>CM036643.1:4113405-5313405 GCA_020746105.1 Trogon surrucura
CCTGCTTTTTTTGGGGGGCGGGGAGGGCCTATACAGAGGCAGTACACACGCCCAAAGGCAACGCGGTAAAACTGCAAGCTAATATAGGATGAGGCTCCTTGAAGGACCAAGAGCTGGTTTAGGCGAACACACCAGACCGGCTCCATTTCATCAGCGGACAAATTGACCTGGGACACATTTTCCACCGCGCAGCCCTCGGCCACGGAGCTCAGCCGTCAGCGCTCGCGGTTTCACAACCCCGTGGAAGCAGTTTCAGGGGCAACAAGTTTCACAAGGAGCAGGCGGGCGACGTCTTAAAGCGTCCCCTGAGAAGCCGGCGTTCCTTTCAAGACCTGTATTTCTCTCAGGTGAGCTCAGCCCCTGCTACTGCAGAACAAAAATCCTTTTAAGGGCCAGCAGGAGGTGGCAGCTGGGTGACCTGGACCTCTTCAGCAGCAGCTTCACGTTCTCTGTACACCAACAGCTTGCTGAGACACACGAGTCGGGCCTCACATACAGACCCACACGCGTTTCCTTCACCAGGACACAGAAAATTTATCAGAGACCCAAGTGGAAGAGGCTGAAGACAACTCAGTGTCTCTCCACAGTCCCGCCGCCTGATCCACACACGGTGCAGCCCCACACCAAGAACACAACTGCTCTGGCACGAGGGACACTGAAAACAAATGGCAGCTCGCCCGGCTGGCTGATCACTTTTGGATTATGCAATGCCAATGCATTATTATTAGACCAAGAACAAACTCGAGCGAGCAACCAAAGGCATCGCCCCGGCAAGGAGACGGAGCCTCGTGGCAGAAATCGCGCCGGCTCGCTCTCGCCGCGCTCGGAACAGGTCGGACCGCGCGCACGCCGGACTCCAGGTAACACAAACAGCAGCGCTGGATTCCAGGCCGCCAGCCACGTTACACAACGCCGCCCTCGGTTACCCCGCGTCTCAAACCAAACCGAGCCGAGGAAGCCTTCGTAAATTATTGTGTTGTTTTTTCTTGTTTTTTCCATTTACCTACGGCAGACCAGAATTAAACGGGAGCCTGGCCCGGCCAACCACGCGCTCCGAAGGGGCGTTACAAAGTCGCTTCTTGGCATCGCCACGGCCGAGCGCTTCGGAGGAAGCCGAGACGTTCGACAAGCTGGAGAAACTGTTTATAGAACAAATGCAGAATGAGCATATGTGTTTAATAGCCCACTAATTGTTGCGTTATTCACTACGCAAACAAGCGAGCTCTTCTGCCCTTCTCCTTTCCTGCCCAGTTAATCACCAGTAGCCTTTGACTGCTTCTCTTTCGGGTGGCGGTGAAGGAAGCAAAGTTCATTAGTGGCCGTTGGCCACCAAACAATCTAGAGACCAGGCTTCATTTGGAAAATAAACACCACTATTCATACGTGACACGGACTCGGAACAGCTTCCCAAAATATTTAACGCAGCTGCCCGTAGCCTTCCTACTCTCCCTGCCCCAAGAGAAGAGGTTTTCCTAATATACAGGAAAGCATTTCTTTGGATTTGGGAAAAAAAAAAAAACCAAAGAAAGAAAGCTAATAACTGCTTCTATCCGAGGCGCTTATTGCTACTGACTTCTTGTAACGCTGATAAACATTCATTAAAATACAAGTTGATAAACTCTGGTACAGTCATTACCTTCGTCCTCACACAGAAATTGCCCAATTCGGTGCCGTGATGTAACCAACACCCTAAATTAAAAATAGTGTTGTGACAACATATGGTTTATCCTACAGGAGCTGGCAGGCCGGACGCTCCTAATGACAAACGGGTTTGGTTCCCAGCTCCCCCCCCGGCTCCCCAGCAAGGTGAGGAGACCGATACAGGATCAGAGAAAAAAATAAAACACAAATAACAAATAAAAACCACAACAAGGACAGCTTTGAATCCCTTCTCCTGTCCAACCTGACGACAGATGCCGGGCGCTGCCATTATTCTTTATTTACATGACTAATAAGCTCTCTCTGGCTGCATTTCAAGAAAATATCTCGGGGAAAAAAAAAAAAATAAAATAAAAAAAAAAAAAGGCGATCTGGAAATTTCAAATTACAGCCCCGGCCTGAACCCACCCCCCATGGGTTGGGGGACACACACACACACACAAACACAAACACACCCGGGTGGCAGCACGGAAAGGACCCCCCAGGCGGGGATGCCGGCCCCGGGGGTGGATCCCCCCTCCCCGTGACACGTCCCCGGGCCCAGAGCGGCCCCCCCCGGGCCCCACGTCACGTTCACGGGGGGAGGGGCCGCACCCTTTTACCAGCGGGTCCGTGTGTCGTCCCCCCCCTCCAGCCGCTCCCCGGGGCTTCGGAGCCCCCCACCGGGAGGGACCCCCGCCGCCTCCCCCCTCCCATCTACCGCGGAGGGGGCACCGAGGCCCCCAAACACCCACCGTGGGGGGGAGCGGCGCACACCGAGGGGTTCCCCGGCCTCTCTCGCTGCCCCTCGGGCACTCACCGGGGGATCGTGACCCCTCCCCGGTCACCCGCCGCGGGGAGGGGGGGACACGGGGCGTTGCCGGAGCCCTCCTATCTCCCTCAGGCAGCCGGCAGCGGGATCACCCCCCCCGCCTCCGGTGACTCCGCAGCGGGAGGGGGCCGGGAGCCCCCCGCACCTCCTCGGGGCCCACCGGGGAGGGCCTCACCCCCCTTCCCCAATCCCCCCGGTCATCCACACCCCCCCGCAGCGGCACCACCGGGCTCCCCCCGCCGTAATAAGGCCTCACCCCCCCCCTCCTCCCCCTCCTCCACAACGACGCCGGTGCCAACCCCGCCGGTGCCGCCCGCGGGGCTCCGGCCAGGGCCTCGTGGCGGCCGCCCCCCCCCCCCCCCTCCTCCCCATTCCATGTCCGTCCGTCCCGCCGCCCCATTCCCTACCTTACAAGCCTGGTAGCTCTCGAAGGCGCGCAGGGCGCTCTCCGTGAGCTTGACGTGAAAGACGGAGACGCGGGTGCCGCGGCCGAGGCGGCCGCAGGACAGCCCGTACCCGCGCTCCGCCTGCAGCGCCGCCATCTTGGGACCGTCTCCCCCTCCGCGCCTGGGCCGCCGGGGCCTCCCGCCGAGGCCACGCCCCCTTTATACATTATTCATGAGCCCGCCCCCTCCTCCTCAAGCCACGCCCCCTTCACACACCCCCCCCACCCACCCCCCCCAACCAGGGGGCCGCCTGTTGCTGGGGCGAGGAGGTGGGCAGCTCGCTCTCCTATTGGTCGGCCGCCGCTTGGGATTGGCGGATGGGAAGGAGGAGGCGGGGATATGCAAAAGAGGGGAGCCGCGGGGCATGGCGGGGACGGTGGTTTGGCGCAGAGCTCCGGCGGTGGAGGAGGCCGAGGTGGGCGGGCGGGGATCCCCCTCCCCAGGGCAAGAAAAAAAGGGGAGATCTGGGCGTTTCCACCTCCTCCTCCAGCAGGGCCTGCAGGTTGCGGGTCCCCCCCACCCCGGGCAGGGCCCTGCCCGGGGTGGGGGGGACCCACAACCTGCAGGCCCTGACCTCCCCTTGAGCGCCCCCCCCCCCAAAAATCCCCAATCAAGAAGCTGGGAGGGGGTCCCAAAAAATTACACACACACACCCCCCCCCCGCATGAAAACAGCCGATTCCAGAAGGAATTTGTCCTTTATTTGGGAAATTGTTCTTTATTTGGGAGGAAAATGCTACAACGCCCCCCCCCCACCACCACCACACACACATACTGGGAGCAGAGCTGAGATTGGGGGGACACCCCCCCCCCGGGCTGGAGAGAGATGCAAGGGGGTAAAGGACCTCCCCTCAAACAAAAAAACCAACTTGGACCATCAAGAGAGGAGGTGTCCTTCCCGCCGCAGGTTTCTTTGGCTTCCTTTGGACGTTGCACGCTCCGGCGAGGCGTCGAGGAAGGGGGGGCAGCCCCCCTCCCACCCCAGGACACGAGGAACGGGGCTGCACATGCCCTCGGGCACGTCCGCGCCGCTTCCCTTCCCGCAGCGCGGCCGCAGAAACCACGCTGCCCCTCCACACCCACGCGGCTTCCTTCCACGTGCCTCCCTGCTGGGGCTCAGCAGGCTGGGGATGGCCGGTGCGCAGGAGGTCCCGCTCCCCTCGAAACGCTCAGGGCTGGGAGCTGAACCCCTGATTGCAAGGAGGGTGATCTGGGGGGGGGTCTTCACTCTGCCTGCGACTCTGTCCTTGCCACCGTGCCCTGCCTGCGCCAGGAGGGATGCCGGGGGGGGGACGTCAGGAGGGGGATCTGGCACCTCCGGCGGAGAAAGCATCCGGATTTCTGCAACTGCGAGTCTGTGGGGAGGGGTCGGCGGAGCCCCAGGGAAGCCCCTTAGCAGGAGAGAGGCACATCCTGGCGCAGGTCCTGCCATCCTTAGTTCCTGGCCGCGATGACAACGGACAAGGCCACGCCGCCGAGCGCGATGGCTGTTGCGCCGAAGAGCCACTTCCAGGGGATGGACTAAAGAGGAGGAGAGAGAGACCGGGGAGGTGACAGGATGCAGGTGGCGTGCGGTGAGCCCCGCTGGCAGTGGGGATGTGCTGCCAGCCCCGTGAGCAGCGGGGACACGCTGCCCTGCCTGCGCTGGCACAGGGCCACGAGGCAGCACCGAGCTCCCGAGGCACATCCCAGATAGCAGAGCCCAAAAAGGCAAACGCCGCGTCGGCTCTGGCCAGCACGTCTGTGGGGACAGCGTGTGCCGCACCGGCTCCCGAGTACAGCAGCAGCTGGGAGCAAAGTCCGGACCCTCCAGCTGGCATCGGCGGGACCTGGCAGACGGAGCTCGGAGGACACACGCTGCTATCGGCGTGTTCCTGGCAAGGCTGCCAAAGTGCGGGCCCCCAGCTCCCGGCAGGCTGGCTGCCCTGAAAACAACCCACCCCGTGGGTCACATCAGCATCCCCTGCTCCTGGGAGCAGGACAGTGTTGACCCCAGGGACTCAGGACAATAACACAGCCCCTTTCCCCACGCCAGAGGTGACGTCCACCCACCCGAAGGTCAGCACCAGCCCTTACCCAGGGCAGCTTGTCTTTGCACTTTGCTGGGGTGCCAGCGGCGCTGGGATTCCCGAGCATCTTCCTGTACATCTCGGTCTCCACGTTCTTCTGGTCCGCGTGCTTCTTCACCAGCTTGGAGAGCTCGGCGTGGATGGTCTGGGGAGAAGAGGGCAGTGCTGCGGTTACCAGCCCCGCAATACCCCTGCAGGGGACTGGGACCACAGTGTGGAAAAGTGTCTGCCTCGAGGGCTCTCCCACTTTTCTGTCTGAAAGCAGCCTAGGAAAGTGGGCTTAAATTCACCCTGGTCTGAAGTGGGATTGCAGCAAGATATGGGAGCGTATCAGTACCTGCTCAGCTGTGCCGATGGCTGCGGCTGGAGAAAATATTTCCAAGTCCTGCGCAGAGCTCACAGGCCCCCAAAAACAGCAGCAAAAAGCACCGACGAGCCGAGCATGGCCCTGCCAGCCCTTCCCCGAGCCCGCGGCGGCAGGAAGGACATCGCAGTGGCTGGTGCCACGGCCGTGCTGTGCCCTCTGCTGGGGACACCTCCCCGAAACACCGGCACCAGCCACCCACACCCGCTCCGGCCCAGAAACCATCCAGGGCTTCTCCAGCCCACCTCAGCCCTGCTGCCTCCATCGTGAGGCTTCGGACGTCTGGAGGGTGAAGAGCCGACAGCCCCAGAGAATCAGGTTTCCTCATCCGAGGCAGGTGGAGCCGAGCATTTCTCGAGTCTCTTTTCACCACCGGTAGCCGTAGCCCGTGACTCACCGACGCGTGTTTCACGCTGCCGTCTGGAGCGGCACGGCCACTTCCCCAGGAGTCCCGGCCGGAGAGGCCAGTAATTTGCTGTACTTGTGGTTTCATTGGTAACGTCACTGCTGGGCATTTTGATTTTTCATCCCTCTCCAATTAAAAGCTTCATCCGAATGCACTGGCGAGCAGCTGCCCTGCCAGCAGTGACCTGCCAGGGGTGCACTGGGGGATCTGTGCTGCTCGCTCCCCATGGCTGCCCACCCTGACCTTGCTGGGGAGCGAAGGGTTTGAGAACCTGCTCGCCCTTCCCTGTGGGTGCTCTTGGACCATGAGCTCTGCGGGTGCTGCAGCACCTGTTTTCGGTGCCTCATCCTACCCAGAACCTTCGTGCACCAGATCACAAAACAGAACGTGGTGAAATTCCCAGAAAAGAGGTGGATAAAACAACAGACCCAGTCGAGGACTAAAGCCCACCTGTAGGATCAAGTCCCCTGCTTCGACCCTGTGAAGGCAGCACCTTCCTCCCCTGCCTCTCCCCCACCTCGCCCAGGCTCGCTCCTGCTGGGGCCGTTTCCTGGTGTTGGCTTTTGATTTCTCCCGAGGCTCCAGTCCTGCAGCTGATCATTAACTGACAGGAAATTCCTGACCCAGAGCTCACCCTGGCCCAGGCACTGGACTCAGGTTTGGGCTGCTCCCGCCGCCCGGTGAATCACGCTCCGGGCTGCTGAGCGAGTTTTGCGGGGACTTGGCTCTGCTCGGCTTCCTGCAGCCACGGCACGAGCCACCGGAGCCACCTGGGGAAGCCGGAGCAGCCAGGACAGCAGCTGCAGGATGGCTGAAGCAGGGATGGGCTGGCAGCGTTTCTGTGACTCTGCGAGTCCTGGCCCCGCGAGGATCAAAGGGCAAAGAGAGAGTCTCGCAACACAGAGATAAGGAACTCACAGGCTCAGGCGTTGCACCACGGGGTGCATCACCCCACGGCTGCCCAGGTCCTGGGGGCTATTTCCAGCGTCCCTTCATGGAGGAAGCTGGGAATGGCTGTGGGAGGCTTCAGCCCTCCTTGGGGGACACTGAGGTTTGCAGGGACACGGCTGAGAGTGTCCTGCAGACACCCAGCTCAGCAGGATCACTGGCGGCGTGCGGAGCAGCTTACCTTGTTTGAAGGCTCCAGCTTCAATGCTGCCTTCAAGATTGGGATGGCCTCTCTGTACTCGCCCTGCTGAGCCAGCACCTGGAAGGCGACACACGGATGGAACAGGATGGCTGAGGTCTGTCCCTCAGTCCTGCCCTCTGTTACAGCAGGGAGAATGGACAGCAGCACCTCCCTCACCTTGCCCTTTCGGAAGAGAGCCTTGATGTTGCCCGGCTGGTGCTCCAGGACGAGGTTACAGGACTTGAGGGCCGCCTCGTAATGGTCCAATTTAAGCTGAGAGGCTGCCAGATTGTTGAGACATTTCACCTTCACGTCCAGCAGTGCAGCCTCCTCGTCCGGACTGAAGTCAACTGCAAAGACCCCAGAGGCAGGTTACAGCGGGGAGGGACGCCAGGCAGCCCTCGCTGGGCGGGCCCAGGTACCTTTCGAGCTGGAGCCGATGATCTTGAGGGCGATGTCGTAGGAGTTGATGGCCAGCACGTAATCAGCCTGCTGGTAAAAGAAGTTGCCGCGCTCCCGCTTGCGGTTGGCCAGCTCTGTCTTCTCCTTCCCGCTGAGCAGCTCCAGGTCTGGAGCATCTCGAGCCGCCAGCAGCTCCACCTCTAGGGTGAGGGCCGCGTTGGGTGGGATGTCAGGGCTCCTGCGCAGAGAAGGGCGCTAAGCTGTGGCACTGTTGCCACCTCTGCCGGTCCCACCAGCCACTGAGCCATGTAGATGTAGCACCATGGTCCAGAAATCAGAGCCATGGAAGCTCCCCCGGACAGAACACAACGAGGATTGTTCCCCCCAGGCAGGACACACCCGGGGGGGAACCACGGCTTGGTGGCTGGGCTGTCACCAGGAGCGCAGGGGACAGCCTTCACAGCCCTGTTTGGGGCCATCCTGCCCCACACTGAGTCTTACTCACTCACCTGCCCTGAGCACCGTAGCAGTACTTTGCATCTGACACAATCAAAGCTGTCTCTCCCATCTCCAGGAGCTGCACGCACAGGTCCAGGGCCTGCAGGGAACAAAAAGAGCATAAGTGAGGGCAGAGGGTCTGCTTCTGACCCGTAAATGGGGACATCACTGACCCCAAACCCTCCCTGCACCCCCCAGGCAAGATCCTGCTCTACGAGGTGAGAACAAGACAGTGATTGAGCCGGACAAGCTTTGTCCAAGTCCTGACCTGCAAGACGTCGCAGTCTCCCAGCGTGAAGGTGAGGGCAGGGTTCTCCTCCACCACGCTGCCATCCTCCAGCGTGGCCTTCAGGCGGATGGTCACGTCCTGGCCTTTGCAGGGACGCGTGTCCACCCCTTGGCCCGGCACCAGCGTCTTCTTCTTGAGCAAGCCGCTCCCTGGGCAAGGAGAAGCCGGAGACGCGTCAGCCCATGGCCAGGAGGGCAAAGCCTCGCTCCCGCTGCCCCTCTCCGATTCCCAGCCGGCTTTCATGGCGCGGGGAGCGCTGGCGGAGCCCGGGAGGCCCCACAAACCCGGCGTCCTCCCTCCCCGGTCTCCTACCCAGAACATCGAGCCACTCCTGGGGGTCCTCAGCCGCCTCCCCCCCGCCCTGCTCCGAGGGCTGGGTGTCCTCCCGCGGCGGGGCCGGCGGCCTGCCCACGTCCTCCAGCGGGGGCAGCTCGCTCAGATCCTCCTCATCCTCGTCCTCCTCCTCTTCCAAGACCTCGAAATCCTCCGCCGTGTCCAGCTGAGCGGCGTCGGCCTCCGGTGGCGGCTCGGTGCCGGTGCCTGCCCGGCCCGGGGAGCCGCTCCTCGGTTCCTCCCCGCTGGAGGCCATCGCGGCGGAGCAACCTGGAGCGGGAGGGTGTGGAGAGAACCGGGATCGGGCCTGCTCTTACCGGGCCGGCGGCGGGCAGTCCCGGAGCTCTCCGCGGGGAGAACCCGGCGGCCCGGGGGAGGGAAGGGGGCGGAGGGGGAAGCCCCGGCCCGGTGCCGGTACCGGGAGGGCCCGCGCCGCGCCCCCACGTGCCTCCCCCCGCCCCGTCCGCGCGGCTCCACGTCACCGTCGCGCGCCGGGATCCCCCCCCCCGGCCCCGGCAACGGCCGCCGCGCGCGCGCCCCCCCGCCGTTCCCACCTGTCCCGCGAACCCGCCGCCGCCGGCCCCGCCCCCCCGGCGCTCCTATTGGACCGGCACCGCCGGCCGCGCTGACGCCATTGGGTAGCGAGAACGTTCGTCAGCCAGACGCCGGGCGGGGCGGGGCCAAGTCTTAAAGGGGCCGCCGCGGGGCTCGTGGGTGCGGTCCGGGCGGTGCCTGCCGCGGGGGCCCGTGTTCTCCCGGGGGTCTTGGTACCGGTACCGGCACCGGGGTAGCGGGATCCCGGCCTCTCTTCCTCCGCCGGCCGCCACCACTTCCGGCCGGGCCCCGTGACGCACGGGCGCGCTGACGCCGCGGGGTCGCGCTCGACGTGACCCCTTCCTGCACCCGGAAGCGAGGCGCGGCCGCCGGTGCCGCTCCCGTCATGTGAAGCGGCGGGACGGGCTCCGGGGTCACCGGGAGGGAGCCAGGCCCGCGGCCCCCCAAGGAAGCCCGGTACCGGGCGGGCACTACCGGCAGGCGGCGGGCGGGACCCCGTTACCGGGGCGGGCGGGGCTGCCCCGGGATCGGGTATGTCGGCGGGGCGCGGGGGGGGTAGCTCCGGTACCGGCGGCACGGCAGGGCGGGAAGGGGCCCCGTTACCGGGGACGTCGGGGAGGGGGTGTCACCACTACCGGTGCCGGGGGTGCGGGAGGCTCCCACCGCCCCGGCTGAGCCCACCCCCGGCCCGGTCCCGCAGGCGGCGATGGAGCCCACGGCCTCGCAGGTGTTCTGCGGCAGGGTGCTGGGCATGGTCAACGCCGAGGACGTCAACGCCATCATCCAGGCCCAGAAAAACATGTGAGTCCCGGCGGAACCGTCCCGCGGGGGATCCCCGGTACCGGCCCCGGGATCGTTGTCGATCTCCCTCCGCTCCCTCGTAGGTTGGATCGATTCGAGAAGACCAACGAGATGCTGCTCAACTTCAACAACCTCTCCAGCGTCCGCATGCAGCAGATGAACGAGCGCTTCCTCCACCACACCAAGACGCTGGTGGAGATGAAGAAGGATCTGGACAGCATCTTCCGCAGGATCCGGTGGGCAAGCGGGAACGGCGCTGCCGGGCGGGGAGGGAGACGGCGCAGAGAGTGCAGGGGGGGGTTCCTCAAGGTGTAGGTGGCTGCGGGGGTATTAAAGGGAAGAGATCGGGATGGTCTTGGGTGTAAAAATCATCAGAGAGGGGAAAACACACGGCAAAGAGAGGCCCAGAAAGGAGCTGCGGGGCTCAGAGGTTTGGGATTCCTCAATTCTGCTCCAACCGGGATGGTCCCCGCTCCCCAGGGGCGGTGGGAGGGACGGTCACAAATCATGGGACTTGAGAAACACCCCACGTGCCGAGGGGTTCATGGGGAGGGAGCCCTGAGGAGCTGCCTGGGATTCATTGATGTTGTTCAGAGGGTGGAGGGAGCTGGCCGGGCAGCTCAGCTCCGGGCTGGGCGGCTTCCCCGTGGAATTAGCTCGCTCTCTCCTCCCCTAGGACGCTGAAAGGGAAGCTGGCGAAGCAGTACCCAGAGGCTTTCAGCAGTGAGTGCTCCCTTCCGACGCGCGGATTTTCCTCCTGTGCAAAGAGTCCCTTTTCCTCAGAACGCGCGAGGTGGCTCTGGGGAGACGCCGATGAGACGTCCGAGCGTGCGCCAGCGCGCGGCTGCTGCCCTAAAAGCCTGGAAGGCTTCGTGATTATATTAAATTGCGGTCGCAAGAAGTTACAAATGGCCACTAATTTACGTGGCGTCGTGTTTTTTTTTTATTGATGACTGCCAGACGAAATCGAGGGTGGGCAATTAGGCAGATTTGTTTTGCCGGGTGTCTCTCTCGTACCTGGTGTCGCCCCCAGCAGCAGCACGACTAACGCTCGCATCTTTCCTTCCAGACATCCACGAATCTCCCATCCTGGAAGACGACGACGACTTCGACCCCGTCCCGAAAAGCACGACGACCACCATCGCTACCTCTGAGCAGAGCACGGAGTCCTGCGACACCAGCCCTGACGTCATCTCTCCCACCACGAGCCAGGATTTTGAGGATTTATCCCAAGGCCGGTACGATTTACCGGCCGTGAACGGACAGAGTCTCACAGACGAAGACACGGCCAACGGCCTGGACTGAGCGTGCGGGTCCCGCGCCCCCGCAGAACTTTCCATCCTGTATTTATATTTGTGTGTTTCTTTTTTTTTTGGGGGGGGGGGGGGAGGGAAGCGAGGGCCGAGGCCCGGCCGCCCTCCTGCCTCTGAGCCGCCCCCGGGGCGAATCAGTAAAACCTGGGTTGGAAGCGCCTCGTGTCCCTCCTCATTTGCGCGGCCGGGAGGGCGGCAAAGCCCCTTCGGCGGGGCCGCGGCCGGTGGGGTTTGGCCCCGGGGCTCCCTCCGCCTCCCCCGGCCCCGGGGGCTCACACCGGCCCGGCCCCCTGCCCCCCGCCGCGGGCTCCTCGCGGTGTCCGGGACTCTTCGCGTCTGCTGCTGCCGCCGGTTGGCGCCGGGGCCGGGGCCGGGTCCCGCCGGTGGTACCGGGAGGGGGGGGGGGCGGGGGAGGGGGGGCTGAGGCGCCTGCGCGCTGCGGGGAGAAGGGGCGGGGCGATGACGCGCGCGGGCCGTGACGTGAGCCACGCGCGGTTTCCGGTTCCGGTCGTCCCTTTTCTCAGCGGCGAGGCGGCGGGTGCGCGCGGGGCCGGGCCGGGAGCGGGGCCGGGGGGGAGGCGGAGGGCGGAGCTGGGGCCCGGGAGCGGGGCCGGGATTCCCGGGAGAGGGGCTGGGATCGCGGAGTGGGATCCCGGGAGCGGGGCCTGGAGCCCGGGCCCGGATTCCCGGGAGCGGGGCCTGGAGCCCGGGAGCGGAGCCGGGAGCGCGGCCTAGAGCCCCATCCCGGGGCGGGGTGTCGGGAACGGGGGCTCGCGTTCCCAGCCGGGTGCGGGCGGGGCCCTGCGGGGGAATGGCGGGGGTCGGATGGGGACACCCCCCCCCCACCTCCTCCCGCGGCCCCTCCGCGGTTAACGGCGCCGCCGCTGCCCTCCGCAGAGGCCGAACGGTGCCACGATGCAGATCTTCGTGAAGACGCTGACGGGCAAAACCATCACCCTCGAGGTGGAGCCCAACGACACGATCGAGAACGTCAAAGCCAAGATCCAGGATAAGGAAGGTACCGGTGGGGCGGGGGAGGCCTCACGCCGCGGTGACCCCCCCGTTTGTCACCGCCCTGACGGTTTGTCTCTCTTGCAGGGATCCCCCCTGACCAGCAGCGGCTGATCTTCGCGGGCAAGCAGCTGGAGGATGGCCGCACCCTCGCTGACTACAACATCCAGAAGGGTACCCCAGCAGCTGGCTGCGTCTAATTTTTTATTTTTTTTTTTTTTTTGGTAGGGGGAGTACCGGGTGCTCCCTGCCCCGCCGTGACGCTCACCTCTCGTTTCAGAGTCCACCCTCCACCTGGTGCTGCGCCTGCGGGGGGGCATCATCGAGCCCTCTCTCCGCCAGCTCGCCCAGAAGTACAACTGCGACAAAATGATTTGCCGCAAGTACGTGTCCCCCCCCCAGCCCGGAACCCTTCCCCAAACCCCCTTCCCCAGGAAAATGGGCCTTGGGGGTGACCTGTGGTGTGTGTCCCCCAGGTGCTACGCCCGCCTGCACCCCCGCGCCGTCAACTGCCGCAAGAAGAAGTGTGGCCACACCAACAACCTGCGCCCCAAGAAGAAGGTCAAGTAGAGCGGGCGGCGCCCGCGCCCCCCAATAAAGCATCGCAGCGTCCAACCGCTCCCTCGTGTGCTCGTTTTGCTTTTTTGGGTTGTTTTTTTTTTCCCCCGAATTGCCGGGCGTTTCAATAAAAGGCTTCTCTGCGGCGCCGCGGGGAGGGAACCGGGAGCGGAGGCGATACCGGGCGGTGCCTGCAGGTGGCGGCGGCGCCGCGCTCCCCCCGCCGCCGCGCTCCGCCCCCGCCGCACCGGGCCTGCGCGCACCGAGCGGGGCCGCGCCATGGTGAGCGGCACCGGGCGGGGACGGGGCCACGGGGTGGGGGGCACGGAGCCGCTCCGGCCGCTTGGGGCGTTCCGGTTGCCGTTTGTATCGCGTTCAAACGGCTGGGGGCGGTGCCGGTCCGGTTCGGGCACGCGTGGCCAGGGGGGTCCCGGTGCCTGTGTCACGTGTGCACCGCCGGGGGGGTCCCGGTGTGTGGGGACGGGGGGGTGCCGGTGCCGGTCCGTGCACACCGGGAATCCCCGGTGCGGGACTGAGCTCAGGCGCCACGACCGAGCTCGGGGTGGGTCCCCCCAGAACTGACACGTGGAGGGGGGGGGGGGGGCGGTTGTGACTCGATGCCCCCAAGGTGAGACCCCCCCCCCTCGGGGCGACACCGGCTCTGCCTCCAGCCCGTTGGCGGGAGCGGAGCCGCCTCGCGTGGCGGCGGGCCCCGCACCGGTGTGGCCGTCGTGCCGCCATCGTCCCCTTCCCGCCGGCAGACGGGCGAGGCCGTGCGGGCGTTGCTGCGGCGGCTCCAGGTGCTGCAGGGTGAGCGGGTCGAGGCCTACCGGCTCTTGGAGGAGTGAGTACCGGCACCGCGGGGACGGCTGGGGCGGGCGGGGGGATCCCCGGCAAGGAGCTGAATCCCCCTCCCTTCCACCCCGATATTTGTTATCCCCGTCCGGCGGGAAGAGGCCGTCGGGGTGGCTGATGAGCTCCAGCTGGCAGGGGACCCCTGCGCCGGACACCTGTATTTTATTTTAGCATCTGACAGGAGATGATGGACTTCCCGGGATGCAGGATTGTGCATGAAAAGGAAAAAAAAAAAAACCCCACAACTAGTTCCCCCCACCCCTCGAAAGCAGCTGCCAAGCCCGTCCCGTGCGAGGGGTGAAGCTGTGGGGCTCAAAAGCTGCCAAATCTGGGCAGGAAACCCCCCCCTGGGGTGAAAAGGCGCTCAGCACCAAGATGGGGATCATGGGGTGTTGCCATCCCGGTGCGGTGACAGTGGCTTTTCCCCCCCCTCCCACCTCCCCTCATCCCCAGGGGCCACCGGGCGTATTTGAGCAGCGCCCCCCACTATGACTTCCCCCGTTACCGGCAGCTGGTGCACGAGATCACGGTGGCTTTCGACGGCATCTCCCGGGAGGTGCTGAGCATCGCCGGGCGCCTGCGGGACGAGCTTGCCCGCCCCGACCTGGCCCAGCACCTTGCCCGGCTCCAGGAGCGGGAGCAGGAGAAGCTGCAGCTGGTGAGTGCTGGGCTTGGGGATGGGGGGGGGGGGGGTCCCGAGGTAGGGCTGAGGCTGCTTTGGGGGGGGTCCCAGCTCCCGCCGTGTCCCCACCGCAGACGGCACAGCTCCAGCTGGCCCGGCAGCAGGCACAGGACCAGCCCGACGTGGACGCCCATCAGCAGGAGGTGCGGGAACTCAAGCACAAGTAGGTGGTGCCCCCCCCCCCGCCCACCCCGCTGCCATCTCCCCACCTTTCGGGATGGCGGCATCCCCCCTCCCACCCCCCGCCTGGGAGCCCCTTCCCCGCGTGTTTCCCCTCCCTCCAGCTCAGGGGGGCCCAGATGGTGCCTTCAAAAGCGCTTTCGGCCGCAGCCCCGGGGAGGGTTTGGCGATGCCGCGCGGCCGCGGTCCCCTCGGCCTCCCCGGGCTGAGTGTTTCATAAACAGCGCGGGGAAGGCGAGGCGGCCCAGATAATACGCTCCATATGGGCTTTATTTATAGTTTCCATCCGCTCTCGTAGGCTAATTAAAACCATTGAGGCAATCAGCGAAATTCTCCAGGACCTCAAGTACGATTCGGAAGAAGTCGAGTGATGGGTGTCCCCGTGGGAATGGCTGCAGAGGCCAGCTGGTGGAACGGGGGCCCCGCTTGCACCCCCCCCCTCTTCCAGTGCTGCTGGTGCAGCCCTTCGGGTACCCACAGCTCCCCGGCAAGGTGGGCACCTTCCCCCCAGCCCCTTTTTTTGAGCACAAGGTGGAAGGGGCGAAGAACCACCCCCCCCCCCAGAGAAGCAGAGTCCCCTTAAATCCTGAGCATCCCTCAGCCGAGGGGGCTGGTCCCCCTCCCTGGCTCTGCTGAGCCTTTGCCCAAGGGAAACCCACAGTGCCAAGGGGCCGGCTCGCTTTGACCCATCGAGCAGCTCCCCCCTCCAAACCCCCCCTCAGAGCTCAGCCATACCCCCAGCCCCACAAGCACCTTTTCTATGGTCATCCAAAATAAACCCGTCCCCAAGGAGCTGGCCCGAGTGGTGTGGTCTAAAGGGCTCCTGTTCACGCTCCCCGGCAGTGCCACCCCCTCACCACCTCAGCTCGGTCCCCCGGGAGCGCCGGCACGGGGTGACGAGGGACACGGGTCCCATTTGGCTGCCCGCTGCATCCCCGTCCCCCTGCGCCGCTGCCGCTCCGCTGACGCAGACCCTGGTGGGGTTTCAGAGGTTTATTGGCATTAAGCTTAAATCTGTTCCTAATTGACTGAAATGGAACCAAAATAAGGCTGGTTTGAATCAAAATTGGAGCAAGCGCTGGGCAAACCCCAGCAGCCTCAAACCAGCCCGCGTGCCTCCCCGGGGACTGGACCCCCCCTCCCCGCCCCCTCCGTGCGCTCGCACGTGGGGAGAAAACAGCCAAAATTGCTTCCCGGGGGGCTGCACTGAGGGTGGGGGGACACCCGGGAAGCCCCCGCTGCCCCTTTCATCCCAGAGGCTGCTCCGGCTGACGCTTAAGGAGCAAAGCCTCCGTGCCCCCCTTAATCAGGCGAGGCTGGGGGGTCCCCTCGCTGCTGCGGGGTGCTGGCGGCGCGGCAGGGGGCCGCACTGCACCCCCGGGGCCAGCGGCACGCGAGGGGCTCCTGGGGCCGGCCCGGCCCGTCCCCCCCCCATCCCGTTCCCCGGGGCTGCGGGGCCGCACTTCGCCCCGGCCGCCTTCCTGCTCCCCCCCGGCGGGGCCGGTGGTCCCGGGTGGGCTCCGGGCGCCCCTTGTCCTCCTGCCGGCGCTCGGTCCCCCGGGGGCTACAACTTATCGCCGGGAAGAACCTGTGGAGAGGAGCAGAGCCCCGCGTCGCCGCCGAACCCGCGCCCCGGGGTCGGTGTCACACCCCCCAACCCCAGCATCCCAGGGGTTGGGGGGAGTCACCCCTGCATCCCCCAAAACCCCCACATTCCCCCCCCAACCCCGGCCGGGGAAAAGAAGTGCGAAAGGCTCCTTACCTACCTGGTTGCGTGTTTTGTGCGATTTCTGCAGCCACACGCGCCACTGGTCGTAGAGCTTGATGCCGAGGTTGGAGCAGCCGTAGGCGTGTTTCTTCACCCACCCGAAAAACTGCTTCAGCTCCCGCCGCAGCGTCGTGTTTTGCTCCCCCCCTTTGGGGTCGCAGCCCCCCGCCGCTCGCTCTGCGGGGACAAGGCGGGTAAAGGGACACGCACGCCTCAACCCCCGCGTTGCCCCGTCGGCGCCGTAAATAACGGCGAAGACGTGCGGCTTTTTGGCTCCCGGCTGGGAAAACCGAGCTGGGAATTGGCTCCTTTGCAAGAAATCCAGGTGCCGGGCACGGAGCGGGGAAGGGTCCCCCCCAGCGGGGTCCCCTCCCTGCCCGCCAAACGCTCACCGCTGCGCGGGGTGGAGGCGGCGGTGGGGTTGCTCCAGTCGCTCCAGATGCCGGCTTTCTTGGAGCCGTAGATGCCGTAGGGATTACAGCGCACCTGGACGAAGTAGACGGTGCCGGGGCGGAGGCCGGCCAGGCGACACGACGTCTGGTTGCCCACGTTGTCCACCACCTAAGAGAGGGGAAAGGAGGTGGCAGCAGCGGCGGCGGGGTGTCCCGGCGGCGCCATTAAGGTTTGACGGTGACGCACCTTCCACTCCGAGCTGTCCTCCACCCGGTACTGGATCTGGTACTTGGCTTGGAAGAGGAAATCCTTGAGAGCCGGCGGGGAGCTCCAGCGCACGCTCAGCTGGTCCTCCAGGTCCCCGACGCGGCTGACGTGCACGTCTGGTGGTGGGTCCGTGGTGACTGCGGGGACAGGGCGAGGGGTTGGCGGGGGTTAAGGAGCCGCAGAGAAAGAAAAAAACAACAAAGCAAAAACCCAACAAACAACCCATCCCCTGCAGGAGAAAACAGCCTAATTTGATTAAGAGCGATTCTGCTCTGTATGGCCCATTTCCTGCTGCCCTCCCCCTCCGCTGCCACCGCCCGTGAGGTCACCGCCGTGGCAGTGACCTCTCGCCGCCGCCGCTCACCCACGTCGAGGATGTCCAACATGACCACGTCGGAGACGGCCACCCCCAGGCGGTTGGATGCCTCCACCCAGATCTCGTAGGGCGTGAAGAGGGCCAGGTCCTTGGGGATGTGGCAGGAGTAGGGCCCGGCCGTGTGGTACTCCTGGCACGTGTTGTCTCGGCCGTACCACCTGCGGGCGGGCGCTGAGTGCCGGTACCGGCGCCGCCGGGTGCCGCAGCCGAGCCACGGGTGCTCACCCAGCCCCGGAGGGAACGGGCACCCACCATGGGAACCATGGCCGAGACCCAAAAGCTCATCACAAGCAGGGCCCAGCCAGGAGGCACCAGGTTCCCCACCGACCGAATTTTAAAAATGAGGGATTTAAGCGGGCGCCTCACCTGAGCTTGTACTTGAGGGTGTAGTTGGTGGGCAGGAAGGTCTCCCCTTCCGTCCCCGGAGCCCACTTGCAGGTGAGATCCTTCATGTTCTTGGACCAGCAGGTGATGTTGACTGGTTTTTCTGGGGGCACTGGGAGAGAAAAAAAGATAATTAAGAAAAAAACATAAGAGAGGCAGAGGGGGGTGAAATGGCTCAGTGGCAAAATGCCCCCAGCAGGCAATGCCACCATGGTCTGTGCCACCACGGTCACCACCGGCTGCGGTTTCCCAGCCCCGTGGCTGCAAACGTCTTGGCCGGAGGGTTTTCGGCTGCCGCCTGCACCCAGAGCCGTTTTCTCTCAGCGACCCAAACCCCGAACCCGAGCCATTCCCAGCTCTGTATTCCTGGGACGTCGCATCATCCTTAAAATAGCCCGAGATAAAAATCTTACGATTATTGATTCGGACAAGTGTAATTTTGACCGAGGCTTTGCCAAAAACGCCCGTCGTGCCGCGCGTTCCCGCCAGCCCGCGGCCTCGGGGCACCGGGCGCAAACCGCGCCGGGACGGGGGGTTAAAGTGGAGCCGAGGACGCGTTTCGGCAAGAATTTGGAGGGGAGGGGGATCCCTAAATTGGATCCGACCGCGCCGCCGGCCACGTACGTCCAACGTAAAGGCAGGAGCCGGCCAAGATGCCGCCGTCTCTGCTGTGACACACCAGGTTGTCCCCGGATTGCTGCTTGGAGCCGTTGAGGGGGGCCAGGGCCACGCTGAGGGTGGCGGGGCCGAGGGCGCTGTAGGAGGCGGGGGGGGCAGGCGCCGGCCATTGAGCGTCCAGTAAAGGTCCTGAGCCCGCAGCGGCGAGCCGGGGCTGAGGGTGCACGTGGCCACCAGCGAGGAGCCGATCAGCAGGGTGGGGTCCTGGGGGGAGATCACCGCGGGGTCTGCGGCCAGAGAAACAGAACAGGATTGGGGGGGGGAAAAAAATAAATTATATATAATTCTATATATAACTATATTTTTGTATATTTTTATAATTTTTAAATGATATTTATAATTTTTCTGTCTATTTTAATATGAGTTTAATATAACTCTTAATATATTTTAAATATACTTTTAATACAATTTTATATTTAAACATATTGGGCATCTCTTTTGGATATATCTATTTGCTCTCCATTTTAGATAGATAGATAAATAGATAGATCCATCCACCCATTTTTATATATTACATATATTGGGTATCTATTTGCTGTCTATTTTAGCTAGATAAATAGATCCATCCACCCATTTTTATATATTACATATATTGGGTATCTATTTGCTGTCTATTTTAGATAGATCCATCCATTTTTATATATTACATCTATTTATATATTACATAGATTATTTATATCGGGTATCAATTTTAGCCGTATCTATTTTATATCTATTTTTACTTATAAAATAGATACATCCCATAGATATAAAATAGATATACCTACCATATACATCCTATCTCGTCTATATCTATTTTTTTACACGTAAATATATTTTATCTCTATTTCCTGTGCACTCAAATCCAGACTTCCACACCCATACACGCGTTTTTCAGCCCCTCGCGGAGCAGAAGCAGGGGGGGCTCGGCCACACTCTCCCCGAGAGCTCGGGGGGCTCCTCGGCGGAGCTGGGGGGAAGGGGGGGGGGGCACAGGGAAAGCACCGCCAGCCCTCGGAGGGGCTTCGCAGCGTGAGGCTGGGGGGGGGGGGCTTCGGCGACGCTCTGTGAATTTTTCACGACAAAAGGACTTCACGAGCAGCTGCGGAAAGTTTTCAGGGGTATTTTCCGTTTTCCACCAGCGACGGGCAAGCCCCCAGCCCGTTTCATCCCCGGGAGCCCCCCCCAAGCCACGGGCTGACCCCGCTGCGGGGTTTTCCGCCCCCGCCAGCCCTTATCGGCTCCATCCGCACGCGCCGGGCTAATATCCCAAATTACCTCCCGGAAAGTGCCGCGACCTCCTCTCCCCTCCGACCTCCCCGGCCCCCCGTCGCCTTTCAGCGCCCACCCCGGCGTAATTCATGCTCCGGACCCCCGCGTTACGCCGGCGATGGCTTAATTAGCCGCGTCGCTTGGTGGGGGGACACACACGAGCATCAGGGGCGCGTTGGGGCTGGGGACCCCAGGGGTACCTCGAGCATCCGGGGGGTGGAATGGATCCATCCCACCCACCCCCCAAAGCAAACCTTTCCCCGGGGTGGGGGGTCAGCCCCCCGCTCGCCCCAGCGAGGCCTCCCCAGAAACCAGCCCCGACAACGAGCCCACCCAGCACCGGCTCCTCCGGTAACCGAGCGCCGCCGGGAACGGACTCAAATTCCCCTAAATCTTAATCTAAACAGCACCAGAAACGCACACGAGCGCCGTAAAACCGACACGTTTCCCGTCCTCTGAGCGGGACCCTCAGGAGGGACCCATTTTTTAAATATGTTATTTTATTTTTTTCCCCCCGCTGAAATTTATTTTCCCCCTCCAAGCAGGACCCTCTGAAAGAGCCAATTTCATAAATATATACAATAATTGATTTTTTTTTTTCCTCCCCCCTGCAATTGTTTTTTTTTTCCCCCCTCTCTCTTGGTGCAGACGCGGCGCCGAACATGTGTTTTAAAAGGGAAAAGTGTGAAGTTTTCAGATCGGAGTGGAAAGGGCCGGAGAGACGCAGGCAGCCTGAGGAATGTGCGAGTCGCAACGAAAATACCTGCTTGGGGGATTTTATGGCTTTCCTATTAAAAAAAAAAAAATGCTGATCAGGTGCTAAGTAATGCTATAAAGTAAAACCACATTTCCAAGGTGTCGGGAACGTTTATGCTTTTCTTCCGAAGGGCCGGATTTCATTTTATTTTTCTATCGGCGTTTTTAGGAGTTGGGAAAGGGAAAAAAAAAAAAACCAACCAACCAACCCTCCGATAAGTGTCGGAGATCACGCAACCAAAAAAAAAAAAAAAAAAAAAAGATTTAAGGCGTGCTAGGGGTTAAAGAAGAATATAAATTATCGCTCTGAAGAGCGGAAGGGCATTTGGGCAGCCCCGAATTCTGCAAGGAAAATAAATTTAAATATGTATATACACACTCAGAGCTCTTCTAAAGCTCAAGCGACGCGGTTTGCAGGCGGACACGGCACCCGAAAATGCTTTATTCTTATTTTCTGCTGTTTTTTTCTCCTTTTTCTCCTCTCCCGCTGGCATTTCTCGTGCCCATCCCTCGGCCCGAGGAGGGATTTATAAAAAGCCCAGGCATTCCAGCCAGCGCGGCCCAGCTGAACCGACGGGAAACATTCGCTCTCTAAAAGGAGATTTGGCTTCGCCTTTCCCCGGCGCCGCACGTCGAGGGGCTGCGCTGGACCCCCACGCTTGGAGGGGGAAACGGGGGTCCCAGGGAGGGTGAAACTGAGCAGCAATGGACATCGCCCTCCCGGGGGGAGCCCCAACGGGGGTCTGGACACCCCAGTGGGTGGGCACCGGGTGGGCATCGCTCCCCGCCTTGATTGGGAGGCTCTTGTTAACGGCTAAAGGGAATTTTTTGGAGGATTTTTTCCCCTTCCTGCTCCCTTCTCACTGCTTCTGTAACTCCTGCCCTAATTATTGCTCTGCCCCGCTAACGACACGTGGGGATCAGGGGGTCCGAGACCCCCCGGTGGCGCCGGGGGAGGCGGGAGGTGGCTTTTTCTCGGCGGGACCCCTTAGGGTGGGTGGGGGCGAATGTCCAGCGCCTCGAGAAATTCCCAAATTCCCATCGTTGGAAGGAAACCCGACTTCCTGCCGCCGGGAGCGGGACCTCGCTCCCCTTCGCCTGGGCCGGGGGGACAAGCGAGGAGGTGACGGAGGCTAATTGGGGTCTGCGGCGTGAGCGCAAGGGGGGGAACTCTCCCATGTGTGTGCCCCCCCCCCCAGCGAGGGGGGACCCCGATCCCCACAGGGCTGAGGCCGCCCACCGCTCAGCCCACAGGTGGCACCTCCAGGACCTGCCACAGCTGGGTGGGACCCCCAAATGGGCATCATTGCAGAGCCCCCCAGGGTGGTTTTTGGTTTTTTTTTTTGGGGGGGGGGGGAATCTCATTGTTCTCCACGGGGGAGGGAACTCCCTATTGTTCTGGGTAGGGAAAAGGGGATTCATTGTTCTCTGGGACGGGGGCACGGCTCTCCGAGGGGAAGGGGGATCCCCCGTTGCTCTCAGCAGGAGGAGGGGGGGTCTCCGAACCTCGGAGAGGGGGGGAAGGGGGGTCATGGCTCCCCAGGGTGGGAGGGGGTCGCGGGGGGAAGGGGTTCGCTATTGTTCTCCGGCCGGAGGACGGGGGTTTCCATTGTCCTGGGTGGGGAACGGAGCCGCATTGTTCTCCGGGAGGGGTGTCTGCACGGCGGGGGGGGGGGCGGGACGAGGAGGGACAGACCCTTCTCGGCGAGGGGGGGTCCCTCTTCTCCGTGGGGAGAGGGAGCACTCGCTGCCCCCAGGGGAGGAGGGAGGATCCTGCTGCTCTCGGGGATGGGGAGGGGGGAAGAAAAAAGGTTCCTCTATTGTTCTCTGCGGGGAGAGGGGGGGGGGTCCCGCCTGCCCTGCGGGGTCGGGGAGGGACGGGGGGTCCCCGCTGCCTGCCAGGGGGCAAGGAGGGGGTCCCGGCCGCCCTCTGCGAAGGGGGGTCCCTGTTACCCTGCGACGCGCAGCCCCGAGGTGCGCCCGGCGCTGCCCCCGCCGCTCCCGGAGCCGCTCCGCATCCCAGACGGGGCGGGGGGGGGGGCGAAACGGGACACAAACCGCCCGGACCGGCACCGCCCGCCGGAGACCCGGGGAAGGAGGAGGGGGTGAAGGCTCCGCGCAGCGCCCGCCCCAGCCCCGACGGGACCCCCCGGCCTCGCCCCCCGCGCCCACCTTGCGGGAGCCGCCCGGGGCTCCCGGTACTCACAGGCAAGAGGTTCGGCGCGGAGGAGGCTCAGACAGAGCAGGAGCAACGGGGGGAGCGGCGACAGCGGCGGCATGGCCGGCTCCGGTGCCCGTCGGTGCCCGGGGCGGCGGAGCGCACCGGCACGTCCGGGGAAGTCCCGAGCAAGTCTGAGCAACCCCCCGGTAACCAAAGCCCTAAATGCCGCCCTGGCCCCGCCCCGCCCGGCCCGGGCCCGCCCCCGGGGGGGCAGAAAGGCACCGGCCCCGGGGCTCCACCGCCCCGCTCCCGCAGCGGCCCCGCTACCGACCCCCGACACGCGGTGCTCGCCCGGCGGCGCCCGGTGCCGCGGCGCGATGCTGCTGACCCCCCCGCCCGCCCGGGGCCGGTGTCCCGCTCCCCCCCGCGCCCCCGGTAGGTGAGTAAGAGCCGCCCCGGGGCCGCCTTCCCGCGGGTGACTCATCCGCGGCCGCCACGGACCCTCCCGCGCCCCCGGGGCCGCTCCCGGCGCTGCGCGGGCCCCCCCCGGGAACCTCCCGCCCGTCAAAAGTGTCTTTCGGAAACCAAAACCCTGTTAGGACCTTTTATTTTTTGGGGGGGAGGGGGGTACAGGCGAACAGCAATATCTTCCTGTAAATCCTGATGTTTTCTGTCGAACCCATCACCTCCGGGTTTTTTCCCCACCCAAAAAAAAAAGTGGGAAAGTCGCCCCAAGTGGCCCCAAGCCCCGCAGGGTTGGGGCTGTGTTTGTCCCCCGGGGGTCTGCTGGCAGAGGGGACACGGAGGGAGCTGACCCCGAGGTTGGGATGGGGCTGCGAGCCCTGAGGCCGTGGGACCTCGGCTGCTGTGACCGAAGTTTGTGGGTGACCCGAGGGGGGACCGTTTCTCGCCCACGGGGACATTGGTAGCTTTCCCTGTCCCAGCTCCAGCTCTGCACCCTTCATCCCCTCGACTGCCCGTGGGGGACAGAGCTGGGGGTGGCAGAGAACACCTGGGTGGCCCAGGATGACCCTTCCAAAGGGGTGACACCATGAATCAGCTCCTATCCCATACCATTGGGGGGGGGCTGAGCCCCACAGCCACGCGGGGACAGGGGGTGACGCTGCAGGGGAGTCGCTGCGGGGCTCTGAGGTGTTGGGCACCAGCCAAAGGGACTGCACGGGTTGGGAAATAATATTTTTTTTAAAAAAAAAAAAGAGCAGGAGGGAGACAAAACAATGCCTTTTCCCATCGTCCTGTTTTTTTGGAAGCTTCTGAACTGTTTTTGTTGAAATTTCCCAAAACTGTCAGGCTGCGGGAGCCACCCAGCCTGAGAAACTTCAGCCCCAGCGTCCGCAGTCTGGCCGAGTGAATCACGGCCGCCCCGGGCGCTGGCGGCCGCCCGCGCTCCTGACCCACCGCCCCGATCCCCTCCCGGGGAAGGCACCTGGGCCGGGAGCCAGAGGTGGGCGCCTGGGGCTGGGGGGGAAAGGAGAAATCTCCCCCCTGGAACCGGAGTGGCCACCAGCAGCCACCTCAGGCGCCCACCTGCACTGCCCCCCTGTGCCACCCTCCTGCCTGCCTTCTCCTTCCTCCGGCTGAGCTTCCACCCAGAGCCCACCGGGATTTAACGCGGCTGTTTTGGGAAGTGGGGATGGGTGGGCTCCTGAGGGTCGGGGGGGTGACACCCATCCTGGCGTTGGCAGAGGGGACGAGGCCACCTCTGGCAAAGGCGTCGCCAGAAGGTGGCTTGAGGGCTTGCTGGGGGGTTGGGGGGAAGATGGGAGGACGGTGGCGTTGGGAGGAGTGGGTAGCGTTGGTCCCCACTGGTGTCACCGGGGACAATGCCCAGGGTTTGTCACCCTGGGTGGCTCGGGGTCATTCGCCGATCTGGACCTGACGCTGTGGGATGGGGACAGGGTGGTGGGACAGAGCCAGCCCTGCCGTGCTGGTGGTCCCCAGCCCCGGGATCCATCCGGCGGCAGTGCCGGGGGCAGCCGGCGATGACAGAGCCGCTCTCCCGCGTTCTGAGTCAGCGCCTCGGTCACGGGCAGATGCGGTCAGCGCTGCCCTTTGACCGTGACCTTTAAAGGGCTGCTCCCTCCTGCCCACAAGCCGCCGCGCTCAGAGCCCCGGGAGGCAGGATCCATCCCTGCAGCCCCCTCCGACCCCCGGCGGTGTCAGCGTTGGTGCGTTGGTCCCCTGTGGCCCGCCTGGTCTGGCTGCGTGTCCCCCCCTCCGGCACGGCTCCGTTCCCAGGGCCTCGTTGCCCTGTTGTGCTGCGGGATCTGGCCGTGGGGCCCAGCTCCCAAACACCCACAAAGTCCCTGCTCTGCCCAGGCAGGATGTGACCCTTCCCAGGAGGGATCTGGGACCACAGGGTGGCCCTGGTGACATCCTCAAACCCGGGCTGAGCATCCTCGGTCCGGCTTCCCACCAGCTGTCACCTTCCTGCCAGCCCTCCGTCATGTGTCACCGGGGTTGGGCCCAGCACATCTACCCCGAATTAATCCAATTACTTGATTTCCCAGCCAGAGCTCGCTCCATAAAGTCCTTGGACAGAGACAGCATCTGGCTCAAGGGCCAGGGTGTAAAAAACAAACAAACAGAAAAAAACCCCAAACCCCAGAAAAAAAGAGAGGAGAGGCACAGCGGAGCTGCCTCTGACTGCCTGCATCCTTTTAAAGTGACCTGGGGGAAAAATAAAGAGGCTAGAAATGCAAAGAATCCAGCAGTCAGAGTTTTCTTTATATTCCTCTCAGTCACATTTCCACATCCATGGGTAATTTATAACCCGCTTAACCCCTTCCCTGCCACCCCCACCCCCCCCCACCACCGCAAGTCCTTCGCTCAAGAGCATCCAGCCACACCTTCCCGCCTCTGTTTGCTTTGGGAAGGACAAAAAGTCCCGTGACGGAGATTGCTGATCTCAAGAGAGGGGGAGAAAAATGCCCTTGACGTCGAGGGGTTGCTTGAGCACGTGGGGTGGGCTCTGTGGGATGGGGACACGGGGTGACAGATCCCCTGGCCATGGAGGGACCATGGGGACACCCCGACCAGCGCGGGGGGAGCCTGTGGCTTTGTGAAAGCCGCCAGAAAAAAAAAAAAGTAGGTCAGTAGTGATAAACGCAAAAGGCATCGAGTATTTCTGGAGAAGGGAGGAGGGAGGGCAGTAAATATTTGCCAACTCGAATATTATTGCTTGGGAAAGGCTCTTATTTTCCTGTTGAGAGGTGAGTGGATGGAGCACGGGCACAGTGCGGGCAGGTGCGGTGGGAGCGTTGCCCGCGGCGTTCCCGGCACGGATCCGGTGGGTTTCGGTCCCTCGGGGTTTCGGGGCTCCGGCTCTGTCCCTCCTGGCTGACGGAAAGCTCACCTGCGGCGCGGCGCCGTGATTTACGGTGACAGCCCCCAATCTATCCCATTTACTTGGCCATTAGTCACCGGGGCCGGACACGAGGCTGAGGGGCTCCAGGAGGGGGAAGGGGGGAGCGCAGCCGACCTGGCAGCCCCACCAGCCCGGCCGGAGCACATTTTCTCCCGGCCCTGGTTTGATTAACAAGATGAATAAGCTGGCGGAGCTCAGCGGGGCGAGGAGAGGCCCCACTCCTGGCTCCTGGGGGGCGCATGGGGCTCCCCCAACCATCCCCAAGGGGATCCAGCCTTCTCCATCCCTCTTCCTCTACCCCAGAGTGTGGAGCACCCCTAAACCCTGAGCTGCAACCCCCCGCCTTCCCCATCCCGGGGTCCTGCCATGTGTTCCCCATTAGGTCTGGAGGTTAGCGAAGCCCCCAGTCATCCTTCTCCTCCTCCTCCCGCCCGGGCTCGCTTTGGGGTGCTGCCATAAATAAGGCGAACGGGCAGGGCTGCGGCGCACGCGGGGCCAAGCCTGCGCCTTTTATGTCTTTTAAACCCTGGGAAATCAAAGCTGTAAATCTGGGGTGTCAGGGAGAGCCCAGTGCCCTGGCTGGGAAGCGGCCCCAGGGAGCGAGGGTGCGGGTGGGGACCTGGGGGAGGCCCTCAGGGTCGTGGGGGGGACATCTGGGTCTAACGCTGGCTGGGAGACAACGCACAGACCCCATGGGGGTGCTGGCCTGGGGGGCAGTGAGGATGCTGCTGGCTGGTGCCAATGTGCACCCAGTGCCTCGTCTCTGGGTGCCACCAGAGCCAGCGTGGCCTCCCTGGTCCCCGTGTCCTCCCCGGTCCCCATGTCCTCCCCAGTCCCTCTGTGCTGCCGGTGTCAGTGTGGCCCCGGGTCCCCCTGCTCGCCCCGTGCCCCCGCATCCTGCTGCGCTCCTTCGATCCTTGCGCAGCCCCTGGGCCTCCTAGCAGCCCCCGATCCCCCCTAGAGCTCCGGTCCCCCCGCATCTCCTGCTCCCCAGGCATCTCCTCGCCCCTCCGCACCCCCCGGTGCCCGAGCACCCCCCATCCTCCCGCATCCCGGGGGGACTCCCGCATCCCGCGGCGTGGCGGCATCTGCCGGTGCCCAGCCCCTCCATCCTCCCGCCTCCCGGGCTACCCCCCGGCATCCCCCGGTGGCCGCCCCGCGCTGCCGCCGGTGTGTGTGTGGCGGGGGGTGCCGGCGGAGCTGCGGCAGGCTGCGGCGGCTCCCCCCGCCCCCGGCTTCCCCCGCCCGGCGCACGGCGCGTCACGGCGGGGCCGGCAGCGGCGGCGGCGGCGGCAGCGGCGGCGGTGGGTGCGCTCCGCTCCGCGCCCGCCATGGCGGCCCGCAGCCCCCGGGCCCTGCTCGCCCTCGGCCTGGCCCTGGCCACCGCCGCCGCCGCCGCCGTCGCCACCGGCGACCCCTTCTCGCCGCAGCTGGGAGACACCGCCGGGTGCCGCGGGCAGTGCGGCCGCAGCCTGCCCCGCCGAGCCGCCGCCGTGAGTCCGGCCGGGCACCGGGAGCGCCGCGGGGCAGGGGGCACCGGGGGCAACGGGAGCGTGGGGAGCATCAGGAGCATCGGGGGCACCGGGAGTGTCGGGGCACCGGGAATCCGGGGGGGTGCACCGGGAGGTACCAAGGGGCACCGGGAGCACGGGGAGCATCAGGAGCATCGGGGATGCGGGAAGCATCAGGGGCACCGGGGGCAAGGGGGGGCACCGGGGACATCAGTAACGTCGGGAGTATTGAGAGCATCGGGGTCACCGGCGGGTACCGGGGGTGTCAGGAGCGTTGGGGGCACCGGGGGAAGCGGGAGCACCAGGAACATCAGGGGGCACCGCGAGCAGCGGGGGCACCAACCTGCCCTGAGCAGCCGTTGCCACCGCTCAGCCCCACGTCAGGTCACCCCCACGGCGAACACCATGGGGGTCACCAGGGGCACCCCGCTGGGCTCCTCCACTGGCAGCTTTGGGGTGCCCCCAATGAGAGCATCCTCCCCGGTTTGGGGTGCCCACAGTCGTTTCACCTATCCTGGCATTGGGGTGCTCCCCAGGTGTCACCTGCGCAGTATTTGGGGTGCTCTCGGTGGCAGCAGCTGCCCCTGGTTGGGAGTGTCACTGGCGAGGCCTCGGCGGGGCCACAGTGGGTGCCTTCCCCTCCCCCCCGCCATCCTCCCCATCAACGGTAGCGGAGCTGTCCCCAGGGTCCACGTGGTGACACCTGGGACCATACCTGAGCTGCCACGGTGGCAGGGCCATGTCTGGGCTTCCCTTGAGCCCACACACGCCGCAACCCCCGTGTATGTTCAGTGTCCCCCTGTGCATCCCCCCCCAGCATGTTCCCAGCCCCCCCAGTGCAGCCCCCACCTCCTGCCACACCACACTGGGGCCCAGCCAGTGCCGAGCGCCCCAACAGAGAGGAGGGGACCTGCCACGTCCATGTGGAACCCCCGCCATTGGGTGTAAATGGGGTGGGGGGGGACACAAAGCTCTCCTGCCCCCCAGGATGCTGTCACCCCGGGTTCAGGTACCAGCTCCAGCCGTGGTCCTGCAGGAGGGTGCTGGTGCCCGATGCTTGCCAACTGTGTGCGGAGGGTGGGGGGTGCAGCGGGGGTCCGGTGCAGCCGTGAGGCTGAGCTCGGTGCCAGCTCCACACTCTCGTCCTCCTCCTCCTCCTCCTCGCTGCAGGATGCTGTTCTCAACGCCTGTTACCGGGGCTGCCGGCTGTTCTCCATCTGTCACTTTGTGGATGCGAGCGCTGAGCTGAACACAACCAGAGCCGAGTGTGAAGCAGGTGAGGAGCTGGCGGCCGAGCAGCCCCCGCACCCCAAACACCGGCCTGGGGATGGGGGGGTTCCCCCACAAACTGCCAGCACTGCCGTGACGCCCTCCCAAGCATCCTGCTCAGCCCCTCGCTGCGCCCCAGGGCCACATCTGAACCCTGCTGCAGACTAAGTGGGGTGCGGATTTACACCCACTGGGAGTAAATCGGAAGGGGTGGGGGTGTGGGGCTCGTCAGAGGGGTTGAGCACCCCCTAACCCTGACCTCCCCCACCCTTCCTGCCTCGCAGCGTGCGCCGAAGCCTACAGCAACGCCGAGGAGCAGTTTGGCTGCGTGACGGGGTGCCGCAAACAGCTGCCCGAGGTGGAGACCAGGAAGGAGAAGGTGAGGGGCCGGGGCAATGGGGAGCTCCTGCTTGTCCCCCTTAACCCACCCAGCCTGTCCCTGGTGCCAGGCAATGGAGACCCTGCTGAGCTCACTGGCCACCCCATGGGGGGACACTGGGATGTGGTGACTTGGCCCCTGGGTCCCACGTTAGGAAAGACCTCTTCCTCCTGTGGGAGCTCAACATCCATCACTGGGGATGGAGGCTATAACATCCCACATGTGCAGCCCATCTGTCCGTCCATCCATCCCTCCATCATCCATCCTCCATCCATCCATCCTCCATCCATCCATCCATCTTGATCCATCCATCATCCATCCTCCATCCATCCCTCCATCCCTCCATCCCTGCATCCATCCCTGCATCCATCCATCCATCCCTCCATCCCTGCATCCATCCCTCCATCCATCCATCCATCCATCCATCCATCCATCCCTCCATCCATCCATCCATCCCTCCATCCATCCATCCATCTATCCTCCACCCTGCATCTTGTTTTATTTTACCTGCCCCTGCAGGCGGGTGCTCTGGGGGTGCTGGGGAGGTGCGAGCTCACCCCTGGCGCCTGTCGCGCTGCCTCATCCAAAGCACAAAAATCAGATTAACTGAGCCTGACCCAGCTGCTGCAGATTTGGGCCAGGCAGAGCGATTACGCCAAATTCCCAGGGTGAGAGGTTCTGACCAGTGTTTGTTGCAGATTCCCCCTTTTTGGTGTGTTATCCTTCCCAGCAATTAGCAACGCTTTTTCCTCCTACATTTAATTAATTCAGCTTTTGCCCAATTAATTAAATTAGACTTTGGCCCAAGGTAGAGGCTTTTGGCTTTGTACGCCAAAGATGATGAATTTGTGCTGTGGAAAGCTGAGGCTCCTCGGAAAAACCGCTTTGCAGCCTGTTTTTAAGACCTTCCCAGTCTCTGATCCCATTTCCCAGCCCCTCTCCGAGGTCGGGGATGAGCATCGGGAGGCGACCGGCTCGCAGGGAGGGCCGTCACCCCCTTCACCCACCCAAAGCATTTTTCCTTCGGGTTCCCAGACGAGCAGGCAAAGCAGATTTAGCATAATAATTAGATACAGAATCTGACCTATTTATTTCCTGTTTGCTGGTTTGACCGTGCAAGGGGCTGTCGGAAAATGTTCGAAGCCAGTGGCAGGGAGCAGCCAAGCGGATTCCAGCAGGGATGCTTTAAAAATAACAAACCGCCACGACGGCCAAGAATCCAGGGCACGGAGAGGCTGCCAGGAGAGAAACGCCTTCGGCATCTCGGCCGCTCCTATTGTTTAAAGAGCTGGTGGGAGTTCACGGGGCTGCCAGGGGCTGGGTGATGGCCCCGGGGCTGCGTGGTGGCCCTGGGGACGCAGCCCCAGGCTCTGTGACCCTCCTGGGGCTGGACCACAGGTCCTGCATGTCCCCATCCATGGGAGAAGCAAGCTGAGCCCCAAACCTGAGCCCCCAGGTCAACCCGGCCATGTCCTGGGTGCGATGTTATCTGTTGGGGTGAGTGACGAGGGGACAGCAGTGACACAATGTCCCTGCTCCTTTGCAGAGCCTGGAGCTGAAGGCACCGTCGTTCTCCATGTTCGATTTGGTCTCCACCTTCTGCAACGACATCGTCAGCTCTGCCCAGAGCTTCATCTCCTCCACCTGGACCTTCTACCTGCAGGCGGATGATGGCAAAGTCGTGGTGTTTCAGGTGCGGGTGTCCTGTGGCCCCTCTCTGCTGGGTGCCCGGAGGGGTGGGGACCCTCTTGCTCACCGCTTTCTCCCTCTTTCCCTGCCCACTCACCAGTCCCAGCCTGAGATGGAGTATCCAGTACCTGAGGAGCAGGAGACTCAGCCGGCATGGCCGGGACCGGGGTCCGGCCCCCGCGTCCCCCAGCCCCACACAGGTATAGGGGGTCTGGGCTGCCGGCAACGGGGGGATGCCAGAAACCTCTGAGCCCTGGCTCTCATCTGATTAACAAATTACCTGGGTCTGATTAACTTCCCACACCCACGCAGAGGGGATGAGCCCAGATTTGGGACCCGCTCTGAGAAGCTGTTGGGATCCTCTGTGCCTCGCCACAGCGGGCAGAGGGTCCCTGGCGGGGAGAAGGGACCACCCGGTACCCGGTGCTGTGCTGGCAGGGGGATGGGGAGTGGGACCCCCAAGTGGGTGCCTGGGCTCAGCACCACCTCTCCCCTGCCAGGCCCCCGGGGGAAGGGGGAGAAGCCCCCTGTGAAGGAGCCGCGGGGCAAAGGCAAGTCGCAGCACCCGGACCCCCCCCAGCCGGAGCACGACTTCCTCGGCTGCATGTCCAAGTAGGTGCTGCGGGGCTGGCCGGGGGCATGGACCCGGCGGAGACACCGGAGCAGATGCTCCCACCCCACCATCGCCCCAATTCCCACCCCGTGCCCTGCTATAAACTCGTCCTTTTTCCTTGTTGGGGGGTGTTGGGGTGTTACAGGCGCTCGGGCCTTCCTCGCTGGATCCTGGCCGCCTGCCTCTTCCTCTCCATCATGGTGATGCTGTGGCTGAGCTGCGCCAGCTTGGTGACCGCCCCCGAGCAGCACGTCAAGACCCAGGTACGGGGTGAGCGCAGCCCAGGGAGGTCCCCAACACCCTGGGTCTCCCCATCATGATGTGGCCGTCTTGTCTTTGTGGTTTCCGGCACGTCCGCGCTGTGCGGTGTGTCCCCGCGGCGTTCCCGGTCTGGGGACAAAGGAATTCTGTCCCCTGCGCCGGGGTTTCACGGTCCCTTCTGCCTCTTTTCCAGCCTCTGAGCATCAACGGGGACAAGGAGTACCTGGAGGACCTGGATGGCCCTGGCGCTTTCTCCCTGCCACCCGTCATCGCCGTCACCCTGTGCCCCGCGCACAGCGGCGAGGACGCGGGGCCACTGCCCCTCAAAATCGACCTGGACAAGACCGTCCTGTAGCACTCCCACCCCTTCCCATCACCTCCATGCCACCTCCTCGTCACCATCCCCATGACTTTGTCCCCAGTCCCACTCCGCTGCCCCGTGTCCCTGACTGCCGGAGGAGCATCTCTGGCTCTGGCATAGTGGGGACCAGGGGCATGATCCAGCTCGGTCCCTCTCTCCTCCCTGGGGACGGTGGCTGCGGAGGAGGATCCCAGGAGCCGGGCAGCGGCTTGGCCTCCTCCGTCCATGTGCTGATCCTGGTTTCCAGCTCTCAAGAGCCAAGAGAGGAGTTGCCAGAGCGGGGAGGCCGGGGGGAGCCCGTCCTTGTAGCGGGGCGGTCCGTCTCCTCCCGACCAGAGCCCCCGGGGCCCCGCAGCCCTCCGGGCACAGGTCCAGCGCTGGGCAGGAGGGAGCCGGCTGCGATGGGGGATGGAGAGTGTCTGCGGCGTTCTGGGCTTTGGCTCGGCACATCCCCGGCCTCCCACCTTGGGCTGAGCCTCCAAGGCGCCGTCTCCGGCCCTGAGAACTCCCTTCCGCCGGCCGGAGCCGATTGCCTTGGGCAGCCGAAACGTGGCGAATGGATTTGGCGTTGGCAGCCAGAGAGAGGAGCGGATCTCGCCGCCTCCGTGCCCACGCGAGGACCCAGCCGGTTCCTTCCCAGAGCTGCGGAGGGGCCCTGGGATGGCTCCTTCCTCTCCCTGCTCCCTGGTGCCCCTGGGACATCTGGCCCTGATGCTGATGGGTTGCTGGTGAGACCAAGAAGGGGATGAGGCAGGGTTTCTCTGCCTTGTGCTGCTGAAGCACGTCCGAGCTCAGGCAGGAGGTGGGAGCTGCCGGGACGGCTCCGTCCTGGGCTCCGCATCCCTGCCCGATGCCGGGAGCGGGGCTGTAGCTGATGGCAGGACCTAGCAGCAGCCTGATCCCCGGGCTCATAGCACTGTTCTGGAACTCGGGGGACTCCTGGCCAAGCGCAGTCCCCCTCGGCTTTCCCCGGCCCAGCCCCTCGGCGTGGAGGGGTCCCCTCCCTGCCCCTGCTCTCCACCAGGCTCTGCTCCCGCCACCAGGCTCGGTGTGAGCCGGGGCATCTCCCCACCTCCCCACCATTCTCCATCACTTGACTTTGTGCGTCGTTCCGTGGTTTGATTCGCACCGGCATGTGGTTCACCAGCCCCCGGCGCCCAGAGGGGACACCCGTGTGCTCCGGAGGGACGGCTCGGCAACATCGGTCCCTGCCATCCCCACGTCCACCTAACACGTCTGTACAGATTAACTTATTACCTGCGACTCCCCGCCCTTGGGTTTTTAGGCTTTCCCCATGTGCCGGCCGCTCCTCGGTGCCAAGCGGTCTCGGGGGGGGTCCACGGGGTGGTGGGACGTGGGGGCTCTCATCCCCTTCCCCGCCAGTTTTGTGCTGCTCCGTGTCACTCTCACCCGTGCAACATATCTGGGTTTGGGGAACTGGGTTGGGGAGGGGAGGGCGGGGGGGGGTATGTCTCGTGTCCGTTTTGGGGTACACTGTTCGTCGTCGCTTTTTGGCCGCTCGGCTCAGTGTGAAGCTCGGTGGAGTCTGTGGTGTTGTCCTGGCCGTGGCAGCTCTCCCCATCCCTGGGGTGTGTCTGCACCACAACTCTCCCTCAGGGGAGAGGGTCCCCACCCCGGCTTTCACTTCCAAAAGGCAAACCCAGCCCCAAGCTGGCTGGGTGGCATGAGCGGAAGGGAAAATAAATGGTTTATACCAGATGTGGATGAGTCGGTGGCTTCGTGGGGTACCTATCGCCAGCTGGGGAGTGGGTTTGAGCCCCCGTAGGTCTGTCCCCAGCTTGCCGTCCCCTCTTTGCAAGCTGAGCCAGTCTGAAACCTCTGGCAAACTGGAGACAAATCCCCTGCTTGGGCTGAGAGTGATGCTCCTTGCTGCTGCAGGGCTGGCAGCTTCATCAGATCAAGAGATTCAGAATCTGGTGTGAAAGGAGATGCTGTGTTCCCTGGGGTACCAGCACCTGTGGGGTGAGTGGGCTCCGTGGGTGCTGGGAGGGTGCGCGGTGGGCAGGAGGCCGTGCACCCCAACACATCCACATGTCCAACTGTGAGGAGGAGGAGGCTGAGACATGGCGGTGGGGAGGGTGGAGTGCACACACTCACGTGTGCATGTAAAGAAGGGCTGGGAAATGAGGGCTTTTCTCACTGAAAATTGCCCCCCGGCACCCGGGCGCCCTTTTCGAGGAGGGAAAGCGTCAGTCGGGCCGTGCACACCCGCGACACGTCAGCGTTGACGCCCGGGCTCGAGGGCTGGGACGCGCTCACACGTGCGCGCGCCCACCTTTCCCCCGCGGCGTGTGTTTTTCCTGGCACGGCGCCCGCGTCCACGCCGCAGCCGAGCTCTCCCCATGCCAAGCACGACACAAAAAAGCTCACGCAAAGGCCTGGAGGCTCGTTTTTAGCACTTCAGTAGCTCAGCGGGGTCCCGTCCTCGGAGCCAGCAGCGGCGCGGGGCCCCTGAGGCGCTGGGGCTGGTGCTGGCCTCGGCTGCTTGTTTTCTTCAGGATGAGGAGCCGGGGATGAGGAGATGCTGCCCGACTCCTGGGAGGGCTGCAAGTGGGTTCTGGGGTGCTTGACACGAACCGCAGCTAAAGAAAAATCTCCAAAAGGGATGCAGAGCCTGGTCTGCTGCCTGCCAGCAGCCTCTGCTGCCAGAGCACGGCCCCTGCCTGTCCCTAAATTGAGGGTGCGATGTCACCCCTGCGCAGCGCGGCAGTGCCGGGTGATGGAGGGGGGTGCTGCACTTCACGAGATGGGCTTGACTCCCGAAACCGAGGGGAGAGGGATGGTTGCAGCAGGCAGGGACCCATGCGGAGGATGCTCCAGGCAGCCCTGGATGTGTGGGGCTGGCTGAGGAAGCAGGGTGCATGCCTGGGCGGTGGGATTTGGGGTCTCACACAGTGTTGTCAGCAGGCACCTCATGCCTCGGGGTCGTGCGGTGGGTGTCAGGGGCCGGCAGGACAGGAGGGAAGGGCTGAGAGGTGGGAGCCCAGCGCTGAGCAGCCTTTGGGGTACAAGCAAGCTGATGATCTAGATACAAGAGCCCCGGCCAGGGCCAAGGCACCGAATGCCCCCTGGGGTGCTGTGTCAGGGGATGCCTTTCTCCAGCATTTTCCATATGCAGCCCCAGGATGGGCGAGGGTGCTGGTAGCAGCTTGCCCCCAGACACCCTGCGATGATGGAGCAGCGGCGGGGTGTGAGCAGGAGCAAACAGGGAGACCCCGGGGTGGTGCTGCCCAGGGGTAAGACCCCCAACACGGGGCTGTCTGCATCCCCCTGCCACAGGCTGGTGCAGAGGGACGTGGCAAAGCAGGAGATGGGTGTGGACAGCTGGTAAACTCTGCCTGCCGCGGGCAGCGGCTCCGAGTGGGTCCCCCCCTGGGACAGGAGCTGGGCTGCAAACCGTGGACAAGTTCCTCGCCTTTAAACTGGAGTCAGATTCCTTATTGCTGGCTCGGGGTGCAGGGAACTGTGCCCAGGAGCAGGTGAGGAGGGACCCCACTCTAACAAGTAGGAGACGCATGAAATTCGCTGGTTCCACTCCCCGCAGCAGGCAGCCGGGGTGTTTTCCATCCCGACGCCTTTTCCTTCTCGCTCCTTCTTTCATTTTTTTTTTTTCAACGGGGGATGCAAAATTCGTAGTGTGTGGCCCCATTAGCAATGGGGGACCGCAAGCCCACGGCGGGGTCACGTCTTCGCGGCGAGCATCTGCGCGCCCACGCTCGCCTCCAGCCGTGGGTCAGTGAGAAATCGCGTGCCGGTAGGTGGGGACTGTCAGACACGCTGCGGCAAGAAGCAGCCTCAAAAAACAGGGGGAGGCCAGTGAGTTGCCCCCCACGGACCCCCGCAGCATCTCCCTGCTCGTGAGATGCCGCTGCTCGGCCTCTGTGCCGGTTGGGAGGGGAGTCTCAGCTCCGGCCGGCTGCTCTCTCTGGGGCTGCGCTGGGCTGCTGTTCTCACCTCCGGAAAATTTCCCCTCCTTTCTTCCCCCCCCCCCCGGCAAATCTCAGCTGCCGGGAGCTGGCTCGGCTCCACCGTCACTCTCACACTCCAGCTGAGGAGCTGGGCCACGCGGCGAATGCATTTGTGCACAGATTTCCCTCCCCTCTCGCTGTCTGCTCCGGGCGGTGTCCTTCGCCCTTGTTTCTCGTCGCCAAGGATGACTTCGGGAGCGCTCGCAGCTCCTTGCCCCACTGCTGGGGGCTCAGAGCTGTGTCCCAGCGGGAGATGCTTGGGAAGAGATCACGGTGCAGGGATGTCGCAGAAAGCCTAGGGCTGGGAGAGCAAGCGGGGAAAAGGACTCCAAGAAGTTCTTACCTTGCACACACACGCGCCAACCCCTTTCCTCATGATCTGTGCCCGATTGTCCCGATTCGGAGAGGATGTGGTGTTGGTTCTCCTGGGTGTGTGCCCCTCGTTCCCCTTTGCCCCCTCCCAAGGAGGTTCTCCTGGATGTAAAGCAGGGGGAGGTTTTTTATTCTTGCCTCACGTTGGCGGAATGAAGGTCTTTCATGAGAAAGCACAATCAGGGTGAAACAGAGGGTTTGGGCCCTGCCAGAGCAGGGGTTTGAAGATGATGGAGAAAGAGCCTGAGCACCTGGGGAAAAGATATTTTTGAGCTGCTCCAGCTACCTCTCGCTGCCCCTGGCCTGGCTCCTGCCAGCACATGGCTGCGATCCAGTGCTATTCTGCCCAACACACAGACCTGCAAATTCAACTTTAATCCCAACAGAAGGAAGTCTCCATCCAGAGATGGAGTGAGGAGGAGGATGCTGGAGTTGGACAGGGGCTTGAAGCGAGCTCTGGCAGTGTCACTGTCTTGTACCACCTTCCCGACCCTGCACGTGGTTGCCCTTGCCCTAACAAACGCTCCTTAGAACTGCACAGGGAATCATCCTGGGGCCGGTAGCAAAGCTCATGTGGCTTTCAAAGATGGAAACCTCATGGTGCTGCCAAGATCAGGCAGCTGGGCTGGCAGGGGGTGCCCGTGCCAGGGACAGCCACCAGTGAAAGCACACCCTTGGGTTTCCTCTCCTCATCCTCCTTCCTACGACCTCCCCCAAAGAACCGGAGCCATGGGTGATTCAACGACAACAAAACCGAACGAAAAACAATCTCCTCGTGCTAATGGGATTGGTTCTGTCCCTACCACGCACATTCCAGCCTGGCTCGAGGGACCGCTCGGGGCGGGGGGGAAGGGGAGTCTTTAATGAAGCCAAATTATTCTCCGTCTTCAAATGTCAGAGTTCAGCGTGGTGCCGCTGGCCGGACCTGGCGCAGCTGCTGTGCCGTGGCGATGCCGGGCGGAGGCAAAGGACCCTCTCGGCAGCCGGCGCGGAGCGTCTGCGCGCATCCATCCCGCCGCCAAGTGACATGCATTTTCCATTCCCTGGGCTTCATTACTTCTTGGAACGCAGACCTCGCTTGCCGGGCCATGAGGGGCTTTCGCTTCCCTCCGTGTTTATTTTCGCTGCCGTGTGTTCTTTTGCCAGGTGAGGAGCGGAGCCAAGCTGGTCAGGGGGAGCAGGGAGGTATGGTTGCGGTTTGGCAGGGCGGGTGGGAATCGGGCTCCCTTAAGCGCCGCGGCGGCGGCGGGGCGCAGCACCTGCTTGCCTTCAGGCGCCCGAGCCGTCCCGCTGACAGCACGTGTGCTCAACGCCGCAGCACGTGCAGCGGGGATTTGCTGGATCGTGGCCTCGCACCGGTGCCGAAGGGAGCTGGGGACGGCTGACGCCTCCAGCTGGCGCGGGAGTCAGGTCCCGGGGGTGCCGCGTGAATCAGCTCGCCCCACCGTGCGTGGGAGTGGAAGGAGCCCCAAGACTCGTAAAAGAAGGTGTTCAGCCTCTCCCAAAGCCAGACCGCACACGGCTCCGCTGTCGGCTTCCCGCTCTGCGGCGTGGGGTGTAGCGATTCCCACACAGGCGTGGGTTGTCTGGGCTGGGGGACACCGCACTGCTGCTCCTCGGCTTGGTGATGCTGCTCAGGGGTGGGAGCCTGGCTGAAGAGCTGGGTCATCTCCATCCTGGGCAGGGAGAGGATGCTCCTCAGCTGGTGCATCGTACCAGAGCCTCGGTGGTGGCTGCTGTGTTGATTCAGGTCTGCGATGGGAGATCGGGGACCTGGGGGGCTGGTCTGCACCCTGGGATGGGTGTGAGCCTACAAACCTCATCCTATCTGGGGCGTTTGAGTGCCACCACATCGCTGGCAGCCCCGCGTCCCGCAGGGTTGGTGGCTGGTCTCAGTCATGGAGCTATTTGTGGCAGCAAGTGGCAGAGGTGGTGCCCAAGGGAGGGAAAAATAGAACATTTCACCTTCACCAGCCTCGCAGGAAAGACCATTAATACCTCAGGGAGCTAAAACACCTCTGTGCCTGAACACGACCGCAGGGACATGCAGGCAGGGTATCCTGACATGGCAAAACAAAAGGGAGGGAGAACAACCAGCTTGTGTGATACTGTGGCCCAACTTTCCATGGAGAGCCCCGGCTCCTCCAGCCCACGCAGACACAGCCCAGCCCACACGCTTCACCCCTCCCTGTGCTCACGTGCTCGCCGGGATTACACGGGGATTAGCAGAGAGCGATGTACCAGAAATCAAGATGAGAATAAAACCAACCAGTAGCATGGGCACCGCACCCTCTAGGCACCAGTGGCGAGACGGAGCCGTGTTCACCGCTGATGCTGTGCAGAGGCAGGGAGCGGGAGGAAGGTCACTCGCACGCTCCTCCATGACAACAGCAAGCAAAGGAATGGAGAGGCTTTGTTGTGCTGGGGAAAATTTAGCAAGAATTGGGGAGAAACAGCGCTTTGCGGCCAGCTGTCTGCTTCCCCCACCCAACACGAACTGCGTGGAGCGATAGCGCTGCGAGGAATTCCTGTTTCTGAGCGCTTGCGGGATGAAAAGGAAAGGTCGGAGGAAAAGGCAGCGCTGCCAGCTCATGATTTTGTCATTAGCCTCGCAGTGTTGGACGCAGATTTTAAAGCCCCAGCTGTGGGAGTCGTGGGCTAGGCGAGAGCTTGGCTTGCAGTAAAAGGTACATTGCTAGACCTCATGTTTTGCAGGGAGAGAAAAAAAAAAAAAAAGGTGAAAATATGACTCAAATACATCCTGATGGCGTAAAATGAAGATCAGAAAGGAGAAAAATGTAAATAGTTTGGAGTGGTTTTATTGTTCTTTTTAACCCGGTCGGTTAGATTTGTGGTTCTATGGGCAGGCCGCGGCTCTCCACAGTAGGAATACCAGGACTGCCGTGATATACTGTGTGCGCGGGATAAATATATTAAAGTTGTGCGAGTCGCTCAGATGCTGGGCTAACACCGGTCGTAAAAATCACCTTAGATATAAGGCAGGCTCCTTGGGGAAGGGGCTAAGTGCACTCAACAAATAATGAATAGAAATAAAAATAAATATCAAATGGCCCATAAAATCAAACAATAATGGTAACTAAAAAGTTCCTGGATTTGCTGTGAGAGACAAAATCCCATCAGCGGTATGAAATAACAAGAAATACCCCCTTTTGGTTCCTTCTCCACATGACACAAGTCAGCACGCCTGGTCACCAGAGTAGTTATGGAATACATCTTCCTTCCAGCGTCTTAAAAATGCATTTTTCATGCTTGGAGAGACCTTCTGGGGTTCAATTTAACTGGGATCTGGGGAACACGTGAGAGGCATTTCCAGCATGCGGCACAGCCTGGTTTTTCCTGCGGGGGAAACAGAGGTGTAACGTTCACAGCTCCCATCCGCCGACCCACCAGGGAGCAAGGGTCCACAGCCCGGCCGGGCTGGCCCTCAGCAGGGCTGTGCATCTATTGAACCGAAATAAATGCACTTAAAATACCCATACGGACCTAAAAATAATAAAGGGAAAGCATTTATTTTAAACCTTTTACAGAGCAAGGTGTGTTGCAAAGCCCAAGCAGCCCCAAGCGGGAAAGTGGAAGGTATCAAACGAGGCAGAGCTGGTGTCTGAGGAAGCAGGACAAGCACGAGGAGTTGGTGACGAGGGGAGAGAGTCCCCAAACACCAGCAAAACGCAAATCAGAGAGATGTGGGGGGAGCTGAGGTGGGAGATACTCTTGCTCCTGCAGCTCCACCTCACAGGCAGCACTGCCCAGTGGGAAGGGCTGAGACACCGTGGCCGGACTGCTGCGGGCTCTGCCGATGACTTACGGCATCAACTTTCATCCGCTGCCTCTCCCGTGTCTCCTCCCGCTCCCCCCACGCCTCGCTGTGCTGACATCTCCTCTTCTGTGCAGGTCGGGTCTAAAATAACAGGGCCCCGAGGTCCTGGCTGGGGTCTCTGCGCGCCGCAGCAATACAAATAGCAAATTAATAAGTGCTGCTTCCCCTTCTCCCAAAGGTTTTACGAGGCTTAATTAATGAATGTCTGTAAAACGCATTTGGAGCTGGGAATGAAATGTGCTGTGGAAATGCCAAATATTTTTAATGCTCCAGCAGATTTAGAAGGTTTAAATAAGAAAAATATACGGCTTCGCCTCTGAAACAGATTGCTTTCCGTGAAGCGGAGGGCTCCAGAACATGAAGTTTTCATCAGGCTGACTTGAAAGAGCGTTTTCACGGCTTTCCAAGTGCGTTTATTCTCCTGTACGAATTCCCCTCGCCTTATACAGATGTGGACACCGAGGCATGTGAAATCAAAGAAATTTACCCCCGGCCGTTGGCAGAGCCACCGCCACGAATAATTTCCTGATTTCCACCGACGGCTGGAACTCCCTCTAGACCGTTGGCTCTCTCCAGATGCGCGCCGGCTTTAAAAATTACACGGACCCCGCGACGCTCGGCCTCTTCGGGGAGAGCCCGGAGCAACTCTGATGCCGACCATGTGTGGGGACGCGGGGCGGCGAAGGCATCTCTGGCACAGCCGGAGCGCTGCGATCACCGACGACAAGACTGCACCCTCTGGAGGGTAGTGTTGCTCTTGCACAAAGCGTTTGTGGCGATAAAACGATAAAAGCTGGTCCATCGTAAAACGATAAAACCTGGTCCGTCGTGGTCCAGCTGGTGTGGAGGGAGGATTTGTCCCCAGGGCGATGGGGAGGAGGGTTGTCCCCGCAGTCCTGAGCTGCTGGCACAGATGATGGCTCCCGCAGGAGACGTTTTAATAGAATGGCCTGGGCTGGAAGGGACCTTAGAGATCATTTTAATCCAACCTCCCTGATGAGTTGCAGGTGGAATCCTGAGGGAAAGTGCTCCCGTTCATTGCTTGGCGGGCTGGAGGGTGCTGGCACGGGGAGCCCATGTCACGGGGTGGTGACAGACACTGGGGACCCTCATTTTGGGGTGGTGCGCTGGCACGGGGAGCCCATGTCATGGAGTGGTGACAGACGCTGGGGACCCTCATTTTGGGGTGGTGATAGAGCAGCTGGGGGGTACAGCAAAGGGCTACGAAGGCGCTTGGGGACTAGAACATCCCTGACGAGGAGAGGCTGAGGGACTCGGGCCTTTTCAGTCTGGAGAAGGCTGAGGGGGGATCTGATTTTATGAAACCACTTCAAGGGCAGGTGTCAGGAGGATGGGGCCAGTCTTTTTTTCAGCGGGACAAGAGGGAACGGGCACAAACTCGAGCACAGTTGGTTCCACGTAAAGCCGAGGAGGAATTTCTTCCCCGTGGGGCGGCAGGGCTGGCACGGAGAGGTGGCCGAGCCTCCGTCTCTGGGGACGTTCAGACCCAGCCTGCCCCGGGCGCCCCTGCTCTGGCAGGGGTCGGGCCAGATCCTCCAGAGGCGCCCGCCAGCCCCTCACATCCCGCCCTTCTGTGGCGACCGACCCCCGGGCCCCCTCGGCCGTGTGACGGGGACAGACCCGCGGCTGCCCCCAGCCCCGGGGCAAGGCGAGCGCTCGGCGGGAGGCGACCGACCCCCGGGCCCGGCCGTGCCCTCTCCCGCGGGGCGGCGCCGCCGCCGGAGCCGTTTCGCCGCCGGTTTCCCGCCGCGGGCCCCGCTCGCTCCTGCGCCTTTAACGCGGCGGCGGCTCCCGGCGCCCTCCCAGCTCCCGGCCCGGGCGCGGCGAAGATGGCGGAGTCCGGCGGGGCCGAGTTCGCGGCGGAGCGGCCGAGCAGGTGAGCGGGGCCCGGGCGCGGCCTAGGCCGGGGGTCCCCGGGGGAGGCCGCGGGGCCTGGCCCGGCTGGGCCGCGGCGGGGAACCGGGAGAGGCGGCGGGGGGACGGCCCGGGTGGGCCTGGGCGGCCGAGGCGCTTCGCCGCCTTCCTCCGGCGCTGACAAGCGCCCTTATTTTAATGTATTTTCCCTTTATTTTTCGCGTTGCCGCTCCTCGGGGGGTGCTGGTGGGGCGGAGAGCCCTGAGAGGGTTTGTCCAGAGCAGGGCCCGGCGGCTGAGGGTCTCCTGAAAGAAAACGATCATAATGAATCATAGAGCTGTCCCTGGTGGAGTTGATGAGCAGAGAGGCTCTGAAATATGGGGAATGGCCCCTGGGTTTGCAGAGGCACCGGGTTTGTGGAGGCACCGGGTTCGCAGGCAGCGGGGCTGCAGGGGCACCAGCCTTTCGTGGGTTTATGAGTTTTTGGTGTTTCAGGCTCATCCTGGCGCACCCCGGCCGCAAACCCCTCCCCGGGTCCCTGGGTTTGGTCCCTGCAGGGTCACTCGTGCCCGGCGGTGGGTGCCGGGGTGGTCTGGGCTGGGCCCCGCTGGCGGAGCAGTGTCTGTTCCTGAGGGCTCTTCCCTCTGTCCGAAAGTCCCCGTGTCGGACACTGTGCGGAAAGTTGTGCCGTGTCTCCCGGGGGTTGTGCTGTCAACCTGTCACTTCGCCTCACAGCGTTGTTCATCCTCAACTTGACTCTCTCTGCGTTTGCTCCTGAAATAACCGCCCCGTGTGTCACGCCGCAGAGAGGGAAGCCCTTACAGCCATTGTTCAGCACTGCAGAAGCCTGTCTGAATTCTCACCGTGTATATATATTTATCTCAATTTTTTTTCTTAACGACCGCCTGTACAAATTATACGCTGTGTTGCCTGGGGCATTTCATTTTATCTCTCTGCACCTCTCTTCTCCCTCCCTCTCAGGAGCACCAGCACTTCCTTCACCCGGGTGTCAGCAGGGCCACTCGCTCGTCGCTCGGGAGTTCTCGGTGCCGGGTGTGTAGCAGTGAGAAATGAAAGTAATTTGTTTCAGGGCTGTGATAAATCACCCGGACTGGAGTTGCAGCAGTTTTGTTCCCTGAGCTGTAGCTCCGTTGTGTTCCTTATCGCTGCGTGTTTATTTTTCTTTGTTAATTTTAAAGCTAAGCCCATTGAAGTTTTGGAGACTGCTTCTTGTTAGTCCTCAATCTTCTGTTTTAAAGGATGAATTTATTGCAGAGTACAGGGGAGAAGCCTCGTGGGGAACGTTGAACTTGCTGCATCGTCTCTGTAGAGCGAGAGGAGAATTTCAAGGGCATTCCCTATCAACAATGATTCCTTGTTAGGTGCTTCCACTTGTGACTTTTTTTGCACTTACTGAGGATTTACTCTCTAAGGCAAAAGGACAAAGTCCCCTCTTGCTGTTACACACGTGCCATTTTGGTGGTGCTCTGTTACTCAAACAGCACGGGCAGAATTTCCATCTTTGGAATTGCTACCGCGTGGCTGATGCTAGTTACCCGTGAGTACGCTGGCTTCCCCAAAGAGAGAAAATTAGCTTGTCTGCTGAGCATCCTGCGCTTTCCTTCGGTAAGGAACACACCGTGTGAGATGGGGTGGACAAAAGGCTTTCAGCACACGGATAGCACGAGATCAGGCCGTTGCTGGGCGTGGAGAAGCAAACGGCCCAAATCTTCTGTTTTGGAAGGAACTTGTGTCGTCGTCCGTCCCCCCCCCTTTCTTCCTCTGTGGGTAGAATTTAATGATTTACAAATGGGTTTCATATTTTACTCCCAGCCCTCCGTATCATGTGGAGGGAGAGTTTCAAGCTACAGAATTCACTCTGTAATCCTGTGCTGCTCCTGCTTTGGGACCGGTGAGCAAGTAAGTACAGAGGAAACGGTGAAATCCGTTGGTACGCTCAGTAAGAGAAGATAGATCTGTGCTTTACGTGCTGAGGCTCGTGAGCTCTGCTGTGACGGTGGAGAGGTAGGGTTGTACAAGGCAGGGTGATAAAGACCTAGGAAAACCCTCTCACACCGGGCAGGCCTTTAAGCGGGAATAAATCGGGGTGTCCAGACAAGTTGAGAAGAGCTACAGGTTTCTCAAATTGGGAATAATCCCTTGAAGAAAGGAAGACGGCCAGGTTGTATAAACACTTTTCAAAAGCCTCCCTAACGTTGCTGCGCGCTGGCGTGTTTGCTGAAAGCGGTCCCACCTGTCACAACCAGAATGAATGGGTGAGGGGGACCTGCGGGTCTTCCTTATCTGCAAGTACATATGTCTGGGTTCACGTTGAGAGTGAGCCGACCTGAACTCCCCTACGCTTATTCCTTTTGAAGAAAGTGGTGGGAGAGAGAGAGCAAATGTACGGGAGGATGGAGTAGAAATGTGTTGGGGGAAGATAATGATAAAGGCTGTGAGTCTGCCTTGCTTTCGTGTTCCTGTAATCTTACACACTTCAGTCTTCATTTTTTTTTCTGAAACTGTTCAAAGTTTAGTTTCGCGTGGTTCCTGTGCTCTGCCACATGGCAATTTTGAAACGGCTTTGGTTGTTAGGTCTGGTAGATGTGGTGTAAATGTTTGTGCTCTCATTGAATCGCTGTAAAAATAACCGATACTTTCTCTCTCAACGTTGGGAGACTTCTGAGCTGGAGGATTTATTTACGCCGAAAGTAAACTTCAGTGATTCTTTGAAGGTTCCCGTCTTACCTCCACGTGTGGAGTAGCATTAAGTGCTTTGTAAAGGAGAGCCTCGCGTCACGGGACGGTGGCTGAGGTGTCTCCTCCAGTTTCTCACGTGTGTGGAAGATAAACGCTGCGCTTGCACAGAAGTCGGTGACGTTCAGGGAAAGCCATTGCTGCGCTTCAGGTGCTCTTGGGTTATTCTGCTGAGGTGACGCGGTGAGGGTGGCACGAAGCCTGTGCAGGACTGAACTACCCAAGGAGCTGGAAAAAGTGACGATGTTTAGGATGGGCACAGGCCTGTCGGAAGGTAAGTGCAGAGGATTTAGGTGATGAGAGGAATGGGCTACGAACAGCCGCGGCGGTAAGAGGATTTGATCCTGGAGCTGAATTGGAGTTGGTGTTGCGATGCCAAGTGCCGGGGCAGCTGCTCACATCTGCTAGATAGAAAACATGATTTCTTTGGTTCGTGTAAAGGGATGGTGGGTTTTTTCTTCTGTTGTCTGCTGTTTGATCATTTTATGTTGCTTTTGCTCGAGATCCCTGGCTGCTCCAAGGCAATGATCTGGAGGGAGGAGGTACAGGGAGAGGAGAGACGTGCTGTGGCTCACTGCGCGCTCTGGTACCTGCTCTTGCCTGTAACAAGTCCTGTCGTTTGTATTGCAACACTGCCCAGAGGACGCAATCGGATGCTGCAGAAACGGGCTGAGCCAAACGCTGCGCCAAGTACCTCGCGATCCGATTTTGAAGTTTTTCAAAAGTTTTTCCAAGGCGTGGAGTGAAGGGCCCTCTGTGGTTGTGCGAGAGGAGGTCGCAGAGTGATTTGCTGTCAGGAGCTGCTAGCAGAGCTGCAACGGGCCGTCCCCAGCGGGAACGTTGCTGATCGGTGACGAGCTGGGAAGCTGCGACAGGTCCTGAAGGACTTTTTCGGATGAACGTGGCGGCAGCTGTGCCACGGATCGTTTTCATTCCGTTTCCGAAGGTGAAAACGTGATGCCGGAGTGGGGTGGGTGGAAGAGCAGGGTTGGAGGACAGAGCGGGGTGGTGTCTAGAAGGTGAAGAAGTGCTTGAAGCTGCTCTGGCTGTCACTTTTGGGGTGGCCTTGGTGGCTCTGCTGTGCTCCCCGACACCACTAGGTGCCTCTCGGCCTTTGCACAGCAGCTCTGCCACGGGTGCTGCTGGGAGAGGTGTGCGGGGACGGCGGGCGCAGCGAGCACCCGCTGCGGATGCTGGCTCCTCCAACCACCACCGCCGAGCTGTGTTTTAAAAGCATGGTTGTGCTCTTTGCTTATTTATTTCTTTATTTAGTTTGGATCCGACATCGCTGTAGCTTTGCTTTTTTTTTTCTAGAGCCGGAGATTGGCAGGGTTTGACCATAATGGCATATGGTGGGGGAAACGTGGAACTGGTTAAGGCAGTGCTGTCAGCAGGAGTATCGGGTGTATGAAGAGGCTGTACTCAACTGCGTACCGTGGATCCACAGGCAAATTTTACGTGGTGTAAAACCCACCGTCCTTCTGGGGTCCTGGGCTCGGGAGCAGCAGAGAGCAGCCGACTTTTTCACTGCCGTGGTACTACCTGTGGCTGCCAGAGTGATTTATACGCTTAAGAGTGATTTTTATATTTGCTCAGTTTGTTCCTGGCTCGGAGGGATTAGGTTTGAGGCTGACAAGAATATAATCATGGTAAAGTTTTGGGGGGTGGGGTAGTATCTTCCCGTTTTTGGCCATTGTGAGAACACGGGTTGGGGTTGGGGAAGGGCAGGATGATGTTGGTGCTGGATGACGTGTGTCGCTTGCTCCACGCTCTCCGCTGCCGGAGGAGGTTTGGAACAGGACAGGGGGTGCCCCAGAAAAATCCCTGTACAGGGCAAGATCCTCTGTGGTAGCTCTGGATATGGGAAGAGGGAAGAGAAGAGGCAGATGCTGGTAAATGAGCTTCTCAGCCTGACATTTTCTGCCCCTCCAAGACCCTCTGTGTGCAAATTTGGGCTCAGGGAGCCCTTACCCGAGAGTTGCATTGGCCACAGAACGGAGAGGACCAGACTGCTTTTCCCTTTTGTCCCTGCAGCAGCGTCAAGATGACTCTGATGTTGCGACAGAAACATTTTTAAGAATCTCGTTCCTTCTTTCTCCTCCTCCCCAATTTGTCCTGGGTACAGCATGTGCTGACCAGTCCCTCATGTGGAAACTCCATGAGGTGGCACAGACTTTAAGGGGTTCGGATATTTCACCCTCCGCTTTTTGCTTCACGCTCCAACGCTCCATCTTACCCGGCCAGTCAGTTTTTGACAGACGTCCAGTTTTATTTGTGCTTTTAGCAGAACCCAAAATCCCACCTCCTTTGGCTTGCAAACAACCTGCCGACTGAAGCAGAATGTATTTGTGTGCGTCTGCTGGGCCCTGTGTGAGTCCAGCTCAGAGGAAAAAATCCAAACCAACCAGAGATTTTGAAATATGTCTGGGACTTCGGGGACAAAAAAATAATATTTAAATTGAAAAGCCTCCTGCTTTAACTTGCTGCGTTGCCTTTGGGTTATAGGGTTTCTTCGGTTCCAGCTTGGGAAGAGCAGGATGCAGAACAGCAGACAAGGGGATTGGTAGGACCTGATTCAGAAGGCACTTAAAAATGAAACATCAACGAACCTCCTGGCTTCTGTGAAATGTGTCTTTAATTGCTGTTTTCACTAAATGCAAGGCTGAATCAGGCGTGGGCTGTCCGGCAGCGGAGAGCGTGGGAGCCCAGCGTCGGGCTCTCCGGCTCGAGGCCTCGGTTCCCTCTTTGTGAGTCCGTTGGGTCCCTGTAATACAACTGTTGTGTTTTTTTTGTTTTAAATAGTGAGTGTTACTTGTGTTCCCTTAGCCAAACGTTAACTTTCCTTAAGTTTTGAGACTCAAAGTGTAAAGAATAGGAGGCGAGATTTTTCAAACTTCACTCTTCAACTTCAGGCGTTTCGCAGAAGACCACTTTGTTCACACAAAGCGTTGCTCCTTCTAACACCCAGAGCCATTTATAATCTTCGTTTGAGCACTCCAAATTGCTAGTCACTTCTAAAGAGAGATATTAGTCTCCGGCTTTCTACTTGTATTTATTGCCTTTGATGAAAGAGAGGGTGTCAGGAGAGGAAAATGAGTGGAGGCAGAGGAGAGAAATTAAGGGAAGGAGGTGGAAAAAGGAACAAAGAAATCGATTACATGATTTTGTTCACATATCTTTCCCAAGGATGATTGTATTTCTCTGGAAAACTTCCCCTTCGTTCGATGCATTAATATTTAATTAGCTGCTGATCGTTAAGGGCTTCTTGTTGCTAGTTTGGCCAGGGAGGCGATGGTAAATGTTGTTTCTGATGGGGTGCTGGTGACAATCTTGCTTGCTCCGGGGAATTTAAGTGGGTTAACAGGGCAGGTATTTTAAGTCCCATTGCCTGGCAGCATCTCCTCTTCCTTGTACCCGAACTTGAAGGAAATGTCTCGATGCCTTTTCTCAGCGGGGAGCAAAGGCCACGGGAGCGTTGCCCGAAAGTCCCGGGGAGAGCCTGCGAAAGAGCAGCTCTGCAGCGAGAGGTTTAGCCTTTTTGCCCCAACGTAACGTTTGTTAGCGTGAGGTGCTGAAAACTCATTTTCATCATTTGGGCATGTGATAGAAAGCCTCGGGATCTGAAATATTATGGTAACCATGGCTACCAGTGACTTATCTGAGGGAGTTTGACTTTTGTTTTGATTTTAAGTGTCTTAATTGTAGTTTAAAAATCAGAATCTGAATGTGTTTTTAACTTAGGCATGAAACTAAAGGCTTTAAATGATTTGCATTATTAAAATACCTGTAATGCTGCCTTTCAAAGGTTCTTAAAGAAGGTCCTTAATATTCATACCCTATGTTCTAAATAAAGTTACTCTCCAGCTTTAGGTTAGTTCTGCGGCTCTCGCCACAAAGAATTTTCTCGCAGGTGCCTCGATGGCTGTTTCGCAATCCCCAGCCCTTTGCCGATCCCCAGAAAAGCCGCGGCCCCGCGTCCTCCATGCGTGCGAACACACGCGCTGCTGCTTTTCCTCCCTCCTCTTCTGTACCCCAGCCATGCCCCGCGGGGTCCTACCTTTGGAGCGTGTGTTTACTGGAGAGGCTGGCTCTTGGACGTTTGCCCCGCTTAGAAATCTTGCCAACCCCCTTGAGTCTCTCCCGTATGAAAAATTAGCAAGCGCCACCTGCCCGGAGAGTGGGAGAACGTGGGCGGATGTCAGCAAGGATGCCGAGCTGGGCTGGAGAGCGAGCCTCGCCAGCACCGAGCTGGCCCTCCTTCTGCAGAAGATCACGTTCTAAAATGAGAAAGACGACAGGCAGTTGTCTAGCGAAAGATTTTTCTTGTTTAATTCAATCACGGAAATGTTATAATCTGGCCTGGTCTAATTCTCTCCATTTGTACTTGTGCAGTAGTTGCAAACATGCTGAAATATGAACTCCTGCCTGGTAAGCCTTTAATTCCAGCTTTGATGTTTTTAATCATCAGCACAGATTTGGTAAAAATGATTCATTAGCTTGAAACGCACTTTGGATTACACGTGATGCGCTGGAGAGTGGAGGAGGCAGAGACAAGGGACGTTTGTTCTTTGGGATGTTCTTTGTGCCTCGTCTGAACTCATTCTGGAGGCAGAGCCTTCGAGTATCTCTCAGCCCGTCAGCTTTAGAGGCCTCCCGGGCGGCCAGTCCTGTGGGCAGGTGCCTCCTCGTTGCATCTGGGTCCTTGCTCAGCGCCCTGTCGGCTGAGGATGTGGTCAGCGTGCTCGGAGCAAGGAGGAGCACGTGGCCCAGCTCCTGCAATAGGTGCAGCAGCAGCAGGAGGAGAATTTCTGGGCTTGTTTGCCTTCCCTGCCTGCTGTCTGGCTGGAACCACTCCCTTAACCCTTTGCTTTAACATCTCGACAAGCCTGACGGCGTGTGCTCGGTTTTGGGGTGATTTTCCCCCAAGCTACAGCCACACACGCTGTGCTGAGCTCTTAGCCTGGAGTGACTGGAGGGGATTGGAAACAATCTGGCTTCAGAGCGGCGGCTTGGAGGCAAATCCTCAATCCCATTACTTGTTCCCTGGCAGTCCCTTTTTGAAAACCGGGTACCGGCGATGTTATCGGAGTCTTTGAGGCTGCTGCCCAAACCGGATCGCCCGGCTGAATCAACGTGCCTGTTGAGCCCCAGCTGCCCCCACCACGCGCGCGATGGATGCGGTTACACGAACATAAAGACGCCTTTCACTGCTCCAGCTATTTCCATATGGAAAGTGGGATTTCTGTTCCTGTGAAGTCGCCTTTATACCAACATTCTCGTGTGAGAGGCCCCGATCGTGTCAAGGCTTTCGGACCCGTTGCAGATCACTGTGAAACCCGAGGGACGTGCCCTGGAAGTGCTCCTTGATGTGAACATGATTTTTTTTTTTTATGTTTTACGTTTCTTTAAAGGATAAAAGAGACTGAGTGCAGCCAGACCCTCTTGACCCCGCGCCGAACTAGTGTGCTCGGCCCCTTCCGAAGGACGCTCCGGCCACAGAAACCTCCGCAGAGCTCTGCGGCGGGACGAGGACTTCACTCAGTGCTGCCCTTCTGAGGACAAAGACAAAAAAACGAGGAAAATTCCAGAAGCTCTCCAGCTCTGCCTTGATCAGAAAGGGAAGGGGGAAGGAGCGGGATAAACACTTTCTCCCTATTGTGTGATGAAAGGCTTTTATCTTGACGGCGCGTTCCGCGCGGCTGAGGAGTAGATGCGACTCTTCCCAAGTTTGTCTGCAAGGCTGTTTCTTCTGTAACAAATTGTTAAGCAACAAGTACATGGCATATTCAGATCTCAAAGAAGATAGCGACGGCCTCACAAAGGCACTTTCAGATGTTCAAGGCTTCCTTTTGTGCTTTTTTTTTTTTTTCCCCCCTCCTCCAATCTCCGACATCCAACTGCTGCCTCTCTTCTTCCTCCGGTCCTGGTGCAGCCCGAGGAGTGAAAGCAAGGCCGGGCACCACAACCGTGGCACGGCAGCCCGGTTTGAGCCAAACCAGCTTTTATCACAAATCCCTTTTTACTAACCACGGTGCAGGCAGCATTTGTTGTAATTTTTCTCCTCTCTCCCACCTTCGCTTTTTGTCAAATCTCTTCCGTGATCTCTCGTGCTTTGTGTGGATTTTGGTTCCAGCTTGTGCGTTTCTTCTAAAATTCTCCTTTTCCAGATTGAAAAAAGCCTGGACGTTATGAACGCTTCTCTTACTGTTAGGTTTTGGTTTGTCTTTTTTTTTTTTTTCTCCCCACCTGCCCTGGAAGATTGTGCAATCGCTGGATCCTTTTATTCTATACCTGTAAACAGACAAAGGAACTCGTACAGGGAGTTTTTCAGGGGTAGCTGTTCACAGTTACCTGTTGAAAGGAATCGCACGTGCAAACGTGTTTGTTCCAGCACAGCTCTATCTACCCACCCAGATTGAGTCTTCCATCTACTTTAAGCTTACACTCTTGTTAGGAAGAGCGCCTGTAAAAGTTAATTGAGAAAAAGGAAAGAAGGAGGAATGTTTGTTCGGGTAGAGCTTGTTGTTTGAAGAGGCAGCTGCACGGGGAGGGTTGTGGATAGAGCGAAAGCAGTCGTATTCGGGTAAGCCCTTAGGCTGGGAAAAGGATTATTTAGAACTGGTCTGAAAAAAACGCTGAAGGAAATTCCCATGAGAAGAATCCTGCAGGGGCTCAAGTCTGACAAAGTTAGGGTAAACTGGAGCGTTACCGTCTCGCAGGTGAGCCGCCGGAGCTGTCCGTGTGGGTTTTACCTGCCCGGCGGGAAGCAAAACGGTTTTGCTGGGTGAAGGAGACTGTGTTCAGAGGCAAGATCATTGCCTTGCTCGATGTTTTCTCCCTTGGCCTCCAGCGAATCAAAGCCATTGTTGCAGAGGGGAGAGTGAAATGAGTCTGACGTGATGAATATTCGCGCACTCGCTCCCTCCAGTCTCTTTCCTCTTTCGCCGTGGGAAGAGCGGCAGTGGATGGATGTTTCTTGGCTCGCCGAGCGATGCGTAAAGGTCTTGTCAGCAACTCACTTTTTGCTAATCCTTTTTATTGTAGGAAGGATGTTGTAGCTGGACTCCGCTCTCTGAACTGAGACTCGTTAGTATGTTTTGACTTTAAGGTAGGACTCTCAGATCCGTGCTACACGCAGCACGGCTGAGCGGGATCCCAGCAGGAACCCGTATGAGTTTTGAGGCGCGTTCCCAGGCCTGAGGAGCTTCGAAACAGACTGCAAAGACTTGCTGCCTGCATCCTACAGCATCCCAGAGAGCTCCAGAGCAGCTCGCCCTCTTGTGCTCTGATGAACATCACAGATTTCCCCTAACTCGCCCCTTCTGTAAAGCTTGCAGGAAATTGCAATCCGATAAGTTGGGCCAGTGGCAAGTCCTGTCCATTGTTCCTCATTGTTTGAGGATTGTTTACATCCCTGTTCTTGTTATCCCATCTCCCTGACTCTTCTCTGACCTTGCCTACTTGTTTCATCCATTGTGTGTGGCTTTTATTGTTGTTTAGGTAGTGAACTCTTAGAGACAGTTGTTAGCAAACGCTGGGATTATACAGCCCCTAGCACACTGAGTCTCTGTACTGTTTTTTTTGGCTTCGTTGATTTATTCTCTTCCACTGTAGACTTGGGAGCAAGTAATGCAGCTTTCCAGATTCAACATGATCTGCTTGGGATTTTTTTTTTTTATGTCACGCTTCCGTGAAATAGTCCTTAAAGTGCAGAGACCAAATAGCAGGATGCTCCTGAAAACGTAAAACCCATCCTCAATACTGGTCCCCGTGTATGTTTTTCTTCCCAGAAGTACTTGGATCTTGATCCTGAAAAGTAGTTCAGAGCCGGATTAAATTTGCAGATGAATTTAGGATTTTGTGCTTCTGCTGGTGGGAGCGGACCCCGTTGGGTGGGCAGAGCGTGCTGGCCCGCTATCGCCCCGCCCTCGGGACGTCGGCAGCATGATTGTGGTTATTTTCAGAGAAGCCCAGAGCATCTAATACTCTTTTCCACTTGTGCAGAGATGCTGCTGCTGTTCACCTCCACATGCAGCGTTCTCACTGGCAAGTGCATCTGAGGCCAAGCGAATCCAAGAATGATGCTCTGCGCGCGGGGGAACATGTGCGAGAGGCGTTGGGAAAACCAAGGAAATATTTACACTGGGAGGGGACTGTTTACAGTGCAGTTCAAACAGTTGACGTTATTTAGAGCAGCCAGTGCCATGTAATATTTTGCTTTTGCTCTTCTCCTGAGGGTCAGGCGTGAGGAAAGGATCAAACAGGGCGAGCAGGGCCGTCCTTGGACGGGACGGGGTATCTGACAGCTGCGGTCGGGATAGGTGGTGCGAAGAATAAGCAACTGCGATTCGGTCTCGTGGTTGAAGTCGAGGTCAGGGCGGACTCTGGGGTAATTGTAGTGTGGGGACACCGGTGTTCGTTGGAGGTTTTGGCCCCGCTAGCTGGTGTTTTGGATGGTCTCTGAAGGCCACGTGTGCTGCGGCGTGACGGGTTGTCAGTAATGCAAAAGTGTGATTTTAAAAAACTGGAAGTCTCTTTTGTGTTGGGAGAAGGGAATTCAGCTGAGGTACTGATGTCATGATGTTCCGTGTGGCTGTTGAGCTGGGAATTTGCGTTCAAACTGCTTCATGTTACAGTATCTTCCCCAGCATGCTTTGTAGGTGTACCACATATTGTTTTAATTTAAAACCAGCCTGTCTCTCTTGTTCTGTTTTTAGCATGGCTGACAAGAACAGCACCCTGAAATGCACGTTCTCTGCTCCTGGCCACAGCACCACTCTACTGCAGGGACTGGCCTCGCTCCGAGCTCAGGCTCAGCTGCTTGATGTCATCCTCACTATAAATAATGAAGTGTTTCAGGTTCATAAAGTTGTCTTGGCTGCCTGCAGTGACTATTTCAGGTGAGAATCCGATAGGGAAGCAGGCATTTTTACCTTCCCCGTTGGTTTTCTGTTTCCCCATCCTCCTCCCTCCCCTTACCCCCAACCTTCCCGCCGTGCCCCAAAATCCCACCCGGGCGCAACCCTCCGGAGGTGCGGTTTGCCCCGCCGGTGCCGGTGGGATTACCTGCAGGCAGGCAGAGGCCCGGGGTCAGTCCCTCCACACGCAGATGAGGTTTGTTCGACAACGGCCATCGGGCAAGGTTGCAAGTTCGAGCACGGGTCTTGAACCTACCCCGGCAGCATCGTCAGTGGGTGCTCTCCGTGTCGGAGGAAACGGGCTTTTGCCTTGGAGCTACTCGAGCCGGTGGCGAAGTGGCACGGCAAGGGCTGCGAAATGAGTCATCCCGTTGAGCGACGGTGCCCGTTGTAAATACGCTCGTGCTGTGTGTAAACACGGCTGCTCCGCGTGCAGCGCTTACCGCTCACGGGCTGCGGAGAGTGGAGCGGTTTGCCCGGGCATCCCCCAGACCCCCAGGAGACACGGGAGAATTCCCCCATCCTCTGTGGGTAGAAAACCAAAGCGTAGAGATGATTAATGCAGAGCGAGCCGATGGCAGAGCAGGAAGGTCGATCTTAAGCGAAAATACATGCTCATCTGTCTTTGTAACGGTTCTCTGGCTCGGAATGACTTCTCCTCGGAGTTAGGGGTTTATTCTGACAGGACTGGAAGCGCTGTGAAGTGAGGGGCGTGCTGGAGGAAACGGCTACAGGGAAGGCTCAAAAGAAGAGAGAACTGGACCTGGGTGTTGCTGCGGAGTGCAGGTCATAGTGAGGAAGAGCGGGGAAGGGCTCTTCAGCGGGGTTTGCAGTCCCTTGATGTCAGGTTCCTTCCTGAGCCGAGCAGACTGGTTTGCTGAGCAGGTAGCCGAGAGCAAGGGACCTCGGTGTCCCTTGGCATCACCTCTTGTGCCCCTTTGCCCGTTTCTTCGGCTGCTCTGACGATGTCTGTCTTACGTGCACACACATTTCCCACGCTGTTCCCTTCCCTCTCCCTGTGGTAACATAAACCTTCCGAGCTTATCACTCTCCCTAGCAGGCATGCAATTAATGATGGAGCTGATCCCCCACCAAATGCTAATAGCACTATTTGTATTCATAAATGCTGTGTGCAGTGCCACTGCCGGTGTGTTTTCACTGTTGAAACGTAATTGCTGAGTAGGTTTCTTGTTATAACTTCTGTGGTGCTAAGGAAGGTTGTCCTGGGGAACAATGGCAGAATAATCTAGCTTTTGAAAATACTCTGGTTTTGTGCAGAAGCGGGGCGGGCAAAGAGTGAAATTGAGGCATTTATGTAATCAGCATTTTAGAACCATAACACTTTTTAAAGGAATTGCATTCTGTTTGATGATTTGTCTTCATCGTGGCAACAGTAATGCTTCTCTCTCCTTATGCACGCCCTGCTCCGTGTCGCTGTTGCATGAGTACACACACACACGTACGTCTGCGTGTCCTTCGGGGCGAGGGATCAGGGCAGCGTGCTGTTCTGTGACACGGGCTAAGCGAGGGGATTTCAGCAGAAAGCTCTCCTCTACTAGATGGACAAATAATTGCCAACAGTGTTCCTGGTCGCTCGGTTACAGAGAGCTGATTTCATATGCAGGTATTTCCTCACTTAAGTCATTTAGGATTTCTTGGTTTATGCCGGACGGCGGCAGGTTTTCTAGCCTGGTTTGGACAGGAAACTTGCAACTCCTGGCTTCTGACGGTGTTCCCAAGCTATTCCTTTATTCCTGTGTTGGTGCAGAAGAGCAGGGTCTGTTTTTTCAGCTTTTTTCCTGACTAACCTGCACGTCAGAGTCACTGCAGCTCCTTAAGGCAGCTCTGATGACACTGTACCTTCACAGTGAATTTACCTCCCCAATGGGGAAAAAGTAGGTTATTGATGGAGGGAAAACCAGCCCCAAATGTGCAGGCAGCTGCCAGCAGTTTAGGTCTTTAGCGTGACAGTCCGTAGCCTCGCTGCGACGTGTGTCCAGCGGCAGCGAATGGGGAAACCCCACGTCGCAGCTCTTCCAGCAACCCGTTTTTTTTGACTTTGGCTTCCCCAGAACTGCTCTGCTACCGCTTGTTGGATGCTACACGGAGTGCAAAACCTTTGCCCCCGAGCTACCCGTATATAACACAACCTGCTGAAATTGAATGTAAACGTCTAAAAACCGAAAAGTGCGGTTGTGTCCCCGTCACGCCCCCAAGCCCCGTAGCTGGGACCCGCGGCGCCGCTCTCCGGGAGTGGCTTGCGAGGTGTCTGCGCGGTCCTTGCCGTGGTATGTGCTTCCTGTGGAATTTAGAAGCCTCCCAAGGAGGTGATCCAGGGCCTAATCTCCGTGTGGCCTGGTCAACTGATGTGCCTGCAGCTGTGCTGTAACAAAATCTTGTGGGTTTTTGTTGTTTTTTAATTGCCTGTTAGCCCCCTGCTGTCCTCCTGCAACATGACAGAAGTGGCTGCGACTCCGGTTTTCTCGAGGCGTTGGGAAGGAACCTTGGAGGCGAGGTTCCGTTGTGCTTACCAAAGCTGTTCGTAAGACGTGTTGCATCTGCAACATTTAAGCCGTTTCACAGCGAGCCTGCGCTCTGACGGGCTGCCTGAAATCTTTGCCTAAAGGCAGCGGTGCAGGCAAGCTCGGAGGATCGCCGACCTTCTAAACACGGGCGTCTTCCGAAGCGTGTTCTTTCTTTGCGCTCACAAATCCTGCGCGCTGCGACTCTTTGCGCTGTGGTGGCTGATCCCTGCCGGTGCAGATCCTGTTGTATCCTTCGGCTGTTGAATGTCACGGATTCATTGCTGTCCAGCGTACTGCATGCCCTGCTCTGGTAGCTCTGTCTGCTTCTTGAAGCCTTCTCCTTGGTCTCCTCTTATTTATGCTGCCAGTAGGATTGAAGACCATAACTTTCTAATAGCTGAATATTACTTCTAGCGCGGTGTTTATGCAAGCTTTATGTAAGTAATTGCATACCCTGATTTCTCCTGGCTTGTAGAGGTTTAGCCTTGATTTTTTTTCCCCCTCCTTTCCCATCCTCCCTAAGAGAATCAGTACAGTTAAAAAAACAAAGTTCTGAAGTGGTGCGTTATTTTACATGTATTTAAAAGGGGGAAAATCCTTGTTTGTGTTCTTGACCTCCAGGGCCATGTTCACAGGCGGGATGAGAGAAGCCAGCCAAGATGTGATCGAACTGAAAGGTGTGTCTGCAAAAGGGCTGAAACACATAATAGACTTTGCGTACAGTGCTGAAGTGACTCTGGATCTTGACTGCATTCAGGATGTGCTGGGAGCTGCCGTCTTCCTCCAGATGGTGCCTGTCGTGGAGCTCTGCGAAGAATTTCTGAAGTCTGCCATGAGTGTAGAAACGTGTCTCAATATCGGGCAGATGGCCACCACCTTCAGCCTCGCGTCCTTGAAGGAATCGGTAGATGCATTCACGTTTAGGCATTTCCTCCAGATCTCCGAGGAGGAGGATTTCCTTCACCTGCCACTGGAGCGCCTCGTTTTCTTCTTGCAGAGCAATAAGCTGAAAAGCTGCAGTGAAATAGATCTCTTCCGTGCTGCCGTGCGCTGGCTGCAGTACGACCCGACCCGCCGCGCCAACGCCAGCCAGGTCCTCTGCCACATCCGCTTCCCGCTCATGAAGTCCTCGGAGCTGGTGGACAGCGTCCAGACCTTGGACATCATGGTGGAAGACGTCTTGTGCCGGCAGTACTTGCTGGAAGCGTTCAACTACCAGATCCTGCCCTTTCGCCAGCACGAGATGCAGTCCCCTCGGACCACCATCCGCTCGGACGTCCTGTCCCTCATCACCTTCGGCGGCACCCCCTACACCGACAACGACCGCACCGTCAGCTGCAAAGTCTACTACCTGCCGGACGCCAGCGTGCGCCAGTTCAAGGAGCTGACGGAGATGGAGGTGGGCAGCAGCCATTCCTGCGTGGCCGTGCTCGACAACTTCGTCTACATCGTCGGAGGGCAGCACCTGCAGTACCGCAGCGGCGAGGGAGCCGTGGATATCTGCTACCGTTACGATCCGCACCTGAACCAGTGGCTGCGCATCCAGGCCATGCAGGAGAGCAGGATCCAGTTCCAGCTCAACGTCCTCCGCGGCATGGTGTACGCCACCGGCGGGAGGAACCGCTCGGGGAGCTTGGCCTCCGTCGAGAAGTACTGCCCCAAAAATAACGAGTGGACTTACGTCTGCTCCCTGAAACGCAGGACGTGGGGGCACGCCGGAGCCACGGTAGGAGACCGATTGTACATATCAGGTGGGTATGGCATTTCGGTGGAGGACAAAAAAGCCCTGCACTGTTACGACCCTGCCGCGGATCAGTGGGAGTTTAAAACCCCCATGAACGAGCCCCGAGTCCTGCACGCCATGGTCAGTGCGAATAGTAGGATTTACGCCCTGGGAGGCCGCATGGACCACGTTGACCGTTGTTTCGATGTTTTGGCCGTGGAGTATTACCTGCCCGAAACAGACCAGTGGACAACGGTGAGCCCCATGCGCGCGGGGCAGTCGGAAGCCGGCTGTTGTTTGCTAGAGAAAAAGATTTATATCGTAGGAGGGTACAACTGGCACCTGAACAATGTCACGAGCATCGTGCAGGTGTATAACACGGAAACTGATGAGTGGGAAAGGGACCTCCATTTTCCGGAGTCTTTTGCTGGGATAGCGTGCGCTCCCGTCATATTGCCCCAGGTGACGACCCAGAGGTAACCGCGCCCGGCAGCGGCGAAACCACCGCGTGTTGCATGTTATCAGGATGCTGTGGTGTCCTTTTGTTGTTTGCAAATGGTATCGTGCATTTTGTGGGTGAGGGAAGGAGAAAAATCGCTTGCGTTCCCTCCTCCATAAAGTCCCTCCTCCTCTTCTGTAGTGTTCTGGCAAGCGTGTTTCATCAGAAGCACTTGTCAGCTAGTTAGACTGAACAGATGTTACAGCTGGAAAAAGCTTTTCTCTTTTTTCTTTTTCTTTTTTTTTTTTTTGATGGGGGGGTGCATTTTGCCGACTTTTCGTATTTTTTAACAGTGCTACACGTTGCAAACATTGACAGCTCAGGAGTAACTAAGTACTGCGGTACGTTTAAAAGAGTTCAGGGGTGATTTTTATTAATAGCTCCGAAAATCATTGTATGTCGCTCCAGTTGGTTTTTTTTTTAGCAAACAGAAAAACCAAACCAAAACCTGTGTAACACACTGACCTCCGGAAGCAATAAAGGGACAGCGGGAGCTAGAAGAGCTCAGGTGCTTGGATCATGAAAGCATATTCTTGCTTTCCAAAGGTGACTTTTTTCTTTTTTTTTTTCTTCCCCTTCCTAAAAGGGGACTCCTTGTCTCTGCACACCTCTGGTCTCCGTTGGTTCTTCACTGCTTGGATTACACGGTGATTCGGGATCCCTTCCTCACCCCCTCCAGAGAGCAGCGTGATGCTCACGTCCAGAAATTTGCCCTTAATCGGGGCATCCAGAGTTTGCAGCGCTAAAGCCATGTCGATGACGTGATTACGTATAAATGGGCATGATTTTTATATTGTAATTTTTTTGAATAACCGCCAAAAATTTGGTTGGCTTCACCGGCAATAAGAGCTGTTTGTCCAGGCTGACGTGAGTTTCTGGGGTAGGACCCCGCTCCCGCTGCCTTTGCCTTCCCCATCGCTCCGCCCCTGCGCGTTCACCCGAACTCTGGTTGTGCGGGAAAGGAGGTGGGTGCTCCGTGTTCATAAGCCCGAAGGTTTTTTTCTCCCCTGACTTGTAAATAAGGTACTTGGCATCACAATGTGATGGAAGCGGAATGGGCTTTTTGGTTGTTGTTGCCAGTGGGTATTTTAAATTAAGAGATTCCTTGGAAGATGACTCTGTCGTTTCTGTAAAAGCCGTGTTTACAGCAGGGAATGCTGTTACTTCCTGAACTTTCCTTTCCTCCAAGCCATTTTTTTTCCTAATTAATTTGACTGATCAGTGAATCGAAAGTTTCTCCTTTTTATCAGGTGTTCTGTTTCAAGGGCTTTGTTTTGTATCTCCCTAAGTTTGATTTTTGGTGTGTGCAATCTTCTTTTCAGAGAAACTGCTGCGTTCTGCTGTTAAACGAATACTGTGCTGTAACCCTTAGAGACCACATGTAACGTCTGTTTTGCTAATGAGTCACTGAGCAGGTCTGTGGAAAGCGTGAACTCCACACCTCGGGTTCTCTTCAAGATATTTTTCTCTAATAACGAAATCAAAGCACCTTTGGATGTGGTACGGTGAGGGCACGTGCAGTTTAGCCCCGCATTCTAAATTTTAAATGAAACGATGCCCAGTGTCACCCGTCCCTATCTCTTTGCTGGTTTGGCAATAATCAATTAATGAAAAGTCCTCGTTGCTGTACGGGGCGCTAAGGGCAGCGGGAAAAATTCCACTTTCTAGCTCTTCGGCAGTTGATTTACTCCATTCTCCGTTCATTTGCTCTGGCGTAGAAGCTCGAAACGCTGCGGAACGGTCTTGGCAGATAACAAGCAAATTTGGAGAGGATGAAATGTAATTCGATACAAGCTTCAAAGTTACAAACGAATGGATTTTCTTTTTTTTTTTTAGTGCTTCCATATGTTTATGAGAAGGATACTTTCTTAGGTCAGTGACGAACGGGAGGTTACTCGCCTTCCCATTTGCAGAGCGCGATGAATCCTCTTAAGAGTATGTCAGTTCTTCATCACTGCCTTCCTGAAATACTGAAGTGTTCTTCCCTATTTTATTTGTAAGTTTTCCTACCAAGAGCATTTCTATGGCAGCGATCGATGGCTCGGGTGTTCTCAGATAACCCGAGTTTTTCTGAACGTGCAGCCGTAGCGCTCACGAGGCAACAGCACCGCAGAGGACTGGAGAGCCCAGGCGGTGACCACGGTTGGCATCTTCCCGTAAGGAAACCGTGCTTTATTTTTCACTTCAAGCTTCTAAGGTACGTGCGTGTGTGTCCGGCGGGCAAAGAGGGGGAGGGGGAAAAAAAAAAAAAAAAGAAAAATCCTTGAAAAAAATGAAAAAGCATGTTTGGTCTCACTTTTTAAGGTCGACAGAGCAAAAATTAACTTCACCTCTGCACTCATTTGTGTGGGAACGGTGGCTTTGCAGACGGGAGGACACCCAAAGCCATCCAGTGAGTGTATTTAACGAACAGCCCGAGCGTTGCCTGCCAGGCGGCGAAGGAGCCTGATGCCTGCGTTCCCGTTCCCTGGCGCTGCGGAGCGGGAGCTGGGAAAGGTTTCTGGATTCTTTCCCTGAGACTCGCGACAGAGCGCTGCCCGTGCATCGCCTCTCTTTGTTACCGGAATGTTCTTTTTATAGTAACATAAATGGTTATTTTTCATAACATTAGCTAGAAATACTCTAGCTGCTCTAAATTTAGCAGAGACTGGCTAAAATATTTGTGGAAGTGCGTGTCATCCGTGTTGATAATAAAGTTTGTTTCACCCCTGTGAAGTGTGTAGTGGCTCTGGGCTGTTCTGTGCATGACCTGTCTGTTATTCCGGAAAGAAACGGGTTTGACTCTTTTGCCGTATTGCAGCAACTTGACTGCTGGAGGAGTGTCTTAACCTAAATACCCCGGTGATCGTACTCCGTGGCTGGATCAGAGAAGACGCTTTACAGGATGCCCCGTGTGAGAAGCGAGCGGCCTGGGCTCCTCTCCTCTTCACGAATGAGCAAAGCCAGATAAATGTTTGATTGCGCTCGGAGTCATTTATTAGTCTCGGAGCGGCAATAAACATTATAGGGGTAAACCTGATTTGGTACATTTTAAAATACCCTTGGACAGATGGGGAACAGTAAAAGCCCGGCATCGTTAGTTCTAGGTCTTTGCAGAGTCTGTGTGTCCCATTAGGGACCCCTGTCATGGCCGGGATAATAGCTTCTGTCTCCTCTGATGTTTTATGGGCCTGAAATTGTACTTAAAACTATAAAGAAAGAAAGCACTGGAGCTCTTGGCAGGGCACGGAGGAGCTGGAGAGCGGGGATGTCTGCATCCTATTAATGGTGTCAGTGACCCCGTTGCAGAGGGTCTGTCGGCTCAGCAGCCCGGTGTCATTTCTCCCTATCCTAGAACCTCGCTAATTCGCGCAGACGTGTCCCAGCTTTCGGAGCGAGGCCTTGCGAGTTGAATAGCAAGGGGGAAGTTCCGTTTCTTTGATTTACAGTGAACGGAGGCGCTCCAGCCAGCTCTTCCTACCCGGGTGCTGATTTAAAACGATGCTACGCGACAGAACTGCTCGGGACCTCTCGTAAGCCACATCAAACCTAGGCAGACGTTTCCACTTCCACGTCTGTGATAAGGTCTGTAGTTGCTGCAACTCTCCGAACTTCAGGGACATTTATCATGCTGGGATTATTGAAGCCAGACTACTGTCAGAATAAATAAAACATGTTTCCCAGTGCAACTCTAATTATGATTTTTAGCCAGTTGTGTAATGTGCAGAACTTTTATTTACAATAAATCTTCCAGTTGCTTGCACAAATGAATGAGATTTCATCACTTGTGACTTAAGGACCAGAAAAAAGTTGATGTGGCTGAATAAATTTACAGTCTAGCCTGGGTGTGTTGGCATGTCAGGCGAGCGAGGGAGCCGAGCCGGCTAGCGTTGCCTTCCTAAGAGGGCTCGGCTATCTCGAATTTCACCTGGGAGCACGTATATATCATATAGACATCTCTCCCTTCAAGTTATTTTTTACAGAGACAGCTTAGATTCTCCTCTGCATTTTAATGGTGAGTAGGCACAGTATCATCCCACAGACACCAGAACTTTTGTTTCTCATTCCAAGCTAATAACCGAGTTTCAGTAACACGAGTTTTGGCACTTCTGGGTTTAATATTTCAACTCGAGGGAGTTTCACGGAGAAGTTTTAAAATTTATTTGCGGGACGGGTACGATTTCAACTGCTCCAACACCGAATGTTCCATAAAATGAACACGAAATGTGCTTTCTGGTTGGAAACAGCTGCGGGTTTTAGCTGTACAACCTGAAATTAGCCTCAGATTGTAAGACAGAGGGTAAAGCTTTAGCAGAGAGCGATGGTGGGGGCCTGCGGGAGGGGAGCACTGGAGTAGTGTGTGCAGTTTGCAATGGAAAGTAGAAAAGCCGTTAGAGCAAAAGTTTTCAGAAGGTTTTATAAGCTGTAGAGAGCAAATCAAAGGTTCTTGGCTCGGTCCCTGGGGCTTTGCAGTTGCTATTTCACACCCAGGCCCCTGTCACATAATTAGCTAGAACTAGTTTATAGGGCTTCTTAAAAAAATGAAAATCTTTTTTGCTTGTTTATGCAGGCTCCCAGCCAGTCTGCTGCTGGCTACACTGGTTTCTATCTGGAGCAATCCCTTTGAAGTCACTGGAGTTGCCCTAAATTAACACTGGAGTACCTTGAGCAGAATTTATCCTTTTAGCTGAGTTTCGTGGGTTTGATGTATAGCTTCCGGTCACAACGGTTGGAAAAATGCACTAAAGAAGTATTTTACACGCGGTTATCCGATGTTTGTAATCAGGCTGCTGATCTGGGTCTCCCTACGAAGTTTGCAATTATTACCTTTAGATGCCGCTGCCTTTTTATTCCCCCGCCTTGCTGTGGCCTGGGGTCTTGTTCAAACACGTGATCCTCCTTACGGACGCAGATTTACTCTCTGGCAGTATCAATACTTGCATTCAGTCGTAGTGCCGTAAGGATAGCGGTTTACAACTGGATTTAGAAGGAATGTCTGAGTTTCACTGAGGTTTGGAAGAGAGAAATTTGCCCTGCAGTGCAGCGAGCACGGCTGGACCTCGGTCGTGCGTGCTTCAGGATTCTCGCGTGATGAAAGCTTCCTCATGCCGAAAGCGTGTACTTGCTGTTTCTTCGGAAGAAAATCAGAACAAATGCCACGGGAGGGGGGGTCAGGTTTAGTCCTGGGGTGAGCAGAGACGCTCTCCACGTGCGAGCACACGTGTGTTTGCCCACGAGTCGGGCAGGCAGCTGTCCCGTGCCGCTGGCAACAGCCTTCGTCCGCTTTCGGTGAGGCTGCACCGTGCAGGAGCCTTTGCCTTGCTTTTTCTGGTGGCATCAAGAGTTTTTCTGAAGGGCTGGCGTGTTCTCGTGGCCTCCAGCTGCTGCAGTTACGCTGAGGGTGAGTGGAGGAAGGAAGAGGGACCCTATCCTTCCCGCTTTTCTTGGTACCATCGACCTAGAAATGTGCCCACTGGTTGTACCGTGAACGACCATCAAAGCAAACTTGATCCCAGGCCAGATGTTCGGCAGGTTTTCAGCCGAAGGCTTAGAGCTTGCAGTGGAGAACCTCCCATTTTCACGGTGAAAAACAAGTTGTTACGTTCCTTCCAAGGCTTTTTCAGGACAGCAGTTAGAGTTCGAGTGAATGACTCGCTGCTGCTCTCAAAGAGGCCCGAAAGGAACTTCTCAGAAATGCACTTTTCTCGAGGCACAAATCCTTCAGCTTCAAAGCCCAGAGGCTTTCATGCGGCGGAAGGCACCCGGCTCGGTGAGGCGCTGAAGGTGGTATTTCAGTCCAGCACGAAGTTTGCTGTTAAATGTACGTGCAGGTATTTTGCTGAAATAGGGTGTTTGAGGTTGCTGTGTCCTGATGTGCTCTGCCGAACCACAGCTGTAAAACGTCTACAGCCAGCGGCCACATCCGCACTACGGGCTTTGCAAGAGAAATCTGCCGGTGTCCCTGCAAAAGAATAGTAAATTCTCCCGTCGAAGTGGCCCATCGGGCAGGTTTATCGATGCAGCTTGTTTTGCTTCGGTAGCAGAAAGAGGGAGGGAGGAAGGAGACGCTTTTACTTTGCGCCTGTGAAACAGTTTGCAAGCGCGGCTGCGTCACGGGGGGGGAAGCTTTGCCGGTGGGGCTCACGCCGCTCCTGCCGCAGAGAAGCCGTCCTCGGAGAGACAGAACCTGTGCTGCGCCCGCACGCCTCCCTCCCTGGGGCTGCAGGTGAAATCGGTGTGACGGGGCGAAGGGAACAGCTCGGGCCCGGGAGCCATAAACGCGGCGCTGCTGTGGTAGCGGCTTCATCTCCTGCTGAGAAATCGACCGTCTGAAACGCTCCTACTTCACCAAGTGAAACGATTGAAACTCAGGAGGAGCCCGAATGCGGACGGTGTGTTTGGCTGTTTGTCAGGTTTTCGTGCAAAAATTAACCTGTACCTGCAAGAAGACCCCACGCTGAATTCTCCTTCACCCGCAGACATATTTATTTTTTAATAACTTGAGCACGACAAACCGAGCCGTTCACTTGTCCTAAGGCATGGAAACAGCAGCGCTTAGTTTTGCGCTGGGACGTGACCCGGAGGAGCAGGCAGGCCGTTGGCTCGGCGCAGCCGACCAGCTGCAGGGCTGTGTTGCCGCTGCTTTGTGTTTCTGCTCAAGGATAGTAGGAGGGAGCAGGGCACGGCCTGATCCTTGTGCGGTTTCTCACCGGGGACTGCTGCCTACCCGGCAGCTGGTTTATTGTACAGGAAACGTCTGCAGAAAACTGTGGAGTTTAAATCGGTTGCTTGTGACCCTTATAGCACACGTCTCCGAAGCTGAACCATGAAATGCACAAAGAAAATATTATCTGCTGTGTGTTAGGGTATCACCAGATTCTCTGAACGTGGATTTCGAAGGTTATGGAAGGAAAGGTCTTGCTCTCTGAGATGCTTCTCTGTCTGATCTACAATTTGATTTGCAATGGTGTAATCTCTTAGTGGTAAAAAAAAAAAAAAAGTATTTCCCGGTTTCCTGTTTGATTCAGTCAAGCGCACGGTTCTTACCGGTGCCTCGCTTTTTAGTGCTGACGGTGGATATACCCGCACAGGACACTTTGCCGGCCATCCCGGTGTTATCTTTGCAAAGGCATAAAGTGGCTGCCACTTTACCGGCTCCCCGCATCACCTGAGCATCGCGGGAATACTCCTCTCTTCAGCGGGGCGTGAAGCCAAGCCTCGATTCTGGGAAAAAGAACCGTAACAGAATCCTCTGTGTGGTTGCCAAAGTATTCCGGAGCACCAGAGATCTGACCGGTAGAAATGAGAAGAATATCTTCTAGCAGTCGGTGTTTGCTCGCTTTCTGTAATTTTAGAATTTACAAGGAATGGTAAAGAAGCTACACCGGAAGGATGACAAGGGGATGTTGGTGTAGAGAAGAGAATCGAGTGTCCTGTGTGACTGCGAGTTGGTTTGCTTGGACTGCTCGTGGGATTTGATGGGTGGTGTAGAGAGGGTAACTCGGGGGCTTTTACCTGCCCTCTGGAAAGAAGGCTCGCTTAAATTAAAGAAACGGTCACAAATTCCAAGTGAAAGAAGAGCGCGTTTTCCCCCTGAAAGCACAATTTGGAGCTCGGTTCAAAATAGCCTTGGAACTGGGGACTCTGTGGGCTTCACAGGATATTCTTCTCCGAGGATAATGGGAACGTCAGCGGGAACATTAAGTAGGAAGTGTGAGAGATCAAAATCTTTGTGTCTGTAGGCAAAAAAATGTCAGCTCATTTGTCGATCACGGCACAATCGCCCGCTGTCTGCTGTTGTGTAAGTTGTTCAACCTCACACCTTCCTCTGAAGCCTCTAAGGGAGAATACGGAAGTAGCTGGATCTCGTCTGCCAGAGCAATTCCAGAGGACCCGGAGGACAACAAACAAGTGATAAGTAAACACAACCTCCTCCCTGCAACCCGCTTGCTCTCGGCTGCAGCTGCTCGAAGGAGCTGCAGGTTGCTCAGCGAGGAGTTGTTTGCGCCAAAAGCAGATGTGAGCGCAACAGCCCGGTCCTCCGATGACTCTTTGTTTGCTTCAGAGCAAAGCTCCAATTCTCAGTTACAAGAAAACTTTTTCGTAACACGCCTGGAAGGCTGCGGGAGATAGAGCTGCTGTCTCGGGGGATCCCGTCGCAGCTTTCTAGTGAGATCAAGTTGTTCTCGCGTGGCCCCATATGTGCTCAAGGTGAAGACGGCAGAAGACATAAATAATACTTAGGGTATGAGCTCATGGTTTTGTCAAATGCATGGCATATCTCCTTCGGTGGAGGAAGAAGGAAACCTGGCACCGGTCGAAAATGTCTCCTTGCCAATGCCTTAATGCAGTCAAGATTTACATTGTCTGCTAGGTCATGCACTTTGCAGCCCTTCAGATCCACCCACACCCCAAAACGCGGAGCTGTGAGTGGGTGAGAAATTCCAGAAGCGACTCGGCAAACACAAATGTTACACTGAAGAGACGTTCCTTACACAAACTGTTTCAAAACAGTTTGAGCACAGGAGCGGGGTCCAGGCTGCGCGCTGGAATTCCATCTGATAAAGCTGCACAGGCGAAACAATAAGAAGAGGGAGTCTTCTTAAGGGAGGAAGTTGTAACCCCCCCTCGCTGGCCATCTGCAATCCCTCCCTGCGAACCGTGAGCAGGAGCAGCCGTCGGAGGGGAGGTTTCACCCTCTTCGTTCTCGGGAGATCCAAGAGGGGAGAATTTATCAAGTCTCATCTTAGGCACTTAATCTTTTGGTGCTACAGCAGAGGCAGAGTGGCAGCTGGGTCTCTAGATGCTCCATATTACCACCTATGGTATTAAATCCAGGTTAACTCAACAAATTGTTCGTCGTCGTTTCACTTCTTGAGCAAAACCGCTGTGGATAATGGGTATCTTAGCGTTAGATCTGTATGATTTATGTGCTTTTAGCGTGACAGGCCAATTTGGCAGGTCATGTGCTGTTCATGTACACAGCTAGAGGGTATTTAACGGAATATGCGTGCCGGTTGTTTATTTCTGGTGAAAAACGCAAGAAGCGGTTAGACTAACATCTGTCAGGAATGACGGAGGAAGGGCTGATCCTGCCAGGGCCTGGATGATCTCTTTCTGCGATGGTATCTCACTGCACGTTATAAACTTTTAAGTGCAAGTTGGCAACTAGAGTTTAGGGTAGTACGTGACTTTGTAGCCGATACTAATCCTGCCAGTTGCTGAACTGAGCTTCGTCCGTCCATCTCCAGCAGCCTTGCTGCGGTGGATAATTATAATCTCTTATTTTTTACGTGGGCAGGAAATGTTGTAAAGGGCTGGTAAACTGACTGAAGGAGGCCACAGAGGTGGTCAGTGGTGCAAGGGAGAGCAAAGTCTGATTTCTTCGATCTGATAGTCAGCCGTGACAGGATTTGGTTGCTGGAGTAAGGGCCGTTCAGGGCCGGAGCGATGCACCAAAAAAGGAGAGCGTCCACTTTCTCTCTGTCGCTTTGTAAAAAAAGCAAGCATAAAGGGCAACGCGTGGGTGTTGGGGAAGCGGTGCTGTCAGGATTTATTACTGCCTAATGCGCGTGTCCTGCGTATCACGGCGCTTTGCGCCCGTCTGATGTTCACACAGCTGGAATCAATGGCTTAGCAGCCTAAGCTCGTGTTTCGAAACGGCTGCACTCCCCAGAACTGCCTGCTCACATCCCGGCAGGGTCATCTCTGCCTGTCATCCCGTCCCCGGGACGGATCCGACGCGTCCCGCACCCATCACCGCCTCCCTCGGCCAAGGTCCCGACTCTTCGGGGAGGGGAAGCGAGCCCCGGGTGGCGCTGACGTAGAGCTGGGGCTCACCGGGAAGAAGCCTGCGTGCGCGGAACGCCACGGGAGAGGGAGAAGGGTAGAGCGGGATGCGCTCGCGGGAGTCTGGCAGCGGAGATGAGCTTGTGTGGGAAGGCTGCACCGTTTTGTTCTCTAGTTGAGAACAGAGCTGCGGGAGCATCTTCTGCTTCGTTGTACAAGAAACCTGAACAGTCCAGGGAGGCTTTCCCAATCCACACCATCTCCTAGATTGGAAAAGACCTTTGAGTTAATCAAGTCCAACCATTAACCTGGTAAGTCCTTGACTAAAGCACATCTACAGGACTCTTAAACACCTCCAGCAACTCTGCCGCTGCCCTGGGCAACCCCTTTCCCACAAACGCTGCCTTCACCTGCTATCTCAGTGCAAGATTTCCTATCTCGGTACTAGATTTGTGCTGTGCAAGTGTTGCCTTTATCTTATCTTGCAGGAAGAGGCGGCGATCCTTGAGTAGGAGCTGTTGCTTATCTTCCAGGGCTTGCTCATGAATTCCCACCTGGTTTTCCTCTCCCTTCCCTTCCCTGCCGCTCCGCCCCAGCGCTGGCAGGTGGATGGAGAGGAGCCGGACGCCTTCCTCACCTTGTCCCTCAACACTGCCCACCCGGAGGTGCTGGGACAGCGGGTTCGTTCAGGAAAATCTCCTCAAAGGAGGGGAAAAACCCCTTTGCAACGAGCCTGATCCTCGGTTAATTGCAGACGGAGGGTAAAAAAAAAATAAAATACAATTGAGATTTTAAATTCGCTGGTTAAATACTCGGGTTTTTCGAGATTGAGGCCTGACAGAGTTTGCCGAGCGCGCAGTGGGGACACACACGGACACTCCCCCCCGCCCTCCCCCCCCCCCCCTCGCTGTGTCGCTGGAGGTGACAGCTCAAGATTGCGCGGGAAGCCGCGACGCGCGGGGGCGTGCTCTGAGCTGCCCTGGGGTGCCCGTAAGCGATCCCTGTACCCCGGTACCGGACAACAGGGCTGGGGACAGGGGGTGGCGGAGCCGGGGGGGTGGGGGGGACACCAGTCCCCGGGCGACGTGCGTGGGGCGGGAGCGCGCGGAGCGCGCGCGCGCGCTCCGCGCGCTCCCGCCCCGCGCACGTCGCCTGGGGAAGCCCCCGCGCTGCGCACGCGCGCCGCCTCCCGCCGCGCATGCGCCCCTCCCGCCCCCTCACTGCCCCCTCCCGCCCCTCGCCGCCGCGCAGGCGCACTGCGACCCCCCCTTCCCCCCCTCCCCTCCCCTCCCCTCCTCCGCCACCCCTCCCCATCCCGAGCCGCCCGGCGCATGCGCTTCGCCCCCTCCGGCGCGGGGAGGGGGATGCGGACGGGGGAAGATGGCGGCCTCGAACAACCCGCGGAAATTCAGCGAGAAGATCGCGCTGCACAACCAGAAGCAGGCGGAGGAGACGGCGGCCTTCGAGGAGGTCATGAAGGACCTGAGCCTGACGCGCGCCCACCGGGTGAGCCGCCGGCGCCGCTCCCCCCCCCCCCCTCCCCCTTTCCTCCTTCCTCCTCCTCTTCCTCCTCCTCCCCGCCCCGCGTCCGCCCGCGCGCGCCCCCGCCGCCGCCCGGCTCGCGCGCCCCCGGTGGAGGCGGGCGGGGGGAGAGGGGTGGGGGGGGGGAGGGGCGGCGCCCCCCGCGGCCCCCCTCGGCCCGGGGGCGGGCGGGGCGGCGGGCAGCGCCCCCTGGCGGGGGCGGGCGGCGCCCTGGGTGCGGGGCGGGGGGCTGCGCGCCGCCCCCTCCCTCTCGGTTATTCCTCCCGCCTCATCCCCTTAGACCGTTTCCCCGGCACCGGGCCCGAGCATCCTCCGGAGAGCGGCACCTGCCGCCGGGCGGCGGGACAGGCCGGGACGGCGGGGGGCAGGTGCTTGGCGGGGTGAGGGGGGGGGGAGGTCCCCGGTGCGCCTCGGCGGAGGCCGCTCCCCAGGGCAAGGTCAGGGCAGCCCCCTCAGGTCTCTCCGCCGGAGCGGCCCCGCCTGGGCGTGCGCTCCTCTGGGCCGGGAGATGGGGAAGCCTCTCCCCTGGGACGGGTCTGAGGGGGGGTCCCGGTTCCTCACCGGGGGACAGGCCCGCCTGTGAGGGGGGGTCTCCGGTTCCTCCGTGCGCACAGGCCCAAGTCTGAGGAGAGGTCCCGGTTCCTCGCCCTGGGCTAGGCCCGGCTCTGAGGAGGGTCCCGGTTCCTTCAGCAGAGTCTGAGGGGGACCCGGTTCCTCACTCTGGGACACGCTCGGTTTTGGGGGGGTGTGTGTTCTGGTTTCCCACCCCGGGACAGGCCCGGATGGGGCCTGGGGGGGGTCCCAGCCCTGCACCCACCTGCCTCAGGAGCGTTTCTCTTCTCTCAGGGCCCTGCAGAGCATCCCCTGCTCCTTCAGGGCCGGCTCTTCCCCCAGGCCGCCGGCCAGTGAGACCCGGGGTTTGGCCACTGAGACCCGAGTTTCCCTACAGGGGCCCGGCGGGAGCTACTGGACTCGGTGTCGCTGATGTTGTTCCCGTTACACTCTGGTTGTCGTAGGTGCAAATTGCTGCACTTCCAAATCCTCCTCGGCTCGCGATGCCTCTGCAGAGCCCGTCAGCAGAAATCAGCGGCGCGACGGCTGCACTTCCCTGACGTCGGGCACCTTTTCTCCTTTAGACAGAGCTGCCCTAGTTGGTTCTTAACTCACCTGCTTGTGGCAACGTTTTTAACTATTTAGAGAAAATTTACATTCTTGTTTGAGGCTGAACCTTGGCAGGAGTAGGAACAAGAGAACGTACACTGGATCTGCAGTAAAATGTTTCCTTTTGTTCCTCGGCGTGAGGAGAGGGTAAATATTTGTTCTGAGTTGGTGCTGCTGCCGGTCAGATGTAAAAGAAAGGCATCTGCCTCTGTCCGCTCCCGCTTGGGGAGGTGCGAGGCCGAAGCCTTGTTCCACATGAAGCTGTTTGTTGATGTTTCACAGCGTTAGAGTCGCTGTTGGAGTTAGTCAAGAGCGGAGCGAGGACGGTTCGGAGATGTTTGGAGTCGTGTTGTGTCTTGCCCTGCTGTCACGCGCCTGCATAGCTCGTGCCCCGGGGTTTTGCCTTTTGGTGGTCGGCCCTGGGCTGCCGCGCGAGAGCTGGGCGCTCCTGAGCGAGCAAGTTTTCGAAGTCTGCAATTAGAGGTCGTCCTTCAATTAACTCTCGTGTTTTGCGTTCACTTTCCACAAGATAAGTCTGAATCTTAGTTCAGTCGCTCCCAAAACGGAGCGTTCCCGAGCCGGGTTTTGCAGATGGAAGCCCATCCTGTGTTCAAGAACCTGGTGCTGGGAAACGGACCCGAGATGAATAAGTTGCCTGAGGATTCTGGGTACTGAAGTGATGGAAACACTGACCGAATGGCTGAGTAAAATGTCTCCTTTGTAGACTTTTTCTTCTGAATTCCCTGATTTCATCTGCGTTTAGAATGCAGCATAAAAGCAAAAAGGGGTTAAGCGCAACTTTGCTGTTTGCTCTCATTTTCTTTTGGCAGCCAGCGCTTTGCTGTCAGTTTGAAAACGCGTTACTCAGTGTGTGGAAGCAGCCCAAATTTTCTGTGGCCTTTTCATTATTAGTAATTGTCTTTTTTGTGAAGTTTACCACCTTGTCCATTTTCTTCTTACTCACTGGTTGTAGCAGAGGCAGAGAACTACCATTTCTTGTACACATACACGCTGTTTCTCAGCTTGTTTTCTGACTTGGTAATCTTCCACCTCTTTATGCTGTTGGGGCCATCAGAGATTTTTAAGTTATGATACATCTTTCTTGCCCAAGACAAAACACAACAGAATATTAACTCCTTCTTTCTTACCATTCAGTTCGGGGAATAAAAAAAAAAAAACAAACCAAAAAGAATTCTTTTGAGAAATAAATGGCTTTGGTTTCCGAAGCATTCCCCATATTCTCAGGAGCGACAAAGTCTTGTCTTTCAGCTGGCAAATTCAGGAACGCGTTTTAGCTTTCCTGGGAGGCCTGCGCAGACCTTGCGAGGCGTTGTGGAGGTGGGTGGCCGATAAAAGCGCTGGAGCTGCTTAATTGTCTTGTGAGTGGGACCTTCGTGTTTATAATCCAGAGATTTCTGCGAGTCCCATAGTAACAAAGTGGGTGAGAAGAGGGGGAGGATTTTTCTGTTGGGCTTTTTTTTTTTTTTTCCCCCCCCGCTGTGACATCGACTCCTATATTTCGTTTGTGGTTCTGCTCCTTTCCTTTTTTCTTTATGCAAAGCGTGAAATTTTAGAGCCGCGCTGACTTCTGTGCTCTAGGATGGGTTGTTTACCAAGGCCTGCTCTGGATTTGTGTTGTAACGCAGCCCAGTGAGGTGGTGCTCGCTGCCTTGCGTGTATTTACTCATACGAGGCTGCCTCTGCCCTTTAAAATTGTAATGAGCAGCACATGAACATGCAGGATGGCACAGACAGGGCTGAATTCTTCAATGCGTGGCTCTTCAAATGCGAGAGGATGGAAGATTTTTAAAGAGAATTTGGGCAGAGCTTGCCACCTGCATTTTTTGAGGCGGTCGGCTAGAGATGGTTTGGATTTCCAGGTTGTTTTGGTTTTTTTTTTTTAAATGTACATTGTTAAAGTCAGTTGGTTTTGAGGGGTTTCAGCCGGAGCTGTGTTTGAGCTCCCTCTTACAGACCTCGCAGTGTTACCTTAAAAAAAAAAAAGAAAAAAAGACACCCCCCCCCTCAAGCCCCCTAACTCCAAAATCCTGCGAGCCGGTGCCTGGAGAGCTGTGCTGATGTTGATGTTGCTGGAGTGAAAACAGAAGAAACAAACAGGCCGATGGTGATGCTTGGAGACATTCTGCAAAATTCCAGCACCTCTCGTCTGCTTTTTCCTGCGCACGAAGCCCCCCGCGAGGGCGACTCTGTGAGCTGCTGCTCCAAACCGCTCCTCGGTAACACAAAACTCCTGCTCTGCGTTCCCGAGCGCATCGCTCGACGCTTTGTCGGTCTGTGTGGTGGTGCTGTGACAGGCTTTGCTTGCTTCTGTTTTGTTATTATCAGAAATTGCGTCTGCCTGCGTTGCTTTTTTGAGGTCTTGGAAACCATGCGAAGTAAAAAGTTGAGGGTTTGTGTTTTGAACCTGAATATTTTTAATAAGAGTACCTTGTTTGAGTTTCATTTCTTCCAGTGGGATATGTTGTAACGGCGTAGCTGTCCGTAGATGACCATTTGAGTGGAGTGAAACTAAATAAAAATTGAGTAAAACTCCATAGTTTATGCTTGTGTGTGTGTAAAACACCAACGTGGGTGCAGAGCTCCCTGTAACAAAATTTGTGCTTCCCTGTGAGACAGTGGAGCATCGTTCGATGAAGGCAGTGTGCAAACCAGTGTTTGCAAGCTTAGTCAAATCAGGAACACTAATCAGGTTGTAAAAATGAGAAACACTAATGATGATGATATAGTATTGCAATGTTTCCTAATGTCTTCAGCATGTTTTTATTAAATAATTAGATAAAAAAAGCAATTCCTGACTATCTAATGGTGGTTTTGAATGTCTGAAAGATGTTACAGAAGCACAGCAAAACTGAGACTGAACCTTCCAAGCACGGAGATTAATGCTTTCAGCAGGAACAAGTTTTGTTCAAGCTAATGGTATCGTGACTTTCTGAAGAGAAATATTAATTTTTCCACCTCTAGACAGCGATGTTCTTTGTCGCTTTAGAAGGTACAGGATTTGGACCCTGGATTTGTACATTTCCAGACCACGAAACAGATTGCTTTGGCTTCCTCCGTGATCGTCCTCTGATTTCTCGGATGAAGCAGGACACAGAACCAAGTCTGTTGGTTTCCGTACCTCCCACCCTGCTCCCCGTGTCGCCGTGTCTGCGGGTGTCCCTGTCCTCGTCACAAACCTGGCCTGGGCCCGTAACTGCGTAGAACGCACTGAAATAGCGCTGCGGTGCCGTTAATTCTTTGAAAGAATTGTTGTAAATCAGAGAATGAAAACTGCAGAGGTGAGCGACCCGCCGGGGCACGGAGAATCTCTGTCCTTGTGCAACACCCGCCCTCCTGACCTCGCCTGAGCTGCCCGAGGTAAACCCTCCTGCCGTGCCGCGCTGCACGGCTCCCACGCTTCCGCTGGCGCCGTCACGTTTCTTCTGGGAAACCCAATCAGGTTTTTGTTCTTTTTTTTTTTCCTTCTCCTGTTCTTTAGGGAGACAATGGCTTTTTAAAATGATTATTCCATCATTACCGTGCGTTGCTGCGGCTCTCGGGCAGAGTCTGTACCGTGTCCTGTCTGTTTTCATGACGTAGCAAAGCTTCGAAGGATCTGCAGGCACGTGAAGCCGTGGTTGCACAACTCCTGTATTTCAGTGTATTAGTTGTGGTTCGCAGGGTGAACCTGCGGAACTCGGGCCGGCGTGCTGTGTTTCAAAGATTTCTTTAGCTGTAGCGGTGAGAAGCGTTTGCAAAAATAGGCATTTATAGAAGCTACTCATTTAGGAAGAGGATACGTTCTCAAGATTGTGCACAGTCAGCTCTTCCAACTCTTTGAGGGTGATTTGGGGTTTTCCCTCAAGAGAATGACTGAGCTGCAAAGCCGTTCTTGCAGAGGTGAGCTTCGCCTGGAGTTAAGATCCCCAAAAGTTTTAGGTCTGGGTGTTGATTTTCTTGGTCTTGTGTGTCTATTTGACAACTTTGCTTTCTAATTGCGAAAATAAGAGCTACAGGTCTCCTGTAGAAGTTACAGACGTGGCAAAACCATCAGTCTCCAGGAGGAGTGGATGCTGTGCTGTTGGGAACCATACACTGGCGTCGGTCGAAGGGCAGAGGTAAACGAGCCTTCTGCCCAAGTAAAGCATTAGACCACAAAGCGGTGCGCTGGCAATCCTTCCTTAGAGTAGTTTCCAAGAAGGTGTTGTACCAAAAAATTGTCTCAGTAGCCGTACGGCCTGGATGCAAACTTTGTTTCGTACCTGTTGGGCGAAACAGAAAAGAACGGGGGAAATCCCTGAGCCCTGGAAAGCCCGTGATGTGATTGTGTAAGGATGTGGCGTTTAACTGTAGTGAGGTTTCTCAGTCAGGCGGCTTTTTATTTTAATTTTTTTATAATGTAAATGGCATATTTATTTTTCTAACCGTCTTGGGTTGCCCATGCTGGTTTGGGAACGACACTGATTTCAATCTAGTGTTTGTCAAATCGCTGTCAAATCGTTTGTCAAATCACCAACCGTTTGTTTTCCGTTTTATAACCAGTTCATCGATTTCATTGATCTCAGTTCTGCAGCACTGACCGTACCTTGTCAAGATCCAGACCCTGGCCCCTTGCTGAGGCTGCAGCTTTGTGCACATGTACTCATGTAAGCTTTTCCCCCTGTGGCTGCCCAGCGCCGTGTCAGGGCAAGCTCCGGCGTGGCCGGGCTGTGCGTTACACCAGGGCTTGGCCTCCTGAAATCAGACTGATGGGACTGGGGGTTTTGAGGTGAGCTTTAGCCCCGGCAGCTTCCTGCTCTGACGAGAGGTGTAAGTAGTCCTGCAAGGAATTGTCAAGTATTTCGAGATGTTCTCATTGTAGCGGTAATAAAATACTAATCTGGCGAAAAGAAGGTGGCTCAGAAACGATCAATAGGGATTTCAGCAAAATGTCTTTGAGGCTAAATATTTGTCTTTGGTTTCTATTATCTGTCCGTAATTGCAAAAGAGCCTTTTCTTGGGCTGTGCTGTAGCGGTTCTGTCAGTGCCCCTGACGGCATCGATCAGTCTCTAATGGTTTGTTCCACGCTGGCATCAATATTTTTGTACCTAGTGTAGGATCTGAAACTCAAGGGTACTTCAGGGCACTTTTCAGCAGATGTGGTGGCACTGTACCTTAAAAAAAACCCAAAACAAACAAAGAGAAGAAGCTTTCCGTTTGAAAAATAACACTTCTGGTCATGATGGCTGGAATTTTACCCCGGTGTTTTTTTCCGTGTGCTGGAGTAGCTCTTGCCTTGCAGTTGGGGGTGTATGGTAGCTGCCAGGATTGGAGAAAGTGGCTGAAAAGAAGCAAACTGTCAAAATCAGGTAGATTTTTGGTGAACGTAAGCTTTGCATCAGTGTTCATGTTGCGGCAGCGACCAGTTGTGACCTCAGTGCTGCTTCCCTTTCTTCTTCTTTTGGTCTAAACTATTTGCATCTTGATAAACAAACGCGGTCCCGAGGGCTTCGCTCTAAACTCGAGGTGGTGGCCGATCGTGTGAGTCCTTACCGACCCGTTAGCGAAGATCAGCGTGTCCGATAGCGCGTAGGAGTTAATATTAAAAATGTTGCTTTGATTTAAGTGGTTTGCGTGGCCCGTTTAGCGCTGCGTCGGTGATATCCAGGAATCGGGTTTCTGACGAGGGCGCCGCTGGTACTTGTCGAGCCAAACGAGCGTCGCAGAAGCGCAACCGGGGATGTTCGTGTGTGATCCCATCGGTACTTTATAAATTACGAAGTTGTAAGCGGGTGTTGATGATAGTCTTGTTTTGCAAATTGTTTCTCGGGAACTGAAAAATTCTTCCCCTTCTCCAGAAAAATCCTTTGCGATAAAGCAACAACACCACCCACCCGCCCACAAAAATCGGGTCTTAAATAATGAAGCAGAAGAGAAAGAAATGACGTGTTCTGGCTTTAGGCTTCAGTAATAATTCTACAGCACTTCACAATCTTTGTCTAAAAGTCGGCGTTTTACAGGCAGATTTTCTCAACTTGTATTTTACCTTCTTGCTGCTTTTCTTGACGACTGGGTAAATATCCTCTGTGATATCCCTGCTGGGCTACTCGTCCGTGTTTTTTAGTACGGTTACTTATCACTACACAGTAGTAAGATGTGTTAACGGCGAACTGCAGTTCCGTTAGATGAATTTTGAATTAATTTTGATACCCAGCTATTACTATTTATGTTACTGTTATTTCCCTTGGACGGCCGAAGTCTCGGAGGGGAGGGAATTTGAGTTGATTTTCCAAAATATATGTGTTTTTAGGCAGATGGTTCTCAGAAAGCGTATCGGTTATTTGTGACCTGCCTTTCTGTGCACGGGTGCATCTCCAGGGCTGGTGTAGGAGCAGCATCTCGCAGCGATGCGAAGCTGCGCGGAAGGTTTTTCCAGCTCTGGAGTCATTAACTGGTGTTTCGAAATCCGTAAGCTGGATTAAGGGGGAAAGAAAACAACCTCCGTGGCGAAAGGGAAGACAGTGATTGTTTCATGTGCTGACTTCTCACCTTTTTGTTTCCTGGCGGAGTCTCACGCAGACCGTATTCACGGCATCTATTCAGCAGCCACCAGTTACGGGAGTGGTGTTACTGGGTTTCTCCTTGTTCTGTCTTTTAATCACAGTTACACGAGACCCCGTGTCCCCGTCCCCCCCCATCTGTGGCATTTCTCCGCCGGCGAGAGAAGAGCAAAAATAATACCTGAAATATTGTGCGAGTTTCCACCATCCTCCTCAGATTCAAAGGTCTTATTGACCTTCTCGTCGTAATTAGATTTTTCTCTTGTGCAGTGAAATGATTACGTTGCACGAGCCTCCTGCATTCGAAGAATTTTGACTCTGACGGCCGATATTTTTAATGCTGAGCGAAAACTGACCGATGCCTCGTCCTGGGAGCTACGAACAGTTCCCTGAGCTGCAGCAGGAGCCCTCAGGGTTGAGCTGCAGGGGGAGGAATTGTTGTGGGGAAGGACACGCTGCAAAAGCCGCGGTGGTTTCGGGGCACTGGCGACGCTTGGTCTCGCTACCACGGACTGGAGGTCGTGGCGAAACGGTTTTTCTCTGCGTCTGAGCCAGCGTGAGCCTCGGCAGCAGCTGAATCACACGGTTATTTTTCTTTACCACTGAGTTTTTCCCTGAACCAACCGTGCTGGTGGCTGCTGCCGGGGCAGAGCCGGGTGCTCTCCCCATGGCTGATAAACTCCAGAGGGTGCCACCGTGCCCCGCTTGTCTCCTCATTTACGAAACTTGTAAGGTTACGTAACTGAATTTTCATTCTTCCGCTAAAAATAAAAAATGGAACATAAAAGCTATATTTAGCTTGCTTAATGAGGGCATCTCTGCTTTTATTTCAGCTTCTCTGAGACGTTTCAATAGGAGGAATGGGGATGGTTTAGGAACTATTTTTTTTTTTTTTTTATAGCCTGGCCACTTGTTCTCTGTTATTCTCTGAAGTGTTGTCCCTCAACCGCCAAGCGGGTATGCGGGCCTGCTCAGAACAAATACTTTCTTTAAAAGTTAGCGAATAACCGCCATGAAAACAGATTTTTGAGAGTGTCGTGCTAGAATTAAATATATCAGGGAGGCAAAGAGTTCCTTTTGCTATCAAATAATCAATGAACTTCAAGTCCGAGTGGTTTCTGATGGGTTCTACTGAATTATCAGCGCCGTGCGTGCCTTTCTCTCTTCGAAACCCTTTCGGAAAAGAAGGGTGGCGTTTGCAGCGCTGACGCGGGATCTGGTTTGTTTTTAAAAGCAGCGCAAATCAGGCTCGGTTCATGTTGTAGCTTGGCTTGGCGCTCTGCCCGGTGATAGAGCAGAACTCTGAAGAATAGTCACTATTTTAGGTCTCTGGTTGTGCTGTATCCTGTTTTTACTTGCCACTCGGTTGTGACTGTTAGCTTCAAACAGTAAACCTTTGTTCACCAGAAATAGCAAAGTGTTTTTAAACAGAGTGACAGCCTGTGTATGAAATTTTCTTATTTATTATCGTTACTTGCTTTGTTCAGATTCCGCGAGGTGTGTTCTAACCAATTCTTTGCCTTCAAACCCCCAAATATCAAATATTTCACACTAATTCATTTTCTGGAGAAGGTTAAATGTAGCTAACGTGTAGAGAAGCGCCACCGTTCAAAGTTCTGCCCCTGTGAAACAGAAAGATACGCTAAAAAAAGAATAAATTGCAGCCCTAAATGCTGCTACCTTCTTTCCTCTCTCCTCCCTCTTGCTCTGAAAAAGCTCAACATTCTGAGTTGTTCTCTTTGGGCTCACGAGAAAAAAGATTTTTGGTTTGGAGCGGATTTGGGGTGGTTTGTAAGTAGCAGGTGTACGTTGGTGGGTGAGGTCTTTTCACTTTCACATGAATTCTAGAAGACATCTGGGGGTAGAGGTCCGAGTATGTGTGTAATTTTTATAACCCCGTTTCCTCACAGTTTTATGGCTGAGGCAGCCTGGGGAGTTGGTTGCAGCTCCTGAAGGAGAATCTAATGGTGCCTTGGAATTCGTAGATGACTCATAACAGGACAAAACAATCCAGTTAAGTGATTTGAGGTCTTAAATAATCTCTTCAACAGGAAGGTGAAGAAAACATCATGAACTCATGAGTAATAATTGGCTCTCCTGGAGTGCTAAAAGTGCAGTGATGGCGAGTTGGCGGGGATTCAGATGATTCCTGCTTAAGCTTTGCTGATCAATATATTTCTCAGCTCTCGTGAGTGAAACGTGTTGGACTGGGCTCTGATGCTTCTAGCAAAGCGGTGTCACGGTTTGTTTTGAGTTGGTTTAGAGTCGTGACACTTTGCACCTCAGCTGCGTGGGCTGGGGCTACCACTGATCTTTTTGGGTTTGCTTTTTCTCCTGGTCTCTGCTCCTTGCTCCAGCCATCAGCCAGCTGGCCGAGACTGTTCTTCTGTGAGGAGGAACCTACAGTAACGACAGCGTCTCGAAGCGGAGAGAAGGCAGTCTTTGCAGGTCGTTGCTTCACGGACGTGTGAGCTGCAAAAATTAAACGGTTTTAGGTAGTCCCAGCGAGAAACCCGTAGGAATACCTTCCTCAAATGACCAGCACTGGAGATAAGAACTTAGTCCATCCATCTCCTTTCTCCTTTCCAAAGCACAGGATCACTCAGGACTGCTTTAATTTTGTAGAGGCTTTTGTGCAGCTGCAAGGGACCCCCGCAGGTGCTCCCGTGGATGCACATCCTTCGAGACCTCTCGGTTTTACTGGTAAGCAAGTGGAACTGCAGCGTACACGTAATACTGGCAGGTAACCCGTGAGCTTAATCAGGTTTATAAAATCTCGAGGAAGCTATCTAGCTTTCCTTTGACCAGCAGTTTTCAGTACTCTGATGATGAAACCCCCTTCTTCTAGCTCCCAGTTTGTTTTTTCCTGGTATCTGGAGGGAGCTGCTGTTTCACTTCGAGCTCTGGCTCCGTGACACAGAGAAGGAGGATTCTGCGTCCCCTTCCCTCCGTGCAGACCCCGAGGCAGAGTCTGTGTGAGCTGGGACCCTCCCAGACTAGAGCCAAATCCCTTTGGTGTTGGGCCTTAAATATGTCACCTCTCATTTTGCTGTTTATTTCTGAAGCCTTTGAGAAAACTGCGGTGTTTTCTTACCTCGGCAAAGCCCCCGATCCTTGCCCGGCAGGTTTGGCAGCGTGCTCTAGTAGTGTCCACAGGTAAAAATCAGCTGCAGCTCTCCGAGTAAAGAGTTGGCTGTGAGGTGGTTCAGTGTGGCAGAAACAGAGCTGTTGCTCTTCTGTGGCTGCTAAGTGGTAATATATTACGACAGATTCCTTCCCTTTAAAAAACAACAAAAAAGAAGCAAATATGTATTTTTTTCCCCCCCTTTTCTTGAATTTTTTTACTCTTATGACGATGTTTGGCTGACCTGTTTGTGTCCCGACACGTCGACGTGATAATGCAACAAAATACGTGAGAGTGACTTAAATGACGGTTACGGCGGTGGAAGAGTAAACAATGATGTAGCAGTTCTGAAGGCACGGGTTCAAATCCAGTTCATACCAAACGTCTGGATTCTTTCGTGGTAATTTTCACTTAGTTTGCAGTAGACTTTTGGCTTCCTGGTTTGGCTTGGTAGGCCTTTCCTCTGCAATATCGATGGCGCTGGGATGCCGACGGCGTTAGAGGGCCAAATATGATTGGCAAAGGCAACGAGGGGAGCTTTGCCTTGGCTTGTCTCTTCTCTTTCTAGCCAATGTTGAAATCTTTGCTTTTAGGAAAATAAACACATCCTAAATTTCAAAAAAACCAACCTCAAACCCACCACACCCCAAAACCCTTGCGAAACATTTTGTTACAAAGCTGATGATGGAATGTTTTAAATCCCAAGTGACCCAGACAGAGCAGCTGCTATCGCTGCGGATTATACCTTTCCTCTAAACTTCAGCCTTCATTTCCTTTACCAGCCTTCCTGGGAGGAACAGCTGCGCGCTTGGATCCGCGGCCGCTCTTGGAGCGGGACGTGAAACTGCAGGAAATAAGTTACTTTGGAAATCTGGCTTGATGGCCTTTCTTCCTGATTGTGACAGCCCAAAGGGAAGAGAAATGCGAGGGATTCTCTTCTCTGCTGTGATAAATTAGTCTGTGGAGCCTGTCTCCCGTCGCCAGGCAGAGCTGTGAAGGACGTAGCTCCGCGCGCTCTGTTCTGGCGTGACTCTGGGCCGTGTTCACTTTTTGTTGCCGCCGTGGACGGTTGGTTATTTGGAAATAAGAGAACAGGGTGGCTTGCCTTGCAGCAGGTGCATCTAAACAAGTTCTGATTTTGAGAGGAACGGAGTTTTCAGGGTTCCCTTTTTATACCCACAGCATGCATTGCCTTTAAGGGGCTCATAACATTGTGTAATGCTAAATATTTTGTAACTAGAGCTCCGTGGTCAAGCCTTTTTCTGGAGAGTCAATGTCTTTTATCAAAGAACTTGAACTACAGGTTCCTGGTACCACACCTTTTACTTTAGAGTAGCATTATATACTCTGAAAGACAGTTTAAAAGGAGTAGGTTTACATCCTACGTTTTATTTCCCTTGTCTACCAGGACACTCTGGATCGAAGAGAAGCATCTGTTGTGCACACACCTCTGTGGGTGCACGCTCAGATGGAAGGGAAAGTATTGATGTTACTAGATTTCCTCATCTGATTTTTAATTACTTGGGGAACTAAAGGGCTCGAGTTGCAAATAGACACCCGTCTCTTCTTTAGCCACCTATTCAGCTGTTAGGTCACATGCGGAGGTGGTTTTTAATCTGTAACACCTAAACAGTCAAAGTGTTTCTAATTGTTTGCAGTAAACTGTCACAAACCTGATAGGACTATAAACCCAGTTAATACTGACTTCATAGTTGTACTCAAACTGTAAAAGCATTACATGGATTGAAAAGTCAGGCTTTCCAAAAGTCTCCCTAATCTTCGTTCGTCTTCTGCCTGAGTGCTGTGATAGTCTTTAATTAGTTTATCACATCTTCCCCACTCCCCTGGTGAGAGGAGAGCCCCTGCCTCTTTCAGCACAAGAAGAGATAATGGTGGCTTACTGGGAGGCAGTTAAATATCTTGATTTATCCACATTGTTCAGTATATTGCTCTGGGCCTTAGAGTGCACCAGTCAGACTGTGGTTTGCTGATGGGATAATTAAACCCCCAGGGAGGGGCTCCGTAGCGTACGCTGTGAGGGAGTCTGACTAGTTCACAACCAGTTTCATCTTTACAATATTCTTCTGGTGTGATCACTCTCATTCTACAGGAGGGTGAGTAAGAGGCAGGTGGTGAAATAGAAGAAATTGATGCTTTGAATGTTGAGTTTGATACACTTGGCATTCGGGGGGGGAAAACCCAACAGCAGGTCTTGTTTTGAAGTGCTTTATACACTCGCAGCACACGGCCCGTTATCTCCAGGAGCAGCAGTGCTTTAGAGCCCAGTTGGTAGTTGTGACAGGCCCGTCACGTTTTGTGTCGAGGGACATGGAAAGTAGCAGTTGCCTCTGAGAACGGTCCTAACGGCTCACGTGATGTCCGGAGGAGCTTCGGTGGCGGAGGGAGGACAGAAGCGCCGGAACACAAGACCCCGTTTGACTCGTTCTGTTCGTACCTTTCCGCTTCCGCGAGAGCCAAGATGAGGTTTGCTCGGGGGGCGGCGTGGGTGGGCAGCCCTGCGGCGTCGCGCGAGGTCGCAGCGCGCAGCTGAGCCAGTCTCGATGCAGAAGAAACCGTCCTGCGGTCGCCTCCCGCTGTTCTCTCCTCTTATTTCCCTTCTGCCATCAAAAATACACCTGGTTGTGGGGTGAGCAAGAGAGACCCCGCTAACCCACTAAGTTTTTCCGCTGCTTTGACGTCTTTAACCAGATTTCTTCTAGGTCTTAAGGGTGCAAGGAGAGGGTCAAGGTTGTCCAGCTTCCCTGGGAAGGAAGAGACGGCAGAGCTCTGGGACCGTGTTCTCCACGGTGTGATCCTTTTCGTTGCATTCTAAAACTACATCCTCTCTTGCTCATGAAACTTTTTTTCCTGCTAATAACTTTCTGTGTCTTCTCATTATTGATATTAATTTTAGGTTCTTGGCTTTAATGAGATTGCACCTGGGTCAGTTGATGTGGAAAGGCACTGGCGGCTAAACACTTGCTGTGTTTAATGAAATTGTGGCTAACATTTACGTTTGCTTTGCCTTGGCTTCCCAGGACTCTCTCTTACTGATTTTAAAATTTGAATTTTAATATGAGCTTTAGAATATTAACAGAAAAGGCTTAGTTTAAGGGGAAGGGAGGAGCCAGACTCTTTTGGTGGTCGGAGCGGGTGGTTAATTATCGAATAGTTCTTCGCAACTTGGACACAAACTTAAAGAACTTTTAAGACTTTGCTGGGGAATTCGGTGGTTTTTAGCTTATGCCTAGATTGCCCCTAAATCTCAATGCAGTAACTGTGAATCATGAGATTGATGTTAACTTCTCTCTCTTTTTAAGACTGTATTTGCTTTTCTTATCAACACGAGGATTGTGAATGGGAAGAAATCTCCCTTGGAAGAAAACGCTTCCACTGGGATTCCCCTGCGTCACGGACTTGTCTTGAGGGTTTGTTTGAGCGTTGGATTTCGTGCAGGGGGAAGGAACCGGGTGAGGAGGTAGGGAGACTCTCTGCCTTCTCTTTTCGAGGCGAGAGAGCCTGCACATTCCACCTGGAAAGTGTCTTTCTTGCTGCCCTACCCGTGTGACTGGAGAAGTCCAGGTCTGAGGAGAAGAGGACACTTGGTCTCTGCTCTCTGGTTTTGACTCCTCTGCCACGAGGCCAGCGCTGGGGGCGGAAGAGCCTTTTCGTTGCGACGGGCCTTTCCACCCAGAGCTGGGCTGTGAGCTCCTTCCCAGGGAGAGGTCAGAAAATAGCGGTGCCTGCGAGGACGACAAATCAAGCCCAGTCCGTTTTCAAAGCTCCAGGCAACTTGCTTTTCGGTGGCGCGTCCTGCCCCTGGCCGCTGTAGGAGAAAACCTTCCTGAGAAATCTCAGCCATATCCAACTGGGGAACTTTGAACTGATTTGAACAACAGGATTTGCCTGTAATGCGGTCTCTAAAACTTCCAGTTAATCCTTCAACCGGAATTTAATTTCCAATTAACACGTACTAATACATTTCTAATTCTAATCTGCGCTCGTTTTACTGCTTATTAGCCTCAGCGTGCGGAAGGGAGAGCTTTCTGCGGTGAAAAGCTAAAACTGATAAGAAAGCTTGGTATGGAAACTGCAAGCCAGCAGAAGAGCCGTTATCGTGACATCTTACTTCCTGTACTCACCAGATACCTTAGGGTTTGGGTTTTTTTTATCAAACGGACACTCCACCCTTTTATTACGGTTATAGGAATCACATTTTTGGGTGTTGAAAAGGGCATTTTGAAAGAAGCGGTTACAGCAGGTTGTGCTTGACTTATTTCCAGGGTCGCATTTGCTGTTCGATTACAGTCTTAAGTTCTGTCCGTAAGTTTGCAGTTTTCCCAGAATTTTAGAGAGGTTGGAAGTGTTGAATTTTAATAAATGCTCCCTTTGAGTCCCATCTGCGTATTTTGGACACTTAGAAAGCCTGCAGGAGAACTGGATATGCTTTTAGGGATATGTTTTCTCTTTTTTTTTTCAAGTGTAGAACTTGAATCTGTCCCTACAAACACAGCTGTATATCCAGCAAACTTTACCCCAATCTAAGTGGAAAAATTGAGGTGGTTCATATAAATGGGTTCACATAAAAACTGACGTTGGGAAGAATGTTCCATTGTCAGCAAGTCAGTAATTGTGTTAAATCCAGTATTTTTGATTTCTTACCAAGGTTGTGCTTGTCCGGTTCCATTAACCAGAGTGAGATCATGTCGTGTTACTTAACTGTTGGCTGATTTTAAGAATGTAATTGCTTGCAAATTCCTGATTACTACATGGAAAGGTAACGATTCCTTTCCTGCCTGCTCTGAAGTTGCTGCTGCTGCCTCGCGGGCTGAGATTTGCAGAAATTTATTGGTTTTCATGTAACTTCAGATCTAGTGAAGCAGAAGCCTTTTATTCAGGGAGCGTTTGCAGCTCTTCTAGAAAACTTCTTGTGCAGAAGGGTTTGAGTTTTAATGACTGAATTGCTCTTAACTTAAAATCTTCAAGTAGCGTAGGAGAAATGGTGGAGGGAAAATTACAGATTCAGTTCGGATCTGCCGTTTGGGAAACATTTCTTCTGAACGAGAGCTAAAATGGTTTAACAAGCAAAAGCTTTCTCTTTACCAAAAGCTTTCTCAGGAAGGAACTGGAATATTTAGTAGTATTTTCTTCTGTCAAGGAGCTGTTATCATGGCCACGTAATACATAAGTGGAAAAGCTGTGATGTGGAGTCACTAAGTTCTCGTGGTTCACGAAATTAATGTATCTGGTGAGCACTAAGTAATTCATTGTCGGGCTTGGCTATCTCGAGTCGGGGAGGAAGCAAGTTGCTGCTAATTGAATGTAACCCCTGGAGATGGAGCTGGAGTTGTCGTGAGGCTTGTTAACATTTTAAGAGTAATCTGAATTTGTCTAGTGAGAAAAGGCGCTTTTTTTCTCTCCGTTAAAATAAACCCCCACATTCCCCTTTTCTGATCCCCAAACCCCAACTTGTGCAGCGTGTTTAATTCACCTCATGGGGCGGCTGTAGGGGAAAACCAGTCAGTGTTTGTTTGAGTCCCAACCCGTGGCCGTTTTCATTTTCAGCGCCGCTTCCCTTTGTGCCCGGCTCCCCTTAGCAAACCTCCCGCGTTCCCTCAGCGACGGCGAAAAGCCCAGTTTTACGATGGTTTTTGTTCGTTTTTTTTTACCAGTCCTCTGCTTGGAAAAACTTGACCTGACTTTCCTCGAGATCTCCCGTTGGAATGACAGCGAGGTCGACCGTCGCGGGATTTCAAACCGCTTTCTTGCCGGCTTAAAAAAAACCAAACCAACCCCGACACGAGGAGAACGTGGAGGTTGGAGGCTGCCGGCAAAGGGGGCTGCTCGGCTCGCGCTTGATCTCCGCAGATTGCGAGTGGCAGTTGCTGATGGGCTCCAGTGAAGCGCGGGGCCCGGGGGCCGCTCGCCGTCGGGGAGGCCGGAGGGAGGAACAGACGCGGATCTCCGCGCCGGCGCGATGATGTATGAGAGCAGTGACGAGCAATCGGTTTTCTTCTTTTTTGGCACGGGCTCTCCAAAAGCGTTTGTCGAAGGCAACGTTGCTAAAATTAATGGTACGGCGAGGCCGTTTGACGAGCTCCTTTCGGAGAAGCGCTTTGCTTCTCCATCCCCTGCGTTTCCTCATTTCCACGTTTAACTGCGGCGGGAAGACAAATGGTCGTGACCTCCCCGTTACATTATACTTGCAGTTAGGTACGTACCGGGGAGGGCCAAAACATTAAAAAAACATAAAGCAAACACACCCCCCTCCACCTTCCCTGGGTGCCTTATAGTACGTTCTTTAAAATAACCCAACACCTGTTGAAATAGTTACTTGAGTGTTTGGCACGGATCCCGAGGAAGCCTTTTTTTAACAACAAAACCATATGTAGGGGCCAGGCGAAAAGCACAGCTAGTTCTGATATTGTGCTTTTCGCGCTCTGCGGCTCCGAGTCGCGGGGACGGTGACTCATTAAGTGACACCAGCGCTTCTCTGGTTTCGTGCATTGCTTAGAGAGCGCTGGGCTGCGATTGCGTGGCCAAAGATCGCAGAGGAAAAGCGGGGGCTGACACCTTCCCTGCTTTTTAGGTGGGATCCTTGTGGACTGTTCGGTACGATGAGTGTCTTGCGAGTCTCGGGGCTGAGGGGATTTTCCGTTGAGGAGAAAGCTGTCAGCTCTGTGACTGGTATCCTGCCCAAACAGTTGGGTCTCTTGAGAGCGTCCGTTTCACGGGGAGGTTTCTGAGAGCCGTCTGTTAAGTTTTGGATTAACCCACTCCCTTGGCTTAAGCATAAAGGTTTTGACTGGCTGCGCCTTTGGAAATTGGTGCCTTCTAGGGGAGATTCTGTGGCTAAAAGGGTATTTGAGTTGCTTTCCTAGGGGTGGTTCTAAAGTTGGGAGAACGCACGCGGTGTTTTCCTCAGGGCGATGTTTTTTCCTCCTTTAGTCAGGCAGTGTTTTAATACAGATACCCGTAAGGGTCAGCCTGGTGTGAGCAGAGCGTTCCTCCTTCTCTCTGTCTCCCTGGTGCTGTCGTGGCGCAGTGCGGAACCGCGCTGCCGATACCGCTCGGCGTCCCTGCCCGCGTCGTTACCGCTCCATCGGAGCGCTCTGCAGAGGTGGCATCACGAGCTCTTCCCTCGCTTTGCTGGAAACATCCTCACCCAACCCGGGGCCCTTTGTGGTAAAGCCCTAGAGGCAGGGCCACTCCTTCCCATCCTGCCGTTTCGTTTGCTTGAAGAGAAAAAAACCCAAAACCCAACACGTGTAAGCATCCGCTTTGGGGGATACCGCGTTTTCTAGTCTGTTTCCAAACTTTGCTCTTCACAATTCTGGCGTTGCGAGGTGAAGGCTTTCGGATCTGTTTGAATGAAACTGAACCAGATTTGTTGATGTACACACTACGGTACCTTAGCAACCAACCTGCAGCTAGTCCAAGAGCCCAACATGTGGTCTTTTACAATTCTTTGCTACCAACCTAGGAACGTTCTTGCGTTTCAGAGTGCAAAACCAGCCAGTTGACATCTAGTGAGGAACAACATACATTATAAAATACGTACTCCTCCGCAGTGGGAGGAGAGGCGGCTTATGTAAGCTTATTTTTTTGCTGCTTTAATTGTAGTTTCTTGAGTCCTTGGAAAATGCATCCCTGGGATGCATGAACAGCTGGTTAGTTTTGATATGAGAGTCATGATCAGACTGACATGGGGTTTTTGTGTCCCGGTTTTCGGAAGAGCAGGTGACATAAGAACCGTGTGGTTTTGCGTGGTGGTTATTTGTTGGAAATCGAATACGATCACTGACTACGAAGTTGATTTTTCTTCCGTTGCTTTACACCATCACGCAAGACCTAACGTGGCCGTCCGCCAACCGAGCTTTGCGGAGAAGGTCGACGTTCGCTCGCAGAAGTTGAGTTCGTGCTGTTTATAGGTGGTGCCGGTGCTCGGTGATCGTGGACATGGTGTCGAGTCGGTTGTAACAGTTGTGAAATAAATGAGTTGCCCTTACAGTTTCCTCCTCCTTTCCTTTTAGCTACAGCTGCAGAAAACCCAATATTTGCAACTGGGACAGAGTCGTGGCCAGTACTACGGTGGGTCGCTGCCAAATGTGAATCAGATTGGAAACAGTGCCATGGATCTCCCCTTCCAGGTGAGTTTAATGGGGTGTTGCTTTCTTTTTTGCTGATTGATGCTGTGCCTGGATGCTCTTTTGTTTTCCTCGCAGGAGACCGTGAACCAGCTGCTGGTTCAGAACGTAGCACCACGGCCTCACCCAGCGTGAAAACTTTTTCCCTTTTTGGGACAGAGTGTAGCTGCACACGAGCTGTGTGGATATTTTTGAGCTCTATCTATCTAGTGTTGGGTCCTGGCTCTCCTGCTCCCGGTCGTGATGCTTTTGTGTCAAGAATACGCAGAAGCAACGTGATTTCTGTCGGTGGATGTTCGTGGTGGGGTTTATTTTGGTTCAGTACGAAATCTGTAACAAAATCTGCTGCGAAGATACTGTAGGCTCAAGGGAAAATTGGAAGCAGATAATGCAAGGTGATGTGCAGAGTGCTGGGAGACGGGATGTGTGTGTTCCATGGGAGTCACGTGGGAGTTTGAGGAGAGGAGAAGGGAGAATGGGACACACACCAGGACCAGAAGAGTCACTTTTCTGTGAGCGGGCTGAGAAGTGAAGGTAGGGAGGTACTGTCTCTATTTTTCCCCGCTGTTGCAATTCCAGAGGTGACTCCACTATAAACAGAAAAACGAGTATTTTATGGGAACGTTTTGCTGTCAGTAAGCGTGTTTAGACAGAAGATGATGTACAGGGGATGGATACTTTGGGGACTCCTCATTGCAATACTTAGTTGCTTTAGGGTGCTGAAAAGAATTAAAATTTCTGCACTAGTTTTCCGTTTTTTTGAGCAGTAACACATTTTATCTCACAGGGCTGGGGTAAGAATTAAACTTTGTAGTTTGTGGCTTTCTGATAAAGACTGGCTTAATAAGTACGGAGGAGCTATCGATGGCATCCTCTGTGCCTTTTGAAATGCCCGTAGACAACTGAATTGGTGGAGATTAAAAGCCTGAATCTTGTGCAAGAGGAGAAGAAAATGTCTGTTTTAATCTGGTCACCTTCAGGGAATGGAGTGCAGAGGTTTGTAAGGTTACCAATTACTCCCCTACTAAGAGACTCTGGCCTCTTCAAGGTTTTGCCTTTAGTTTCTCATTAAGGAGGGTCATAGTTAACTTATTTTAGTATTTTTGTGCTTGATGGCCATTACTGATAATTATTACGTAGACTCTTTTAGTCCTGAAACTAACAAAGTGCTTGAGAGTGAATATTCACAAATTTATGAATGACTGAAGGGGAGAATACAGGAAAAAACAGTCCTTAAACGCAAGGTTTTTTGTGGTTTTTTTTCCCCCCCCCCCCCCCCCCCACAAGAATCCAGAGTCGATGGTGTTACAGATACCAAATGGTGACAAGCGACACAAACAAAACCATGTGTTTGTCTCGAGTGATGAATGCTTTCCGGGTTTTTTTCAATTCTAAGCTAAAGCAGGATGGAATGGCCAAAAGATAGGGAATGGCCAAAAGATAGGGAATGGCCAAAAGATAGGGAATGGCCAGAAGATCCCCGTACGATGCGCCGCTGAGGCGAAGCCTCTCCGCTGCGAGCGTCGGTGTCTGAGCATCTTGGTTCTTTGCATTTACAGCACAACGGAGCTCTGGCAGAAGCCTTTGGAGCAGTTCCTGTCTCTTTGGTAAACGAGCATTTAGGTTTGTGCGAATACGTATTTCGGACTGGTGTGCTCTTTGCCCAGGCAGATACGTATTTTAGCACACGTTACACTTTTTTCCTCTGGTATGCGCAGTATTTATTTGATTCACCGCCCCGGCTCCGAGGGAGTTCTGCTCTGTCACATAAAGACAGGTTTTGCCGTGCATCCCCGTTTGGAACATGCATACGAGTTTCCCCTACAGACTCCCTGGACTTGCTGTGGTCTGTCGTGCGATGATTTATGATTTACGGGGCGGGGGATTCCTTCGGTGCAGCCGCTGGTTTATTTGGCGCTGTCTTGGCCTGTGGTTTTAAGCAATCTCCGAGCATGTGCACTCAGCCTGCATGGCCAACTCCCCGCGGGAAAGGCAGAATGGTTCCCCAAAGGCCGCTTGTCACCGGAGGCACCCGACTGGGAGCTGGCAGCAGGTACCTCCCCTCTCTTTCCCCCTCATCCACCTCACTCGTTTTGATTTCTGATCAATCTGAAAGGGACACTGTTGCCTCAGAGCGACGAGCTTTTTCCTTCCTGTCTGTGTCGAGCTGCTTTTTGTTTTCACGTTTTGCGGAGCTTTGGTTCTGATCTCAGATCCTTGAAAGCTTTATAGGGAAGCGAAACAGTTCTAGTTCTTCAGGGTTTGTTTTTTTTTGAAAATCACAGTCGTTGACTGAGCTGAGCAGGGTGTGCTCTGCAGGGGATCGCCTGGCGTTTGGTCCCAATTTCAGTTTTGTGGGATGGTTGTTGGGAGAAGCCAGGCCTGTTGGAGGTGACACCCGTTTCCTCAAGGGTTTGCGTTTTTTTTCTGATTTCCCTTACCAAGTTCGGGGTTCACCGGGGATCTCTGTTCCTGGAAAACCAGAGAACAGTGGAAATTGTCGCCCCGGGAGCGAGCGCGGTCCCTGTGTGCTTGTCACACTGTTCCACTCAGGTTCGATTTTTGGTGTGTTTTTGTTAGGAAAGTTGTGCCCAAAACAAAAGGGAAAACTTAAGAAAAAAGCTATTTTTGCATTCACCTTTTTGTCTGTATGTTCATGTGCATTGGCTTCCTTCTAAACTCGGGTGAGCTCTGCGTTCTGCGCGCTGCGCACTGGCTTCTCCTTTTTTAGTAACATCGTGGTTGAGACCACGGGCATAGGAAATCGCTTTTCCTGTTGACCTCCCAAGCACGCGTGTATTCGTGATTTTGACTGCTTTTTGGGGTAGAATTGATGCAACACCAGTGCAAGGAAGAGTTTGAGACCTTCTGTTGTTGTTTTAGAGTTACGAATACTCCCAGTTCTGCGTGCTGCCAGTTAGGCAGAACGAGATTGTTGTTCCGTGTTTACAGCAGAGATTAAACCAACGTGTTTTAATTTAAATTGCTTCAAGTTGAGATGCTACGAGCTGAGATTTCTAAATCCTCATACAAGAAAGCCATACGTGCTGAGGAACTGAAGCTTAATGATCTCAGTGGCTGAGAGTCCAGTAAAAAGTCAGTGTGCTCGTGTTGACTGGAGCAATATAGAGTGTTGGCCCCGGAACGAGAAAATAAACAGCACAGCTGCTTCGCATCCATTTACATTAACACGGGTTGTGTGTGCAGAGAGGGAGACTAATATTTGCTGAATAGGAAAGAGTTTAAAATAGTAGAAAGTGTCTTTAAAAAGGTATTATAAACAAGATGTTTTCTGTAAAACTTTTTAGAAAGTGTGATTTTAAACAGCCAAAGCTGGACATTTTAAAAATAAAAAAAAAATAACGTGGGAGCCAGATGGTTTCATGGCTTGGCAGGCAGGACGGTGCATTGGCCACGTGCAGCACCTGAATGGAGGAGGAAATTTTGGATTTCCAGACAGATGGTGTTGAGGGACTCAGCAAAGCTGTTCACATTGGCAGGGAGTGGAAGACTCTCTAGCCTTTTTCTTTTTTTTTTCCCCCCCCAGAGACCCGTATATTGCTGTTGAAGTAGGAGTAGAGGTTGACCATTCCGTACTTCCTTCCCCACCCAGGTATATGCGGAGAAGGGCTTTTGAAGATGTAGAAGTTTTCCAGTTTAGCCTGAGAGTTAATTTTATCTGGCCTTTCTCTGCCATCCTCATTCTCTGAAATCACTCGCTGACAAGTAAACGCTCTTGAGATCCCGGCGCTGACAAGATTCAAGGTGGAATCAACCCACCAAGGGCCACTGCGCAACCGGAATGAAAAGAAAATCACTTAAAAAATACTGGAAGCTCTAACTTTTTCTAGACAGAGGAGGAAGGAAACTGCTTTTCTTTCTTTCTTTCGGTTCTATCAGTGTCCCCTTAAAATCATTACGCTGAAAGGAGGGGTGAAAGGAAGTTCTGAGAGAACGTGGCGTGCTCTGGTGGATGTGAGGCTCACGGCGCATCTTCCTCCTGCATCTCCTGCCCTTGTAGTTCCAGCTCTGGTTGTCAGCATGTTCCTTCTGGATGCATGCTGCATGCTACACCGAGGGAATGGAAACAGCAGGTGTCAGCAGGCTCCCTGCTGCGCTCACTCGTGGTGTTTTACAGACCCAAAGGTTGGAGAGCGGCGCTGATTTGTGAGAGGGCAGGTTTCGCATGGTCTGCCTCCCCTGGTCGCTAATCTCTGTCTGGGAGAGAAAGCCTCGGGAATTGCTTTCCGTGGCTATAGTGAAAATGTGGTCGGAGAAAAAAATGGACGTGGTTGCACTTGTCCGTACCTTTTCTGAGTTTCATTCCTTAGAGTAAGCCAGCCTTGCACCCGGTACGGGTGGGCTCTGGGCAGACCGCTCGCGCACGTGTTTTTCTGCTTACGAGTTCATGTGTCTCTCTCAGACTCCTTTTCAGTCGTCGGCGCTGGACACGAGCAGGACAACTCGGCATCACGGTCTGGTGGACAGAGTGTATCGTGACAGAAACCGTCTCGGCTCCCCGCACCGACGCCCTCTCTCTGTGGATAAACACGGAAGACAAATATCCTTTGGCTCGTGAGCTGGCGGTGAACACCTACCTCTTCAGCAATATCACAGTTTTAACAGTTCCCTTCTTCCTCCCCTCCTCACCTGTCAGCAGAGTTGCTTCCCTTCTTGGTTCATGTCATCTGCTTTTTCTCAACTGTGAGCTAGTCTATAAATACCTGCTGTTCTGTCAAGTAAGCATTTACCTTTCTCTCCTTCCTCAGCTCTGAGTGGGGATAACGATACACGTGAAGCTGAGAGGGGTTGAGATGCTTTGATGGAAAAGGCAAGGCGGTCTTGGTGGAACTGAGTTTCCCTTCAGAACTGAGTAAACCCGAACCAGAATAATTCTTTGCAGTTCGTTGTGCATTTTACTGCAAGTTGATTCATCAGCTCGGCGTTTGCCAAGCGCCGTTTCTTCTTGCCGCTTGTGAAAATGGAATAGGCTGCTTCTTTCTGCCCGGCTCTGACTGTGCCACAGTCAGACGGGCTTCGTGGGGTGAAAGGGAAATGGGAGAGCGAGGAGACGGCAGCTTCTCGGGGAAGAGTTAGAAGCTCAGAAAGGGAAGAGGCTTGTCCTGTTGCTCAGGCACTGCAACAGTCCAGAAAATACTTTGTTTTGAGCGCCCGTTCGAAGCCAATATGTTCCCCGTTGGGAGTCTGCTAGCCTTCCTCGTGTGAGCTTAGTGGTTCTGACAGGGTATTTGGAATTATTCCTTAGGAAGAGGTGTCAAGTAGGCTTTCTGCCCAAGTGAGAAAGTGCTGTTCTTCCCCTTAACGGCCGGGATCACGTGGACAGCTGTCCGTATGGCACTGTGTATCTGTCCCCTCCGTCGGACACAAGCTGGAGAAGGTCAGTAGCACGATCCTGTGCACGCGTGTTGCTGCGCTCCCTGACACCGCAGCGCTCCCATGTGCAGCAAAGGCCTTTATTGTTCCCTGCAGCAGTTGGGCAGTGGAGCTGCCGTGCCGTCCCGAGTTTAGAAACTGTTTTTTTCCCCTTCTGTGATGCTTATCCTTTTACGTGACCTGCTTTTAAAGTGAAGGTGTGTCAGCTAATGCGATCTTTGCAAAGGTCCATCTTGCCAGCTGTTCCAAGGCGTACCCCAGAACCGCTGAGCTGCCAGAGAGCCGGAGGTTTCTCACTGTGCAGAAGCTGGGTTAGTCCGCCCTCGCGAGCGTTGGAGTGGAAAGGAGCGCTGAGCTGCCTGTGCCTGCCCCGCGCGCTCCTGGCGCTGGAGGTGCCGAGTTGCCTGAGGGGTGGCCGCCATCCTCCACCACCTCAGGACAGTTCATCCTGGGGGATGATGTGTTGACCGCGGTGGTTCCCCTCTCCGCAGCATCCCTGCATCCCGAAATTTTCCCTCCCTGGGAAACGGGGATGCTTTCTTTCAGAAGACCGGTGTAACTCAAGTGCCTGGTAGCAGCTTTCCACTTCAAATTTGCATTATTTGGTCGTTCGTAATCTTAACAAAGCACGTCAAATTATTTTCTGACCAATTTGTCCTGTATTCCTCTCAATCCCATTATTGAAACAGTTGCTCTTCAAACTTGAACTAATTTGTTCGGCGAATTGATTGTTTCGCAAGGAAATTGTGCCTGGTATGTGCCACGTATAGATTTTGAGGTTTTTTTAATGCAGTGTTTAGGTTTTCCCGAGTTGGTTATGTTTATCCGAGATGAAACATTCTTTTATTTAGAGAAACTAACAAGAAAAATGTAATTTTTTTGCCTTCCTTTCAGGACGAATTCCGATTCTGCTTTGCACCAGAGTACTATGACTCCAGCTCAACAAGAATCCTTTTCAGGAGGGTCACAGGACATGCAGCAGAAAAGAGGTGAGCGGAGGAAACCACTAGAAATATTTGTAACATGCAGAGCGTTGTACTTCAGATGATATGCACACATGTTGGTGTTCATCTATTTCTATAAATACACGTACACGTACCACTTTCTAGGCGTGGTTGCACAGGAATTGGAACAAAGGGCCACATTTATGCTTCTGGGTACTGAAATCCAGAAAAAATTCTGCAAAGCCGAGAGAGAACGTTTTCCTGAACCCCGTGTTCTGTGACTCTGGGACCTTGCCCTGTGGGGAAAAAGAATCTGAGCTTGTGGGACTGGTGGCTGGGCTACTCCCAGCGGTACTACAGGTTTGCAGTTTGTAGGAGCTTGCAGCAAAGCGTAGGAATCATGAACATTTCGTGATCAGTGACCCAGCAGCAAGATTTCATCTAGTTTTTATTTCTGGGGTTGAGGTTGCCGGCGGATATCCCCTCGGAGGCAGTGCTTACAAGCGGTGCTCCCTGATAACGTTTCTAGTTACAAGCCCGAGCAGCCCCGGCACCAACAGTCCTGGTGCCCTCTGCCGGCCCCTGCTCCTGCTCTCAGCTCAACAAACACGTTCAAAGCTGCTAAATCCGTGTAGAAACCTTAAACAACCACCTGGACGTAGGGAAACCTCCAACACTGGTGTACGTGCTGTGCTGAAGCGCTTGCGTGTGCTTCTGGAGCTGTAAAACATGAAATAATGATCATCTTTAACAGTATCGCATGAGCACGGATTTATCATCGTCCCCGTGAGAGGGCCCTGTTGATTTCTGGGATTTCTCTTGATGTTTCTTTGTCACCTTGCTCTCAGCGCGATGAAACCATCGGTTGCTTCGAAAAAACAGGGATGCTTGGAGTGTGGAGAAGTACCGGCTTTGTAGCGGTTCTCGTCCCAGGGGAGATGACCCGGGATTTTCCCCGCCGGAATCGTCCTGTTGGCCGCCTGTTAGATGCGGCAAGTGAGCGTCGCTTGCGCAAAATGCAAAAGATTGGAGAAACTAGATCCCAAGATAAACTCTCCTGTGTAGATCTAAGCAGACTGAACTGGAGGGCAGCGTTTTTTGAAGTGTTATTTGGGGTGGTTGGTTTTGGTTTTCTGGAAGCTGATAATGTCTCTTTGCTAATGAAACCTACTTTTAGTCTCTTCTGGTGTTTGTTTTTTTTTTAAATTCTGGTCTCATAACAGTGGAGTGCCCATTTCCTATTCATTCATAATAGGTCACCTGAGAGTTTTCAAAGGGTTAAGTTTCCAACCTGAAGGTTTCGGATTAAGAATCTTAATATTATGATAAGATTCCCGTTGTTCTCTTTTTTTAGTTTTGTTGCTGACTGTCCCTGGAATGGAGGAACCCACCTCTGAGGCAGACAAAACCCTCTCTAAGCAGGGGTGGGACACTAAGAAGGTAGGAATCTCACATTTCAAAACGTAGGGATTTTATTTTCCAAACGTACCTAGGTAAATGAGCGCTATAAACGTTGTAAACGAAAACAAACTGCTTGCGGAGATTAGAGATTAAATGCTGTATTTAGCAACAAATTGTGAAACATTAGATCCAAAAGGCACCTTATGTGAATGTGTGTGCAAGTGTTTGATTGTATCAGGAGAAGCTCTTTATGTTTGAGCCTCGTTGGATGAAAAGTGACAACAGTGGCAGGTACCTTGCGAGAGCTTCACAGAGCTCTTGTGTAGGAGAGTCGCTCCTCTGCAGAAATGTGTTAAGTTAAATAAAATGTGCCAATTGTGATATATCCTAGAAAATCTCTGGTAGTATCTTTGCCTTTAAAAACGTCTTCCTTCTATTTCAGACTGGGTCATCAAGACCTAAATCATGTGAAGTTCCAGGAATTAAGTAAGTTTTGAACTGTTTTTTTTCCCCCCTCCAAAAGACCATTGAGATCCTTAAGAAAGAATGTTGGGTATTGGGTGTCCTCTTGCTTTTGAGTCTTGTGAAAATCCCTTAAACGCTCTAACACTGCAGTAGATACGAGACAAGCCAGAGCCTCTGCGAGTGACCCGCTGGCTGTTCCATAGAGTTCTTTATAGAGCCCTTTCCTTTTTTAAAAACGATTTTCTAAAGACCTGCCCGGGCTGGAATTGAACTGGAGATGTGTCTTTTTTTTTCTTTTTCTCTCTCCCTTACTTAGCATCTTTCCGTCAGCTGACCAGGAAAACACTACAACACTGATTCCTGCTACGCATAACACGGGCGGCTCCCTGCCGGACCTGACCAACATCCACTTCCCTTCCCCTCTCCCGACACCGTTAGATCCTGAGGAATCCACCTTCCCGGCCCTGAGTAGCTCCAACAGCACCGGAAACCTTGCTGCCAACCTGACTCACCTGGGCATCAGCACTGCCAGCCAGGGTAAGACCGCGGCTCCGCGGGGCTCGTACGCGTTGCCCGTGAGACGTCGCTTGTCTCAAGCGATGAAGTTGCGCTGCTGACGGCTGCTGGTTTGTCTGAGGGGTAATTGCGCTTCGCCGTTGGTTGACGTTTCTTGACAAACAAGTTCCATCGAGCCGTTCCTGTGTGACGAGTTGAGAAGGCTCTATTTAGTTGTATGACTTACGGGCTGGCTTCCGTTTTTCTCACGTTCTTGGTGCCCAAATCTGCCTTTTTTTTTTTTTCTCCTCGTAATTTATTCTGTGTAGAAGACTCCAACAGAGACCAGCATCCAAAGCTGCCCCTGGGATTCATTGCACTTAACCCAATTGCACTTATGGAAATACCTTAAACAGGCCTTTTGTTTTAATGCTTTTGGAATGTTTTGATTTTTTTCAGTGTGAAGATTCTTTCGGGAGGTCGTTGCTTGCTTCATCCGAAGCAAATTCTCTCTTTTTGAGCAATCAGCACTAACACGGGACCTTTCAGAGGTGTGCTGGTTTTCGTAAGCTCGACTGCTCAAGTTCCGAAAATATCCTGAATATTGAGGCTACCTAACGCCGCGGGGCTTTGGGAGGCAGCACCAAGTGCGCACCTTGATTTCTCCCAGCTCTCGCTGTCGGCGTTGCAAACGTCGCCTTCCCAGCAGCGTAGTTTTCGTTGCAAGTTCTTCTCGCTGCTTGAGCTGTGCAGGATGGTGACTCCGAGGGGCGTTTGGGGACTTTGACCACACTGGTCGTTCCCTTGCAAAGAAACAAACCGCAGACCAGCGTTATTTGCCGTGCTGGCAATTTATAACACACTGATCACCTGATAAGCTCCGAGTTAAGTTTAGCTTTGTAGGCAAATAACCTGAGCTCTGGTGGTTGTTATTTTTTAGATAATGTCACTGGCTCGCACTCAGATGGTTGTGAAGAGGGCTGCCTTTTTTTATTGCCACTGACAATTGCAGTCACTCGATTCCTAGAATAGAAACAAGGCGCTGTATCCAAAAATACAAGGATATTTCCTGTGTTCGGCAGGATTCCCTTACCCACTTAAAAATCCTCTCACGGAGTGGGAAAAGGAAATAATTCTAATCAACTTACTGGAGTGTTGTGACTGAGCAGTTGTGAATGAAGCGAGGAGGTGGTTTAACTGTTTGAGTGCAGAGCGGGTCAGCACCTTGCAGCATCCTTTGACAAGTTTCCCGGGCTCGGAAGAGACGAGGTGAGGTTTGAGATGGGCTGTCGCTCGAGCAGAACGTAGCGAGTCCGTGCTGAGAGCGCTGTGGTGTGTGTAAAAAGAAGCAAATTGCTTGCGTGGAGTTCGGCCAGACTGGGTCGCTCGAGTTTTGGCGCTACCCGTAATTAGCAAAGCAAACGGTTCAAAACCAAACGGGCAAGTATATGATTGCTTTGCAAACATTTCCTGATCTCTCGAAGGCGTAAGGAATTAAAAAGGATACACTCATCGATGAGTTTCCTCATCTTTGGAGACTATCCCGTAGTTTAATCACTGGCGCGGTTGCTGTTTGGTGCTTTTTTTAAGTGGTTTTTTTTCCCAAGCCTTCCTTGCCTCTCTCAATCTTCTCGCTCTTTAGCAGAAAACGTAAAGGGTTTTGAACCTTTGGCAGGAGCTCTGTGCCTTGCACAGGCCCACCCTCCGCAGCCCCGAGAAAAGGTGGGGGAACACGCACCCCTCGGGTCGCAGCGAAGCTCCGGCGGTTGAAGACCGCGCGTTTGTGCGGCTCGAGTTTGTCAGCTCGCTGACGCCTTCCGTGAGACGGCGTCAAGTTGGAAAACGTCGCAGGGGAAGCCAGGCAGTCCTCAGAATCTGCACGGTTCGAGCCAGTTTGCCTGCTGGCTCCTTGGCAGCCCGGGCTTCCTGGCTCCCTGGCAGCCTGCCTGGAAGCCTGGAACGTTTGCCAAGTGCTGAGGAGCTGCAGGCTCTCGTGAGTTCCTCCTCTCCGGCAGCTCTGGAAGAGCAGCTCAGTAGCAACGCTGCCCTAAAATCGCTTTCCAGGGTGTCTCCCTTCCTCTAGGGTGAGGCAGAATGTACAGGAGGCTTCAAAACTTCCGGATCTTGGTCTTGAAGTTGAACTGATTTATGGTACTTGAATTGTTTATCCCTACCCCTTGCTGGGTCGTGGCTCTTCAGAGTGTGAAGGATGTTTCCTGCCCTCCTGTGTGCAGCTATGCCATTGAGAGTGGAGTGCTTCCTGTGGAACCAGTTTTTCTCCTGCATTTTCCGTCAAATAGGTGTTTGCTTTTATAACATCGCGAGTGCCCTCCTACGAGGGCCGTTCCAGGGTCAGCTCCCTTCTTCCTGAAGGAGCCCTGGCAAACAGAGCAGGACGGGCCTCCCCTGGCTTCAGTGCACGTGCGAGAACGGGTCCTTTGTTTCGGTTTCAAATCTGTGTGAACCTGAACAACCGTGGCAGGATTTGGTCCGGGACAAACCGTGGGGATCTTCCTCTTGTCCTGACGCTCCTCAGCCTGACAAAGCCGATTGCAAACTGACTGACGAGTTCCAGCCCCGCTGGCCGAGGCGCGTTTGGCACTTTTGTTGAGGGATTGTCCACTCATGCCGTTCGTTTCTCATTGTTTGGGCAATTAACTGCGTGCAGATATCAATAAACCCTTGCTCTGCTCCCTTCCTGGCAGGAATGACGACGACGCCAGCCCCCTCGCAGCAGCACCGCCAGCCGGCTGTCAGCCCGCTCTCCCTGAGCGCCGACTCGCGACGGCCGCAGTCTCAGCAAATGTCTCCGACGCTTTCCCCTTTGTCACCGATTACTCAGGTAGGAACTTACTTGGAGGGTTAAAATTGATCAATCGCGGATGAATTATTTTACCCAGGGAGAAGCTTGGCTGTAATTTCATCGCTCTTGTTCTGTAATTTTCTTCTTTAAATGTGTTCATGAATTCAGAGAGGTTTGTAGAAGGGGCAGATTTTACTGTTGCTTTTCTAGGACCGTGGTAAAAAACCACCTGGTAGGACACTTCTGTAGTGGTGTTGTCCCAGAGTTACTTGTGAGATTTGAGAGATGTTTCTGTAATTGATGGGAGGAGCTCAGTTTGCTTTTTTTAATTGATCTCATAAGGGTGCCTCGGTGACTGACTAGGTTATCAATTTCTGACCCGGACGTTTGACTGGGCTTTTAGATTATTTGCTTATTGTACCCTAGAGGTGATGTATAAAGTCTTCTGAAGCGTGTTCTTGACTGTTTCTGAACCTTTTTTAAATGTGAGATTGACTCGGTACAGTTCCCTTGGTGTGAAACTTGATGTGCTTGGAAACAAAGGGGAACAATTTGCCAGCGTGGATGATTTTGATTCTTCTTTTTTTAAGGCCGTGGCTATGGATGCTTTGTCTCTGGAGCAGCAGCTTCCCCCGTACCCATTTTTTACCCAGACCACTTCCCCGCAGCAGCAGCAGCAGCCCCAGGTGGCGAGCACCCTGCCTCAGAACACTCCTTTAATGCAGACCTCGGGCTTACAGCGAGGAACGCAGCTCCCCCCCGCTCTCCGTCACGGTACCTTCCTCCATCCCGCAGTCGCCTCCGGGGAGCCAGACCCAACCCTCCATGGGCATAGACATCAACTCGGTAAGCTTGGGCACGGCTTTTATTTGGGAAACCTGGCCGCGTGCAGCCTAGCTCCTGCCACAGGCTCAAACCCTTCTGATAAATCCGCTTTTAGGCTTATTCCGAGGTAGACTCGGGATGGTTTCAGTTGAGTCCGCAGCTGAATAATTTATAAAGGATAGTTTGGTTGAATGTGCGCCTAGGGTGGCTGTATTTTATAAAACAGAGCCCTTTACCACTCCGTGTTTGATAAGCCAGCGTCGCTCAGCTGACACCTCGCTGCTGCCGGGGCGTTGACAGGTTTCCAGGCTGTTAAACGTAACACCCCTCCAACACGTGGTCGCGTGTTGTAACGTGTGCTGTAGACCGGAGGAGTTAACGAAGCTTTGATAAAGAAACCTGCTAACAGGCACTTCCCAAAAGCTGGAGACAACCAGGTATTTTCTGTACTTGCTTTATTTGGAACCCTTTTGCTTTAAAGAATTTAAGAGCGTACGTTATCTTCAAAAACGAGATTCGTGGCTGCCTTCACGTGCCCGGAAGAAATGCGATATATACCAACGTAGACCTGTGAGTTACACATAGGCTTTTTTCTTTTCCTTTTTTTTTTCCTTGTATTGACATGGTATGTTACGAATTGTTCTCTCTGCCTCTGCCTATGAAAATCTGAAATGCAGAGCAAGAGCGGGGTTACAGCCCAGCTAGGCAAGAATTTCCCAGCTTGTTCTCTGCTCGTTCTGCCCTCCCGTGTAGGGTCTTGGTTGTCTGACCTGTTGTGTCCTCCCGGCAGTGTTGTAGCGACAGTAATTGGTTTGAGGATGAGAGGAAATCATCGTCTGTTGATCTGGCGTTTGATTGGGGCTGGCATTTGTGGATGAAATTCTTGAAAGAAGCTGCTTCCCTTTCAGGATGGGAAGGGGAAGAGGGAAGGACAAATCCAGCAGGGATAGGATACCCACCCACTCAAAATGTGTCCCAGATTCTAATACTCACCAGTACAGATGATTCTGATTTTCATTCTTTGCTTTCTGTGTTGCTCTCCTAGTCCTAAACTTCTTCATGACCTTAACATTTAGGGTGCTCTGCTTATCTTTTAAAGCAACTGGAATAACTCGTAAATTCAAGGCTAGTTCATCGAGAAGCTGTTGGAGCTGCGTTACAGTCCCACTGACCGCTCCTGTAACGCAGGGCTGCCTTTTATTTTGCTGTAGTTTGAACGTCTGCTCAAAGTGTGTAGGTCGCAGCGCGGAGCAGAAAGGGTTAGGACAGACGTTCTAGAGGTTTGCAGAATTTCAGGAAGCACCGATAGTACAAGTTCTCCTGCTACCTCTAAAACTGCTCCTTTTTTGTAGAGCTCCTGGATTGCAGGTTTTCCTCGATTGCCTGTTGGTTTCTAAAGGAAGCGTAATGAGAAGAGCCGTACTATTTACGTTAATTAGTTCTATTTAAATGCCATTACAATTATTCATTTATTCAAATCCGGGATTCTTTATAACCCAAACCGATAAATCCTTGAAAATGTGTTCTCAGGGCTCCCGAGAACAGCGTAAACGTTACTAATACAAACCTGGAAAGCGTAGTGTGAATTCTCGGGTGTCTGTTCCATGCCCTGAGGTGAGATGCAGCTTTGGGAAGGATTTGGGTCTGCACGGTCGTGATAACACACCCGAGCTGTCTAACGCTCGGCAGGGTACTGCGAGAAGGGTTTCCAGCGCGATGTGAACGCAGGTTAAGAGTGCGTGGGTATGGCAGGCGAAGAATAATTGGCATTATTTTTGAGTTATTCCCACCTTTCAAGACTTCTTTGCCCTAAATCGCTAGCTGACCATACTTATTTATTGATTTTTAATTGAGCGTAACCAAGAACAGGGCGAAAATACGTGAGCGGTTTGGCTCGTGCAGCAGCACTGCCCCGCTCTCAGCCCTTCGGTCAGTCAGATGAGACCGTGCCGCGCCGATACCTTAACTCTCCTTTTTGCGGCATCGTTCGCAGTGACCGCGTCTTCGTACGTAGCCAAGAGTTGCTGAAGAGGATGGTTTCTCCCAGCTTCCTCGAGCTGTAACCCGCCAGAAGTGTTACAATTTTCCAGCCTTCCATCGATCCCATGGTCTTTAATTCTGTGTTGTTCTGTAGGCTTCACTCCAGCAGTACCGCAGTAATGCTGGATCCCCAGCCAACCAGTCTCCCACCTCTCCTGTCTCCAATCAAGGCTTCTCTCCTGGCAGCTCCCCTCAAGTAAGGGACTCTGTGCTTCCACAGGCCTTGCTTCTCGTGTGTGTTTTCAGTTGAGTCTCTCCATTACTGACCCATGGTCGTCTCACTGTAACTGTCTGTGCCTCATGCATTACCGGTGTCTCATCTCGTGCGCAGTTCCATTCAGTTCCAGAGTTTTTCAATAGCCTTTTTGATTGAGCAAAGCTACTATTGGAACCCTGTTAAAGCTCGGGTGTTTCCCTGGGCGTCCCGTGGGCAGAACCTCTGGGCAGACCCCTTGCCAGCAGCACCTTCGGGCAGGAGCTGACGGGTAAGGTCGGGAGGGCAGGGGAGAGAGAAAGGGAAACCGAAGTGCCTCCCGCAGCAGGGTAGCTCCTGTGGCACTAAATATGCTTTGTGTGGCCAAATGCATTTACACCAGGACCCTTTTTTTGCCATGGGAGCGTACACTTTGAAAGAAAACACTGGCGAAAATGCTCTTAAAATTAGCAGCTGTATCTCGTGGCTTGGGTTAGTGAACACGCTTTCCTGCACGCTGACTGGTTTCCTTCCCCTGTGTGTGTGCGTACACTCGTACACCCGCGTGTCCTGGGGTGTGTGCACACCTCGGAAAGGGGACTTTGATCTGCCAGCAGCCAGAGGGTTAAAACCAAGCCAGTCCTTGGGGGTGCCCCTGACTGATGGGAGCGAGCACCTCCTCGGTCCAGAAGAAGTCTGAGGCTGCCCAGAGAGCTCCGTGTGGCTGCTCCTTTTCCGAAATCCCACCTGGAGAAACAAGGTGCAGGAAATTCTTCCCGAGCATCACGACGGAGTCTGAATTTTCTGTTTGATGGTTTAACGTTTAAGGCTGTAAGGAGGATCGTGTCTAAATAAGTGCTGTCCCTTCGTGGTTCCAAAGCAGAAGCTGCGTCTCTCCTTGCCATTAGCCAGAGACAGGTCACCGGTAAGCTCAGCAGTAGATCCGAGTGTCAGGACTGTCTGGATTTTCTTAACCCTTGCTTAATTGCTTCTTAACTTCTCCCTCTTCTGCCTGCTCCTGCCAGTTCTGCTGCGTCCTGTGTGTGCCTCAAAGAAAACAAACTGACCCCTCTAGGCTGTCATGTAGAGCAGAGCTGTTGCCAGTCTCGCTGGACATTCCTAGGTCCAGTTCTCCTGAGTTTGAATTTTGGGTTGATTTTCTTTTCCCCTTGACTTCTCAATAACTCTTTCCTGGTTTTGTCCACAGACTTGTTGCCACTGGCCAGTCCAAAGTACCCGGGTGCAGCAGGCACTCCCCCGGGCTATAATTTTCCCCGTTTTATCCCCATAAACTCTCGCTTAGGTTTTACTGTTTTCAAGTGGGACACTATAACTCGGCGTGAAAGGAAGCAGGTTTATCGAGACTGCTTTCTGCAGTACTGGCCCCTTACAAATACCCACACGATTCTTTAGTTTCGCTAAATGAAAAAAGAGATGGCTTTCCTGCCTCCGTCAGTGAACCAAACGCTCGCAGCGGCGAGCAAGCTGGCCATGGCAGTGGAGCTCTGGAGGAGAGAAGCAACGGGGGAAGACAAAACAGCTCGGAAGAAAAATCTGAGTTGGTTGTGACGCTGGGGGCAGCTCCCAAAGCGCAGGACCCGTTAGAGTGTAGGGTGATCTGCTGAGAGCGAAACAGATCGATTCCAACGGCAGAACGTGCCCGTCGGGGAACAGTCTGGCACTGGCTGACGAGAGCGGAGCGAAGTAGGTGTGACCGGGTGGGCGTCCTCCTCTCCCTCCCGTTTCTCCGATTAATTTTAGGTTCACTCCTTCTGCAGCGTATCAGCGCGGGGAGTGACGGCCGCTAAGAATAGAAACCCGCGCTTCGATTTTTATCGCGTGCGGTTCATTCACCAGGAGTTCTTTTCTCCTCCCTCCGCACCTCCGAATCGATTTGCTCTCGGGTTCGAGACGTGTGTCTGTGACGCGGGGGTCTCCCTGGTCAAACACGGATTGAAAAGCTCTGCTCGTAGCTCCCAGCTTGGTGTTTGCATGGCTTTTCATTGACAATGCCTTGTTTATTACTCCTTCGCTTTTCTCCTCCAACACCTGGCGGGCTGTTCCAATTAGACAGAAATCTGCTTTTTTTCCTCTAGTAGAATGGCTGTATGCTGGATAATATGGTATGTATTTTTAGATTAATAATTCAAGCCAGGGGTTTTGTGGTTTGGGTTGTGTTTTTTTGTTGGGTTGTTGTTTTTTTTTTCCCTTGCAGTCACCACATCATTAACCCAAGAAGATGTACTGTTGACAAAACAGACCTCAGCTCGTGTTTCTGGAAGAGATGGTGTTAGCAAGATGTTTTGTCGATAAATTATTCTAGGACTCTCAACTGTTGAAGTAACGACACTCCCAGTTGATTTCCTGTGGGAGTTTCAGTGCTTACAGATGTAGTAACTGCTGTACTTCAGAGCTGAGGAATAAATACGGGCTTGTGTGTTTTGGTAGGAGTTACTCACCTGGACTTGCACAAAGAGATTTTTGGTCTCTTGTTTATTATTTTTCACGTTGCCCAGAGTTTTTAGAGTGGGAACAGTGCTTGGCGGAATGCGAAGATGTTAAGTGTTGCCCTGCTTCTGAACAACTCCCGTAAAAATGAAAAGTTAAAAGGGGAATAAACCCAACAACCTTGGTCCTTTTTGGAGCTCTGGAGTAGCCGTTGTATTTCTAGTGCTGGTCCAGACTGGCTTCACGTCCAGTGTGTGACATCCCGGATTTTTCATCAGGAATGGTCATAAAACGTCACGCGGCTCCCAGGCTCTGCCGCTGAAGATGAGGACGGTTTTCCCGTGGTAGTTAAGCAGGGCTGGTCCTGATCTGCTCCCTTAGTTTGCTCTAGCTCTGACTCCATTCCTGATATCTTTTTTTAGAAGGCGGCAACACGCGTAGCCGGTTGAATAACCTGGAGCTTGAGCAGTTGAGCCAAGTGTGAGTGGGCAGCAAGCGTCAGGGGTTTAAAGAAAAGTGCGTCGTGGTTTGGGTTTTTTGAAGTAGCGCTTTGCTGTTCTCTCATCAGGTGTAACGGGGCTCTTGCTTGTTTGATAACGGCCTCGTGGCCCGGTCTCACATGAGGAATAGAGCAGGAACGGGTGATAAGTTGGAAGACCAGTTCCAATTCTAACCAAGTTCCATTTTTACCTGCTTCTAAGGAGGTTGTTAAGCCACGAAGATGTTGTTACTGGTCTGTGGTCATTGCTGCGACAGATCCTAAGCCCTGGGAAGGTGAATTGAAACCTTCTTTTTGTCTCCAACACCCTGTTCTTGGCTCAGGCTCTGTTTAACCAGTCGTAAGGATGAGCTGCTGTGTTCAGTCAAGCCGTTTCTTTCCCGTGTGGTCTTGTCCGACAGAGCTTTGGAGGCGGGTGTCTGCTGACTCTGCCAGCGCCGGATTTCACGTTGCGGCGCCGCCGAGGGCTCGTGCTCCCGGCGCCGGGACGTGACCCGGCGGGTACGGCTGTTCCGCAGCATGTTTCTCTCTCCTCTGAGCGCGTTCCCGACCCTTCCCTCGCGCGCAGCCGGCGGGAAGCGCTTCGTGGTGACTCTCAGAGTGGTTTATGGATCCGAGGGGATCCGCTCGGTGAGGACGAGCAGCCTGGGCAGCGCTCTGAGCCGCCGTCCTGCCCCGTGGAGTCTCTTTCTCGGGCTGCGAAGAGCGGAGAATTGTGGCCGGAGGTGGGAAGGTCTTTGCTTGCTTTAAGAAGAGCCTGTTGTTGCTTCTTTCCTGATACTCCCCTCTCCTGGAGGCTGTGGGCAATTCAGATATTTATTTATTTATTTATTTATTTTTCTGCAAAGCTTCCATTCTTTCCCTTGCGTGCAACCTGCAGATAAGCTGACGGAGGAGGGAGAACGCTGAAAATGTGACATTGGCTGACGTTTTTTTTTCATGTTCACCATTGTGGACATTGTCTGATGGGATTTTCTGAGTGTCTTTAACCTTTGGCTGCGTTCAGGGCCTTTAACTGCAGTTCCTGGTGTAACTGTTCTGGTATTTCCTAGGCTTGCGTTTAATTTCATACGCTGCTTAGGTTTTGAAGAATATTTGTAGCCTTTCTGTTTTAACACATAGATAAGCCAGCTGGAAAATGCAGTGTGAGATATTGAGGGTTTTTTTCCAAGATTGATGCAGTTCTCCGTGCAAATTGGCTTTTGCAGACCCCATCTATTACAGAAGCTCTCTGTCCATGGATGGGTGGGCTTCAGCTGGAACGTCAGACTTTGCGGTGGTTTCAGTCAGCGATCTCCCTGTGATTTCTTCTTCCTGACAGTTCTTGGGGATAATACTGAATAGTGTTAAAACACTGACCCCGGATTCTTGGTCACCCTTAGAATAATCGCTGCGTGGTGGAAGAATAACCGATAAACACTTGTCGTGAGGTTGAGCAATTCCTCTGGAGGCTCTCGCCTTCGAGCTGCTTTGTTGGGCTTTTCTCCTTAACTTTTCTGACCTGCAGCTTGAAGACAAACGACTTCAGAACGTCGGGTTTTGTTTTGGCCCGTCGCTGTCTCGGCAAACACGAGGGTGCCGCCAGCTTTGCCTCCCCCCTTGTTCCAACGTGCGCTTCTATTTCCGTGGAGGGTTTGCCTCGTCCTCCTCGAAAAAAACCCCAAACCCAACCTCATTAAAAAAGCCGAAACTGCAGGGTGATTTTTTTGTTGTTCTCGTGTTACCTGGCGCACTCGTCTGTTGTCGCAAATCAGACGTTGTACGTGTCGTGTGTCCTCCGTGAGGCGGTTTGTTCGCTTGCCTGTGGTGTTGTGCGGAGCGCGAGGCAGGGCGGGCGGCGCGTGCCGGAGGGGAGCGCCCGACGCCTTCCCCGTCCGCTGGCTCGTGGTGGTTGTTAACGAGCGAGGGCACCGCTAATGAGCTCGGAGGAGAACCGCTCGGACGGCCGGAGCCGCTCACACGCCGTGGGTACGTCTGTTTGTGAGATTTTTTGCACCATAAAGACTCTGTTTTGTTTTCAGCATTCTTCCATTCTGGGGAGTGTATTTGGTGACTCCTATTATGATCAGCAGATGACAGCTAGGCAGGCTAATGCCCTATCCCATCAGGTGAGCAAATTCATCTCGGATTTTCGGCTACGTTTCGGCCACTTTCAGCTTAAAATAAATATAGATCAACTTCTGATTATTGTATGTGAGATCATATCTTGTCCATATCGTTTTCCTTCTGTTACTTTTCGTTTGAAATACTTGGGGGTTTTATTTTCTTCTGTTTTTCTGTTTGTTTGGTTTGCTTCTTTCCCCTTTTTCCTTCCCCTTCATCCTTCTTAGCCATCGCAGCAGATGTTTTTAAAGGTGTTCTGCCAAGTTTATTGGATTAAAAGTAATGAAAATAGATTTTAAAAAAAAAACCAAAATGAAACAAAACTTATTTTTGGCTGTAGTTGCATTTGGGAAGGATTCCCTTGTAGGTGGTAAGAGTATGAACTCCTGAATTTGGCCAACGGCTCGTGTACGGCACCAAACCCAGCGAGCAGACCCTCGCGGTCGTTATTTGGCCAAGCCAGTGCTTTGACTGGTTCCAGTGGGAAATACGCTCTGGTAGCGGGGAAGAAAGGAGGTGGCTTCGGAGAGGCAGATCCCTCAGTTAGTAGCCACGGATCACAGGGGCTCTTTACTTTGTTTTAAAGCTCCCTTTTCTTTCGTTCTCGCCGTCTCCAGCAACTTTCTGTTGTGCATCCACCCTCTCCTCATTCCCCTGCACTCTGAATTTGGCAGTAAACTATTCTGGAAAGTTAAGAGTGAAAATAGACCACGTTTTGATCAGCGAAACCTAAAGATGAATTTGTTTGCCTGTCTCTTTCTACGTCGCTTCCCGTACTCGAGCTTTGTAAGTTGTTTTTGCTCTTGATTTCCTGATGGTTAGAAGTAATTGTTCCTTTGTGCCTTGGTCTTCAGCTTGAACAGTTTAACATGATAGAAAACGCCATTAGTTCCAACAGCCTGTACAGCCCCTGTTCCACCCTAAACTACTCCCAGGCAGCTATGATGGGACTCACCGGCAGTCACGGCAGCTTGCAGGACTCGCAGCAGCTGAATTACTCCAGCCACGGAAACATCCCCAACATCATTCTTACAGGTAAGGAAATCAGACTTAACCGACGACCAAAACCGTCCCGGCTTCGGCGTTTCCCTTCGTTGTGCAGTTTGAGCCTGGAGAGGTTAGAGCTGCCTTTGAAGGTTTTGGTTCCCCTTGGGTAAACGTTCGTGGTGCCGGTCTCGGAGCGTTTCATAGAATCACAGAATGTCAGGGATTGGAAGGGACCTCGCAAGATCATCCAGTCCAATCCCCCTGCCAGAGCAGGAACGCCTCGATAATGCTACACAGGAACGTGTCCAGGCAGGTCTTGAATGTCTCCAGAGAAGGAGACTCCACACCCTCCCTGGGCAGCCTGTTCCAGTGCTCCGTCACCCTCACTGAGAAGAAGTTTCTTCTCGAGTTTAAGCGGAACCTCTTATGTTCCAGTTTCAGCCCATTCCCCCTTGTCCTATCAGTGGTTGTCACCGAGAAGAGCCTGGCTCCATCCTCGTGACACTCACCCTTGATATATTTGTAAACATGAGTGAGTTTCCCGAGTGCCGGGGAGCCGGGCGGCTCCCGTTGCATCCCAGCAAACAGGTGGAGCTGCAGTGGCAGCACTAGGGGACTTACAAACTTGCCTTTTGCCTCTGAACTTACTGGATCCTCCACCGTGGTCAGGGAGAAGCTGCAGAAGCCCAAACTTCTTCCTCTGTTGGAGCTGCCAGCAGAGGATCGTGTAGTGTCACATATGGTGGCGGATCTGGTCACAGTTGGACGTGTGGAAGCGATTTCTGCCCAGGCCAGTGAGAAAACCGTAGCTCAGCCGTATTTCAGCCAAGGACTCTTGCTGATTAGAATCACGTAAATTGAGGTTATTCTCTCCTAAGGGAGAGCAGAGAGACTCGAGTGACGCCGCTTTGTGGCCCCCAGATACGCAGGCGTGAGCTTTGCTGTGTGCGCGGTCGTCATGAGGGGCGTGAGGTGCTCTGACAACTCTGTAATCGATCCAGCTCCGTGACGTTTCTCATTCTCAGTCCAGTAAATTACTCCAGAATTTTTGCAACCCGGTTTATGACCCCTCTGCCTGGCGAACGCGCGTTTGCTAAGTCCTATCCAGACCTTTCTCTTCCTCTCCCTTGCAGTGACGGGAGAATCTCCTCCCAGCTTATCAAAAGAACTGACCAGCTCTTTGGCGGGAGTGGGAGACGTCAGCTTCGATACGGATTCCCAGTTCCCTCTGGATGAACTCAAAATTGACCCTTTGACCTTGGATGGACTGCACATGCTCAACGACCCAGACATGGTCCTCACCGACCCCGCCACAGAGGACACGTTCAGGATGGACCGGCTGTGAAGCGGTGGACGCCAGGAGCCGGGGAACGCCGCTCGTTCCTGGAGCCCAGCCGGACTCGAGAGCCCAGCGGGTCCGTCGTGTCGGAACAGGAGCTGCCGGGAGCAGCAGCCCTGTCCTGTACAAGGTGTACAATGAGTAAAAGCTTGTCGTTCTGAGCTTGCAGCGCTGCAGACCCCCACTCCCTGTCGCGCCGTGTTTCGCCCCTTTTCCGCTCGTTGCCATGAATGAGGAAGGAGTTTCCATCAGCCTTTTCCCCCCTCTCCAGAGCCCCCCACCCGCTTCCCCTTTCCCCCCACCGAAGCTCCAGCGTTACGTTGTCGATTTAATCCTTTGCACTAGACAAAAAAAAAACAACAAAAAAGGGGTGGGTTGAGGCAGGCGAGGAAGGTTCGGAGCCGAGGGTAAAGAGATTCTTTTCTGCCGCGCCAAATCGTCGGCTGCCGTTGGAGACAGGGAGGGGGCGACGCCTTGGCTGAACCCCCTCCTCCCGCTCTCCCCCCCGCCGGTTCGGAAGCGAATCCCCGCGCTCGGGGAAGGACGGAGGGGAGGGGGGCGCTTTTGACTCCGCTTTGTGACAGCTGCTTCGTAGAGTAAAACGCTTGTCCTCGGTCGCTGTGCCACGTCCGTCGCCAGGTTCGTTTCCTTGGCTGTCGTCCCGCGCCCGCCCGCTCCTCCCGCCCCGAGCAAACTCGCCCGCTCGGGAAAGCGGCAGCTCCCGCGGCCATCGGTCAGCCGGCTCGTCCAACCTGTAAACACTATTTTCAAAGCTTTTTTTTTTTTTTAAAAAAAAAAGACAAAAAATATAAAATATATATATATATGTAGTATGTATATTTTATATATATGTATGCATATATATGTATAGCATTTCTGAGCACACAAAAATTGCTATAATTCATTACTTGATTAGCACGGAGGAAGGACCGGAACGTTTGAAAGCAGCTGAAAGACTGTAGGAGACTGACTCGCAGAGCCCGTTTCTGATTTTCCTGTGTGAGAGATTCCTGGGCAACAGGAAGGGCATTTCGATAGCAATGCCTGGCTCGAACCGTGATGACTATTTTTTATTTTTTATTCTTATTCATTACTTACTCTGTTACCGTTATTTATGATCTTTTTGTTTCGTGTTTCGTTTGTGGTTTTTTTTTTTTATTTAAGTATTTGGATATTAGGAAAGTAGCTAAACTACACGCAGCCAGTTGAAGCACTCTACGTAACACATGTACAGTACATCTTTTTCTTGTGTTTTTATTCCAGAAATATATTATATATATTATATATATAGGTATTTTTAACTAACTGGAATTTTAAACAGGTGTTGAGCAGAAGTTAGGAAGCCTAAGGCAGGTCTAGATGTTTTCCTTTTATATAGTGCAAAGAGGGTGGCAGGAACTTGGACGTTCCTTCGGTCACCCTGGGGAAAAAAATTAGCTCTTGCTCCGCAGCGACTCGTACTGTATCCTCACACCGCTTGAGACTCTATTGGGTTTGTAATAGAGAATTTCTCGTAGTTCTTGTTCATATTCTGGGCTGCGGTGTGACGGACTGGTGAAGGACGCTTTTATAAACGAGAAAAGAAAAATCCAAACCCCCAACCGGCCACTAACTCAAGAGTTGGTGGTTTCTCTTCTTCAGCGTCGCGGCGGAGTCGAGGGTTCCCAAATCCCTGCGCTCGGGGCTCGGATCGGATCGGAAAAACGTGTTTAAAGACTTAATGGAGAGCCCAGCGGGCTCCTAGGAGCTACCGGGGGCGCTGGCAGGGCGACGGCGTCGTGACTCTTCAGCCCGCGCAGCAGCGGCGGCCGTTGGCGCAGGGCCCCGCCGCAGAGCCGCCCAATTAACGTCCCTCCGAGTCTGATGAACGAATTTCAAACGACCTTGAGCCCGACACCCCGAGCGGGAGCTGAAGGAAGCCAGAGGGGAGCGTCTCCACGCAGGAGGGCTTGAACAGCCACTTTGTTGTTGTCGTTAAATGCAGCCTCAATCAAAGAGCCCCTTTCAAGACGAGAGTTGTGTTTTGTTGACCCCCCACCCGCTCGCTCCCCCCTTGCTCTGCATCAGCCGCAGTCGCTTTTTTGTCTCGGAAAACGGCTCTTTCCCAGCCGACTCCCAAGCAACAAAAAACCCAAACCCTGCGCCCTCCTGCCCGTCCCATCCTGCTCGAGCAGTTTTTTTCCTTGCCGAGGAGCCGGGCTGCCCTTGATGAGTTATAGGAGGTTTCTGTGTGCTTCCAGAAATGGGCGAGACGCCGTCCTGAGATTGCGAACACGGCTCGGCAGAACCCGGCTGGGATCTCTCCGACCCGGGCGCGGGTTTGCTCGCGGTTGTGCCATGAGTTGACCATTTGCACTAAAAAAAAATCGTGGTGGTTTCTGTCGCTTTGTGGGTTTTTTTTTTTCCCCCCTCCTGATCTCTGTGCTCGCCTGGGTCTTTTCCCGTTCCTTCCCCCCGCGCGGCCGCGGGGTTCTCCTGCCGCTCCGCTTGAAAACGTTGTTTGTCGGGCGTCGAGCCCGGTCGTACGTGTCGACTCCTGGTGTCTGCTGGTTTCAGGTCATTTACACTTTCTTCAGTTTAAGGAGGGACCGAAAGGAAAAAAAAAAAGGTAGTTTCAAACAGGAGGATACCCTGAAAGAACGTGGAGCCCTTTGCTGATGCCTCGTGCTGATGCGTTTTCAGTTTGAGGGATTAAAAAGAGAAAAAGAAAGGTTCACGTAATTCCCTGACGGGATTTCTGCCCGTGTCGCTCTCGCCTTCCGATGGCTCTCGTGCGTGTAAATTCTTGTGTTTTTTTTTTTTTTGAAAACCAGAGTCGCTTCAGCACAAAGCGTCCGAGCAGGAGATGGGATTCCTCACTGGAGACTTTTACAGGGAGCTGTTGAGAAAAATTGCTACCTTCTCATTTTTTTTTAAAAAAAACAAAACAAACTACACGTGTATATAAGAGATGTTGTTTATTAGACTTGTAAGTAGACATTTAAAATGGCCTTAATTTAAAAAGAAAAATATAAAAAATAACACGACTGGATGCAACTGTTAGAATTAGGGACCGCGGAGGCGAGAGGAAGGCGGGTTTGGGCGCGGGGGCAAACGGGGAAGGGCGGTTTGGGAGCGGGAAGGAGTTGGGGGAAGCGGGGGCCGGCCGGGAGCCGCTTTTCTGATCGTCCCTTTGAGCCCCGGCGCGGGTTTCCCTTCAGCTCCCACCTTCGCCTGCCCGGGAGGGGCCGGCTCGCTCGCAGCCTCCCTGCCAGGGGGCTTTTTCCCCTCCTCTCCTCTTCAAATCGATGGGTTTGCAGCGTGCGTGTACCTGTGCCCGCCCGTTTCTCAGGCTCTCAAACGGAGAGTGAGCGGAGTTTCCGGAACGAGTAACCTGGTTTTAGTGGGAGGTTTTGGACTTTTTCGTTTGCGACGTGTCGGGGTGAGAGCTGTCGGCAGCGGGAAGGGCAAGAGCAGTGAAAGGAAAAAAAAAAAAATACATCACTTAGCAAAAAAAAGGAAAAAAAGAGTAGTAGTATTTATAACTTTTTCGAGTTAAATGGTGTTGAAAGTGTCTCCAGGGGTTACTGTCCGAACGTCCCTGCCGAGTGACCCCCACCCCCTCCCTCCGACGTGGTTTTATATATATAAAAACGTGCAGAAATATATAGAAATATATATATATATATATATATAAAAACCAGCTCCCAAGCTAGACTGTTGCGTTTGCCAATACAATGGGGAAACGACGGGAATAAACCTTCAGCATCTCGAATACTGTGACTGTCACAAGACGACCCCAACTTCTGCGGGCGGGGAGGGGCCGGGGAGGGGTGGGGGAGGGCTCTTCTCCTTGTACATAGATTCTGCATTTTCTCTCTTTCTCTCTCTTTTCCGACCGAATCCCGCACGGGCCGGGTGCCGGCCGTGCCGCATGTGCGAGCAGCGCCGACCCCCCCCCCCCCCCGGGCTCGCCCACGGCTTCTGCATGTCAGCGAACGCCTCGCCAGCCGTCCCGACCCGTGCGAAACCTGCCCCGGACAGGGGTTTCTTTCCTTTTCCTTTGCGTTATTTAATATTTTCGTTGGGTTTTCCCATTGTTGGGTTGTCCCAAGAGGGGAAAAGGTTTCCGGAAAGAGGTTGCGAATGAATTGAAGAAGTTGTCGATTATTTGTACGTTTTGGTTGAAATTTAATTGAATTTTTTTTTTTTTTTTTTTTTTTTTAAATTATTGAACGAGCGTGCCTGAGAACCCTGGTGAGCAGCAAGGACGCTGCCGGATGACCAGAGCGGGCACCCTCTGAGGCGGCGGAAAAGCAGCATCCGGTAACTTGCAGAATCGTTAAAAATTCCCTCAGAGAGAAGGTCCTGACCGTGCTTGTTTGTAAAAACCCGGGGATTTTGCCCTAAAGAGTAATTAAGGCTTAAGAGCTGTCCCTTAACGAGAGCGGGACTCACCCCGGAAACCCCCTCTGTACCAGAAGGAAGAGGGAAGCCCCCTCGCGACCCCGTAGGTGCCGACTTTTGGGAGAAACAAAGCAAAAAGGACAAAAAAAAAAAAAAAAAAAAAAAAAAGGCGTTTATTCCTCTTGAGAAACGGAACCCCCCCCGTCACTGTGATGGCAATGTGAAAGCGCAGGTAGCGTTTGTTACGTGTGTCTGTTCTTTTTAAAAAACAAAACAAAAGGAGAAAAAGGCAAAAAAAAAAAAAAAAAAAGGTAATATAAATTTGTAGTGTTCCTGTTCTTTGTATTTTTAGTTGCATCTTATTTATACTGCGCAGCGTAGGCATGGAGTGCATGTCGGTTTTCTACGCGGGCACCATGGCGACATTATAACTGTGTATTATAAATCATTTTTACCTTTTTAAACAGAACCATTGTGTGGAATTTCTATACTGCAAAACGAAAACACTACATTACGTACTATATTCATTTGTGTTATTTATTTTATTATTTTTGTGGGCGGGGAAATGGGGGGCGGGGGGGGGAGGGGGGCGGCGGGGAGGGCGGTTTTACCTGTGGTGTATATTTGCCTTATGTGGGCTTGACCAATTTTATCAAAATAAAGGCCTAAAAGGGGTAAAATCCGTTGACTGTTTTCTTCAGTAAATTCACCGTAGGGGCGGCGGCGGCAAAACCGCGGAGCAGGAGGCGAAGCCGTAGCGCGGGGGGATCCGTCTGCGACCGAGTCGAGCCGGGTTAAGGCAGGAAATTCTTTATTTTTCTATTTTTTAATCCGTGTTGGATCAAGTTTTTGGTTTATGGTGTTTTTCTTCGCGCGCAGGAGTGGGAACGGAGCGGGTCTGGCCGTGCCGGCAGCCGGGGGGTGTCGGACGTGTCCCCCGGTGGCAGCGGCCGCGTCTGCCCCGTGTTTTCCAAACCTCGCGGCGGGGACCCACGCGGCGAAACGGCTCCGTCGTACCCGGGGTCTCGTCTCCCGTAGGATCCTTCGAGGAATAAGTCGGGGTAAGCGGAGCTGATGTTCCCCCGTGAGCGGAGAAGCCGCGTCTCCCCGCCTCGATGTTTGCGTCCTTCGCGCGGGAGCCGTGCTCCAGCCTCGCGTTCACGCTTCTCCTCGGCCAAGGAGGTTCCGCTCGGCTCGGGAAGCGTCTCCCAAAATGAGACGGAGCCCAAATAGTTGGTGCTTCCACTGGAGAAACGCGTCGCCCAGGGTGTGCGGGCTCCCGGGGCGCTGGTCTCGAGCAGAGCCCCTAAAGTTTGTGATGTTCAACATAGCGACGCCCTCGCGCGGGTAAAACCTGAGAGACGGGCTCTGCCAGCAAGCTGAGGTGTGTCCGGTCGCGCTTGGGTTGTTTAACTGGGAGGATGCAGGAAATGGGCATCGTTTTTTCAGGAATGTTGCTCGCTACCAGAAGTGTTGAAGGCTCAGTGTGAGGCCCGTGTGGGTCCATCCACCCCTTGTCCTTCCCTTCCCTGTGCCGGCGGCGTTTCCCCTCGGTCCTGTCCTAAGGGAACGGGGGTGATGGGAGGAGGAGGTTGAGAGGTTGAGAGTGATGGGAGGAGGAGGTTGAGGGTGATGGGAGGAGGAGGTTGAGGGTGATGGGAGGAGGAGGTTGAGAGGTTGAGGGTGATGGGAGGAGGAGGCTGTATTTGCCGTGAATCTCGACTCAGTCTGGGGCAGCCGGGCAGGGTTGGGACACGGAGGCGGTGGACGAGGCGAGGGGCAGGTGCTGGGGCACGGGCAGGGCTGCACCTCACCCGCCTCCCGAGCGGCTGGGAAGGTCGTTCGTGCGTCGCCCGCGGGTTATTCCATCCCCACTGTGGTTTAGGAAGAAAGGGAGGAAAGGTCCCCGTGGGTAAATCTGATTTAAGAACCGGTTTCTGCAGCCGGAGCAGCGGAGCTGTCAGCGTTTCCTTCTGAAATTGTCCAGGCTTGAACTCGCTCTTAGGAATCGAGCTGAACTGCACCGCACCGAGGGCGATGTTTTAATCCCGTAAAATCTGCTTTGGCTGTTTGTCAAGAAAGAAAAGCCGCTCTCGAATATCCTTGCTTATGTCTAATGTCACGAGCCTCCGTTGGAAAGGCAAAGATTAAGCTTGGCTCAGGTTTGGGATTTCTAAGACATGAACTGTAGGGAAGATGAACAGGTAAAGCTTCTGTCCTCGCGGAGTAGATGTCAAATATAAAAGTTATAATATTTATGCAGCAAAACGTCGGGGCGGGTATAGAGCTTGCTTGGGCAAAACTTCCTTTACCTACGGGATCCTGGATATTCGTGGTGCGGGCGCGGGATCGCTGCGGGTCTAGATGTACCGGGCCCCTCGGTCGGCGTTTTGCAGCGTAGTCGTTAAAATATCGCGTTGGGGTCAGCTCTGAACTAACGCGACAGTGGATACTGAGGTTTTTCTTTCGGGGGAGGAATTAGAAGCTTTAGGTGCTTTGTCTCCTCACCTGGATGGAGCCGCCGTCCGGGGAAGGGTCCCGTGTGGAGGAAGCGGGCGGGAACCGTGTCAGTGCTGGCGAAGGGAAAGTTTGATTTTAATAAAATTAAATAACGGCTGCTTTTGGCAGCTTCTCTCACAGACCGGCAGCTAAAAACCAACTTCGTGTCGTTCGTCGAGCTTGGGGGAAGATGTCAGACTTTATGCATTTTTCAGAGCCGGTATAATATACTGCTCTTTACAAGCTAAACTTTTTCTATTCAAGTAATTTGTGGATTATTTCACTGATATATGCAATCCTGTATTCAGCTACAGCGTCGGTGGCACAGGAACTCTGGAAGAGCTGTCCCTGCGACATAAAAGTTCTATTTATTGTGTTTTTCTCTGGGTAAAGTGGAAACCTGAAGTTGGCTTTAAGTGTTTGCAATCTGAGAAATGACGTGAAAAAGCAGCTCAGATAAATGTACGTTCTTTTCAACCTTTGTGTGTGTGTGCGTGAAGGCTTTTGTCTTTGTATCTTTGCATCGTTTGTAAATGAAATGTAATAAAAGTTGAAATGTTTTTGTCTCTGGCCGCTTGGCTTTTTCTTAGTGCTCATTCGTTTGCCTTTTGGCTGGTGGATTTCAGTGGTGAAACAGTGGCATTTCCAGCGCCTGTTCGTAAAGAAACGGCAAAATCAAGTTGTTGGGGTGAGCTGACGGTGCCAGTCGCTGCTTTCTGATTCCCGGGAACGTGGCGGCTCTCTGGGGGAGGGGGACTCGGTCCGTCTGGATTTTTCGAAGGAGAAAACGAGCGCGTAAAACGCCCCGACTTGCCCGACGAGGTTGTCCTACGCTCGGGCGCCAGCTGCTGGGTGTAGCTTTCACGCGGCGAGTCCCGTGCTGGGCTGGTCGTCGAGGGGAGCAGAGCCGGGGGTGAGAAAAGTTTTACGTCGCTGGGACAGGCTGACGGGGGGCTCCCTTTCCCATCGGGGAAGGAAAATTTAGTGGCCATTTTCATGACGCTCGTAGAACGGTGAAGGGAGACGTTCTGTAAGTGCTGTGACCAGGAACCCGTCTCTAAACGAGCCCGTTGGCGAATCTTGTGGGGTTTTGGCAGATCCCTGCCCATGCTGCGACCTCCAGGATGAATAATTCGAGAGCGCGGGGCCGTGGGGACCCGCGCTGGGTGAAGGGCAGCTTCTGCCATCAGCTTTCCGAGAGGAGAAATTGTGTTCGCACGAGGAATTGTGTTCACGCCTTGCTCGTTTAACAGAAGCGGGATTTTATCTGGATCACCGGCTCGTAACGAGCCGGCGAAACCGCGCGGTTCGGCGTTCGCCGGGATCTCCCCGCTGACGAAACCCTGAGCGAGGCTCCGGAGACAACGAGCCAGGTTTCGATGCGATTAACGGGAGCTGCTCACCTGAAGCATCTGGCAAAAATTGGCTTTTACCGTCTCGTTAGGCAGCCCGGAGTGCTGCCGGGTTATTGTGTCCCTGGCAGAGATGGGGGTGACAGGAATGGGGGATTAAAGGCTTCGCAGGTCACCAGCTCTAGAAGCCTTTTGTCTGCTGCTCCCGCCTTAAGTGCCCTTCATTCAGCTCCTCAGCTCGACTCCTGGGACTCCTGGCAGGGTCTCACGGGACAAATCAAGCCTAAAGCTTTTATTTTTCCTTCTCAAACGAGCTGCCACTTGCAGGAAGATAGGACAGGCAGGAGAGTCTTAGCTAGGGGCAGTTTCTTGAGAAGAAGAGCAGCGCCGTGCGTTTGTGCTGCCGACAAAGTTACCGACTGAGCCGGGAGCTCGTTAGCAGTTTGATTGCTTCCAGCTTTTGAGGGTTTCTCTGTTACACACCTGTACCGAAAAATTCCGGAAGAGGAGAAAGCAACGTGCGGGTGAGCAAGGAGAAGTCTAGTATTTATTATCCAACATTCCAAGTATTTATTACCCAACATCCCAAGTATTTATTACCCAACGTTCCGAGTATTTATTACCCAACATTCCAGAACAAAGATACTCTCCTTAAAGTGCCTTTTTTTTTTTTTTTTTTTAAATGTTTTGTCAGCAACTTTGTACATCGGCTGCTCTCTGCGTCCTTCTCAGACCGGAGCGCTGCGTTTGCTTTGCGGTAGGTCCTGAAGAGGAGAACGACATCCGCGCTCGAGAGCCTCGGAGCAGGACAGAGATTCCTGGAAATCACCCGCGCTAAACTTACTCGGACAATTGCAACTACTGCAGGTGGCTTCTCAGCGCGTCTTTTTTCCGTGTGGCGCAGAGAACGAGTTGCTTACAGCAGCACAGGCTTCTACTCACGCTGGCTGCACCTCTGCTGTTTAGTTTTTCGTAGCGTTTAAAGAAAGTTGCCGTGGTAGGAAAGATGCCAGCTAATGCGTGGGCAGCCGGGGCCGGGCAGAGTGCAGCGGCACGTTACTTACGGTTCTGTATAAAGTATTACCAGAGCAAGAGTGGGGCAGCTTGAGCACATTTTTCCTTGGGTTTTTTTTTGGTGTGTTTTGGTTTTTTAAAGCAAGTTTGGCTGGACGCACGTTTAAACCGGCGGTTAGTCTTGCTGAACTCTAAATGTCTCGTAGTCCTCTGGAATGGTGTCTGAGGAGGATGAGATTAAAGCAAGTGGGGGTTAGAAGTAAAGCCAGAAATGAAAAATGGACCAAGCTGCTGGAACAAACCAATGGCTCGAAAGTCAAGCGACCGGGCTGGCTGCGTTCGACTTGGCGAGCTCACTCACCGTTGCAGCGGTAGCGCAGGTTTGACCAAATAATGTTCTCTTGGGAGAAGCAGAAGACTCCCAGGCGTCCCCCTCGCATGGTCGTGTCAAGGACAACTCCCGTGTCTGCTACTACTTCGGGGCCTTCGTAGAAGCGAGCTCTGGAAGAGAACAAGCGTAGGATGCAAACGCGAGACCGAAATCGTTCCTCAGAGACTCTCCCTCCTCTTTACCGCGGGGCTGCGCCGGAGGTGCTGCTTTTGTGTTCCCGTGCAGAGGGAGCTGTAAAACCCTCACCTGATGTACCCGACCTGAGGGCGATGCTGCAGGAACCAGCGGTAGGACGTCTTGTCCTTCCAGCCGGAGTTGCGAGGGTCCTTCCACAGCAGCTTGACCTGGTCCGTGGTGTCGCCGGTGTGCCACAGGGAGTTGCGGAGGTACTCGCCTGGGCCAGTTTTTGATTTCACTGCCTAAAGCAGAGAAGAGAGCGGTGAAATGTGTGGGTCAAGGACTGACTGTGGCTGCCCGCCCCATTGCAGGTGTCCAAGCAGCAGAGCTAAGCAGCAAAACCCCACTCCCGAAGTCTCCTTGGCTGGTGGCTTTACCTTCAGTTGAATTCCAGGTTCCGCTACTGCTCGGAAGGGGTTCGCCTGCCAGTATGTCTGTTCCATCTGCTTCCACATGACCACGTAAAAACTAGAACTGTCCTGGTAGCCAAATATGAAGCCAGCGTAATCGTCGTCTGTGGCAGTGTTGACATGGAAAGTGCCCTCAAAGTCCACTCCGTTGAACGCCGTGTAACCTGTGAGCGGTGGGACAACAAATACTCCGTATTCTGAGACAAAAACGTGGATCCTTTTCTGTCTGGATGCAGGTGGGGGAGGTGGATTTTGCTAAGCCAAATCTGAAGGCTCGGCCTACTGCCGAAAATATTTTCCTGGGAGGTGGGTGGAATCATTAAGCAGCATCTGAAATATTTGTAAAAGCTGCACTGGGAAGTCCGCGGTTAATTAGCCATCATTTTCCAGTAGGAAAAAAAGAAGCACCTCACCTACAGCCAGGCCAGGGTCGCTGTTCATGGTCTGGACAATTTCCATGCCCTGGAAAAGAAGAATGTTGACTCATTAGAGCAGCTCCAAACTACTGACTTGGCTCTTGCCAAGTCGTCGGAGAGAGATGCAACGCGGTGAGACACCGGGATGAAGGACCCCGTTGAACCATCAAGCCCGCGGAGTCTTTTGATGAAAACTCCTTCCCCTTCAGTCTGTCCCCACCCGACTCGCCTGTTCTGGAGCAGGCTCGTACCTGGTTGAGGACGATCCAGTTGGGGTCGATCTGCGCGTCGCCCTCGGGGTCCAGGACAACTGTCTGGAAAGCCCTGAAGTCCGTCAGCGTCACTTCGGCGTTCTCCGGGCACACGTCGATCCTGTCGATCACCATGTCCCTGTCAAAGTCGTCTTCACACAGGTTTCCCACACCGTCGCCTGAGAGCGTGACAGAAGGAAAGGAGTAACGAGCTTTCATTCATTCCTCTTCTGCATTTACGCACGAATTTTACTCCACCAGCTTTTGGCTTAGCGCAGGGTAAGGGAGCCACGTCTGGGCAAGGTGAGGAGGGCTCAGAGCACTGAGACCCTTGAATTGGTTACAGAGAAACCCTGAGGCTTCTCTCCCTGGCAGAGCCGCTGTGAGCAGACGCAGCACCTCAGGTTATAGACACTTCTCCCAAACAAGATTCTGATGTCGGGGCTATTGGGAGTGACATGGGACTGTCTCGGGTCGGTACGGAGGAGATCTTGCTCCCTGCCTGTCTCTAGAGGTCAGACTCGTGTTGGCCACCGTGGCCCCCGAGCAGAGCCGACGTGCATCCGTTTCACTCACCGTCGGAGTCCTCTTGGCCGGGGTTAGGGACGAGCCGACAGTTGTCAGGGCCCGGAGGTTTCTCATCGGGAATGCCATCGTCGTCGTCATCGTCGTCACATTCATCTCCCACCCCGTCGTTGTCTGTGTCCACCTGGGAGCTGTTGGGCACTGATGGGCAGTTGTCCCGTGTGTCTTGGTGGCCGTCCCCGTCGCTGGTGAAGACAACGACAGGTGAGGGTTATCCGCTGGTGGGTGCTGGGAAAATAAGTGTGCAACACCCGTCTGGGAGCTGGGGGCCGCGGCAGAACGGCAGAATTTGGCCATTTTAGTCCCATGCGAGTCTTAAGCTCTTAGTTACACAAATCACAGATGGTCTGAAGAAAGCGCGACCTCCTTTACCCGGTCTTTTCCTCAGGTGAGGCCAAGCCAGGTTGTCACAGGATTGGCATCACTCGCCTTTGTCCCCTCCCAGCCCCGCGATTTCGTGCAACCCAAGCGTGGGTTTCGCAGCAGGCCCTCACCTGTCCTGGTTGGTGTCACAGACATCGCCCACTAGATCGTGATCCGTGTCTTTCTAGTAAAAGAAAGCGAGAATCGTTTCAATTTTGCCTGGACCAATGGGAGGATTAGGCAATAAAGAACAGAGAGGGGTGTTTGTAGCCTCAGTGTCACGGTGGTTCTGGTGGAAAACAGAGCTGGCAGCAGCCGGAGAGTTCCTGCTGCTGACTTACCTGGTCTGGGTTGCTGACGGTCGGGCAGCTGTCACACAGATCTCCTACTCCATCACGATCCGTGTCTTTCTGGTCAGGGTTAGGGACTCTCTTACAGTTGTCCGTTGGGTTTTTGATCCCTGTAAAATACGCAGAGGTGGCCCGTCAAGGCAACGGGGCTACTGAGCTCTGCAGCAAGGTCTCCTTGGGCGGACGAGATGACAGAAACCTCGGACAGACGGATTCACGTCGTAAAGGGACAATTTCAATTTTTGTGTATGTTTTACACCCTTTCTAGTTACATCCTAGCGGCTGGGGATGGTAGAAGAGATCTGGAGCAGCTGATCTTGAACCGTACTCCCGACTGCATCCCGACGGGTGTGGGACCGTGCTGCTGCACAGCAAGCCCAGAGGCAGCGTCCTCGGCTGCATTCCCGAGGGAGAACTAAGGAGCTGAAGGAGGTGGCTCCAGACTGGCACCACGGCTGGGCAGGAGAGAGTGGCCCAGGGGGTGCAGATGTAGCCACCTGCAGCTCCTAAACCGTGACAGATTCCTCCTCTAAAAGTAGGCGCCTATATAATTATAAAATAAGTCGAGGTTAATCTTGGCCGTTTGTCACGGGAGATTTAGGCAGCGCCTTGTCCTGGCCTGAGACAGGACAGGAACGATCTAATTGGCAACCAGTGTGACTTCACCTCCCGCTTCTCTGCGTTTACCTGCTGCGCCAGCGGGGAGCTGCTTGGCGGGATGTAGCCAGACCCAAGCAGCACAAGATGCCCTGGGAATACTCTGTAAATAAATATGTGTGTCTCTGGCTGGCAGCAGTTGTGATTTCTGGCTTCTGAAAGCAGGCTATGTGCAAATACAGGATCGTTAGCGCACGGGCTGCTGCTAAAGCCAGCCAGGGTTGGTTTGGGGTGTTTTTGCCCCAAAAGACAGCCCTGACACGTGCTGCCTTGAGCCGGTAGCTGCCGACAGCTTGGATCTTCCCGTACTTTTTCGTAAGCTTAAATTGCGGCGCAATGTCCTGGTCTGGACTGAGGTCGGGATGCACGGTACATCTCTCTTAAGTCTGACACAGATTTGTAGTGATTGTGCACAGTAAGAGTGCTAATAAACAGTTGTTAGCACCCTCCTGATGGTAGCTCTTTAAACCCTGCGAGAGCTGAACGGTGAAGGATGCTGGCTTGACGGCTCCTCTTGGCATCTCAAGACCTGAGCTGTGCTTCATCCCGTCAGAAACCAGTTCTGGTCGTGTAGAGCTGGAGGCTGGTACCTGCCCGGGGGCTCTCCAGCTGCGTGGAGAGCTCTTGGCTGGCCCTTGGCTCAGCGCACGTGTGCACCTCTCTGGGTGAGATCTCCAGCTGCTCTTACCATCTCCATCCATGTCGTCGTCACACTCGTCTCCCTTCCCGTCGCCGTCGATGTCCTTCTGATCGTTGTTCTTCACTTGGCGACAGTTGTCGCAGGCGTCACCGAAGTTGTCCTTGTCGGCGTTGCGCTGGTCCGCGTTGCGCGTGTACACGCAGTTGTCCTGCGGGAGAGGGGAGGGGGCTGTTTGGCGCTGAGCGTGCTGCTGAGGAGCAGGGTGGGCAGAAGTTCTGAGGTGGGGACCGGCTGCCCTGAGGAGCTCAGCAGCCTCTCTGCAGCCAGTCTTGGCTTCCTCCATTCAGCCTGCTCACGCCTGCTCAGGCAGCACCTGAAAATATCCCCAAGAAGTGCTCGACCGAGTGCGAGAGAGACTCGCTAATTCTCGGGGGACCAGGACTTGTGAAGTCCCTTCGGTGCCGTGATGTTCTCTCCTGTCTGTTTGGTTTTAGTCCAGATTAAAAGGGAACATTGCACGCTGTGACCTGCAGCTTCTCTGAATCCACATTAAAAGTGTCACCAGCTGCTTTGCAGGACCTCAGGGTGCCTTTAGGTGTGGCAGAGCTTAAGCGTCAGAATTCAAACCTCGGCGTTTAATATCCCATCTCCGTCAGCATCATCGTCACAAGCATCTCCAATTCCGTCCCGGTCTGCGTCTTCCTGCCCGGAGTTGGGGACGGTCACGCAGTTATCCTGAAAGGAGAGCAGCAAAGGTGAGCTGCGCGTGGCGTTTAGCCCGAGCTCTAGCACCCAGAGCCTGCCCTGAAATCAGAATCGCCCAGCTCTGGTTCCGCTGACATCCTTCTTCCAGCAAAGCACGAGGCGTCTTACCTTGCGGCACTTTTTGTCGGAGCAGCGCTGCTTCTCATCGGGGACTCCGTCGATGTCCGTGTCCTTCCCGCAGATGTAGCCGTTCCCTGCCCACCCCACGAGGCACTGGAAGACAGCAGAGCAACAAAATGAGGCTGCTGGGGAGTCCCCCGATGGCCGTGCGCCTCCAGAATTGAAGGTTTTGCATGAGAACAAGCACAAAACGTTGCAAATCCAGGTACGCAACATTCTACTGTTGTCTGGAAGAAACAGTTATACTGTAAACAGCTCTTTAAATAGCTCAGCTGTGAGCTTCTGTGCTTGTCCCTGGGAATATAAAGACGCAGCAGCAAAACTTCTTGGCTCCAGCAGGTTGCTGAGCAGTTCTCCCTGCTCGTCTGCGTGTAATGCTCCACGAGAGATAAATTTGTAGTGCTTCAGGCAAAAAAAAGCCAAACAGCAGAGGGTCTGAGGTGCCAGGAGCAGTGCACCTCACCAGAGAGCACGGCCAGAGCTCCGCTGTAGCTCGGGTGTTCACGGGGCACGGGGAGGGCAGGGGCAGACCCGGGTGAGCGAGCGCAGCGCGACGGGAACCGGAGCGAGCAGACCCCAACCGAATCGGGGGCTTGGCCCTCACCGCGCACGAGAGGGACCCGTCGCGCTCCACGATGCACTGAGCTTTCTCGTGGCACGGGCTGATCTCGCCGTTGGGACAGCGCCGCGCCGTCTGGCTCTTGCAGCCGGTGACCTGGTCGCCGACAAAGCCGGGTTTACAAGCCCCACACTTGTAAGATCCCTGCAAGAAAAAGCAACGAGGGATCGTACCCTGCAGCAGCCGGGTTGCCCCAGCGAGCAGAGAGCCCAGAGCCTGGGGGAGAGAGGTCCACGTGGAGCTCTCCGGTGATATTTACCCGCGTGTTGATGCAGATGGAGTTGGGGACACAATTCCGGGCGGCACCTGTCTCGCATTCGTTGATGTCAGTACAAACCTGCCCCAGAAGAACAAACCAGGCGTTAACTTCCCTCCTAAGCAGGTAGGACATGGGATTACAGGCTGAGGGCGTCCCTGGCTGCAGAAGGAAAGCCTCTGACGCTCCTTGCTAGGACCCACAGCTCAAGGTTTTCCTTCGGAGCGGCTTGAGCCGGGTCCCAGCACTGCTCCTGACACCAGGCAAACTGTCCACCCACTACAGACTCACCAGGGATTTTAGCCTGGCAAAACAGCCGAGCTGTCAGAGTATCCCCTTACTGTAAAAGTATGGAAGAGAGTCAGTGGAGCAAGAAGATCAAAGATTGCATCCTGTGACCAGCTAGCAGCTCTCCAGGTAACCCAAGCCGCACGCCGTTGCTGCTTTTGGCAATATATTCTTATAAAGCGGACTAAGGCTGGGTGGTTATTGCTCTTTTTCGGGCTTTAATCTGCCTGTAGCTGTCAGGGAGGCAGGAGCTGCGTCAACTCTTCTGTGTCCTAGCGCGAAGGATTCCCCAGGCTGGCGTTAGAGCCGCAAAGGTGTCGGGGACGTGACGTTCCCGTAAATTTAGCATAAATTCAGCGGGGGTTAGGTCTTGGAGCGGAGGTGGACACCCTTGGCAAGTGTCTCCTCTCGCCGCGTCGCTCTTCCCGCGGTCGCTTTGCATTTCCCTCCCGTTTCTTGGAGGGTTCCAAGACCTTCGAGTTCCAGTTACAGAGGGGAAAGAGTTAACGGCTTCTGGAGGAGACAGAAAAGTTTCGGGGCCTTACCTGTTTGTTGGCCCTGGCATAAGCTAATCCAACCCCTTCCACCATTTGCCCCGTGAAGCCGGCAGGGCAGGGATCGCAGCGGAAGCCGGGGGAGGTGTTAATGCACTGGACCTTTGGGAAGCAGGGGTTTGCGCTGCACTGTGAACAAGAAAGAGGTTGTGCGGGGCCGTGAGGCGGGCTCGCTCGAGGCCGGCTGTGAAGGCAGCTCTCTCGCTGGGTGAGATCCAGCTGTTGTGCTTTTATTTTTAAAGGATAAAACACAAAAAAAATAAAATGCACAGAGGTTCCTGGCTTCCCTTGCGAGTGGAAAATGCAGCTTCCCCACCTCGGTTGTTCCCCCAAGTTCCAGTATGTGCCGACAAGTAAAACAAATCAACTTTCAGGACTAATTCTTCTGAGGTGACATCAATTGCCCGGGCACAGAGCTGGCTTCCCTTCACACTCCCCTGCCTGGCAGCCTCTGAATCCAGGGAACTGGATAATTTCTTACACTGGTTTTGAGAGACAAGAACAGTTGCTTGTGCGCTACTCTGGGAAGCAACTGGCTTTCCAAAGTTGCTGTTAATGCTTTACTTTCCCCAACACTCTCTTATTTTCACTGAATTCTTGTGCTCCGTCCTGGCAGACCCAACGCAGCGGTTCCCACATTTTGGGCTTACCGTCAACCTCCGAATCTCTCCTTGACCCTTTGGACCTCGGCAGGGTTTAAAACCGAAACGCTGTCGAGGTGATAGAGCCCTGCAAGACGCTGGAATAATCAGCGAACGCAGGGCTGTGGCTCGGGAACCACAGGGCTAAGGAGTCGTACGGACGCGCAGAGCTAATGGTTGAGTAAATCTCTGCGTGCGCAGAGAGAAAACATGATGGAATGCCACGCTTCCTAAAAAAGTAGTTATCAGCATCCGCCTGGCAGGGTTTGATTTAAAGGCAGAAGTAAAGCAATACGAGCGGCGTGGTAGGATTTGTGGTATAAAGGACTGTTCGGGAAGCATTTGGGTTCGTTCCACACATAATAAATCTTATCTCTAACAACTCGTCAGCCAGTAGCTCAAAAGATTATCAGACCGAAAGGGAACTGCTCTGGTTTTCCAGACTCACCTTCCTGTGGGGCAAAACCCAGATTTATTTTTGTTTGAGCCTACGTATCTTTCAGAAAGAGACTGGATATAAACCCGACGCGGGACGGAGCTTAAGGGAGGGCGAGATACGGGTTTTCTTGCCAGGGAAATGATGTTTCTGTTGAACTTCAGCTGCAACCTGCAACCCGCCGAGAAAAGCTGAGCCGGCTTTGCGCCGTCCAGCCCGTCCGACTTGTTTTTTTACCTCGTTGATATCCGTGCACTGGGACCCGTTGCCTGAATAACCCGGGGGGCAGGGTCCGCAGCGGAATCCCGCGCCGGTGTCGGTGCAGGCCACTCCGGGGAAGCAGGGGTTTGGGAGGCATCTGTTAAATTGTGTGACGGTGATGACGGGTCCCGTGGCCTCGGTGTGCATGCCTGCAGGGCGAGAGGAAGGTTACCAACGCGGTCCTGCCGCCTCGGAAGGTACCGGTGGGGCTTCCCGCGCGTCCTCGCTGAGGGTTCGGCTTTGCGGAAGGGAGAAAAACGAGGCCCGAAGCAGCAGTTTTGGAGGGTCAGACGGATTTCTGAGTCGGATGAAAAATAAACAAACCCCAGAAGTCTTAGCTCCGGGTCCAAAACTCTTTGTCAGCCTGCCCTTTGCCTCTGGAGTTCACGGGCGTCAGTTCTCTCCCCGGTTCCTCCAGAATTACCCCTCGCTGGCGGGGTGAATGAAGCAGAGCCCCCAGCAGGAGAGAACTCGCAGAATTACCCGGTCTGGGGTGCAGAACCTCCCGGAAAGGCGATTCAAGACTGTGAATAAACTTCCCCAGGATTGCCCCAAGTCTCCCAACCCCACTCCTCTTGAGTGGCGAGGATTTGTTTTTTTTTTCCTCCCGCTTTCTGCAGGTTAAAAGCCCAAGAGGAGAAAACTAATCCCAAAAACCAGCTCTGCCACCACCAGCAGCAAAATGTTCCGTGAAAACGCGGCGTCCTTCTCTTTCCGAGAAATAAGGAGAGCAGCACACGACTGCCACGAGTCGCGTTGTTCAGCACGAGCCTAAAACGGGCTCAAGCAAGGAGCACGGGAGACGAACACACATGAAGCAGAAGAGCAAGGAGGGAAGGCAGAAATCAAGTAACAGAGAGAAAGGTCAGGACAGCTTTATGAGCAAATTATTAAAACAATTGCTGTGGGTGAACGCGTTTCTGTGCTGCGGGTCCCAGAAGCTTTGGCTGATCTCTTTTCCAGCCACAGTACGATCTCTCCAAGCACAGAAATGGTTATGGCTCCACCCTTTGAGTGTACTGGCAAATAACAGAGCCTCTCCAAGAGCCTTGCTTTCTGAGAGCCAGAGAGACTGGAAGTAAGTTCCAGTGTAGAACAAAAAAAAAGAGGAAAAAACACCAATAAACCCCAACCCACAATATTTACTGGGGAGGGCGAGATTTACACGGAATAATTTATGACCCCCTTTCCTGAATCCTCTGCAAGCAGCCTCTCTGCTTGGACGGTGGCAGCGTGAGGATGGAAGGAATAGCAGAGCAATGCCTCTTGGGGGTGATGTTCTCTTCCACTTGGAGCTCAGGAGAAGCCAGCTCCATCCCAGAGGACACCCAGCGGGTTCTAACGCCGGCCAGGGGCTGAGTTCTGCAGAGATGCGCTTGGGCAGATTTCCCCAGCGGGGTGCGGCCACCCCGAGACGTAGGGCCTGGCGTGTCACAAAAAGCACTAACAAAGCTTATTTCAGAGGCGCTGGGGTTTCGCTGGCGGGAAGAAATGAGCTCTTTTAAGGCACTGAGCCTTTCAAGGCATTGAGCCACGAGCACAGCGCGGAGCATCGGTCCCTGGGTGAGAACGCTGGGGTGGGCGGGAGGCGTCACTAGTTGGATATCACCCTGTGACACGCGGGAGAATTGCGGAACGAGCTGTTTCCTTCGGGGAGACGTTCACAGGGGGCATTTTGGTTGGACACAAAGGTATGAAGGGTTGGAGGAGGCAGCTGAACCGGGGCTCAGCTCAGTCACTCACCGCAGGCGTCGCACTCCATGACCGTGTTCTTCAGGAACGTGATCTCCTTAATCTGGAAGAGAACAAGAAGCACCGCTGAGCCAAAGGCTGAGTTTTGCTCCCACGAGGACCGATAGCCCCACTGCCAGAACACAGGGTGTCTCTGCGAGACCGGGCAGCTTCTCCCAGACAAATTAACTCTCCCCCCGAAGGCGGGGCTGCAGAATTCCCCACTGTAGGTCACTCCCCGCTGTAGGGTTCCTACAGGATAACTTGACAAGGCTCTTCCATCACAGGTGCAGGAAACACTTGAAGACACAGAACCCAGTGTGATAGAGAAAGAGAAGTCTACTTTATTTGGCTCTTCTACTCTAGAGGATGCTGAACTAGCAGTCCTAGAGCAGTCTGCTTTATCTGCAGTCCGGACACTGCACAAGCAATATCAGGAGGTTCCCCTTGTGAGCCATTTTTGCAGATGAATAATCCCAGACATGCTTATGCCACGCTTTGGCCTTTGCCATGAGGGTATTTAGGATCTGTTCCTCCAGACTCCCTCGGATCTCCTCTAGGCTCCTGTTCTTTTCAGCTTGCTCCAGGGAAGAGCTTCTGCTCCCCTCTCTCTGCCAGCTCCAAGCTTGCATTCTGTGTTGGAGCCTCTCTTCCATCCAACTCTGCCTTGGGTCGTGTATTCTGAATAGTTAATGCAGAGACAGACCCAACCCAAACCCCCAGGACATCTCCCATTAAAAGTGGGTGACAGAGAAAAGCAGAGAATGCGGAGAACTCCTGACTGTCAGCGGTTCCTCTGCGCCAAGAATCCTTCAACCTTTGGCTCAGGAGGGCAGGTCTGGCCTTTTATTGTTTTGCCTTTTGCCGTCCTTGTTGCCAGCATCCCGAGATGCTGAATCAGGGAAAAGTGAAGTGTTCGAAAATCTTTGCGCGGATTAAGAAATTATGAACTGCCACCTTGGCTCTGGAGTTGTCTGTGCAAATTTGTCGTCTGAGGGAGAGTTTTCTTGAAAGAAAAGTGTTGAGAAAAACACCGTGGATTTAAAAAAAAAAAATAAATAAATAGGTGGCAAGAGTGAGAGAAAGAACAAACAGAAAACCTGTGTGGAGAAGCAGTGCTGGAAGGGAACACTGGAAATCATTGCTCGAGGCTGCCAGGGACCGTGTCTGACCTGATTCCTAGTACATACTGGGTATTTATGCAGCAGCCTGAAATGAGAGTAACTCAGTGCAACAGATGGTTTTGGAGATCAGAGGCCGCCCAGTTTGCACTGGCACGGGCACCCGTCTGCCTTTCCAATTATCTGGCAGCAGGGGCTGCTGCCCGCAGCTCCCGGAGTGGATACGGGGAGAATGGAACCTTTTTCTGGGCTTAGAAGAGGGTTGACCGGACAAACCACCAGCTCCTCGTTAAAATGGCAAAAGATCTACGCACCCAAGAAGTTCCACATTCCCTAAGAACCTACTGGAGCCAGGAAGGAAAGAGTGAATACAGAGCTTGTTTAGACTCCCCGTGACCTCCCTTTTCAGGACCCTAATGATGGCTGGAAGGTCTCTTCCATCTTCCAAGCCTGGGCTCTCGACTGATATCATGAGCCCACAAAACCAAGGAAAAAACGACTCGTTTTTCCAGTTAAATATATCCCCACTGCGTGTGCGTGTCCCCTTTGCGAGGGCTGACCCTCCGTGTCCTCTGTTCCTCGGCAGACGCGGCTCTGGGCAGTGGAATCCAAATGAACCCACTGGGTGGCAAAAATTACAGGTCTGGTGGTGAGACCACCCCTTGATTCTGCTCTGCAGCACAATAATTCTGCTGCTCAGTTTCATTTATGGCAAGAAGCAGCCTCGCCCCCCCCACACCCCCAATTCCAGAACTCGTCACAGAGACCTTTTGTGCAGGATAGAAGGGATTAGGTCCCTTTCTCCCGTACCTGCTGCTTCAACAAGTCTCGAACCTCCATCAGCACACGGTTGGTTTCTCTCATCTCCTCCAGCATTTCTGGCCCAACTTCACCTCCTAAAAAAAAAGCCAAAAAAAGCGGTTGGGAAAAACACATCAGTACAAAGCAGCCGGTGTTATTAACTTTAATATTAAAGATACAGACTCCTCCACACCAGTTCCTAACTGGAAGCTTGCTGGGGTGAACAGAAGGGTGGGATTGGCTCCGGGCTGGGCAGACGGCGACGCTCGGCCGTGCCCGTCACCGCTCGGCAAACAGATCAGCCTGGCAGCCGGGGTGGCTGCTCGTCTGGCACGGTCTCTGCAGCTCACACGTAGGAAAGCTTCGCCGCCAAAAGCAGCAAATTCATAATTCAGCGCTGGGGAAGCTTCTGTGAAGGGCACCACTAAAGGGAGGCTCTTTGCTGAGTCTGTAGCAAAGGTGCTGCCGAGCACTGGACGTGGAGAACCGGCGCATCAGCCCTTGCCTCGGCTGCTCTCGAGGCACAGACTTTTTATCCTGCTGGAGAAGGTTTCTGGATTTCGGGCAGCGGCGGTTTCAAAATGCCGTGTCCTGGCTCTGGGATGCAAAGGCTACATCTGCTCCCCCGTGCGACACTGCAAAATCCCGTTTAAGCTATGCTGAACAGAGGATGTAAATCATTTTACAAGGTCATCTAGGGTAGACTAACATGACTTTGCCGTTGCATTCACTAGATTCTAGACTTGCCTAGTGCTTTGAGGCACGCTAGAAACCTGTGCTCCGGCTTCGCTCGAGAAGAATGAATGGGAGTCGCTCGTTGTTTCTAGAATTGTGTAAGTTTTAAGAAAACTTGAGCCGTTTAGAACCAACTGGACACCAAGTTCAGCTCCAGTATTCCCCCGTCTGCCAGCAGAAAGTGCTGCCTCCTCTCTCCAGGTTTCTCCAGATCCTCTCACAGAAGTCACACCTCGCCTGGAGCGTAAGCGAATTCCAAGGAGAGAGGTGGCAGCACCCTGCACACTGTGTGCTCGGGGGGAAATCAGCCCAATTTTGGGGTCTGCCTCCCTGAGCATGAGGGATTTGCCAGCGCCAGAGGCAGGCTCGTGGGCTTTGTGAATATTCGTAACCCCTCCGATACATTTTGGTTTGGGGACTGAGCTGCAAGTACCACACACGTGTCATTCTAAAGGCAGAAGGGCTGGATTAAAGTGACATTTCTTATGCTGCTGCTAAACGAGGAGCTTGCACATGATTTCTGACTCCAAACAGAGGTTTTGACTAAGCTGCGCATCGCGGCTTCAGGCGGCTTCTGTTATCCCTGGGAAGAATTTTCCATCCCTAGTAGAAAGACGTGTTTTAAAATAAAAGTTTGGGGTTGGGTTTGTTGGTTTTTGGGGTTTTTTTTTTTCATATTCAAATTCACAATAATGATCCAGCCACTCAGGAGCGATTTCCAAAGGAAATCTGCGCCCTTGCAGACATTTCCATCCCTCTGCAGCCTCCTCCGGGAACTCGTCCTGTCTCCCACCCGAATCTCTGGTTCCCGGTGTGTGTCGGCTCCTCCTGGAGCTGAGCGTTCCCCTGCCGGGCTCTTCGGAGAAGTGGAGCTTTTGTACTGGACTTGGCTTGGCTACATTCCTCAGAGTCAGGGCTCCCCTGAGCTCTAGGGAGACCAGCAGAGACAGCAGACACCGTCCAAGGATCCTGCTGTAGGATTTTCTGCACGGTCTGTTGGTTTTATTTCACTTAAATCACACACAAAATGCAGATTAACGTAGAGTGTCTCTTGCAGGGTATTATTAAAACACACCCAAATTTCCATTTGCCCTAGAATAAATGTTTTTCTTAAAAAAACACTTCACTACTCAGGAGGGGAATGGGGGAAAAAAATGCAAGATTGAACGTTTATACAGTTAAACTTCATATGAAACTCCCAAATCCCTAAACATTGCTTTCAGGCTTCAGCAGATGCAGTAGAAATGTGAACTCTCTTCCTCACTCCCTTCTACAAGACAAAATTTTCAGAGGAGCCCAGAAAGCGTACGAGCCCAGAAAACAGAGATAATTCAAGTTACTCACCTACTCTTCTCTGCTGACATGATGAGAAGGGACAAGAGAGGCAGAGGAGAAAAACGAACGCCAGAGCTGAAATCATCGTTGACTCTCCGGGCAGTGTGGATGTTGGGCTTCTCTTGCAACGAATTTTTAACCTGCAGGTTTGCCTCTGCTCCCCATTAGTGTCTGTGGTTTGCTATTTATGAAGCTGCATTCCTTCCTCTGAAGTTCTTATTCTCTGATGCTGGACGAGGGGTGGACGTCATTTCTGGCTGCTGCTCCGCAGAGAACGGTACAAAAGTAAACAATATGAGAAACTCATCAGGAGAGGAGTTTAATTTTTTTTTTACTTTTTTTTTTTTTTTTTTTTTAAGACCAGCTTGCACCAAAATAGGTCAGAAAATTCCAGAATTAAATGGATTCTTTTTGGATTGGGGTTTTTTTTTATTTTATTTTTTCTTCATGGATACAGGATAGACGGATGATTCATAGCCTTATCCCTCACAGATTTTCCTTCTAAACTTGCAAGATCACAAAGGCTATGAGACATCTGGACTTCACTAGGCTTGCAGAAAAAGCTCTTTAAACTCCCAAAAGGGAGTTTCACCACTCGTGCATTGGGGGCAGAGTTATTGAGGCATCTTCCAACTCCAAAGAGGAGCTACCACGTCCTATTTCGGAGAAGGACGAAGCCAGTGGACTTGCCCGGAGAGGCTGATGCTCTTGTTAATTCCCCCAAGCCTGCTCTGAAGGGTGAAGCACCGAAAGGGGAGGTAGAATTTGCTATTTCTTGTGTGTGAAGGAATGAGTCTCAATTGAACATTTTCCATCATCCGGTCCCAGTCTGACACTTTCCATCAGAAGACACGGAGCGGCTTGAGAAATCCGTCCAGGGCAGCCAAAGAAAACGTGCCCGGAGGAAAATCTCATCGCGATTTAAACCGTGACCTGTGAAAAAGGTTCGACTGGAGACGGGTGAAATTCTTGATCACACGTTCTCCCTGTTTGATTGTGAAATCGTGATCGCACAACATCCTCGGGGACACGGGCAGGAAAGCCCCAGGAAACAGTAGCTCAGTCTTTAAAGTGTTGGAGCAGCAGGATCCTGGGGTGTTTACATAAAGATTTATTTTTTTTTCTCATTTTGACCTCAGACCTCCCGTGTTCAGGAAAAGGCTTCCCATCCCTGCGGCCGCGCACGCCTCGGAGGTGCCTGGGGGCTGAGCACACACGTTCACTGGAATTAAGCAAATAAATGGTGTTAGTTCTATGTTACAGGAATGCTGCAACGGGCAGATTTCACATTTTCCTGCACCAAGCAAAATTCTACTGAAAATAAAGTTCTGAATGAAACGAGCCAACGCCCGTTAAATCCGCGTTGCACCGATTTGAAATATTCGACCAAACGAGCCTCCTGCGTGTTGAGGCAGCGATCGGTAGGTCTTTCCCTTCTTCTGGAAACACGAAGCTCTTTCCCTTCTGCAACAGCCTCTGGGGTCGTTTCTGTTCACCGACAAAATCACTGGACGAATGAAAATGGAGCTTTCTTGACTTGAGCACGACGCGGTGTCTCCGCAGGGTGAGCTCATTCCTACCTTTATTTTCCTTGGACTTGCTTTAGACCTTTCTATATTCAGAGCTGAGGGCTAGAAACCCCTGCAAATCACTGCCCTGACACAGCTTAAACACGTCGTAGCGGAGCAGAAGGTGTTTGGTCGTGGCTTGGTTATTGCTGGGTGCCCGTGTGTGTTGAGAATTCAAAAATAGCTGAATTATCCAGGCTTGATATTGTCTGATGGGGAAATGTCTTCCAGGTTTGACAACATAATTTTTTAAGCATTCCTGACTTCAAAAAAAAAAAAAAAAAAAAAAGGGACTAGCAGATAGTGTTTATTTGGGCTTCGGCTTGGAAGAGGTTTTTAGTTACACCTTTTTCCCTGCCTGCAGTTGACATCACAGATGGAACCAGCACGCAAACAAGCAACAAAAAAAAAAAAAAAGCAAAAAAAAAGAAAAAGCTCTGACTAGTTTAAAGTTTAAATATTTTCCGTCTCTGTGTTTTTAACTAACCTTTGCCAAGCGAAGGACAAAAGTCAGAAGGAAAAAGTTATTTTTCAGTCTTGTAAGGTCAAGCTCTAAAAATAAGTGAAAAACACCTACACCCTCCGAAATGGCGTGCTGAGCGTTTTACAAGGGGTTTTATATATGTTTCTGAGGGATGCTGTGCTGCTTATTCACTCCAGGAGCAGATTAGAGCCCTCTCTGAAGCTGCACTGTCTCCTCGAAAAGTTGCCTTTCCATTCTATGCGATTCTGTGCATTCTATACATTCTATATATTCTATATGTGAAAGAGCCTGGTAACACAGCTTCTGAGTTTTATCTGACCAAGATAGGAATGGGGAGAGGAAAAATGATTGCAGGCTGTCAACAGCCAGCTCATTGGAAGAGAAATAAAGGTCGGGAAGTCTCAGCTAAATCTCAACCAGCCGTGATTTTTGGTTAATTGTCACAATATACAAACTGTCCGTGGCTCAGAAGGTTCGTGATGGGCTCTGGTGAACTGCCAGGTTACAAATAAAGTTGCGAGTAGGTCAGTGAGAAGCCCAACACATCAGGATTTCACAGCGCGGGGTGGGTTTGGTTTTTTTGTGTTTTTTCCCCGGCTCGTACTTATTTTTTAATGCGAATTTTGCGAATTCCAAAGATGCGCACCACGGGAAGGACTTGACACTGGAGTCCGAGGCTCGGCGGGCAGCAGAATCCTCAGCCTTGTCCCACATTTCTGCTTGCAGACAAAACAAAACCCTATTTTCGAAAGTTTGCAAAACATGATTTCACAGCTCGATGATGTACAAACGCTCATCCCATCCGTTGCTAAAACACAGCCTCAACAAACAGGATTCCTCAGCGATCCTGTTAGAGCTGTTGGCGCGCTGAGGTTACGGAGCCGGAGCGTTAACTAAACGACGGGTGAGGAGGAGCACCAGGGCTTCATGGAAGGCGGATTCGTTATTTGACAACCACTTGCAGCGACGCAAACGTTGAACACAAAACCACGAGGTGAGAACATCCCCATCCCCTCCGCGGGTTTCGAGGTGGAATAATTCCTTACGGGCTGTGGTCTGTGGCGTGGTTGGAGCGTTGGAGCTCGCTGCAGTCTGGTTGGTGTCTCTAAGTTGGAATCCCTCAGTTGAGCGAGGCGCTGGCGGGCACTGACGACCTTTTGGACGTGCTTCAACCCTTTTTTTTCATTTAATCGATGGCAAACGGCGATGACAGAGAATCAGGCCTGCAAATACATAATAAATGGGCATGGCTCCGTTGTGCATCGTGCTACCTTTATTCTTCGTTCTTCTTGGTTTCTACCATATTAACGGAACATGACTGATGTCAGTGAAGCCATTTACCTGTGCTAAAAAAAAAAAGTCTTCCTAGAGTTATGAGTGCACCGAACGCCATGGCCCTGGTGTATGAAAATAGCTGCGCAATGATTTCTGACCAAAAAAAAAAAAGAGTTGCTCTGCAATGTCTGAGGGAGGAATCGCACAGAAAAGAGACCGATGAGCTGAGAACACATTTGAACTCTTTGTCTTATCCTCAGCTCCGAACCCCCAAGCAAAACCAGTAACCAGAACCGGTATGACCCAGGGCTTTTCTACTAGTTGTGCTGTTGAATAGCCAACTAATGCACATTTAATAAGTAGGAGACATTCAGAAGCCTCTGAGTGCAACCTTTTCTGCCCCCTTTTTTTTTTGATTAAATTCAGTGAATGCCGGGGTAAGGGGGAAAACAAAGGCGCTGGACTGAAAATTTTTAATTTCTAAGCTGTTGGGAGCAGCTCCGGTCCCACCAGGTGTTTTGTTTCTCGATCTCTCGGACGAGATTCCCAACAAGATTCCCAATCCGTAGCAACCCCGCGGCAGCTGAATGGCCTGGCTGCTTATGCCACGCTACTCTGTTGAGGAAGAAGGAATCGTGCTCGGCAGACGTGGAAGTGAATCACTCAGAAGCTCAAGCAGCTCGCGCGAGGTCACACCATGCTCGTAAATGGAACCTGGAAGCCCAGAGCTCGTGCCAGCACTGTAATAACTAAACCGTCTTCCTTCCCTGAAGAAGGGGAATCTTCATTCATAAACACTGGCAGGGATAGATGCTATTAAAAAAAAAAACAAAACCAAGAAAAAAGAAAGCGCATGCACATTCGTCTGAAATAAGTGATACTACATATTGTCCGGGCAGCCTTGCCACCAGTGCAAGTGGCTGATCCTCCTGGGAGGGACACGTTCTGCCCACGTTGGCCGAGACGATGACGCAGGGACTCCGAGGAGCATCGGCAAGAAGAGCTGTGCTTTTACAAGAGGGGAAAACACCGAACAGTTATGGCCCTGCAAGAAATAACACGTGTCTCATGTGCGTAGGGAGAACACCGCGATTTCGTCAGAGATGTGATACCAAACCTCCAGTCCTCAGAGAGCACCAGAAGCACGAAGGAGGCTGACCCAGACTGTGGAGGTAGTGTCCGTCACTGGATTACTTGGTCACTCGTAGCTCCATCCAGCTACTCAGGAAGAGGCGACGCGGCCAGCGACAGCGCTGGTGACAAAGCCACAATACGGGTCCAAGGTCTACGCAGAGGCAGGGCTACAAGATCACCCTGAACGTTGTCCTTCGCTTGAAATATGGCCCAGCCCTTCCCAGCTTGCTGAGCTTCCATCATCTGACTTGTTGTCTCTCGAAGGGTCGCAGCTCTGTGAAACCTTCCGCGCTGATAATCCTGCCCCTTCCAAAACGCCTGAGACGTCGCGCCAACGGGGTCCTGTCTGGAGAGAACCGCGAAACCTGGAACTAAACTGCTTTTTTTCGCAAAACTGAGGGCGGGAGGCCAACCAGAGGGCCCGCAGATTTCGTATCGGTTTTGCTTTACCTCTCGTTGAAGGCTGCCCAACACAAACCACGGCAAATCAGAAGCCCGAGGGGCTGAGAAGTGGGTCAAGAAGAGCTGTCTCCCATCGTCGCCTTCCTCCCGCTGCGATGAGCCTTGCAGATGGGGGGCGGGAAGCGCTGCCAGAGCTCCCTCTCCCCACCGCCACCCTGCTCAAAGCTATTCCCCAGCACATGTCGTAATCGTGCACCCAGGAGAATTGTTAAAACCTTACAGGAAACATCTCGCATTTTTTCCTTTGCTATTCATCCCATTTTCTATTAGGGACAATAAAGACTTCTAACACTGGATTAAGCTCCTTTGCAACAATGAGCTACTATTGCTCCAGGAGCCAGCGGGAGCTCAGACTCATTGAGGGAACTGGGAATAATTAACTGAATTGTACTGGAAAAAAAAAGGAGAAGGCTGAAGGCTGTTTTGACCAAGAGAAATGCAAAGCGATGCGATGGTTAAGCCATCATGTCTTGCTGGGAATTATTGTTGGGAGTATCATTAATGCTTAGAGTATGCAGTTTATTTCAGTAAAGCCGCTTTGGCCGTGGTCTCCCTTTTTGGTTTTTCCTACTAAAAGACACCTCCCAGAGTCATAATGACAATAACACAGTTTTACTGACTGCTTTCACTCGTTTCTCAGTATGGACTAAGTCGTTCCCAAAACTCTTAGGGATGGCAAACCTTAAAAACAAAAGCTCTTCTAAGCAGGCTGGTTTTCCTTTGCCCTTGAATGATGTATATAACTCATCCCCATGGTCAAACCTTCTCGTTGTGCAATCCGGGGGTCTTCAGCAGGAGCGTAAACAGGAATTGTCTCATTACAGAAGGGACTGGAAGTGCTCTGAGATCACATGGAGGTGGGCAGACAGCACGTACACTTTTTAATAGTCTAGGGACCTCTCTTAGGGAGCATTGACTTGGTTTTGATCATGTACCAAGACTTATTAAAACTCAAAAGAAACATCTGGCACTGACCCCTTCCTAGGCAGAACATGGAACATGAGGGGCCCTGGAAAACTACTCTGATCTGTTGCTGGAGCTGTCTGCACGTGGTTGCTTCGGTAGCTATCCATAAATGCATAAATAATACTATTTCTGTGTCGTATATACACGTATATACACAGCCAGGTATTTGCTGTCCTCAAATTACTGCCTTCTACCCACAAGCTGGCACACACCGGTAGCCTTTTGACACGCAGCTTCAGAAAAAGGTCGAGTTTCCATCGTTCCTTTCAGCGAGGAAGATCGCAAGGAACTTGACAATCTGTTCATACCTAATACCACCAGAACACAGACACCTTTGGGACGGAGAGCAGAGCCAAATACGTAACAGAGCAGAAGGAAAAAAGGGAAACATTTGGCTTGGGACCGCAGAGAAAACTTTGTTTTTCATCGGGAGTGCCAAGGAGCGGTTAGCATCCCTTCGGGGGAGACAGAACCTTCCTATGGTCACATCCCAAAGACCCACAGAGAAAATCTGAACTTCACACCAGACTCTGCCGCAGGCGTGTGAAGTGGTCAGTTCCCTTTTCCCCCCGCGAGCTGGAGCGGTCCTTCGAACACCCGCCTGCAGATCGGCCACAAGGCTGTCCTTTCTGTGGGCATCTCAAGGGAGCGTGGAGAAATTTTCCGTGCCAAAAGTTATATTAAGCAAACGCGTTCGACTCTTCTGGATACACGCGGCAAAAAAAGCTGTAGCTTGTTCCTCAGTGTTGATTCAAGATAAATGACAGTTCTCTTGACATTTCCTCTGCTGTTGACTGCCATGAGCTTTTTTTTTTTTCCCTTCCCCTTTGCAATTTTTCACATAACCTCTCCATAACAATTAGCTCTGCTGTTTATATTTAAAAAAAAACAAAACAAAGCCCAGAAGGAAGATATCTTGTGTGATTTAACAGCTGGAAATAAGCAAAACCAGCACCCAGCAATCAGGTCTTTTCAGGACACCAGTGATCAAAAGGCTGTTGTTGAGGTAGTCTGTAAAAATATAATTTGCAGGCAGCCATTTGCAGGAGACTTTCTGCTGTTGAAAATAATAGCAAGAAGAATCTGTGTTAATCCCCCCTCGCATCTTCACCGGCTTTGGGGATGCTTGAGGTCAGAGAAAGGGAGAAAAGAGCTCGATCGCTAAAAGTCTCATCTCGGGAAAAGGCTGCACGCTTGAGTTCAGTTTTAATATGAATAATGCGACACTTGCGGGCAGAAATACAACTTTTTCTGACACAAGGGCGCAAGAAAGAATTCCTCTTATGCTGGTGGTGGAGCAGAATGTTGTCTCAATCTTTTGCGCTTGCCCTGCTTCAGCCGATCGGTAACTTTTGCTGGATTTTGAGCGAGCGAGAACCAATCTTCTTCCTGCCAACTTTTACGCCTTCATTAATGGTCCCCAAAATCTTGACCACAAAAGGGTGCCACCTCCTTTTTTCCTCCCAGTAGAAAGGATGAGCAGGGAACGACAAACCGGGTATCTTCTGGACAGAGCCCGTCATATGGCGGGGCAGGATTTTCTCCGCAGGGCTGTCCCCCTTCCCGCGCGTGCCCGAGGCGTTCGGAGCCTTTCTGTCGAAGGTAATTCCGGCTGTCAGAGGAGCGAACAGACAGAGATGTTCACGGGGCCCATGCTGTGGAGGTGGGGAAGGGCGGGTATCGTCCTCGGCAGCACTTTGTCTCTCTCTCAAAAGAGAGATCTCGCACGATGGGAATTTTCAAAGAGAAATAACAGCGCGGAGCCAGGCGGCCGAGCCTGGGCCTTTAGATAACGACGCTAAACACTAGATAACGTTAAATAACGACGCGGAAGCGTCATTCAAGTTGACGCTTTGGCAAAGCTGAAGGGAAGGTCTGTGCTACCTGGGCCAGGAAGTTACTAACAGGTGCAAATTGGAAGAATCCATTCAAGAGCCCTGTTAGCCTTAAACATCTGTGAAACCGCTTGTTCCACCGGTGCCCCAGATCGTGGAAGTGAAGAGGCCACTGGCTACCGACCGCGTGTTTTTCCTGGCCTGCGTGCCGTCCGCTCGCCTTATCGTACGTCTCTTTTCACATGCACATGTTATTTTCTTGAACTTCGAGCTTGCTGGCTTTGTCTGAAAATTGTCCTTCTTCGTACATCATTTATAAACTCAAAGGAAAATTCAACATCATCCGGACTATGGGTTGTTTGTTGGTTGTGTTTTTTTCTCTGATTTCACCCCTAGAGAAATGGAAAAATGGAGCGTACACAGGCTCACAAGGGGTGGGAAGGTCTCCAGAAAGAGGGAGACTGGAGACTAATCCAAACCCCTTGAGTTTTCAAGAAAATATCAGACCAGAAATCTCACAGGAATGAACTGGCTCTGGAGATTTCTGGCAATTCCTTCTCCTCACCCCACCCAAAGCTGAAAAACAGCCACAAAAGCGAATCGAAGCTTTTTCACAATATTTTTTCAGTATCGTGGTCTGCGTGAGGATTCGTAAGCCCTTGCTTCATCTAAGCTGCTCTTCCCACCCAAAGCTTGCAAGGGCACATAACCGTGATGGTCACAGGGTTGCTTTAATTTTAATCCCACATGGAAACTGGATGTTTGATCCTCTCTGTTTTTGCAGCGCTTCCTTCCATAAAGGCCAATTGCTTTTGGCTGGCGCAGCGGTCGGTTTCTTCCATTAACCTTTACTCAAGCCAAACCACTTTGGGTGTAAGCAACACCGAGTTCCCGAGACAATGACGGCCAGAGAAATACCTGTCATGAGAGTGGAATCCGAGAGCTCTCCCTCAACTCCAGCTGCCTCAGCTCTCCTTGACATCTCTTCTGTCTTTGAATGCTTTCTGCACAAGCCATTACACCCTCCAACCCTTCTTCCAGGAAGGCACACACAATTCCAGGAACCCCACGCCTCAGGTGAATAAACAGCAAATGACAAAAGCTGGCGAGGCCGGAGACAACGTCGAAATTTTTTTTTTTTTTTTGAGTCTCTATGCAGAAATGCAGTAAAGACCGCCCTGAAGGCCAATATTTCCCGAGGAAATCAAATACCGGCGCATGGTTTGGAGAGGAGACCTTCTGGAAAGAGTCACGGACACCTCTGACCCCGTATAGTCAGCAAAATCTGATCTCACAGCCTGAGATCATTTGCTGGATTCGAGTCGCATCTGGGAGTAACTACTCCTAACACAGCGGAGGGAGAAGTTGTTCCTAGGGAGATCCAAGTTCCATTTCTAAATCTCCCTATAAAACAGGAGCTTTGGCCATTTCGTGCTGCAGGTGCCCCCTCCCTTTCTTTTTCTTTTTTTTTTCTTTTTTCCAGATGCAGTTTGTGGTGGCCTCTAGCGGAATATGGAACAAATGGTATAAAGAGGAAAAAAAAGAGCAAAGTACATGCATCCTCCTGGAAAGCTGACCAGGCCTTCAGCTATTTCTAGCTGAATTCGGTGGGAATTTGCTTAAAACTGTGTATTTGCTAGTAAAGGGCTCACCTCTATACCCTGGCCTTGATTCAGGTCTCTTGCAGCACCACAATAGGTCATCCTACAAAGAAAAAAACAACAACCACACAGTTTTTAAGTTACATTTTTGACATTTTCTGAGCCTCATCAAGTTGTCAAGTCCATGGAAATAATATCCCTTGCTTTGTTTCGGCCTTTCTGCTTCCTCAGTAAAGGAGGGGGATGCAGATTAAAACTGGATTTGTCTTGACCCCCAAGAGAACAGTTGGAGAGCTGGGATGGCAGCAATCATTCCGGCTGCTCCAGCTAGCCCCAGGTTTGGCTTCTGACTTCGAGACACGTGGACTGATCATGAGTGAATACACAATTTGACTGAAGTTGCAACTATCTTCCTCCCTTGCAATTCCTAGTAAGCCCTCGTGCTCATAGAAAATACCGGGTTATTTATCCTGCCACTCCTCAGGATTGTTCCAATATGGCTTTTCCATCATGACCTTGCATGCCTGAGACTTTCCACAAGCTCTTTATGACACCGAGCAGCATCTCCCGCTGTAGTTCTTCCACATCTTGGCTACTGGCCGTGTTGCTCTCGATCCAGAGGAGTTCATTGCCCAGTGTTTAACATCACTTTTTTTTTTTGTTTGTTTAAATGACATCATTACTAAAGTGCTATTTAGAATTATTGCTCTCCAGACCTTCTTCACGTCCTTTTTCGGAATCACCTCTTCCAGCGAAGTCCTACACTGATCTGGTGCCAGGAAGGTGGCCTCATCTGTTGGTATCTCGCCCGAGATTGGAATGGCACTTACTTGCCAGAAAGCTTCCATGCCACTTTTGCTTTGCCTTCATACTATAGCTGAACTAAAGGCCGTAGGATCTAGTTCAACAACATTTAATTTTCTTAATAACACTTGCTAACAACTACATTTAACAAAAAAAATAAATCTATGCTCTGGGTTTCCTCTGCGTGACATAAGGCTCACGGATTTCTGGACCAGAATTGAGCTGTTTGAAAACCTCCGTTTGATCGTAAATCAAGCCAAAGGATTACCTTTGTGGTAAAACCAGCACTAGTTCAGAGTTTCCAGACCACGATGGGTTCGTAGTGTTGCCGTGGGCCTTGCTCAGGGTCCAGGGATCCGAGCAGACTCCACTCTCGTTGTAGCACCTGCAGCAGCTTCAGATGGCACCACTCGAGAGCTGCTGGGCTGCGTGACGTTGGAGTGCGGAAGGACTCCGTATCTCTCTATCTTTTTTGTAGCTCTTCCAGCACCTTTCCGTCAATTTATTTGCTGTCACGCTGGCTGTCGTCCACGGTGGGAACTCTGCCTCCTCACACAGCACATGGAAAAGCCAAAAAGGCAATTAATGTGCAAGTGCTGTCGAAAGCCTGGTAGAAAGCAGATTGGACCAGGTCTGGAGAAGGTCTCGAGGTGTTGCCGTCGGGGTGCTGCTGCTCCCAGGGCAGGTCAGTGGGTCTTAAATGCTCCAGCCTGAGGAAGTCTCAGTAAGCAGCACCACCAGGTTGGGGGGAGAGGATCGCTCCACCTCTGCCCTGGCTTAGCAGCCGAGGAGCAAGCTAAGGAACGGGACTGAGGAAGGGAAAACCAAGAATCCGTAGCAAAGGAACTGCATGAAACCCTCCTTACCATCGATCTGATAGTGGGAAACCTTGTCTCAAGCAAGTAGGGGAAAACCCACTCTATTTTAAGCCCACCATGTTTAGGAAGCAGGTGGTAAAGCCAACTGAAATGTTCATTCTCAAGAACGCTGTTAAAATCTGGGACCCCACCGTCCTCTTGATCTTTTCCTGAGCCGTTCGATGAAATTCTGCCAGTGGTCTGGGTACATTTCCAAGGAGCTCATGACTTCTGGGAAGGCATTGCAGAGCTACACAGAAACCATTCATGACCTGTGCTCAGTGCTGGCTGGCTTCCTCCTCGAATCCACCACATTCGGCAAAGAAAACATTCTTTCCACCTCGAGCAAGCTTCTCCATCCTGAAACCAGTCTGGTTCAGGCACCCAACCTCTCCTTGCCCTGTTCTTACAGTCTTTGGTTTCTGAACCTTGAATATTTGCAATAAAAAGGTAAAGCCTACCTGGCGGATTCCACGTTTTGCATCAAAAGGAGCTGAGATGTCCACGAAGAAGCTGGAGAGGGTAATTCTTGAGAGCTGGGGACCAGGAAATTAAATAGTTCGTATTTCAGGACAAGGACCTTCTTGGATGCAGGTGTTTGGTCCAGCAGGAATCTGAACCTCTCCCGTAAGTCATGTAGCCACATTTTATGGCTAAACACAGTCCTACGTGTATTTAGATACCCCCCCCAGCAAAACCCAAAGGGCAACACACCTAATTATTGGATTACTTGCATTATTTCATTTTTAAGACGAGAGCCAAACTAACAGACTTCTCCCACAGCAGGAAGAAGGTTTTACTTGGAAGGATTTACTTTATATGTAGAGAATGCAAGTGTGTTATTCACTTCAACGAAAAGCAAAGAAAAGGACAGGGTGGGACTCAAAAAATACTCGTTTTCAAATGATTTATTCTCTTAAGATACTCCTTACAAGAACCACTTCATCTTTAACCCTTTCCTTTCCCCAAAAGCTGAAGACGTCTTTAAAGCAGTGATGCCTCGAGAAGCAAGCAAGCTGTTACCACAGTAGAAGTCGTGTTGCTAAAACTCGAAGGATTTATAAATTTAAATGAGACACCAGGGGTAACGTGAAAATTCACCACTCTTCCATTTTCCCCACTGAAACAGAGGGAGGAGCCCCGGTCCACAAGATTCAAACACACATCGAAACCCTTTGCGGGTTTTACGTTATACCGAAATAACCTCGCTGCTTCTCCGTCTGCCAAGGAGAGCTGCCAGAAATTAAAACAAAGAAACATGTACACTGCTTTGTAGACAATCAAGAGCTTCCAAATTTGGGGTTTTTTAAGCCCTGATACACCAGCATCTGTTTTGAAGAAGTCCCATTTAAAGAAATGTTGATGCCCCTTTAGAAACTGAGTATTTTTAACGAGCCTGCTCCTTCCAGAACTCCTACCAAAGGCACATTTAATAGGTAACAGATACTCTGAAATATCTTCTTGAATATAGCCATCAACTCCAGCCATTTTTTTTTTCCCTCGGAGTTTAGAAACTATGCCTTTTTGTTAGCGGTCTTTAACTTCTGCACCCAGTTAAAGAGACGTAGATCACTTCACATAGTACATTTGCAACCAAAAACCTGCAGAAAGCCAGAAGCTCTGTTCAGAAAATGATTTTTCCCCTGCATCAGTGCCTTGAGTTCAGGCTCCGTGCTAACGTGGCATTGCTTGGGATGAACACACGCTTCAGCTGTTTTCAAGGAGTGGGAGGTAGATTTTTAATACATTTTTGGAGGGAATGATTTCAAATTTTATACTGAAATAAGCTATTTTCAATTAGTATTTTCACAGTTTATTAGCTTTTCCGTATCCACGTAGTTTAAACAGTGAAGAAAACTGGTTTGTAGCATAAAGTTTATATCTAGCTTCATTTACGGACATTCCTATACTATTATCTTTTTAATCAGGCATCACCTTAATATCGAAGTACCTTCTTCATCGGAAGAAACATCAAGTTGTTCCCCTCCTTTCCCTTCATTGTTTTAAGTTACCTCCCCATGACTTGTTTTAGGTAAACATCTTATAGCCACAGTTGAACCTGGAGGTAAAACCAGTTAAAACAGAGACATTGCACAACTTGGTGAAGGTTAAAAACATCGAGATTCCCCCTTTTCTGTGAATTTTCTGCGGTACATTACTCGATCTCCTGAAATCAAAGCCGGGTTGCATTTCAGTCTAGTGCCGCTCGACCGAGCATCCCTTCATGTGATGTTAAAATACCTGACGTGTAAATTTAGGCGTTTAGTCCGTAAAGCTGTAATGAACATCAAGACTATTTCCACCTTACTCAGAGCTGCCCTTTCTCCCAGCATCACTGCTCAGGTCCCATCAAGTGGTTCGCCCAAGAGGTGATGCCTCTGTCTCACCGCGGCTGGAAGAAAAGCTTCACGGACAGGAGGGATTAATAGGCTGCGTATCCTTAACCAGACATTTCAGCGTGAGCGTTGGGCTTTTTAATTCCACGAGAGCCCAATAAACCCTCAAATATTTACTCAAGGAGATTTTACAGCCCTCTTGTTTTACGAAGGCACAGTCGGGGGCTCTGGTGTTCGTGGGATCAGCCATTAATTTGTGAAAATTAAACAAAAAGAGCTCCATGACCTTCTCCACATGCCTATTAAGTGCTGCAATATTTGTTGGTCCGATGGCTACGGACGGAACAGAATTAGAGCCAGCCCAGCCGCTGCCTGTCCCGACACTGCTGCAGAAGTTCCAGCAGGAAAAAGCCAAGGAAAGATGATGGAGTTCTGGGAAGAGATCCACTTGAGCTATTAGTGCCGGTTATCCCATTGTCCAAGGGCTGTAAAGCTTTTTAAAGATTATTTGGGATGAAGGAAGCATAGGAATGTTGTCGTCCCAGAAGATATTCCTAAACAAAAGGAAAATGTGTGTTGCTATGAACCTGCCTCAGGCTCGTTGGATTTTTCTCCCAGCGTGGCTTTAACTTTCCTTCTGTGTCCCTCTGGTGGTAACTGGGAAGAACTGTAGCATCTGCAGTGGAGCAGCGAATGCAGAGCCTTCCCAATTTTGTGCTTTGTTGCTGCGGTTTTGGTGTTTGTCTGGGGTTTTTTTTAATTAAAAAAATTTCTTTTATTGAAATTTTCTCAGCACGGAAGGGAATACATTTTCTTTTCCGCCCAAAAAAAAAAATCAAGTATTCTTTGCTCTTCCACTTGCTAGTGCTCAGGCCAAGTAAACAAGGTGAAATGATACAGAATTTTCATTTGAAGAGACAAGCAAAAGCAAAACCAGAGAGAGACAGAAAAGGGAGAACTTTTGAAGCGGTACGAGCTACCTGAACATCAAAGAAACCAAAGAAAGAGGGAGCTGTTAAAATGCAGATGTGGAGTGACAGAGCAGATGGGACGGTGAAGTGACTGAGCACACGTAATAAATTTGCTGATTGCATTTATTGTTGTGCAGTATGTGAGTGTGTTGCTGGATAGATACAGCGCCGTGGGATGTGTAACGTGTGAGCGTTCCCAAAGCATCCTTTGTCAGGAACATCCGAGCTCCGCTTCATCCTCATTTCCCCCTAACCGGAATTTATTTATCCCAGGATAAAAATACACATTTTTTTTTTCCCCCTTTTTTTTTTTTTTTTTAATCCATTTGAAGTAGCAGCTTTGCAAAGGCTCCTCGCGCTCGGTTCGATTGGCTCTGAAGCCCTCACGTCACGATGACACTTCCTAGCACTTATCTCCATGGCGCGGAGACCAATCGCTTCGCTCCTTCTCCTGACGGCTCGTCTCCAGCCCTCTTTCTCTCTTGTGCAGTCCGGAGTGGAGGATGTTATCAAATCCCGGAATTGAAATGAGTTTCGTGGAAAGCCCTCTGGCAAAGCCACCGATTTTGAGGCAGTGTCTACCAACACCTAAAGCGCTGTCTGTGCGCATCAGTTTTGTGCTTAAAAATCATCCGGAGCCTTTATCATCAGCCCTTCAAGATCATAAACTTTTCAGGTCGCAGAAGCGAGCAGAAAGCATCTTTTTTAAAATTAAATTTCACCCACATTTGTTCTCTTGGATAGCTTCTTATGGCTAAGTATGTCCTGCGAATTCTAGCTTCTAGCTATGCATAAAAATGGTAAAGCAGCCTCATTTTCGGAGAACGTGTTCCAGTTTCCTGAAGTGTTACCTTTTTGAATTTCATATGGCATGCACGACAGTGAAGACCAATGAATCAGGGCGCCACGTCTCTGTGTTAGCCCAGATCTAAAAGAGAAAACTTTCGTGAAACATGGCTTATGCAAAAAAAATATTGTCCGGGAGCTTTGCAGCGTAGCCTGCACTGGTGCCCCACGGTCATCTTTAAAAGCATCGAAGTAGTAGAGTTTCCAGCACGCAGTGAGCTACAATTAAGCAATAATATAATGAAATTCAGACGTACCCTCTTCCACATCCTGCTCCTAGACTGGCACAAAGACTATTTCCCGCCTCCATTTTTAAACCAGGAGCCCAACGGTCGCAACTAATTGCTCCCTCGTCGAAACATCGTGGTGCACCACGGCCTTTCCGTGCCCGACTCACTCTGGTTGGGCTCGTGCTGTGGTTTTGGAGGGCACAGACCCCCCTGAGTGCTGGGGGATCCCCCCAAGCCCTCCGGCTTCAGCACCTCAGACAGCAGCAGCTGCAGCCCCTCGCCCCAGGACGCGGCCAAGGGCCCTTGTTGCCCCCGAACCAGAAGCCGGGTTTGCCTTCTGCTGGCACGCCGAGCTACGGAACCTGTGATTTTCCATTTTCCTTGAGTTTTCCATTTTCCTTGAGTTTTCCAAACGACTCCTCTTCTCGCGACTGTTATTTTCTGTATTATGTAGGGGATGGGGAAAGAAAGCCAGCAGCGCATCGAAGCTTTGATGGGCTTCCAAAACTTTGGAGGAGTCTGTAAAGCAGCCAAGTGTTGCAAACATATTCTGTTTATTAACAAACAAGCGTTCATACCAAGCAGCCTACCTGGGTGTATAAATTTGTTCTTCCAATTCTGCTTTCAGCCTCGAGTAGGATTTTGTGTTTTCTCACAGCTACGCTTTTCTCCGAACCACGAAACAGTTCTGGTTGGGTTTACAAAAGCACCAGTTTAGTTCATCCACGGTGCCTTCAAACCAAACTTTCGGTGAGTTTTAATTCAGCCGCATTTGACTTTTAGGAATAAAGAGTCTCAACATTCAAACCATCTTGTAACACTGATGAGCTCGTGTACGGGTATAGACTGACCCGTCTTGATGTCACCGTGTTAAAGCAGAGCTGATGTGACAGTCGTAGCTCGACAACCAATTTCCTGTCCTGCCTTTTGATTTTAGGAGCTTGTTGGATTAACCTACTTTAATCTGAATCCTGAATTAGGACACATTTATGAAAAACTATTGGTACAGTCTATTTATCCTAGAGGCTTAAAGCTAAGGATTAATTCCGTCGGCATGCAGAAGTGATGACTCCTGTATTCTCTTTTCTCGTTCCCCTGTTTAGTGCACGATACTCCTAGGGCAAGGATGCTTTTCAGTCGTCATCTAGATCTTTTCAGCCTAACATCTGCAAGTCTGGCACACGCTGTTTCAATTCCAGGCTTTATTTTACACCAAAAGGATGAATAAAAGCCAAGTTACTTATAAAAGAAGAGACACATTTGCACCTTATACCTGAAGCCTTTAGTAGGGACTGAATACGTGGCCTTTCATCAACGTATGTCACAACGCACAATGGTTATATTAAGAGATTTATTGTGTGCTAGCAAAAGGATGTTGAGTTGAGGGCACCCACATCCAAAAGGGTTTATTTACAGGTAGAAACAGGCCATTCGCCTTCTCTGCGAGTGTCACCCCCTTCCCCGAGCCCGGGAACCCCGAGGCCCGGCCCCGCTCCCCTCGCCCCGTCACATGCGGTGTTACCGCTGTAAGAGCTCTTACAGCTAGAGCAGGTAATACTGTAATACCAGATCCTTCCGAATTACCAAATTCCGCCTCAAATCACGTAAAAGCCCCCGCGCAGCTCCCCCACCCCACGGGGCGAGACCCCGCAGGCCCCGTTCAACCCGGGCAGGGCACAGACGCGGCGGCTGCAGCCACCACCCTCCGCAGGGCCCATCCACCGCGCCCCGGAGCCCCCCCCACCCCACCGCCCTACATCCCCTCCGCAAGGATCGGCCCTTCCCCTCCCTCCCACCGCCCCCGGCCCCGCCGCCGCCGCCATCGGCCCCCGCAGGGCCCGGCCGCCCCCTCCGCAGCCCGCCCTTCCTCCTCATCTCGGGAGCCCATTGGCCGGCAGAGCTGTCGGTCAGGCGCAGGCTCCGCCCCTCCCCGCGGGGGCCGTTGCCGGTCGCCTCCGAGCGCGCGCCCCCCGCCCGCCCCCCCCCCCCCGCCGCCAGGTGTCTCGCGGCGCCTCCTCCTCTCCCCCTCCCCCCCCCGCCCCCGCCCCCGCCCCGCCGCGCGCGAACCCCTTCGCGCCTTCCCGCGGGAGCCCCGCCCCCTCCGCCTGCCCTCCCCAGGTGTGTGCGTGCGACGTCACCCCTCCCACGCGCACGGGGCGTGCTGGCGTCGGCGTCCTCCGTGCGCTCCGCGTCACCGCTTCTGGCCTGGCGCGCGGCGGCCGGACGGTTCCGCTCGCAGCGCCTCGGGGCTCCCTTCGCCGCCCGGCGCCCGCTCCGCCGGCCTCGGCCGCTTCCCTCCCGCCGTTGGCTGCGGGCCCGCGCGGGGCCGCCCGAGCGGGGCGGCGGCAGCAGCAGCAGCAGGAGCGGCGGCGGCGGGGCGGGTCGTTGGCCGGTTCTCGCGCTCGCGCGGCCTGGTGCGCGCGGCGGATCCCGCCGCTCGCGTAGCGCGGCGCCCGGGCTCCGTGAGGTGAGGCCCGGCCGGCTCGGGCGAGGAGAGGCGGAGGTGGGGGGGTCGGGGAAGAGCCGCTTCCCTTCGCCGCCGCCGCCATGAGCGTGGAAGCGTACGGCCCCAGCTCGCAGACCCTCACCTTCCTGGACACCGAGGAGGCCGAGCTGCTCGGCGCCGACACTCAGGGCTCCGAGTTCGAGTTCACCGACTTCACCCTCCCCAGCCAGACCCAAACGCCGCCCGGGCCCGGGCAGGCGGGACCGGGACAGGGCCAAGGCCCCCCCGGAGCGGGGCAGGGACCGCCGGGGCCCATCGAAGCACAGGTGAGTGCCCGGGGCGGGGTGCGCGGTTGGGGGGGGGTGGTTCAGGGCGTCTCCGCCACCGGGGTGAGGCGCGGGGGGGGTCCGGAAGGGGCGGGCGGGCCCGGCCGTGGGGCCGGCGAGGGGAAGCCCTGAGCGGGCGGCGGGGTTGGGCGCTCGGCCCCCGACGGGGAAGTGGAAGCCGCGTGTGGCCGCTTCGCCTCGAACGGCGGCGAGGAGGGGCCCCGGCACAGCGCGGCCCGGCGGCCCCTGGGCGGCAGCGGGGAGCGGGGCTGGCGGCGGGAGCTTCGCTCCTGCCCTGGAAATGCAGAGCGGGAGCGCGTCGAGCATAAAAACTTGGGGGCGGTTGTGGGCTGGTAAAGCCGGCGGGCTCCGCGGCTGTGTCGTGACACTTGGGTGCGATGCCGAAATAAGAAATCGGAAATGCTCCCGGACGTCACTTCGGGTTCTTTTGCTCTTCAATACAAATACGGTTCTAAATAACGCGTGATCGTCAAAAGTTGGGTACGGAGGGAATTCGGCCTTCCTTTAATTTCTTTCTTCCTACGGCTAAAAGCAAAATGTGCTTCTGATTTTAGTTTTTATTATTCTTATCCTTACTTCTTCACCACGTTTTCTGCTGCGTGGTTGCTAGGCTGGTTTGTTTTGGGTTTGTATGGGAGTGACAGTCGATATGGCCCTGAGGTTTGTGTTCAGAGGTCTGGTTCTTCACAACTTAAAAACAAGTGAGTAGTGGGGTCTTTTCATAATCAAGTTTATTGATGCTTGGTGCATACATAACAAATTGTATTTGTTTAGCAATTCACAGAGGTGAAAGTAAAAAACAAACGAGGGTTAATTGCTCACAAGTGAGGAAGTGTTGCAAATGAAGGTGCTGGCTGTCACTGTGCTACATCTTGACTGTGTCTGTAGTAAAAACAAACCCTGAACTCTTACACAATTTTTTTGAAAAAACTAAACTTCTCTCTAGTTAAAGATCATGGAATATTTTACCAAGTTTAATTGCATCTAGATAAATATATAGTCCCATTATTAACAATTAAATGTTTGCACGTTAATCACGGTTTAAAGGATGAGTTGAAAGAGGAGTTGAAATGAGTTTTTTTCAATCCTGAACCAAACATCATTTCAGTGGGCTTGATTTTATTTTTTTTTTTCCTTGCAAAACTGATGTGTCGGGGTCTGTAAGGGATAGGGCTGTGGAAACAGAAGTGAGCAAACTGAAACCAGGCCAGCGTGTCCCGGCGCCGAGAATCCTCAGGTGTGCGGTGCGGGAGCGAGGGGGGTATTATCCCCTCCGAGCCGTGTCGGGTTTATCCCGGGACGATCTGGGTGACTTTGTTGTGCTCGGCCGTGCAGCCTGGGCGTAGCTGCCGTGTGGTGACTTGCTGCAGGTCAGTGTGTTTATAAGACAGAATTAGAGACGTGACCCCATGGGCTGTTTATTTTCTCTTTACTTACAGCTTTTGAGTTTGCATTTGGTAGGCTTTATCCAGTTTGAGGTATGGGAATTATGAAGTAGCAGTGGTAAAATCTTGTCTACGTACAGTCAGGCTGTACGTTAATTGGTTAAAAAGGCAGTTTTAATAACATACTAGTTTTTAAAGCTGGAATCGGATGTGATCGTTCCAGAACTCACAGTAGAGAATATGTGGCCAAAAGAAGAAAAACCACCCCAAAATAAGCCTCATAAGCTAAAAGACCAGACGAGAGGATTAGTTTGTCTTTTTTTGTCTAAACATGTTTGAAAAGCCTTTGAAGTAGAAAGGGGGAAAAAAAAAAAGAAAAGGTACTAGTATGTCCGTAACCATCTGTCCCGGCAAGAAGGAAGTGATCTTTATTTATTTATTTTTAAACTGAGTGTGTTTAGGATGTTTCCGCAAACTCTTGTGGTTGTCCTGGTCCTTGTTTTGACTCTAGAAATGTAGGTTTCTGGAAGGGTGGGGAGAACCCTCAGAAGTGTCGTAGGTATGTAGTGTCCTCCTGAGCTGAAGTGCAGGAAAACCCAGAGCTCTGGATCTGTTTAGACTTGTACGTTCGAGCAGTCTCATGAGTGATAAGATCGGGAATTATGTGCGTTTTAAAGATTCTGGGGAAAATATTGCTGCGTTCAGCAAATAATTTAAACTTGTTGTGTCTTTTTGCAGGGGACGTACTAAATAATAACTTTTGAGGCCCTGAAATGGATCACATAAATTGTGCTTTGTTAAATGTTATCCGTGTGATTATAATTAAAGCTACTTTAATAAATAATTTTTATTTGGAGCTGATAGACATTGGGGGTATACACTTCTGCTCTGCTGTTTTATTTTCTGCTATCTTTTTGGTGTTGTAGTGTTCAGAAACATCAGCTGAGCAATACAGAGCACTGAATTTCTTAAGAAAATGTGATTTAGGCAGTCTATAAGAGCTTCCTTTCCCAACGTAAATTTAACTAATAGTTTAAGAGGATGTTGTTGCAATTGATCAGTGTCCAAATGACAAAAGATAGCGAGAGCTTAGTAGTGCAGAAGCAATTTCTACTGTCCATTGCTTGCATATAATTAAAATCGAACACAGGAGTAAATTTTTCTGAATATTTTAAGCTAAATTCTGCTTTCTGCCTTATTTTTTGGCCAACCAGGACTTGGTTTGATGCTCAGAAGCAATCACATGCTCAACAAGTCTGTGATGGACAAGGCGCATGGTGTTAATGTGTTAGTGGTTGAAGGAGGCTGGATCAGCGCTTAGATTTTTGGTCTAGACTACAGAGGGGCTGGATTTACTTTGTAGTTCTGACAGACACTTTTTATCTTAGCAGAATGACTCCTTGTTGCTCGGGTCCCCATCTGGAAATACAGCTTACTCTGCTTTAGGGAGGTGTTGTGGGGGTGAATGTTCTCAGCAGTATCCCCTTCCTTACTCTGAAAGTGGGAAGTGAGTTGGTGTAAGAGATCCTAAGCACAGTAAATACTCTGTAGCTTTGATGTAAAGAACCCACAAACAACAAGTAGTTGGGTTATCCGTGCAAATCACAAGTGTGTGTTTCTTCTAAAGTGTGAGGGGAAAATCACCTGACTTGGGACGATGTGACTTGGGCGTCCTGTGGCTGCTGCGCAGAGCTGAAGTGCGTTGCCGCGATCAGCTGGACTCCAGTCTTGTAACAAGAGTACTCTTCTGGCAAAATCCCCGCTCAACTGCGATGAGTTTTCTTGTTACGGCTTGAAATGTGCCACTTTAAAGTCAAATTACCTCAAGGGGGTGTAGCTGTGTTCACCTGTGGATCAACCACTGATGGGGGGGGATATCTTAGCCAAAAGCACCAGGAGCAATTTGGGTGGTAATATTCTGATTTGGGGACTCGCACACAGTCGATAGAAGCTGCTGCACAGATTGTGTCATCTGGTTTATTGGTCTGTATCTCACTTCCCTGGGCCTTCGCTGTTGTCTCTCAGCCTGAGTGGCCAAAAGGGGAACGGAGGAGGGACGGGCACCGCGGTGATCGCTGCAGAGCGCCTCGGTGTTGGGATTGCTGTAGCTGTTAAACTTGCTGTGCCAGAAGTTTCAGTCAACACTTTTAAAATAGAGAAGCAGCCCCCCCCTCCTTATACAACAGTTTCTGGTGCCAGATTTTTAATAATATGCACATAGGCTAACATCGGAGTAGGTCTGAGAACAATAGTTGAGTCACTTCCTCGTTGTGTGCCTGCCAAGGCCTGGTCCTCGCTGCTGGATTTTCATGGTAACAGGTGACATCACTCCTGCCTGACTCTCTGAAAGGACAGGAGCTCCCTGGGGTGTAGCTACCACGGTCACCTGGTGCAGAACTACAAATAGCTTACGGTTGTTGTAGTTCCTTGGGTTTCTGCCTAAAAAAAAAAGTTTTACAATTTTATTACGATTCAACAATCTGATTTTTTTTTTTTTTTTTTTAATGAACACCTAAAAGCCGATTGATTAAACTTGTCAACTGGTGTGTGTAATAATGTATTGCGGCTCTTCGGAGCAGACTGATAGAAATGCACCTGTGAATGCCTGGTATTTGTGCTTCTGAAATGCAGATTAACTCAGGGCTTCAGCGTGCCACCTGTTCCATGGTCGGTTAGTAAGTTATCTTCATATTTTGTAAGATGACACTATATTTAAAATGGATATTTATCTTCAAACATCTGTGGAGATGCTATTACACAGTGAGCTGCTTGGATTTGAGCTCACCACAGCAATGGGCTGTTGCATGCTACTGTGGTGTCTTTTTTTTTTCCCCCTTTCTCCCTCTTTTGCACATTCTCTGCTGACAGTTCCTCTTGGCTGATCTTTCTATTAAAAGCCAATGCTTGGAGGTGACATCAACAAAAAGTCACACCATTTAGAGACTGTGTTTTGCAAACATACTGCATTTCATTTGAAGATGCTTGTGCCACTGAGTCCAGTTCCTTGCTGCTGAGGGCAAATGTGAAGTGGCTTACTCTTATTTTTAAATTTAAACTCGTGCAGTTGGCTGTTAAAATTTAATGTGCAGTAGTGAAACTGGCTTGTGTGGAATCTAAATGAGACTTTCAGGGAAGCTAGCTTGTTCCGATCTGCTTGTGAATTGTAGCTTTAAAATGCTGCAGCAACTATTTGTATTAAATTTCTTTTAATAAAGATATAATGTTCTCGCTGTGGACGTATTTCTTGTCTCTTGTCAGAGAATTAAGTTACAGACACCAGATATATTGCATTAAATGTCTAAGTGCAAAAGACTGATTAAAATACTGTGTTGATAGATAAAGGCCATGAGTGGTTCGTATGCTGCCATTTATTGACTAGTTAAAATTTTCAGAAATAAATATTTATCTTGTCTAACCCAATATCTTTTAGAAACAGTTGGGGCGTTTAATACATCTGATGATTTTGCTTTGATGAGGAAACTACCTCACAGGAGTCATCCCAAATGTTTTGTTAACACTGTGCTCATCATCGCAGTCGCTGTGCTGGTCCCTCCCCACTCAGAGTTACCACGGGTTACAGTGTGCTTGTCTCCTCGCGGCTTTTGCTGAGACCTTGCTCAGCAAGTCAGAGAATCGAGCGATCGGGTGAACGGAGTTTTGGGGGAGGTGAGCATCTGGTGGTCTGGGGGGTTCTTGCCAGCGTGGTGTTGAGGTGCAGAAGCTCCCCCTTGCAGAGCTGCGGCAGAACCAGCCCCGGGAGACCCCGAGGGCTGCCCTTGGCGTTGTGTTTTGGAGTCTGTTTGGATTGTGTAACTTAGGCACTGACCTTGTGGTTTAGGTTAACGGACCTGATGGCATTCTGCAGAACGGAGCTGTGGATGATAATGTGGCTAAAACCAGCCAGCTGCTGGCAGAGTTGAATTTTGAAGAAGACGAAGAAGACACCTATTACACAAAGGATCTTCCAGTGCACGCTTGCAGGTGAGACCTCAGCTTTGCTGCAGGCTTATTATTTCCAGAGAGCAGGAGCGTTTTGAGTGAGTAGAACGTGTAAGCTTGGAGGGGTTTTGGGTTTTGAGAGCCACTTTCTTGGAGACCTGCGCGTCCTGGTAGGAGAGGGGTGCCCTCTGGTGAGCTCTGGTGGGCATACAAGTCAGCCACCATGAGACTTGGAGCACCCTTGAGGAATAGTGGGCTAAGCCAAGGGATGGCAAGGATTAAAATACTTGTGGCTCGGAGCACAAGTTCAACTTGTGTTTGATGTAACCAAGGCTCCCTAACTTTCACTTCCCCTTATTTTTGTACTACTGCTAGATAGCTTAAATCTTGTATTTGAATTTTCCCGTAAGCAAGTACCTGATCACTTCCTCCTTTTTTATTTACTTATTTTTAATTCCAGTTACTGTGGTATCCATGACCCTGCTTGTGTGGTTTACTGTAACACCAGCAAGAAGTGGTTCTGTAATGGACGTGGAAATACATCTGGCAGGTAAATGGTCAAAGGATGGAAATATCAGTGACAATCTCGCTTTAGAGTGTGCTTGTTTTGAAGTGGTAGGAAGGCTGTGACTTAATGTTTTTGTGATAATTGAAGTCTAATGACTTAAATGTGAGCCTTCAACTGCTTCTGACTTCTCCACTGTTACCAACTTCGATCTCAGTCTCAGCAAAACTTGAGTCTCTTCTGTGAAGCGAGCGTGCTGCTGCTTCTTCCCGCATCGTGTGTCCCTGCAAAGCACAGTAGAACTAATGCGCTTGACCTTTGGAGCTTTGGGAGGCTTCTTTCAATCACCAGCCACATAAAAAGAACTTTTTTATATGTTTCCTGTTCTTCCACACTCATCAACCTTAAAGCGTTGATGCGCTGAGATGCCGCTGAAACCACAGGACCTTTGCTTGGATGAAAAGAGCAAGATCTTCCTGATGTCTGCCAGGATGTTTGTGCCTTTTAATAACCGAGCTGATATATTAAGTTAGGACTAAATGTGATTTTCCTGTTGGCTTAGTATAAACGTGTTTCCTCTTTGCTTTCAGCCACATTGTTAATCACCTCGTGAGAGCGAAGTGCAAAGAGGTGACTCTCCATAAAGATGGGCCCCTAGGAGAGACTGTCTTGGAATGCTACAACTGTGGATGTCGTAATGTGTTTCTCCTTGGCTTTATTCCAGCTAAGGCAGACTCCGTGGTTGTTTTGCTGTGCAGGTGAGAGAATGCCTTTGTTGCTGTGTTTGTGTCGAGTCTGTTGCATAACCTTACTTCTGAAGGGCGATGCCTGCTTTCATTTTGTACCAAAATAGATTTTACACTCTTAATTTGCCACCGTTTTTTCCTTTCGATGATCTTACAGATTTCATGAATTGCGTCCAAGTAGGTGATGCAACAAAGGAATGTTATGCTGGGCAAGCGTCTTAGCTCTATAGAAAAGTCTTTCTCCCATATGAAACAGTTCTTGATAAAAGAAAGGTGTTTCCCCCATCTTTTTTTTTTCAACTGTGATTTCTCAGATCTCAAAGAAACAAACCGTTTCAGGAAATTACTCGGAAGCCGTACTGGAGCAGTGGCTCTGTTACACAGTGTGTTTTTCTGTCAGCTGGTAGAATCGGTAGAGTAAATCAGAAATTGTTCTCTGACAGGTTCTATCAGAAATCATGATTTTATAATTGAATGTATTGTGATTAAATGCTGTCACTTTCCGTGTATTTGACAGTAGAAGGTGTGTTTCTACGGAATGAGCTCTTCTCTCTGTTTAAACAACAGATGGGAAGTAATCCTGAGTGTTTTCTGATATATGTGTGCATTATCTTAATGGAGTGTAACCACTTCCACAGGTGACTGTCACATTTACTATTTTAGATGCTGAAATTTTCAGTTCTAGAAACACCTAGAAATACTACTTACGATACTGACCCATCCCCATGTTGAAGTACCAAATATATGGACTTAAAAATTAATTGGCCCAGCAGGCTAGGGTTTTTTTTTGTTCTTTTTCCTTTTAACTGAGATACTTGAGTTGTTTAAAGAGCACGATAAACCTATTTTTATGCTTCACAAGGTAGACTTTGTCTTACACTTGTCTAATTTAATAATTTTTTTTCAATGTTTTGGTTGTGCAGACAGCCATGTGCCAGTCAGAGCAGTTTAAAGGATATTAATTGGGACAGTTCACAGTGGCAGCCTCTCATCCAAGACCGCTGCTTCCTTTCGTGGCTGGTGAAGATTCCATCTGAACAGGAACAGCTGAGAGCACGTCAGATTACAGCTCAGCAGATTAACAAACTGGAAGAACTTTGGAAGGTACGTGCTGCTTTTCAGATCCCGGTTGTGTTTTACCAAGTGCTAATTTTGTGTTTTTATGAAGGAGGGATGAGACTGTTTTAGCAGCTCTGTAAGGCAGGGAACGTACTAAAGTCACATGAAGTTTAAATCCTGCAGATTTGACAAGCAGTGCAGCTGGGAATTGGTCAAAGGATTCGGGAATTGTTTATCAACATAGGGAAGGTTCACCCTTAGGTTCCTCCGCTCTGTTTGAGTTGCTCTGTCAGGCACATGTGTGACACATAATGTCTTGGTGTAGTTTTAACAGGGGGTTACACCTTGATATAACATCCTGCAGGACTAAACCACGGTATTATCAGTCTTATTGCACAATGAGAGATCACTGCTGTGTTTAAGGTTAAAACAAAATGTTTGTGCTTTAAATTCTAGGAAAATCCGTCTGCAACCCTCGAGGACTTGGAAAAGCCTGGTGTTGATGAAGAACCACAGCATGTCCTGCTTAGATATGAAGATGCTTATCAGTACCAAAATATATTTGGTCCTCTGGTCAAGCTTGAGGCAGACTATGACAAGAAGCTGAAGGAGTCTCAGGTAATCCGCGTGAAATTCGCCTGTTTGGTACCAGCTCTCACCCATGGTCGCTGTTAAAGGCATAGAAGTGAATTAAAATGTCTTTTGCAGAACTATTGTGTAGCAGTAATTACAGTAGTATTGATGATGTTTGATAGCAGGGAGAGGAAAGGAAAATCCTTCAACTGAGGAGCTTTTCCAAGAGCTGTAGAACTGTGACTTGACCACCTTTTGTGTTGTCACCCTCCCAGCCTGCAGTTACCGTTGTCAGTCCAGTTTCCAATCAAAAGGTCATGCAGGCACATGGTGAATGTTTTAAAGGTGGGGGGAGAGAAGAACGCAGGTGGTGATTAGGACTTCGTTTCTCATTAACTAAGTAACTCTTGTAGAACAGAATTACCTTCTGCAGATGGCTTGAAATCAGTCCCGAAGAATAAATAGAGATGTTGGTCTATAGTGAGATGTTGGAACAGCAACTTCTGTGTTTCTCCACTAGCTTGAAGTGTAGGAGGGCAAGGACTGTGGTAGTTGGCAAACGGCTCTTTAAGAACATAATAGATGCCTTTTTTTTACCATTAGACCCAAGATAACATCACAGTCAGATGGGACCTGGGCTTGAACAAGAAGAGAATTGCTTATTTCACTTTGCCAAAGACTGATTCAGGTAATGTCAGCTTGACTGTACGATTTGTCTGTTTTGTTTTGGTTGGTTGGTTGTTCTTTAATGCCTGGTGAATATAATTTTTGAAGAACTGGGATCCTTAAGACTTTTGTGATGGGGAACAGTTGCTTGTTGGTGAGCATTCAAAGAGCATTTTTTTTCCTTCCTTTCTAGATATGCGTCTGATGCAAGGAGATGAGATCTGCTTGAGGTACAAAGGAGACCTGGCCCCTTTGTGGAAAGGAATTGGTCATGTTATCAAAGTTCCGGATAGTATCCTTTACTTAGGGGTTAATCAAAGGTGGAAGTCTTGGAGACGTCAGTAAATGTGTACCGAAGTAATTCCGAGATAATTTTAATTTGTCATGGGGATCTGCTAAAAGAAAAGATCACAATTGGGAAAAATAAAATTCAAATTTTTGCTATAGATTACTACTTAACGAGGTTCTACAGATTATGGTGATGAGATAGCCATTGAGCTGAGGAGCAGCGTTGGAGCGCCAGTGGAGGTCACTCATAACTTCCAAGTGGATTTTGTGTGGAAGTCGACTTCATTTGACAGGTATTGAGAAGGCACTTCAAAACTTGGCAGGTAGTGGGTGCAGGTGGTGTAGACGTTTCCCTTTAGCTTCCCGCTGAGTAGGCCCAAAGCATCAAGTCCAAGTATCAAGTTCATAGAGCAACGGGCCTGACGTTTACTAGAAAATGAATTAATGTGAATGCCATCAAACTGCTGATTTTTCTCACTTTGAGAAAACGCTTGTTGGAAATACTTCAGGCAGCACAATCTACCTCATGTTTAGCAATACGAATTCAGTAATACAGATTTTCCTCGAATCTCGAACCTAAAATTACTGTTGCAAATTCTGTCAAAGGCTGGTGGTGTTTCTCTACAGATTTTTTTACCATACTTCGTAGTGTTGAGTTGAAGAACAATATTCTGAGCCTAATTTTTGTCTCAGTTCTGTTAGTAGTGTTCTATGTTGTTCGTTTTTTGGGGTTTTTTCCCCCCAATGTTTATTTTAGTGTGTGCCTGACGTCTTATGAACCTTTTGTGTAGGACACTTGCGGACAGTTGCGTTTGAGGTCGTGCTGATTACTGCTTCTTCTGTCCTTCCCTCCTTTCAGGATGCAGAGTGCTTTAAAAACATTCGCTGTGGATGAGACCTCGGTGTCTGGGTACATCTATCACAAACTCTTAGGTCACGAGGTAGAAGATGTAATCATTAAATGCCAGTTGCCAAAGCGCTTTACAGCACAAGGACTTCCTGATCTCAACCACTCTCAGGTAACTTCATCTCGGTTTTACTACGTGCAAAGAATACGGTCAAGGATTTATGAGTAGCAGCTGAACAACTTTGTAACTTCCTGTGCACTGAATGCTAAAAAGCAATACTTTTTTTTTTAAAAAAATAGGTTTATGCTGTGAAGACTGTCCTGCAGCGTCCTCTGAGCCTTATTCAGGGTCCCCCTGGTACCGGAAAAACAGTGACATCAGCCACCATCGTGTATCATCTGGCGAGACAGGGCAATGGGTAACAACTGTTCTCTCTACATCGTTATGTATGAGGGTACCTAATTACAAGTCTGGTGGAGAAAGCTCTATGGCTCATTGAGACCGACTTCCTGTTTCATTTCTTTTCAAGGCCTGTGTTAGTCTGTGCTCCGAGTAATATCGCTGTGGATCAGCTGACTGAGAAGATCCATCAGACTGGACTGAAGGTGGTTCGCCTGTGTGCTAAAAGCCGTGAGGCAATTGACTCTCCTGTGTCCTTCTTGGCCTTACACAACCAGATCAGGAACATGGATAGGTAAGAAATGGTGGAGGGGAAGGAAAAAACCACCTGAGGTGTCCTGGTGGGCACAACTGATAAACTGTGTAATGATCATAACCTGTTTGCTTGATGTGATAACTTTTTGACAGTCTATACGTGTATCATATTTAGTTTATGAGTTCCTCTGCAACCCTACCAAGTTGTTAATTAGGCAGTAAAGCAAAATTCCTTTTTTCTTGCAGCATGCCGGAGCTTCAGAAACTGCAGCAGCTGAAAGATGAAACTGGAGAACTGTCATCTGCTGATGAGAAACGTTACCGCGCGCTGAAACGAACAGCAGAGCGCGAATTACTTATGGTAAGGTTCCGGTGGTTCTAGCAGCTTAAGTAATTCCCTGCTCCCTCTTGAGGCGTGGTTGCAATTTGCTGGTGGAGCTCAGAGTACAATTTAACTTCTTTGGGGGATTCCTGGAACAGTGTTGAGTACTCTTCCATGTAGAAATAGTATCTCTTTCTGTCCTGCCTGATGAATTTTGGTCGCGTTTCTGTCGCAGAACGCCGATGTGATCTGCTGCACGTGTGTGGGAGCCGGCGATCCGAGACTTGCCAAGATGCAGTTCCGCTCCATTCTGATTGATGAAAGCACACAGGCTACCGAGCCGGAGTGCATGGTGCCCGTTGTCCTGGGAGCAAAACAGGTACGAGCCGTGGGATTTCGTTAAAGAAAATGTCATGAAAGGAAGTTCATAAGTAGAGGAAGTAGCAACAAGCAGTGACGTTCAAAGTCTGAGAAAAATAAAAACTTGGGTACCTACCAACTTCCTTTTTCTGCAGCTTATTCTTGTGGGCGACCACTGCCAGCTCGGTCCCGTGGTGATGTGTAAGAAAGCCGCCAAGGCTGGCCTGTCGCAGTCTCTCTTCGAGAGGCTCGTGGTGCTGGGGATTCGTCCGATTCGCCTGCAGGTGCAGTACCGCATGCACCCCGCCCTGAGTGCGTTTCCATCCAATATCTTCTACGAGGGCTCACTCCAGAACGGTGTCACTGCAGGTAAGCAAGGAGGGCGCTCCTGCAAATGACTTTTATTTTCCATTCCCGAAGGATCAAAGGAAGGATTTTTTAATCTAGATGAGTTTTTTTTAAAATGTATTTGTTTAAAATGTATTTGTTTAAAAAAAGAATTGCCGCTGCTATTAGTTTGGAGTCTTTAAGGTGCTTTGACATGCAAGTGAGTGTTCTTGCCACTAAAGCAGTGCTAACTCCTCTTATTTGCCGTTTCTGTGCTCTCCAGCGGACCGTGTGAAAAAAGGTTTTGATTTCCAGTGGCCACAGCCAGATAAGCCAATGTTTTTCTATGTTACACAAGGACAGGAAGAAATTGCCAGCTCGGGCACCTCTTACTTAAACAGGTAAAGGACTTTTGACACCGAGATGTGAGCTTACACTGGCATGAAGTATTTTTAATGTAAGGAAGGTTGTTAATTGTGACTGACTGCAAGGGATGTCGCAGAATTAACAGATAATTTGACAAAGTCAAGGGAAACTGCAGTACACCTTTCCCACTGCAGACTAAATATCAGCATTTCTTTATTCTTCAGAATATCGGTTCCGAAATTCAGACTATCTTGTATTCACCGTGACTTGTGCTGCCTTGCTGTGAGAATAGAGACAGAACAGCTGAATAAAGGCCTGTGTTTTCAAAGTCCTAAGTCTTAGATCTTTGACAGGGGTGCAAAAGGGATGGGAATTTAATTTTCATTTTTCTATCCCTTTTTTCTTCCGCACATTTCAACCTCTCTATCAAAGAGTGAGCTTAAAACACTTCACTCCTCCTGGTCATACGCATTTGTTCACGTACCTGGGAGGGAAACCAGACCAACTGATGAAAAATATCTGGCGTTTTTAATCTTGGTCTGTTTCCTGAGCAGCATGTGCGAGACTGAACGCAGAGAGCCAGATTGTGCACAAACAAATGGCACAATAGTTGGCTGGTAGAGAGATTGGCCTTAAAAACATTCTATATTTAAAACTTTAAGATAAAGCAATTGAAGGATCAGCTCGCACAGCAGGCTGGAATGTTTTTAGTGATCTTACTCATAAAAGTACACGTGTACATATCGCTACTTGAAAAGCTACATTTTGGAATGGCGCTCGCCATGAATTTGGCTATTTCAGGAAGCCTGTCTGTGTAGTCCTAGGAAGGTGGAAGTATATGTAAGGAGAAACTTCATTCTGAGACTTTTTTTTTTTTTGAGATGTTGGGTTTTGCCTGTATTCCCCTGGCTGAGAATATATACCTGTGCGTGGTCCAAGCCGAGGTGACAGTGGTGAATGTTCCTGCAAAGCTGAAGCTGAATTAATCAGAGTTCTTGAGCAGTGTAAAACTGATCTTTTCCTTTTTGAAGTGGCCTTTCTGACATAAGGCTGGCTCAGCACACTGGAGTTCTTTAGACCTGTTAACCTTGCAGAAAATTAGACCTAATGCCTTTGTTCTCCTTCATTTAAAAAACCAAAAAATCTCCCTGTCTAGGACGGAAGCTGCCAATGTGGAGAAGATAACTACCAAGCTATTGAAAGCTGGTGCCAAACCAGATCAGATTGGCATTATTACTCCTTACGAAGGCCAGCGATCCTATCTGGTGCAGTACATGCAGTTCAGTGGTTCCTTGCATACGAAGCTCTACCAGGTACGGAGTCGTTGCAAAATGAGGACACTTGGATGCAGAGAAGCTTAAAAAGTCAGATATTGTGAAACTTCTCAATATTGTTTTGTTTTTAATGTGGCTGCTTAGGCGTCAGTCTGTGTTTATTCTTCAGTAATTCTGAGATTTTTAGTTGCTGTGGTTTAAATAGACCAGGGAGATGAGTTTAGGAGGTACCAAATGCCAGTAAGTCTCAGGGGAGCAGTTGGCCAGAGAAAGGAGGGAGCCCTGTTCAGGTCTAGGTTGAAAAGAAAGCTTCAGCGAGTCCGTCCTCGGAGGACTTGGTGAGGCACAGAAGGGAGAGGTTGTGAGTGCTTCAGCTGTGGAAAAGCTTCAGTCAGCTCATGTCTTGGATAAAAGTATCCTGCCAAGAGACACGAAAGAAACCAAGCTCCATAAATTCTGATGATCATGTTATTTATTTGCTTGGGAATACATCCTCCCGTCAGTGGAACTCCTCTACCAAACATTAACATTTGTTGCTACAAACAAGACTCATGTTTAATATGGTCTGTTTTGCAATACCGAGACCTTGGTCAGTGTTTTTGCTGAAGGAAAACTTGGTGGAAATACTTTTATTTCTGCCAGGAATGATCTGTCCGTCTGATTCAGGTTTCTCGGTAGCGGGGAGCAGCAGTGCTCACTTGGACTTGTCTTACTACAAGGTTTTGGAATGGTCAGAAGGGCTTCTGGCAGAATACCCAGAAAAGGGATGCTTTCCATAGTGCAGATGCCAGTTTTTGGGGAAATATGAGAACCATCAAGCAGTGAACATAAAAGTAATTTGTCCTCAACTGAGACTGACTGTTCTCCTTTAGGGAAACAATTTAGCGACCGGTGGAATTACCAAATCATTCGTCTTGACAGAAATAACGTTTTTGCCAGATGAGGGGGACCGCTAGCGCACAGCCAACGCGTTTTGTAATGCCCGGTGGTAGCGTAAATGTTTTGTGCTCTGCTTCCGTGATTTACATGTTTTCCTCTGTTTCAGGAAGTGGAAATTGCAAGCGTGGATGCCTTCCAGGGCCGAGAGAAGGACTTTATTATCCTTTCTTGTGTGAGGGCCAATGAACACCAGGGAATAGGGTTCCTGAATGACCCTAGGCGCCTTAACGTAGCTCTTACAAGAGCAAGGTAAAGGAAAATTGGGCAAATCTATCTATTCTAGAGACCTGATTTGGTCTGCTAAAGGTTCAGTACAACCTGGGCTGAGGGAGCTGTGAATGGTTTCCATGTTCCCTACAATTTACAAGAGCAATCTCAGCCTGATCGGTTACCTTTGACATCAGTAGTTTGTGGAAGCCGACACATCGTTCCCCTTGGTTTACGGGACAGAAGTCTTCCCTTCATCTGCTGCTTTATCCCTTCCAGCAACCACGTTTTACCATTTTGCTTCTCTTAATGCGTTTGATTACCAAGAAAAGGGTAATTTGGAATCGGCGCTGTTGGTTGGTTTCTGCAGGCTTTCACCCGGGTACAGCGTGGTGGCTGGATGAGCGCGCTGACGTGTTTGGCAAGCCTGCAGAAGGAAACTTGTGATTATTGAGAAACTGACTGCAGCAATCTGCTCTCAGGTGTTTGGCCGTGTTGCAGAAATCACCTGCTGTGAACAAAACGGTTGCACAGAGTCTCCTACACCTGCCCTCGTGGGCTTCTGTTACGTGCCTGCATTTACTGCACGAGAGGTTGACTTTGAGGCTGTTCTGACATTAGTTTGCAACATGGCTTTATTTTTAGTCCCAGTTAATTTTAGTTTCTTTGCTCTCACACAGGTATGGAGTAATTATTGTTGGGAACCCAAAAGCGCTGTCTAAGCAACCACTTTGGAATCACCTGCTGAATTACTACAAGGAGCAAAAGGTTCTGGTGGAGGGACCACTGAACAACCTTCGGGAAAGCCTTATGCAGTTCAGCAAGCCCCGGAAACTTGTCAATACCATCAACCCGGTGAGTTGACCTCTCCTGTCGCTCGGATGTTGGTGTCGCGAAGCAGTTGGGGATGGGTTTGATAAGTTAGAAATGGGTGGAATAAACAGTCGCCTGCAACTTTCCATGTATTGGAACTAGTTGGTCTCCTTGGCATTTTTAAATCTGCGTGAGCTGTGGAGCTTTACCCAAAATAACTTAGAGTGAAGTTGCAGTGCAAAGTTTTCCATGTAAAGGCTTTGTCTAACTCCTGTCATCCTTGCAGGGTGCCCGTTTCATGACCACTGCCATGTATGATGCACGTGAGGCCATTATTCCAGGATCTGTCTATGACCGGAGCAGTCAAGGTAAAAAAAAAACCTCTCAAAAGTAATGCCTTCATAGATTTATTTTTTTTTCTTCCCCCAACTAGTCCATTTAATTGTTTGAACGGCCACTACAGGAAAATATGAAAATGTTCTTGCGTGTGTAAGTATTCTGGAGAATCTTAGATGGTACTGTAAAAAAATAACTGTAGAGACGAACACGTGAAATTAGTCGCTGAAGCTTTCAAGTGCGCAACAAATGGGGCAGTGATGGGCTCACCCTTTCAGTTCCTGCTTCTGATTTACCCTGCTCACGAGCCTCCTCCCATTACTGTTAAAAGCAGGAATATGAACTGACTTTTAAATATCGGGGATGCCCGAAATCACCGTGGCTTTTCCTCCCCTCCCCAGGGCGTCCATCCAACATGTACTTCCAAACCCACGACCAGATCGGGATGATCAGTGCTGGCCCCAGCCACGTCACCGCTATGAACATTCCCATCCCTTTCAACCTCGTGATGCCACCGATGCCACCACCGGGATACTTTGGCCAGGCCAATGGACCAGCCGCAGGTACGGGGACAAGGGGAAGCGGGACAAAAAAAGCCCCGTTTCAGGGTATAAGTCAGAGAATGGGGTCTGAGTACATACAAAATGTTGCCTCTTGTGAGTGATCATGTCTTTATAGAACCAGTTAATTCTCCCAGGTGTGTGTGTAAGCCTTCTCACCGTTGGTTGGGGTAAATCTTTTTCCAGGACGTGGGGCGCCGAAAGGAAAGACCGGTCGTGGCGGGCGCCAGAAAAATCGTTTTGGGATTCCTGGAACTAGTCAGTCAAACCTTCCCAATAGTCAAGCGAGCCAAGATGTGGTGTCCCAGCCGTTCTCCCAGGGTCCGCTGACTCAGGGGTATATCTCCATGAGCCAGCCCTCACAGATGAGTCAGCCTGGGCTCTCCCAACCAGAATTATCACAGGTAAGCAGAACTCCACGTGCGGGTTTGCTCTGCTTCCTGGGGGTGAGCTGTGTGCACGCGCAGCCTGGTTTGCTAGGCCTGAGGAAAATGGAAACTGGTCGTTTTCAAAGGCTCAGCCGCCGCGTTTCACACCGTTCCGCAGGGTGGGCTTTCTAAGTAACCTCAGGCACGAAAGTGAAAAAAGGCTCGGCGTGAGCCCTGACTGTGGGACTGCCTGCCTGTTTGGCAGCCCGCTGCCACAACCCCCTTTGTGTTTGTGGAAATCCGGCAGCAAACGGAGTAGATGTAAGAAAAGCAAAGCACGACCAAACAAAGACGGCCCAGCAAAACACAACCTGCTGGTCGTTGTGATTAACCTCGGCTGCCGGGCGTTCCGCGTTGGGAGGGAGCGCTTGAGCTTGATCCTGAGTTAGAGGCTTAAACACACCCTTTCGTTTTCAGGACAGTTACCTTGGTGATGAGTTTAAATCTCAGATTGACGTGGCGCTGTCACAGGACTCTACTTACCAGGGTGAACGTGCATATCAACATGGTGGAGTGACGGGACTGTCACAGTATTAGAGTGTAAGGCACTTGGCTCGCTCCCCCGCTCCTTCCTCCCCAGCTTTAATTTGTGAACACACCAGTTTAAGAGCGACGTCCCTAACGCCGCTGTCGTTTTCTCGCTTTCAGGTTGAGGAAGAAGAGCTAAGCTTGTGTGGAGCTTAGTTCATCAGCATTTTATTCTGGGTAATAAAAAAAATAAAATAAAATGGATACCTGTTTTCCACTGCTAAAACTGAAGCACCACTGTGTGAGAGCAACAGGAGAAAGAAACCAACCAACGGAGAGGAGAGAGAGAGAAAGGAGCGCGCGCGAGAGAGCCCACTGCTAGCTCACTGAGACAAGGAGACTGACCGGAGAGGAGAGAGAGCACTGAAGGACTGGCTGGCGCCTCACCGGGAAGGCAACTCACCCTGCCATGAGTGGTCAGCCGAGTCCCTGCTCCCCCAGTCCAGCAAGCTCGAGAGAAGGGCCTTAAGCAGGTGTCACTTCATTCCATACTTCTCTTTGCGAGCAGGGCATTACTTTTCAGAGCAGACGGGGAGAGGAAAACCCTCATCTCAGAGTTGTTCTCGTTCTAAAGGGGTACTATATTTTAGCAGTAACTGTTTACATTTTAGAAGCAGAGTATCTGAGAGAGAGAAAGAGAGAGAGTTCCTGACTAAGTGACAGCGAGCCAAGCAGAAATCCGGCGGAACGTAGCTGATGCTCAACTCTGAGATGCAGGTTTTGTTGTCCAACGCTGGCTCTGAAATCCTAGTGTCATCGTGTCGCCCACATCCTGAACGGGTCTTTTGTGACAAGGTGGTTTTAAAGAGATTCTTTCAAAAGGAGCACTGAGTTTATAGAAGTTTGTCTCTGAATTTCTTAGTGGTGGACCTGGGAGATCCTTGTTCTGAGAAGCTTACAAAAAAAAAAATAGTTTTAAAACAAAACTAAATTAGAGCACCAACCTTGAGAACTTTCAGTGTGATTTAAAGTTGCAGCAATCAGCCTCTTCTTCCTACATTGGATAGCAGTTAGAGGGAAAGGAGCCTGCGCGCTCGAGCAGGAGGAGGGTTTCAAAGTGTTTTCTGTATGCTTTAATTGGCGACTGTCTGGACTCTACTCTGTGAAAAACAAGCCTTTCTGTAAGATGAACTTTGCGCTTGAAAGGGGATGGGTTCCTGTGCCCTTCGGCCCTGGAGGAAAAGATGCTAACAGGCCTGCTTCACTTGCTCCCTCAGATCCGGGGAAGGAGTAGTGGAAACTGGGGATTATTATATTGGTTTCGAAGTAAAGACTCTACGATGTTACCGAAGCAGGTTGGGAAAACGGACAAAGCAGGCGGTTGTTGGAAGGTGGCCTCTGATAGCTGGGTATAATTAGAGATAATGGGTTAGGCTTTTGTGTGGCTTCTTCGGTGATTAACGCAGATAAGCTGAAAGATTCAGGTGTTGGAAAAAACCGAACCCGGAGCCTATTTGTCAGGTAGTGGACGCACGCGGCCGTGCCGTCGGCACGAGAACTGGCGGGAAGTCGAAACTGAGAACAGCACATAAGAGAAGCCATCCAATTTCTAAGTTGTACCCATGTCTTAACTAAGTCATATGGGAACACTGGGAGCATTTTATTTCTGTCTGAACCTTTTTAGAAACAGCGCAGAGAACTGACGATTCCTACAGACCCATTTTTATCAGGTCCCTAAATTAGAATAACCTCTACCTCCTAATTGGCACGGAACAGTAGAGCGTGATTCACTAACCTAGGTGTTTTTAAAGTCGGACTTAAGTTAGCTTTATACTCAAAGGGCTCCAAGTGTTTCTAGTCTTTTTTTTTGGGGGAACTCAAAATACCTCTCATATGAATGTACTTAAATGACGTAAAACCCACTTTTTGTAACTGGGGGGGGAAGCCCTTTCATTACTGTCCTTTCTGTAGATTGTTGACCCGCTTTCATAACCTGTATTTGCTGTAGTTTTTCAAGAGTGTCTCTCCCCCAGTGCAGACCTGGTGTAGCATACCCACAATCCGTGAGTAGCGTGCACATAAACATGGAACAGGTGTTCAAAAATTATTTTTTTGTTCGGTCCTGCAGCGAACGTGGTTCGAGAACTGCGAAAGAAACTTTCCAGAAATGAAACCCATTCTTTTCTCATAAAAAGACTCCAGAGTTTAGACTTCTAAAATGTGAAAGAATGGAGACACACAGGCCACCTTCCTTCCTTGTAAGATGGACTGTTTTATTTATTAACATTGCCGAAGGGCTTTTTAATTTTTTTTCCTTCCGTAGGCTGCGTAGTTGCATAGACTTTTCCGATAGGTTGAAGCTGTAACCCTCTGTGCAATGCAATCCATTGAGTAACGTAACCCCCTCCTCTCCCCTCACCCCCTTTATTTCACCGATGGGAATGCTTGCCTCTGCTTTGTGCTGGTTTTTTCCTTTGTAGCAGTTAACTCTGAGTTTTATAAATCCAGACATCAGTGCTAGCACGGTGTTAACTCTTTTTTGATTTTGTCTCAGTTTGTTTTAAACCTGTTTGTCATCAATAAAATATTAATAAACAGCTCTTGCATTCAAGGTGGCCCCTAACGTTCAATGATGAAAACCATGCACCGTTCATTAAAACTTAGTCTGATTGTATAAACTTCAAGTTTATTACTTTTTTTTTTTTTTTTTTTTTTTAAACACAGACTAGTACAAAAGTGTGTCGGGGGGTGGGGGGCTGTGCATAGCGTACATGGGTAAGCAAAGAACTGTGAGAACCTGTCCCTGCCCTCACTCCTCTTCCCTCCTCTTCCATCCTGGGGACCAGCACAAGCCTGGGGAGGAGCTGGTTTTTGAGGTGATGGGTCCAGCCTGGAAGTCTCCTCCCTCCTGCAGCCCCGGCCCTCCCAGCTGTTGCCACAGCACAGGTAAAAAAAAAACAAACCACAAAACTAATACTTCAATGTTTTCTTAATCCTGTCTTAAATTTGAAAGGAAGGGCTCCTGCTGGCTTTAGTTAAGTCCTACTCTAAGCCCTTAAAGCATTTAAGTGTTTGAAATCGGTTTCAGCCCAGCTCTTGCTCAGCTGCTGGGGTAAAGGCGGGCGGCCCCTGCTCTGCTTGCCCACGGCACTGTCAGGAAGCACAGCTGGGTGTGAAAACATGAGTACACGACGCAGCTACGGTACCCGAGCTACTCCAGGCTTGGTCTTCAGCTACACTGTTCAGGGGTGTTAGCAAAAACACTGTCACGGGAAGACGTTTCCTCTGCAAACCCAACAGTGGTTAAACCCCGGCGGGAGAAGGCCCGGCTTAGCGTGGTAATACTTCATCAGACCTTGAGGACAATACAACAGTGGTACAAAAGAAAAAAGAAATCTACACTATGCTGTCAGGTTCACATTAAAAAAAAATATAAATTCAAGTCTAAGTGATTTCTATTAACCCCTTGACCCCCACCCCTGGCCAGAGAAAGCCCCCCGTGTCAGGAACACGTCACCTGGCAGGGCTGGTGCCGAACCCCAGCGGGTCGACTGGTTCACAGGGAACCGGCTCAGCAGCTTTGCCCAGGCAGCTGCACCGCTCGGTGTGCTGGAAGGTGGCACAAAAGCGGCAGCTCCTCCGCCAGCGGTGACACGGCTGTTGCCCCAACAAGGCCGTGCTGAGCTGGGTCCCTGCCAGACCTGGAGTGTGGCTGCGAACAGGCTCCGTATGAGCACGGCCACGCTACTGCAGCGGGCTGGGTACCACAGCCAACCACAAAACAAATTTAAAAAAAACAAAGAAATAAAAAAACGCCACACAACCTAAAATGCACAACCACGTGGTCGTGGTGCCTGACATCTCAGGGCTGTAGCGCTGCTGCTGCCTGATGCCGCTGCCTGATGCTCGGCTGCCATCTGGCTCCAGCTGCGGGGACTCACCACCCTGATCGCATCAATTTGCAAATGAGGTAAATTAACTGCAGACTCACAGCAGGATGGGAAGGAGGAAGATGCCACCAACGCCACTGCCCCACCCCCTGCCTACCCCTGCATTGGGGCACCAGCGCTCCCCACTTTACCTTTTGTTTCCTTGGCCGCAAATGCCTGTCACACAGCAACTGCCCCCCTCGGACCAGATGTCCCACCGTTTGGCCACCCAGCAGCTCCTCCCCATCCCCAACTACCCCATCGATAACTGCCCCATCAAAAGAGCTCAGGCCTGAACTCTCCACAAAAAGAAACCCACGCTGCTCCAGCACCCCTGTGGGAAGGGATTCAGTCACACGGAGTCGCAGCGACACAGCTCGTGCCGTGACACCGAACCTCTTCCCACCGAGGGACCGGAGCCGCTGTGTTCCCTCCTCCCAGCACGGCCGCACTGCAGCCCAACCCTGCACCTGGGCAGCCACAACTGTCTTTCAGCAGAAAGTAAAATCATTTCTTCTCACACGGAGACAGCTGCAGCACTAAGCCGAAACACCGAAAAGCACAAACGCCGCTGCTGCTCTCCTGGCAGCCGCTCAGCCAAGCACGAGAGGGTCTGGGATTCACAGCCCGGTGCCACCATCGCCCGTGGAGAATGGAACAGACGACCAGCATCGGGCTTGATCATAATCCCGTCATAGCCTGCTCTGCTCGGAGAGTCGAGCACCATCCCTAAATCAAAACTCCAGCAGGGGCAGAACTTCCTTCCCGGCTGGAGAAGTTCAGTCTGGGGTGGGGAAACACCAACACTCAACGCACCGAGGGGAAACTCCTTCAACGCCAGCACAGGAGGGATTTAACACACGGCATTTATTCCATCAACCATTCAACCCCACGGCACACGCTCCCCCCCGAGCCGCTCGGCTATCTGCAGCCGCACTCATCCACCACCATGTCCTCGTAGTGCCTCAGCACCACGTTGTCGTTGTTGTCATAGTAGAGGATGGAGATGGGGGACAGCCTCACGGGCACGCAGCAGGGCTGGGGGGTCCCCTCGGGGTCCAGCGAGTGCACCATGGTTTGGAGGATGGCGTGGTTGGTGCTGTTGAGCTCCGCCGTCAGGGGAAAGGGACACTCGCCCCGGCAGTAATTGGCCTGGTAGCCCTGCGGGGCGATGATCCAGTTCTCCCAGCCCACGTCGCTGAAGCTGACGTAAAGCCGCCGAGGCTTGCAGAGATCGCTCGGTGTGACGGGAGTGGGGCGAGCGCTTCTCCTCCTCCTGGAAGCCTTGCACTGCTGCTGGCTGAGGGTCACCACCAGCAGCGAGGTGTCCAGGAAGGAGTCGATGCTGGCACAGAGGCTCCGCAGCCCCTCGCTCGCCAGGGTCGATGCGCCGGCGCCACGGCTTACCAAGATCTCCAAGATCAAGCCCAGGTTCCTGTTGTAGGTTGTCCAGTCCTTCGCCACCTGGCTCAGGTTGAAGAGAAGAGACTTGTGGAGCTGCGCGAAGGATTGCTCCACCAGCAGCTTTCGGCTCTGCTCGTGGGAGGACATGCCCTGGAGAGGCAGCTGGGAGCTCTGGTAGAGCCTCAGCTCAAAAATCTGCCCCTGGCTGGAGGCGTGGTACGAGTTGTGGCTGAATTTGATCTCTAGCTGAGCCATCGTCAAGCGCTCGCCCTCCTCCAGCACGGAGAGGTTAAAGTACAGACGCTTCTGCAGACACAGCAACCTCTGGGGCTGCCCGTTGTGAATGAAGTGGCCTGACAAAGAAAGAGAAATAGAGGTGGCGGTGGTTGAACCCTGTTAACGCCGAGTGGGAGCAGCCTCCCGGTGCTCCAATTTAAGCTCCTGTGGCTGGAAGAGGAAGACGGGGCTGGCAGAGGCAGGCAGCCAGGCACGCCGGCAGCTGCTGGATCAAGATGATGAGGCTGTGGGGAGGGCTTTGAGCCCAACGGCACAGGCTTCAGGAAGGTCTGGAGGTGCAAACACTAACCTGGGCTCCAGCCATTCCCGGAGCTCCTCTAGATGCTACTTAACATCCCGGCACACTATTTTTTCCGGCTGTAAATCTCACCCCAGGATGGGGATGGAGGGAAAAGGAGGGCAAATAGCAGCAGACTTTAGAAAGTGATGAGCTGCCTGTTTTAGGCAGCCCTAGGTTTCCATCAGAAACCTGGAAACACAAGAGAAATGAGCTCCGTGGTGTCTCCAGACCTAGAGGACACCGACCAAACAACCGAGAACGGCTCAGAGAGACCACAGGCTGGAGCAGCCAGATGTGCTGCATGGTCAGCCAGAGGATGAGGACAATGCAGCCGCTGCCTCGTTTACTGACTCGTTTCTCTATTGTAAATAATTATCTACCACATCCAGAGGGACCAGAGTTTACACAGCAGTGGTTTCTCCTAGAGACTAATTCCAGTGGCACTGCCCTGTCCCCCCCCAGCCGCTCCTACACCCAAGAGACAGACAAGGAAGGGCTGGAGCAAGGTCTCCCAGCCCAGAGGGGCTTCCAAGAGACAGGACCGGACCCACGGTGTTTCTGTACCTTGGTCAGCGAAGATACGGATGATGTTCCCAGGGACGTTAAATTCCTCCACCCTACAGGCATCCGCCAGGTCTTTGTTTGTAGAGGGCATCATCTCTCTCTTCTGGAAGATCCTCCAGAGCACGGAAGGCACAGGAACGGGGGCTTTCGGGCTGGGCTTGGTGCTCAAACCCAAGGATTTTAAGAGCAAACTTTCCTGCAGACTTAACTCCATGCCCAGAACGAGGCTAAGCAGAGCCCAGGCCAGGCTGGCTCTGAAGCCGGGGAGAAGCCGCATTGCTCCGCTCTCCTTCCCGCAGACAAAGAGCAGCCCGGGCTGGGGACCCGAGGACAGGGGCCAGGGGGGTGTTGATTGCCTGATTGGAGCCTTCTGATCTGGTTAGTGCTCAATTAGCACAGAGGGATTCCCAGGATTGGGCAGAGAGTGTGAACGGTGCCTCCAGGCTCCCCCAGACCTGTTAACCCTTTGAGGCTGCGCAGCAGGAGGGCGGCCGTCCTCCCTCCTCGGACGAGCTCCCCGACACCTCCACGCCACCGAGGTCCAACCATGAAGTCCTCGGTGGCCGGGGAAGAGGCTGCTCTTCCCCACGCAAAGCTGCCAGCGAGTCCAGCGCTGGTCCCGTCCGCGGCTGCCATCCCAGCCAGATCCGGGGGGTAAGCACAGATCCGGGCTCCTCTTGCTCCCTCCTCCCAAATCAGCTCTTTTTTCTTTATCTTTTCAATCACAGCATTCAACACCTCTCTCTCAAGGCCATCAACTTCCAGCACACCAAATCATCAACTATTCAGCTCCTGCAAGACAGGGCAGCCCCAGGGCCAGCACCAACAACTGTCAGAACCCAACCCTGCTATGACCCAGCGGAAAGAGTCCTGGGATGCCCGTTCCCTCACTGCCAATCCTGCTGGAAAACCAAAGAACTAAAGCTGCCCCCCTGCCCCGAAACCCTGCTAGGGGATGACGAGCGAGACGGCGACGGATCCTGCCACAGCTCGGGGTGGTTTCCACCAGCCCAAGTCACATTTTGCTTTCTGTTTACCAAGGAACTTTCCCCGTGGCTCACACGATGAGCCTGGAGTTGAATCAATACGACAGACCAAACAAGAAAAAAATCAAAAAAGAAAAACCAAAAACCCACCACCACACAACAATTAACCACCCTTTGAACCAAATGGTCTGACTCCCCGAGGGTCCCAGGGAGGACACGGAGCTGCAGGTCCCGGTCCTACAGAGGAGAGCCCTGGGACAGGCTTCGTTATGGGGGAGGGTGTAAAATCCACAGGATTTCCCAGGAGACACACACAGCCCCAGCCCAGGGACCCTGCGAGGGTCAGGGCCAGCGCCGCCTGGAAAACCAACACGGAGAGCAGATACTCTGTTCTTCACTTGAGCAAGCAGACATTGCTGGGTGAGAGCCCAGAGATCCCTCAGCAAGGGACCCTGCAGGACTGGGACTGTTTTTTTAAGCAACTCTGAGACTTTCATGGGCTTCTGAAGCAAATTAAATCTCCTGGCCCTCACCGGGCAGCGCAGGAGGCTGGAGTAATGCTCCAGGGTTGGGTTTCCAGGCAGACCTGCTCGTGGGAACTGTGCTGTGCCTCCGGACAGTCGAGGGCAGCAATGTGTTAGGGACCCCTCCTGAGGGGGAAGGCTCAGAGGTGCAACTGCATCGCCTCTCCAGTCCCTGCTTGGCAGTTAGAGAAGAGCTGGCTTTGGGCTCCCCTTGTCTGGGACAGGGATGCCACTGGAGGGGAGGACGTTTCCCTCCCTGGTTTGATGCGGGGTCAGAGGACCCTTCAAGGGCTGCTGAGGAAGGGTCAACGGGAGGGTCCAACAGTACAGACAGGCGAAATCACCGAGCGATTGAGAACAGTCAAGGGGTGGAGGGACAGGGGAAATGCCAGGGGACCTAAAGCCAGCTCCAAATCCTACCTGGACCAGCAAAGCCACCAGCCTCTCAACTGAACCAGCACGGACTGGCTACAGAAAGCGCATCAGCATCAGGTGAAGCCTGGTCACAGCCCCAGGAGGGGCCTGATCCTGCCAGGGGCATCTCTTCCCCGGCTCCGGGCAGGGGATGAAGGGGTATCAGGGATGAAGTTCTCCTTGTGCCTTTCTTCTGCTGGGTTTGAGCGCAGGGTCCTGGGTCAGTCCCCAGATCCAGCCAGGCTGCCCAGGCTGCAGCAGCTTCCCTTATAACCGCTTGTCTTTTACAAGTCCATTCTTCAGGTGCATCCTGTGAAAGAGAACGCAGCGGACAGTGAGCCCCGGGCTCCGCACCGACGCTCCCTCCCTGACTTTCACAAATCACTCCTGAGGTCAGACCTGTCTCCACAGGCTCACGGGGATTCACGGAATGGAAAAATTGACGGACACACCAAGATGCCCAGGCACGGAGAGACAAAACCCTTCCTGACACTGCAGCAGTTTTACACTCCGTGTCAAGGCATCCTGCCCTTCTGCCTCCCAGCCCGGTGAGGGACCCTTTGGGTGTCTCCAGGGCCCCGGGAGGTCTGCCAGCATCCTGTCCCCTCACCCACAGATGCTGTAGATGTGTGTGACCCCTCGAACACGTACCCTTCTTTGAGAGCATTGGGCAGCTGAAGTCCAGCCTCTTTCTTCTTGGTCGTTGTGGTTTTCTTGCTGTCCTCCACGTCGTACTCGCGCACATCATTCACCTCTTGCATCTGCCCCATCAGCACCTTGGCCACGAACAGGACGATGTACTGTGGGGGGAGAGGCACCATCAGCCACCAACTCCAAGGCTTCGAGCTGTTGCACCCAACCTACTCAATCCCATTCGATCAGTGGGACGTTTCTCCGCTGTCCCCAGCCCTGAGAAGGGCAAGGGCAGATCCCTCCGGGGTGGCCAAAGCCCTGGGATGTGGCTGATGACCTGTGGTGATGGGATGCAGCACTCTTGCAACTGCCATTAACTGATTTCATCTCCGCAGGACAATCAACTCCGGTGCCACCCTGCTCTCCCCAGGGTCGAGCTTGCTGATGTCAACTCTCCAACTCCACCCTTTTCACCCCTTCCCCAAAGCTTCGGGAGATGCCGGAGCATTTACATCCATATCAAGCTCCAGCCTGCCCCAACTGCTCTTATCACTCCCTCCCCACAGATCCCCAAGGTGCAAGACAGCCTGAATTCCAGTGCAGAGCAGCTCTCCAGGCAGTGACAAGGGTTTCCCTCCTCCCCTCCAAGCCATCCCCCAAACCCTCCTCCATCCCTGCTGCCCCCAAAGCAGGCAGGCGCCAGGCAGGAGCAGCAGAGGAGGCAGCAGCTAAGCCAGCGTAGGGGTTGCCGAGCTCCCCCTACTCACCAGGAACCAGTAGATGTTCATCAGAGTGAGGACAAGGAGCAGAGCATTGAAGAAGAAGTAGAAGGGGATATTAGGGACCGACTGGAGGCTGGAGTAGCAAGTGGCGTAGAGCACCTTGAGGGGGAACCAGTAGAGACGGAACCAGAACCTGCCAGGGCAGAGGGACCAGGGTGGGTTTAATGGTCCACAGGAACCCCGGGAGAGGCGCGAGACCCAGCACAGCTCCCCCAGCCCTCAGCAGCTCCCCCTGCACCCGGCAGTCCCTGCTCTTGGCATCTGGTTTGGGTTTACAGGTCCAGCCCTAGGCAGGGCTTCGCACAGACCCCGTGGCAGGGCAGCTGCTGGTGGCAGAACATCGCTTCTGCGGGCACAGCAGGCTTGGCAGCAGAGGCAGGGCAGAGAAAGGGCTTTCTCGGGGTAGAGGGGCAGGTCTCCACCACAGATGATCTCAGTTGGAGTGGGACAGGAGGTGGGTAGGGCTGGAAGGTTCTCAGCTCTGCACATCCCTGGTTAATCACTAAAAATCTTTGCTGCTCTCCCTCCTCCAAACAAGGGCTCTCGTTGCCATCTCTGCCTTCAGAGCATCCCATGGAGAGGGAGGAAGAAGGCAAAGGGACAGAAGTGACAACCTGTGAGCCACCCACCTCTATTCTGCAGCTGCTTTTTTTTTTTTTTCCCCTCTCCTGCCTTGCCCTGAGAGGAGCAGCAAGGCTGAATCTGGGACAGCCCCACATCCCATTCCCTCCTTTGCAAAAGTGTTTCCTACTGCGAAAACCAAGCGAGTGGGAAAATGGAAACAGCTCCTCCTCCCCTGGGGTCATTTGTCATGCCGCAAGCGAGATTTCACAGGCACTTCTGCGGTGACAGACGGCAAAGTGACTACAGAAGGATTCCAAGCCCAGCATGGGGTCAGGCTCTGCGGGAACCTCTTCCCAAACGGTTTTTGAAAGGGTTTGTTCCCATGCACACAAACCCAGCACCCCGAGGCACCGAGGGGGTTGCAAAAGCTGGCGGGGGGACGGCTGGAAGCGGGGAGCAGGCAGACAGACTCACCAGCTGACGCTGAAGGTGAGGCAGCCAATGTTGGAGATGATGTCATTGAGGCGATGGTAGACCCCTCCCCGGTGCTTGAAGTAGACGTTGAGCTTGGTGAATTCCAGCTGCACGTCATTGACGTCGTGCAGGAACAGCACGAGGATGCCCACGTTGTGGTACCTGGGGGAAAAAGGGGAGCAGGGAGGGAGATGCGTGGGGTTGACGACAGCACCCAGCACCCACGGTCCGTCACGACGGGAGCGCACGGACTCCCCGAGTCATCCGGACACCAGGTGTGGCACGGCAGGGTGGGTCTGGCACTCATCAGCACCGGGATTGCTGTGGCAGCACGGAGGGAGGCGAGAAGCCACACCAGCCCAGCAAGAGCCCTCCTGCCGCACGCCCTGAGCACAGAAAGGCTGCGGCTTTCGCTGCCCCGAGCGCGCTGCGGAGGAACGGCGCCGCGGCCAAGGACCTCACCTGAAAGCGTAGGAGAAGGCGATGAGGGTCAGCGTGACCACGTGGTGGAGAAGCATGACCACCGAGTCCTTGCGCCACGTGTCCATGTAGGCGGTGGCGTAGATGGAGTGTCCGTAGAAGCTGCACTGCAACAGGTAGGCGATGGCGATGTCCGTGGGCACGTCCATGCCCTTCTTCCAGTCTGGGGTGGGACAGAGACGCCTGGGTGAACTCCGAGCCACCAGCACAGAGCTTCAGTCAGCAGCAGAGGGACAGGAGGGCGAGGAGCAGGGAGCAAGCAGCAGCCAGAGCTGCCCCAGTCTGCGGCTCCCTTTCAGGAGGCGATCACAGGCGCAAAGGCTGGACGGGAAGCCAGACTCTGCCTCGGGCATTTAGACCCACTCCCTCTTCTAGACCTCAGAGAGAAGCTTCAATCACTTCTCTCGGCCCCTCCAGCCACTAGGTGACTCTCTCTGTAACAAAATGAGCAGAGACAGCCTCCGTGCCCTTTCTGTACCCACAGCATCACAGGAAAAGCAGTTTAGGGGTTCGCTCCTCTCTTTTGTTCACCCCAACTCCCATTCCTCTGTTCAGCCCAGACATCCTGTGAAGCTGGACATCCTAATTCATACCCAATTCCCCCTGGTTCTTACCGTACCGTAAAAGACAGATGGTGGGTCATAGAAGAAGGGGTAGTCGGTGAAGAAGAGCAGGTAGATGCCATACGACCAGGATAACGTGTAGAAAAGCAGCTTCCAGGCACTCTCGGGCATCTTGGCAGCATCTTTGGGCTGCAGGTTGCACCATTCCCCGAAGGGCTGCAAGGAGAAGGGAGAAATATCACCAACAGGGTGCAACGACAAGCCCTGGGGAGCAGATCACTGAACCTCCAAGAGACCGGAGCATCACACGCCACGTCCACTGCCAGGCGGCGCAAAACCAGGGTGACGAGCCCCACTTGTCTGGCCTCCTTCACGGCATGAATAAGGAGCTCAAAGAGGCTTTAGAAAGAGCCTGAAGCAGGGAAAAACACGAGGCTAGGGATCCTTCCATGCAGCCTGGGCCACGCTGGAAAGCCACAAGGGAAGAGCCTGGCGGGGAAGGCAGGAGCCCACGGCACGTGTCCCACAGCCCGGGCACCGCTCCATCGCCCTCGCTCTGGGAGCAGGGCTGACCACGGTTGGCTTTCGCAGAACAGAGCCAATAACTAATAAAATAAAAATCACCCGTAACAATACAGTCCCGTGCACACGGACGTCGTGGTGCTGCCAACTCCCAGGAAAAAGCCTCTCGAGTGAGGAAGCAAAGGCTTCGAGGAGCCCTGAACATGCAGCCACCGCTGCTCCCCAACCAGCCCGGCACGAGATGGGCAGCGATGGAGGGGGCCAGCTTTGCAGGTAACGAGTCAGAAAAGGCTGGGACACCGCGTCCTCTTGCTCTCTCACACCCACTCATGCTCACCCACGTTCCCAGCAGTGACAAAACTGCTGGTTTTTCCCCCTGCTGTGGTTTGCAGCACCCCTCCCACCCGTCAGGACTCGGAAACAGGAGGCAAAGCCTCCCCAAAGATGGCCAAAACGAAGGGAGGGAGGGAGGACGAGCAGTTCTGTGGATTTCTTGTGCTAATCAGGACGAAACCTCCTCACTCTGAATTAATTCCCCGTGCTCCCGAGGACGACGAGTCCCACCAAGCTCGCCTGACAGCGAGAGAGCCGGGCCATGGCTGGGGACAACTTGGAAATCACAGTAGAAGTCCCAGCATAAAGCAGCCTCAGCTCCCCGGGAGTGAAACACCACCCTTGGTCTTAGACCATGTGTCGGAGAGGGAGTGATGCCTTTAGCCCGGCCGGGGCTGCGAGCAAGGATGTTTTCCCTGCATGGCAGCTGAGCAACACCAGGCACCAGCTCTGCTTCTTGTCACGAGGGTGACAGAGCCGTATCAGCCCGGCCGGGGCTGCCGGGGAGGCGTCAACGCGGGAGAGCGTTGCTCAAGGTCCAGAGGGAATCATCGCTGCCTGAAACAGAGATAACACCCAAAGCCCTCCCCTCCCCGGGCTGAGAGCTCCCCAGGGAGAGACCAGATAAGCTCGAGATGAAAACAAAATGCCTGCAAAGTAACCGTACCCTGCCCTGGGTCAGCACTTTCTGCGGCCGGCGCTCGGCTCCTCGATGCTCAAATGCTATATTAAGGCCCCAGCTGTCCCCAGGCAGTGGCTGCTCTGGCTTTTAGCCCCTCTCTGCATCAAATTTGCAAAGGGTTCCACTCCAAGCGTTGTCCCAGCCTAAAAGTGCTTTTGTTCTAAGCTCGGAATTGCCCAGCACTGGTCAGACCTGGAAGCACCGTCCCCACAAAGCCCTGCAGTTGTCTGTCCCCTCTCCAGCTCGAGGAGCGCAGCTCCAGCCTCCCCAACGCATCTCGCGTGCAGAGCGTGGCCGTCCCCATTGGGACCGGGAACGCGCCGCTGCCAAGGCTCCTTCCACCGGGAGCCATGGTAGGAAAAAGAGGAGGAAGCTCGAAGGGTGAATAAATAATGCAGAGACAGCAAGTCCTGAGCCCAGAGAGCATGAATTATTTGTGTCTCCATACAGTGGAGGAGAGAAGCAGCCCAGATATGGGGACAGGTCACCACACCGAGCCGCAGAGCCCCCGGCCCTCCGCAGCTGGGGCTGAATTTAGGATGCTGAGCTCAGCCTCAAATCCCGGTTGCAGCCTCGCTGCCGATCACCAGCCAAGTCACTTTGCTGCTTCTCCGCACCTCACTTCCCCACCTGCAAAAGGAGAAACGACGTTTCTACCCCAGGCGGGCAGAGCAGGAGGTCAGGACCATCGCCCACGGGGTGGCCACATGCTGCTGGGGTGACCTGTATTTTAGGGACACTGAGGACTGGCAGCAGCTCCCAGTCTGGAGCGAAAGCAAAGCCCAAGGGAGGGCTGCCCCACTCCAGCCTGCGGTGGCTGATGGTCAGAGAGATTTGGGGCCAACGCTCAGAAATGTTTTAGCCCTTGCTACACGCACGGTTAATGGGAGCCCTGGAGAGAACCCTCCTCCTCCTCCTCCCTCAAAAGGGCACCTCGGGCTGCACCCTGAGCCTACAGAAATGGGAGCTGGCTCTGGAGCAGACACAGGGAAGAATCAGAAGAGAACTAGCGTCACACAGAGGGCTGGGGGGACAAATTAACGTTCCTACGCAGGCTCCACCAAAACCTGGGGCAGGCAGTGCAAGCTCAGAGATGCCCAGCCCAGCCCACGCCAGGAGAATGTGCCCTTTCCCCGGGGGTGGGGATGCACAAGGTGGGGGATGTCCTCCCGTTACCCAGCTGCCGTTCCCATGGCAACGGCGCAGAGATGCCTGTTGCTAAGGGTGACGGGGAACAGGGATCTGGCTCCGCTGCAAGAGCCCAAGGCTCTGGCAAGTGATGTAATGGGGCTTCGCTTAAAGGGCAACCGGCTCTTCCTCCCTCCTCCTCCTCCTCGTCACCCCCACGCAAACCTCCCCAGGCATCTCCTGATTCACTCGTACAATCCGCGGGTTGGAGGGACGTGACTGTTCCCCCGCAGCATCGCCCCGCTCAGCCCGGGGCGGGGTGGGAAGGAGCAAAGGGGTGGGCGAAAGCGGCTGCGAGAGCGGTTTGGAGCTGGAAAGAGAAACGGAATGGAAACTGTCGCTGCCCACAGCTCTGCTGAAGTGTCACAGAAATACTCGCAGCAAAAAGCAAACACATGCTCGCTCCCTTTTCGCAGCCTCCAGCACTAGAGGAAAGCAGCCCCTTAAATCTACAACGGGCCAAAGCAGCGGGACACGAGTCCTCCCAGCAACCTGGCAGGCTTGCAGGGATGGGTTATGAATCGGGGCTTGTTACAGAGGAATTGTATCCCCCAGACCGCCCCCATCGCCTCCTCCACCTCCCCAGCCTGGAGACAAGGCCACAGCCAAATCCCAGTCTGTGCCACGTCTGGCTTCTGGGCACAGCGAGTTCCCTGGAGAAACACAAAGGAATGGCTGGCAGGAAGCACCCTCAGCCCGGGGACCTGGCAGCTTTACACCAGCTTTTACTCGATGCAGATGACAGTGATGAGCAAGCAGAGCTCCAATTCAAAACCTGGCCACCGCCAACAGCCGTCACCCCTGCCGCGGTGGCGCTGCAGCTTCTCGGGGCTTTTCACCCCAAGGAACCTCATCCCCCCTGGTGCCCAGCTGCTTGTGGACCAGCTGCCACCCCCGGCCACGTCAGGGATGGGACACAGAGCCTGCAGAAGGAAAGACCCAGTAAAACGTTGCTGTTCTCTAAACCCAAAGAAATGAGTCTCCCGGAGCCTGCGGAGCCAAGGGAAGAAGCTCTCGCCCCACCAGGGAAGGGGAATGAATGGAGCACAGCGTGAAGAGCCCCAGACCCGCGGTGCCTCAGTTTCTCTGCCCACACAGCAACTGAGACACTGGGGAGCTGCGTTATGCTCTGGCCAACACTTTCCAGATGAACACTTAGAAAAAGGCACCATGACAATAGCAACGAACCAATACACGTTATTTTCTTCCTTGGTTCCCCTGCGAGCAGTAAAACTTGCCCCTAAGAGAGAAAAGCAAGAGAAGACATTCTTTTGAAGACAAGACACAGCTGCCCACAGGGCGCTGCAGAGGCTGAACGACCCCCTCACGCCCGAGTGCTGACACAGCAGCACGGGGAGAGCAGCCCCCGCCCCGAGACAGCACAGCTCCCTTCCCCGGGGCGAAGAAAAGACCCATTGTTGTTGTGGCTTTCTCCCCCTCGAGTTTCCAGGGCTTGTGCTTCGAACAGTGGGCAGAGCTCAGCGGGACGACGAGCCGAGGAAGCGGCAGAGCCTTCTCCCACCCCCGGGCTCAGTCGGGGTCCTCTGCTCTCAGCAGAGATGGCGTTGGGTGGCCAGTGGTAATTCCCACCCTCAAATCGCACGCCCAGCAGCTGGGGCTTGGAAAAACAGGTCCTGACAATAGTGTAGGGTGCAGAAAAGTCGCATAAATCACTGAAAAGAATAACAGGGACCATCACTTTCCAGCCTGCACAGCCTTCCTGGGGCTAGACTGTATTGCTCGCCTAGAAACCCTGCTTCTCCAGAGCACAATTTTCAATTTACACAACACTTTCCTTGCAGAGGACACTTGCAACGTCCTGCAACTCCTGACACCGCTAAGATAGCAAGCTGGCTAGCGTCTGGGCCAAAAATGGAAAACACTTACCCACTGCAGAGAAAAGGCAGCCAGCTGTTAAGGACAGAGGTGATACCTGATGAACATCACCAGATTCAGAGGCAGCTTTTGTACAGAATGGATTTGGCTCACTTAGGGACTGACACTCAGCTGACTTCAGGGACTTTAACTCCCAGCAGCAAAGAAGGCTCAGAGTAGTTAAGGGCTGCAAGCATCTGCCCAAGCTGGCCACAGCTATTCTGGATCATCTTTGTGCAGGGACCCAGGTGTGCTCTTAGTTTTATCTCTTTCAAGCTCACTGCGCTGCTCCAGAGCTGCTTGGGAAAGGAGACGGCCAGCACCAGCGCAGGTTTGCTGAGCTCCGGGCGCTTCACCAAGCCTTTCCCAAGCAGAGTTGCCTGGTCCTGTTCCAACAGCGCTTGGCCTCGGCGCTGCTGCGCTCAGCTGCCCTCCGGGGCGTTTAACTAATGCAGAGATGCTCAGGTTGCTGCTTTTTAATCAAACTCCTCAGAGCCTGGCTGCGGCCGCTCTCCACGCAGGGGACACATCAAGGACGGTGACTTCCAGAGCCCGACGCAGCTCAGACGCTGCCTGCAGCAGGAGGAGAGGGGCACGTGCACCAAGGAGGCTTCCAGGGGCGGGAACACTTGCCTAGAACCAGCCTGGTCTTCGTTTCTGGAGGCAGCCTGCAGCTTCAGAGAGCTTGTACAATCAGACGTGCCCCAAGTATCATTCAGGGTTGCGCACTCAGAAAGAGCAGACTGGGGAAGGATTTGTGGGTGCCCGTGCCTCCAGCATAGACGACCTCCAGCACCTTTCCTCACCTAGTAATCCACATTTGCTCAGCTAACTGGGATATTTCCCACACCAAACCAACTCCTTTCCACACTCGCACCAAGTGAGGCTTCTGCGAAGGATCAAAAAATATTTTTTGCTCTAAGGACGATGGGAAAATCGCGTCTAACGCACAGGCACTGACCCAGCCACGGTAACAGGTGGGAGTCCACACTTTCAAACCCCACCCAAACCGCTCCCATCACAGGCACAACTTTTATCACTTCTTCAATCCAACTGCGAGACCTTTTGTCACAAAGATGTTGTGGGATAAATGCTGCTGTGGCCCTAAGAAGGCAGCGAGGAGCCTATCTCCTCTTCTCTCAACCCCACCGATAAAAATGGGGCCGTGCAGACAGCACAGGAAGAGGCAGACGGCTTTAACGCGTTTGTTTCTCAGCAGAGCAGCCACGGCCAGAGCTAAATAAGATGCACTTTATGCTCCGAGCTTCGAGGCCTTGTGGTAAGAGTCACTTCCTCCTCAGACGCAGAGAATCACAATCCCAGCAGCGAGATTTATTACTCATAAATCGCATGCAGGAAGGTACCGTCCTCCAGACACTGAGTGGATTCATTTTTACAACCGTGAGCGTTTCGGTTCTCGCAGGGAACGTGAAGAGATTCAAAATGAGGAAGGATGTTCTTGGAATCCGCGCTGGGAGAAGAAGTCCCAAGCACAGAATTTTCCTCCCAAGGTTAAGCAGGAGGTTTTCCTTCACCCTCACTTTCCTCCTCCACCAGTGCCCATGCAGGGACCATGCAATACAAACTGATTTCCCAAAAGCCACAACCTCCACCTTTTCCCATGGCAACTCCAGCAGAATAAAAAGACAAAAGCTTCAGATCCTTTTTTTATACATATGGGAAGAGAGTTGTCTCTCCCTACTGCCACCCTTCCGCCTCTCCGCGGGGAGAAAGGTGATGCTGTCGCGATTTCACTCAGCATCTCACTGCTGTAACGCACGCAGATGTAGCCACAAGCGCCAGCTCCCATCAACACCCCCACTCTTCTGCAATTACAAGCGTGACCCATTTCTCCGAGGGAGCGATACCTCGGCACTCCTACGAGCCACCGAGCATCTTCCAAACACACCGAGAGGGCTCCACAGCACGAAGAGCTTTTTTTCACGCTCTGAGCACCACTCGCCCTGTAAAGGTGAGACTTAACACAAGGAGAATCTGCAGCACAAAGGAAATTACTTCCAGTTTGTTTCGATAGGCTGAGGGTCACCTCCAACCTCACCCAGCCCAGTCCCAGGTGCTGCGCGCTGCCCATCGGTAGCCACGGGCAGAGAGAGGAGCAGCTAAGGAAGGAGAAATTCAGTCCCACGTAAGAAGCCACCACTTAAACAACTTCAAGTGACTCCAGAGGACTCGGGTTGGAACCTTGCACAAGGTCAAGACCCATCTTGCGTTACCGGATAAGCAAAGAGGGCTCTGGGCAGCAAAGGAAGAGCCACTTTAAAGGCAGGCTCTGCAGCCGATAGAGGACAGCAGGAATTCCCAATAGCCTAATTATGGGCTGCAAGGGAGCTGTCTTCAATCCGTGAGGCAGCCTCTGAAGGAAGCAGCTCGCCCAGAGGCTCGCCCCACGTAGCTGCAAAGCACCACGCACGCTTTTGCGGCTGACTCAAGGCCTCGCGCCACCGCATCCGTGGGCAGGTGAAAAGGGTCATTTCCGAGAGCCGGGGACTATCCCCCGCTCCAAAATACTGCATCTCTGATGCTTCTGCCTTTCGAGTCCTCCCAGAGCCGGGGTAAGGGCAGAGTGAGGCGGCAGCATCTCTCCAGGAAAGCAGCGAGGAAGAAATCGCCTGGGCTGGGACTGAGCCATCAGGACGAGAGGGGAGAGCTCGTTCCATCACCCGCGCGTTGGTGGGGGAGAAATGGAGCAGAGCTGCTCGTTGCTCTCGGGGATGCGCGGCTCATCCCGGCCCTTCCACAGCACGGTCTTAACGGGGAGGGGGCAACGACCAGCGAACCCGCTGCGAGGCCGGGAGGGTGGGACACTCGCATCCCCCCCCGCTCGGAAGAAGCTCAGCCCGGCACTGCGGCACCGCAGCCCCCCCCCCCGGCCGGGCAGAGCGGGGAGCGACATTTTTCCTGCAAACCACGGGGGACACGCAGGAACGCGCTCCCCTCCCTCCATCCCCTCCCCGGCAACCCCCAGCCCTCGCCGGGATGCAGCCGAGGGAACATGGAGGCGAGATGGGGGGAGCTCTCCCGGTGCAGCGGGATGCTCCGTTCTCCAGGATGCAGCCGCGGGGGGGGGGTGAAATCTCTCATGCAAGTCCCCCCCCGCCGCAGCCCCGGGGAAGGAGAAGGTGCTTCCCTACACAACGAGCCCCCCGGGGAGAAGCCCTCCCGTGCGAACGGGCCCCCCCCCCGAGCCCTCCGCCCCCATCCCCCGGCCCCGGCGCCCTTTCCCCTTCCCCCCCCCCCCGCTCCTCCCCGGTTCCCCCGCTCCCCGCCGGCGGCACGGACTGACCCGAAAGAGCCTGCGGGCGGCGGCTCGGCGCAGGGCGGTCCAGCCCAGGGCGCAGAGCCCGCAGAGCAGCACCTCGCCCCAGCCCAGGTGAGCGTTCTCGGCCCAGGTCCTCGCCGCCAGCTCCCAGCCGCAGTCCCCGCAGCCCCGCACGGCCGCCGCCAAGCTGCCGTAGCCGCGGCGGAGCAGCTGCCCGTAGCCGGGCATGGGCTCGGGAGGCGGCATGGCGATCACCGGCGCCCGCCCATGGCCCCGCCGCTGCCCGGCGAGCTCCGCGCAGGCTCCGCGCGGGGCGGGACGGGGCCGGGACTCCCCTCCCCGCCGGTACCGGGCCCTAAGAGCCGCCCCCCCAGCCCCTCACGGCCCGGCCCCTTCGGGCTCGGCTCGGTCTGCGGCGGGAGAAGCCGCTCGGCCCCGCCGGTCGGAGGGGAGCGGCGGTCGAGAGGCGCCCGTTAATCAGCGCGGAGCAGCCGCTCGTTACCTGCCCGTTAACCAGCGCGGAGCGGAGCGGCCGCTCCTGGGGTGCCCGTTAATCAGCCTGAGAGGAGGCTGTAGAGAGGAGGGATGTGTCCGTTCGAGCAAGTAACGAGACAGGACACGAGGAAAGAGCCTCCAGTTGTGCCAAGGGAGGGCGAGGCTGGATGTTAGAATGAATTTCTTCACCGAAAGGCTCATGGGGAGTCGGAAGGGGCTGCCCGGGGCAGGGGTGGAATCCCTGTCCCTGGAGGTATTCGAGATTCGGGCAGATGCTCAGGGATGTGGTTCAGTCAAGGACACATCAGCGTCAGGTTAAAATGATCTTAAAGGTCTTTTCCGATCCAGGTGATTCTGTGAGAGGCACCGAATGAACTCATATCACAGGTTCTTACACACACATACAAAAAAAAAACCAACCCAAACCAACGATGCAGCTGCTCTCTTGCAACAATAGGCTGGAGTCGCTCCAGTAGCAAGAACCGGAGACAAATCCTAATATTTCAGTATTGAGAGATGACGACTGATGACAGAAGGGCGGAAAACGGCTGTGCCTGCCAAGGTGCACCCCCTGGGTGGTCGGGGTGGGGGGCTGGAAGTTACCCCCAGCGCCTTCGTGACGCTGCCCAACAACACAGAGCCCCAACAATTCTCCATCTTTAAAACGCCTGACTAAACATTCCCACTTTAACGTCTTTTTCTTCGAGATCCAGATCTTTTTTTTTTTTCCGTACCTCTCAGCAAAAGCCTCCAAGGAGCAGAAGATCCCTCCTTTCCCCAGAAAGCGTTCCAGGGGAGAGCTACCAGGTGTTTCCACCCCAGGGCCACAGCTGAACTCTGGCACCTGTTGCAGTGGAGAAGGCTCTGGAATAATGAGATGCACCTGAAAAACGCAAACACACCCTCCCCAAAGGTCACCCTTGATGAAATGAAACTTGACTAAATGCCTCTTCCGGAAGGAGAGCAGCTCGTGCCCCGGCTAGCTGCCGATTCACAGCGCAGAAACCTTGGAATGTGTTTAAAATTAAAAGCGATGCGTCCAGAGCCACGTACAGACAGACATTCGGCTTGATAGAAGCGTGAGTTTGGGATGAAGATTGTCCCAAAATGCCAATATTTTATTTGTCCCGTGGTAAAGCACAACAGGAACCTCAGAGCAAAGGCGCTGGAGCAGCGCCGGGTGTTTGGTTTCAGCTGTGGAGGAGTAAATGGAGTTTGGTTCTGCCCCAGAACTATCGGTTAAATCGCCCCAGCGGGAGATGGACGATAACCATCATCCCCACAGGCACTCGTGGAACCCGAACCAGCTCGATCGAGGAAGAAAAAGGCAAAATATAAATGAGTTTTTCCCTCATTTAAAGTCACGCCTCTGACCACAGCCACTGTCTTCACCTTCTCTGCAATTTCTCTTTAATTGGTCTGGGGCAGCGATGAGAAAACACAACCTCCTCCCTCCCGGAGGTCCCAACAACATGTTCCCCTATTCTCACCCGCCCAGCGCTGGCTCCCGCGACGCCACTTGCTTTTATTGTTTACATTTTTAAGTCAATTTATCATGGCCCATCAAGTGGGTAATGGCTGCCCTGAGCACACAAGCCCCTTTCACGGCTCGCTCAGACAGCTCCACAAAGGAAACATTCATTCAAGCCCGGACCGTGAATAACCCCTCATTGAAAATCGCTGCTCGCTAAACAAGCCAAGGAAGGAGACAATGAGCCCTTTCAGGGCGCTCCGGCCGAGGTGGGCACAAAGGAAACGCCATGAGACACATTTACAGTGTAGGATAAACCCCTCTTCTCCCCCTCCCCAAGCGAAATCCAAACGATAATTCCAGTATTGGAATTCAGGAGGCCCCGGCTGCGGGTTCCACTCGGCCATCTGCTCTTTGCCTCTCGGACGGAACGCGCTGGCTGGGCACACACGGCTCCACGGGAGCCCAAGGCGGCAGGAAAGCGTCGGCGCGGCCTCGCGTTACGTTCCACGGCTCGGCTGGTGACAAGTGCGCTCCCACACGTACTGCAGGACCCACCTTCCCGGCTCCAGGACACCAGCGGCCGCGTTTTACCAACTTAAGATTAAAGCTGAGCCTATTACAAACGGATTATTTTTTATTTTTGGGAAGCTTTCCTTCTCACCAGCAGTAAACCCGCAGCCGCGCATGCTTCTTCCAGAGGATGGCGAAGTTAAAGTTGGACCCAAAGAAGATCCGTAACTCAGGACTCATCCGTGTGCCGGGCAGAGATGCTTAAAATCAACCTTCGTCCTCTCCCCACGAGCGTTCCCTCGGCACAGATGACCAGGTTTAGAGTGAAATTACTCGAATTCCAGAAATCAGGGGGCACACACATGCAGAAAAGGCTTTATTAGGAATGTTTAAGGTACAGTGGTGCGTACTCTTGACTCACGCTGTATTTTAAACAGAACGCAGGACCCAGGAGAGCCAGAACACAGGATTTTTGGCTACCAAATGCAAGTAGCTACACGTTATATGCAGGTTTAGCACTGGCTTGCTGGATTGCGAGACCCTGCCGCGGTGAGTTAAGCCAGACCCGCTTGCAGAGGGTGTTTTTCCGCGTTACCGGTGAGGCTCTGCACACCAACCCCCGTTCCCAAGGTAGCACAGAGCAGGTCGGCAGCTCCCCGCTCGTCTCCTCACGCGCTGGGGGCGTACTGCATGGCCAGCCGGTCAAAGTCATTCTCCTTCAGATCAGGGGGGAAAAAAAAGAAATATTAAAAAATCTTGAACTTTACTGAAAATTTAATAAAACACGTGGCTTGTGTTACCCAACGTCTCTCACGAGGGCTAGAAAATCTGCTGGTGAGTGATGCGGCAGAGCCAGAACGTGGACCTGCCCCCTCAGAACTGCCGTAAAGAACCCACTCACCCCACCAGGCACTGGTATGAGGCAGGAGAAAACCAATTTTATGTCAGAAAGTAATTGGTACCTTTGCCTGATACTCCTTTATGAAGGGGTGGTTTTTATGCGCATCCTTCAACTGCGACAAGTAGCGATTCGTCACCTGGTGGGAAGAGACAGATAAATTTAAACGTGGAGATAACATGGGGAGAAATCAAGAGCTTAAACCATCACACTTCAAGGTATTTGTTTACAGTCAGAAAACACCCAGTTTTCCCAGTGTCCTGAACATTAGCAGCCCCAGTTAATACCAGTAAGACCTGTTCATACTCCGCACTTAAAAACTGGACCTTAAATAGTGGGTTGAAGAACTTAATCAGTGAGAGCTGAACTCAGAACTCAAGAGATTTCTTTTCCCACCCAGGCCTTCCTCTCAGGTACAGCCCACTGTCCTCAACATCGGTATTTCCACAAAGGCTTCACTGAAGAGCGAAGATGTGGAACCGTTTTACATGTTTGACACCAGTCCTGACGAGAACCTACAAACAGAGTCACCACGTGCACCAGGAACACCCCCCCCTGCCCAAAGCGGGGTCGACCGTTCCCGTTTGCCGAGCCCAGTCACGGCGGCCTCACCTCCGGAGCTTTGCCCAAGTGCTGCGACAGGACGACAAAGTTGATCAGGGTCTCGGGGTGGCCACTGTCCTGAAAACGAGAACAACCAGCACATCCGTCTGCCCCGCCTCTGCCACGACGACGTGTGACAACCAGCAGAGCGCTGCAAGAACGAGTTCTGCCACCCCTACCGCTCACTTTACCGGGTAAAGCAAAAGAGAAGGAGAGGTGGGTGTTCCCAGCGACCACCCCGAGCGACACGGATCCATATCCTGGTATTTGCACAAAGCTGAGCAGCGGAAGTCCTTGCTGTTTTACCGCCGAGAGCAAATCTGTGCGGCCAAAGCAGAAAGTACCTTGTCCAGCGCCTCCTGCAGCACCCCCTCGGCGTCATCCCACTTGCCCTGCGCCATGTAGCAGGCGGCTTGGCCGTTCAGCAGCAGGAGGGTGGAGGAGCACTTGTCTGCCATCTCTTGGAAGATGTAATAGGCGTCTTGTAACTTCTCACCGCCCTGCGAAGGGACGAGACAAACACCCCGGGTTGAAGGACGAGGCACAAAGTTCATTTCTGGGGTTTAAAGCTCAGGTATGAAACGTGCAAGAGCCAACGCGAGCGGCTGCCGGCATTTGTATGATCTGCCGTGGCGCAGCCGATCGCTGTCAGACCACAGATGAAAGAAATGCAAAAATATTAAATATTAAAAATACTAAGAACCACTTAAACGATCAAAAGATCCAGGCTTCCATTCCAAAAAAAAAAAACCCAAACCCCAAACAAAAAAAACCCAAAACACTTCAAAAGAACCACTTCAGATGTCTGCTGGGATAAAAGATTAGGAAATGAGGGGTTTATAATTAAACACACGTACGGACACGCGGCTTTTCAGAACGTCAGCTTCAGAAGGGTTCTACCTGCAGCGGCTTCCACCAGTTAGAGGTGGGATTCCTTGTGGAAGCCAAGACCTTAAGGAAAATCTACGAATGAGATTTCACGACAAAACCAAGCAAAGGCGAAAACAAACAGGTTATTGCCTCCGTAACCTTGGGCTTCACTGAGTTTTGGGAGACTGCTCAACTTCAGCCGCTGGTTATCCGCGCTGCCAAACGCATGTTTTGCCCGATGCACAAACGTTCTCTGCTCTAAGCAGAGAACTGCTTAAGGACAGCCTGTTCCAAGCAGAGAATGATTTTTTTCCTCGGGGTTTAACTGCACGGCCCGGCTGCTGGCAGTGCTGCAGCTTTCCATTTCACGTTCTGCCGTTCTGTGAGTTATTAAAGTGTGGCTCAGCTCTTCCCTGGGCGAGCCGAAGGCCAAGGCGCACAGAGGAAAGCCTGACAATCAAAAAAAACCCTGTAGTTCATGAAGCCAGCTGCTAATATTTTCTGTGTATCGAAGACAGAGGGATAAAAAAACCCCCCAGATGTGTTTCTCAGATGTTGTTGCTGGGATCCCAGCTGAAGCCACTCACCACGGCCAGGTTCACCCAGGCAGTTGCCAGCTGGGTGAGAGTCGCGTCCTCGTCTTGCTCCTGCATTTTCTTCAGCTCCTTGCTGCCGAGGCAAAAGCGGGAGTCACGCGACAGAAAGACAAGGCAACCTCTTTCAAACAGAAACAAAAGGTTGGAGCTTCTCCTCAGCTCTTGCATCACGACAGCACACGGGCCACAAACCCCTCTGGAGGTTTTCCTGGGAAAGATCCCCCCGTTTTTTTCCCTTCCCACTTGGGAAGTCAGAAACCCAGGACCAGAGATTCATCAGCCCACGTTGTGCTGAAGGTGGGATTCCACCCAGAGGCCCGTCTCTTCCTTTCGCTGTATCCAACTCCATTATCTCTTTGCTTTTGCAACTCGAAGAACAAAAACGTTCTGCGGCGCGCCCAGACCCGCACCCACACTGCTCTGCCGGCGCCAAAACGCTGCGCGCGGGGAAAATTCTCTGCTCGAGGTGCGTTCTGCAGGAGCATCACCAAGAAGCAGAGGGACACAGATTTACTCACCGAGCCAGATCGAGCCTGTCGAGCTTCAGAAGGATCTGTATCATCATGGCCGTGCTGCAAGGAACGGGAGGAAAGGGATTCTCAGGGCTGCGGGCGCGACCGCTCTCCGGGAGAGCCGCTGCTGCCGGTGCCCGGGGACGAGGCTGCGCACTGGGAAGGCTCTGGGAGCGGGATCCAGGAGAGGGGAGCTCGGCGCCGGCTCCCTCGCTGACCTGCCCTAACGCTCATCTCGGCGATCCCACGCGCACGGGAATCGAGAAACAAGGTTATCACAGAATGTTAGAGGTTGGAAGGGACCTCAAAGATCATCTAGTCCAACCCCCTGCCGGAGCAGGATCACCTACAGCAGAGCGCACGGGAACGCGTCCAGGTGGGGTTTGAATGTCTCCAGAGAAGGAGATTCCACACCCTCCCTGGGCAGCCTGTGCCAGGGCTCGGTCACCCTCACAGTAAAAAAGTTTTTCCTCATATTTTTATGGAACCTCCTGTGTTCCAGCTTCCACCCATTGCCCCTTGTCCTGTCAGTGGACGCCGCTGAAAAGAGCCTGGCTCCATCCTCCTGACATTCCCCCTTGACATATTTATAAACATGAATGAGGTCACCCCTCAGCCTCCTCTTCTCCAAACTAAAGAGCCCCAGCTCCTTCAGCCTTTCCTCATCAGGGAGATGCTCCACTCCCTTCACCATCTTTGTGGCTCTACGCTGGACTCTCTCCAGCAGTTCCCTGTCCTTCTTGAGCTGAGGGGCCCAGAACTGGACACAAGATTCCAGATGTGGCCTCCCCAGGGCAGAGCAGAGGGGCAGGAGGACCTCTCTTGACCTACTGGCTACTCCCCTTCTAACACACCCCAGGATGCCCTTGGCCTTCTTGGCCACGAGAGCACACACAAGGTTCTCACATTCCTCGGTGGAGAGACAGGCTTGGTGCTGCAGGACAAGCACCACATCGCCTCCTCCTCCGAAAATCCCTCACTGCTTCCAAAGCAAACCTCAAAAGCAGTTTCTTGATGGTTTTTTTTTGGGTGGGGGGTCACACCTACCACTCCAAGCTCTCCCCTTGGTGCAGGGTACGCAGAGCGGCGTCGGGATTTCCGTCGTGGAAATAGATGGACGCAGCCATCAGCAGGAAGGTGGTGTTGGCGACGTCGACGCTTTTTGCCATTTTCTTGTCCAAATCGGCCACGATCGCGTCCCTGGGAGGAGCAAGGGTCAGAATTCGGGAACGTTCCTTCACTGAGCAGAAGATCCCGCCCGCACACACGTCTGCCTTTGAGAGGTTCGCTGCGACGCCGCAGGAAACCACCGTAAACCCCACAATTCTACAAGAAACTTTCCACGTGGGAACATGTTCTCGGACTCGAGGTCCAGCTGATCGTCAGACTTACCTTTGACTCTCGTTTGACAGATATTCCGCGAACATCCTCACTGCCTGGAGCTCGGGACTAGCGCTGGCTTTAATTTCATCCAGGACCACACCGTATTTTCTCTGGTGAAGCCAACAAAGAGAAACCTGCGACTCGCTCACATTTCAGAGCAATCGCTCCCTTCCCAAATCCTCGGTCACCACAAGAATAAAACAAACGGCGGACGGCAAATTTCTCCTTTAAGGCCTCCGTTACAAACACGGCCAAATTCCGCGAGCCCCAAGAGGGCTGTCTGCCCCCAGGCTCTTTGGAAGATGATAAAGTCCCTCTTAAAGAGGTTCCACAGCTCATCCTGACCCGGCACCCCCAGCTCTGCGCTGCTCTCGGGGCGGGCACGGCGGTGGAGGAGGAATTATGGCCAAACCGCGGAACGCTGCGTCCGCTCGGGGTCACCCCCCCCTTGGCTCCGGCCCCGCAGTCGGGTTATTCCGCCGTCAACGCGGCGCTGGCGGGCTCACCTGGGCGATGTAGGATCGGAACAGGAACACGTCCCTCTCCGCCTCCTTCTCCGGGCTGGACGGCTGCGGGGGAGACAAGAAACGAGGACGTCTCGCAGGGACGGCCGTGACCCAGCGCCGCGTGTGGGGCTGCCCCGGAGGAACGGAACCTCACGGGGGGACAGAGAGAGACAGGCAGGCATGGACAGACAGATGGACACAGGGACACAGAACCTCACAGACAGGAAGAGACAGGCAGGCACGGGGACACAGACAGACACAGGGACAGACACGGGGACACATGGACAGACAAAGGGACACACACAAGGACACAGACAGGTACGGGGACACGCGGGCAGACACGGGGACACACGGACAAACACACACGAGGACACACGGACGGACAGGGGGACCCACGGACGGACAGACACGGGGACACGCAGACAAACGGACGGGGACACATGGACAAAGGGACACACGGACGGACACGGGGACACACGGACAAAGAGACACGGGGACACACGGACAAAGGGACACGGGGACACACGGACAAAGGGACACGGGGACACACGGACAAAGGGACACGGGGACACACGGACAAAGGGACACGGGGACACACGGACAAAGGGACACGGGGACACACGGACAAACGGACACGGGGACACAGACACATGCCGTTCAACCCCCGCGTCCCGTTGCCAGCACAGGGAGGCGGACACCGGCGGCAGCAGCCGGGCCCGCGGCGGGCAGAGTCCGGGGGGCGCTGGGGCAGGGCCCGGGCCCGCGGGGGCAGCTGGAGCCAGGGAGAGGCCCCGACCCGCGGCCCGGCCCGGCCCCGCCCGCCGCGCCTACCTTCACCCGCTGCGCCTCGTTGATGGCGGCCTGGTAGGCGCCGATGTAGAAGCTGTTCTTCACGTCGAAGAGCTCGTCGGCGTCGCCGCCCTGCCCGGCGGAGCCCGCGCCCGCCCCGGCCGCCATCGCCCCGCCCGCCACACGTCTCCCGGAAGCGGCCGAGCCGCGGGGGGCTGCCGGGAGCCGCGGTCTCCATGGAGACCGCCCGCGCCAGCCAATAGGCAAGCCACCACTGCCGAACGTCACCGGAGCGCCGGAAGCGCCTGCCGGGCGAGGCAGGTTGGGAGCGGCTCAGCCAATGAGGAGGAGGAGGAGGAGGAGGAGGAGGAGGGGCGGGACGGGCGCGCGCGCGGGTGACGGCGCAGAAGCCGGAAGTGGCGGCGGGGCCATGGCGGCGTTCCGGGCGCTGGGGCTGGCGCCCTGGCTGGCGGAGCAGGCGCGGCAGGTGGGGCTGAGCCGGCCCACGCCCGTGCAGGCCGCCTGCATCCCGGCCGTGCTGCAGGGTGAGCGCCCCCGGGACCCCGCCCGGCCCCCCCGCCCGGTGCCGCCGGTGCCGGCGCTCACGGCCTCGCCCGCCTCCCCCCGCAGGTCGCGACTGTTTGGGCTGCGCCAAGACCGGCAGCGGGAAGACGGCGGCCTTCGTGCTGCCCGTGCTGCAGGTGCTCTCCGAGGACCCCTACGGCATCTTCTGCCTCGTGCTCACGCCCACCAGGTACCGGCGGGGCCCGCGCCGGGAGAGCCGGTCCCGGAGAGCCGGTCCCGGTAACCCCCGGGGTAACCCTTCCCTTCCCTTCCCTTCCCTTGCCGGCAGGGAGCTGGCCTACCAGATCGCCGAGCAGTTCCGTGTCCTGGGGAAGCCCCTCGGCCTGAAGGACTGCGTGGTGGTGGGCGGCCTGGGTGAGTGGAGCCCCGGGCCGGTCCCCGGTGGGGCTTGGGAGAGAGCAGAGCCCCGGGAAGGTTCCTCTTTCCGCGTGGTTTGTTCTCCTCGCGCCGAGGAGCCGCTCCCCGGGGTACGAGGCTGGTGGGAGCGGGGAGAGGGAGGTTTTCCAGCTTTAGGGGCTGAGCCCGGCTGGCTGTGGCTGAGCCCCGTGGCTCTTGCCGCAGACATGGTGGCGCAGGCGCTGGAGCTCTCCCGTAAACCCCACGTCGTCATCGCCACGCCCGGCAGGCTGGCGGATCACCTCCGCAGCTCCAACACCTTCAGCCTTAAAAAGATAAAGTTCCTGGTAAGGCGCTTTTGCCAGTGTTTTGCTGGTTGGTAACGCTTTGAAGTCTTTTCAGCCTTTTGGGCCTGCGTGCGGGTGAGCTAACGCTTGCGGCCGCGCCCAGGTTATGGACGAAGCCGACCGGTTGTTGGAGCAGGGCTCCGCCGACTTCACCGCCGACCTGGAGGTGATTCTGGACGCTGTTCCGGCGCGCAGGCAGACGCTGCTGTTCAGCGCCACGCTGACCGATACGCTGAAGGAGCTCAAGAGCCTGGCTGCCAACAGGCCCTTCTTCTGGGAGGCTGTGTCCGAGTAAGTGTCCCCTCGGTTATCTCCCCTCCTGGCTGTCCCTCATCTCACAGGATCACAGAATGTCAGGGATTGGAAGGGACCTCGAAAGATCATCCAGTCCAATCCCCCTGCCAGAGCAGGAACGCCTCGATAATGCTACACAGGAACGTGTCCAGGCAGGTCTTGAATGTCTCCAGAGAAGGAGACTCCACAACCTCCCTGGGCAGCCTGGGCCAGGGCTCCGTCACCCTCACTGAGAAGAAGTTTCTTCTCGAGTTTAAGCGGAACCTCTTATGTTCCAGTTTCAGCCCATTACCCCTTGTCCTATCAGTGGTTGTCACCGAGAAGAGCCTGGCTCCATCCTCGTGACACTCCCCCTTGATATATTTGTCAACATGACTGAGGTCACCCCTCAGCCTCCTCTTCTCCAAACTAAAGAGCCCCAGCTCCCTCAGCCTTTCCTCAGAAGGGAGATGCTCCACTCCCTCCATCATCCCAGTTGCCCTGCGCTGGACTCTCTCCAGTCTTTCTTGAACTGAGGGGCCCAGAACTGGACACAATATTCCAGATGTGGCCTCACCAGGGCAGAGCAGAAGGGAAGGAGAACCTCTCTCGACCTACCAACCACCCCCCTTCTAACACACCCCTCGTGTTCCGCCTTCGCTGACCAACCCCGTGTTTCTTGGTGCTTTGCCTCCCCCCCTGCCAGGGTGCGCACGGTGGAGGAGCTGGACCAGCGCTATCTGCTCGTGCCCGAAGCTCTCAAGGACGCGTACCTCGTCCATCTCGTCCAGACCTTCCAGGATGAGCACGAAGACTGGTCTGTTATTATCTTTACCAAAACCTGCAAGTGAGTGGCCGCGTTCCTCCCCATCGCTCTTGGGGCCGCGCGTGACTTTACGGTTCTGGCAAATACCACCCCAGCCTCACAGCCACTACAGGGCTTTGCCCTGTAGTGGCTGTGAGGCTGGGGTGGTATTTGCTTCCTTACTTTATTCTGGAATTTGGTAGAGAAATGCTTTTGGTGTTCTCAGCACCCGGAGCGCTGCGGTGACTGCGGTGTGAGGGCTTCTTGGCGAGCCCCAGCTCTGCCCCGATCCATCAGCTTCGCGTTTTCCTTGCTGCGTTCTGATTATTTTAATTTTTTTTTTTTTTTTCCTTCGAGGGACTGCCAGGTCTTGAACATGATGCTCAGGAAATACAGCTTCCCGTCCGTCGCGCTGCATTCCATGATGAAACAGGCGAGTGACGGGCGGATGCGGGAGAGGGAGGCTGAGCCTGGCGCCTCTCGCAACATCCCTCTCACAGGCTTCTCTCTTCACAGCGGCAACGATTCGCAGCTTTAGCCAAGTTCAAGTCTAGCATCTTTAAGATCCTCATTGCCACTGATGTCGCTGCCAGGTGAGGCTTGCCAGAGGTCCTGAGCCTGCGTTTTAAGCACCAGAACCACTGCAGAGCTCAGGCTGGGTTTATCAAGAGGAGAGCTTTAAATTCCCCCCAATGAGGTAGGACAGATTCTTTGCTTCCCCTGTAGAACATCTCTGAGCTCTGTTTTGGAGCCTGCTTGTGTGTGAGTAGCTCTGGTCCCGGCTTGTTTTGCTGCAGCAGGGAGGGGGGTGTGTGTGTGTGTTGTAGCAGAAGAATTATTTCTGTGAGGCTTAGTGTGTTCTCTGGGTCTGGGAGGGAGCAGCAGGCTACGAGGTGACGTTGCATGTTGTGACTGCTGGGGGGTTGCATGAAGAGGGGGTTTGTTGTTGGCCCGAGCCCACAGGGATTATATTCCTGAGAATATGGGGCTCTGGGAGAAAGCAGAGGACAGGAACTTGAAGTGCATACATTAAAGCATTGTTTCTCAACGCCGTGTTTCTTTCTGTGCACCCCAGAGGTTTGGACATTCCCACAGTGCAGGTCGTCATCAACTACAACACTCCCGGCCTGCCAAAAATCTACATCCACCGGGTTGGCCGGACGGCCCGGGCAGGTGAGCAGGGAAAACCGTCTGCGAGTCACTGGCTGAACTGGGATCCCAGGGCTGGGGCTTCGCAGCAGCTGCGGCGCGGTCCTTTCAGTCAGCGCCAGATCCACTCAGCTCAGCACCCTGCCTTAACGATGGCTCGCCCTGACTTGTCTGATCTGCTCCAAACTGACTTTTCAGAGCAAATAAAGACCCCCCCGAGCAGCCCGGCACCGTACGGTGCTAGGCAGACTCACGGGGACGGGTGGAATTTGGTGTGGGTTAGGTTTCATCTCCCTCTGCTCGCCGAGATTCACGTGTCACCGTGTTTTCGTCCTCCAGGTCGGAACGGGATAGCTCTCACGCTGGTGACACAGTACGACATCCATCTCGTACACGCTATCGAGGAGGAAATCAGTAAGTAGAGCACCAGGAGTGCTGCTAACACGTGGGATCGTGTGTGTTCCTTTGTGCCCGTGGCCCTGCAGCACTGATTGCATCAGTGCAGGGTGTACGATCCAGAGCATTTTCTCTCCCCTGGGGAGTTAAGGTTTAGGAAAGAGCAGGAGCACCTGTGCATAGGTTCAGGCTTGCAATTTTTTGTTAGGAAGTTGACCTAATAAATGCAACATCTTGTGCTCTGGGGAACTGTAGGCAGAGGGGAGAATTTCATCCTTTGTGGCTGGCTGAGGAAGTCGGAGTGGTCGTAGCGTGTGACACCAGTTTCACCCATCATCAGTGGGGCTACATTGGTTTATTTATTAGCTGAAAATCTGCCTCTGGATTTTTTAACTAACCACGGTCTGTAAACGTGTTGTCTCAATTCAGAACTGAAGCTGCAGGAGTTCTCTGTGAAGGAGCAGTCGGTGCTTGACATCTTCACCCAAGTGAACGTCACCAGGAGGGAATGTGAAATCGTAAGTGTGTGAACCGGAGCTCGTGGGCAGCTGCGCGGGACCAGACGTGTTACAGTCCAACGCGCAGCTCTGGATACGCAGCTTTCCTCTTGGGCACATAACTGAGAATTCTTATGCCTTTTTCTAGCGGAAGCACTTTGGATGTGTGTGTGTGGAGGGCTATTTTAGTTTTCTTCCCTGGATTTGCTCTCCTATTGCACGTTTTTGCAGCGTTTTCATGCTGCCGAGCGTTGAGGCTGGTGTGTGGGCTCCCAAACGTGTGCCTGCTGGCGAGGTTCTGCCGAGCCGTTAGGGCTGCGCTGCCTTCCTCCGTGTCACACTCGGTCCTGATTGCCCTCTTTGCTTTGACAGAAACTCGAAGGAATGGATTTTGATGAGAAGAAAGAAATAAATAAGCGGAAACAATTGATCCTTGAAGGGAAGGTGAGAATTGCTGCTCCTTTGATCGGTAGCTGGTGCAGTGCCATCGCTGGGGAAAAGGAATGACGGTCCCTCCCTCGCTCCCTTGCAGGGTGGCGAAGTTTTATCTTAAAGGGTGACTGATATTAAAAAGCGTGTTGGAGTAGGGTCTGACTTTAGCAGCCTACTGGGTGATGGGCTGGAAAGCAGCGTGGGCATCTAGGAGAGGTGGCCTGTCCCCAGGCATGTCACTGATGGGCTGGCATCTGCCTTTGCAGGATCCGGATCTGGAGGCAAAAAGGAAAGCGGAGCTGGCCAAGATCAGGAAGAAGAACAAGCAGTGCCGTGAGAAGATCCAGCAGGCGCTGCAGAAGAGAAAGCAACTGCAGCTGAAGAGGAAACTGCAGAAAAAGATGGAGCGGCGGAAAAAGCTGCAAGCGAAGGAAGAGGAACAACAGCCTTCGGCCTGACTTGCTTGGCTCGGACTGCCCTGACGCTGCTGCTCTGGGAATATTGGGGTCTGACACGTTTTAATGTGGATAGTTCTGACCTGAAATCAGTGTTGGGACAGCACGGGGAAGGTGGGTGAGGGAAGAAGGGACACTGATAAACTGTCTCAGTTATTTTTCCTTCCTGCACAATGCTGCTGGTGTGGGCCGTGCCTGGTGGACCAGGCTCCTGGAAGAATGTCTTTAAAGAGCATGTTTCCTTCCGCCAGCAAAGGAGAGGCCAGACCTGAGTTCTTGGTGACATGAAGGGAAATAAAGATCCTTTCTCTCTTCCCCCTTCATTCAGTCATTGCTCTTTCCCTTTCAAGGGCTGGCGCTTGCCACTCACACTTGTTTATATCAACAGATTCTCCCCTGAGCCAGAGTCTAAAAATACTGTGACAAAATGAGCTCAGCCCTTATCTGTGCCATAGCTCAGAGTTTTCCGAGAGGGGGGGAGGTTGTGTTGTGGGGCTGGGCCTGGGGGGGTTTCTTGGGATAATTCTGCCCTGTACAGTTAAGTGATGCCCTCGCCTGCCATCGTCCGCCTCGGCTCAGGCTCCAGCCCTGGGCTGCTCTCCACGGGGATATCCACAGGGAGAGCAGAGTCAGGTATGGAGACCAGGGCTGCTGGCGATTATTTATGTTCAGACCTTGAGACCAAAGATGTCGTATTTCTTCTGTCCTCTTGCTTACGAAAGTCGTTTCTCTGGTTCAGCACCCAAATACTTATTGCAACAAGGGATTAGATGTTTGACCTTCCCCGACACGTGGGAGAGTTGTGGGATTTTACGTGTGGGCAGAGAGCTTGGAGATGATAAAAATGGTTTTATTTCAAGAGATGGAAGTGGAGAAGGCTTGAGCTTCTCGTGGGCGTTGTGTCCCTCAGTCCCTTCGTGCACCCCAAGGCCGGCTCCTTCCCTGGCCACGTGCAGCCCCTGTGGTGCTTTCCCTGAACCAAGCAGGGGCCGTGCACCCAACGCTGGTGGTTCCCCCAAGGAGAGCAGCCCTGACGCCTTGGGACTGGGAGATGGGTGCGGTACGCTCTGGGGTTTCTCAGTGTGTTCCTCACGTTGTCCTCTTGGGTGCCCTCCAGGAAGGAAAAACCACTCGACAGGCTGCCTCGAGCAGAGCCCGCTGTCACAGCCCGCTGTCACCGGAGGCAGCTGCTGCAGCAGCAGCAAATGGGTTTGTATCCGACCGATGCTTTCTGAATACTAAATGCTCCTACAGCCTCGTGCATGCTCATCTGTGGAGCGAGCCTGTTGGCTGCAGATTCAAAGACATCCTCTCTGGGACGGGCTGCTCGTGCCTTCCCGGGGAGGGTGCCGCTACTGCCCTTCAGTGTCGGTTGTTCCCCTCCCTCTCACAGACACTTCCTAATCTGCTGTCTCAGTCTCTTTGCTTCAGTCTGGTGGGGGTTTCTCTGTTCGTCTCCTTCCACACGTGACATGCAGGGTTTGATCAAGGCTCTTGTCTCGAAGCTTTATTCAAAATTCCTTTTAATACATCCCTTGTCTTTCTTGAGCAGCCTTTTCTGTGAGGGTAGGACACGTGCTGGAAATAAGAGCTCTCTGTAGTGCTGACGAGATGTTCTTGTTTCAGATAATCAGATTTGGGAGTGGCCGAGTAGAAAAAGAGGTTGCTGTGCTAGTTGGGATGGAGAAAGATGCTTTTAAATTCCCAGATTAGGAATTTTACGTCTTGCCCAGGACGAAGGGACGTCAAGTGGAATTTCTGTGTATGCTGCCAGCACTGCCTGCCCCCTCCCCAGTAGGATATTCCATTCTGGGGTTTCTATGCGTTGTCATAATCCTTTGGGATCCCGTAGGAATGTCAGGGCTTCTCGTCAGAGCAGAGACGGTGTTTTGGCCCTGAACCCACCCCCCTCTGTGTGTGGCTCTGCCTGCCCGTCCCCCAAGCAGGCGCTCTGCAAGAGCTGGCCCGAGCACGGCTGGCTCCTCACACCCAGCACGCCCGTGGCCTCTCCCCCTGTGCTTTCTGCAGGCTCTGCTCTCTCCCTCCTTCAGCCCGAGCTCCCCAGCTCCAGGGGGGTTCCCTGGCTGGGTTGCCATGGAAACTCTTCTCCATCCAGCATCTCAGATCCACACCTCTTCTCTCACCTGGACCGTGGGCGGCTGCTGGGCACCACGCTGGCACGGGGGTGTGAACGTCCTGCACCTGTGCCGGCCCTCCTCATCCTCCCGTCTCCTCGGGGTGCGAAGCCACCACCCGGCCCCGCTGCCCTGGGGGGCTCGGCAGGCACACGCTCCTGCCTCCCACCTTACGGGGCTGCTCAGGGACGTGGTGGAGTCCCCATCCCCGGAGGTGTTAAAAAACCGTGTAGACGTGGCACTTTGGGACATGGTTTAGTGGTCGTGGTGGCGTTGGGCTGACAGCTGGACTCGATGATCTTAGAGGTCTTTTCCGACCTTAATGATTCTGTGACTGTAATTCTGTCTGGCCCTTACTCTGATGGGTCTGTAGGTACGTGCCAGGACTGGCTGGTTGGTGTTTAAGGAACTGCTGGTCTGTTCCTGGAGCATTTCCCCCCCATTTCTGGCTACCTTACAGGGTGACAAACACCTCTGAGAAGTGCTTCCCAGAAGTTTTGCAGGGAGACGGATGAGGCTGGGATCCTCCTAGGTGAGACAGGCACTGTTTGATAAATTTTCCCCGCTGGCAGTTCTGCTGAGCAAGGAACTGGGGAAGCGGAGGCAGGTTTGGTGACGCGGCAGTCGCCTTCAGGGGCTGGCACCCCCTTTAGCGATGGATGCTGTATCAGGCAGGGAAGCTCTGGATCTCTACAGTGAAGGAAAGGCATCTGCAATGAAACAGTCTGGGGGAATCTCTGGGCCAGGCGTTTGGTTTCTCTCTGCGGAGCGAGCAGTGCTGCACTGGAGCTCCTGTTGCAGCTTTGCTGCCGCTGGCTGCAGTGCAGCCGCTCTCAGGGCTCCCCCCACAGGGGCTGCCCTCGGTGCACCCCCCACCTCTGTGCATTTAACACACCTGTATATCCACGCGCTCCGAAACCTCACTGGTCCAGCCTGCGCTCTGTCAGCTGCTGCTTTACCTCTGGATGCTCTCTGCAAACACGAACTCGGCTGTTTCGAAAGCCTTTAAAATCTGCTTAACCAGCTTTTCTGCCAGGAACGGCCCTTTCTCCTCCAAGCTCTCCTCCCGGGGCAGCTTGCGTGCAGCTCGGTGGGGCCCCCCCCACCAGCTTAGCCGGTAGATGGCAGCTGGGGTGCTCTGACACCTCCGCTGCTGGCGCTGGTCCTGCTTCAGAGGGAAATACAGCACCGGGCTTCTCGGCTGGGCAGCTGGATATTAAAGATTCGGCTTGAGAAAGCAGGGACGTAGCGGAGGGACAGGGCTGCCTGTCCCCAAGCTTCGCCCACGCAGCACTCCGGTCCCTTCCAGCTGCTGCTGCTGCTGCTGGCAGGATCCACTTTACTCTCAGGGCACGACTCATCCTGAACCCTGCAACGCTCCACCCTAGTTATGGCTGCTGCTTCCAGGGCTCTCGCCCCAACTCACTGCAGTTTCTCTGTTGAACCTCCACCTTCCCTGCTGCACCTTAAAGCTCTTCCCTGCCGGTTTCTGCTGATTAAACTCCTTGTCCGTGGCACACCCTCACCCAGGGCTTGACTGCAGCTGCCCAGACATGTGTCTTCACTGGGTATGACATGCCTGACACTGTAACTCCCCTAGTTCCTCCCTGCCAGCATCAGGACTCCAAAAATGGGACAGGGGAAAGGAATATCTGGATTTTGTCTTCTGTGCTAAGAAAACCTCCCTGCTGGCTCTGTTTAATTCATATCCTGTCTCTCACTCCCTGTAGCAGCTCCATCTCCTGGGTCCTGCATGGCTTTGGATTCCTGTCACCTCAGGGGGGAAAAGCAGTTGCCAAGGACCAGAAGATTCTGCTCCAGTCGTGCAAAGAGAAGCTCTGAGCCCAGCACTAGCCTGTTGCACTGGCTCACCCCCATCCCTTCGTCTCTGCTCGGTACTTTTCAGAATCATTCTTGCAATTCCCAAGCCCAGACATCACAAGGTGTGCTGCTCCCACAGTGAGCCCACAGGTGAGCGCTCATGCCACCGATCTCTAGGCTCAGACACTGTTTTCATCTACCCAAAACAAGGCCTGGACATCAGTATCTCCAGCCAGTAAGCGTAGAGTGAAATGTTTTCTGTCTGTTGCCTCCTGAGACTTGAAGCCCTGTTAGCCCAGCATCAGCGCAAACAGAAGGCAGAGACTATATACAGCATCCTCTCTCGCCTCTTCTACCAGCCCTGGGGAAAAATAAGCCAGCAACGGGGTGAGGAGCAGGCGCTGAGGCAGAGAGGCTGCCCCGCTCTCTCCGGAGCACACGGTATCACACGTGTGACAGGGGTACGCGAGAAACGGGCGACAGTTCATGTTTGTGGCAGCCTACGTGAGTCCCAGTGAAACGCGAAGGGGACGCATGCTCTGGAATAGCTGGGGCTGCCAGACTGCAGAGCCCTTCCCTGCACATCACGGGGACAGAGCTGATGCCACGGGGACAGAGGTGACACCGGCCTCCTGCCCCTTTCCGTCTGGCAGCTTCTTACAGCCGCGGTTGGCAGCGGCATCCAAGGAAATGGCATTTGGTACCTTTGATTCTCGCTTCCCAGGCTTGTGCTCAGCAGAGCCTGAGGAGCGGAGCGACGGCAAGCGGTGCTTCAGCGGGGAGCTGCCAGGAGCGCGCAGGCGCTGCTCCCTCCAGTTACCTGTTGCTGGAGCTGCCACATCTCTCGTGCCCGGAGCGTCACTTGCTCTTATCACCAGTGTCTCATTTCCAGCATTATCCCAGCTGCTGCTTTTTTCGGTACGGCGGAGGGAAGCTGATGGAGGAGGTGGGACCTTGCGCGGAGGTGATTAGCGCTCACATTCTTTTCCCTCGGAGCAGAAACTGCCTTTACACACCACAATCTAATAATGAAAATAATTACAAATTACTCTGGGAAACGGGACTGTGAACCTCGCCGGGTTTCTGGGGCTTTATTATGTGTTCATGGACGTTTTCCAAAAGACATTTAATTGCCTTCTCTGGTGCACGTGGAAACTGTCTTCCAGCGTGTGCATGTGTATGGGGGCGGTTACACTCACAGAGTGCACTTGCCTGTGCTGTCAAGTGTAAACAGACCATTTCTGCACTAAAAATAACCGAGCCCCTGAGTAACAGAGCAGCTCAGCTCTGCAGCCCAGATGCAGGAGCTCAAAAGGGTTAGGTCACCTATTCTTCATTAACGGTGCTGTTTAATCACAAAGTCCCCCCGACGATTCGATCCTGCAGAGATTTAAAACAAAGTACCCAGTTGCTTTCCCTCCAAAAAAAAAAAATAAAATTGCTTCAGTCTGTTCTCAGGCAAATACAGATATCAAAGACAATCTGTTAAGTAACTTTGATGTGAGGCTGCCTAACACCACCACACGCATTACCAGGGGGCTCTGCAGCAGCGTTTTGGGAAGCGAAAGATTTTTAAAAATCACTTAAGAGTATTAACCAGTCCTGTCTGTGCCAACCTGCTCCTCTCCTGGCTCTCCAGGCACCTTGCAGATGCTCGTCCTTAAAGTCCAACACTCCTTCAGGGAGGGTAATTGCCTGCTTTGCAGAGGAGGAGGAATCAAAGCCCAGAGCTTGCAGAGCGAGCCAGGGGCAGAGCTGGTGGTGGTCTCCTGCTCTGGGTCTGGACGGGATTTGCATTCCTGTTCAGCCTGGAAGGTCTCTGTTGGCATCTGTCAGCATTAGACACATCCTTCTTCTGAGGCTCTGCTACTGGCAAGTCCTGCAATAGCAAAGCTTCGTTTCCCCTTGCTGAGCTGGTCAGAGGGACGTCTCGGGTCCTTCTGGACTGAGAAGGTCCCCACCTCTGCGTCGAGAGCAGAGAATCACACGTGGCTGGTGTTCGTGCGAGGAGGGGAAGGTGGCAAGATGTTTGATTTGTTCGTCCTGATCTCGTACATGAACCATCTTCCCCACGTTCCCTTTATTAATGTTCTGTCTAGGCTTTCTATGAATAATTAAGATCCTAATTTGCTGTAAGAATTAGGTCTCTCAAGGTACCTGCAATCAGTCGCATTTCTCCTCCGGCCAAGGAAGCCACCGTTATTTAGTTGTTGACAGTTATTGTGAGACAGAAGCAAACATAAAACTGCAGCCTTGCCCTTCAGCGCCGGCTTTTGTAACGTGACATTTCCTCCTTTTGAAGCAAGAGAAGCATAAACAGGGAAGGGGCGAGGGTCGGAAAGCGCACGGTGGGGATGCGTTAGAGCGCTGCCGTTCCGAAACACAAACTGAAGTCCTTTCTAAAAGCTCGCTCGAGTGGGGCAGATGGAATTAGTGCTTTGCTGCCACACCGTCCTGCAGCAGGGCTGTCTCGCCGCTAAGCACAGATTCAGGGCGTTTGTGGAAAGAGCTGGTGATGAATGGGTTTTCATTAGTTCAGAAGAGGGGAAGACTGCGACGGAAAGTGCCTCCCAGAACCATCCGTCACGCTGCCCTGCAATGCCTCAATAAAGGGCTTTTTAACAAATGCCGAGCACAGGATGGATCTCATCGAAAAGCCACTACTCAGGTTATTCTGGCAAGGAAAAGAATTGCAACCAGCACCTGCGGGGAAGAGCGCGAAGGAAAACGGCCTCTGTTCCTGGTTCCTGACAACAGAAGAGCGAAGGAGCATGGACTGTGACCAGCCGACGGAGGGACGCGCAGCCAACGTATCAAGAGGCTGAATACTGTGAAACAAGGAGAGTTTCCTTCAGGGTATCCATGGAAGATTAGCTGCAAATCCCTTTTGTCTGGGACTTGTAGACATTCTTGCACTCAGCCTAGACTGTCAGTCAGTTCTCTTCGCTGTAGGTCTAGGTGGAGTTCTCCAGGGATGCCAAGGTGTGCTTTCAGGATGCATAAGGGACACGAGAGCAGGCTCTTACACTGTTCTGATGCCTGAGCCAGGTCGGAGCAGGTCCTGGGGAGCGTCCAGGCAGCACGGCGCTCCGCGAAGTTGTCGGAGCTGCTGCCTCAGCTGAGCACCACGCTGCAGCGCGCATCGGCCTCTTCCCCGACTCAGAGGGAGCCCTGCTGGGAGGTGCAGCAGCTCGACTCGGATCCTCCCTCCCTCTCGCTTCTTGGGACCAGTCTGAGCGTGACCTCCCCTGGGGAAAATGACTCAGCCAGGCGTGGCACAGCACAGCCCGGTCAGCCCCCACCGATGAGCAACACAGGCACTGGCCAAGACACTGGGCTATGAAATGGTCACTGCCAGAATCTAAGGAGCGAGACCCAGCTTCACCTTGTGGGCTGCAGCTGCAGAAGAACCATAGAATCATGATGAAGTGTGAGAGGGTAGTACTGGAGAACATGAAACTTCTGCTCGACTTTCTCCCGTGCACCCAAATCCCACCCTCCTCCTCCTTCCCCGTTACAGTGACGGAGACGCAAACCAAACACACCTTCTCTTGGAGCTGATCTCTATTTCAAGAGAAGGCTGCTCCCGTGGGAATAAAATAGGAACACTGGCATGGGGTGGTGAACAAGCCCCTAGAAATTTTTTGCCACCTGGTTACTTCCTTCCCTTCTTAAATATCCTGAAATAAATTTTACCACAGTAGCTGCAGCCTCATACAGTTGTGAGAATGCTTCATGCAAGAAAAAAAAAAAGAAGGAAACAAATAAAGCCCTTCCCTGGCTACGCAGGTCTGGAAATCTCGATGTTTCCCCATCACCCCTGGGAAAGGGAAGGGCTTTGCCGAGACACAACGCAGCAGAGTCACCAGCAGTTCTCCAACAGCCTCCCAAGGTGCCAGACCCGAATCCTGCCCTGACTTGCAGGCAGTGAGCCGAAGCTCCGGGTTCCTCTCGTGGTCACCAGGTGAGCGAAAGGAGAGGCAGCCCCCGAGGAGCCGCGCTCTTCACACAGCCCCGCGAGGCTCGGCTGGGTGCAGAGGGGGCAGAGCGTGGCAGCCAGTGCTCGCCGAGTGCCGGAGCTTCTGCAGACCCGTGAAACGCTCCCAGGGTTACTGTGTCTTTGCCTAACTTATAGCGGCAAAGAGGGTGACAAAACAACAAAAGCCAAATCCACCAGCACTCCTGTAAGGTTACCAACAACTAGACAGACACTGCTTCGTCACTCAGCGCAGGGCTCAGCACGCTCCTCGGGAACTGCGAGGGCGCAGCGGGTGCCGTGGGGGAACACACACACACAAACTTTCCAGGTTTCTGTGGTGCCTCCCTCAGGCCTTGCTCAATTCCTGTTACCAGACAACATCTGTGATAACTCACAAAGCTCCCCCAGGCCCCGCGGGGCACCGGTCCCAGCGTGCTCCAAACGCCTCCTGTTCTTCTTTCATCTGGCCAAGCGCGGCAAGCTGGGACCCGCACCCCGCGCAAGGAATACTGCTCGGCTGACACCGAGCAGGACACCTCCGTGGACTGTTTCCCAATAAAAAGAAACCAAGAGCAACTGCGATTTGCTCCATTTAATGTCAATTAACTGCGACCCTCAGAGGCCAGGCGAGATGCCAATCTAGCAGTTTGTTGGCCAACCCCTCGGGGACGTCCCATTTCTCAAACGCCCCTTTCCCAACCAAGCCTCTACTCTTCTCAGCTTGAAGTTTTAACAAGTCATCAAACCCCACTGTGCTAAACTAGAAAGAACTTCAAAACCTGCAGGTTTCCTCTGGAGGATGTGACTGAACAGTGGAGAGGACGCACGGGCAGGCAAGCACCCTTCTCTGCAGTGGGGACACCGCTACCTCTGGCAGCTCCTGACAGTGACAGTGTTACTGGATCCTGTTAGAAAGACACGACGTCGTTAGGGCTGGGGAAGAGGAAAAGGAGCAGCTGTTGTTCTCGGTGTGCTAGAAATTCTCCTCCCTCCCTAGGTGGGGAAACAGGCAGCTTATTTGCAAAAGGCAAGTGGTTACCTAAAAAACTACTGAAAAAAACACGAAGGCTGCTCAGCCCCTTCCCCTAGAAAACTGTAAAAATGTTGGAGACACAGTGTGGCAGCAGCGAGGCTGGGAAGGTCTCTAGACCACGCCACAGCCATGGCAGGGTCCAGAGAGGTCTGGCTGCGACTCGTAGATGCTCCCTGTGGAGGATTCGGGAGCTCAGGTCCTCTCTGCCCTCTGTCTGGGTGTTCACGGGGCAGTAAGTGGCTGTGGCTGGTCTCCACGCTGTCCAGGCAGCTGCTGGTATGTTGGCATCTCCTGCCCGATCAGTCCTCGAGGCCGTAATCGCTGCCAGTGACCAGTCCCAGCCTGGGCTCCCCTCCTCCGGAGGCGTCTCCTCTGAGTGTGCTGCTGCTCAGTTGCTCTCTACCAGCTTGGCTAGTCCCTGCCGGATCTCACTGAGCTCAAAAATCTTCACATCTATTATCTCTGCCACCTTGGTGACCTCGTTCTGCATCTTCTCCCTCTCGGCTAGGGTCTCCGCCAGCGTCTGCTCGGCCAGGTGAAGGCGCTGCTCCAGCTCTGCGTTGCGTGCCTCCAGCTCCTGCCGAAGGACACAAGCACGATGAGGTGGCTGTCCCAGCGCCGATAAACGCTGCTCACAGACCAGCACCCTTATCTCCGTGAAACACCCCAGTGCCAGGGGACCCACACCCAGCCAGCCCGAGTCTCCATCAGCCCTTTCATTGAGGAATCTCCCTACCTTGAGCCGCAGCACTCCAGCACACGCATGTGAGCACGTGTTGCCCAAATCCAGGCACCTGCCCACAGTTTGCAAAGGCAGATTCCCCCACGGGCATCTCCAGGCCTGACGGCATTTCGTATTTGAATGTTAATTCTGCCATGAAAGCCAGTGCCTGCGTACGGGGCCGAGTCCCACAGCAGATCCCTTCGTCCGGTAGCTCAGAGGTAAACACAGGCAGGCAGCGCCCCTGGGGACTGGCACAACAGATCGTGCTTCCATCTGTGTCCTTGCCCCAAGGTGCAGAGCAGCTGGCATCCCTCCTGCCAGCCCGACTGAGTCAGAGCTCTGCTCCCCAGCCATCCCTGGCCATCCAGCAAGCTACAGGGGACTTGTGAGAGACAGAGGGTCACAGGACATCACCCATCCTGCGCCAGTCCCATGCCAGGGGCTACTGCAAGTGCTGGGGGAGAATACGTGAAGGCTGGGTTTGCTGTTGTCTGCTGACTGAGCCCCCTCTGAGGCACACAGGGAGGGTGGAAGGAGGCAGAGACATAGGTGAGGACCTGTTCCCACCATCCAGAGGCAGAGATGTGCACAGCAGCTCTGCAACGTTCACTTTTTTGGCTCAGAGGAGAAACTGGGACGGATCTTTCTACCATGAGTGCAGAGGTGTCCCAGATCTGCCACCCTTACCTGCAGCTTCTGCAGCGTCTCCTCACGCTCGCCCTCTGCTTCCCATCGGCCACACTTCTGGCTCTTTAGCATCTGAATCTCCTAAAACACGAGGAGAAAGAGTATCATGTCAGATCCACTCCTGTCCCAGTGGGGCCAGCTCTCACCACACGGCCCAAACAAGGCCCCTTCCCTCTCTCCAAGGGTCACACACCCACACTTGGCTCCAGATTTTAACACCTCCCTTTCCAACCTTCTGTGTCTGCTGTACCTGCTGCCTCCCTCTAAGCCTCCAGTCCCTAACCAAGATGTCCAGTGGTCTCTGCATCCGTGCTCAAGATCCCAGGCTCCTGGGTCCCTGCTCAGCTGTTGGGTGAAGCCTTTGCACACCTTTGCCTTGCTGCAGCGTTTTACTTGCAGCCTGAGTAGCTCTGGAGAGCAGGGAGGGATTTCTTCTCACTAAGGATCAGGAACCCCAGAAAATCTTCCCTCCCCAGTCCCCGTTTTGTGGCTCCAACCCTAAGGCTTCGTCCACCCGCCCTGCTGAAGAACGGCCGCCAGAGAGCCTGCAGTGCAAATCAGAGAGATTCTCTCCACATCTCCCCTCCTTCACAGCCCCTGTAATTAAAACTCTGCTTTAAATCATTCATTTAAATGCAGTGAGAGCGAGGAGCAATTACTACACTAGAGGCTAAGTGCAGCTGCAGACGGCTGGGAGGCGAAGGGGTAAGACGCAGCCCCGTCGCTTGTGCAGCGTCTGAGACTCTCCACTCAAGGCTATTTGCAGGGGAAACTCCCAACACTTTACTCACACTCAGTTTTCCCTCTCTGGGGAGGGAGACCACTGAGGGGGCTGCACTGGCTCACAGAGGCTCCTGGCTTGCACAGGCAGCGTGTGCCACAGCGCGAGGGGCCCCTTGCACTCGTACAAGCTGTAACAACGGACAGAGCGGTGCCGAGCAACAGGGCACCCAGCCTTAGGCTTTGCTTTGTGGGGTATTACCTCGTCTTTAGCCTTGATCAGCAGTTCCAGCTCCTCCAGGGTTTGGCTCAGCTCTTCCTTGTTGTTCTCGCTGGAGGAATCATGAGACCCCTGCGACTCCAGTTCTGCCACCTACGTGGAAGCAAGCACAGGGACAGCGCACTCAGGTACAGGAATGTCCTGACACCTTGTCACCCACAGCCGTTCCCTGTCATGTTTTGGCTTCCTTGCAAACCCAGCCGGGCTTACAGCCGGGTAGCAGCTCCCACCCTGGGGCTGTTAGGGAAAAATTCTCTCCTTCTGCTCTGCCCAGATCACACACAGGACACGCCGTGGCAAAATTCAGTCTAGAGAGACTGTCTCTGCTTTCTCCCGCAGTCTTGCACTTCCAGAAAAGCCTGACTGGCGGACACCAAGCACATGAGCCTACAACCCAACACGATGGTTAGACCCAGCTCCATCTGCACCCCCGGGCCAAGACTGCTGAGGGCAAAGGAGTTACTGCAGCTCAACCACGGCAGAGCTGGGAGGAAGGGTTTTCCCAAGCGTGCTCCCCAGTCCTGAAAAATTCAGCCCAGTGGCTTAGATTATTCATGAAGAGGATTCATTTTTAAAAGCTCATCAGGAGGTCTGCAGCAGCTATCGCTGAGGTCCAGGCTCTGCAGCTGCAGCTCTGGTGGTGGGTACTGCGACACGGACAGGGCTCGGACCCTGGCCTGATCCCCTCCCACGAGCAGGGCAACGCTGGCTGAGCTGGGCTTCTGCCAGCGCCCACGTAAAGAGTGGTTGTGAGCTGTCAGGCTCACAGAGTCATGACCAGAATCAACCAGTTCTGGTCCCAAAACGCTCCAGTTTAGGGACAATAATCTAGATGTTTTATTGAGTTACAGTTACTTCTACGATTCTGCAAAGTCCCCAGTGGTTGCCCTTCACCCAAGGCTCATGAAATCCTCACTCGTGGCGGGGAGAAAAGCCACCAAACGGCTGCGTGAGCACAGAGGAACGGCGGGGAAAAGGCAGCCTGATCCAGCCAGCCCCAAAACCACACACGTACGTGGGCACAACCAGGATCTCTGCTGTACCTAGGGCAGGCTCCTGCTGCAGAGGAGAAAATTTGTTCCGTGCAGCTCTTTTACTGTCTGGCTGCAGCACTGAGAGTTAGCAACGGGCACAGCGAGTCCTGGGGGACGGCTGTTTGCCGCACAGACCGGCCACGCAACAGTCATCAAGAGGAAACAGCTGTTAATTGCTATAAATCCCTGCTGTCTTTTGAATGAGCTGTCTAGAAGGGAAATGGTTTTATGCCTTCTTCGCCAGGGCTCCAGAGTCCTTTCCCAGCCAAACCCCAACTGTCCTAAAACCCCTTCCCAAGTGCTCGGCAGCTCCTCCCTCCCAGCAAACCCAGCCGTGTGACCCTCACTCCTCTGCCCAGACACACACAGGCCTCCTCAGTTGATCTGTGACCTCCCTGACATCACGCAGGTCAAAAGATCCTATTATTCCAACCCAACAAGGGCTTGTTTGTACTGCGCCACCCGGGTGCCATGATGTTGCAGCTTGGATTCAAGCTAATTATAGCAGAGAGAGCAGTTTTCATCCTTCCTGTCAGCAGCCAGAAGACTGCCCTGATGCCCAGCTCAGGGAGGGGCAGGGGCCTTACTCAGTATTGCTGGCAGCTGGGAACTACCCCCAGAAAACCTGAAGGGAAGCTGGTACTGTTTGATTTTATGCTCTGGTTTCCTCCGTACATCCACGGGGACCTGGCACACTCCCAACTCGCTCTGCAGAAAACAGGAGCTCTTGTGAGCGCTCCTCAGTTACGTGGCCCTGTTCCTTGACAAGTTTTCCTTGCTAGGCTCCCGCAGCATCCTGAATTTCCAGCCCATCTCCCCCTGACACCCATGAAAAGCGATGGGAGGAGGGGGTCTAGGGCACCATCTGGCTCTGGGAGGGGCTTTCCTCTGCCCTGCCCTGCAAGGGTCCTCCCGTGCTCACCCGCTGCCGCAGCGTTTCCGTCTCCTCCTGATAAGCAGCCAGCTGCTTCTTCCACTGGTCCACGTTGGCATTGGCTTCGTGGAGAGCAGCCACGAGCTTGTTGTTGTTGTCCTGGAGGCTGAAGAATTCGGCCTCCCACTGGACCTCACTCACCGACCTGTGTGAGAGAACAGGAGAAGTGTGCAGGAGAGCGTAAGAGAGTCTCTGCACAAAGGTTTCTTCCTCCAGTGTCAATATGCAATGAGACCACGCTCTTGGAATTGCTGTTTTCTATTTGGCTTTTGTATCACCTCCCAAATGTAAATGCTTCCTTCAACCCTGAATCTGCATCTCTTTCCTTTATCCCTGGATACTATTTGACTTTGAGGCCGTGTGTGCTCGCTTGAAACTACAGAAACCACACTGTGAGACTAATGGGGTGGGGGAGATACGGCTACTCTAAAGAAGCTTTGCAATGTGGGACTGTGAATCCACTTTTTAAACCCTTGTTGGATCCGTTTGCTTTGAGTAAAACCCCAGACTTAGGAGAAGGTAGCAAAGGACACTTGATTTTGATTTAAAAATATTTTAAGTGTTCCGCTGGGAGGTCAATGAGACCCAGCGGGCAGAATCCAGCCCAGAGCCTTTTGAACAGACAAAGAGCAGAAGCAGCAGGGACTTTGCTGGAATCATCAGGGGAATTAACACAAAGGCAGCCCTGGGCCGGCTGGAAAAGTGTGAACATCTTCTGGTATCACAAACTACTGATCTGCAGATAACTGGCATCAACTCATCCCCGCTGCAGGCACAAAGCATTCTCCTTCCCAGGCTGCCTGAACAGCAGATTTCCCCTCCGAACTCGAACAACTTTCTGCTGGGGAAGAAGAGAAATTGGTGCGGTGGAGGGTTTGAGCAGCAGCGGACATGGGGGAATACCCAGCTACCTTGAAAGTAGCGTCGGGTCAAAAGCATTTGGGATGACAGGGACATGCACCGAATCCTGCCAAAATAGAGAGCTGAGGAGTCAGGGGCAGAGAGCGCTTGTGGCAGCCTCACCCTTCGGAAAGCATCTTCTTCAGCCGCTCCTTCTCGGTTGTTATCTCAACATCTGCACTCTGGCTCCGAAATAACTTGTCTTCTCCCGGCCCATTGGAGCTGATGATGGGGCTGGGAAGTACCTGGGGGATGAGGGAGAGGTGGTTATCACAGAGCAGGGAGCACAGGGCTGCGAGGGCTTTGCAAACACATTCACAGCCGGGTTCCCAGGGCTCTTGTGAGAAACACGGATATTCTGTCCCAATTCTTAGACAGCGCTGCGCTCACCTACGTGACAAGGGCTGTCAAAGATCCTCATGTATGGCTCAGCAGCACCACGATGGCTTTGGGAGCTGTGTGGACACAGGGCTCTCTCTTGGATAGGCAGGTTAGTGTCCTGCTCTTCCAGAAGCTGCCCTGCTGCCACGTCCTCCCCTTCCCCGTCTCCACGCCACGCTGGGGCAGCGGTCCCAGTGCACAGATGTCCCGAGCAGGTGTGCTCGCAGACTGCACACGCCAGCTATTCCCATCACAGCCTGTGACCCGTGTCCCACGGCTGGGCACAACGCGCTGCTCGAGCTGGCCCTGTCAGGGTTTTGCTGAATTCTTAGTAAGATTTTCTTGCTGGGTCTCAGAGCAGTGGAAAGACTTAACGGCCTCTAAACACAGACCTGGGTTTGGTTGCAAGTCTGGCTTCTGTACCTTGAATTTTGACACCGGGTGCCACTGGAATAGCGTTTCTCAGGCTCAAGGGAGGGAAAACCTGCTGTCGCTCAGATAGCTGTGGCACTCACTTTCCAAAGGTGTGGGACAAGAAACTCACGGTCTCTGCACCAAGGCACACCCCTCTCTACGGCTCCATATTCCCACGTACATCGGGGCTAGCGGAGACAAACAATTCGTCCTCCCAGGCTGCAGGGAGCTGCCAGTGGAGCAGAGACGAATATGCAGAAGCCAAAGTGGACTTTGGTGGGAGCAGCAGCTCTGAATATGCAGAAGCCAAAGTCCACTTTTGCATATTTGGAGCTTCTGCTCCAGCCCGTCCAGAAGACCCTGTCTGCTCTGTCTCCTCTCGCAGTAGAGAAGAATCTTGGCACCAAGAGGGCAACCGGAGCTATAAAAAGGCTCTCTGTGCAATAAGTCTCTGGAATCTGGAGTTGGGGGCTGCGAGACCAGGTGGCTGGCGAGCCTGCTGGAGCTCATAGGTGGCCCTCAGATGCCTGTGGTAAGGACGGCCACCTGCCTCCGGAGTCGGCTGACACCTATAAATAGAGCCAGACGGGGCCGTGAGATGTACTGAACACCAACTTCATGACGCCTTCCAGAGAGTGACTGAGAAGTGAGACCTGCAAAATACAGCCCTGCCCCACCTTTACTGCAAGGTGGGGAAACTGAGGCAGCTTTCCTATTCCTGAGCTTCCTACTCTGCTGTGTTGAGCCCCTGCGAGTCCAACCGAAACTGGTAACAGCTGAAGATGCTCCACACTGGTTTATTGCTTATCCACTGTGACAGACTCTGTGACGGGGATGCTAAACGAGATGGGGGTTGGCCTAAAAGGTACCAGAGGACAGAAGAGAGCTGCTGCCCTGGGATTTCCCCAGCTCTGAAATTCTGAAGCCTACGTAAACTAGTGTAGATGCAGAAAATGAGGGAGCCCTGATTTAATTTCAGGAGACAGATTCTGCTCTCTGCTCACTTGCAAACAGAAACACAATCAATTATTCAAGGATGAAACTCATGTTGGAAGCTCTACTAATGTGGAGACTATGAATCAGCGGTGGGACAGTGGGAGAAGGGACGATGGGCTGACGTACAGGCTGGGGAAGGCAGAAAATGGGGGAGGAGATCTGCATGCCCAGGGCACAGTTCTCCAGAGCTTATTCTCTCTCCTCCATTCCACTGCTCCTGGAGTTGGTTTAGCTATACAGGGAGAAAGGTAACAGCTGGTGTGAGAACGATCTGTGATGGGCTTAAGCTTTCTGGCTTGGTCTCCTGGGGGAAAAAAAATTGAATGAGTGGCTGTCGCGCAGGCAGCTCTAGCTTAGGGAAGAGTTCCCAAGGGGTGTGTGATTTCTACTCTCACAGCACAGCTTCTCTTCCACAGTGCAAATACGACAGAAGTCCGGCCAGGACTCCTCAGTCACCAGCTCTAAGAAATCACTTTGTCTTTCCAGGAACAGCACCATCATCTATCAGGGACACTTGGAGAAGAACCCAATCTACTTCATGTGTTTCAGCAGAGCCACCACAAGAGCCATCAAAACGTGAAGCTCCAACCTCAATTTCTGGCAAGAAAACTCTCAGAGAGACAGGGACGAAAGCAAGAAGTTACTAGAGGAGCTCAGCACGGTGAGGGTTTTCCCTAGCTGTCCTTGCTCTGCAGCGAGCTCGAGCTGTGCCTCTTTCCAAGCATTACCTGGTGAGATGCGATACTCAGGGCAGGGTTGGTCAGCTCTGTTTTATCCTGGGACTTCTCCCTCGCCAAACGGGCTGCTTCTTTCACTTCCTGGAACTTCTCTGCAAACTAGAGGGAAGCAGAAAAGTCGCTCTGTTGCTATACCGAAATGCGGAACGAACCAGAACTGACACGCCCGGGTTACTCCTCCCTTTGCAACTCCATTCAACGTGCTTTTTAATTTCTCTTCAACTATCAATAAAACTCAGGGAATAGCCCCTTTGTGCCCCTGCCCGTGACTCTGGCACTCAGGGCTGCGGGGTGAGCTAAGCAGCAGTGACAGCAACTGAGCTCAAAGTCCTAATTCAATTTGTGATGCTCAAGACACTCTCCAGATATTACCTTAAAGCATCTTTGCATCTTGCATTAGATTTTAGCACAGTGGGAACGGTATCACATCAGGTTGCTAAAGCGTTTTCTCCAGAGGCTGATGCTCAGGGTCGTTGCCCCTGCCAGCACCAGGATTCTGCCGGCACGCGCAGCATTACCTGGGAGAGGTGTTGCTCCGAAGCAAAGCCCAAGCCATACACCGTGTTGGCTCGGCTGTCTGCCCACTGCCCAAACTTCTGGGACGTCTTTGTGAAGGTCATGTTGGGGGTAATGGTGCTGTTGATGATGGCCTGTAAAGAGAGGCAACGATGAGAGTCAGAGAAAAGTCCAGCCTGCTGCCCTGGGGTGCTGGTGTGGGACTGATCAATATAATCTTGGTGCACTCTAGGAATTTGGGGTAGAAACCTCCGGGGTTTAAATCTATAAAACAACAACTCCGGCTTTTGGTGACCAAGAGTCTTTCTCGTCTGTCTGCGTGACACAAACAGATCTCAATCATCTTGCCTGCTGAAAAAGAGAGAAACAAAAAAAAAAAAAGAAGCCTCAGTATCTTCAGCTTCCTCCACTGCTGGAAAAGAAGATAAGAGGCAGCGTGCCTCTGGGGCCTCAACAAGTTTCTGATGTTCTCCATTTTCATGGTAAGTAAGGAAAAAAAAAAAAAGTCTAAAACAGCAGTCAGGAGTAGCTATTACGAAACACTCTCTGGTGGTAAGAGTAACAACAAAATAAATTGCCTGGGAAGAGTGCTGAGTCTCTGCCGCTGGAGGTCTTCAAGAACAAGTCAGGAAAACGCCCATCAAGAGCAGTTTGGGGAGAGTTAATCATGCTCTGTGGAAGTGACTGAAGAGGCTACCTTGGAGACTCCCACAACCCCTACCTCTGATTTCACGTTATCTGCAGGGGTTGGGTTAACGCAGGGTAAAGGATTTCGAAAAATCTTATGTTTTGTGTGCTTGGGGGCAGGGGGGTGAGAAGAGAGTGGGGCAGGCAGGGACAACATCAGACCCGAGGGTGTATCTTTTATCGCCACAGATTTTACTGTCTAACACTAACCACACCCGAGCACGGAGGCAGTGTTTGACCTTCCAGTCCCTGCAGTGAAGATGCTCGAGAGCCCATGCTGAGAACTGACCAATTTGACACCGAAACCATCAACACCAGAACAGATTTTGGCTGGAGAACAACCCGCCGTGAAGGTGCGTGACGCCGGCGGCAGGTGCCCGCCCTACCTTGGTGCCCCCCACGCTGATGATCCGGTACACGTTGCGTGTGGCATCGTAGAAATAGGAGACAGTCAAAGCGTGCTTGCTGGCAGGGATCCAGTTCCGTTTGGTGGCGGGGTCGATCTGGAAAACGTGGGCCCTGGTGCTGAAGATTGGCTGCTCCCTGCAAGAGAAACGGACAAAGAGGGTGTCAGGGCAGAGGGGAAGCGCATCGACTTCCTGGCACTTGTCTCGCATTCGGCAGCGCCAGCAGCACTTCTGCTATTGCCTTCTCCCCAGGGACATGAGACACCGCGTGCGAAGCTGTGGAGCCCCCGAGGACGCAGCATCTCAGCCTCTGTGCAGGGAGCAGCAGCCCCTCGCTGTCCAGGCTGGTATCACCTTGTGTCCCTCCTTACTAGGGGACTCGTGACTCAAGCTCTCCAGTATCCCTGGGAGTTGCTTTTCCAAGATCTCTGGGCTCCTCTGTGCTCTCTACAGGAGCTCTCCGCAGCCTCTCGGCACTCTTCCTAAGCCCACTTTAGAAGGGGCTGAGGGATGGCTGGCTGACACCCCCGAGAAGTACAAGCCCACGGCTGTTTATGCCTCCTGTTTGCCCACCATCCAGGTGGGCAGCACGACGAGAGCAGCTTTCGTAGCGCACCAGAGACCCTGGTCTATGAAAACACCCTTGGCATAACCACAGAAGTGTTTAACTACAGGCACAAGTCTTTACCTTCCTCTGGAGCTTCTCTGTCTTCCCCTGCAGCTTTCAGACATTTCCAAAGACCACAGCCCGGTCGTTCCAGCAATAACAGACTACACCCTCAGGTCAGCGGATCTCACACACACGTTCACAGGCACAAAACTTGCAAGCAGCCACACAAACAGGACAACACACCCTCATGTTTGGGGCGTACCTGATGGTCCTTCACCACACAGCCTATGTGGCAGGGTCAGGCTAAAAATAACATAACCCCTAATCATTAGCCTGACCTGAAGCTTTTTTTTCCACCGTCCCTCAGCACCTCAGTGGTCAGTTCATGGCAAATTCCCCAGCTATAGGATTTCTCTGGTACTTCGCAGGGTATCTCCGAGCTGGAGCTCTAGGGAAATGGATGGATGGATGGAGGATGTGTTTGGGATGCGAGCACAAAAAGTGCCTTCCCCCTCAGCCCAGCTCTTCCTCCCTTGACTCATGCTTGGGAAGCACATCCTGCAGCAAGAGGTCACATCACAGGACTAGAAGCAAGTCACTTAACAATGAATTAAAGGAAACACTTCACCACCAAGTGTGCAGCTGCTGCAAGAAAGCACTGAACCAAGCACTGCTTGGATTTTGTGATCTGTAACATCTGAGCTGAACTAAGGAGCTGAATCTCGGGCATCAGGATGTAACTTGAGCTTTTCAGGAGGCAGGAAGGAATGTTCCCGTGACACAACAGTCCAGGTGCACGAGGACTCGAGGTCTTCCTTTAGCTTCGGTGAAAACCCAAGGCACTGGCCACTGCCACACTTCGTACCCAAACCTCGTGAAACCTGATGGGGCTGGAAACACCCCACCCCCCCGTGACAGCTGCAAACAAGACACAGTCACAGTCCTGCCACGTGCAAGTTCCCAAAAGGCAGATATTTGTGTTTTCTCCCTCACAGGTGCAATGAGCAATGAGCAGTCCTTCCCATCAACCCAGAGACAACCGTACCTGGCGCTTTCTGAACCTTTAACCCTCAAGTCCTGGTCTAGTCCCCGAAGAAACAGAGGAAGGACGTTACCGAGTCGCTGACATTTGCGAGTGCGGGTAAGACACGCTACAGGCCAGTGGAGTTACTACGTGTCTCTCCTCCAAGAGCTTCCTCCTCAGGTCTCCCAGCCGGACTGAGGCTCCGTTTTGGTTTGGCCTCCCCAGCGATTCATTTCCTGGCGATGGCAGAGTCAGCTGTTATTTATCGCACAGACGGAGCGTTCAGCCAGGCAGCGTTTAGGGGCTTCGTTTGTCCCGAGCTCACAAAGCTTGTAATTTGTAATGATTTCTCATCACTGAACAAGTTTCCTTCCCTGTCGTGGGAGATAATTGGGTGAGCTGTGTAACCACAGTAAATCCCTTTGGCAGCAGGCGCCGGCTGTTGGGAGAAGGCCACGGAGGAGCCTGGAAGGCTCCAGTGTTTCCAGTCCTGCACACGTGATGCCGGCTGCGTGACGGAAAACCCTCCTCAGAGATCACCCAGCTATTCCTGCGCTCACTGTTCATCAGCCGGGTCTGCGCCCCGAGTCGAAGGAAGCCATCCTGCTGACTGCGGCAGGTTTCGGACTGAGCGACGTTTCCCCTCGCCGCGCACCCCGACAGAGCTCTCCGATGTTCCTGGAGACACCCCTTGTCTGCTCGCAGGGACGGGGTTGCAGCAGCACCCGGGAATTCGCCCACCGCCCGCTCTCCCTGCCCTGTGCTCCGCAACCCCAGACCCCAGCAGGGAGGAGTCCCCGGGGCTGCCCCGTGCCATGAGAGACAGCAGTGCTGCTCGTTTGCTTTGTAAATTAGTCTCCCCAGTAAACAGTCCCCACCCTGCCCTCCCCCGTATCAGCTGAGACTGCGCATCTCAAAAAAGGAGCAAAAGGGTAAGAAAGTGAATTTGCGTGAGGAAGGATGCCCACAGAAGGGTTAGAGAGCCCAGATCTCCCAGCTCTGCTGCTAAGTCTGCCTTCAAGCCGGTCAGCTTAGACTGTCTGACTACCTGGGGAAAGCCCCACTGCCTTCCTGCGGATCATCCCAAGGCAGGAGAAGCTCAGGAGGCCCCTCGGATGTCAACTGTCCTGTAACTGCGGCGTCACTAACCGCAAAAGGCAGCACCGCTTTCCTTCTGAGCGCCAGGAGTGGAAAAACAAAATGCCACTGGAAGGCCTGTCAGAGAGGAGAAAAGCCCGTCTTCCCAGGGGTTAGCTTACGCTCTTTCTACTCACACGGGGCTGACTTGGCTGCTCCCACGCCCAGCGCAGCCCCCCGGGCACGCACGCTCTTTTCCTCATCTCGGGAATGCCAAAAAACTCGTCGCTGACGGTGCTGATGGGGAAGGGCGCTCTACTTTTTGTGCCTTCACGTAGCCACTGCTGTCTCGGCACTCCTCACGCATTCGTTTCGTGCCCTATGGCATCCCCTGCAGCAACAAAACTTCCCGCCGTCTTGGAGAGATGTATCCCTTCCGGGGACAAACACAAAAGTCTCCCAGACTCTCGGAACAGCCCTCTGCCCGTTACACCAGACGTGCTTCGCTTCCAGCAGAGAGCAAACCAGCAGGGCTCATCGGCAACTTCAACCTGCCTGCCTGGTGCCAAGGAGGGAGCTCCTGCACCTCCTCTGAGGGCAACAAAATATGCAGAACCTCCTGAACTTCTCCGTCACATCTCCCCTTTCCTCTGCGCAAACGGGAGCAGTTGCTGCCAACTCGTGTCCCCCTAATCCTGGTGACTGGAGATGGTTTTATGAGGCCAGCACGTTATTGCCTCCTCGCAGCTACCTGAGCACAGTGCCAGCCTGGCATGGGGACAGGGCTTTCCAGGAAGGAGTTGCTTAAGCTCTGTAGGTAAAGCTCAGGAGGCCTTTGTGCTCTGCTTGGGAACAGCACTGAGGTGTTCATGCTCCCTTTGCAGTGCTTATGCAGGGAAAAAAAACCCACAAAACAAAGCGGGTCTTCGATTGTTTGCTTTAAATTCATCAAGTGATACAGACTGTATCCAGCTAGTACAAGAATTTCATTGTCAAGGATGCTGGCTAGCCTGGAAACCTGCCTTTCGGGACTCACTTATCTGACAAGGTTAAAGCCAACAGTACAAAACAAAAGCTTTCCTGGAGTCTAAGCAAGGGAGCTACAAGAAAAAACATTCAGAAAGCGTGGGCGGCAACGCAAACTAAGAGAGGAGAAAAAGAAGAAAGTCTGCGGATCTACGGGCACATCTCTAAGAAGTCACAAGTGGCTTATTAAACGGAAAATGCCGCTACCTCACCCTCGCTACGATTCCTTTAGCGGCAAAGAACCACGGCAGGTTTGACATGGCCCAGCACGGCCGAATGGATCAGCAAGGTGGGGACACGGGCAGGACCGCGGGGTGCTGGCGTACGTGCCGAGGGAAGCTCAGAGCAGGAGAAGCAGAGATCCTGAAAGCCAGATCTGAGATGTGTGAGAGGAGGAACGTCTGAGGAGCACTCGTCTGCATTCAGCTTGCTTCTGGCCAGGCTGCTGACCTCTTGCTTCCAAAACCACTACAAAGCATTTAAAAATAGTCCTGAGAGTGCCCAGGATTCAAACTGTCATGTTCTCTCTGCCGTTACAGCCCTCTTTTCCCCTGTGTTTTAAGAGTATATGCTGGAAACACCACACATCCCTAAATGCTGACACTTCTCTTCCTGCTCCCAGCTGGGAGTCCCCATAACAATACAGACACAGCAGCAAAAAAGGGCATGTGTAAATAAAACCACTTACATCCTCCCCAGGGCTGTCCTTTGCAGATAATTAAGAAAAACCAAAGCAAACGGCTGAAAGGACAAAGATCTGGCTGAGACACTGACACGATCAGCAAGTGCCTGATGGCAGCTGGAAAGGATCCAGGTCTCATCGCTGCCAGCATTTGTTCCCAGCCCAGGGGGGAAGGGCAAAATTCAATATCCCAGTCCCGCCGAGAGCTTAAAAATGACCCGTCCCCCACGAATGTTCCCTGGCACTCCAGCAGCAGGCTTCCAGCTAACGAGGAAAACCAAACCGCTGTAAGCGAAACAAAGAGATGATGTAACCGCTCCAGCTCTTCCTAATGAGTTCCTCGCACAAGCAAAGCACCAGGATGCTCCCCAGTAAAGACCCAAATGCCTCCTCTTGTGGCTTCTCCTCATGGAGTAAAGGGAAGAAGGTCACGCGGTGCTCGGGAAGGACACGCCAATACGCAGGGTACGGATCCATCCCTTCCGACGTGCTCACCGACCGCAGTCTCTGACTCGGTGGTTGTTAAGACGACGTGTAAAAGCGCACACCGGTCTCATTTCCACCTTGGTTCTTAGATTATTCCCCTCTCTGCAGCATCCAAATTGATTTCTCGATGAATGGTTTCTTATTTCACCATTGCCAGGAGAGCAAATCATTATTTCCCCTCTCGACTCATGATCTCAGCAGAGCAGCAACGGACCGAGCGAGCCAAAGGGACCGAGTTTGTCAAGGCTGGACGAGGGACCTCGTCAGGTGAGGACACACGGACGCGCTGCCAAGAGCCTGGAGGGGACGCAGCCCCTGCGGGCGCTGCCCTGCACCAAGGAGGGACAGATGGCATCAGTGTAGTCCTGTGCACCAACGCCACGTCGTACCCAGCAGGGGAACAGCGGGCATAAAAGGTGCCAAAGCCTGGAGAACAGACCAGCACTGTCCCCTCTGTTCCGTGTAATCTGAACACATATGTCACTGGATGCACGGACTGTCCTCGAGTGTCCTCTCTGGATGGGGGCTCTGCCACCCTCTTCACAGCTGCAGGTTCTTCTAAAATAAGCCAGTGCACTACAGAGAGAACGTGACAGAAAGGGAGACAAGCTGCTTCCCCGAGAGGCCTCTCCAAAGAGGGACTGCAGCATCTCCTGTTTAGGAGACAGCGCCAGGGCCTCTCTAACCCTCACCAGAAGAATACTCTCAAACCTGCAGAGGAGTCTAATAGCAGAACAGAAGTAAAAAGGTGAAGAGATCCTTGGTTTAAGCCACAGGAGTCACAGACCTGGCTGGGAATAGGGCACGTTCCCCGCTGCGTCCTCCAGCCTCCTGCCACGAGGTGATGGCATCCAACCCTGCCAAGGAACACGTCTCGTTCTAAGGAGTAGCCCAGGTTAGAGTAAGAGACCGAGAGCTTTTGAAAGAGCTGCTCAGCAAAACCTTTCATCTTTGTGTCTGAATTTCAAGAGCCCTGTGGCAGCTCCAGCGCGTTTCACCGTACACTCGCTCCCGCCTCTCTTTGCCCCACCCCACCTTCCGCTGCCTGTTGGGGTCTTTACAGCGCAGAGAAAGAGTTTTTTTTGCTTTTGCTTTCTCAAGGTATTTCCAATGCAAATACCTCCCCTTTGGGAAAATCCTGTTTGACAGTTACAGGCTCGCTCTCCCTTCAGCTGGTTCCTAAACCTAAGGGCAACTGCTAAAACGCAGCCCTCCTGCCAGACCTCTTTGAAAGGCAGAGGAAGAAATCAGGTTTTTATTGTTTGCTTTAGATCTTTTATTGCATCCAGCGACTCTTTGCTCTACACAGGGTGTGGGGAAGGGTCTCTTTCTGACTGCACAGCTGCATTTGACTTATGCTTTGTCCTTTTTCTTCTCTGATTTTCTGAGCAACCTGCAAGATTTTTCCCACTGAGATCCTCTTATTTTTTTTTTGCTCTCAGTAATTCTCGCCTCACAATCCTGTCTGCCTGCCCGTGACATGCCCATTTAGTTAACTGAATTACTTATCTCATCCTGCTCACCTGCCCCCACCCTTCGCCGCACGACCAGAGAGAAGAAACCTTATGTCTTGCTGTAGAGAGGGAAGCTTTTAGAGTCGCCACAAATTCATATTAATGCTTCTGTCCTGTTTTCAGTTCCAAAGCAAGGTGTGCGACAAAAGAGCAGGATTCAAATCTAGACACGGGTATAGAGTTTTAAGAGAGAGATTTGGTGGGTGAGTTCAAGTTCAAAGCACAAAGAGCGAATAGGTCTGAGGTTTAGAATAAAATCTTTTAGCCACATAAGGCAATAGCTGCAATGTCCCAGGGAGGCTGAGCTCCGTCCTCATTAACTTCGTGTGCCTTGGTGCTCCTGGATGGGGCTCGGCCAAGGGCATCTCTAGGAGGTCCATGTGCTGTTCCCCAGCCCGCGCCTCCTCTCACTCACTGCAGCTCCTCTTTGCAGGGATATTCATTTGCTTGTCAGAGGAAAAAGCCTCTCCGCACTTGGACGCAGAGAGGATAATCACTTCAACTACTCTGCCCTGCATCTAGGCAGTTTGTGGTCCCCCTTCCGTCTAAAAACCAAACCAAAAACGCCTTGCAGGAAATCACAAAGTCCCACATCAGCAGAACCATTTGTTTCTGCGGATCACGGGCGGCACAAGGGCAGGGAAGGGCTCTGGGGGCGCGGTGTTGCTGCTGGCGGCAGCGGGATACCTTCAGAAGGCAGAGGACCCAGGGATGTATTTCTGCACAGTGGCTGGGCTCAGTGTGCAGCCACAACGAGCAAGCACCCCTCAAAACCAGCATTTTCCTGAAAAGGCCCATTGCCAGCCTCAGCAGGAGGTAAGGGTTTGCCAGCTGCCGCGGTGGGAAACTTGGCAATTCTCACCGCGATCTTCCCAAAAGTCCTTTCCCCCTGTTGCAAGGTCTGGTTTCCCGGACGGGGCGCTCGCAGGGCAGCTTGTGCGGAGCAGAAGGGGGTACGTGAGAGCATGTGAGCTCGAAAGATCCGTGGCTCAGCCCTGGCACCCGGCCCAGCGCCACGCTGAGTCAGCCGGGCGGCCGCGCCGGCTGCGTCAGGGCCAGGGCTCTCCCTGCTCTTGGATCACCCGCGCACGAGAAACCCCGCAAAGCAGCACGGCCCGGGATGATTTGAGGGAGGGGGCTGGCCAGGGCGGACGGAAGGGGGAAAACGTGTTTCAGAGCGACAGAGCTCAGTATTCCAAAAGGCAGAACTGGAGCACAGAGAGGGCCTGAGAACCAGTCTCCTCCTCCACCGCTGTCTTTGTCTCCTTTTATCTCCCCTCGGCAGCTTCAGTAGCTGCTGCCTGCACATCAACGCTGCTTGGGGAAGAAGTGTGGGTTAACAAGAGTCAAACTTTATCTCTTTCCCTCTGGTTTCTCCCCAAAGGCCAACCCTTCCTCTGAGAGGGGCTGGCTATAACTCCCTCTGGTGCCAGCGGGCTCCACTGCTTCACTGTAAGCGGGTGCAGCGAGCAGGATTTGGTATTTTCTACCCAGGATCTGGGCACAAGCCCCCAGGACACAGACTGTGGACACAGAACTGCAAAGAGGCTTCGGGAACAAAGTTTGGGAGGACGATCCCCAGCCCTTTGTTCTAACCACCAGGCTGGTTTTCAAGCCCTCTTAGCTGCGGCTTTGCTTTCATTCTGCGCTGCATAATGTCACCTTGGGGAAGCGCAGAGATGCTGCCTGTGTCCAGATGGGACACAGATTTCTACCCCAGAGCCACAAAGGGAAGGTGGAGCAGTGCGGCTCCAGCAAAGGGAACTGGCTGGGGGTTGCTTTCCCTTCTGCCTCCCCCAGCTCCCAAGAGATTACCCAGCAGGGCTTAGCACAGGAATGAAAAGCAGCTGCCTCGTGGCCTGGCTGCAGATAAAGGGCAGCAAAGGAATCCTGGCTGAACACGCTCCTGTTGGATCGGCGCGGGGAATGGCGACAAGCACGCAAGGTCAGGCACAGAGACAGGGGATCAAGGGCATTTAAAGATGCAGGACAGCTGAGAGAGGTTTCTTTCCTTTTGCAAACCGGTCTCCATCTACAGAGCATCTTGGCTGCAACACCGGGTGTCTGCAACACAATCTGTGCATTCACTTTCCTGGGACAACTGTTACTTCTGCTACTAAGCTTCAGCAGCTCTTTCCTTAGAGTACACACACCGTTGTTGGAAGCCTGTACAGCACGTGGAAGTTTAAAACCCCAGCAGAGCCAGACTGCCGCTAAGCAATTCTTTATACATTCCAGAAAAACATGTCCGGTAATAATCAGAACCAGCGAAGTCGAGACACGTGCACATCTCAGAACGTTCCATGCCTCCAACACATCCTGCATCTTCATTACAAGCTACGAGACCCGATGCCTCCTGAGGCGCAGATGCCTCCTCAGCTTCAACAGAAAACGTCCCCAAGATCTGCTGCTATTTTCAGCCTGCCCTTGCCAGGGCTCCAAAAGCACACCCAGCAGCCTCTCTGTCAAAGGACAGGTCAAACTGACTGTTCCACAGAGGTCAGGGGGATGACAGTATAGGTAAGAGTGGGTGAATTAATACGCTTTGATATATGTGACAAGTGGGTGAACTCTAGGCTGCTCAAATTAGAAGCCACTAAGTCGCATCTACCCGCACCTTGGCAATGCTATCAGCAGAGAGTCAGAGAAATGGAAGTGTCCACTACAGATTCAGCTGGGACCTAACAAAAACCACTTCTCTCAGGATCGAGTGCTATTTTCAGCTGTCCTCTTCAGAGAGGAAGCGCTAATGCATTAATACCTACAGCGCAGTAGGTACAAAAGAGCCCACAGAGAATTAATCCATGAAAACCAGAACATCACGTTACCAAAAAACCTAATACGGAAGAACGAAACCAGAATCCCTGCTTCCAAAATAAGTCAATTAAAATCAACTGCCAAAACGTGATGTAAGAGGTGATGTGCTTCTAATCTCTTTTGTATGCAGAGTAATCTAAACACTGCTGAAGGCTACTCAACATCCCCGTGCGACCAACCTACAAGCAAAAAGACACTTCTATGCCAGGAGTTAAGCAGAAATAAGGCATTTTGGGTGGAAACGTCATCTCTTCACACCAGTTTTGCTAGTACACGACTATAATTACACAGGGAGGCCTAAGCCGACTGCGATGGTGACACTACCTCTGCGTTTTCCGTGGGAGCTGGCGACCCTCTAAAGAAGTCACACACCTGCTCGGTGTGCTTGTGGCAGCTCCAAGAAGGATTCATCCACTGACTCCAATGAAGTGCTAGTCCCAAGCCATCTGCTTGTTAAATCCTTCCTGGCAGTTCTAGAAGTCTTACAGTAACTTTGTGGATCACAGGAAAAGTTACAGGAAAAGAGGGACTTTCTGGTTTAACCTGGATCAGCACATGCTCTGCCAACATCAAAGGATCTACAGCAGATTCACGCTCCTGCCACCTTTGATTCCTCACCTCTGTCTCTTCTGCCTCTCGAATCTGTGTTTGACTGCTCAAACATTTCACCCAGCTAGTCCCAGAGGAAAACCAGCAGAAGGAAAACATTCATCTAAGAACGTTATTTATTCCTCTTGCATTGTCAAACCCACACGTTAGGAGGGAGTCGATCAGACAGGCTTCCTACAGATCCACTGCGCTCCCAAACAGCCACAAAGACTTTATTGCACAAGAAACTCCCAACAACACGTCAGGTCCTTAAAGTTACATGACTGAGACTTAAAACTAGGGCATAAATTAAATACCAGACTAAGCTCCTATTTCCATGCCAAAATCCACTGCCACATCCATGCAGCATTATTTCACTCCTGGAAAATCTGAGGGGGATCGTAAACTAAATCATCAGGGATTTTCCATCAGCTATTTATCCACACAGAAATGCAGACAGGATTCATTCTACTGAATGCCAGAGTCACAGCAAGCAAACGAAATCCCTAATTTCCAACTTCTGGAAAACTTTGTGAGCACAACCCAGCTCCAGTGCTCTCACCCAGTCTCCCAGTTTGGATTTCATGCAACATATAGATCACTAGAGGCTTCCCTTACACACGAGTTTATTTAAAGAAGTCGCAGAGACTTACAACCATCTACTTTCTAACCCATAAAATAAAAAAAGGCAAGTCTAAACTTTAAAGCTTGCAATGTGGACAAAATGCAATTTCAAGCCTCCGTTTCTTTTGCCATTACCTTAAAAATAGCTCGGCGGCCATGAATAATAAAAGCAACTCAAGGATAATAAACGGCCAGTCTCACCCCATCTCAGCCGGGTGTCAGCTCCTTTCTCTCCCGTCCTTTCTTCAGCTGCCCGAGATCCTCTCCACGTTTTGATTTATTTCTCCCTTCCTCTTTCTTTCTGTCTGTCTGTCTTTCTCCGGATCCGGATGCTCTTTAAATTTCCTCCGGAATTTCACTTCGAAACCTTGCTAGTTTTTGCGGTCGGCTCGAAAACGCCCGGCAACCCCCGAGCGTGCGGGGCAAGGGAGGGCAGCGGCCGCCCGGACCCCCCACCCTGGGCTGGGCGGGGAGCTGGGGCACCCCCCGGCCGCCGCAGTTCCCCCTCGCTGGCTCCCAGGATCCCTCCTTCCCTCCAGCATGGGAGGGGAGCGGCAGGATTAGGTGGTGCTTTCGCAAAGCCCTTTCAGACAAAGCCGTGCGCCGCCCCGGCAGCCCCGCAAGTTTTCCTCCGCAGCCCGACAAGTACGAACCGCCTCCCGGAGCGGGATTGCTTTGTTCTCTCTCTTCTCCTCTTCCCTATCCGCTTCCTCCCCCTGCCAACTGCCCCATCTCGGTCACATTTCTCCGCTCCTTCTCCCGACTTTATTCCCGGGGCCGGGGCCGGCTCGGCGGCACCACCTGCCGGGCAGAAGCGGGCAGAGCCGCCGCCGGGCTCGGCCGCCGCCCCGGGGGTCGGGTGAGCGCTTCGCCGGAGGCTTCGCGGGCTGCAACGAAACAAATCGCCTTGGCTTTAGGTGGGTTTGGGTTGGGTTTTGGTTTTAATTTTAGTCTAGACTTGTGCTGTCAGAAATAGGGCGCTCTTCGTTGCCCTGCCTTTTCTGAAGTCCTTTGCGCACTTGGAAAATTAACACCGCGAATCGGTTTTGATGGAGTGGGGGAGGCTGGAAGGGCTCGGGGAGGCGGAGAGGGGAACTGGAAATCGGGCACTCCCAGTCCGCTGCTGTAGCCGCGATAACCAGGCACTGTGGGAGGAGAGGGAGAGGGACCCAGGTCCAGTGCCCACACCTCCGGGATGCTCAGCAACCGGAGAGCCATGAGAAAGAACACAACACGTTCTGCACTGAAAAAATAAAAGCCCTTCATCTGTTCATCTCAGGAAAGGATACGGTGCGACTTGATCATAACCATAACAAACTAGTAGAAAGGAATTTCAGACAAGAGGGCTTTCCAGTTTAGCCAGCGCAGGTGTAACAAGCTCCAAGGGCCGGCAGCTGAACACGACGCATTTTTAATGATGAGGGTAGAGCTGCACCAGCAGCCTGGCCTGGAGAAGGCACCAGAAGGCCAGACCAGGAGCGGATTTTTCGCACCTGCTCCTTTTCAGCGTTTTACCCAACAGGTTTGCAGCTGACATTTTGCAAACGGCAGCTGCTCCTGGCACCGCTCACGTTCTGTCCCGCAGGCGAAGCCCAACGTGCGCCCACCCCGGTGTTTCCATGTGTAACGAGGTCGAGGATGGGGCATGTGTGAATACTCCCTCTTGCAACGAGCTTGGGACAAAAATCAGGACCGACCGGAAAACTGTTCTGGGTGAGGTGCAGTTAGTCAGGGCTTCAGGGAACCTTTGAAGCTGCAGACAAGTTTTACACCGTTTTTAGAGCAGATCGTAAGGGCACGAGCTTCTCACGCAAACCTGCCTAGAGAAGAACCTGAAGGACCCGATTTTTGCGTTGCCTGCCAGACACCCCTACCAGTACACTCAAATCCTGACTGAACGCCAACAGCCCTCGCTTGATTGCCACAAGGGCCTCAGTTTTGCCTTAAAATACCCACTACTCTAACACGGAGCTTCCCAGGGGCAGGCTCGGTGGTGCTGAGTCGTGTCGCTGCTGGATGATCCCGGTCCCCTTTATGCTCCTTACTTACCAGGGCACTTTAATAGGAAATCTTCCACAAGAGAGGTTTTCTTAATCCCAGACAGCTCTGCACATTAATTTCTCTGTGAGTTAATAGCCTGAGAACTTGCACCAAGATAGTAAGCTCTGTACTAGTAATTTTACAGTAAGAAGGGGAAGTAGCATTCATAATTTAACGATATTTGTATTAGGTATCAGCAGCACAAACACTAGTGCAGACACCACATCTCACCCTCCACTCTCAGCTTTTTGCTTCCATGCCATTTTATAAAATATTTCCAAGACAGAGGCGTAATTCCTTGTCTCCGGTGCCCCCACTACGACCATCCCTGCAGCGTTCGCTGCTGGTGATTTTAAGTGTGACATCACGCAGGGACCTTCCGAGCGCGCTAAGGTAACGCCCGGCTTGAAACAGCAGCAGCACGGGAGATCTGTGGCACCAAGAAGAGCTGGACCAAGATGAGAAGCAACGGGGCAGGTTTGCGTTTCCACAGCACACTGGTGCACGCTCAGAAAACCATCACGGGGTGCTGGTCGCTGAACAAGCAGCTCGAGGACTGCCTTGGCTCCGTGGCACTGGCGGCCCTCTTGTCCCGTGTTCTCTGTCCTTCCTACGTGCGACGTGGCCGCCAATGACAAAAGGACTAAAGCTGCACCGACGACACTAGTGAAAGTAGGGCAGAGTATCTTTCATATCGACCTGTTAACTGCAACTTATCTACAACTTCTCTCAGAAGCTAATTATTTTACCCGTTTAAATGAGGGTAATTAGATCAGCAGGAATTGAACTAAACCCAAATGCTGGTAGCCTTGTGAGGATTTTCTGAAATGGGGTTTTATATTCCATCCGCACTTCCTTCCGCTATGGGAAGGGAGTTAAGCGTCCCCAAAGGTAAGAATGGAAATTTCTTATCACTTCCTATGTCATTAGCGACATATCGCTCTCCAGTCTCCACCATTAATTTCCATACAGCCCTTTGCCTATACGGAGCAGGAATACAGGTAAAGGAACCCTGCGAGGAAGCAGACTCCCTTTCAAGCTGAGACAAGGTAAGCATCTCCGGTGGTGTTTCCGCACTGCGCTGACAGTCACTGAAATGCAGCCAGGCAGGTCTTGGCGTAATGGTTTGCCAGCAGCTCTCCAGTCTTCTCATTTCCAAACATCCATTCCATATAGTTCTCTTGTCCGCGCGTCGTGCCCGTGGCTTCACCTCGTCGGAAGGGCTGACGTTGTCCCCGACTTTACATCCTCCCCTGGGAAGTGCAAATGCTGCAAGAGGGGTGTAACAGACAGGCGCAGCAGTCTGTGAGTTTGCTTCTTCCAAGTTCAACAACCGGCCCCACCTTCCTTCTACACAAGAACCTGTTGTGACAGAAGAATAATTTGATCCTGGAAGAAGGCATCCAAAAAGAGACCATGCCTTTGCTCCAATGTAGGGAAGTTTAACCTATTTACATTTTAAGGATGGTTACAAAGGTCACTAAAAGCCCTTCAGAAAAATAAATGGGTGCAAAGTGTTTCGAAAGCCTAAGTGAGGGAAAAGGAGAGGAAAATAGAGAAAGATAAAATATAGGAAGATGACTCAGGAACTTCTAACGAAGCACCAGATCTGACACCAATACTCGCTATGGTCAGTGACAAGTAATTTAACCTCACATGTAAAACGAGGATAGCAGCAACCTCTTGGGGCACTGGGAAACTTAATTAGTTGCTATTCGTAGATTAAAACGAAAGTCTGAAGGTGAAAGCACTAAATGCTGAGTATTATTAGCTTCTGAAGTATTAATTTCTGTAATTGGGCAACCCCAGCATTACAAAAAAGTAGATCAGCGGCAATTTTGGAAAGAAATTTATTCTTACAGGTCTATCATGTCAAAAAGAAACCCAAACAAGGAATTTTGCTTTTCCAAGTAGCAACTGGTAACACATCTGTGTAATACACAACGCAGCTTGTCATCTTCAGCTCAAGAGTTTCTGACCCCTACCCAACTTTACATTCCACGTTCCTTCACAGGAAACACCACGTGGTTCTTAACCAAAATGCTCCGTGGGCTGCAAACTCCCCGTGAAACTTGCCCTGTGCTGTGCACCGGCACCGCGTGCCTTAAGAAAAGCTCACAAGCACCGATTCAGTAAGACACGACACGTTCGTTTGCGTGGCCGAACTCTTCCTCACAATACCTGACCCCTCCGCAGCCAGTGCCGGGCTTCCCACGCCAGCCGTACCCGGGGTTTTTGAGCTGGTTTCTCTCCGCTTCCAAGGCAGAGAGAAATGACCCTTGTAGAAGTTCCAAGCCAACAAGAAAAAGAAAAAAAGAGCGAACCCAGTCCCCACGAGTATTAAAACAAGCTTCTCTCTCTGACTGTCCACAGGTTTCTGGTTCGATGACTCAGCCAGTAAAGGTGGTAGCGGGGACGGCAAACGCGCAGCTCCTGCTCCGTTCGACTTACTTGCTGTGGCAATAACATCTGCTTCCTCGGCCTCTTCTTGGGCATAAAGGGCATAGCGGGCCACGGTGATAAGGAATTCCTTGCCATTGGATTTCTCTACCGAGAGACAGTCGTAAAATCCAGCCGCATCCAGTGTCACGTTAAATATTGCTATTCCTCCATCGTAGAGGAGATACTTCGAGTCCTCGGCCCGAAGTCTGCTCCCATTGAACTTCCACACGATGCTGGCCAGGTTTGACAGAGGAACACACTGAAGATGAACATTGTTTCCAAGGGTAAAGAGATATTTTCTCACGCTATTTTCTGGAACTATTAAGATAATGGTTTTTTTAAGTAAGAACACCAGGGATTTAGTTTAACTCAACCAAATACATATTCAAAGACACATAGAATTTAATTCACCAGTCCTGACAATGGGTAATGAACAGGTAAGGACAACGAAATCCTGTTGCTAACTGGTCTGAGTCCCAGTGACATCTTGCTGGCCTTACTCCCACCCATGTGATGTGTAACAGAACGAATACGGGACCAGAAGTTTCAGACTTCCAGATTTTAATCTGATTTCTCCCCACCTGTACACACAGCCCTGCATAAATAACTTCACCTTTGCGTGCCTCAGATTCTCTATGGGTTAATGACACTGCTTTACAGAGCTGCTTTGATGTCTGCACAATGCTCACATCAGCTGTGAGAAAGTTCCCCAGCTGTCCCACTGATTGCCTTATTATCACTTGTCGTGCAGTCTGAAATACAGAAGACTAAAGACAACTCTGACTTTAAAGAGACGTAAGTGGAGGTAAGAGATACATCTCGTGTCAAGAAGAAAGCAACTCATTACAAAGTCACTGCATAATAATACCAGAGCACACACACCTGCCATTCTACATTAGAAGTAATTAATTTCCCGATCCCACTAAAATAATAATTTTAAACGGCTGATAACGAATCGCCTTCTTTTAAAGGCTCCTCTTGAATAGTGCCTCATGTACCTGCAGAGCAGCATCCTAAAGCAGTGACAGATTTAACAGGACGGCTGATGTGTGCTGTGATTTCTGCAAAGGGGGTGTGGGAGGGACACCCGTAACTTCCAGCGGGTCACATTATGCTTCCCTTGAGAGTCAGAGTTTTGCTCTGGGCTCTGACACTTCAGTTTAGGGGGTTAAGAGCAGTAGACTGTGCCCACTCAGTGTGGGGTTTTTTGGTCCTAGTTCAAAAGTTTCAACATGATTTTAATTCTGTGGTTTTCTATAATGCAGGAATTTCAGTGAGCACAAACTTAACAAGCATTTTGATCCCACGAAGTTAAAATATTCTTTCTTAAAACGAACATCCACATACCTACACTAAGGCAGCTGGAAGCATCCCCGTATTTCACACTTTGAATTAAATTCCTGAAAAAAAAAACAAAACACAAAAAAAACCCCACCCAAACCCCAAACAGATGAAAACACAGACAAGAAGCGTTGCAGCTTCTATCATTCCATTTCCAGGAACCCTCCTAGTTTTGCGTTAGACATTAAGAGAGCGCTGGCAGAGCAATCTCACGCGAGGCGCGCAGCTGAAACTGCAGCTTTTTACTTACTCCGGCCGCCCGGCGTGGTTCGCCAGACGAACACATTCCTCAGCCGCCGGAGACCAGGCGCAGTACGGGTCCCGCGCCAAGACGCAGTCCCAGCAGTACTTGTACCGGCGGCACGCGCAAACGGGGAGCTGCACCACTTGCGACAGGGACCCTGCGTAGAGCATTCCCTAGAAACGCAGGAGGCAGCTCTTTTACAACAGCGAGGCAGATTTTAAGCTGTTATTTTCTAACAGGGGCTGTAAGATATTAGAAGCATCAGTAAACTAAAAATCTTGCGGGAAGAGACGGTGATGGTGATGTGAGAACCCTAGCTTTCCGCACCACGGGAAATGAGAGCTCCTTCCCCAATTTTTTAATGAACGTAAAGGCTTATGTCAGTTACGTTTTGACACACGCAAATTCTTCCTCAAGCAAAAAAAAGATGCTTTGTGCATCTCTTACTAATGAACACATGATAGAAGCAGAATGATGAGACATTTACAGGCTCTTTAAAAGCCAGACGGACTGAAGAGCAAGGCCTGAGGCAAACTTATTCCAGCAAGGACACAAGTTCTACCTTTTCAGAAGACAGCCGGAGAGATCGTACAGGCTCGGGAGACTGAAACAGCTGTAGCTCTTCCACAATGAACATTTCCCCATCACAATTGAAAGCTTTATGCAAATATCCATCATCTGCATAAAATGAAATGTATTGCTAAAGATAAACTTGTTTAAACATAGCATAACACTTTAGCCTGGTAATTCATGTTGAAATTAGACAGAGATTTAGAAGACATTCCTGGGCACAGGGAATTTTTTTTAATTCTTCAAAGCAATTCTTAGTTCTTCTTTCAATAAGACAGAAGCAATGATTTTTTTTCTTTTTCAGGGGGGAAAAAAGACCTCAAACAATCCCTGAATTTGCAAATATTATTATGTCAAGTCTCCTTTGATATGGAAAGTTTCGAAAGCGAGCCTTTTAATGTCCAACAAGCCAAACACATTTAATCTAACTGGAATGAAAATATTAAACTAGCACGACAGCTTCTGAATGCAAAACTTCAAACAGAACTGAATAATGCTTTTACTTTTCTGAGGGCTCAGAAAAAAATCAGGAATAAAATACATAAAAAAGGTACAGTATCTTTTCCTAAAATGAAAGCACTCACCTGTTCCTAGAAACAGAACATCGTACGTCTGTTTATCCAGGCCAGTGACTCTGTCTACTACAATCCTGGTGTAGTTGGAACCTCTCTTCAGCAGCACCGGCCTATTGCCGACTGGATTTACGGAATTATCCATTAGAGGGTGATCTCTAACAAACTGCAGAACTCTGTCAGGCAAGTCAGACGAAGTATTATACCCCATACTCCTGGCAAAATTGTCGATGCACTAGGAACAAAACACAACGAACACGATTACGGATGCTCTTACCTTTCACCAAGGTATATAAAAAAGGTGCATTTCCTTCTAAAACGTGAAGTTACTTCTACGTGTCTTCAAAAGAGAAACATCATTGCTTTCCTCACACTTTATGAATTAGCTAATTAGCCTTTGTCTCTTGTGGAGCAGAACTGTAAGCAAGGCAGAACTTTTGTATGATGGAAAGAGAGGGCAGGTATCTCTGCCGATCACAAACACTGCATTTACACTGGCAAAACATGAGCTAAGGACCTGCTACCAGAGGCTGTTCTTTAATTGGAACAAGTAAATTCATATTTACAGCACCAGGACGTGGAACGGGCACTTCTCCCCTATACACCATCCACTTGACAGGGGAATGTTCGACAGTTACGGGTCCTTTGTAGTTTCCTTTGGAGAAGACTTCCTGAATATTTTTCATGCTGTACGCACAAACGGCCGACACGTCTAATCTTCGCCTTAGAAAAAAACCAAAAAACCAAAACTAACAAAACACAAAATAAAAACATGTTTTATTGGCTTTTATATGGAAAGAAATACTGTAAAATAACCCCATCTCCATGGTGCACACTGCTGTATCTTTTTCAGGATTAGTCAAAACACACCCAACACTAAAAGTACTTCTCTGCTGCAGTTTTTCATGATACACCAAGAAGAGAATAAAACAAAGACACACGTAACTGATGGCATGAGGTATGTTTTTGTTAAAAATCAGGTGACCGCCCTCAAATAAACTGAAGGAACTTAGAGAGTGAGGACCTTTAGACAACCTTTCTTGTAAACAGACAGATGAGCCCAAGTATTATGGTAATCAACGTCCTGACAGGATTTTCCTCCCCTTGGCGCCACACTTCTGGTGCAGACTATTAAATCTTCTTCTAATCCCTTTAACTCATCATACTGAGAACCTAATACTTTTCCTCTTTGCCTCCCATTACAGCGCTTTTCAAAATGATGACAGAAAACTGAGGTGGCTTTTTAGGAGTGTCTGGGTCAGAGGCTGGCGTGATCTCAGTTCTGCCAAGGATACCAAATCCCAGTCTCTTTGCCCCACCCAAAGGAATAAATGTTCCACAAATTCCCGTCTGAGGACACACTGAACCCAGCCTGCCATAACCAGAAACAAAACTCACGTGAGCTCCAGCGGGGATAAGCTGACAGGTAACGAGGTGGCGGGAGGTTAAGCTGACTGCGCCGCATTCCGATATTGTGATGCTTTTATAAAACATAAGTACCCACTCCTGGCTACTTTGTCATTGGTGGGTTTTGACGTGTAAAGCTTTGATGTGCTTTGTCTTGTTTTCCCTCATTAGCCAGAGAATTAATAAAAAGCTAGTTAACCCTAAATCTCGTACAGTGTTGGTTTGGATTCTCATTTTCACAGACCATTAGAGAAGCAGGCCACGGCACATACTTCTTTTGGAAGAGGAGAGTAATTCTGCACCTTTAAACGTCAGCTATTTCCTTCAGTGCTATAAAGACCAGAAGGAATCCGGGGCTTTGTGTACGTAATTATGCAATTTTATATGTAATTAGTTTTAATTGCCCCTCCATCCCACTAGAGAAAACGTAACTCTAAAAACTTGGCGTAGGAGAAGCTTTTGGTTAGTCTTTAATTGAAGGCTTTGGCCCAGGAACCCAAAACATTTTGTCTCAGATGACAACGTTTGCTCAGTTGGACCAAAAACCAAACGTGGTCCATTAAAACCCGCAGCGTTAGTGGCTGGGACCTTCTTGTTCCGAGTTAAAGCCAGGAGGCTGCACTCAGACTATGAGCACCGAGGTGAGAACCCTTCCTCAGCTCATTGCAAACTCTAGTAGCATGGGTAGCCCTCCTGTCTCACCCTTGCTGGGAGAAAACTCCATAAAATACGCTGTCCTGCCACTTTCTTCTCCTAAGTAAAAAGATGTCCTGGACAACGTTGAAATGGAAATTTATTTCTGGAACGGAACAGGAAAGGCGGGATTTTAAAAACGACGTCCATCTCCTCTGCAACGTGCGTCTTCCACCGAGATCACCCTAAAGGAAGGAACAACATCAGCAGGGCAGGATGTGCACAGAAATAGGCGTCACTTTCACCCGACAGCGCTCCTGTGGGGAGGGATACAGATCCCAGCTCAAAGGCAAAGAAAAAAACTTTAAATGTCAAATGCAACCTGAGCACCTGGTTCTGTTCTTGCAGGAAAAACAGGGAATTTAGCTCACAAATAGAACGGGCACAGGAGAATTTTGTTTGACTGAGCAGTGTAAGTGCCACCGGCAACCAGTCGACTGTGACACTTCACCTAAAATACACTGAACAAAACCTTTATGCTACAGATACTAACTCTGCAGATACGGGCAACTCTGGACACCAGAATCTTGTCATAGAATTCAAACTCAACAGCTGTTTCAGTGAAGAACACGTAAACTTTATCATCATCTCCATTTGGACTAGATTCACTTTCACGTACTATTTCCATGTTGACGAAGCTTGGTTCTGAAACACAAGGATACACAAACCACGACGTTTATTCCAAGAAAAACATACGTGCTAGATGTTATTTTAAAATTAAATCTCACCGAACTTTTCTTGGTGGGCTTGTGCACAAGGAGAGGGCTGAAAAGTATTTATGAATCCATGAAACACGAAGAGAAGGAACCGCGCTTTCATAAATGGCAAAGGGCTGCGGCTCCTCTCATCCCCTTCCTCCACAGTCACAAATTTCAATATATAACAAATCAGTATCTAACATTCTAGAGAGAATTCATACACCAAATTATACTTCAAGAGGCTGAAATATGTAAAAAAAACCTTCCTACCGTTTAGCCACGATGTTTTAAACTCTGTTCTTACAGGATTTCTCATGCTGCGAAGTATGATCGGCTCGGTACCCAAGAAATTATTTGAAGTCGCCGAATACAATTCCCCATCTGTAAAGATTTGGAAGAAACAAAAAAAAAATACGACGCGCTTGTTTTTAAAATACAAAGTCGTATCACAAGGGGCAAACTGGGCCTGACATGCGAAAACAGAATTAGGGTAACACGACTTAGATAAGGAAAATCATTTCAGGTTGTGCGTCAGCCCGAACAAGACACAGACCGACAAGAACAGACGCGTATCTCAGAGTTGGCTCGAACGGACACTTCCCTCTGCTCTCCTCAGCTCTTCCTTGCAAGCTCATCTTCGTCCCACGGACAACCTACGGCAAACAACCATTTAAACAGGAGGAAAAAGTCACATTTGATAAGTGATTTCTGGTCTCTCACACTTTTTTATAAAAGAAATACGGACGTTTCTAATTTTCAGCAGGAATATTTTGGGAACGGTGCTTAAAGATCTGCCACACGACTCAAACGTCTTCCGTAAAACCAAACGTAGTTACCACGTGATCACACGCTGGGTGATACGCGTTGGTTCCACAAGCATACAAGGTGGAGTCATTTATCTGATGGAGGATGAGGATGTAGTTCTGGCATCTCATCTAAAAGAGAAAATAAAATTTATGCGGCAACTGAAAATTTTCCGGTGTCAGCACCAAGCAAACAAGCCCAACAGATTCAAACGAACTTGCTTTTACTTTGTTTATTTAAATTAAGCTTGATACTGCAGCCATTTTCATTTTAGTTAATAATTGAGAGGGGGGGAAAAGGGGGTTCCTACCTTGTCCTTTCCTCTACCAATGCACTCCAGTTGTCTTTCCTGTGTAGCAAACCAGTATTCCTAAAAGCCAGAAATGCCTGTAAGGTGGTTTGCATCTTCACCCCCCACAAAATTTGTAAAAAATCATCTTCCCAGGTATCTCCATCACATATGAAGCACAATAGATAACCTGAAGAGAGGTTTTCTTTGCTTAAAACCAAAGAATCCTGTGATAAAGTTCCAAGCCTTGCAACAGTTCATGCTTTTAAAATCAGAACATGAAGTTCAAATTAAGAAAATCACAAGCAAAGTATTTTTAAGAGGGTATGGGGGGAAAAAAAAAGGGAGAAGTCTTTAATTTACCCTCGCTATTTCTCTAGAAATGTTATTCAAGTCAAGAGCAAATATTGCATCTCTGCCTCCAACAAACAAGGTATCGGTTTCTTCATTCACAAGAAGAGTGGACACGTTGCATAGCCCTTCTCTCCTAAAAGTGTTTATATTTCCATCTGCCAAACAAAGACAAATTACTTCAGAAAAATATTTACCACTGGAATCACAGTGTTACGTAATAAAAAATTCCAGACTGAAACCAAATTGTAAGAGAACAACGGTAAAAACTTGCGCACGTTTCCAGAACATCTTCTAAATAACATGAAAATATTTGAATAAACGGGGATTCTCTTCCCGATTTATTACAGGAAAATCATCATCATTATTATTACACCTCTAAGCCAGAGCCTCCAGCTACAACAATTCTTGTCCAGGCATTTACTTCACCTCTCCTCTTCCCCTTCTGCTGTTCTTTCGGTGACCTGCTCTGTTGCTTGGCAGATTCTAGGGTGAGAACTGGCTGCGGTTAGCTGCAGGGATAAGGTTCTGCCTTGAAGCAACTGTTCTGTTCTCCCCTTCGGTTATGAGGTATCTTTCCTTTAAAGCAACTATTGGGCTCAAATAATTGTGTTCTCTTGGCCGCGTTCCTGCACTCTGTTAGTCTTTCATTCTTTATTTCAGGTCCCCCCCTTTTCTTTTTCCTTTTGCAAATTCTTTTGCAACTCGCAATGTTAAATTATTTCATCCTTCCCTAAGGTTTTCTTCAAAAATTTTCCAGTTTCTACTGAGTACTTCAGCTTGTTCCTTTTCTGTATTTCGTAATCGTTTGTGGCTTCTACAAAGCACCACATCCCGCATCTAATTACTATAGATAACACCGTGCTCGAAACCACAGTAATCAGGATGGTCAAAAACAGTTGCTGTGACCTAGTTGAGAGGTGGTGTCCCTGCCCACAACAGGGAGGTTGGATTAAAATGATCTCTAAAGGTCCCTTCCAGCCCAGGCCATTCTATGATTCTATGATTCCTCGCCGTCACCCGGACGAGCGCGTCCGCAACACTCGAGGTGCAAGGGTCCACAGCCTTCTTTCCACGCTTAATTAAAAATAAACGCCAAACACTGCGCTGCCTTTCTTTCTGCTTCTATTTTTTCACTTACTTTGGTATTTTACTGTCTTTCTGGGAATGCAGTTCCCAAGAGACGCTTCTGTCTCTTGTATTAATTGCAGAAGGAGACACAGGACGACGGCAGCGCTGCCCATTGTCAGAGACTCAGCCGCTAATCAGCTCTTCCCAGTTTTTATTCTTTGTCGTTAAGCAGTGACGGGCAGCTTCACGGTTCTCGAAAACGTCCCGTGGAAATCCTCCAAGTAAGCATCTGCGATCCCCAACTATCTTCTGAAACTTGTCAAAACCTCTTACGTTTCCCGCTCAGATCAGACGCCCTAAAATTAAAAGCAGTTAAAGTTCACCGGGATATTTGATCACGTCCGTTTCCAGAAGAGGTGGAGAACCACCCCCTTCTCCAGGATTTTGTAGCCGTCACCCGTATTTACACTGATCAGGACTAGAGGCTGCTCTGATGGCAACTCCAAGCTCTGACGAGCAAACCAAGCTTTGTGCCGCCTTCCATTCCCATTTGCAGGCTGCGGTGTTTCAGACCGTCCGCAGGGCCCTCAGGGGTTATCTCACAACTAGAATGTCTTGCAGCAGTCAGCTATTTGAAGCGTTTAAGCAAAATCATAGCCCAAACTGCTTTATTTAGTCATCCACCAGTTTTTATATAGGTTACATACAAACAACATGTCGAATCAACCTTACGCTGTGAAAAAAGGATTTCTAGTTTATTAAGTTAATTAGAATCAGGTACTCTTATGCCCGGCACTCCACCCAAATGGATATGCTCTCCAGCCAATGCTAGAAAACTGAGCAAAATTAAAGCTCGGTAGTTGTCAGCTGCAACTGCAGAAACCGCAGAGCGAGATTCCAAATGCGCTTAAATGACAAAGGAAACCTCTGCTCCTTCTGCGCTTCCACCTGCAGGGAAATGCCTCCAGCTGAGGAAGCCGCTTCCATCAGCGGCGGCCCGGTAAAATAACGTTTGGGCTGGAATACTTTTAAATTAGTACGTCGGGTCAGAAAGTTCAGAGAACTGTTAGGTAATTCCAGCTGGACCCTGTACTGTAACACCGAGCGGGTGTGCACAGGCAGAGCGTGCCCAGACACCTCCTCGGCCAACAGCACCGATCTCCTGGGACGCGGTACCTGAGAGCAGGGCGGTTGGATTAAACCCTCTCCAAGGTCCCTCCCAGCCCCGGCCATCCCAGGGTTCTACGACTCTACCGAGAGTTTCCACCAGCTTAATCCTTTCCCGTGAGCGGCTCTGACACTGCTCCTGCCAACAAGGAATCTGCAGCCCTCCTGTCCCACCCCAGCTTTGTTCCAATGGACAAACGTCAGTCCTGACGCTGCTCTCCCACACCACGCTCCGTGTTTGGGGCCCGCACGCACCGCAGCACAGGCGGCCCGGGCCCCAGGGCGGGAGGTCCGCAGCCTCTCCCAGCCCCACACTCCCTAAACTACACCCCAGCCCTCCATTAACGCTCCCACCCCTCAGTAAACACCCGCTCACACCCCCACCCCAAGGCCCCAACCACCGCCCGGGCCCACCCCAGCCCCACCGCCCTCAGGCCGCGCACCCCCCAACATGGCGGCGCCTCCCTCGGCCCCTCAGGAGCGACCGTTGGCGCCTCCCGCGCCCACGTGACGCCGCCCGCCCACGTGACTCTGCCCGCCCACGTGACTCTGCCCACCCACGTGGTGCCGCCCTCCGGGACACGTGGGGCCGCCCCGGGTCGGAGTCGGTGGCGGCGGGAGGGGACGGGGCGACCTCGGCCTCCCCCAAACCACCCCCTGGGACACGGGGGACCGGGGGACAGAGCCCTCGGCAGGCAGGCAGGGAGGGCTGGGTGCTGGGAAATAGCAGCACCGACACCCCCAGGTTAAGGGGCTGTGACCAAGACCCGGGGAGAGCCGGGAAGGAACCGGGAAAGAAATGTGAAAGAAACGGGAGAACTGGGAAAGAAATGGGAGAACCGGGAAGGAACCGGGCCCCTGAGCCCACTGTGGCTTCCCCAGCCAGGTCGCTGTGGTGGGACCAGCTGGGGAAGGACCTGTCCGTGCTTGGTTTTTTTCCAAATTACACCCCTGAAGGAGCGGTTCGTGTATTTCTGTTTCTTTTTGTGCGTCAGGAAATGCCTGGAAGTGACTGATCTGCATCCTCTGAAATGATTTAAATGGAATTGAACCGTAAACCAAGTGTATTTTGCTGTGCTTGATGCGCACAACGACAGAACTCTGCGGGACTGCTCACCCCTCTCCCCTCCACATCAGCCGGTGACATGCGGTAACCGACCCGGCGCCAAGTAAAGCCAGGACTGACGGATTCTCTCTTGTGTGTTGTGTGACCTCGAACGATCGCTCATTTTAAGATTGTTTTTCAGAAGTGTTACTTGCCGTCCAACGATAGTTCGGGTTGCTGAAATAGGTGGTGTAAACTGTTCCACGACAGCACTTCTGTCAACCCCACGAACTCCTGCCAGAGAGGCAGCTCTTTTAAAGGTCAGATTTTATTGCTTCGTACTTGATGTTTCACTATTGCTTTATTACCTAGCGGCAGGATAACGCAAGAGCCCTTCCCCTTCCAAGCAAAATCGTGCCTAGGAAATAATTTTTAAGGAAATCAGCACAACCTTCTCATGACGTGAATTGAGGCACAGAGAGCTGAAGAGAACACACTGTGCCAGCACTTTTCTTCAACAGCAGTAACTTTATTGCCCACAGATAATGCAAACATTTTCCACACTTGCTGCAGCTCAGCAAGTCACCTACTTAACAAGGTCCACAAAAAAACTATTTACTTCAGAAGTACCCTAACTGGTTTTTTTTTTCCGAGCATATTCTCATTTAAGGTGTTTATTATTGCTCAAATCTACAGTCTGGTTGTGATTGGCCACTCAATCATGAGATATGCAGAATTAAAGATGATACAGGACTTTTAGGAATTCATTTTTAATTAGAAAATATACCTGCTTGTAGGATAGAAAAACAACCCAAAATAATGATATATGAATTTCTAAGTCCAGACTTTCTTTGGGCACAATACAGGCTTAACGTTAAAGCAGAATGGATATCAATAGAAAAAAAATACTGTACACTGATTTGGAGAAATAACACCTCGGCACAGATTACATTAAGGATACTGTAGTGTCTTCTAAAAAACCACTCAGCAAAATAAATAGGAAAAATGTCACTGGTGTTACACCAAAAAAAACCCACCCCGAAGGAAACACAACGGTTAATCCCACACGATTACTCCCAACAGCCCATTATTGGCTGTAGTTCTCTTACTCTGTCAGGGCACCTCCCCCAAAATGGGGATCTCCTCAGTTCTCTCCAACGAGAGCAAAAGTCCTTCCTTCCAGAACCAGGTCCTTACATATAATAATATTTTGAGGGAAAAGGTGTAGCCAGGGCTTGAACTTGCCCCTGTAACGCTCTCCCTCGCTGTCGGTGTGAGAGCAGGGGACCTGGCTGGTGGCTTTCCCAAATGACCACTCCCACTTCACCTCTCTCCACACAAGGCGGCTGCACAAGTGTTAAATTTCACTTTGTTGCAATTTTCCCCCCCTCATATCCTGCCTCAAAAAAAAAAAAAAGGAATTTCGATTTAAAGGCAACAGTAAACCACACACGCACAGCCAAGAGAAAGTTTTGCTGTTTAAAAGCCAGCACGCCGAGAAAAATCAGAGAGACGACCGATTCCTGGGGCTTGCCCTTCCGAGCGGGGCACAACGGTTTTGGTGTTCGTGCGGAACGGGACACTGCCGGGCACGGAACTAATGCGCTGGAAGCCACGGGAAAAAGTAACTAAGAAACGATTTAGTGGGGATTCTCGGCAGAGACGTTCAGCAGCGCGGAAACGGAGGGACCTCCCTGCCCTCGTACACTAGAAAACCCTGCTTCCCACCAAGAGAGCTCGGCACGGTCTCAATTCCACTCGTTAGTGCCAAAACCGATGCATATCTCTTACAAATGGCCAAATTCACAAGCAAAACATCTAAACCAGAAATTGTTTAGTTCTACATTTATTGCGGATATTAAAAGATTAACAATGCTAACATGTTTACTTACACTAAAAAGAAATGTCAGCTGCCCGGTAACATAAGCATCTCATTGCTACTAGCTTAGCACTACTGCCAGTCGGCACGGACCAGAAACCAGCAAATTGCTCTACAAGGTTAATGGCAAAAGAACAACCAAAAGACAGTAGACACACCACTGAAGTTAGTTAAAATGTTCACTGAAGCTTGCAGTCTTCATGGAAGAGAGCCTGGAACTAAAATAACAGAAAAGAAGCTGGTAAACTTTAAACAAGGCAACGCATCTGCATAACAAATGTTTCACATGTACAAGTATTTAAATTTTTTAAATCAGAGCTGCCTGCAAAAGCAGGTCCAAAACAAAAGGGAATTCCTTTTGCAAAAGGAGAGTAAGGGCATCTCCTGGCAAAACAAGATCCAAGCGGCAAATGGGAACCCACTGGAGAGCAACAGAGGAATGGCAGCACCGGCACCGCTCTGCTCACACCTTGTCCAAAATTAACGTTTGGCACAAGAAAGACAGACCACGCTGCGGTCATCCAGGGTAGCGGATCAAGAGTTTCCCAGTGGTCACCGTTACTCTCAAGGCAGCGTTGTACTCTAAATGGAATTGCTCTCAGAAAGGATGGTTTTCCAACAACTCCCGGGGCAGGAGGGCTTTGGCAAAGGCGCGCCGTGCCCGACAACCGCCGGGTGACTCCGAGCAGCGCAGAACGCCGGCCCGGGGAGGGGCTGAGAGAGGGGGGGGTTTCAGTCTCGCGTGAAACTCCCACTTCGCCTCGTGCCTTTCTGCAAATCGCGCTCACACAGACACAAGAACCCTTCCAGAACACGGACGGGCAAGAAGAGGTGAACTGGAAGTCTGCAGGGAAATCGCGAGCCGCAACGCTGGCAGCTCCATCACGGAAACGAAAAGCTCAACCCTTCTGCGTGGGGCCGAGAAATCGGAGGCAAACACTAGTGGTTCCAGGGTGTCATTCTAAAGCAACTGTGACTGATAATTCTCCTTTTCAAAGGGTTTTACGCTGTGTAACTGCTCGTTACACACAGGAAAGAAAGAGGGGCAGTGAAGAACACACCCAAACACCGTAACAGGTGAGCGTACGCTGCCATATAGTGTAATCACTGATCTTTCAAGTAGCCCGTGGTTCAAAACGTTTGAGGATTTTAAAACATTTCCAGGCAAAGCCTATAAGAAAAGTCTGGGCTATCAAATGTCTTTAATCGAGTGCGATAACCAGATAAATGTATTTATAGCCTTCCTGCTTCAACTGCTTGTAACGTAAAGGTGTTGTTCGCGGGAAACCAGAAGTCCCAGCGTATTTTTCTATACCTGCCAGCATGGTTTTATTCACTGATTACGTGCTTCACGGCAATTAAAACTGAGCGATCAGAAAATTACACTGCGACGTGCTTTTGCTTCTCGTGGTTTCAAAGACCCATATAGAAAGAGGAGAAAAAAAAAAAAAAAAAGGGGAAAAGCAAAACAACCCACTTGCATCCATAAAACTGGTTGTTACAAGCAAGGAAAAGTCTGTTGCTACAGAATGGAAATGAAGACACTCCCTTTCAGCCAGTGGGGTTTTTTAATGGAGAAAGAATATCCTTTTGTTCTTGAAACAGCAGGCACAGGCAAGTCGATAACCGAAGACCACGCTGTCTCGCATATTTGTCGGTGAGGAACGTGAGCTGCGGCGGCGTTACCGGGGGGTGGTTAGCGGTGTGCCACAAGCTCTTTGCGCTGCAAGAGGCACGGTGCAGGATGGAAACAGCAGCGAGGCAGCACTCACCGCCAGCAAGCGACACACGCGTCAGCTCAAGAGAAGCTCCTCAAAGAGAACCTGGGGGAAGGCAGGGGGTTGGTGCTCTAACATTCAAGTGAAGAGCTTTGGCTCGTTTTTAGAAAGGTAATGATGGAGAGTGCGGGCACTAAGAAGTGGGCTATGGAGTTCTGTCACTTCCAGTAATCGAGTCACAGAGCCCTTGTTGATGTGCAAGTGGGGAAGAAAGATCAATGATCAGGCCGTGCATGTTTTGTTTGTGGTAACACTGCTAAATCTTTCATGTCTTCGGGGCTGCTTCACCAAGCAGGTGATGCTTTTCGTTGAAGCATTAATCCTGTCTTCTCTTTCAGTAAGTTCTGGAATGGTCCCTCAAAAGTACAAGGTTTTGTCTCATTCCTTGGGGTTTTCCAGTGAAAGAATTTCTGCAAAGCAAATAATTGATCGAAAGAGAACTGACTCTCTAAACCTGATGGTCTGATAATACTGGTGATCCACTTCCAGAGGACTTCCAAGTACCTGACTTCCGAGTGTTTTCTTCAGCATTTTCTGCAGACACATGAACTGCGCCTGCTCAAGGCTTACACTTCTTTGAGAAGGCAATAAATTAGCCAAGAATTTGTTGGAGAAGAACTGCAAATTTGGGTAAAACCAGAAAGGACACTGAAAATACACACTACTTGTTCGTTACAATGAGAAACCTCAGCAACCGAGATTTTCAAGGAAGAGTTTAGTGTTCTCAGACTTGGATGAACTCAGTTGTTCATCCCACACTTAAAGACTAGACTAAAATGAGCACAGGGGGAGAGACTCCTCTTAAAATTGGTCTAGAGAGGAAAGGAAACTGCTTTATGCAGGCTCCAGAAGTAGATCAGAAGTTTAGCCCATCAACAAAATGTAGTAAAATAAAAAAAATCTGAACTGCCTCGCAAGAAGATCTGAATTTGAGAAGATTCTTGGCTTCAGAAAGGATCAGAGCCAACCAGGCTAGCCCTATTTTCCATGTTGCTTATTCCATTTTTTTTTTTGTAAGCCATCTCATCACAAAACAGGCAAACTTGGCCAGAGAGAGAGGTAAACAGGCACTTCCGAGAACAAAATCAGTTGTTTCTTCCTCAGAAGATGACATCCAAGTTGTTAGCTTGCACAATTAAATACAAGACTAACTCGGATCTTGGAAAACGTTTTAATACGTGAGCATTCAAGTCCACTACTACAGAACAAAGTGTTCTTCATACTGGCATACTCTGCCGAAGATCTTTCACCCAGCAGCCTTTGCATATCCGTGCACTTTCTAGCCAGCGAGTCTCTTATGTCAAACCTAGAAAGTAAGATTTGGGGTAATTCAGCAGTTCAAAGCAGTTCAACGTAGGTCTGGATTCTCACGAAACGTTAAGAAGCCAGATATATTCATGGAAACGGGAATATTTTCTCGGTAAAGGAAGACTTTAAAAAGCCCTGGTACGTTAACGTTTGCAGGAATTCATAAAGCAGACGTGTCCATTGCACATACCTATTTACTTGCTCTTTTCTGCCTGTACATTTGTATCATTCTTTGACGGAAAACATCAAATGCATCTTCTTTATTTTCTTCCCCTGCAACACCCAAGCCCTCCCCTGCAGAGGTAGCACCCCTAGGGAGCAAAATGAATAGTTAGAACACTCTGTTTCTGTTACATTTGACAACGTGCAGAAGAGATCAAAACAACAGCTTCCAACACAGACACAATTCAAGGGGAAAGCAATTCTGCTTCATTTCGGGGGAGAAGGGGAGCGGAGGCTTGGCACCTGGCGCAGCACATCAGCTCTGAACCACTTCCCACCTCCCACTTGCACATGCAAATGCCCACCAGAAGAAAATGCCCCCGTGGCATTAAGGGAACACCGAAGATACCGTCATCGAACGGATCGAACTCTTGCATGAACTTCAACCACTTTGTTCATGGCAAGGATCCTCTGGTGAAGGGATGACCAAAAAAATCGCCTCGCTTCTTTAGGTTTCAAAAAATGACCCAACTCAGAGACTTTGAGTAGGAAACACCACACACCTCTGGGTAAAAGATGAAATGTTTGCTGAGGGGACGTAACACCGCTTGCTCAAGATTTCTAGCGCTCAGAGCAAGGTGAAGTCTTGTAGGACACACACCACAGACAAAGCCTGGAGCTCCTGCCCTTCCACAAGAAAAACGAGTCATGAGCTCCTCTCTCTTCATCCCGACAGGAGCAGACAGGCCTCAACAATCTCAAAACAACTTTCTGCCCTGGAAGTCCGTGGAGAGGATGACCCACGAGAACGCAGAGACACAAATAATTAAAAGGCACCTCTTTCTCCAGCCTGCGTGCGCCAAACGTAGGCAGTGCAAAGCTAGGATTCGTGAAACCTCTGCCGTAGGAGCGACCCTCTGTGCCAGTTCTATCCTCCAGGTCAGCTACCCGAGTATTATCTGTTAAAGATTTCATTACATGGAGTAAGAAAATGTTAGATCGCCCCATGTATCAAAACTGGGATTGCTGTGTTATCAGAGTAGAATCTGAGGACCTTAAATAGAATAAAGAAAAAACGATTCTCATCCAATTTCTGGAATAATAGGTCCACTTAAGCCAAGGAGGTTGTTGTGCAATTCTAAAAGAATATTCACAGACTCTCAAAAAGCAAATTCAACTTTGCAGTCCACAGCAGAAACCCTGGATGCTGTTTTTCCCTCTGAATGGTACAAAGTCTGACTCGGCAGCTGTACGATCAAGTTACGATACATTTTAAATTACAGTTAAAAGTCAAGTCGCATAAAAGACCTGCCGAAGCTTTGCTTTTTTTCAGCTTTTATAGCATGGCCTGTTTGAAGCAGACTCTATTCCTTTGCCTTTTCCATTACACAACAGCTGCTTCATGCTTCCAAACAAGAAGATTTTTTTTTTCTACTTACACCACAGTTCCTCTTCTAGATTACTTTCAGAATAAAAAAATAATAATCAAAGAGATGAGATAATTACTCAGAAGAGGGTCTGTCCCACTATCCCGTAACAAGGTTCTGCCTGGTAGTTTTCAAAAGGGGAGGAAAAAGTAGAGGCTACACATGACTAAAAGGAAAAATAAAAGACTCAAAGCCCCTGACAGGAGAAAGCCAAATGTTAAATTGCGCTGGTTTCACCCTGAGATCATCTCAAAGTAATGCCCAAAGAATCACTTTGATGGGAAAGTGAAGCGAGGGGCACACCACGAACACAATCAGTAACAGGGAGTTGTCGCTGCGCTACAGAAAAGGTCAGCGAGTTTCTGCAAGAGGCACAGACAGCAGCTCTTCCCTGCTCTGTGCGGGCGTCTTCACAAGGGTGACACAGCAACGGACTCAAGCTGGGAAAACTGTACTTTCACTTATTAAAAATGCAGGTCTTAAAGACAGACAGGAACTTTTAGAATGTGGTGGGTCAACTGTCAGACCAGATACAATTAAACAGCTGACGATGGTCTGTGCTGTGCAACTTTTGCCAGGAGCTACAGAAACAAACAGAAAAATATTACTCGTGTATTTGGTCCCAACGAGTTTTGAGGTTAAGAACCAAGGTTCTAACACCGATGAACACAAGAGAGAGGTGAGGTAAGCTGCCTTCTCACTGCCCCATCTGCTGCTGAAGGAGGAAATACAGAGAACACAGCGATGGCCACCGGAGCACGGGGAGCGCTAAGGGAAAAGAAGCAACCAGCCAGAAGCATCCCACCAACTGAAATGACCAGCAGCGTCCAAGGCACGAAGGGAACATCGAAATCCCTGGAGAAAGAAGATCGTTAAACCACAGGCTACGTGTGTTCAGAGAGAAATAAATAGTTTCTGCTTCCTCATTCAGTCTGGGAGCCGAAGGAGGCATTATCCATTTTCTGAGCTGGCAGCAGTGGCCACTGGAAGCAGCAACTTGAAAAGACAAAATGAAGATTCAAAACCCGAAGTGCATTTTAAAGGAGAAAGCACACTTACCTTTTGGCAGGACGCACTTACCTCTGTCAGTGTGCAGCGGAATGAACCACGTAATTAGAGGGAAAAGAAATTTGCTGCCTAAACCTGGGAGTAACCGCGTACGACATTCCTAAACGTCAACATGGCAAGCAACTGCCACGTTCCAGACCAGAATTTGCCCAGCCTGGCCAGAAAAACGCGTGAAGTCTCCACGCTCAACTTTGCCGAGGCCAGAGGCCACGGCCAAGAAGGAAATGAAACACTGGCCTGGCCACACCTGGGTGGGTTAGATAAACACCGTCACTATTTAAAATCCCAGCCTTTTCCAGAGCTGTCACATTTCTGTGGCGTGTTCCCCTTACATACACTTTTACAGGCTCTCTGATTCCTTTTCCCCGCGTGCCGAGGCCATGTCCTTCTTGCCAGCCCATCTTCTGAAGCATCTGGAAACCCACGTTCCTGTTTGTCAGCTTCTTGTGTGAAAATTCTAAATCTTTTGGTTTCTATGGAGAGGAAAAACCAGAAAAAAACACAAAGGTTGGGGATTTTTTTGTTAGACAGAGAGATCATGTATTACAAATCCCTCAAATCCCACCCCCTCTAAACTGTGTTTGAATTTCTGGCTATACAAAAATATCTTCTAAGAAGCACTCCGCTAGCTACACAGAAAAAAAAGTCTATCCAAGGGTAAATACCTGCTTTGCCAGTTCAAAGAAATAAACAGCTATTTCAGGTTCTCAAACCATTCAATTCCATTATTAAAACGGCAAAGAACACACCTTCAGATTTTACAGGTGGTTATACTTTTTAGTAACAAATACTGAGTGACCCGATGACTGAATCCCTCTTAGAGAAGCAGTCAAGTAACATCTCACCCATTCTGGAATATTACAACGTATTTTCCAGACAGCAACGCACTGACTTGTTGTTCAATTTTGACACAAGAAAACAGGAGCAGCCTCCTCGGGTTTAGCCAAGTCTCTGACCCATTTTCAGAGGCCGTCTCTTATAAAGGACAGTTGATTCTCAGAATGCAATGGCAAGAGTGCTTTACCTTCTTCTTCTTTGTAACTGGGCAACCACGAGGCCTGTCATAAGCAATTCTGACAGGTTCATGCACTGCAAGTCAAATCAAAGACAAAATTCAGCTGTAGAGAGAAACAATTCTCATATGGAACCCCAAAAGCACGTCTCGAGTGGGACTCTAACTCAATCCCTTGGCCTACAAACGGAATCAACAAGAAAGATCAGATTTTTTTTTAAGAAGTCAAGAAATGGTAAGGCTTTTTTGCCATCCACCGCAAAAAAGGTGATTAGTATGTGCACGTATTTCGTTTTGGACCATCATGCTCATATAGTATAAGGACTTTAGATCTTTCCTTTCCCTGATGGAAAATTCAGACTGGACTTAAATGAGGTTACTGTTTATCATTTTCGTATCGCAAAGGACAACCTTCACCAATGAAACTCCTTATGCAAAGAAAAGACATTTGTTAAGAAGCTGCAGAGCTGCGTATAATCAGTTTTAAGCTACTTATCTCTCAGTTCTTAGAGCATCACGACCCACCCCCGCTGTGGCCGTACTGACAAAACTTGACAGGCCGAGCCAAAGTCTCTCTGGAGTCAACACTCAGTGCTATGCTCAAGTCTGTTAAACCTTCCATGCACTGATAATAAAAAAAAAACCCTGCAAAGAACACTACTGTGAGGTTTTAAGCAGCAGAGAGAGGATAACATTCACATACACCTAGAGAACATTTGATGAATGACGTGTGACGCAAACTTTGCTATTGCACTGTCACAGAAACGCTGTTATTCAGATTCTCCTTTGTCCGCTGACCGAAGCTTTAAAGTGAATATTGTATTCATTTTAGTATTACAGAAATGTAATTCTTTGAGCCAGTAACAGTCAGTAGCGAAGTACATTAAAAAAATAATCAGGAATTCTGTCCTGATACCTACAGGATCTCTTTAAAGCAGCACTCACCTTTCGGTTCTTCTATGAGGCAGATCCTTTTAGACGCAGGGATCATACCAACTTTCAGAGACTTGCTGCTGATTCGTTTGCGAGGAAATAGGGTACCAGGAGCAGGAGTTGATGCCTGTGTCGACAGAGTTGGTATAGGACCATCAGAGGATGTGGCTAGCTGCATTTCACCTGCTGAAATTTCCTCTCCTGTTTTGGAAATCATCTCTTCAGCTAGGTTTTCCACACTTCTACCTGCTGACATGTCATCCTCTTCTCGCTCCATTTCCATTTCTTCCAAAGGCTGGGAGATATCCTCCTCAAACTCAGCTTCCTCCTCATTATCTTCTTCCTCCTCTTCTTCTTCGTCCTCCTCCTCTTCCGAAACATCCAAATTACTCCCTTCAGGTTTAGCACTTTCCCCTGTGTCAGGTGCTTCCGACACAGCACTGAAGTTAATAGACGGACATAACTCGTAGACTTTCATCCGGTAAAATTTGAAAGCGGAACTGTTTCGATCCTGTAGAAACCTGAGCAAAAGTGACATCAGGGAGAGATCTGCTTGAGCATTTGGAATTTTCTTATCGGCCCAGACACACAGATAAACAAACGTGGAGGTTACTCACCAAAGGTCTGGGTTATCCGCACTGTTGTCTATGCTGAACTGCTCGATTTCTGGTCCTACCTGAGCCACAAACTTGGCAAGCTTCTCGGCAGTTTCCATTGTTTTAGCATCCACTGCAAGAAACAAAATGCTCATTATCTACAGCTTCTGCATCACTGAAAAGTCAAGACCGTTGAGAACTATCTGCTTCAGCAAAAGAAATGACTTTTAGAGTTTCCAGCAGAACGTTCTGTGCGATTCTTTTCTCGTTCAGTTTAAAATCAGATCTTGAACCTTCACTTACCGTCAGGGAACTGAGAGGACAACGGTGGGAAAAGTTCGGGCGGTGCTAATAAATCCTCAGAATCCGCCTTTTCTTCTGCTGGCAGGGAGAGCTCCGAACTGGTGGCGCCATGGGAGGATGAGGTTGCGTCGAGGGAAGAATCCTTCTCCGCCGGGCTGGTTTCTGAACCCGAAGGCTTTGCCTGGACTGAAGCTTGAAGATGCTTGTCTTGGTGCTTCAGCATCGTCCCAGCCGAAAGCACGGTTTGGGTCCCTATGGTTGCTCTTCTCACCCTCCTTCCTCGAGCAGCACGTTGGGTGAGAATTCCAGGCCTTTTCCTTTTAAACAGCCTCCTCTTAATGCTTGCGACTTTCCTGGCGTACAGCATGGCCCTCACCGATTCCGTCGCAGATTCTTCCAGGGTTCTGCCCTCGCCACCCGCTTCCTTTCCAGACGACGCCCGCCTTTGCATCTCCGACAACTTCAGTCTGTAATACTTGTATTCCAGACTATCTTCGTCAGACAAGAACCTAAATAAAATCATAGAGATAAAAACAAAAGCCTAAACCGAAAGCACAACTGATCTCAAGCCCTCCGATCAGGAAGCCAGCAGCAATCGACCCTTTTTTTTCCAGGGGGATACACAACTTGCCACCTGCACAGGTTTTTCTTAGAATAACGGCCAACTCCACTTCTAAAGCAGCAGTGAGCAACGTGTGCCAGGCAAACAAATGAGGAAGGCTTTTGACATAAATCATTTGGCTAGTAATTAATCAGCTATGCTGCAATTCACACACGAAGAGATACTGTCATATTAAAAGATCATTACACTTGGAAGCGTCTCAGCGCTCCTCTCCTGACATTATTCGCAGAACACTAATCCCTACGCCTGTTACCTTGCTGGGTGTTTATTTGCTTACTATTTTCATCTGGTAAATGTAAATTGCTTTTAACTTCTTGCATTTGGATTGACACGCAGTCATTACTGACAGATCAAAAGGAACACGATCTGCTAGAAAAAAAAAACAGAAGCAACAGGACAATTTCCAGGGATATCAGGAAGCATAATTAGCCCAGGAAACATTTCCAGAGGAGTCTGATTAAATATACAATGGGCTTTGATCTCACGCCCATTGAATGAAATCCTGAATTTAATTAAACGTATTCCAAATATCTTCAGCAGACAGCAGGATTACAACATACTGTTCAAACACGCTTACCAATATTCAGGACAGTTCTTTTGAGCATTTCTCTCTTTGGCAGACAAGGTTCCCGAAACAATGCTATTCACGAGCTGTTCAATTGTCTCTACAACCTTCCGATCCGCTCGCTGTGGGGCTGTAGGAGGAAATAAAATTCAGTCATTGTATGATCGTTCCGATGTACCAATACGCTGTCTTCTTTATTCTCTGACACACTGACATCTGCAATTTTTTCAATACAAAAAAGGCTGCACTTAACACTAGAATCATTTAAGGAAACCTCAGAAGCTTCCTGACTGTTTCCTCAAGTCAACTGAGATTCTAGAACAGCTTCTCATGAGAGGCACTTGGTTTAAGAAACTTCTCCTTCGCCATCCTGGGCAGGGTAAGCCATCCTCTAAATGGCACTGACTGCACCAAAAGGACTTTGTGTAAAACCAGTGTATCTGAACGCTGTTCTGAAGGGGCCCGTTCCAAATCTGTAGCCATTCAGTGTCAGCGCTGCAAGACCTCGCTGCGAAAGGATCTGAAGTTCAAGTAGGAGAACCCAGAGGAGTATAGGAACGAGTAGGAATGCTTTAGAGAGGATGAGCTAGACGGCCTAACGAGCGGAGGAGACGGCGTTCCTAGGGATGGGAGCACATACGCAGCTCCAAAGAAATACGCCCGAGTCTGATAAAAGCTGTAACAGTAACATCTCTGACTTCGCTTATGTGCAAATACTTACTCTGTGACGTAGCCAGTTACAGCTGTGGTCCTGGCCTCTCCACCTCGAAGCTGTGCAGCTGGAGGGCAGGGCAGCTGCAGCAGCCAAGGGCACAAGGTGACAATCCTAAATCTAAAGTGTAAGCACGTGCAGGAGAGGGGATTCCTTCCACAGAGCTGAAAGCAACCGCTATGACAAACAGCATCTACTACGTGCCTCGGCACTGCCAGGGGTTTACACGGAATACCCAGAACCAGGAATTCCTGACCTAACGAAACCATAAAAATTAAGATAATCAAGAAATGACGTACTGCAAAATATCTTTCAACAGGTCACTTACTTGTAACTTTTGTATCAGGAGTGGGTTTTTTAAGCTGTGCTGCGGACTCCAGTTCTGGTTTTTTCATCTGAATTGGATACCCACTTTTCTCCAGCCAGGCCTTCAGGTTTTCAATGTACTCTCTTCCAAACAGGGTTGAATCATCAAAGTTTGGGAAGAGTGTTGGTGCTGGAGCCATTTCCTGGAGCCCTACGGCTTCGAGTATTTTCTCTTGCCTAAAAACAGACGCTAGGGCAAAGGTCTGACCCAGGAGGGCTAAAGACTTTCGACAAAGAGAAACGGTGGTCTCAAAAGCACTTGCCATTTCTCTTGGGTTACCAAAGCCGCTCGTCTTAATGCTCAACTCGTAAGCGTTGCAGGCCATAAGCAGCGGCGTCACACCTTTGAGGAGGCGGTCCTGCAGCCTCATTATGTACTTATCGAAAGGTTTTATTATTTCGAAGAAGCAGTTCTTTGTTTTCACAGCACCCTTGTCCAAGAGCATGTTTAAAAACTCATTGTCCACCTTGGGAGTTTTCAGAGCGGCGTGTTGTAAACTCTTGATAGTGAAGAAACAATAATCTCTGTGTTCTGGCTTTAAGGAGCATTTGAACGAAGCGAGCATCTTCGCACAGGTTTCTGTCTCTAGCTCAAAGAGAGCGCCAAAGAGGCGGGAAAACTCCGCGTCGTTTTTGATGGCGTGAAACCCAGCCCACTTTATAATCTCTATGCCAAACGTCGAAAAAATGTCCGATTTGTCCACGAGGTCGAAATTGAGATTTCGGAAAACGTGCGCAGGCTTCGGGAGCCTGAGAATGGGTCTCTGGGTCGTTATAGTCGGCCTCTGGTTAGGTCGCGGAGGTAACTTCTGATTAGGGCGCTGGACGGCCACCGGCCTCTGGCTGGGTCGTTCAGCAGCTTCCGGCATTTGATCGGGTGGCACAGGCGGCTTCTGGTCAGGGCCCGGCGGCAGCTTTTTAGCGTTCCACTTCTTTAGGGGAGTTTTGATATCTGCTTTGAACACTTTCGTTTTCAGAGCTCCCCTCGCGATACGCTTCCCTCGCAGAGCCCTCCCCCTGCCAAGGTTGCCCCTCCGTATCGGGGGCCGGAACTCGCTGTCCGACTGAATTCCAAAGTCCACGTCGTACTCCTGATTCTCCACGTTGCCGTATTCATCTTCCATGAGGCCCGGTGATCGGAAATCACCTAAAATCTCTGAAGAATTGAAGTCAGCTTCGTGTGGCCCGCTGGATTCCCAGGAGTCAGGAGGGCCATAGTCCTGGCCCCCATACTCCCGGTCGTGGGACGCCGGGCGGCCGTACTCCCGGTCGTGGGAAGCCGCTGGGCGCCCGTACTCCCGGTCTTGAGCCGCCGGGCGCCCGTACTCCCGGTCGTGCGAGGTTGGCCGCCCGTACTCGCGGTTGTGGGAAGCTGGCCGCCCGTACTCGCGGTCCCGAGAAGCCGGGCGGCCAAATTCTGCGTCCCGAGCTGCAGGGCGGCCGTACTGTTCGTGGTAGTAGTTATCTTTCCTTATGAGAGGGCTAGCGGATCTGTAGGAAGGTCCCGGGTAGTCGTCTCTGGGGTCTTCACTCCAGTCGTCGTGCGGATGGTGCTGGGTGTTGTCATGAGCAAATCGTCCATCGTCGTGAAAACTCTCTTCGTATCTCGGTCTTGGGACTGGCCTCGAATGAGCTGTAACGATAAAAACACAAATATGCCAACGCACCGCAAGTACCATTAAGAAAAAAAATTAATAAACCCATTTACAGATAATTACAAGGGTCAACACATCAAAACTTTTGAGAAACAGCACACTCATCTAACTCTAGGACATTCCCATTTGTTTTCTTACATGCACTGAGTAATTCATAACAAGAAAAAAGCAACAGATGATTAACAGTGCCCAAACACCCATACCAGAACAATTTCTGCATTAAAAACTCTACCCTCACTAAAGCTGAAACGTGAGTTCTGCTATAAATCCCATTTTCTACTTGCTCGCAACTTTCTCGGCCTAGGAAGCTGCTCGTGTTGTGCTCATAATGCTTCTACTCAGATTTCTCAGATGTAAAAAATATCAAGAGCATGCACTTTCTGTTCCCACACCGAATGTCAGGACTCCACAGTTGACCAGAAGATCATGTTTTCTACAAACTCACGCGTAGTTATCTAAGATAACAGTAAAGCCAGAAATACTAGCGTTTCCTGCAAAGTAGCCAAGAATCCCTATTCCCCAACTCCAGCAGTTAAATCCAGAAAGTAAAGAATACGTGAACAAATTAAGTATTTAAAATAAATGATTTCTTCGAAGCTTATACAACTTTAAGAAAACAAAACAGATCTCGTTTGAAAACTCTCAATCTCCTACGAATGTAATCAAAGTCAGCTTTTCTGGGCATTTTACATATCAAATTTAGGAGATAAAAGAACGTGCAGATCATGTTTTGTATACATTAACGGGGTTAACGTCCTGCTTCCAGCCATTTCTCCAAAAATAACACGAAATACGACGACCCGAAGGCTTCAAACGCGCTTTCTACATCTATTTAACTTATCGTACATCGGCAGAATTCCATCCTGCAGCGACCGTCTCTAGAGACCTCCCTGAAATTGGACCCACACTGATGCGGCCTGAACAGAATTCCTTTGTTTGAAATTCGGTTTCTTTTCTCGGAATTTGCATTCCCCAACGAAAACGCCGTCAGTCACGCCAAGCCGCTCGCCTCTTAAATAAAAATGGATGTGGAAAAACACCACCACGGGTCCACGTTTTAGGGAAAGGCAAGAAATGGCAGATCGGTGTTAGCAGAAGAGCCGGGACGCCCCGGGCGGGCCCGTCAGCCCCGGGTTCCGTTACCTTTGAAGTGATGGATCGTGTCCTCGACCGCGTCGCCCCGGTCCATGCGGTACCTTTTAACTTTGTCCTGCACCACAGCATCAAACGTCTCCCGTGTGATCCGCCGAGAGGCCATTTTTCTCCTGTAGCTAAACAGCACAAAGCCGGCCCTTCACCGGGGGCACCGGGGAAGCTCCTCCCGCCGCCCCGAGGCCCTCACGCCGCCGCCCCGGTACCCCCGGACACCCGCCCTCCTCCCTTCCCTGGGCTCGGCCCGGGTGGATTCCCGTGAGCAGCGGGGTGCGGAGCGGCCGCCTGCCTCGCTTTTCCCGGGCGGCGGAGGCGAAACGCAGCGTGAGGGGGGAGGCGCGGCCGCCTCTCACCGGGAGACCCCCGGGAACTCACCGCCCACCGCCCCGCGCCGCCGCACGCGCAGGCACCGGGAAAGGCGGGGAGGGAGGAGGAGGAGGATGAAGAGGAGACGCCCCCGCCCCGCCCCGCGCCCCGCCCCCGCCGGGAGCCGGCCCTGCCCTCACCGAGGCGGCGCCCCCCGCCCGCCCGGTGCCGCCGCCTCCCGCCACCCGGGGATCTCCCAGCAGCCCCCGCGGGACGCCGCTCGCCCCGCCCCTCCCCCGCTGCCGCGCCTGCGCACTGCGGGCCCCGCCTCCACGCAGGCGCGGCGTCCTCGTCCTTCACCCCCCCCGCCTTCTTTCGCCGTGAAGGCGGGCGGTTTCGAGGCAGCGGGGTGGGACGAGACTGAACGGGGAGGGCGCGGTCCCGGCTCGGACGGCGCGATAAGCTGGAGGGGGAGCGGGCGGGGGCTGCCCACAGACCTCCCGCCCCTCTCGGCGGCTCCCGCGCTCCGGCAGGCAGGTTTCCGCCCGCCGCGCGTGCGCAGAAGGGGCCCGACCGCGTGTGGGAGAGGCGGGGGGAGCGCGGGAAGCGGCGGGCGCATGCGCAGTCGCGCGCCGCGGGATCTTTTTCGCGCCGCGGTTTTGTTTCCTACGAGCGCGATCGGCGCAACTTCTTGCCTCGGCGCGCGGAGAGCCCTGAGCCGGAGTGGGCGGAGCCAGCGGGAGCCTGGGGCCGCGTACGGTGGCCGAGGAGGGGCCGGCGCGCTCCGCCCGTTGCTCTTTGTCAGGCGGGCGGAGCCCGTCGGGGAGCGGCGCTGCCGGGGCCGGAGGTGGGTCGGGAGGGGACGCCAGGCCCGCTGTGCGCCCGGGAGTTCGCCCGCTGCCTCAGCCCGCTGGCTGGGCCCTCTCCGGGACGGGCAAACAGGGCTGGGATCCCCGCGGGCCTGCTGAGGGGGCCGCGGGGGCGAAGCGGGCCGCGCTGCGGGAGGGGAGCCGGGGGGCTCCGGGCTGTGTTAGCCCTCGGGGCCGCAGGGCCGTGCGTGTCCGGGCAGGCCGCCCACCCGCCCATCTGGGACGCCCCTGCGGCAGGCGGGCCGCGGGCAGAGCCGGGGGGCGGTAACAGGCCCCTCTGCAGCAGAGCAGCGGCACCTTCCCCAGCCAAGGCCCGGACCGCCGAAATCCCTCCGTGTTCCTTATAATTGGTGCCTTTCCACCCCTTAAAAGTAATCAGCCATCCCTTCGACCATGTTTTTTCGGGTTTGAGTTCTGCGCTTTCGTTTTGGGGAAAAGAAAAACACGAAAGAGCGGCTCAGTTCCTTTGTTTCTGATTAACGTCGGGAGGTTTTGCACCAAAACTAGTTGTGGGCTCTCTTGATGACAGGACAAGGAGGTGGTTTATCCCCGCTCGAGGAAAATGGGATCGAAACAGATTGCGCAGGAGACGTTTGATGATGCAGTGCAAGAAAACATCACGGAATTTGAAATGGATCCGGAAGAGGCTGTGAGAGAAGCCGTGCAGCAGTTTGAGTCCCAAGGTATCGTAAATTCATCTGCTTTCGTAGTTCAGATTGTCACAGGTTGAGGTTTTGCGTATCTCGTAAAATTTCAGAGAACCTGCGTGCGAAGACTGGTCGTTCGGTGTTGAAGCCTTTGCGGAGTGGAGCATAGACATGATTAACGCTAACCTGGTTTCACGGAGTAATTATGACGGAAAAACTGCTTTAAGTGAAACTGCAGGGTGCAATCTGAATGAAATGAAACCTCCCCCCTAGCTGACATGTAGCTAGAACTGATGATTTGTTCCAGGACGTATTTGAGCGTTACAGCAAAACAGAACTTTAGCAACATTTCAGCCTCTTTGTGCGTTGATTCGCGCCTTACGATAAGTTCGTCTTTGTTCACTGTGGTTAACTTGGCAAATCTTACCCAGGCTCTTGTAACTGATATTAATCTTGGTTTTGGTTTTAGGTGTTGACCTAAGCAATATTGTGAAAGCTGTGCGGCAGCCTGCCTCTGAAAATGGTCAACAGCAAAAGCATCAGATTTTGCTGGTAGGAGCACAAATTTATGTTCCTCTCTAAGGATCAGAGTTATGTAATAGTATAAGTAATAGTCTAAGAATAACGAGCTGTGCCTTCTTCTTCTGCCTCTGTCCCGTTTCTCTTCAACAAGTGGTTAATCCCATCTATTCTGCAAAGTAGGAATAATATAGAAGTTCAACGAGCTAGCTTGCACTTTTCAGTGGCAGTATCTGTGCAAGTGCAAAATGCCAGCGTTTCCTGCCTGGGTAACGCAGAGGCTGCCTTTCACGACTTAGAAGCAGATTCTGTGTTGTTGAGTAAACTCGAACCACGGAAGGCCTTGAGTGAATGAAATAGAAGTGACCCAAGCAGTAGCTGTGAGCTGGCTGCTCTTCAGGATAGCAGTTTTTTAGATATGTCAAGCTAATTTTTAATTTAAAAAGAAGACTATTGTTATAAATAAATTTGGCTGACTCTAAAGGACTGCTCTTGTTCCTTCACTGTTCAGATGGGAAATGAACTCTCCTCCTCTTCTTTAGACCTTAGATTCCCTTGGGAGAGCCGTTGCAGACTCTGATCTCACGGAGATGGCCGAGCAGCTGGTGGTCTTCACTGAGCAGTGCAAAGAACAACTGGCTTTCCGCTACCTGGCTGGGCAGAATGGTGCCTACTCTGTGGTATTCTCTGCCTGCCAGGTGGCTTCAGGAGACAGAAGTCTGATGCTGAAGGCCTTTTATACTTTGTGTGCCATCTTGGATGGGCAGCCAGACCTGCTTGACTCGGCTGGCCAGGATCTCCTCCTACGGACTCTGAAGGAATATAGGGAGGACGCGGAAGTGACGCTGGCTGGGATCCGCTGCGTTCGGCACGCCTGCCTGAAACACGAGCAGAATCGGCAGGACTTTGTGAAAGGTGGGATTCTGCCCCTTCTCACTGGAGCTATCGTCCAGCACGGAGACAGCGCCGACGTCGTCCGAACGGCCTCCTCGGCCCTCAGGATCATGACGTTCGATGATGACATCCGCGTACCCTTTGGGCACGCTCACGATCATGCGAAAATGATTGTGTTGGAAAACGATGGGTTGCGAGTCCTCATTGAAGCTGCCAAAGGTAAAGTTAACTCCGTGGCTGTCGATCCTCATTTTGAATCATTGGTGCTATGATTCTTATCTCAAAACCACGCTTTGTTCTTGCTCGAAGCTCCCCAGAGATGATTCAGAAATTTGCCACTAAAACGTTTAATTCTTTTGATGAAATGTGCCCCAAGAGAGACAAACAGCACTACTGCTCCAGCGGCTGTCAGCAGCGCTGTGGTGGCAGTTACCAGAGCTATTTGTCCGTCTGTCTGCGAAGTGTTTTACAGCCCCGTGCAGGTTTACGGGTTCATTATCCCTGCTGAGGTGCTGCATTCTTGCCAAGAACAGATATTCTGTCTCTGTCTAGACACAGAGTGAACAGGATGTCATGTGTGTTGTTGTAATTTATAAAGTGATATACACTGTTTCCTGGGGGTTTTTTGTTTTGTTTTTTTTAAATGAAGCAAAGTAAAGCCACCTTGATTCTGCAGCCCCCCTCCTTGCTTGTAGTTACTCCATTCATCATCTCTCCTCTGCAGCTTTCACAGATAACTCCAGTGTTCTCAGTGAACTCTGCGCCACCCTTTCTCGCCTCTCTGTCAGGAATGAATTCTGCCAAGAAATTGTGGACCTTGGCGGCTTAAATTTTATGGTGGCCCTCCTGTCTGACTGCATCGACCATCCGGTGAGTGCTATGAAGTGTACTTGGGAGTGGAGGTAACGCAGCAGGACCTGCTTTTCAGTTTAAAGTCCTGGCTGTGAATGAGCCTTAGACTGTGCATTATTTTAGCTGCAGTTAGAGCTGAAACCCAACCACTGCTCCCTGTTTGCAGCCTACTGTGCAGAACCAAGTTACATGTGTCCTGTTAGATCAGAATACAGGAATTCTGAGCCCCTTTCTCGCACTTATTTCCTCTCTGCTCCACACTCCACAAGCAGAACTCTGCATTCTCCCACAAAAGCTGAGCTTCTGATTCTCCACCATTCGACCTTCAAGAGATTCAAGAGGATTTAGGTGCTTGAGTCCCACAGGACTGATGTTTGATTCTTCAAGCTGCTTTGAAAACCTCTGCCAAACTGACAGAGGTTTGTTATTACTCCGTCTAGCTAGAAGTTGTGATTGAGAATAGCGTCGCTGTTCGTAACTGGGAATGCCAACTGTTGGAATGGAATTGCTTGAGGACGTTCAGAAGTCTGTAAAACTCTCTCTGCAGCTTTCTAAGCTGTATTTTCTTGACGACTGCAGGACGTGGTGAAGCAGGTGCTGAGCGCCATCCGAGCGGTTGCGGGTAACGACGATGTGAAGGACGCCATCGTTAACGCTGGGGGCACGGATCTCATCGTGCTCGCTATAAGCCATCACCTCGCCAACCCTCAGGTACGCACCAAGCTGTGCAAGAAGTCCCACCTGGGCTGGGAACAGAGATCGGGTTTAGGCTGCGGGATGTAGCAGAGTAACGTGGCCGGTGTAGGGGAGCAACCCTCAGCGTTGCTCTGACTTGGGATAAAAAGCTTGTGCTGAGAGCAGATTCATTCGAAGTGTGGTTGTTAAATGATTGTGGCTGAGCAGTGGATTAAACCTTTAACATCCAGTTGTTGTAGCGTGGTTAAGCTCGTGCTTTAGGATACGTCCTCTCTACTATATTAGAGCTTTTTCTCCTTCCTGAATTAGGTGGATTCTGGACACAGTGTTTTACACCTCTGGCGTGTAAAACTTGCCTTACGTGCCAGAGAAGCAGTGTGTTTCAGTGGAAGAAACTTCAAGACAAATTTCAAAAATGCCCGTAAAAGGAACCAAACTCCAAACACTTTTTTGTCTTTTTTTCCTTGAAGCGACGTTTTCACCCAGTGAGTGTCTCTTCCCCTTTGTCTCGCAGATCTGTGAGCAAGGTTGTGCAGCCTTGTGCATGTTGGCTTTGCGCAAACCCGAGAACTGTAATGTCATCATGGAGGGCGGCGGGGCGTTGGCAGCTCTTCAGGCTATGAAGGCACACCCGCGAGAAGTGGCTGTACAGGTATTTGCCTCGGAGCACTTGATTATTTATTCAGTTTATTGATTTATTGGTGTTGTTCACCGCTTCATTGGGATTTTGGCCTGGGCTTGACGAGTACCAAAAGGTTCCGAGTGAGCTGGGAGTGCAGTGTGTAAAAGCAGCACTCCCTGCATCTGTCACCCCGATGTGATCAGAGCGAAATTTCATTTGGGTTTCAAACCCACCTGAACACGGGTTCAAGCGACTGTGGAATGCCACGCTTCTCTTCCAGGCATTGCTTTTCCTCTTCCACAACAGAGCAGGATGAGGATGGGCTCTTTCAGACCCAGCCTGTGCTATGATGTTATCTGTGTGACAGGAGACATTGCCATCTATTCTCCAGAGTCACACAGAACACGCATACGGCAGGAGGTTAGCTTCTGGTTTCTCATGCAAGTCTCAACAGGCTCTGTGTTCACTTTTCTGCTCTCCAGAGTATTAAGATACCACAGAAAATACTTTCCGAGAGAGTGGTTTGAGCTGAGTGTCAGGGAAGGCGCTTGGAGCAGCGTACAAGGGGGTGGAAAGGTCAGCCTGCTCTAACTGGAGAATTCTGTGTTAATATTATTTAAAGAAATACTTGGTGTTGCCTGGTGGTGTTCTGAGATTTTTCTGGTGTTCTGAGATCTGCTGGTGTTCTGACAGAAGCAGGAGGTTTTACTCTATAAACTTCAATGTGAAATAGCAGCCTTACTTTTTGATTTTATTCCCTCAGGAAATAGTTGCTCCACAGAGCGTCTCACATTTGGTTGCCCAGCCAACTAGTGGTTGGAGCCCAGATCTGCTCTGCGTGTGCCAGCATCCTGTGTGAGTGGTATTTCCCTACAAAAGACACTGATTTCTCATTTATCTCTCTCCTCAGAAACAGGCTTGCATGCTGATCCGCAACCTGGTCTCCCGGAGCCGGGACTTCTCTCAGCCCATCTTAGAGATGGGAGCTGAGAACCTTATAACAGAAGCTCGTGCGGCACACAAGGACTGCGATGATGTGGCCAAAGCTGCCCTCAGGGATCTTGGCTGCAAAGTGGAGCTCCGAGAGCTGTGGACAGGTCAGAAGGGAAGCCTGGCTCAGTGAATCATCGCTCCACCGAGCAGTGGAGCTTCGAGACATCGACATACGTGAAGTCTAAGGGGGGGGAAAACAAAAGCGGCATGGATTACTTTGCAGTTACATCGAACTGGAGTACCTGAAGCAAATGCCTGGCTTGTGAGGCTGCACTGACCTTTCTCTTGGGAGCTACAGCTGAAATGGCTTTATGCATTCACAGGCTGCAAATCAGCTCTGCCTAGTGACCATTCCCCGCATCATCTAACGCCTGAAGATGATCTGCCCCCCCCGTTGTTATGCGTGTTCCTTGGGTGCAGAACGGAGCCGTTCCCACGTGCTCTCTCCCGCGCAGTAAGAGCAAAAGCAGCTCTTTTCTGGTTAGGAGCGTGGCAGCTGGTTCTGGTTTGTTCCTCTGCTCTCTGCCGATGGAGCCTAGCGGCCTGATCTGGCAGCGGGGTGGCTGAGGAGGAATCCCATCACTTGTGAATGTGTTCTGTGTCCTGTTCTGCTGTTATTTTACTGCTGACCGTGTTCTGTGTTGCTGCTTTGGTTTGGATTTTCGGCCAACGTAACATTTGAAACGAAAAAGCGAAGTAAGAATTTTTGGGTAGCGTGGCCCGAAGCAACGTACGTTGTGGTGTTGCCCTTTGCATCCAGGAGGAAAGTTCATCTTCCCTTTCAGTGAGATGAGCGAGTCGGGGACTGGTAGCGAACACGGTGGTTTCAGAGCAGGGGCGAACGGGCGGTGGCACCGCGCAGCAGGAGGGCAGCTCTGGGGAGCCCAGGCTTGGGTGATCTCAGCAGGATGGTGCTTCCCTGAACTCAGGAGGGCTGTCATTGGAACGAGAAAGGCGTGCGCCTTGTGGGCTGAAGACAACTGTGGATTTGGGGGTACAATGGGAGGTGAAACGTGCGGAAAGGCTTCGTGTGCCCCTGTTTCTTGCTGGGCTGTGGTGTTACCAGCTCTGCTCCGAGTGCTGAACCTTCCTCCTGCGCTGCTACTGATGTACTTGAGCGGGTGCTTTCTAACGCGCTGTCCTCTGTAGAAACGTCAACTCTGTAAAACATAAAAACGTACAAGGGCAGCTGGTGGTTACGGAGCCTTTTTGAGGTAGGAAAAGAAAGGCGGTGGAACCAGAGTTGGTAAATAAGCCTCCTGCAGCCCTGCACTGTCTGCCAGCAAGGTCAGTGTGTTCTTCAGAGGCTTCTCACCCAGGAGAAGTGTTTGTAGGGGGAGAAGCTACCTGGGTCTCCTCTCTCTGCTGGGTGAGAAGTTTGAGGGAAAAGCTTGGTGTGTTTGTGCACTGCCCTGCTCCTTTGAGGCAGAGCAGGCGAGAAGAGCAGATGGAGAAATCCTGGGGGGGCCGGGCCTGGGAGAGTGACCCCGGGGGAGCGCGCTGGCTGCAGCCCAGCCTCCTGGCGGTTCTGGGGGGTGCTGAGCAGCTCCACCGAGGCTTAACGTGATGCTGGGAAAGAATTCAGACGTGGGCAAAGCTGGGACCGATGTCCCTGCGGATTTAAAGCAGCGGCCGCCTAAAGCCGAGCTGCTGCGGGCTGGGTTTAACCCCTGCGTGCGCAGGGCGGGAGGGAAGGGGCTGTCAGAGCAGGGCTCAGCCCTGCAAGCACGCAGCTGCGGGCCGGGCGCGCCTCTCTGCCCTGCAGGACCCCGGCCCCGGCGGGCACCAGAGGGGTCAGGCCCCGGGGGTGCGGAGCGGGGCCGGGCCGGGCCCCGGGGAAGAGCCGCGCTCCCCCGCCCGCCGCTCAGCCCGCCCCTCGCCGCCACCGATTGGCTGCCGCCCCCGCCTGTCCGCGGCGGCGCAGCCACTCCCCGCGCACGGCGCTGCCCCCGCCGCGGCGATTGGTCGGCCGTCGGGGCGGGCCCGGCCCCTCGCCGCGGGCGCAGCGGGGGAGGGGGAGGCCTGGCGGCCGCGGGGAGACGGCGGCGGAGGCGGCGCCGAGCGCGGAGCGGAGCCGGTGAGTGCGGGGCCGGCCCCGGGCCCCTCCGACCCCGCGGCGGGCGCGGCACCGGGCGGCCCGGCCTCGCCCTTGAGGGCCGCGGGAGGCGGCGCGGCGGGCAAGGGCCGGGTGACATTGCCGCGGCCTCCCGCGGGGTGACCGCCGCCTCGGCGGGCGGGCGGGCGGGCGGGCCGGGGGGCGGCGGGGCTCGGGCTCCTCCGGATCCTCGGCCCGGGGGAGCTGCGCCGGCCTTTGCCACGGTCACCGCCGAGCTGCGGCACCGAGGCCCGGCCCGCCGCGGGTCGCCCTGCCCGCGCACCTGCCCGCCGGGCCCGCTGCGAGGCCGGTGTGTGGGTCCCGCTCCTCCTCCCTTCGCGGGTTCGCGACCCCAGCGGGTCTCGGGTGAGCGCGGGTGTCTCCAGGTGCTCTCGCTTCGCTGCTCCGCCCGCCCTCGGGTGTGTTTCGCTGCGAGGGGTGGGCGGAAGATGCCAAACGCAGCGATCTCGGCGTCTTCTGCCCCTGTCCTGCCTCAGCACCGGCAAAAAGTTGCAGCGCGGGGGTGACTTTCCTGCTTCGCCTCCCAGCGGGAGGACGTGCCGCGGATTGCGTTGAAATCGCAGCGTAAAAAGACACACGGACGATGCTGGAAACGATCCCGCAGGGTCAATAAAGGCTCTCCCACCTCCCCTGCTGCCTGCAGACACGGACCTGGCGGAGCAGTTGGTGCTGCGGTTGCTTTGTCGACCTGAAACCTGCCCTCGCCTGAAGTTCGGAGGGGTCGGAGATGCGTTTGGTGACCGTGTCTTTCCTCTTGGCTGCTAATTTGGCAGATCACGGAGGGTGGGTTTGGAGTCCGCCGTCGCTCGGCTCTTTTTGGCGTTGAGCTCTTCGCGGTCGCGTCAGCTGCAGAGCTTTTTCTGGAGGTTGGTGGCTTCTCCGGTGTTTTTCTGTGGTTTGGTGAATTTAGACTGTTTTGAAAACATTCTGGGTTTTAAACGACTCTGGTTTTGGGAGAATGGTGTAAAGGAACGGAAGAGATGTCTGTGGGTGTTGGAAAACAGCTGAGGGAAGAGAGACCGTGCAGTGAGGGCACCGCGGGGTTGGTATAATCGTACCAACAACCTGTGGGTATTTAAAAATAATCGTGGGATTGGGTGTCTGCAACACCAGGGCTGGATTGTGGGGAACTCTGAGCATCCTGACATCCTTCTAGAGCCGTGGATACTTAACACTTATTTTTCTTTCCCCCAGCATTGTTTAGGAGGAGAGCGGCTGCGGAGTGGGGGGACTGAGACTGTCCTTGGTGTTGGATTTCAGCAGGAACTCTCTGGCCCCGATGATTGCTTCAGGCGGGGGAATTTTAGCTCTTGATAGCACAGCGGTGTGAGTCAGGAGCTGCAGTAATTTCTTTTTGCTTGACCCGCAGCTGTAGCTACGGCTCCGACGTCGGCGGCCCCCGCTGCGAGCGCCGTGTCCCGGGCGTATCCGGTGCGTTAAACTTTGCTTCAGGAGGTTACGTAAAACGTAAGGTGAGCACCAACACGGCGTCGAGTGTGTGGTTACCTGCTGAAGCAGATGGGCTTGGTACAGGTCAGACAGGTTTGCTGTTAAAAAAAAAACCTCAGGAACCAGGAATAGTTTTCTTCTAGTAACTCTGCAGCTGGTTGTAGGAAGATGCTTTCAGGTTTGTACCTTTCCTTCGGTGAAACCAATACCAGCACTTGACGCCGCAGCGCTGTTCTCCGTTTTCCAGGTGGTAGATAAGCCTTCCTGGAAGCTGCCTTGCGAAGGGACGTGACGTTTGTGTGCTGTGTGGAAAGGTGGACTGGAATGCAAACAGCTTACTCCAGGTCACAAAAGAAATGAGTGTCAGAGGAGTTCTTTGCTCCCTGGTTGTGCTTTAAATCCGCTGCTCCTTGCTGTTGCGCAGTTAGCGATGCGGTTCTGTCACGGGTTAGTGCTGCTAGGCCTGAGTTACCATAAGGTAATCAAACTGAATTGAAATCCGCGGTGCTCTGGCTGAGCAGAGTTGATGCTTAACTTGGCATTAATTTTTTTTTAGAGTGAGCACGACAGACGGTGGGTTGGGGTAACTCACGACCTGGCGTGACAAAGCAGCTTTATTAGGAAATGACACCCGCTTGGCACACTTGTGGGTCGCTCTGCTTAACGATGGAAGATTTTAGTTCCTTATTTTCCTTTTTTTTTAAATTTTTTTTTCATTGGCGATTTAAACCGCTGGAGTTTTGGAGCAGAAGTTGTAATTATCTGTCGTCGTGTTGAAATAGTTCCTGGCAAAGGTGGCTCATAGTGTTGGTTGGATTCCAAATAATCTCCATTTGAACGCAAAAAGTTCATCTCTGCTGCGATGTGTCGCTTTGGGCCCTCGGCTGCGTCTGTGGTGGCAGTCGGGTGAATATATCCAGTGGTGGGGATGCTTGCATTTGCGTGGCCCTCCTGACTGAGAGGTCACGTGTAATATTTTATTTTCGTTTCCTGATGGCGTTCCCTTTGAGAAATAACTTTTGAGAGGAGTATTCAAGCTATTCCAGCTGGGAGCTTGCTTGGGGTTGTGTGTTTGTTTGCTTTTCTGCCTCCTGTTGCAGAAGGAAGGTGGTTGCTGTCTGACAAGCGGAGAGGGTTTGGCAGAGGGGCCCTGTGATTCCCTCCCCTTGTTGAAGTCCTCTGTTCTCCCTCCGATAAAGCTGTTATCTGTCTTGCAGATAAGAACGGGTCTTCAGTTTTTGGCTGTGGAAAGCATAGCTGAGGTGTTCCCAGCAACAGTCTTCTTTTAGCAGCTGAAGAATGAGGCACTGTTTTCTCCTGCCAAGATTTTCTCTATTCTCTGGCTCATGCCTTCCGTCCAAGCTTCCTTCAAAACTCGAGTCTCCTGGGCTCCTCTGAATAATGCAGCTGGCCTCGCTAGCAGAGGTTTCGATTTAACCGTTTCTCGGTGCTCAACAGCTGGCTCAATTCAAGTCAGGTGATCTAAAACCACGCACAGAATTTGTGTCTTTATCCTCAGGTTTACTGGCAGACTTGAGCTCTGTCTGGCTGAGGGAGGCAGGAGGAGCGTTTATTTAGTACTTCGGAGCTAAGGAAGCATGTAAAAAAAAATTAAACTCTTCCAGATATTGTAATTTAGTGAGTATTTTAGTCAGTGGTTCTTTAAGTTCACGCTAACAGTTTCTGTACAGACCTTTAAGGGAAGAATTGCAACGCACTATTCATGGCTGATGTTTTGGGATCAGATTTGTATGCAGCTGGAAGATGAGTGTGACTGAAGAGAGTTGAGTCTGCAGGGCATATCTGGTTTTGATTTTTTTAATGGCTTAATTGAACTGGAAGGCAACGATGGACCTCAAGGGGCCATCGACTTATGGTTCATCCCCTGTTCTGAGTGTTTCAGCCCTTTTCTCTGTGATTTTCTGTGATGCTTTCGCTCCGAGGATGAATTTAAGGCTGCAGCAATCTCGGCTCTTACCACATCTCTTTCTCTGTCAGGCTCAATTGCTCAGTTGAACAATAACAGCCGAAGGAAACTTAATTGAGCCTGGGCACTGCTTAACTTCAGCCTGCCTGGGAAAACGTGTGAAAATTTCTGCAGGAGCTCCTCTGGTTTTCTTTTCTCTTAATTTAATTATACGCTTTCATTAGCGATGTTAATGCCATAATAAATTAAAAAAAAGAAAAAGAAGAATCAGAAACTGGACGACTGAGTAATGAGGGAATCTGAAAGGGTTGTACAAATGACTTCACCTGAATGAAACTGAAATTCTGCCCCAGAAGCGAACGGTGAGTTTATCCAAGCGGGTGTAACAGTGACGCGGCTGTGAGCGGCGCGGTAGGTGCGTACCCGGCTCCCGAGGACTGAACCCAAAAAGCCTTCCGAGTTTGTGCGTGCGCCTTGTTTTGTCTCCTCGTTTTTGGTCAAGATTAGAGACGAGGGGCTGGCAGGGCTGGTTCTTCTGCCTATCTCGGGAACCCAGCGCGTTTTGTGGGCGTCGCGTCGCAGCGGCTCTCGCCTGTTGAAACTCTGTGGTTTTGCCATTACCTGTCCGTCGGGGCGCTCCCGTGGCCGGGGCTCTCAACTCCTTTTATAATTACTACCGGGGTTGTCCGAGGAAAAAGCAAACATTTCTTGGGCAACGCCTGCCGTTGGGTTCAGATACCCCGCAAAGCAAACAGCCGGCGCCGGCAGCGTATCTGATGTTCTCGCCGGGGAGATGATGTTCTTTCAGAAATCTTAGTGCTTTGGGACGGGTCTAAATTCCACTGCAGAACATCAGACAAACACGGGGTGGTTTGGGTCTTTTTTCAGTAACGACACGCAGCAAGCTGGGTGCCCGTGCTTCTCCTGGTTTCTGGCTATGTAGGAGCGTCAAAACTGTGACAACTGGGTCTGCTTTTGTAGCTAAAGTACTTTTTCTGTTAATGGGTAGTTCTGTGTCTGCCCAGGTGAGCGGTTGGGAAGTGAGGGAAGCCTGGAGAGGATGGGCAGCGTGATTTGTGCCTCCGTCAGCGCCGAGTTTTGCGCAAACCCCAAATCTCCTCCTCCCTGCCGCCCGTGCGCATTGGGGGTGTGGATCTGCCACGGCCGGTAAAATACACAACAGAGGGATTTCAGGCAGGTTGTGCTGCAACGATGTGAAGTCAAACTTTCAAACGGGGTTTAATTTTGCGACGCGGAAACGTGTAATAATGTGCAAGGCTTTGCTTCAGCGGTGGGATTTTAACTGGACACGCCCCAGCTGGAGGATTTGTGCTCATTTCTTAGTTGTGATGCCGCTCTCTGAAACTCATCGGCTCTTCTGCTGAGGAACTAATTACCTTTAGACTGTGTGGTTTAAAATGTGAAATACAGCTGAAACACAGCATCACGCGTGGATTCACAAGCAGGTTGTCGGACAGCTCAAGCTGCTTTTTCTCCAAACCCTCACCCTGCTCTGGGCAACGAGCTGGCACCTGCCTGTAAGACGTTCTTCCTAGTAGGTTGCTTTTTTCATCTGAATAACTCGACGCTGTCTCGCCTGTCCTTTTAATCAAAATCACCACCAAGAAAAGCAGAATGTCTGCCTTGTCAGAGAGTCAGTTTGACAGCTTGATTGAACTCGCTCAGGTATTCATTAAGCGCCGCTCGAGAGAGCTGGGGGAAGGGGAAGGAGACGCTGACGATGCTCTAGTTTTTAACGTGCGGCGCGTGTTCTGCGCATCTCCTGGAATGCGGGGAATGAAACTTGTTTTAGTGCACGGATGTTTCTGCGATTGCTGGGCAGGGTACCTAGAAAGAGTCCCGGGGCTCGCGGGGCCGTCACAAAACGGAGCGTCGCGGCTGAAGTCACCCGTTTGTCTGAGGTGCCGCTGCCAGAAACGAAGGGTCCGAGCCCCCCCAGTTCCACAACTCGACAAATCTTCAATCTGTGACTGTGAGTTCGCGCGGCGAAGTTACCGGCAGCGTTTTGCGATGGAGTTGAAACTGGGTGCTGGAGCAGGTGCTTCGTACCTCCAGTAAACTGTCACGGATTTTGTGTAAAAGCACAGCGTACGTAACTCATTAAACCTCTTTGACTTTTGAACTCGCCTTCGCCAGCAATTTTGCCTTCTGATTCTGTGCTCTCTCAGGGGAGTGCTTTGCTTTACAACGTGTAGCACTGAGGAGTCTGGAGCCAGATGTGTGACGAGGACTCGTGGAACTACGATATCAAGAACGTGGAAGCGCGCTTCTGTGGTATCAAAATATAAATCTAATCCACAGATTTATTTTTTTTTTTCTCGTTTCCCTTGGCTTTGTAAATATAAGTAATGGCTGTGTACGGAGCTGTACAAAATAGAAGGATTTAAAAAATACCCAGCTGCTCCATGTTGGGTTTTGGGGGATTACTTAATGAGCGAGTTGCATTGCTCCACGCGCAGAATAACGTCTGACTTCTGATGGCCAGGCGCTCCAAGTGCAGGCTGGAACTTTAACGCAAAGCTTTGCTCTCCGTGGCTCCAGCGTTTTCGGTCGCAATAGCCAGAACTCAGTTAAAAAAAAAAATCAGCGATGTCAGAATCCAGCCCCACTCCAAAATAAAACACCGCTGCGTTGCTTCGCGGCGAGCGAATGCGAATAAAAATAATCAACGCTCTGTTTACGTTTAAGCCGCCTCAAGTTCAGGGCTCTGTATTTACGTCGAGCCTGTGGGCAGTTTTACTGTGTAAAACGGAGCGTGCCGACAGGTGTTTAAGATCAGGACGTGAGGCACTAAAAATTAAAAAAGAACATGTCTGAATAGGATCAAAGAGAATATTACTGAGTAACTGGATATCATCTTTATGCACGGGCATGTTCTAAAATAAGTCCAGGCTTAACGACATCAGTTTAGTTTTTGAAATTTCCTTTCAGTCGTGTTTTTTCTCAATCACCTCTCAAAATCGTGTTTTCAAATCAAGCTGCGTGTCGCATTCCTAAGCTCTTCAGCGCGATTTCTATTTTTGTGGGTTTATTTTTGGTAGAGATAAATCTGATATTGTGACCTACATTTCGTTGAGACGGCCGGGGATAATAACTCTACCTGTGATTTCCCTCATGCTGTTGCTGCGAGGCGTTGCTTTACGATCCATTTCCAAGGTACGCGAGATAAGAAGGAAGGGAAGTAACTGCAGACAGCAATTAGAAATAATCGGCAGCCTGTGTTCTTCGAAATAATTTAATGAAGCGCTCGGCTCCGTAGTGTTATGAATCACCTCGGTTCTTGATCCTTACGGGAGTTTTTCCTCACGTGGTCTGATGTGACCAAGCTTACGTGATGGAAATTTTCAAATTGATGCTGCTCAGGTCCCGCTTTGGTCCATCAGCTATTACCTTCCATTGAAATTTTGAGTTTTGCCTCTCTGGACAAACATCCTGCCATCTCCTCTTTTCAAAAAACACCTCAGCAGTTGTGAACACGTGGATACATGTCTTCCCAAGGCTCTGGCGTTGGAGATGCCCACGAGGGTTTGTCCCGCGTTGGGCTGAGCGTGCAGGGGACGCGCGGAGCTTCGTCACCGCAAACCGGTCACGCACGAGCACGGGCGAGGCTGAGCCCTCCCTGGCTTCGCCTTCGTATCTCGGCTGCAGCCGAGGGGCTTGGGAAGTGAAGTCTGGCACTAATTTATGAGAGCGGTGTTGGAGGGGGGGAAATAAAACAGGTCAGCAAGTATGAAAGGTGCTGACAAGCATGTCGTAGCTAGAGATCGTTAAAAAGTGGGGAAAAAAACAATAGTCTGGTCTTTGCAGGTAAGCAAGTTGTTGTGCGTGAGGTTTCTGGGGCATCAGAGCAAGGCCGAGGTTAAATAACTTGCTGGGGGACACGCAAGAAGGCTGTGGAGGAATTGGGGAGCAGTTCTGGAATTTCCTAACCCCGCATCCCTTTGAAAGGGGGGGTGACAGAATGGAAACGCGGCTGTCGGAGCGGGCCTGGTGCGTAGGAAAGCGATGCTTGGAGCTGCACGCCCCGTCTGTGAGCGGGTCCAGAGCTCGCCGAGGCCACCTCTGTGCCAGCGCGGGTTTTTCCAACTTCAGCTCTTGGATTTCTGAGTATTTAAGGACAAAAAAAAATAGCAGAGAGTCTGACGCCGAGGCGATAGCCTCTGTTTAAAGCGTTGTCTCTGCGTTTGGGCTCTGCAGCGGAGGTTAGGCTGGCCCGGCCTTTCACGAGGCGGGTGAGAGCGTGCGCCACGGCAGAAACCCCGGCTGCGCGCACCGCAGCGCTTCAGCAGCGACAAGGGCGCGTGCGCCCCGACTGCGGAGAAAGGGAGCCCTGGAATCGCGGTCGTGCCGCTTTCAGTCAAATCGCTGCCTCATCAGAACAGCCCTCACGGCACGTGCGGGGCGCTGGATCTCTCTCTTTCCCAAAATAGCCTCCAGTTGCTTGCGGGACTTACTGCTGCGACTATTTTTTCCATTTTTCCAGGGCAGGGTTTTAAATTTCTCTGCGCCTCCTCCAGTGTCTAGATGCCCAGCGGTCAGGCTGAGCAGCAACCAAAATCCTCCCTGGAAGTGATGGAAGAGGACGGAGCGGGATTTGATTCTTCTCTCTTAGGAACCGCAGATATTTTGATGTTGTGGCTTGCAGCTGAACTGAAAAGAGTGAATACAATTTACAATTCTTACATAGCACCGAAATAACCCCCTATGCCCCAACATACACTTGCGCCTCGAAGGAAGGAGGTGGTGCCTGAAGTTGAGCCTGAAAATGCTCCTCAGCTGGAAGCTTGGGTTGGGATTTTCCTGCTGAACACAGCCCTGGGAGTAGGTCACTCCTCCTCCCGGTAAAAGCTTTTTATTCCCTGCGTATTTCCCACTTTTGACCCTCTCTCTCGCTTTGTTGTTGTTCTCCGTTTAGGAGCCGTAGCTCTTCTGCCCACTTGCAAGCGCAACTGGTATGGGTAATGGTGTGAGAGAAGGTCAAGTGGATTTCAGACGGCAGGATGCGGAGCCAGTTCCGTCAGCTCATCTCCCGGCGGAGGTAAGAGCAGGACATTGCTGGGTCCCTGCGGTGGGACCGAGAGAAGAGCCGTGTGGCTGCTCTCCAAAGGCAGCATCAGCGGTTTGAGCCGCTGTAGTGTCCGTGCAAACCACAAAATGTGTAACTCTTGCTTTCTTTGAGGATGGCCGAGCAGTTCCAGCCCTCTGGGGAGAGGCCGGCCGTCGCTCACAGCTGACGGGCAGGCAGGGCTGCTGCGTTCCTTCTTCAAGGTTATGTCTTGTGTCTCTGGCAGGGCCGGGACGAGCCATACGTCTTGCTTTCCCTGCCCTTGCTGCTGCTGTTAATGCTCTCGGTAGAAGCGCTGGAAGAGACGGCGATGCTGAACCTTAGTCTGATTTAGACCAGCGCTCGGGCTGAAGTTCACTTTGCGTGGCTGCTCTTGCGTTTAGCACCGCACGGGCGGAGGTTGGAATGGGAAATTGAAGTGAACTATGTATTTTAATAATAAACATTAACTTCTTAGTTGTGAAACATGCTGAGAAGGAGAAGAATGTTAACTCCTCCGTGAAAACCCAAAGCCTATCGAAACTTCACGCTCTTAAGCCTTGTCTTGCCTTTCAGTCAGTAACCTTCGTGGTGCTAGTTTTCAAGTCATTTACTTACTTTCTGCCCATTTGTTGTGAGGAGATAGCTGCTGTATCACCATGAGCTGGGGCAGGAATGCCAGTAACAAAACCACTTCCATTTTGTTTATCATAGCAGGAAACTCCTCTTGGTTTGTCCTTAGGATCTTGGGAACAACGTGGCAATAGGGTTTACGTGTTACTGGAAGGGCAAGAAAAACTTCCCTACATGCCTAAGTCCTGAGGCTTGTAGGAATCTTACTAGGGAGAAAACAGGACAGGTAAGAGGCGGCAGACTTTGGAACTTTGCATCTTGGCGGACAAGTCTAACCTTTGTGCTTCACGATCTGACTAGGATTTTACTTGGCTTGGAATTACAAAGACAGTTTTGACTCGAGTGCTTGAGACAGGGCAAATGCTGCAGCAAAGGTAAAATGCTGCAGCTTTTGCCTAGGATTGCCTGTGTCACGCTGAACCATGCTGTGTTCCAGGGTAACCAGGAGAAAAAGAAAGTACTCAACTCCCTGATGTCTGGTGCATTGGCTGGTGCTGTTGCTAAAACTGCGGTAGCTCCGCTGGATAGGACAAAAATCATGTTTCAAGGTGAGTCCCGCCGGCTTTTGCGAAATGCTCTTACTTTCTCACCGGCAGAATCCAAAGCAGCTTCTCTGATCTGCTCAGCCAGTGCTTTGCCCTCCACCAGGCAGACAGAACAGTGACGTTGCCACAGTGAATTGAGTCTAAAAACCCTATTGTTTGATTCTTGGTGGGATTATTGCAGGTGTCAGTCAGGGCCGTGCTGCTGGATCCACGTCTCGTGGTAGTCAGCGAGAGTTTTGCTATTGCCGGGTGAGGCGGGTGCACGTGTGGCTGGTCAGAGGCAGCCTCTGGCTCGTGAGTGTTGGCTGCACACGTGTGTTCTGTGACATAAGGGAGAATTTGGGAGCGTTGAGCAAATAAGCACCATAAAGGCAGCATTTGAGGGGATGCCTGGTAACTCTCTGGGTTTCTGTGTCTGTCATTTTGGAAGAAAGAAGGTGGGGAGGGGAAAGGAGCGATACGAGGAGATGTGGTGACCCTGGGCGGAGGTGATGTTGAGCTGTTTGAGTTTCTTGCCAAAGGCTGGATGCCAGGCTCAAAGCGTGCAGCCTTTTCTCCCAGGAGTCGCGTGGAGTTGCGGCTGGATTGGTTTGGTTAGGGCTGGAGTTAGTGGGAAGTACTGCAGGAGGCAAAGCTGGCATACCTGGGGCTCTATTCCAAAGCTCTTTTTCTGGAACCCGTAAAGTGTGTAACTGGAAATGGAATTAATCTAATTGGAATAGAAAATTCTCACACGTTTAGCAGGATTTGGGATTCGGCCCCCTCGCGGGCTCGGTTCGGTTCCCCTGTTTCAGAGCAGGAGCTCTCAGCTGCAGGAATTGTCCCAAAGGGAAGAGCACGGGCAGTTAATACGATAGACATTGGGTGAGGCCAAGGATTTTAAATCTGGTCCACATCCCAGATTAAATGAGTTGGGTAGGTTTAATCTAATCCCTGGATGAGATTTAATTTTCGAAGTGACTTTCATTTGACGCAATTTTCGTCCTCGGCAGAGGCTGAGGTCTGGAAAGAGCCGGGGATGCAGATCAGGGAGTTGGAGCCGTAGGGAGCTAAAAGCCGGGGCTGGGACGGCGCCGGCGAGCGGATACTCGTGCGGCAGCGGGGACGCGCCGTGCTTCCTCGCCAAGAGCAAACACTGTAGTTCATCTAAGGTTGGAAATGTCAGGAGCAGAGGTGAGGGGGAAGCGGCAGGGCCGGGGTGAGTCAACAGCCGTCCGTGTAAATCACCTCTCGTTTGTACAGCCCTGTGCTTATGAAAAGCCCCGTTGGGTTTGGCCCGTTAAACTCGCTGTGAAAGGATACGACTAAAACGTGCCCGTTCTCACCGATTTTCAAGTATCTAATGGATTTCTTGGTCTCTTGCTCTCCCCAGGGTTTTTACTCTGGGGCCTCTTCCCTGTCTGTGAAGAGGGGAAGCATCGCTGGGGTGCGTGAGCGTAGCAAGGTTGTCCCTTGAACTCGGGGCTGAAGAGTTTTCCCGTGGGAGAGGGAAGAGAGCTCTTCTCCATCGCTGCAGTCGGGCATTGAGGGGGTTTTATTTCCTAAAGGAAAAAAAAAGTGTTGAATTGCATAAAGGAGCGGCGTGGTAAAAATGTATTTGCATGGGCTTGTTTGATACACTTGAGAGGTTACCAGTCTCCAAGGAGTTTGAAAGAAACTGCAGCAGAGACTTAATTGGAACCACGTTTCATTAGCGCGGCTCTTCGGGTGTTAGCCTGGGTTCCCTTCCTGCTGTAGGGATGTTGCAGAACAGAGCTGCTGTGTGCCAGATAAATCTTGCTTCCAAATGCCTCCTGTGTTACATAGTTAAGGAGATGCTGTCAGCTCGAGGGGATGCGAGGAGAGGGACTGAGCGTTCGTTGGAGTTTTGCTGGGAGGAAACCGCTCTTGCGTGTCCTCTCGCTGAACAGCCCCGTCCTTCGCTGGGTGCTGCTGTTAGGCTGGAACCTGTGCAAGGAAACGCTCTGCTAAAATAAGTGGTTGGTGCAGTTTTGTTTTTTTGATTTTTTTTTTTTCCCCCTGCATTTTTTATTTATTCTTTTATTTTTGGTTGCTTTAAAGTGTGACAGAAACTGAGCGTTTTCATGGCAGTGGGTGGAAAAATGAACTGATGTGCTCAGGAGAGTTTGGGAGCGTTTCCCAGTGGAAAGTCTTTGTTTATAATAAAGAATCTCTATTTTCTTTTGCATTAATTCTTTTCCCTCTATTTTTATCGCATAGCTAAAATGCCTGCGTGATTTATTTGATCCGTCTCAATGTATTGCAGGAACTAATGCTCTTTTTTTTTTTTTCTTTTTAGTGTCTTCAAAAAGATTCTCTGCCAAGGTGAGGTGGTGCTGACCTGAAGTGTTTGATTAATGGTAGTAATAGCCCCGACAGCATCTTTTGTTTGCACTTATTTAACTTTTTTTCCGTGGGTTTTATTAGCAGCACTCATAGTGAAAGAGCACAGAGGGAAAGACCAGAAACAATATTGTTTAAAATAAACCTTAGGATGGTGTTTGTTCACGTGCATCGTTTTATCCAGTGCCCAGCACAGAGGGGCCCGCAGGTTCTGCCTGTGACGTGACAGTAAGTGCTGTGGCATCGCTTGGGGCCCTCTCTGGGGATTGTTTTATTTCTCCCAACCACCACGGGAGCTGTTTCAGAGCACACAGGAAATTTTAATTTGGGACCTGCTGGCTGTCGTGGCTCGCCGGCTGTTGTGCTGCGCGCGCGTTACGGCTGGTCCGTGCGTGCTCCGCTGACGTGTGTAATCCAAACGTTTCTGTCTTATGCTAAGAAGATTAATTTGGACCGAGAAACGGTTTGTGCAAGCAGCAATCCAGCTCTGTGCCTCGCCCTCGGAGGGAAAATGAAGATGTCTTGAACCCAAAGCTCTGTCTTCCTGACTCCGGTTCTTTTTCGCTCCGATGTGTCTAATTCAGTCTCCCCGGAGGAGACGTTCGAGTTGTCTTGTTGTGGAGTCGGGGCTGTGAGCGTAAGCAGCCGAGAGCAGCTTGCTGTGCTTGGGGTGGGAAGAGAGGGAGGAGTTGGCAAGGTTAAGCTGGGGGGTCACCGCTTCCCCCTCTATTGTTTGGCCTCCCTCTTATCGCGATCTCCCTGCCTGACCTTCGATTCGTTGCCCGCAGGAAGCCTACAGACTGATTTACCGCACCTACCTCAACGAAGGCTTCTGGAGCCTCTGGCGAGGGAACTCAGCCACCATGGTCCGTGTCGTCCCCTACGCCGCCATCCAGTTCTGCGCGCACGAAGAGTACAAGCAGCTCCTGGGCAGTTACTACGGCTTCCAGGGAAAGTAAGACGCAGAGGAGGATGGAGGGAGCGGTTTGTGGGACCGCAGGCTGTAGGGAGGGCGCGCGTTGCTCTGCTCTGCGCAGGCCCGCCGAGGTGAAAGCTTTTGTCGGTCCAGAGTTGTGCCGGCCCCTCTCGCGACGGCTTCGCCGAACGGGGCGTGCGAGGGGGCTGTGCGAAGGGCTGGCCTCCTAGTTTCGCACGTGGGAGATCTTTGTGAGAAAACGACCCTGTCTTCTAGAGGCGTGAGCAAGAAGTGGCCTAGACATTGAGTTAGCACTTCCCCGTGCTGCGAGTGGGCAGGCAAAAAACAAAGAGCTTTTCTTTGCAGGAGAAGCAAGGAGATCCAGCCTGGTGCCGTTAGCTGAGCCCTGCGTGTGGCCTGAGCCTCCTGCTCGTGGGCATGTAGTGTCTGAGACACCCCAAGGCAGGTTTGCTGTCCTCAACAGAGATTTTCTCTAAAGCCTCCGTCTTAAATGGCTGTGGCAAACCACAGCTGCTTCAAGCCCCCTCCCACCCAGCTCTCTCCAGTCCACAGGCAGGGAAGGGATTCAGTAGCTGATAGGGTAGAGCCGTCCTCAAAAGCCACGTAGTATTTCCATCTCCAGGTGATCTGTTTGGTCTCTTCTCTCACCTTACTTTAGAGCGCTGACACCCTTTCCTCGATTCATTGCTGGCTCTCTGGCAGGCACAACGGCTGCCATGTTAACCTACCCCTTGGATATGGTCCGTGCTCGAATGGCTGTCACGCCGAAGGAGATGTAAGTGCCTCACGAAAGCGAGTACAAGCACCACGAACAAATGCAGAACTTTCTTTTAAGGTCAGATGACTTTATTCCCATTTTCTGGGTCACTTCTTGCTCGGAGCCTTTGGTGTAAATAAACCTCTTACTTCTGGGGTCTGAGCACTGATTAAATGACCGGCGCCCTGATTAGTCCAGGGCCTGGGAGGAGATCGATACCGAAAAGACCTCACTAGTAAAACCTGCGCGTTGGCTCTTGGGGGGCCAGCTGGCACGACGCCTCCACGAGAGATCGAAGAGACGAGATGGCACATTGCAGTAGGGCGACGGGAGAGCTGGTCACTGGCTTCTCCCTTTGCAGACAGGCTTCTGAAATCCCTTCTGAGCTGTTTGATGAGCTCGGAGCCGAATTAATTAATTGTTGACGCTTCAGAAAGTCCTGTTGGAAGCATTGCTGGCGCGTGCAGTCACTAACCAGCACAGGTTTGGTTTTCCTGTGTCCCCATGCCAGGTACAGCAATATTGTTCACGTCTTCATCCGAATATCCCGAGAGGAAGGATTGAAGACACTGTACAGGGGATTCACACCGACCATCCTCGGAGTGATTCCGTACGCCGGGCTTAGCTTCTTCACCTACGAGACGCTGAAGAAACTCCACGCAGGTAAAGGCAGCTTGGTTTGCTTTCACGTGAAACGGTGCAAGGCTTTGGGTCAGCGTGAGGCGTGTTTGAATTCCGCCCTTTTCCTGACCTTGGAGCCAGTTGCAAAGTTCTGTGCCTGTGGAGGATGCCTTGTGCCTCCCTGTCTCCGATTCCAGGCTGCAGGAGAAGGCAAGCTGCAGAGAAGCAGTAGCTCTGTCTTGCAGAGGAACAAGAAGGTGCAAGTCCTGGGTGCAGGAGGACTTGGTTACGTACCAAGTCAGCTAACGACCGAGTCGGGAACAGAATCTCGGGAGCTCTGGCACTCAGTACTCCTTGGCTCTCAGCCCACTTGACCTTAACCGTGTGTTTATTACAAGAAGCTTTCTACACTCTGCTGCTTTCTCTTTCCCAGATCACAGTGGGAAATCGCAGCCATCCCCTCCGGAGCGGCTTTTGTTTGGTGCCTGTGCAGGCTTGATCGGCCAGTCGGCTTCCTACCCCCTGGACGTGGTTCGCCGGCGAATGCAGACGGCCGGGGTTATGGGACACACGTACAGTTCCATCCTCCTCACCATGCAGGAGATTATAAGAGAAGAGGGACTAATCCGTGGCTTGTACAAAGGACTCAGCATGAACTGGGTCAAAGGGCCGATTGCAGTGGGAATAAGCTTCACAACCTTTGACCTGACGCAGATCCTTCTCCGTAAATTGCAGCACAGCACTAACGTTGAAAGGTAGTAGCTCAGTCCCCGCAGCCCTCGCCGGGGAAAAGTACAACAACACGTGTAGAAAGAGCAGCGCTAGCGTTCCCTCACTTTGTACGTGCTCTCCTGCAGCTGAGAACTTACCTTTCTCGTTTGTTTGGGGGTTGGTGGCTTTGGTTTTTTTCCTGTTGTTGGAGTTTTTCGTTTTAATGAGCCTCAGAGTTATTTGGAAACCTCGACCCGAAACTAACTTTTTCCTAAACAAAATCCTCCTTACGATCCTGCAGAACCGAGTCCTCTAAAGCAGCTGCCTCGTGCCTCCGTTTCGCTCTCTGATACCCGGAGCGGAGCCCCTCAAACCAAACGTGTGCTGCTGCTGGCTCCTCGCCTGGGCTCTGTGGGCGGATGGAAGCGGTGGATGACGAAAGCGAGGACTCGGTGCTGCTGTTGAGATCAACCTCTGAATCTGGGAAGCGACCGCTGCTCCTGGTAGGCAGTTTTTACTGACTGAGCGTGTGTTAGCTGGAGGCAGCCTGCCAAGTGCAATATTCCAGTTAGTCCGTAGGGAACCCCGGATTCCTCCGACCTGTAGGCATCCATAAACCGGGACGCAGCAGGATGAAACAGGTCCAGGTCGCTTCTTTTGTTGTGGCACTTGAATGTGAGCTCTGGCTGGAAATGCTGCCCCTTTTTTTTTTTTCTTCTTTTTTTTTTTAATGTTCTTCTCATTTCTGGGTTGAGTTGCATAAAATATCCCTTGCTTGTAACGTCTCTCTGAGATTACCAAAGACTGTAGACAGCAGGGGAGGAGAGTTTTGAGTGTAAATCAAGTTCTCGTGTTTGTCATCGAGTAGGGGCTGTGCCTAGATTCACAGGCTGGAGGGAGTTGGGATGCAGTGGTGCTTTCAGGCTACCCAAACCCTGCCGTCGTCGTCGTGGTCTTAAAGGCAGCGTGTTCGGAGGGATTTTGATGTCGATGCACTAGAAGAGGAAGTGTTACATACTTAAAATCCGAACAGTTTTATCCTTCAGTATTATCGTCGCCGCTTTATGCGCGATACAGGAACAAGCATCTCGGACGCCGGCGTGATGTAGCCGTTCACATCTGGTGAATCCAGCCCGGTAGTTGACTCAAGCTGCTGGCCCTGCTTTTTCTGAACAACCTCGTCGTCTGTCGGTGCCTGCTGCGTAGGTTGTTGTGTCGCCTCCGTTCATTCGTCCACACCCAAGCCCACTTGCTTTTATTTGTAGAGTTCTTCTGGACCAACCGGGTCCTTTGGAGAGTGGGCTCCACAGCCAGTATTGCCCCTTCAGAAACCACATACGGTGCCAATCTTTTCCCCTTGTGGTTTGAAAATGAACGGTGAAGTAGCTTGTAGTGTTTCCATTGCAAATGGCTTTTCAGGGAAACGGGGATTTGGGGGTGGGTTTGTTTTATGTTCCGTTCCGATATTAAATTTGGAGGGCGAGGGAGGTCGGAGCAAATTTTAGACTTCCCCGAGAATCAGGTTACATAAGCCAAGATTAAAAAATCCCTTTCCGGCTGAGATAGCCCGCAATGTATAAAAGAAAAATAAGGCATAATTTAAAAGCTGTCCCTTGCTGGTGTACGTATTTCAGCCGTTGTAGTTTGAGCCTCGTGTGACGGCTTCGCTCATGGGAATGGGGGTAACTGCACCATTGGTAGAAATAGCTTTCCCCTTTCTTTTGTCTTTGCACTTGTTCTTTGGAGCGTAACTTGCTTCTAATGCCAAATATTTCCCTAGGAACGGAGCACCTACACTCCCATTTTGTGGACGCGGCAGAGCACCAGCATCCCAGAGTATTAGCGTGCGTGTCAGTCCCAGAACACGTGGGATCGATCGTACTTTAGTGGTTGTGGATGGGTGGGGTGGTAACCTCCCTCATTTCTGCCTCTGAGCCCACAGGTGACAATTTCTGTTGTGAAACTTGACTGCGGTCACCGACTCACCTTGTGATTAAAGAAGTGCTAGGCAATGGTGTTTTAGGAGTCTTTAGAGATCTCACATCACCACAGATTCTGTGTGTTGTTGGGGTTTTCTTTGCTCCCGTTGCTAACGGAAGGCGATCGGCTGCGCTCTTCCTTCAGGTGAAGTTTTGCTTAGTCCTGTGCAAGAGCACCGATTCCCTTTCTCCAATGGAGAAGCCGATTACTTCTGCTCTTGCCTTTCTGTTGTCTGAGGCCCCGCGAGGAAACGCTAAGGCGGTTGCATCCTACCGCAGACGCGAGGCAGAGCCCAGCTGTGGGCAGCTGGCCGCAGGGACGTGTGTCTCGCTGTGGGTACGAGCCGTGCCGGGTTCTTTCTCGGCTTGGAGGCTACCAGTGCAAAGCCCAGCCCGTTCCGTGCGGCCGGTGGGCGCTGTATGAAGACGAGAGGATGCTGAATTGAAGCATCCAAGTTAGAGCAGGCTCCCTCTACGGTCACAGCCCTTGTCTGACGAGGCGTCGAGCGTCGCCGAACCCCTGTGGAACAGAGGTGGCTTAATTCCTCCTGGGTCCTGGCTGAGAAGGGTTTTACCCTGGATGACTGGCCTCTTGTTTGAGCGGGCGGGCACATCTGCACCTTCTGGCAGGTGAGGAGCGCAGCCAGGCCGTTAAACGGATGGGGAGGTGTGGAGGAGGCAGCTTCTGCCTGCCCAACCCTGGCATCGCCCGCTGGCAGCGGTGCAGGGCAGCTCAGCCAGAGCCCGGGCACCCAGAGCGGGGAAAGCAGATGTGGAACACAGCCAGGTTGGAAGCATTGAGCTCAAGTGGGTTGTTTCCTTAATTAGCAGCCACACCTGATTTTAATCCAACGGGATTTGAAGCGACCGCATTTTTCCGAGTTTTACAGGCTGAGCGTTTGTTCAGAGACGGATCTTTGAGCTCAGTCTGTAATGGTTTTGGTGCTCTTGTTTCTTGGGCAGAAGTGTTCAGAGTAACTCTGTGTTGTTGCTTTGGGTTGTTTTAAGTAGCTTTTTTTTTTTTTTTTTTTTTTGCCTAATTCTTTTCCGATTTGAATGTAGAAAAGGAGAAACAGAGTGTTCTCTTCCCTTCTCTTAATCCTTGCATGAATTGAGACATGAACTAGATCTCTCTGCTGCCTGGAACGAGTGCCCGAGGAGTTTTGGGCACACTGGTTGGGAAAGGGAGGTGTCTGTGTGCTGGCTCTTGCCTTTAGCTCTGAGAATGAAGACAAGTCTAACACGGATATTCTCTAGCCCTCCTTTTCTTTAGAGTTTCTGTACTACCGCAAATTCCTCATTTTTTCGTTTTTCTCAGACTCCTTGCTTTATGTTTTCAGGTCACCTTTGTCGTTGTTCCTTCACGCCTTGCCGCCAAACGTTAACTCCTGCTTTGTCTTCTTGTCAACTCCTCCCTCTCCCCCTGCTTCTGCACCTTTAGTCCCGCACTAGCACTTCAAGAAAATCAGGTCCAACGAAATGCAAACAAAATGACAGAACTGCAGCTTTGGTAGCGATGCCCAAACAGCCCGACCAGGCTTCCCTCTCGCAGGCGGGGATGCTTGAGGGCAGGGGCGAGCGGTTGAAGGCGCTGGGTGGTGGGTTTTTTGGAAGGTTCTTGAACTCCTTGTCCAGCCTTGCGCCTTCGCTTCTCCTAGCACCTTTGCTTCACGAGCTGTGAAACGCTGCTGCTCCCTGGGGTTCCCTCTTTCGGTACCTCCACGTGATGCCCACTTGCTCTGGGACAGAGGCTCCTGGCCGGGCAGGTGGCTTGAGGAGAGTTTGTCCTTCTGGGAGGGTCAGTTGGGGAACTTGAATACGTGAGAGGTGGCACCTGAGCTGGCTTCTTGCAAACCCCTTTGCCCTGCATGCCCGGTGCAGACCTCTTGCCGGCTCCCCAGCGAGGCAGAGCCGCCGAAGAGGCAGCCAGTGGTCGGCAGGACCGTGGTGGAAGGATCAGGAGAGGGTTCACAGCCTCCCGAGGCGTGAATTCACGGAGAGCAGCGCTGGTGCTCCGTGGGAGCTCTCCCAAAGCAGTTTCATAGCTTCTGTGGAAAAATAGTGGTACTTGTGTTAACTTCTTACCGCCTTCCGCCTAGCACTGACATCCTCACCCTCTGGTGTCTTTAACACAAAAGCAGATGAGGCATGAAAGGAAACTTTGAGCAGAAGCACTGTGGCAACCCCCGAGCGAGTCCGGTGCCAGTCGTGGGCAGGGAGGAGACGCGGTGGGGTCCTCCCAGTGCTTGACTGGACACTCCGGTACCTGGACTGGACCGCACGAGGAGGTGGCGTTCCTACAAAACAGCCTTTTTCATTTTTTTCCTCTTGTAGGGGCTGATTCCTCCCGCTACCCCCGGTCTCCCCCTTAAATGCCGCGCGACGCCGGGTTTCCAAGCACTGTTCACTGCCTGTGTGGTCTATGCATATATTAGCACAAACACTCTTAAAATGCCTTTTGTCAAGACGTGTCCTCACCATCCGTGTGCGCGTGTTTGCCTGCGTGTCAGTTTTGACTGCTTTTCTTGGATCTGGAGTTCTATTTTATTGCAGTGAAGACACTTTGTTATATAATGTTTATATATTTTAAGATTTGTGCCAAGAGAGGATGTATATTTAATAAAAAATTATCATTGACTTTGCAGGCTCTCCGAGGGCGTCTCCTGCTCCGTGTTGCTCGTAAGAGAGAGGGGCCTGGGGGGGATTTATCGAGGGACTAAATTTGGGGTGGTGGGGGCTGCGGCTGGGGGTCCTCTTGTGTGGTTGGGGGCACGGTCGGCCCCACAAGTCTCCTGCTCGTGGGTCGGTGCTTTGCATGGAAGGTGGGAGAAGCTCGATGGAGGGAAACCAGCTCTGGAGATGGTTCAACACCTGCGGTTCCCGCAGAGGAGGCCCTCGCCAGCGCCGCGGGACGGGTGTGCAGTGGCAGCAGGTGGCACTGTCGGCTTAGGCACGACCCGGTGGCTTCCCTCGAGTTGGGGATCCCCCCGGCTGCTGCTCAGCTCTTGGGGGGGGTCTTTCAGCTTCGTTTCAGGGCTGGCGTGGGCGCGATGCCGCGCGATGCCGGAAGGTCTCGGCAGCCAGGACGGGTCCATCCCCCGTAGGTGCTGCTGCTCCCTGCGGGGCTCATGTCCTGGCTGCACCCCAAGAGAAACTGAGCCCCAGAGGCCGTGGGATCGCACTAAACCGTGCAGGAAGCCTGTGGCAGAGCTGGAGGAGGTGACCACCTCCCCTGCACGAGCTGCCCCTCGGCCATGCCAGCTGAGGGAAGCATCTTTTGGCTTTTGGGCTCCTGGCAAGCACCCACTCATGTCGGTTTGGGCTACCAGTTGTGGTGGAAGAGCCGACTAGAAATTTCCTGCGACTCCGAGCAGGAGCCGTTCTCCAGGATGCAGGCAGCCAAGGATCTCATTTTGGATGGACTCGGGGAGGGAAGGCAGGGCTTGCTGCTTCCCTCCCCGCCAGGGCGTGAAGGAAGACCTCCAGAACTTGCCCCCAGCCCCTGGTTTCTCACCACGTGTGGCTCGGTGGCCACCCACGGTAGGTGTGGAGCCGGAGCGATGCGAGGCTGGGTCTGGGTCCCAGCAGGGACTCCTGGTGCCAGCGGAGCCTCTTGCAGCCACAGAACCTCTCAGTCCCCTCTCTGCGGAGCTTCGCGGAGCTCAGCCCGTGCCCTCTTCTAAATAAAGCGAAGACACAAAGAGTAAAAATAATTGTGGGGAGAGGAAGATGGGGGGGCTCCCTCATTTTATTTGATGTGGCCCAATTTCAGTGCCTGTGGATCTGTCTCCTGCTCTTGGCTAGTCTATCAGTCATTGTCCCCGCCTGAGAGGGTCACGTCTGGGCAGATCTCAGGGGAGGAACTGTCTGCATGTCTGAATGCGGCACAACCCCCGGCCCTAGCAACCGTCCTCCTGCCGCGAAGGCTGCCCCGCCGGCTCAGCCCCCGGCTGCTTCCTCCACATGCTTAAGGAAAATTAGATAAATGAGCCATCAAGGCGGTCGGAGCAGCTTTTAATGGGACGGCGCAGGCTGGAGCCAAGTCCCTTCTGCATCCCGGCCCTGGGGAAATCGCTCCTTCCTCGCACCTTTCCACCCGTGTCTCGGTGCTGCCGGAGCCAAATTCCTCCCGGCCCTGTGCCGGTTAATGGTGCTGCTCTGGGTTTTGCAATTTGCCAAAGGGGAATTTCCCCATAATTTGTCACAAAAGGGCTTTTCCTCTGTCCACTTCGGGCGCTGGGGGACCCAGGCGGAGGAGCGCTGTCAGGATTAGCCCTGTTAACACCGGCCACGGCTGCCGCCTTATCTCGGCCCTTAGCAAGAGGGAATTAAGACCATTACAAGGCTATCAAATAGGATCAGAGCCCCTCTCCCTTTCTCTGAGCAGCCCAGACCTGCTAATCCTTTTTCACGCAGCTGGACCAGCACCCACCGTGCGGCGAGGAAGAGACGGACGAGGGGCCGCGCGTCCCCCTCCTCCCCACGGGGGCTGAGCAGGACGTTCCCAGCACCGAGGGCAGGGTCAGGGACAGGCACCGAGCCGGGCTGCGAAGGGGTGAAGGCGAGGTCTCCTCCTCGAGCGCCATGAGGCCGGGCTGCAGGGTTTGTCCAAGCGCTCAGCACCTTCCCCTTGCAGCAAAAATGCTTTGCCTGCCCCAAGGCAGCCGCCCTCGCGCTGGGGGGACCCCCCCGTCCTGCTCGAGGGGCTTCAGGGATGCAAAATGCAAACAAAGCAGCAGCTTTTCCGCGTGGCAAAAGGACTCTGGGGTTACTTATTTATTTCTAAAACGGTCAACAGCCGAGGCTGCTGGGCCGGAGGGTTTCACACGAAGCAGAGGGGGGGACCCCAAGGAGCTCTGGACCCAGGTGGCCAGAGCTGCGACCCTACAAAAATACACTCTCCCTCAGCCCACGGAGAGAAACGCTAGGCAGAGCAAACCCCAAAATCCACGCTGGCAAGCCGAGGTGCTGCTCCAACCCAACTGTGAGGTCTCCACCATGCAAGGGCAATTACCCGCCGAGTCCTCTGCCCGGCACGTACCCCCTGGGGCTGGCAGGAGCTGCCGCCCTTGAGGAAAAGCCCGTGACAGAGTGTGCCCAGGTTGGAGCAGGCAGCAGCAAACCTGTCTGTGGGGCTTCGGCTCCTCCATCACCACAAGGGGCCGGGGAGGGGAAGAAGGGCTGGAGGGGCTGGAGCAGGCACGGTGGTGATCGGCAGCAGGAGCGGGCGATGCCCGCGCTGGCCCAGACGTACAAAACCCATCGTGCCAAGAACTGGAAGCAGAAATACCCCCACGTGCGTGTCCGTGCGTGCCCCCAGCACGTGCAGAGGGGGAAACCAGCCAAGGCAGGAACGAGGGGACCAGCAACCGGGCACCGACTGCGCTTTGAGGCACATCCCAGCTGCTCCCAGTCAGGAGGCTGCCAGGTACTGGTGGAAGTAGAGGCCGAAGAGACTGGTGACGACCTGGCAGGCGGCCACCCACCAGGTGAGGAAGGCGAAGAGTCCGCGGAAGAAGAGGGGGGTGAAGATGCCGCTCAAGATGCCCGTGATCTGCTCCACCGCCGCACGCACGTCTTCCCCCTCCTCGCCGTCGGGGCGCGGCCGTGCTGCGGTCACTGCTGCAGGGAGGGGAGAGGGCTCCGGGTACAGCCCCCAGGAGTGGTGCCCTGTGTGACAGAGGGGTCAGCTCTGCGGGGGTATCGGTGGCCGTGCTGCAGCCCCGTCCCCGTGGTGGCTGAGTCCCAGCACGCTCGCTGCATGCATTGGGTTCAGGACAACTACAAGCTGTGACAGCCTGGGCACACCTCGGGTGCTGATGGTGTGACGATGACTTACAGGTCTCATCCTGCCCCTCCCGGGCCCGCCGCGCGCCCCCTGCCACCCCCTTACCCAGCGTCTTGAGGAGCAGCGCGCAGTGGAGGGTGAGGATGACGGGTCCCAGGTACTGCAGGCTGACCACGGAGACGTAGCAGTAAATCCTCGTGATCTGTGGGCAGTGGGGGTCAGCAGGAGCCCGGCGGCCGTGCCCGGATCCCCGCTCCCATCCCACCCTCCCGCGTCCGGACCTTGCGCTGGATCTCCAGGACGGCGATGCGCCCGGCTTCCTTCCTCATCTGCTCCACCCAGCGCTCGGCCAGGCCCAGGTAGGCTTGGAGGTGATGGCGGGTGACAGCCAGGCGCAGCAGGCAGAGGCCCACGATGGCCCAGAGGCGCGCGGTGTTGTAGGCAGAGTCCGACACGCTGCGGGGGCAAGAAGGAGAGGGCTGCCAGGGAGATCTCAGGGTCCAGAACCCCCCCTGTGCACCAGAGGGTGTCTGCTTTGCGGTGGTGGGGAGGATGGGTGGGGTTACTGGTGTTGGAGGCAGTGGACGGGTGCACCCGTGCCTCAGTTTCCCCTCGCAGCGAGGATGCCAGGGCACAGAGTGGGACCCGCTGCCGAAGCCCCACTTACATCTGCACCGTCTGCTTGCCCATGGGCGCGTGGAGCAGGAAATCCCGTGAGATGGGCTTGATCCACATCACCACCACGAGGACGGGCGCCAGGAAACTCACGTGGAGCAGGACCCTGCGGCGGAGCCGTCAGAAACCCCCCAGGCAGCCCGCTGGCCCCCAGACCCCTCCACCCTTTCCCACCCCCACAGCCCCCTCCCCGGGGACGCCAACACCAAGCCCCTCGCCTCCTTCCCCGCCCAGGTTTCACCCAACTGGGTCAGGGGCTTGTCGGCCGCCATGCGGAGAGCGTCGAGGTGCGTCTGGGCCAGGCGCAGCCCCGGGAAGGTGAGGCAGGCGCCCAGGAAGGAGCAAAGGGCCACCAGCCCCAGCTTGAAGGCGAGCTTGGCGAGGGGCAGCCTGCGAGAGAGGAGGGAGCGCGAGGTGAGCCCCGGAGGGGTTCTCACCCCACATCTCCAAAAAAAAACAACCCAACCCTCCCGGAAACTCCGTTTCTCTCCCTGCCCCTCTCAGCAACTCACGTCCACTCCCAGCCCCGCTGCTTCAGGACGGTCTCCAGGTTGCTGGTGACGCCGGCCAGCCCTGCGGGGAGCGACCCCCCGTGAGCGAGGTGCCCGTAGCCCCCAGGGACCACCCGCCCACCCGCTTCTCCCTGTCCCCTCCACCTCACCCACCAGGCTCGAGGCCGAATTCCAGGTAGTCCTCACGGATAACCAGGGCCACCATGGCGAGGAGGAGGAAGAAGAAGGCGAAGGTGAGGCAGACGGAGCGCTCGCCCCCCTCCTCCGAGCGGAAGTAATGGCGCATCACCATGAAGAAAACTTTGCTGAGGGCGAGGGGCGGCCGTCAAGGAAAGCGAGGGGGCTTTGGGACACCCCCCCAGTGCCAGCGAGACCCCCCTGCTCATCAGCACGGAGTAAAGCATCCACGTCGTTAAGCCTCCTCTGCAGGGAAGGCTCTAATTAGGCACCTTTACAGCTCATCGGTGGGTGGCTTATGGATCCATAAATATAAGTTTTCCGCCCCAACTGGCTTTTAACGGGGAAAAAACCTGAAGATGGCAGGTTTCCTCTCCTGAACCCAGCGGGTGGTGGCAATCGCACCCCAAAAGTCGGCAGAAGGATACATGGAGAAGACGACCGTCAGCAGGCACCAGAGGACCCCGATGTTGGTCTCCTTCTGGGGGTCCACCAGGCAGTAGTAGCCCTCGGTGAAGACGTACACGGCGGTGGAGTAGACGGCAAAATCCACAAACCACTGGTAGTCCAGGAAATAGCGCAGCACTGGCGTGACAGAGGGACACGTCACCACAGGGCGGGCACAGGCACGGCCAAGGGTCCCGGGTAACGCGGGGGGGAGCGGTGGGTGCACGGGGGGTGGTTACCGAGAGCATCCACGGCGGTGATGGGGCTGGTGTCCAGGCGGAGGTCGATGTCCCGGGGCACGGAGAGGGGTTTGTCATCCGTCACGCCGTTCATCCTCCTGCAAAGGGAAACCCAGGCTTGGGACAGCAGGCAAAGAGCCCGCTCGTCCCTTGTGTCCCACGGTGCCAAAAGCCCCTCGCGTGGCCACGCGCCCCCAGCTTGGGGCTCCTCATCACCAGCACCACCCCCGAGCCCGTCTGCAGCCGAGGCTGTCACAGACACAGCTCCCAGGGCAAAATATTCATCGTTCCAAGTCCCAGCTGACCTGTCCCGCTTGGTCTTGGGGCGTTGCTTGCCTGCCAGGGCACAGAGCTCCTCCTCCGTGGGGTGCTTGTAGCGGTGCAGGCTGGAAGGGAGCAGCCGGGCGTCAGCGGTGCCAGGTGTGCCCCGAGAACCCCGCGGGGACGAGCAGGGAGGGACGGGGCCACGTACCTGCCGTTGCAGAGCAGCCAGCGAGCGAAGGAGCAGTGCGGGGCCATCTTCTGCATGAGGCTGGCGGCCAGCAGGCTCACCACCACCTGCACCCCCATCACCGCCTGCACCCGGGGCACCCGCAGGGGTCAAGCCCAGCGCCCCACCGCCCAGACTGGGTGGGGGGCAGCTCGGGTGTGGCCCCCACCAGCCTGCGACGCTGAGGCTGTCTGCTTCCCCCAGCCCCTGTCCCTGCCATGGGACAGCCGAGGCATGCGCCCCCCTGAGCATGCACCCCCCCGGGCATGCACCCGCAAATACGCATCCCCCTGGCTATGTACCCCCGAATATGCAACCCCCGGGCATGCACACACTCGGGACACCCCGAGGATGCACCCCCCCGAGAATGCACCCCCCGGGAACGCAGTCCCCGAGCATGCACCCCCCAAGCATGTAGCCCCCCGAGCACGTACCCCCCGAGCATGCACACCCCCGAGCATGCATGCACACACTCGGGACACCCCGACGATGCACCCCCCCCGAGAACGCACCCCCCCCGGGAACGCAGCCCCCAAGCATGCACCCCTCGAGAATGCACCCCCCGAGCACGGACACCCTCGGGACACCCCAGGCACGCACTCCCCGGGCGTGCACCCCCAGTCCTGCACCCTCCCGGACAGCTCGGGTGTGCACCCCCCAAACAGACGCCCCCGGGGCCAGCCCCCCACCCACTCTCACCATGCCGGGGTCAGCGCAAAGGCGGCCGCAGGAAGCCCGCTGGCCACCGCCGCCCCCCGCCGGCCAATCGGGTGCCGCTCTGGGTATGATTGGCAGGCGATCGACCAATAGAGAGGCGGTACGGGCGAGGGCGGGTCCTGCGCGGCGGCCGGTTCCGCGGGCGCTGCCTCCTGGGAGCTGTGGTCCCCGCGCAGCCCCCGGACTCGCGGGTTCGAGCCCCGGTTGCGCCGTGCGGGACAGTGGCACAGCCCCCGCAGCGGCCACGGGGGCATGTATGTAATAAATTGCACACACGTGTAGGCCTGCACCCCCGTATGTCGTGTGCACATATGTAGGAGTGTATTTGCACCTGAAAAGCCCCTTCAGGCTGAGGCTCTGCGGTACCCATCCCCGCGTACAGCACCCGGGCGCTGCATTTTGGGGGACAAAAGAGGGCACAGGGTGTTTGGGTGGCAGCAATCCAGTCCCTGTGGCCTCCCCGTCCTTCTCTACCTTGAGTGCAGGGTTGTCTGAGCTGGGACCTTCCCCTGGCTGCTGCCCTCCCTGGAGCAGTGATGCCAGGGGGGCTGACTGTAACCACCTCCCCCACAGAGTCCTGCCCACGTCTTCCTTGTGAGATAAACGGGCTCTTCTGCATTTATCTCCTCCCACCGCTACCCAGCTGCACCCCCCTGCAAGCACTGGAGGAGCCAAAGGTGGACGAGGACAAGGCAGAGCCCGCTGGGTGATGGTGGGGAAGGGGCTTCAGGGCCCGTCATGGTGCCAGCACCTGCATCACGGCTGGGATCTGCAGGTGTTTCAGCTGAGCTCGGGGTTATTTCGGGCTGTGACAGCTCTGCCCTGCAAGAGGCACCCGCTCACCCCGATGGGGAAGCTCCGCAGGTGCTGGTGGGTGCCCCTGGTCCAGGCAGGGTGCTGGTGGCCCCGAGGGGTTGCCATGGATATCGATCTCCCAGGTGACAGGATGCGCTTCCCACTAGATGTCGCTTCCGCCCGTGCCCCAAGCATCCCCTATGGGTTGGGGTACCCAGGCTGAGGAGGTGCCACATCCCGCCCATGCCCCCCAGGCACCCCCAAGGCTTCCTAGGCGAGCAACCCCTAGTGTGCCCCCCATGCCAGCCTCAGCCAGGAGCTGAGGAGCCCCTCCACTGACAAGGGTGGAGAACTCAGGGGCTGTGATGCCAAAAAATCATCCCATCTCCCCCAAAGTGGCCCAGTCCTGACTGCCAGGTGCCCCCAGCTGTGAACCTGGTGCAGGGAAGCAGCCTGCTCCATCACCGTTGCTGGCTGGCCACAGCTCTGGCCCCTCCAGAACCCCAACCCTCCCAGCCCTTGCATCGGGGCGCAGCGGGTCTGCACAAACCGGTGGCTGCGTCTCTCTGGAACGAATGCAGGGCCCCAGGATCCTCGCAGCCCCCACGGCGTCAGCTTTCAACTCCGCAGAGGCACAAAAAATAAGAGGGAAAGGTGGAAGATGGATGCTCGGAGCACCCCCAGCCCAGACGCCCTCCCCCGGGACACAAAAGCCCCTTTGAGGACTGATTTTACACCACTCCCGCCGAGATGCTCGAATTAGCATCAGCAAAGGGAGCTGCCGCGGCGTCGGCGCTGCTGTAAAGTCATCAAACTATCGGGGTGCCCCGGTCCCACACCCGCCGAGGGGCTGCCAAGTCCCTGTATGTTCCGTGGGGAGGGATGTTTCTTTGAAGGGCTGAGGCTTGGCACCCACACGTCACCCACCGAGTCGCAGCCGATCCGCGGGCAGCCGAGCCCCCAGCGGTCCCACGGCCGGGACACCCCATGGACACCGGGGACAGGCTCGGGGTCTTCCCACCTTTGGACGATGCTGGGGGCAGCTGGCATGCTGGGAGCCCGTCTGTGCCCATATCCACCCCCCCCCCTCCATTCCCAAGAAGTTTCCCATTTTGCACAAAGACGGCGGCGGGCGGCGGCGGGCATTGTCCGGGCTGCATCGCATTACCCAGGGCTCCCGGAGAAATCACTTGTATTTCACGCTCCATTGAGCAGCTGCCTGTATATATTTTCTGTGTTGCACTTTTAGCATGACAAAAGGAGAGGGCCTGTGAACTCCTTGCTCTTCAGACCTCTCCGACACGTCCCCTGAGCGGAGCCCCCCTCGGTTAGCATAACAAACTGCCACGCTCCCTCCGACGTGCTCCGGGCTCCCTCCCGGCCCTTTCCCCGGGGTGATTTAATGTATAGCTCAATATTTGGGCGTCTGGGTCGCTGGCGGTGTCGGGCGAGCGCGTGCTGGGGGGGTACGAAGGCAGGGATTTCGGCGGGGACGTCCTTCTGATGCATCCGCAGGGGAGCAGGCTCGGCCCCTCGTCACCCACGCTGTGTCACCACAAACACTGGTGGGACCTCGCAGCCCTCCCTGGGGGGGAGGAATGAGCCCCGGCAGCCCCAGCTGGACGGGCACCGGCTCTGTGGCTCCAGCACCTCGATGCCAGGTGAGCAACTGGAGTCACCGACCTCTACGGTGATGTTCTGCATTGTTCCCCACATGCTCCTGGAGCTGCAGGTCTCCAGCCTCTGGTTTTCTCTTGAAATTTGACTTAAAAACAGAAAAACAGGCACTGTGGGACATGAATGAGTATTGGGACCAGTGACACCGTTTGAGGCTGGAGCAGCCAGTCAGTCAGTGCACTGGGAGCTGGTGGTGTTGGATGGGTGTTTGCGTCTCCTTTTCCAGCCTGTCCCACCCATCCCCAACCAGGGCCACCCCCGGGGAACTCTGTGGACCAGCAGAGAAGCGGGGCCAGCCCCAGTTCCCAGGTCTGGGGTGGAAGTGAGCAGAGGAAGGAGGAGTCATGTTGAGGTGAGACGTGTCTGTTCATGCATCAGCCAAGCCCGAAGCCAGGCTGCTCCTGCCTCCCCCCCCAGCCCAAAAGGGACAGGACATTGTCCCCTCTGGGGCTGGGACCCCCTCAGGGCACCCCTCACTTCCATAGGTGAGCTAGTAAAGTGATAACTCGACCTGCTGGGTAAGGAACACGCCTCAGACACAGAGTCTCACAGGGATTTTGGGGGGGTTCTGCAAGAAAAAGGGGCAAATTTTTGTTCAAACACCAGCGGCGCGAGAGAGACCAGGCTGCGACACTTCCGGGGGCTTTGAACACCTTTAATGCACGCAGGGTTTTTCCACTTCCACCTCTCTGAGTTGCAGACCTCATCCTCCTGATGCCTCGGGCTTGGTGGCAGCATTTCCAGGTTCCTGGGATGTCGTCTCACGGTCCGTGCACAACGTCTGGCATGGAGATGGGAGGAGATACCTGGGGTTGACCCCCTGGGTTCTTCTGGCTTCAGCCTTGGGGCTGATTTTATAGGACAGGAGGAGACAAGCCCTTACCTTGGAGGTGGGAAGGGCATCTGCACTGATCCTGCCAGCACTTCAAACCAAGCCTTGTTTTTTCTCCAGCCTTTCCTGGTCACCTGCACCCACAGCGTCCACTCATGTCACCTGTTAATGGGAGAAACTGGTGTGAGCCGAGTCCCAGTCAGGGATTGCTGGGAGGTGACAGTGTCACCATGTCAGCTCCTGCCTGAATAATTTTTGCCGTCCCTACAACCGCAGTCCTGGTCACCTGGGGACATTTCTGTTGGGGTCTGGCAGTGGGGACAGGCAGGCGTTTGGGGTCGGTGTGTATTTCAGTGAGTGGTGACCCCCGGGACATCCTGAAAGAAGGCAGGTGACAATGGGAGGAGGAAAAACCACATCGCTGATGGCATCTAACAGAGAGAAGAGTTTCTGCCCGGGCAGGGGAGGGCGTCGTGTCCTGCAAAACTCACACGAGAGTCCCTGGGGTTTGTCCCCACCCCACGAAGCGCCCCAAAAAATCCTCACCGAGATCTGCGCTTTGTCCCTTGCGACCAGGCTGACCCTCGCGCTGTCCCTGGGGCTGGCGGTGACATCTCTTCACTCACGTCCTTGTTGCTGCCGGTGGCTTTGCTGGAGGGGTCCTGACACCCCGACTGCGGGGACAGTCAGCGCAGCCCCCGGTGTGCTGCCAGGCAGCTGCCTGTGGGGGAACATAAGTGGCTTTAGTGGCTGCCAGAAATGCGGCTGTCACACCCCGTCACCGGGCATGCAACCCTCCCCTAATTCCAGTCTCCTCTCCATGGCTGCATCCCCCTCTCAGCGTTTCCCTTACACAGCTTTTGAGCCTGAAATTCACTCATTAATTGCCCAGTCAGGGCATCCTGGTGTCCTCCCTTCACGTTCAGCCTCTGGCGTTGCTTTACAGGGTGCTAAAGCTGTGCTGACAAGCGCTGCGCGGCGTAAATCTGTGCCAAGTGCCCGTTCTCGCTGCATCACTCAGCCCCGACGCCCATCGAGGGCTCTGTTGGCTTTGGGGTTTGGGTCCAGCTCGCTCCATGCTCTGTGCAGGGTGGGGGCTCAGTGTAGGCACCCTCTTTTCCCCAAGCCCCTCGGAGCCCACCCATGCACGTGCGCACACGGATGCCCACGCAGGGATGGGGAAGGCGTGTTTGCGTGCGCCGAGATGCTCCAGCGCGAGCGTTGCTCTTGGAAAAGCTCCTCCTTGATGCTTTTCCACCCTGGGTTTTGCCCCAGCCTGCCTGGGCTCTCCCTGCAAAGCCACCGGGATGCAGGGAGGGATTCTGGAGAAGTCCCCGGCCCCTTGGAGCAAGACATGAGTGACCCTCGGGGAGCCCTGGGGCAATCTGTGGGCTCAGACTTGGGGTTGTGGCTCAGCATCCCTGGGGGTGGCAATAACCGGCTATAATGGGGGAATTGGGGTGCCCGGGGGGGTCTGCACTCCCTCCTCCTCCGGCTGCCCTGCCCTCGCCAGGCTGGGAACAGCTTGAGTGTCCAGGCAGGGAATTCATTTAAATAAATTTCCATAGGGATTAATTTCATGCCTTCTCCAGCAGCTTGGTGGAGGCAAGTGAGTGTGTGTGTGTGTGTGTGTGTGTGTGCATGAGAAAAGCTGAGCTTGTTTTGGGGGAGCTGGAGGGAGGGCGAGAATGGAAGGCACCTTCCCTTCCTCTTCATCCCTTCATCTCCAGCTTTCGGAAGGTTTTGAGCCCATCCTTGCCCACCCACAAGCCCAGCCCAGCAGCTGCTGGTCCCAAGCAGGGGGGGACCATCGAGTGCAAATCATCCAGTGCCCCAAAATTTCAAAACTTTCCAAACAGAGCTCCAGCAAGCCAAGAGCTGTCATCAAGAGGCTTGAAATACCATCAAGGGGAGAGATTTAGGCTGCACAAGCCAGTGGGAACAAAATTCATGGGATTTGCCACGATAAAAAGCCCATGGATGCCCCCCCAGCACCACGACCCAGCGCGGGGTTTGGCTGCAGATGCCTGACCTGGGTCTTTCCAGCCCTCCCCGGGACCCCCAGCACGAGGAACACCCTTTCAGCGAGGAGAAATTATAATTTCTCCCCCCTCTCCGAGCCCGCTAAATGAGCGCAAGAGCATCTAAATGACAGATGCAGGTTTTTTTCCATTCTGCTTTAGGATTTAGGATTCAAAGCGCAAGACGGATTCAAATAACGGGCGTAAATAAATCAGGGCTAGTGAACACTTGGAAACAAGCAGAGCGATCGCTATTTTCGGCCGTCAAATTTGGGAGGTTTTAAGGCTCCTTCAGGGCACGAACCGCCGCGAGAATTCGTGGCCGCTGCAGTAAAATCAAAGCGCGGCGAGGAGGGAGAGCGGGGCTGGAGGGGGGCAAAGCCAGCAATGCCAGGTTTGCCGGGGTTCTCGCACCCGCAGAAATGCTGATTTGGGGCTCCGAGGTGGAAAACGGGGACCCTGGGTGACTCCTGGAGGCGATGTCCTCGTGGAGGGTCTGTCCCTGCCATCGCTGCCAGGCGGAGATTTCTCCCCTTGAGGATGGAGACAGTGGAATTAAACCCTTGTCTTTGAAAATGCCAAGCGGAGAGCACAACATCACTGGCTTGGTTTTGTGATTGTTGGGGTGTTTTGTTTGGTTTTTTTTTTTTTAGAACTAAAAAAATACCTTCTCCGTTTGGATTTCCTGCAGGAATCCTCATTTTTAAATGACTCCTGTGCCCCTTTAGGACAGCCAGGCCAGCCCCCACCAGCTCAGGCTCTAAAGCACCCACTCCCCGCTCGGTTTGGTCCCGCAGCACCACGGCCTCGGTGTCCTGCTCCTCGTTTGCTTGAGTTCGTTAAGGCGTGAAGAAGCCAGGAGAGCCAGAAAAGCCGGGATTGCCCACAGTCCTGCTCAAGGCTGAGCTCCTCGGAGTGATTTCTGTGCTGCCCTGCAGCTGGGCAGGGCTCTGCCTTTAAACCCCGTGAGCTCCAGAGCTGGGCTTGCAGGGGATGGAGACTGGCATTTTGGGGGTGCACAGTGTGCTCCAAGCACCCCCTTTATTTTTATTTCTTGCAAGAAGAGGCTCTGCACGCTGCACACCAGGCAACGTGCCCTTTCTTTGTGTCCCACAGCCCAGAACAGACACCCACAGTCCATCCCAGGGTGGGCAGCCCCCGCCGGGGACGTGGCCCCGGGGGGAAGCGCCCAAATAAAAAAGAGCTGAATTATGGGTTAAGGCAAAGCTCAGCATCAACATGGAGGTTCTCTGCTCTTTGCCATGGAAACAAGCGTTGCTAAGGGATTGCTTAATAGGGAGTAAAATATTCTAAAAAAATCTTAAGTTTACGTGGCGGCAGGATTAAACCCTCAGCCCTGGGGGTGGATGGGGCTGTCGGGGCTGCCCTGGCAGCAGCTCCCGTGCCCAGGCGAAAGCTCCAGTTCTCCGTCGTTACGGAGAAACCCCTGGCACGGGGAGAACAGGGCGCAGGGCAGGGGTGTTGGGTGATTTGGGGTGGCCACGGGCTCCCCGGCAGCACAGACGTCACCCTGGGGTCGCTCCAGCATAGAGCTGGGAATGTCAAGGCTGCAATCCTTTAGGTGTATAGATACGGTATTAAAAAGACTCCCAAAAGGACGCCTCAGGGTTAAAGACAGCGGTGCTGCCCCCTCCGTGCCTCAGTTTCCCCTCCCGCGTGGCTGCCACCCGCTCCTCCCGGCATCCTCGGTGGACACGCCGAGCCGGCGGTACCCGCTTCACTTTATTAATTTTATGGGCATGAGGAAAGGCGGGGGGGGGGGGGAAATAATACAGGCAGGGGCCACCTCTGACCTTGACCCCCGTCCCGGCTCCCCGCGGCAGCTGGGCCGTCGCGCCTCCGCCGACAGCTCAATGGGCGCTTTGTCTGCGCCCGCCGGCCCCGCACAGCCCCGTCGCCCCCAATAATATTTATGGAGCCGGCGGTCACCTTCTCCCCTGCTCCCTGCGTCTCAACAACGGTCGGGCTGGTGAGAGCCGGGGAAAACGGGAATTTATAGTCCGGAGAGTTGCTGCTCTTTAGCCCCGTGGGGTGCGGAGCGACGGATCCTGCCCCTCGGATGGCTCATGTGCATGAATAACACGCCCCGGCTGGGTGTCAGGGGCTGGTCACAGCCCCTCTGGCTTTTATTTTATTCTATTTTCTTCACCAGAAGAACAAAAACCAAAAAAACCCGACCAAACCTGTTTGAAAGCAAACAGGTGCAGGAATGTTCTCGCTTTTCCCAAGTCTCGCAAAGCCGCCCCGCTCCCAGACCAGTGTTGCGGGGTGGGAAAATGCAATGCTGGTTTATTTTACTGTGTTTCTGCTCACTGTTCGATTCCTCAAGCAATGAAAACAAGGAAAAACTCCTTCCCAAGACTCCAGCAAAGGATGTGTTTAGATTCGTCTGCCAGAGATGCTGCGGATGGGTGCAGCGCTGGGATTCAGGTCTGTCCTGAGCCCATCAGAGCTCCCTCAGCACCCCGGGCTCCAAGGCAGATGATTAAAGCCCAGGTGTTTGTTCAGGAAGGAATCAACCAGGGAAACTTTAATATTTGGGGAAGAAAGAGGAGAAATGACGACGGCGCAGGGTGCAGGACCCTGGTTGGCTGAGATTCGGAAAATCCTGATCAAGGGTGATTTCTCCCGTCAGGGCAAGAAGGGGCGAGGCGTGAATTCAAGTTCCTGCAGAGTTATTTCGAACGCTACCCCAAACAGGGCTGAAGCAGTGGATCTCTGTGGGTGGGAAATGGGGCTAATACGGGTTGTTTCGGTTCCTCCCAGATGTTGGCAGCTGCAATCGAGTCAATCGAGCTGGACGCTGCCGCCGGGATGAGACGAAGAACATCTCAGTGTGGATCAGGCTCTGAGCGATGGGGAACCACCGAGGCTCCCGTCTTTCCCTGCTTCTTGGGGAGGAAAAAACAGCCCAGCAAGGATCCAGCAGATCCCTCAAATGACTCTCCAGACACCCGGTTCTGACGGTTCTTCCGACAGCTGGATTGGGTCTTCAGGGACGCTAAAACCCCCTGAGCCGTGTGGAGCTGCTCCATCCCCAACGGTACGAGCTGCCAAACCTGGATTTTGAGGCTGTTCCCCCTGGACTTCTGGAGCTTCCACAGGATAAATGAACCAAACTGGTCTTTTCCCAGCTTCGCCAACATCTTCTGTAAAATCCTCTAGCTTGGAGCAAATCAACTCCTGGCTGCTCCTGCTGACGGGTGTTGCTGTGCTGCTTTGGCACTTCCTTCTGTTAACTGAGCTGGGCTGTAACAGGCAGAGAGGTGCCGGGGAGCTGGGCAAGTCCACAAACCTCCCTGCGCAGAAAAAAATCCTCCTTTTGGGCTGTTTAACCCCGGAGCTGCAGTTACCACTGTGCTTCGAGAAGGGTTTTCCACACGGGACAGAGGAAGAGGAGGAGGAGGAGGGATACTGGGGAAACCTAAGACATGATTTCCTTTATAGGTGACCCATCAGGGGAGCAGCGACAACCTTGTCGCCCCCACTGCACTGCGGCACCCCGGGGAAACACGAGCGTCCCCCAGCACCACCCGCTTTTACCCAGGGCAGTTTCCAGCCTATTTAAAAAAACAAAAACAATTTATTTTCCTCCTTCTCTGCTAGATGCTGGTCGGAAGGTGCAGCAGAGCATCCTACCGATGCTCCAAGCCAAGCCTGCCCATCCCAGAGCTGCTGCTGCTGCTCCCCGAGGCCACGGTGCAGGGGCTGGTCCCGCGGAGCATCTCCCCGTGAGCAGCACGGCTTCTTCCCCTTCCTCTCCCACCTTCCCCTTCCCTTTCCCCAGGGCTCGTTCAGGGAAACGCTGCCTGACACCGGCCCTCGAGCGCTGGTGGCTGGAGATGAATCTGGAGTGTCACCTCCCGCCACCGCCCTCGTCCCCAGCCGCGGAGCGGATGCCTGGGAGATAACCCGCCCTTGGCAAAGAGCAGGGCGAGCAGAGGAGGACGGGAGAGACAAAAATAAACCGATTTTTGTGAGGCTTGAGCACCTTTATGCGAAGGGGTTGTGTTGTTCTCAACACAGGGCAGGAGCCGGGTGCTGGCCGGGCTGGAGGCAGGATGGATTTTTGGAGATGCTTCAGGCACCATCTGGGTGGGAAACGGGGGTTTTGCCGTGAGAGGAGGGTGCAGAAGGTGGTTGGGATGCAGGAGGAGAGGGGGAGCAGGTCGGTGGGGGTTGCCAACAAGCCACAAACCAGCTTGCAAAGGGCTGGACCCACCAGGGCGGGTTCTGAGCACGGCTCCTCGCCGGCCTCGTGCTCCCATCGTGACGGTGGCTCGGCGAGGCTGGCGCAGCCCCCCCAGGAGCGAGCTCCGGGTGGGCGCTGGAGGGTGCTTGTAACAAGCCTCATTGCCGGCTTGCTGAGCTAGGCATAATTGTTGCAAAAACCGCTGCGCACATGCTGAGCTTCATAATTATCAGGCTTGTCTGCCAGGCTCTCCCTTCCCCCAGCGCAACGGCACACTTGATTATGATTATGGTGGCTAATTTTGTCTGGTGCATCTCAGGCATATGGGCCCCCACCTGCTCTGAATATGCAAACGCCGCTGATTTGCTCGGCGCCGGGGCCCGTGGGCAGGCGGGGAGGGGGAACCTGCCCAGCGCCGCGAACAAAGAAACCCCCCGCCACGGCGCGGGCACAAAGAACCGCCGGCACCGGCGCTGCCCGCGCTCGCCGAAGCCGCTGGGTTGGTTTCCCCTGGGCGCGGTGGAGCAAGCGCGAGGCGCGTGGCGTGGTCACGCGGCGCGAACTCGTCTACCCCGCCACGCGCGTCCGCCGTGGCGTGAGCGCGCGTACGGGCACAGAGAGCATCTTGTGCACGGCTACCGCGGCGTGCGCGCACGCCCCGCCCGTAGCGTTCACCAACGCACCCAACACCCTGCACACAACCCCCCCGTGAAGCCCCCCGGCGTTCCCCCTCTCCAGCTTTCCTCTTCCCCATCGCCCTCGCCCTGCAGCCCCTTCCCTGCCCGCCCCGGCGTTTTTGGGAGAACCCAAGCGGGGTTTTTCGAAGGGCGGCTGAGGTGGTCTCACGTCGGGGCCGCTGTCAGCGGGACTTTGCCGTGCTAACGGATAATGAGACAGGCAGACAGACTGACAGGGATCCAGATGGATGGATAGATGCCACGAGGATCTGGTGACAGATAAATAGGCAGATGCTAATGGGCAGCGCAAACAACAGCTTAGGCTCCTGCTAATTCCCACTGTAATTTTTAAGCTCTCTCCATCCTCCCCCCCTCTTTCCTCCCCTCTCTCCCCCAATGCAGAGCGCTCACCAGCGCATCCATCACTTTTTTTTTTTTTTTTTTGCACAGAAGTAGCATAAATGATTTGTAAGGGCTCTAAGGAATAACGAGCAGCCGTGAGCTGAGGTGGGTGTCTTGTGGGGGCTCAGGGAAGTGAAACCCCCGGGACTGGCCAGCGCTGGACTCGACTGTTGGGGCGTCTCTATCCCTCCTTCTCTATTGCTGCCACCTCCCTGACGCCAATTTATTTATGTTTTCCAATTAAAAAAAAAAAAAAAAGGATTTGTCTTTTTTCTTCCTCTGCAGAGACGGGAAGAAAATTGTGAATGGAGGGGAGGAGGACGGGGTGGATTAGAACCGGGGAGCCACGGCGAGCAGGCGGCGGAGACAAAAGAAAAGCATCTTCGCTTGTTTTCCCCCGGCCGCGGGGAATCCACGTGGCGGTTGCGGGAAGGCGGGGAAAGTGGGAAAGGGAGATAAATCCTGCTGGAAGGCTTTCGGCGGCGCCTGCACCGCGCGGGAGATTTATAGCCCGGCGATGGGTGCTGCTCACCTGCTCGGCCGGGCTCGTTAGCCAGCACCCCTGCTTAATGAGATCTGGGGATACGGGGGTGTTCTCGCTGTTGGAGACCTTCGGGGCTTTCCAGCTCCGTCAGCGCCACCGCTGCCGCCCGCCCTGTGCCAGCCTTGGAGCCTCGAGCATCCTCCCGCGGGTACCGCGTTGTCCTCGGCTCTTCCCCGCCTCCCCTGCCTGTCTCCTGCTTTGTCACCTCGTCCTGATCTGTCTCTCGGCCCATCCCTCCGGTATCTTCCCTCTTCCACTCTGCCCCTTTTCCCCTCCATTTTTTTTTAGTATTTCTCCTACGGTTCTCTCTCTCACTGGATTCTTTCCTCTCCCGCTCTATAGATTTCCCTTCTCGTCCTCACCATCTCTCTTCTACTCCCTTTCTGGAGTATTTTTTCTCCCCGCTGCCACCCCGGGAGGGGTCAGCAGGAGGGTGGCCTTGGGGACAGACGTCCCCTCCTCACACAGGCACATCTCCCGGTCTTTTTTCAGACTGAGCTGCAAAACACAGCCCAGGAGACGCCACCAGCATCTCCTGCATCTCGGGAGAGAGCCAGAGCCCGGTCTGGGATGAGGAGAGCCCAGGACCCCAAAGACACCCAGAGCATCACCACCAAGCCCCTAACGCAGGAGAAAAGCACCATTTCCCCCTTATTTCACCCCAACCCAGGGGGAGGTCGGGGCCCTCGGTCCGTGCCGGCAGCCGTGCCAGAGCGGGCGGCTGCGGCGGCTGCTGGGGTGGCCGCATCCAGCCCCGCTATGTAGGTCAGAGCCGGCGCGGCGGGGGAGCGCGGGGGGCCCAGCCCCGGGTGGCCCATGGCCGAGCTGCCGGCCGGGATTAAACCCCGCCAGGTTCCCGCCAGCACCCGAGAGATGGACGTGCACACACGACATCCCACACACACGTATGCACACCCCATACACATACACACACCCCCCCGTGTATGGGTGTTCACATGTATAATCCCCACTTTTGCCTTGTTTCAGGTGGAAGCTACAATTAAAATTTTCACCAGAAATGACCCTGTTGCAAATATTCCGATTTTTTTTTTTTTTTTTTTTTTTTTTTTATAAAGAAGCCGATTCGAGTTCTCGGCAACTTGCTGAGAAAGCGCCCGGGGGCTTTTCTGACGAGCTCCCGCAGGTATTCCCGATTTCCTTCGTTTGCTTTATGAGGTAAGTGGAAAAAAAGAGAAATGTTTTCCTTATAAATATAGATAGACATATTAAAAATATTCCAGGGATTTTTATTTTTTTTTCCCTCCTCTTTCCAGGAGTTCTCCAGTACCATCACCCAGCTCTGGTGGACAAAGACCCAGCAGTTACGGGTTGAGGTGGCTGGATGGATGCTATTAGGAAATGTGGGAATAGTAAAAGCTCGAATTCCTTTTTTTTTTTTAAAAAAAAAAATAAGCTTTTTCTGGGCATAGATGTTGAAAGGTCCTTCAATTTTCAATTCAAATTTTCACAAAATACCAAAAAGTGGCTTCACCTACCCTTGTGCATCAGCACCCGGGTGACACCAAGACCCCCACGGGATAAAGAAAAAGGGCAATATTGGGCGTGTGAGCCTCAGAGATGCTTAAAAACTGAGCCGGCTTTTGGGGAATTAATTCTGAACCGATTTCTTGCCGGGGCCATCACCTGCCGAAATCCCACTTGTCCTTTTGGAGAGCCTCAGCCCTCTGCAAGCACCTGGGTCGTTCTGGTTTGTTGGGGTTTTTTTTTGAGGGGGACAAACGGGCACACACGTGGTCCGGACACAACCATTGACCAAGACGGACGGACGGCGTCAACGGGACGGACGGAATTCGGCGCGGGAGAGGGGGCGGCGATGGCATTTGCCCGGACGAGGCGTTTAATTAAGATGCAGGAGCGGTGCCTTGGGTGCAAAAAGCGGAGGGGGAAGGGTTAAGGGGCGGCGGGAGAGAGGGGTGAGAAGAAAGCCCGAAGAAAAGAAGGGACCTCGTAGCACCCGGCGGGGCTTGATGGCTTAATTACCATATTCAAATCTAATTAATTCTCCTTTGCATAAAAAGGCCACGGCGGGCGTGGGACCAGCCTTGCAGATGGCGTCTCATGCTCAGCACCATTTTGGGGCCGCCGGCCATCTTAGAGCGAAGAGGAGGAGGAGGAGGAGGAGGAGGAGGAGAAGGAGGAGGAGGAGGAGGAGGAGGTGGCTTCGCCCACGGTGCCGAGCATCTGCTCTGGGCACCCATCGGGCTGTGCCGGCACCAAGGAGCCCCATCGCTAATATGGTTTTGGGGAAGAAGAGGTTTATTGAAAAGAAGAAAGGGGGAAGAAGCAAAAAAATGGGTTGGGGTGTCAAAGTGTTGGGGCGTCACAGCTGGAGGGGATTAGCCTGCCCCTCACCCTTGGGTGGCGGTCCCCATGCTGGCACCTCCAGACGGGCTCATGACGGTCCCCACGCGGGTGGAGATTGATGGTTGGAGGGGGTGGGCGATGGGGGGCGAGGAGCAGTGGTGGTCGGGACAGGGGGAGCTGGGGGGGAAGCTCTGCACACCCAGCTGGGGGCAAAGCAAGAGAGGAGTGGAGGGAGATTCCTCCTGATGCCGTTTGGTCGCAGAAAATGACATTTTAGAGTCATAGAGGAAAGAGTTTTAGATGCACGTGGAGAAAGAAATAGGAGAAGTTACCAGTAGCCCAGTCTTCCCTGCCCCGCAAAATATTTTCAGAGAGGAGTATAAATAAAAAGGGAATAAAAGCTGGGGGCGGTTTGCCCAAAACGATGAATAAAAGGTGAAAGCGATGAGAAAAAAATGCATCGTGGCACCTCGCAGCCCCGGCAATTGCAGCTGCTCGCCCAGAGCCGGTAGCGAGGAGCAGCCCAGAGGCACGCGGTCACCGGGGCCGCCCTGGCCCCCCCTGTTCCTGGCTGGAGAAAGCCTGGAGAGGGAGGTTTTGTGGGCAAATCCCAGTGCTGAGCTTACAGGGAGAAGAAAGCAAGAGAAGTCCAAACTTACCCCATCTAGGAGAGGGTCTCGAGCGTCCTTGGGGGAGTGAAGTTGTCATCCCCGGCTCCGTACGTCCCCAACAGCCATGTGCAGCTTTGCTGGTGCAAACCTGCCTTCTCCTTGTCCTGCGGCTCCCACGGGCAGGAAAGTCCAGTCCACGGCACCCACGGGGCTCCTTCGGCCTCGGAACTCCAGGGCGAGGGGCGGGTGGTCTCGCTGGGGCTCTGCCTGGCTGCTCCCCTTCGCTCCGGCTGCTTCACCCCAGCCCCGTCCCCAGTGGTGATCAAGGTGGGGATTCCTCTTCTGCAAAAAATAAAATAAGTGATGCTGTTATCTCCAGAACCATAGCGATCATCTCTAAAATCACCCCTGATCACCTCCAAAACAATGTTGGTTGCTCCAAAACTACACTGTCACCCAAAACCGCGTCGATCATCTCCAGAGCCACCCCGATCACCTCCAAACTCACACCGACCTCGCTCTGCTCGTCACTGCGCCCTCACAACCCGCCCAGCTGGCCCACACGGCCAAGAAGATGCTTTAAGGGCGTTGTGAAGGTTTCTCCTGGCACCATCGGAGACTGGCAGAGGGCTTCAAAGTCTCTGCACCCGCCTCTACATACAAACCCCGCTCTGAGCGCCCACTCAGGTCCCCAATTATGGGACGAGTTTCTGGTTGACCTCGCCTTTGGCATCTAGAGATGGTTGAGCAGCTCCATCGCCCCCCAGCCTGCAGCCCAACCCCGTTTTGCCAGCGGGATGGCATTGGAAGGGAGAGGACACAAAACTTCCTGGGAGCTGGTGGGGAGAGAAGCCCCTCCGTGTCAGGTGATGGGGGCAAACCCCCTCCTGATGTGCCTTTGGGCATCTCCCATGTCCTCCAGTTGATCTGTCCTGGATCAACCTTTTCATCACCCAAAACCACAGCCAGTGGAGGTGAGGACTCGCTGGCTCCGCACCCATCCTCACCCCAAACAACCCTTCCTGGACGGGGAGGGGACACCCAACACACCCAACAGCCCCCAAACCTCAACCCCTGGCCGCTCCCAAGGGTGTCCGATGGGAAGGGAGGACCCCAAAAAGAAGGGGAGACAAGGCTGGGTTGATGGCGCTGCCCCAGACGGGTGGTGGCAGCGGGGGGGGGACACCCCGAGGGGACACCCAAGGGGCCGGGGGGGGGCTCAGACACAATGCTGCCATTGAGGGGGCCGCGCCGTGGGTCCCGGCCCTTCCTGCCCAGACACAATAGGGGCGGCCCCGCGCGCCACTTGTGCGCATTGTGTGGCGGCCGCGTTCCCCCCCCTCCCTCCCCGCCCCGGCCCCTCCTTTCTGTCCCCCATCGGATAATGGATCCGCTTTGTGTGCTTGGCTGGACAAGGACTTTGCGGCGGAGAAAGAACTGGTGTTTGTCTGTCAGAAGAGATCGGCCAAGAAAGGGACGGGGAGGAGCGGTGGCTGGAGCGGGGCAGCGTCGCTCGCCGCAGCATTGGCCTTGCACCCACGGCAACGTTCGCCAGGATGGGGAGGGAGGAAAATCCTCGGTGGGAGCTCGGGGAAGTGCAGCTCGGTGACCGTGGTGCTGCCAGACCTGTGGCTCAAAGCCCATCCCCGCTCCTGGCGAGCAACCCAGTGAGCATCCCGCCGAAGGCAGCCTCCCCTCCATGAGTCCCACACAAATCCGAGGTGGCAGAGAGTCCGTGTCCCTTTGCGCCAGCCCCTCTGGGTCCCCCCCGGCCACCGTTCCTGGGAATGGGATCGGCAAAACCTACAGGAGGTTAATTCTCCGGCTGCCTCGCTCTTGCTGTGCCGGCGCGCGGGAGGGCGGACGGGATAATCCCCGATTTGGGCGTAGATGGAGCCGCAAAGAGCAGGATTAATAAGAACGAGGCTTTAATTTCGGCAGCCCTGAGCAGGTCCCTTTTCCTGTAGCATCCCCAACTCCATCACGGTGGTGGATAATTAAGGGACGTGAGAGCCCTGCGGCCGATTTCATAGCTGCTCCTGGAGGGCAAAGCCAGGAAAACCGACGGATTTCAGTTCAGCCACGTGAGAAGCTTTGCATGTGCGGGTACATGCGTGTGCCTGCGGGTACATGCTAATGCCACGCGTGTGCCACGTGGCCCCACGTGCTCCCTGGGAGCAGAAAACCCTGCCAAAGCAGGGCTGAAAACTGGGATTATTTCCTGTTAAAGCAATTCAGAGAATTGGTGACATTTATCCTACGGACTGGGGAGGGTTTTTTTTACTTTCCCAATTCTGGATTTTGAAATGAGGTCTGTGGTATTTAAGGAAAACATGGAAGTTTGTTTCCCCCAAAATTTTAGATTGATAATTGATTTCTCCATGTGCTCGCTACCGGGTGCCCAGGGGGCATCTGCCAGCCCAGACCTTTCCCGAAGGGGTCAAGATGGGGATGTGACCTCAGGAAAAACCCAAATCCCATCGTGCCGGCAGCAGGTTCATGGCACCCGCGCTTCATCGGCATGGTGCCAGCCCCGGCTCATGGCCCCGGCACTCCCACCCCGCACTACTGGCCTTTTGAGGTGATGGAGGCTGTCACAGGGGGTGACCATCTTCAGCAACGTCACCCCGGGGGACCCCGAACCTGCACCCCGGGCTGAGCCGAGCGGTTCGTCGCCCGCTGGCGAAAGCGGCCGGGCCGACGGGGATGATTAGGGTGGCCTGTGGAGTAATTATCTCATTGGGCAACTAATACCCTTTCAGCGGGAGCGGGGTGGGGAAGTATTGTTCGGGCTTAGGGATTACATCAACCCGGCTGGAGCAGACAATGTGCTCCCCCTGGGAAGAGGCAGCTCAGCCCCAGGGGGAGAGGAGGGAGGCAGGGGCTGAAGCTGTCTCAATTAGCGAGTGTCCCAGCGAGGAAGAGGGTGGTGGGGGCTCATGGTGGGGAAGGGAAGCATCCTTAACCCTTCCTGCTCCTCACATGAAGGGACTTGGCCCTTCACCCCTGCAGGGACAAGGAGATGCCAGAAGGGCTGGATGTGTCCCCTCCTCCCCGTGATGCCAGGAAAGGCAAAACACAGACAGTTTTCTCTTTTCTCCTGCCTTTTTTTTTTCTTTTTTTTCCTTTTGACATCCCAGTGCCAACCCCTTCCAACTTCCCTGCTCAGCAGCAGCACATCGGCCACCTTGTCCTTGTATTGGGGACGGGCAGCAACTGAGGACAGTGGCCAGGTCCAGCCAGGTGGCAAACATCCCCATCCCCAAAAATCCACACTGAGGAGGGGGGGACGACAACCCCCTACACCCAGCGCCACGTAGCGTCGGGGCACAGCAGGTCCTTGGCATCACTCCCCCCCGAAACGCCGGCTCCAGCCCCTGAGTCCAGCCCTGCTCTGGCCGCCGTGGGCTCGGGGTTGGTTTTGGCTGGGTTCGTGGTAAATCAGGCGTGAGGCCGACGGGCCGGCGGCAGCCACCGCGCCAGGTTACCGGCGGAGCAAGGGGCTGGCTCCACCTGGCCCTCGCCATCCGCGGGGTGATTAAAGACGGGGCTCCCAGCTGCCATACATTTTTAAATAAATGAATAATACATAGCGGGGTGATAAATAAATAACGGCCATACATTTGAACTTAGCCTCTGAGAAAATCCTTTTAGTTCAAAAGGACCGGGGCGCTTGGAAAGGGGGAGCCCATGCATTTTGAATGGGCTGCCATCAAGTGTCAGGGCTTGGCAAGGGAGATGAGGGGGGGAGGGATAAAAACGGCCTCAACACAAGCCGGGCAGGGGGGTAACAGGGATGGGGACAACGTCCTTGGGCATCACCGAGGGTGGCTTTGGTGGGAGCAGGCAGCGGTGGCACCCAGGGCTGTGGATGTCCCAGTGCCGGGCACCAAGAGCCCAGTGTGCCCCGAATCGCTGGGAAGCAGGAGGATGAGGATGGAGGGTGCTGTGGCAGAAGGTGAAGGGCAGCCCCTGAGAAAGGTGAGCAGCACGTGAGAGGTCTGGTCCCACCAACCCCAACCGCGCCGAGGAGGAGTTCCCGTTTAGCAGAGCAAAGGCAGCGTTTACTTAGCAGTGGCCCTATAAAGAGGTGGGTGGCCCTGGAAGGTGGCCCAGGCAAACACAAGGGGATTAGGGAAGTGAAAGGTGTGAGCGGAGGGGCCAAGGAGAGAAGGATGCTCAGGGAAAGCCGTTAGCAGGGAAAGAACAAAGCACCCCGAGCAAGGAAGGGGTGGCGAGGTGGGGGCAGGTGGGAGCTGGGTGGGGGGAACTGTATCATCGCCTTTTTGGGGGGAAATCCAGAGACACCCCATGCCAGAAGAGCTGGGGCAGGCTGAGATTAGCCCTGAGGCTGGCCCAGACCCCTACACAGCGCAGCTGACAGCACACGCCTGCCCTAACACGTGCGTTCTGGCCATGCACACGCATGTCTGAGCTGTGACACGCGTGTTCCAGCCATGCACATGTGTGTTCCAGCCTAGAAAAGCCATGCACATGTATGTCCTAGCCATGCACACACATGTGCCAGCCATGCACACACGTGCCCCAGGACAGGCTCCTGTGGGGACTCGCTCCCCTCGTGAAGCCCGAGAGTCGCAGAGGCAACTTTAATTCTTCGCGCAAACTGCTCCCGCTCTCGCTCGCACCGCTAAGTGGGTATTGATTTATTAGGCTGTAATTTAAGGCAGAACGTTTTAAAATGAACTCACACACCAAGCCCGGGCACGAGGATAAACAAGACCTGATTTATTTGCTGCCCGTCTCCCAGAGGATGCCTGGCCGGGCCAGCAGCACCGCGGGGAGAGGGGAACTGGGGAACCCAGGAGGGGAGCATCCCGCCCACCCCTGCACAGCCTGCTCTGAGGGTTGCAGAGCCCCGCACGCATCCTGCACCTCCGCCAACAGCCCCATGCAACCTCCCCCAGAGACTCCCTGGTGCTGGGGTGCATGGACAGGGACAGTGGCAGTGAGGGCAGAGCTGGCTCACCGCCCCGGCTGGCATCGGGAGGGCTGGCTCCTGTCATCGCCATCACCCTGCACTGGTGGTCGGGACCAGCAGGACCCCATCGGCAGCACCAGAGCCACCAGGATCGCTCCCTGTCCACGTCCTAGAAACAGCAGGCTGGGGTGAGGCGGGGAGGGGGGTTAAACCAACCCTTTAACTTGCCCCCAGCAAAGACCCACAACTCCATCCTCCCAACAAACCACCAGCTCTGCCGGCATCAATCAGCCACGCTCCCGTGGATGCACCAAGCCGGGATGGGGAGGGGGGGGTCATTTTATCCTCCCCCCCCCCACCATCCGCCTCCACCAGCTGAGTCCCGGGTGTCAAACCCCCGCCAGGTCCCATCTGCGGGACCCGTCCGCCGCGTCGCATTCCTGCGAGCCAGCCTCGGTGCAGCAGCTGCCGGACAGAGCCGATGGCCGTGGCCAGCTCGTCTTGACCTTGCCGGTCAGGTGTTGAAAGGAGGCGGGGGGAGGAATAAAATAAAAATAATAATAAAAAAACCCGACAAAAAACCCGCCAACCACCAACCCCCTTGGTGCCGCCAGCCGTCGCCGGGGCACGGGGAGGGTTTAATGCAGCGGGGACGATAATGGGGCCGGCTGGGGGAGCGAGGGCGAGGAGAAATTAGTGTCAGTGTGTGTGTGCCTTAAACAAACCTGCGCCGGGGTGACGTGAATGAGGGCACAGCCTGTGTATATATTAGTGATGGGATCTGACCTCGCTGGGAGGGCTCCTTCCCTCGCTCCGCTCCTCTGGGCGTGGGAAAAAGGCCTGGGCTCTTTTCACAGCTGTTCTCGCTGCTGCACTGAGCTAATGGAGGGGCTGCCCGGCTCCCTCCTCCCCCCCGCCGCCTTTTCAGGCCTTCAGCAAAAAAAAAAAAAAAACCCCTTTCACAGTCCCTTAAAAACACACCTCATTGTTCCCGCCTGGATTGCATTGAAATGCCGCTCGCACCCCGTCTCCCGGAGCAGCCGGCCCCGACTCCGGCTCAGCTGCGCGTGCAACACGCGTGTGCAAGCCCGGGCGGGCGCAGGAGCACACGTGTGCCCGCCTTCGGTTTACGCGTTGCAGCTGGCGCGGGGTTGCGTCGCTTGAAGGCTGAGCTGGAAGGGGTGTCTGATGGCCGGGGGAGGAGGAACGTGGAGCTGAGTGGGGGATTTCCAAGCCCTGGGCAGCCACGCAGATGCTGATGCCCCCAACCCAGACCCTCCTGTTTCTCCCTTTTATCCGGACGCTTTGATTTCGATATAAGAAATGAGCCCAAAAATGCCAGTGCCCAGCTCTGATTTGCAAACCCAGAGGCTTGGCGAGCAGAGGGGACGTATGGCCGGTGGCTGCATCTTTGTACATGACCCAGCCATGGGGACTCCAAAGAGCCCAGCACCACCCCAAGCTCCTCCATAGCTTCAGCCATGCTTCAGGAGCAAATATTTCACATTAAATCCCCGCCTCGCACATGAATTGTTGGGTTTCCCTGGGGATGGGGTGGTTCGGGCACATGGCACCTCGATTTCCCTTAACATCGAGCCCATAGGGTGCCCCAAAATCCTCTCCAAGCCGCGCAGAAATCCAAGATTTCTAGAAAAACAATAAACAGCCGCGCAAGGATCAGCGCTCGCCTGGTTTCCCGGGGAATTAGGGCAGAGAAAGTCTGGGCTCAGCCTCCCCGGGAGCTACAGGGACGACGGGGACGGTCCTTGAAGACGTCGGCAGCGGCACAGGAGCAGCCTCCCCCCCAACCCAGCATCTTCTTCCCTTGTTTTTCAAGGCCCAGCCCCAGAATAGCACCGGGATCGTGCTTTTCATTAAAAATAAATAAATACATTTCTGGTGGCAGCGGCGGCGGCGGAAGGCATGAAAACACCATCCCCAAAGGCTCGAAAACCAGAAGGCAAAGGCGGCGAAACCCGCGGTTGTTATTTTTTTGAAGCGGCCGGGATTTTTTTAAGCTACTCTCCTCAGGAGGGGACAGGCGGGGGGCACCGTCGCCTGGCATCAGCAACGGGACGGACGGACACCGGGACAGCATCCTCGGGGCCGGCTCGTGCCTCCCCGCGTGCTTTTTTTTTTTCCCCGCTGACCTTTCCTCGTTGCTCTGATGGATACTTTCTGACAAAAGCGGGGACGTCGCACACCTTCCGTCCTTGCTCCGCGCCTGACGCGGGGACATCGCCACTAGCAAGTCCCTGTCACCGGCTATTAGGGGGAGAAGGTCTCCGCCGCCGCCGCGCTCTTTTCCGCATGAGCGCCGGCGCCAGGCAGGGATGGGGGGGTCTCCCAAGAAATCTGCCCCCCCCCCTCCTCGGCTACGTAACGCCCGTGCCCTACGTTTATAAATGCAAATCTGTTTTTGAACGGTCGGGTATCGGCGAGGACGAGCGCCAGCTCCCCGAAGCCAACATCTGTACGCGGCGATGCCCGTGCACGCGTGACCTACATTCGGGGCTGCGGCATTTTCCTCGGGTGGGCGATGCCCACGCGTGCCCGTAGCGAGGGGGGGCTCAGCCAACCCTCACCCACCGAAGCACCGTTGATCCCCGAAGGGTTTCTTTTCTCTCCGGGAGGATTCCCAACACGGGGAGGGGGAAAGGCTTGGCCAAACGCCGGGGCGGTTGGAGCTTTTAAATATTGCCATTTCCCCGGCTGGTTTGGACTTCTCCACCCAGCGCAGCCATGGAGTTTCCATAGAAACATGAAGATATTAAACTATAAATAATAATTTCTCCATACAAAAAAAAAAAGACAGAAAGGAAAAAGCGAGGCTCCAACACACCGCGTGGGGCTGATGGGTTGGGAACGGGCCCCAGTGTCCTGGGTCCTGTGGGTGGGGGTCCCAAAAGGAGCTGCTGGGCAGAGCTGCACCCCTCTGGCATGGAAGGAAGAAGGAGCCCTGCTCCACTCCCTCCAGCACCAGCTCCTGATTTATCCAGGTCGGAGACTTCAGCCTGACATCTATAAAAATTAGCAGCTAAAGAGCCTGCCGGGCCATCCTCCACCAGCTTTGGGTAAAAAACCAGGAGCTTCACCACTGCAGTGACACGGGCCTGATGGGAAGGAATTGTTATTTACTGTTGCCTGTTCAATAGTTATTTTTAAATGGCCTAAAGTTAAACACATCAGTGTTTTTCATTTTCTCCTGTTCGGGGACGTGTTTTTGTCTGGGGCTTTTACCCTTTCTGTCTATTTAAGTGATACTTTTTATCATAAATTACTTTTTTTTTTCGCCTGCTCCCTGCTATCAAGTTGGAAAAGCATCAGCTTGCAGTAGGAGGAGGGAGCAGTAGCAGGGTTGGGAGGGGAAAACAAGGACCCCGTTACCTGGGGACGGGGACAGTTTGGATTTAATAGCCGAGGTGGGGAGCCACGACCTTCGGGTGCATGTGATGCTGGTGACCAGGACAGCTGCGAACACGGTTCCCACCACCCATTCCCAATGGAAAACTGACCATCGTGCAATCTTGGCAATCTTGGGTGCTGTTAATTTTAGGGTTCTGGCCCCATTTCATGTTTTCCAGCTCAGCTCGGTGGCCGTGGGGTGGAGGTTGAGTTACCTCCCAGCTCCTCTCAGCACCCCAAACCCCAGCCTCCCCCCAGCCCCCTCCATCCCTTGCCCCAGCTGGGGCACAAAGGGCTCCTTCTGTCCCACTGCCAAGCCCGCAGCCGCATCCTGCCCACCCAAACTGACACAGGGCTGCAGCACCATCCCGGGATCCCCACAGCCAAGCTGGCCATGAGCTCTCTATTCACATCTCCACATCGGTGCTGGGGGTTTTGGGGAGAACCCCATTGTCCCCGACTCGTTCTGCTGTGCCGGCACCGGGATGCTCAGCCCAGCTCCTCTGCCAGTGCTGGGGACCAGGACCAGAGGCTCCCGGGGGCTCAGCCCTGACCTGTTGGGGACAGCCCAGGGCTACAAACCACCCCCCTGTCCCAAAGTAGCCGGGCTGAGCGCCCTGGCCACGCCTGGGATTATCCACGGGGTAACATCCCCCGGGAACAAGATTGCAGCTTAGGGCCTAATGGAAAAGAGGAGAGAGATGGGATTAAAAGGAAAATAATGACTATTTCTTTAGCAAGGCCAGGGAAATGAGACGGGGATTAGCGTCCTCTTTAGCAGCAGCCCCCAATCCTGCTGGGCGGTCCCAGATCCACCCGAAGACACCCACACTCGGCATCACTCCCAAGGGTGACGTCGGGGCTGGTGGCATCAAGGCCGGAGGGGTGAGCCCGGCTGTCCCCGACACGAAGCTGAATCACCAGCACCGGCTTGAGCCAAGCACCCACGGCATCCCTCTGCCACCACCTCCGCCCGCGGGGGGCACGAAAAGAAGGCTATTTCACAAATATTTGCCAGGGCGGTGGTTTTCCTCTCCCTGCAGCTCTGCTGGGAGAAATTATAAAAAGAAAAAAAATAAAATAAAAAAAAAATCTGCGAGAAATAAAACACTGAAAATTAAAACTTCACTTGCAAAGGCACAAGCCCGAGAATAAACCTGAAAGGCTCCTTTCTCTCGCCTTCGGTTGCACACACCGCGCGGCGCAATTGGCTGCTTCCCTGGAATAGATTCAGTTGCTATGATACCAAGTTTGCTTTTAACGAACCCCAGAAAATTAATGGTATTCAGCAGATAAGTCCTTAAAGTGGAACCTATTTTAAGAAATTCTTGCTGAATGGTTTACAAGTAGTCAGGAGGGAGGAGAAGGTTTCCCAAGCACAGCAGAGCCTGTGCCGGTTCCCTCTCTCCTCCCAGTCGGGATATTGGGGCGCGTGGTGTTGTTTTGGGGTACGCTTCACCCTGGGACCACAAAGCATCATCTCCCCACCCCACGGCCCCTGCATCCCTCCTGCCTTGCATCCTCCCAGCTGTCCCCACGTGGCCTCACTGCCGTTGAAACACTTCTGCCCGCGGCTGCCGACGCTGCAGGAACGCGAGTGGGTGGGTGCAGGCAGCTTCTGCCCAAACCCCCACATGAAGTGATGGGATTCACAGTCGGTCCCAATCTTGGAGAGCCTGAGATGGTCAAAGCAAGGAGCTGGGGAAGGTTTTCCTTACTCCTTGCCCATCCATCAAGCCCCACAAGCAGAGTGCGGGGTGACATCGGCCGTTGTTGGGGACACACATCATCCTGCAGCAAAGCTCTCACCCAGCTTGGGTGCTAAAACACCCATGCTCCCATTCTTAAATGCACCGGGCATGTGGTGCATGAGGAAACATCTTGTCTTTATCATATTTTGGGGTGTGTGTGGGCCATTCACGCTTTTTCCTGCACTATATGTAGGGTCCACATCCCTCCTGCTCAGAAAAAGGCCCAATCTGAGGTCCATGCAAGATCAGTGCCAGGGATCACAGAGATGCGGGACAAGGAATCTGCCCCTTTTGCTGTCTGAACAAAGCAAAACCTCTCGAGAAGAAAGAAGGTACATGCCTGTCCCTCGCACCCCAAATTCCTCGTTGGCTGCCGATTCTGGCAGCGTCAGGTGAAAGAGGAGGCGCAAGTCCACGTAGAAGCCAGGATGCACAGGGCAGGGAGAGGCTGATGGAGCAAGGGATTGGGGCATCGAGCTTTTCATCTTTGGAGCTGATGCTCTTCCCCTTCTCATTTCTTGACCGGGATTTGATGCACCAAAGACCCAAGCAGCAAGAGGGGGAAGTGGACATGCCCCAGTGCCAGCCCCCTGCTCAGGTTGCTGAGCTCCTTGCACCATGCTTGCCTCCACGGGAGATGGCCCGGCATGCTCAGGGCCTCATCCTGCAACGTGCTCGGGTCCCTCTGTGGAGCCTCCCCACTGTAAAATGCCCGAGAGCACAGGGCCGCTACGGAGGAGCCTCCCTCCCCGTCCACTCCATGCTACGCCCCGAAACACACATCAGAATGCACGGCTCCCCCTTTCCCTGAGCTCCCTAGGAATAACCAGGAGGAGCGAGAGGAGGAAGGAGGGAGCTGGCTGCATGCAACATCCCGACCCACGACATTGGGGAGCACGGCGGGGGATCCAGGAGGGACTGGGATGGGGGAGGCTGAGACCGAAACACCCTCAAAGAAATGTTCCCAAATCCCCCTCTCCAAAGAACAAAGCTGCAATCTCTCTGCAGATGCAGAATAACTGACGAGCGCCGATGATTTATTTCTCTTCCCCAGTAGATAAAACAGCCTCGGAAAAGGGTTTGCATTAAATTACAATTTGCATACGGTAATATATTTAAGCAACTTTCCTTCTACTTTGTTATAAACAAGGTTTCTCTGGGGGTTATTTCTGAGTTGGCCCCATTTCATTTACCTCCGGCGCAAACGAGCTTAATTGTCTACGTGGAAATTAAAACCACGGCGGAAAAAGAAAATATCGAAAATTAATAAAATAAAGATGCTGGGTTTGTAGGTAGCTTGAGGAAGCCCAGGTTGAAATCAAAATAATCAGCCCAGAACCGGCACAATCTCTGGGCCTTGATAAAAATAAAGACAAAACACCACTGAAATTTCCATTCCGCGGCTGCTTTTGGCTTCCAACTGCTTTCCCCCTTGCAAAGGCGCCGGGGCCAGTGCCTCAGGGAGGCCGGTGGCCACCGAGCCCTTCTCCTGCCGGGAGGGCAGGGCTCTTCTCCCGGAGAATAGCGAGTGGGTTTTTACATTCGGTTCTCTAGCTTTATGATATCACATACACTCATACAGCTAGATAACCAAAGAGAAAAACCAACCCAAGTCTTTACAAAATGGGCCTCGGCCACGCGGTGCGCCCGGAGGTTTCGCTCCGGTATCAGAGCCCCCCGGTTGGCTACTATCCACGTCCCCTTGCTGCCAATAATGAAGAAACCCCAACGCTTTCGGTGGGAAAGCAGGAGCAGGAATCTACCCCGGTGCCTTGGGATGCAACACACAACCCTGGAGCTCCCTGACACCCGCGCAAGTGCCCCAATTCGACGTCTGCCTCCCAAAAAGGTCCCACACCCTAAAGCGGGCTCAGCCCCGCATGGCAGAATGCTCCTCAAGGATCCATCCCTGCTGCCTGCGGCCCATGGACCTGCCTCCTTCCCAGTTCCAAATTCACCCCCAGACCCACCCCAAAGCCCACTCCCACTTTATAATTATGGTAAATTACTGGCACAGAACTGCTGAGTCACGAGAGTGGTTGCGGAAGGGACGGGACCAGCCAAAAGGGCCCCCCTGGGTGTTCACACCGTGCCCCCTACTCTGCCTTCTTCTTCCTCCTGCACCTGCTTCCCAGAGCTGGGCCCGCACCCTCACGAGGGACCCTGCATATCCTGGGGGTTCGGGTCGTGAATCCCCTCGGCGGGGAGACAGTTGTTCCCCAACGGGGAGGCTCTGGGCACCGGCGGGGGCTGCTCCCGGGGAGCTGCCCAAGACCGGGGCTCTGATCGTGCGGCTGCTCGAAGGGGAACCCGGCAGAGCGGCCGCCCTCGGGCCGCAGAAGGGGACGGAGAGGGGACGGGGAGGGGACGGGGGACCCAGAGAATGAGACCTCGGGAAGGGGAACCGGGGAGGTCTTCCAGGGAAGGCGGTACCTGCTCGCCCCGCGGGGGTCGGTGCTGCCCGCGGTCACCGTCGGCTCCGAGTCGCCGCATCCTTGGCAGGCTGACAGGGTGGGGAGGAGGTTCGGCCCGGGATGGAGTCTGGATGGCTCCGCCCGATGCCAGTGCGGGTCCCACTCCCGCTTCTCGGCGTCTCCAGGACTTGCCTCTAAAGTTGAGGCAGAGCCGGCGGCGGAGGGATGGCTGGAGGGCGGGGGAAGGAGGGAGGAGGGACGGGGCGGCCGGCGGGGACAAAGCCCGAGTGGCTGGCCTGGGACAGCCCGGGCGTGGGGCCGGGGCAGAGGTCAGACTCCCCCGGGGGGGGCAGCGCCATTCGCCACGGCCGCCGCTGTCCCCGGGGGCCGGCCCGTCTGCTCACCCTGTCCCGTCCCCTCCCTCCGGCCCCAGCCTCCCCCGGCAGCCGGCCCGCCCCGTCGGGGAGGCGGCGGTGCCCCGGGGGTAACCCCACTCGGGCAGGGCTGTGGCAGAGCCGCCCCTTCCTCCCCGGCAAAGGCTGGGGTTAAACGCGACGTGCCCGGGGCGGAGAAGTAGGGGGGCGGCCGGACCCTCCCGTCGAGGCTGCGCTGACGGGCCCCGGTTGCAAAGGTGAAAATCTGCGGCTGCTCGCGAGTAAAACCGGGCTCGAATCCCCTCCCTCGACCGGCCCGGAGGGATTCCCCGGGCCCAGTACAAAGCGGGGCAGAGCCCGGGACTCTGTGCCGAGGTCCGGCTCCACGTCCCCCCCCGTGCGGCCGCGCGGGGCCGGTCCCGGCCGGCCCTTGTCCCGGTGCGAGGGGACCTGCTCCGCTCTCCCGGCAAGGACGGGACAGCACCGGCCAGCGGAGGAGGAGAAACAACCTTTCCCCTATACCTCCAGCCGCTGCACACCGAGAACTCACCGGCCGGCACGGCCGTGACCCCTGTGGGCACGCACCCACACAGGGCGCGGGCGCACACACGCCCTCCCCTCGGGGTACACCCGGGAGCGCCAGCACTGATGGTCACACTCGTGTTGATATCCCGCACGCACCCACGCAGATCACCCTGGCTCTCCCACCCCCCCCCCCCCCCTCCAGGCCCCCGGCCTCTCAGTCTTCCCCCGGCCCGGGGGGCTCCGCAGCCCTCCCGGGGACGCCTCGTCGAAACCTTGCTCCGGTCAAAACGGCGGAAAACGAAACAAGCAGGTGGCCCCGGGAATAGCGCCGGCCCCGGGCACAGCGCCGTACCGGTGCCCCGGCTGTGGGCAACCCCGGGTGGGTCCCGCTTCCAGCAGGAACCCGGAACGGCGGGTCGGGGCCCCGATCCCGCTCCCAGCGCTCCGGGTTTGGGGGAGTCCCCGCTGTCCACACTCCCTCTTTTATATCCGTACACCTATATATACACATAATATACAATAAACGTGAATATCCGCGTGGGAAGGGGCTGGGAGCGATGCACGGCGGCGCTGGCGGAGATGCCAACACCCGAGCACCGGGAGCTTCCCTGGAGCAGCGGGGTTTTGGCTTTCTGCCCCTCACCGGGCACCTGCGGAACCGGGGAGCCCTTGGCAGGAGCCCCATCCTCCTGCGGCGGCCTCGGCATCGCAGGGCACGGCCGGAGGATGCTCCCGCCGGCACCGGGCACCGGGCACGGGCACGGGCACCGGCCCCGCCGCTCTCCGTGGTGCTGAACCGCCTCCGCGCCCCGGGGCCGTGCGGCGTCGGGTCTCCTCCGCCTCTTTCCTTCCAAGTCGCCACTAATTAATTATTATTATTGCTATCAATTATTACCGTTATCATCCCTGCGGTTCCCGTCGCTCCGGTGCACCGCGGGCACGGCCGACGGTTTCGAGCGGGAAGATGGTGCCAGCGAAGCAGCCGGTTGTCAAATTAACGGATGGTCCCCCCCGTACAGCCCCAGTATCTGTCTCCCGCGCTGCCCCCGAGCGGGTTCGTGACACGCGTGAGGCCGAGACGGTGCCGTTACCTTCGCAGCCAGGATCCGAAACGCCTTCTCCTGCCCGGCCCTGGGCAACGGCGACGGCCCCGGAGGGCTCGGCCTCGCTGCCGTCCACACCGCCCGGGGCACCGCTTGTCCCGGCCCCGCTCCACCACCCCAGTGGGTTCAGTTACCGAACCGCTGCCTCCCCACGGCGAGCTCGGCCCCGGTCCTTCCTCGAAGGGTAAAACCCCAACAACGACCGCGACCCCAAAGCTCTGCCAAGGGAAAGAACGGGATCGGTGGAACGGCTCCGCCGCCCCGGGAGCATCCTTCGGCCCGGGACCGACTCGGGGAAGGGTCTCTTCGGGCACCGGCGGGGCCCGAGGCTCGGCACCCTCGCCGGCCCTGCGTCCCCGACACCCCCGGGCCCGGTGGTCGCCTCGCAGGGCCCGGACTGGCCGCAGCGGCCCGGTTCGCCCCCGCCGGTCGCCAGTCCCCTCTGCCCACGGCTCCCTGGCCCCCAGGGACCGCTGGGGATGCTTGGCAGCACCAAGATGGGAAAGGCGGCCGCCTCCCGCGTGTCCGCGGCTGCTGTTCCACGGGGCCGGCCCGGCCCCGTTCCTCCCCGGCACTTACCGATTCGTCGCCCGCCTATACCCACCGCCGCGGTGGCTGCGGGCGCTGGCTTCGGCCCCGGTGCCTCTCGTCCCCCCTTCTTCCCCTCGCCTATACCCTCGTGTGAATCAAATACCTTCACTACAGCAGCCATGTTGGGCTCCGGTGCGAGCACGGCGCTCGCCGCAGGAACCGGCGGCCGCCTCGGTGGGAGGCAGCGCGGCTGGGCTCGGCTCGGAGCGGCGCGGGGGCCCCGCTTCCCACCGGAGAACCGGAGCCCGGGCAGCCCGTCCGGCCGCCGCTCCCCCTCTCCCATCGCACCGAGGGATGCCGCAGTGTGCCTCTCCCCGCCCGCCCCGTAACTTCCCACCGTTACCGGTAACGCCGCTAACTGCTGGTCCCGCACCTGCCCCAGCATCCCTCCGGTAGAACCGGCCGCATCCCGGGGCTGCCTTTTGGAGTAGAGGTAGGGGAAGGGGAGGGTGGAGAGGGAGCCACGGTTACCTCCGCCTCACGCGGTGTGCCAGTCCCCCGCGGAGCCGCTCGGCCGAGCTCACCTGGGGAGGGAAAGAGAGAAGAGGCGTCAGGAGGAGCCGCCGCCGCCATCGCTCCAACTTGGAGCAACTTTCCCGGCGAGGCTGGCAGCGGGGGCGGGGGGTGGGCGGCGCTGGAGCCCCTGCCCGCTCAGCCGCGACCGGTCCCACCGGCGGGCAGGGCGTGGGATGTCCCCAAATAGGTCCCTTTCACCCGTGGAGTGGGGGCACCCACCGGGAGCCCCGGCCCTGCTGCCCGGGACGCGGCCTCTGCTGCCGGGGAAATACAAGAGACCCTCGCGGAGGGGCAGCCCCGCACCTAGTAGCTATCTGTCTGACCGTCTGTCTGTCTGTCTGTATTTACCGGGCGCGGAGAGGCCCAGCTTCCCCGCTACACGGGCACCGGAGTCTCCCTGAGCATCGGAGCATCGCACCGGGCAGTCGCCACCGCTCCTCGGGCAGAGGAGCCGCTCGCTCACCCGGCCCGGAGCCTCTCGAAAGCAAAATTTTCAGCTGTTTTTTGGTTTTGGGAGGGTTTTTTTCCCATTTTTCTCCCACCGAGATTTTTTTTCACCTTTTTTTTTCTTTTCTTTTTCCCGCCCCATTTTTTTTACCCCCTCCGGTTTGATTCCAACGTCGTCGCTGGGAATTATTTGCATTTAAAATACAACGACTCGTTCCCCTGCACATCGCTTTGCAGCTCAATTCAATCAGCACCGGAGAGGGGGGGGGCAACCCCGAGGAAAGAGGTCCACAAATCCCCGGCCAAATCCACCCAAATTCCTGCCTGGCTGGAAATATCGATGTAGGAGGAAACTAAAGATTTAACCGATTTTAATTATTTTCTTTCTGCAGCCGCTGTCACCCAAAGGTGGTGTGGCAACAAAGAGCGGGAGGGGATTCGACGCTCATAGTTTTGGCCTGTTCAAGTGCAGAAATACTCCCCCAAAGCCGCGAACGCTTTGCAAAGATTGATCCCTCTAAAAACAATCCTATCCTGCCCTGCAAAATGCTTCAAAAGAAAATCTCATTTTATATTTCTGCCCCCCGTCGCTGCTAAACCCGTCGGAGAACGTAACACACGCGGCACCCGCTGAAAGTAATAGCGAGGAGGGTGACTGGAAATCAAACCACCACGTCCCCAGTCCAAACTGGGGGCAAACGGTTTCCCCCAGAACACGGCAGAGATTTCCCCGCTCGGGAAACAACGGCGTGGAAATCCCCGCCGTGCCCGCTCGGGCAGAGCCCCGCGCTTCAGCTCAGGAACAACCCCAGAGACTTTTCTAGGGTGAGGGGAAATAATAATAAACCAAGATAATTTTATTTTTTTCCCCCTTTCTATATAAATGCCGAATTCAGCCCCGGCCCTTTCGTGGAGATTTTTTTTATTTGTTTGAATTTTTTTCCTGTTTGTTTGATTTCGGGTTTTGAGTTTAGTTTGTCTTTTTTTTTTTTTTTTTTTTTCGGCTGGGGTAGAGCCTCGCACCGACGGGAGAAGATGCCCATAAAACACACCGCCTCGGCACACAGCACCCCTAAACCCCCGACTCCATGCTCCCTCTTTTTTTCCCTCCCCGGAAAAAAAGCCCCAAATAGCTGCAGACACCGAAACTTCGCTCCGGCAGCCCCTTACCTCGGGCACCGGGCAGGGCAGGGCAGTCGGTCCAACCGGCCCGGGGGCTATAAACCCCGGGGGTGGCTTTTGTGAGTTTGCCGGAGTTTCCCCGGGCTGTCCCCTTTTGTGTCCCCATTGCCATCTAGAGGCCCTGATTAATTAATTTCACACCGGAGCTCGGGGAGAAAATTTTCCCACCAAAACAAGCGGCCGAAGAGATGTGAAACCCCCCAAAGAAAAGGAGTCAACATCAAGTTCAACAGCATGCGGGGAGGGGAAAAAAAAAAAAAAAAAGAAGAAGGGAGAAAAAAAAAAAAGAGGCCTATTTCCATCACAATCGCGTCTAGAGCGGGGGCCGGGCGGGGGGCGGCGGGCGGCGGCCCCCGCGCCCCCTCCGCGCGTTCCCAGGCTCGGAACAATCGCGCTCTGTTTGCTTCGCACATGCCGGCGTTTGGGCACGGAGGCTGCCTTGGGATAACAGGAATAATGAGGAAGGGGTGGGGGGGTGTTGGGGGGAAAGGAGGGGGTGTTGGGGGAGTGATGGAGGGTTGGGGAAAAAGAGGGAGGAGGGGAAGGGGAAGCGGAGGAGCGCGCACCTGGGGACTGTCCGGTACCGACCTGTTGAGCCCCGGTCGGGAGCAGCCGGTGGAGTTTGCGGCGAGAAACGGGATGGGCAAAGGGGGAAACAGGGGGTGTGGGGGTGTCCCCAAAGCCGGGAGCGGACCCAGCCGGCCCCCGGGGTGGGGGACACACACTTTTCTCCAAGTTTGGTGCCCCTTCCTCATCCCTGGCCACGCGTTTTTCCCACAGCCCCGGGGGAGGGGGGGTGCCTGTCCCGGGGGAACAGGGAGTGCGTACCCCGGGGGAACGGGGGGCCGGGGCCCGGGGTGGCCGAGGCGGTGGTGGACGTGTCCTGCAACCCAAGCAGCTCGGCTCCGCCGGGCATTGTCCCCACGGAGCCCGTGGCCATTGTTCCCGGCGCTGCGGGAGCCGGAGGGAGGGCAGCTTTCCACGCCTCGTCCGTCGTCCCCTTCTCACCGCCCCCCCCAGCCCCTCGCCCCTACCCCGACACTCACACCGGGCTGCCGGGACCCGCAGCGCCTAATGCGGGGGAGGGGGGAAAGGCAAATAGCACCGCACCCACCCCACCCACCCAAAAGAAAAAATATAAAGAAAAATAGGCCCTGGTGGGGTAGGGGCGCGGGGTTTCCCCCTTCGCAGACTTCCTCCAAGTTGGGAGAAGCGGGAGGGGGAGCGGGGCGGCCGCCGGTGCCCGCACAGCCCTGTCTCTCCGGCGGGCAGCACCGGCAGCCGCCCGGTGCCCCGGCCCGGGGAGCTCAGTGCGGGGCAGGGAGAGGGGAAAAGAGCGGCGAGAAAGGGGAGTGGGGGGGGGATTATTTACCTCCCTCCGCACATCTGCATCCATTAATGACTTAGCGTGAGCCGAGAGCCGCCGGGACACCGGCAGCCTCCGGGGCGGGGGCTGGGGGGACGCGGCACCGGGAGGACGCGGAGCCCCGGAACCCTCCAGGCGATGCGGTGCGTGGCGAAGCCGGGTTGCGGCTCCCGGAGAGGAGCTGCGGGGCTGTGGGAAGCGGAGCCCCCCGCGATCACGTTGCCTTTACGTGAGGTTAAACAGATAACGTCTGCCCGGGGCTTTAATGCCGGGAGCCCCCCGGCCGGGTCCGGGCATCCCCAGCCCACCGCCGCCGGGCCCTTTGGAGGGGGTGGAGGGCGGGGGGTGGATTCCGCCCAAACATCCATTTTGTCCCTTTTGGAAATGGAGATGGGAGAGAGGAGGGGGGAAAAAATGAGCGCTTTTTTTTTTTTTTTTTTTTTTCCCTGCTTTCTCCATATTTTACTACGTAAGGCATGACGTCCTCACGTCGGGAGCAGGATAGGTTAGCCCTGCGCTGGGGGGAATGCACCGGGCTGGAGCGGGGGTTGGCGGGGGCGGTGCTGGCAGCAGAACCTAAAAATAACGGGGATTTTATTATTAAAAAAAATAAAATAATAGTCCCGGTGAGCCCGCGGACGCCGCTCCGCACGGGCAGTGGGAGGCAGGGTCTGGTCCGGATCCCACTCCCCCGGCACCTCCGCCAGGCCCCGAGTATCGTGGGACCGTCAGGGCTCGGGGGCACCCCACGGGGCGTGGGGGGAGCGGGGCCGGATCCGGAGGGGAAAGTGATTTTTGAGGGGGAGTTGTCCCACCTTCCCCCCCTTCCCGGGGCAGAGGCTGCGGCAGGAGGCGGCGGTCGGGCAGAGTCCCCCCCCCTCCCCGGCCGGTGCAGGATTATTCCGTGGAAATGAGGCATAAATCGGCTACTTTTTAATTACCCCGAAAATTTCCCCCCCGTGCCCCGGGTCTGGACACCGCCAAGCACCGAAGTAGCCGGGAACGGAGCCCCTGTCCCTACTCCCGGTTCCCCGCTCCCTTTCCCCCCCCACCCCGCCCCTCCCGCGCACCGGGATTTTCGGATAGCGTTAAAAATCGGGGGCTGCAAAGGTGGCTTCGCGCAGCGCCCGGCGGGGTTTGCACCCCAAAACGTGTCCCGGACGGGGGGCGACAAGACCCGCTGACAGCGAAAGGGTTGGGCCGGGGTGGCTTCAGCCGCCGGGGTGCGCGTCCCTCGCTGCGGAGCCGGGACCTGCGTCGGGTGCTGCCCTGGTGCCCCCCCAGCTCTGCTCGCCGCGGGTACGGGGACAACCCCCGGCCCGGCTCTGCCGGGGAACCGTCCGGCTCCGTCCTCTCCCTTAATGAGCTCCTCTTATGCATTTTCCCCTCAACGAATATTTCTCCTCGCGTGGCTGGTGGGTGCCGGAATGGGCTGCCCCGGCCTCCGGTCGCCCGTTCCCGTCCAACCGGGGCTTCACGGGAGTCCGACCGACCCCTCCCGGCCCGAGGGGCAGCAGGAGGTCGGGCCCGCACGTCGGACGCTCTAAATCCTACCACCGGCCGCGAAATAACCATCCTCGGCGGCGAGGTGCGACCCCCACCCCCGGTGGCGGTGCGGCCCCACCTCCTCCGGCAAAAGGCTCCCGGGGCAGAGCCCGGCTGCACTAACCTCCCGGTACCGACGGGCCCGGTCCCCCTGCACCCAACGGCGGGATTTTGGGGTATGTGTGTAGGGAGGCTACGTATTTTGGCTCCGTGATAACGTTTTGATCAAAAATTCATTAAGAGGCGCTCGGCGCTGCGCCATGAATATTTCAGGGCTTTTGCAAAACAACAAAGTGGGTGTTTGGGGGAGGATTACACCGGGGGTGGAGGAGGGGGGGAGGCAGCCCCCGGTGCCCGGCTTGGCCCCGGTTTGCTGCGGCGGGGAGGAGCAGGGCACCCCCGTCCCCTCGGGGCCGGGACCGCGGTCGCTCGCCTCTAGCCCGGGGCTCCTTCCCGCTCCTGTCTCAGACGTGAAACGACTCTCGGTAACCCGGGAGCAGAGAAACCGGCCCCCGTTGTAGAGAGCGGCCCATTCGTCCCGTAGGGACACATAGCACTCAGCCTCGGCTCTGCCCGCCCTCCCCGGGCTGCTCCGCGGTCACGCGTGGCCGTGGGGCTCCGAGGGGCTGCACGTCCCCAGGCTCCCACAGCCCGGGAGGGGCCCAGTGCTCTCCCGGCGAGAGCAGAGCCCGTGGGGGCAGCAGGGAGACCCCATCCCCACTCGAGCTGTCCCTTCGGTGGCACCACGACCACGAAGGACACAGACTATCAGCCCACCCCCTGTCAACCCCCGGAGCGGGAGCCCACGACGCGGGGCTGCTCCTGCACAGCTCTGGGGAGGGAATGGTCACCCCCAAAACCAACCTGTCTGCCTTTTCCCCAGCAAGGGAGCACCCTGACTGCAAGGTCCAAAGACCCTAAATCGGGGTGCAGAACCTGGCAGCACATCTGCAACCCCAGAAGGAGGAGAGGTACCAGCATTGACTGGGAGACAAAGCCCACCAGCTCTGCAGTCCTGAGCACCAGAGCCAGCACCCTCCTGGAGCAGCTTAGCCCTCCCACCATGCTGGGCCTACAGGTAACTGGGCTTTACTGGGACAGTTCCCTGGCCAGCTGGGAAGGGGACATGGAGCCACAGGGGTGGGGAGATGGTCCAGACCCCTCCAGCGTGGACCAAGACCGTGCAGGATGGATGGATGGGGGACACAGAGCGAACACAGATACTCTGTCTCTTTCCAGGATCATCCTCAGCACTGTGCTCTCCCCCCAGAAAGCTGAGGGTCACTGGGTACCACCTTTGGGTCCAGGGCAACAGGGCATCCCACTGCGTCCCACGCCAGGGGGACGCTCGGCAAGTGGGCAGGAGTGTGAGGCTGGAGGCAGAGGTCAAGAGGGACCCTCCATGCAAGACCAAAGAGGGACTGGGGGCACCCCCCACCACCACCCCAGTATAGAACCTGTCGCAACGGGGCGTTACTGGACCTGCAGGCAGCCAGGGGGGTGCGAAGCTCCGGTCGGCTCCCAGGTCTCCTGCCGCTGCCCTCCGGGTCCCGCCAGCCGCTCCCATGTCCCCGCGGTGGGATGCGGCAAGTCTCCCCAACAGCCCCAGCCCCTCCCCAGGGCTCACCTCGCCCTGACATTTCCTGGCGCTCCTTCCATGCCAGCGGGTTGCCATAGCAAATCTAAATCTTACAAACAAAACGAGGAGAAAAGCCTTATTAGCATATATTCAAATGAGCCATGCAATAATGCAAACCATAAATCATGCAGTCATTGCTATTCAATCAGTGTCTCTTACCCCAGCCCCCACACTTTCACCGGGTGTCTCGCCTCCTCCTTCCATGCAGAAGCCCCTTCCCATCCCCAAGGGTGGCCTGGGTGGGGACCCACCAGCCTGGGGAGGGGCACCTGGGCCAAATCTGGATCCAGCCCCCGGCTGCTGGGGCTCCGTCCAGCCCCTAATCCCGGCTGGTATTTATGTCGCTCTGTTAAACGGGGCAAACTCTTCTCAGGATTAATCTCCCACCCATGTTTTAATCTTGGGGCTCTGCCGCCGGTAATCCCCCCCCCCCCGCCACAAGAAGGGGCCCAGTTCAGCACTGGCGAGTGGCTGGTGCAGAGGGACCCCCCCCCATCCCCACCTCATCCCAACCTCTGGGTGCCCAGATGGTGCTGAGAAGGGGAACATACACCCCCTCCCCAAACCAGAGGCTGATGGGCACTGCCAAACCCTGGTGTCCCCCCCACCTCACCCACCTCTCAGCAGCGTGGCCGGTGTGCCGCAGGCCCCAGGTGATGCTCCCCCACTCTGGGAGCAGCAGAAGCCTCAGCCCCAGCCCAGCCCTGAGCTCTAAGAAACACAGCTCAGCTGGGCTGGTCCCACCCCCGCACTTAACCCCCACACTTGCCCCCACTGATACTGGTCTTAAGGGCACAGAAGGGGGTTTTGTTTCCCCCACCTGCTCCCTGCAGCAGGTTGTGGCACTGAGACCTCGTGAGCACCTTTTTGGGGTCTCCCAGGGAGCTGAGAGGTGGGAGCAGCACAGCTGCACCCCAGGGACCTGGCCAGAGCTGGGGGTGACCCAGCTGTCACCTCCCTTGCTGGTCGGTGACCCCAGAGGGGCGGCTCTGAGTCTAGGGGACATGAGGAGCAGCAATGCTGAGCCCGGGGGGTGTCAGGGCATGGGCCCCTTGTCCCCTTGGGGACATTAATGACCTGCCACCTCATTAGCCATCCCGAGTCGTGCTGCCTGACCCCTCCAAGAAGCTCACTCCAGACACCCCGACACCCCCAGCTCTTTATTGGTGAGAAGATAATAAATAAAAAAGAACCCCGGGCCGGGGGGCCATAACCCACCACCCCCGGCTGCCTCCCCCCACCCCTCCTTCCCTCCCGCCTTGCTGCGGGACCCCGGGAGCTCCCCCCACCCCAAGCCAGGGGCAGGGTTGGAGCTGGGGGGGTGGCGCAGGGTTGGACTCGCCGCTGGTGCTCTCAGCCCTGCTGCCCCCCCGTGGCATTTCTCAGGCATTCCCGCTCCGCGCTGGCGCCGGGACAGACGGACGGACGTGGACAGTGCCCGGCCCCGGGCAGGGGACCGGGGCAGCGCTCCCGGCTTGGCTGGGGGTGCTGAGAGGGGGGCAAGCAGAGCTGTGGGGAACGGGGGGGCCTGGCCGCGTGTGGGGGGCAGTGGGGCGAGGAGGGAGGTTTGTCGGGAGATGCAGCCCCAGGGTAGGGGATCAGGACCCCACCGCTGAGCCCCTCCCCTCGGCAGCATTGCAAAGGGCATGGGGGGCTTCTCGGGGGTTGGGGGCGAAGCAAGGGGGCTGCTCCCCCCGGCTTGGAACCCCCGTCGGCCTCGCTATCTCTGCCAAGCGTCCACGGCTTGTGCCCGTCGAGGTGGGGCAGGGACCCTCTGCTCCTCCGCCAGCGGCCGAGGGGGGCCCAGGGGGTAGGGGTACCCCTTGGCATAGTCGTCCTGGGGCTGGAGGTCTCGGGAGGCTTCGCTCAGGGAGGCCAGGGTGGCCAGAGGGGGCTGGGGGGTGCCCGAGGGGCAGCCCAGCCCCGGGGAGACCCGCTCGGACTTGATGCTGACGGGTTGGTGCTGCGGGGGGGTGCCGGGGGCCGGGGCCGGCTCTTCGGTGGAGATGATCCGGCCGCTGACCCTGGGGGAAGGAGAAACGAGGTTGGGTCTCCCCGCATCCCTTGCTGAGGTGTGCAGGGTGGGGAGAAGCCCCGCCCGGTCTCCTCCCTAGAGAGGCTGAGACCCCCCCAAACTCACCTCATGGACCAACTCTGACCCAGCCAGGCACCGGGCACCTGCTGGGAGCCTGGTGTGTGACTGGGGGCACATACACACAGGGACCAGGTCCCCTGGGGAAATTCTTTTGGAAACAGACTCTGCCAACAGCAGTGGGTGTGGGGGGGTCCTGGGGTGACCCCATGCTCCCCAGTTTTGGGATGAAGCTGGAAAGATCCCAGCACGGTGGGCGGAGGAGCTGTGCCTTGGGTTCTAGCAGCATCCATGGCTGGGAGGTGGCACCCATGGGTGCAGTAGCTCCCCCCTCCCAAATAGGCTCATCCCCAACCCACACACCCTCTTCGTCCCTCACCCCCCATCCTTACCCTAGTGCTGCCATGTCCCGCTGGGGCTGCCATGCCGGGGGGCTGGGCTGCAGGAATCCGGGGGGTGGGGGGGGCCTCGCCAGCCCCAAACTCTGCTGAGTGAGAGGCCAAGAGTCAGCAGGAGCTGGTGGGGGGGGGTTTCACACCCAGGGGAGGTCTGTGCTGCCCAGGACTTACCCGCTTGGGCTGAGGTGAGGAAGGGGAAGCCGGCGAGGCTGTGGCTTGGGATGCTGGAACTGCCTGGGGTGAGGACGGGGCTCAAGGTCTGCAGAGCGGGGTACAGCGGCCGCTGGGGGAAAGTGGGGTGCCCCCCTGTCAGGCTTTGTGCTGCCGACCCCCTGGGGAGATGCTCACGATGCAGTGTCTCCCTGTCCCAGCCCCTTCCTGTGCCCCCCAGCAAAGCCCTGGTGCTGAGGAAGGGGAGGTGGGAGTGGATCGGAGGAGCTCCTCGCTGAATTTGGGGACAGGGTGTCCATGTAGCCCCAGAGAGGGGGGACACCCCTCAGTGACTGCCTTGCTGGCCCCTCCCATGGTGACACTTTAGGGAGGTGGTGCCCAAGGCCATGGAATATCCTGTTGGCACTGAACCCCAGGGGAACCCTGTGGCCTGGGGGGTCCCGATCCCCTGCCTGGGCATCAGGGGCACCTTGGGGACCCAGAGCCAGCCCACCCTGGGGGGCTACAGATTTGGGGGGGGGTTGTCTCACATGCAGGGGACACATCCCAGCCATAGGGCCGTGTTGAGTCTTCATTTCCCTGCCGTGCCCTCAGGCAGCAGGTACCTCAGAGTCGGTGTGTCCCCTCCCAGCACTCACCGCCACGCTGCCACCACTCCGGCCACTTGCCAAGTTGCTGTGGGCTTCACCGCGCCGGCCCTCAGCCCCCAGGTACAGCGGTGGCGGGGTCTTGGTGGCCAGGGCTCGGTTCAGGCTGCTGGCAGGGAAGAGGGGGTAGCTGATACCTGGACGGACAGAGGGACAAGTGGAGGCATGGGGTGATGCCAAGGGATGTGGGGCCCCAGGGGGGCTCTGGTCCTTGGAGACAGATCCCCATGGTGTCCTTGTAGCCGTGGGTGGCCGTGCACACCTGCACGGTGCCGTGCTCCGGCAAACCCACTTCCTGCGCGAGGCCGTCGGCGGCGCATCTGGGCTGCGAGCGGAAATGGCGCGCGAAGGCAGTGGACGGATCCGTCCTCTGAGCCATCAGCTGCAAACCACTGTAGCTGGACCCTGATGTGGGGGGGACCCTCCCCCATGTCCCCATGGCACTGCTAGGACCTTCTACAGGGACTGTGCCTGGGGCCACCATGCCGTCCTCATCCAAAGCTGCTGCATGTCTGTGTCCTGCACCGGGAATATTGCTCAGCTGCCTCCATGCCACCTTCCACCCTCCCAGGGTCAAGACCGAACATCATTTTTTTCCAGCTGGTTTTCTGCTGTGTGGTCCTGGAGGTACCCATGCCCCTGTCACCACCCTGGGCTGGTGCCATCCCACTAGGCAGGATGAGCCCCGCGTGCCCAGCTCCGAGCTGTGGGCGCTGTGTGCTCAGGGTGCCAGGGACAAGCTGGGTGCCGGCAGAATCAGGAGGCAGCTGGATGGAAGCAGGGGGTGATGTTTCCACGCCTGTGGTGGGGCTACTTGCCCACGCATCCGCCCCGGCCCCCCGTCTGGCAAGTCCCTGCGAGATGCTGAGAGAAGAGCTTTGCATGTGGTGCCTGGCCGGGAAAATCCCCACGGGGCCAAAGAGGACGGGGTGTGCATGTTGAGGATGGGGTGTCCATGGCAAGAACAAGGTGCCCTTGGTGAGGATGGGGTGCCCATGACAAGGACAGGGTGCCCATGGTGCAGATGGGATGCCCATGCTGAGGTCAGGGTGCCCACAGTGGGGACATTCTCCCCTGCAGCCATATACCCCCAGGCGATGGCTCCGACCCTACCTGAGGGCAGCGGTCCTGGTGAGCGTCCCGGTGGCTTCGGTGCTGCCAGTTTGAAGGCGGGTGGGCGGCTCTGGCCCTGAGGGGACCCACCAGTGCTGCTCAGGGCCAGGTCGGTGGCCGGCGGGGAGCTACCGTAGGCTGCTTCAGGCAGTGGCGCCGAGCTCTGCAGGGTGAAGCAGAGGTGAGTGACGGGGAGGTGACGGGGACCCTCGGGGACACGGCGGGATGGCAGCCACTCACGTAAAACCGGGGCCGTGCCACCGACAGGTCCATGCCCTCGCTCAGCCGTCGCGCCTTCTCCCCGGGATCTGGCCCCTCGTCCAGCTCCAGCTCGTGGCTCTCCAGCCCCAGCCCCTTGCGCTTCAGCGTCTGCGGGGAACGTGGCAGTGAGAAGGGTCCCGGCGCCTGGTCCGGCCCCCCCGGCCACCCCCCGCTGCTACCTCGAGGATGTCGGAGTTGGTGCGGCTCTCGTGGGGCTCGCTGTACTCTGTGTACTTGAGCAGCACCTTGTCCATGTCGGTGCTGGCGTACTGGAAGAGGCGGTTGGTGCTGTTGAAGATGATGAGGGCGATCTCGCAGTCGCAGAGGACGCTCAGCTCGTACGCCTTCTTCATCAGCCCGAATTTCCGCTTGGTGAAGGTCACCTGCAGAGTGGGGAAGGGGAGGGGATGCTGCACCCGGAACTCCTGAATTCAGCCCCAAACCCACCACCTGGCTCCCCAAACTCCCTCTGGCTCTGGAGGATGCGATACCCATAGAGAAGGTGGGAACAGAGAGGCTTTGCCTCCCTCCATGGCCTCGTGGCTCCCCAGCCCTCTCATCCCCACCTTGTCCCCTACCTGCCGGTTCCGCTGATCCAATATTCGGCTGATCTGGATTTTTTTCCGGCCCATTTTCGCCTCCTACGCTCGAGGGGGGGACTGGAAGAGAGCGAGAAGCCCCTGAGCCCCCAAACGAGCATCCACCCTGGCGCCTCACACTCCTCCTCACCCCTCCAGCCACCAAAAATAAGTTTCGCTGAGAAAATAAAGTTTTCGGAGTTGCGGCAATTTGGGTTTTTTTCAGCAAAAATGGTGGCAAACTGAAAAATGAAATAAAAAAAATAGGGAAATTCTGCTGGGGCAGGGCAGGGCGGGGAAAAATCCCCTTAGCTCTGCCTGGGTGGTTCCACCGCCCTGGCTCCATCACCCCCAGCCCAGCCCCAGCGACTCGAGCATCTCTGCCTGCCAGCAGGAATGCCACGGGGTGACGATGCCAGGTCGCTAGCGGGGGGCACAAGATCAGCCTTCGCACCCCCAAGTTCCCACTCAAAGCTGCGGAGGCTGCTCCGACCTTGCTCCGTGCTCGGCTGCTCATCACCGGTGTGGCCGTCGGACGGGAGGGTGTTATAAGGGAGGCCGGGCTGGCTGCGGGGAGGGTCCGTAAAACAAAAGGGCTGGTTTTAGGTCCGAGGTTGGGTGATTTGTGGTTTTTTTAATTTTTTTTTTCTGTTTTTTTCTTCTAATGCGAACAGACTAAATTTGCCCTCCGCCATTCGCGGGTCAGGAAGTGGCTGCACGAGGAGACAGCAAAGCGAAACCACCCACCTCTCCGGGCCACGTGAGCCAGCGGTGGGAAGGGTGAGGGGTCAGGGGACCCCACATCCCACCCTGGTTTTGGGGTGCCAGCACCCAGCATGGGGCTGTGACACCCCCCACTGCCACAGGCATCCCATTCTTATTCCTCTTGCCATGCCCAGCATCGGTGACCCCAAAACCCCAGTGCCACTGCAGTCCAGGGCAGAGCTGTGAGTGGCATCAAGATGCTCCCAATGGGACCCTCACATCCAGCTCCCCACTCCAGTTTGGGTGCAGACCTGGCCCCGCTCGGTCCTTGCCATCCCCAGGCCACAGCCAAGGGGCAAAAGCCGAGCTGGGAATCTAGTGGGCCTGGGAGGCCCATGCTGCAGCCCCCCAGGGATGGCACGCACCCCAGGAGCCCCCTGAGCCCAGCCAGCACCTCTCCCAATCACAGGGGTGCACCCCAGGGGTGCAGGCTGGGGACCAGCCAGCCCTTTGCTCCCCTGACACCCCAGCTTGTCCCGCTTCCCCCTCTCAAGCCCGTTGCCATTTGCCATCTTGCTCAGCTGCTATATTTAGCTGATCAAAACTAATTTTAATTTATGGAAGGAAATCGTGCTGCCGTTCCCACGGCCCCGCTGCCACCCTGTGTCCCGGGGCCCACGCACGACACCAAGGTACAGGCGGTGCCGAGACCACCCTGGCCACCCCCCCTTCCCCTGACAGGAAAAAGCCATCGAGTCCCTGGTGAAAAGGCGAAGGTTTTCCCGACGACTTCTGTTGCCAGCACGGGGCTGGGGCTGCTGCTGCCCTGCCAGCACTGACACCTGTGGCACAGCATCGGGTCGGGGTTGCCCGGAAGGGTCAGCTCCTGCCTGTCCACCCCCATCCCACCACCTTTAATTTGGGGTGCAGAAAAAGGAGCTTGTTCCCCAGGGGGGGCTCTGGCTCACAGTTGGTTTTGGACCATTTGGGTGAGGGGATGACAGCAACCACCCTTGGGGTACCAGCATGGCTCTGAGCCCTGGAGGAGCCACATCTGTCCAGGCAGGGTGCTCCGGGGGTACCAGCACCCATGGGGTGATGCTGCAGGGGTCTCAGGAGGGTACCAGCACCCATAGGGTGATGCTTTGGGAGTTCCAGGCAGGTACAGGCACCAATGGAGTGATGCTGTGGGGGTCCCCAGGGGGGTACCAGCACCCACAGGGCGATGCTGCAGGGGCCCCAGAATAGCAGGCCAGGGTGGGAGGCAAGAGGAAGCAGCAGCCACAGCACCATGGGGTTGGAGGAGCTGGGAACTCACCCCGGCCAGACTCAGGGCTTGTCCACCACAGGTTGGGCTGGGCATGGGACGGCTCGTCCCCCTCCCTGCACCAGAGAAACCGTCTGAGGCCTCGTGCAACACGCGGGGCGGTTTCATCAGCTGTTTCCCTGCACGGCTCATTACGGTTCCTCTCCTCCTGGGGCACCGCCGTGGCCGCTTGGCCACCGTGGCCACGTGGGACCCATGGGCACACGCGCAGTCTCGGCCAGGCCACTGCTGCCACCAGCACCACGCCACATGCCAGGGTCTTGCAGGACAGCGGCGGGGCAGGGATGCTCTCCGGGAGCGGGCACGAGGTGTGGCGGCTCGTTGCTTCCACGGGCCCCGGTGCCTCGGGCACCGCAGTGCGGCAGGGCACCAGCACCGGTTCCCCCCGGGCAGGTATTAAGAGCTGGGAGGGGAGGAGGGGGGGACTTTCACTCTGGATTTTAATTGCTGCGATAAGGCGATAAGCAGCATTACGGCTGCAGGCGATTATCGCAGCCGGCGGAGATGGGCGCAACGGGGCAGTTCTGCTCGGCGTTGCCACCTCCACCCCGTGGTCCGGCGAGGGGGCATCCTCCAGCCTTGTCCCCGTTGCCAAAGGAGCAGCCTGTCTCCCGTGAGGAGGTGGCATCCAGCGAGATCTCAGGGCTGGGGACCCCCAAGCAGGGGGGAGCGGGGTCGAGGTGCTGGTCCCAGGGAATCCCCACGAACTCTACTTGCATTAATCTGCGCAAGGTCCCGCCTCACGCAAACAGCTCCTCGGTAGCGTGGGACGAAGCGCCCTTCAGCATCGCCGGTCCGAACAAAGCCACCAAACTCCAGCATCAGCAAAGCTCTCAGGCCCTCAAAACGTTTTCAGAGAGGAGATGTTTTCCCCTGCCCGCGCCGGGCAGAGGCTCTGGTGCTGCCTGGCACCCCGCCGGCCTCCGCTCCCTCCCACGCGCGCTTATCTTTAGCCCGAGCTCTCTGCTCGCTCGCACGCACCGGGCTCGCTTCCACACCCCTCGTCCCCGCCGTCCCTTTCGCCAGCGCTCGCGACGAGGCGTCCCCACCGAACGAGGTTTTATAGTTAACTCCCTGGATCCTCTACATCTTTCGGGGTCATTTGCATCACGCCGCAGCGTGTAAACTTCCCAGCCCGGCTCCTAATCAACGTGCCGAGACGAACCCCTCGAGAAAGATGTGGGTTTTTTTCTGCCATGTGCCACAGCCCTGGTGTGGTACCGGGGAGCGTGGGTGGGTCCCGGTGCTGCCGTGTACACCTTTACATCCATCTCTATCCCTGAATAATCCCAGAAATGTTAAATTCACCAAATTTATCCAAAAATCAAACCGTGGAGGGGTTATTAGGAGACCGCTCGGACCCTGGAGGGGCTTCTGCTGCTCTGGAGTCTGAGTGCTCTCCTAATAACCCCAGGTCTCCCACCTCTCCCACCCTCATGGAACAAAGTAGCAGCGATGTAGAAACCAGGGGGAAAAGGTTTTTTTTTTTCACCGAATTCTGGGGATTCTGTTGCAAATGTGAAAGGTGAGGGGGTCTGGGTAAAACCAGAGTGGGGCGGGGGAGGTAGGCAGCCAGCAAATACCCGTCAGCTTCCAAAAAGTGTTTTGTTAGAGAAAAAAAAACAATGATTAAAGTGAGAAAAAGAGTTTCCATCCCATCTTATAAAAGGAGAAGTGAGTTTGGCTGGGAGGGGGAAAATCTGAGCCAGGAGCAGTGAAATCCCGGGGGGGGGAACCAGGCCAGATGCTGCATCGCTGGGACTGGGAGGGCAACGGGCTTGAAATGGAGCTTTAAGGACCACCCGTCACGGATGGACACATGGTGCTGGGACCACTGTGGGCCACATCCATCCCCGGCCAGCGCTGCCCAGCTCCCAGCTGGGGACATGGCCCCGGTTCTCACCCCTCCCCGGGGAACAGCAGCGCTGGGACCTGCGAGCAACATCCCGAGCCCCAGCGTAGGGAAAAGTCAAAGTTGACCAGGGTTTCTGCTGGGAGCTGACAGGCCCTTCTGCTTTTTATAGGTTGTTTAAACAACTAACCAGTATAAACCAGAGCGGGGTTGGCAGAGCAGGACGGAGAGCAGGGAAGGCAGGAGGAGCCTGCTGGGAAGCAGGGGAAAGGAGACTCCGGGATGCTGTGGGGGCTTGGGGACCCTCAGGGCACCAAGGATGTGTCAGGGTGCTGGGACAGGAGGGTTGCCTCCTCTCTCCGCCTTCCCCTATCTCACCCCAGCACCCAGCAAAATCTCCGGGGGTAATTATAATTAGTCCATCTCCCCTCCTTCCTCACACAGGGCCTGGCCATGATGCTGCCTTTAGCCCTTCCAGAGCCAAATCCAGGCTTCATCTGGGCTCGGGAGGTCCTGGCCCCCATCCAGCCTCTGCTCCATCCGGCTCGGATTGACACAGACTGAAAGTCCCACCAGAATCTGGCCCTGCCATGGCCCAGCGCCATCAGGTGAAGCGTGGCGATGGGCGGAGGCTTTTCGGTTCCAAAATGACTGTGTGGAAGGAGGAAGGATTGAAACGTCCCGGAAAAGCGAGGCAGGTCTCACTCTTGGGAAGACAGATGGACACACGGATCCTCTCCGGGACCCAGATCACCTTTTTTTTTGCTCAGTATCAGCAATGCTGCTGGCAGCAGCCGAGAGCAGAAACACACTGCAGCTGGGCATTGATACAGGAAATTATGCTCGTTTGCTGCTGGAGGGTTTCCTCGGGGCAGCCAGAAGTTGCTAAAGGCTGGTCTCAGCCCATGCCTGTGATGTTAGGGCTGTATGGCTTAGAAACCTGGTTTGGTCCTGACAATCACACTAATTTTTGTGACAGAGGAGGGAAATCCAAAGAACTTAATTACATTGATTCCCCCTGTGTCTTCTGGGCAGCGTGACATGTCAAGCTCTCCAGCCCCACTGCGGGGTGTCAGCAGGAATCCCCATTCCCTCACACCACACAAAGTTTCCCAAACCCTCTTTCCTTCCCCGTTGAGGCTGGTTCTCAGCATCAGGGCGTCATCAACACTGCAGTCTCGGAGGCGAACGGGAACATCTGACATCCCAACGCAAACCTGTGGCCTGCATCTACATCCCAAAGCCCCCCCTCCCCGCCGACACACACAAACACACCAAGCGACACAGGTCTCCCCCCACACCACCCGTGTGTGACGTGTCCAGCTGGCAGCCAGCGAGGTGGCAAAGGGCCAGGATCCGGCTCCCTGTCCGGGTCGCCCACGGTCCCTTCCCAACTGGTACTCGACGCCCCAAGGGATGCGCGTGGACCGAGGGGTCACAGCCCATCGCCCCCCCCCCAGCCCCACTCCTGCCTCCCAGCTCAGCCGCCACGTTAATGCGTTACCTGCGAAACCCATCTCCAGAGCCAGCGGCTCCGGGAAACTTTCTCTCATTAAAAGAGTAAAGCCCCGGGGACGGGGACTCGGCTGCAGAGGATTCACCTTGCTCTCCCGGCAGGGACGGCTGATGGAGACTCACATGCGCTGGGACACTCTGGAGATGCCACGGACGGGTCACATCCCCACCCGAGAGAGGTAAGAAACTGGACTGCTCTGAACTGCCACCCCGGTGTGACACCCCAGGGAAGTGACCGTGACACCAGGCCCTGCGGCACAGTCGTTCCACCTGGGCCCTTACAACTTACTCCACGCCGAGCCAAGAGCCCCGCGGTGCCGTGCCTCAGTTTCCCCTCCGCGCCGTGAGCTCAGCCCCAGCTCCCCAAGGCTTCGGCTGGCCCCGGGGGTGGCGGGGAGGCGGCCGGCAGGGCCGGGGCAGGGCGGCTGCCATCCAGGCTGCACTTTTGGGTTAAACCCGGGCGTTCCTCCCTGCACAGACACGAGTAAAAATAACCGCCCCGAGCGCGGCGCAAACCACAGGCTTTTTATAGCCCGCCATCCCTAGACGGCGGGGCGGGGGACGGGGATCTGCCGGGCCCGGGCCAGCCCGCGGGGCGCCGGACCGGCCGCACCGACACCGGGACCGGCCCCGGCCCCACTCCCCCTGCCCGTGCGCCTCGACGGGGCGGTTGGCGGGACGCGAGGGAAAGGAGCCCTGTTGGGACAGAAAGGCTGAGATTCGGAGTCCGCGACCACCACCGCCTCACCTCTCCTCGGTACCGGTGACACCGGAGAGTGGCCGCGCCTCGGTGCGCCCCGGGAACCCCCTCCCCATCCCGGGACACACACCTGGACACCGGTTTTTCCTCCTCGGTAACTCCCCGCCGGCTCGGCCGCGGGTGCCTGGCGCTGCAGCGGAGCCGGGTCGGCCCCGGTGCGGCCCCGCCGCTGTCCGGTGCCGGTGCCGGTGCGTGTCCCCGGAGCAGCGCGCTGCCCGCCTGCCCGAGCCGAGCCGGCAACATTTGCATGGCCCCGCCCACGCGGGCAGATAAATTTGCATAGCCCCGCCCACCAGAACAGTTATATTTGCATAGCGCTGCCGAGCTCGTTCGCTATTGGCGGCTGCCGCAGAGCTGATTTGCATAGACCCGCCCCCGCCGGGAACTGGGCGGGGACGGGGAGAATGGGGGTCCTGGGGGGGGCTTGGGGGACCGGAGAGGGGTGTTTGGCACCGGAGGACGTGGGTGAGTTTTCGGGAATTTGGGGGGACTGGGATGGGAGGGAGGTTTGGGGAGTCCTGGGAGATGCTGTGCCCTCGCCGGGCCGAGATGGAGGGGTCCTGGGAGCAGATTTAAGGCCAGGCTCTCGGTCTGGCTCGTGGGACCCCCCACCTTGATTTCAGGGGACCCCCCCCTCCAGCACTGCCGGCCCCCTCAGCTACAGGGTTGGGGGGTGCAGGTCCCCAGAGTCACCGAAAGCTCAGCGAAACCATAGCGAAAAAAACCCCACCTCATCAGCTCAAAACCCCATCCCTGCTCTGCAGCTCTGAAATGAAACTTCCGACGCGCTCTCTCTGGGGTTTATTTTTTACTGTTATAAATGAAGTGACCTGCCCGGGGAGGGGACACTGCCCTGTGCTCCTGCCTGTCCCCGTGTTGCGAGTGAGCCCACCCTGCAGTGAGTGGTCCCGGAATCCTGCATGGGGACAGTGGGGACATAACACAAGGAAGGCTGTGAGGAAATGCTGGGGACGCTAAGCAAAAATCTCCGCATACTTCGATAAAAGCAACCCAATGCCTGCTGCAAACCCCATCACCACCGTGTGTCCCCCCAACTCGGTGACACCTGCGACAATCCAGCACTGTGATTTCCTGGCACCGTCCCTGCTCCCAGCCCGGAGCACGTCAGGCAGGGACTGGAGCGTGCAGGTGGCTGTGAAGACGACTCAAAGTGGACTTTGCAGAGGGAAGATGCTGCTCCTTCTCACAGTGACAGACCCACGGCAGGTGGTCATGCTGGGGGTCCCCTTCCCTCCGGTCGTGGCGAGAGGTGAAGGGCTGTCTGGAAGCTGCTTGACGTGGGGTTCCCATGGGGAGCACCCGTGTTTACAGCAGCCGGGGGAAACTGATGCAATTCCCAAGCTCCTGTAAGGCGAGAGGAACGTAGGCAGCAGGTGGGAAGTGGGTTATCAAAAGACCTGCTGGAAACCAGCTCCCGTGGTGGGGACGCAACCATCCACCCAGGCCATGCCGGGGATCCGGTCCCAGCTCCAGGGGGTTTGGGAAGAGGGGCTGGAGAGATGGGGTTTTCTGGATGAGGTTTTTGGCGCAGGCTGCGCTGGCAGAAAGGACATGACATCTTTCTTAGAGCTGCTTTTATAGCTCATGGTTTATAGAGGGCTTCAGAGTGCAATTAGCAGACTGTTAATTAGCCCTGCTCATAATCTTAATTGATCCTGAAGAGGAGGTGGGAGGGAGAGCAGAAGTGCGAGCACATCGGAGTCCCAGCAGCAACAGAGTTCGAAGCGACACATCCGGATGCCCCGACCCTCTGCAGGCCGGGATCTGGGGACACACAGGATGCCCCTTTGCCTGCCCAGGACCCCTGCCCCGTCCCCCCCGGCCTTCGCCTCGGGCTGCCCAGAGGCTTGGTCTGGCCAAGAGCAGCTTCCAGCCCTGGCAGCTGAATCGTCTCTTTGGGCACAGGGGCTGCCCGGACCCCGTGGGTCAGAGGGTGCCCTGGCTGGTTTCTGCCTGGCTGTTCCCTGCAAGCTCCACGTTGGCAGCTTGAAAGCTTTGAGCTCCCTCTTGAGGCCCTTCCTGCCCCAAAATCCCGGGGTTTTGGGGATCCTGAGCTGCCGGGCGCCCCACACTGAGCCCCGGAGCGCTCTGCACCCCCAGTGACAGCTTCAGGGGACACGACTGAGCCCTGTCATTCTTCCAGCCACAGGGAAGGGACAGAGACACCATCACCAGGAGCTGGTTTGGGGACATTTGCCCGAGGGACTGACGTGTCCCCCCCAGCCAAAGGAAACGAGCCGGGAGCCAAACCCGCGGTGCCTGCCAAGGCCAACACGCTGGCTTTCAAAATAGCCCCTGTCCCGCGCGGCTCCGGCCGGAGTGGAGGGTGCCAGGAGGAACCACCCACGCGGGACGGGAAGGCCAGCAGCCCCCCCGCCAGACGGAAAGGTCACCCCGTCCAGATCCCACAGCCAGGCTTGGGCACGGGCCCAGGCGCTGACGACACCGGGTTGGAGGAGGCAGCGTCGCGCCCGGTCCCTTGGCCTGGCGCTGGCGCGGTGCCCGGGAGGTGAGCGGAAAGGCTCAACCCTGATGTCCCCTTGTCACACCCACAGGGGAAATTGCTGCCCCAGGGTTGTGGGGAAGCTCTGCCTCAGTTTCTCCACTGCTCCCAAGGTAACAGCTGACCTGTGGAGTGAATTTTTCTGAATTAATTCTCCTTGAATCCTTCCTGATTCCCGAGAGAGACCCACTGGCGGGGCAGATCCCGGGGGAAAAGGCACTTCTGCTTCCCAGGATATTTATAAGACACAGGAAACTGGTGCCAGCCCCAAGGGAAGAGGGGCAGCACCTCGTGGGTCCTTTCCCAGCCTTGCGGGGCTGAGAACATTTTGGGTGCTCGCTCCCCACTCAGAGGGATGCTCCTGCAGAACATCCTGTGGAGGCCAAGGGTGCCTCTCCCCGAGGGAGAGCAGGTTTAGGCTCCCGCGGTGTCCCCTCCTCTCCCCACTCGCTCCATGCCGAGGCCACGGTTCTGCTGGAGGGGTTGATGCCAGAATTTTCCCAAAATCTGGACAGCCGGGGCCGGCCCTGGGCATGGGAGCGGGAGGCGAGGGCAGCGGCAGGATGCACCGCTCAGAGCAGCTACAGTGTCCGTCCGTCCGTCCACCGAGCCCAGACGGACTCCTCGGACCCCCCCGGTCCTGCTCCTTCCCTCCCCAATCCCCCATCGACCCCAGGAGGCTCCCGGGGCCCCGGCGGGGGGGAGGGCGCTGGGCGGAGCCCGACGCGGGGGTCCCGGCCCGGGGGAGCCGCTCGGCTGCAGCCCCCGCGGCGAGGGGCCGTGCCGGGAGGCAGGACCGGCCCTTCCCGACACTCCTCGGCCCGCCCCGGCCGGGCAGCGGCGGAGGGAGGGAGCCGAACGGCCGGCGGGGCCGCAGCTCCGCCGCCCCGACCGGTGCACCCCGCCCGGTGCCGGTTCCTGCTCCCGGTTCTCCGGTCCGGGCGCAGCGCGGGGGGAACGGACGCAGCTTTGGCAGAGCGGGTCCGCCGGCCCGGTGCCCTCCCGGTTCCCCCTGCCCTCCCGGTTCCCGGTGCCGGTACCGGCCCCGCCATGCCCGCCTCCTACCCGCAGCGAGCCCTGACGGTGCTGCTGCTCTTCGGCACGCTGGCCGCCGCCATGGCCCTGCTCGCTTCCAGCCTCATCTTCCAGCTGCCGTCGGGGCGGACCGGGGCCGGGGCCGGGCGAGGGGCTCTACCGGAGCCGGCGGCCGCCGTGCTGCTGCCCGTGTCGGCCGTGCTGGCCGCGCTCTGCCTGGTGCTCAACGTGAGCTGCCTCCTCCTCTGCCTCCTCCACGGCTACTTCAGCACCGAGCTGTGCCGGGGGCAGCCCGGGCCCGACCGGTGAGAGCCGCGGGGATTTGGGGGTGCAGGGGAGGGTTGGGGAAGCGTGGGGGGGCTTGGGGGGGGCACCGAGGGTTGCGGGTGTGACAGGGTTACGAGGGGACCGGGACGCTCTGGAGCCCCGGGGATGGAGGTGCAGAAGGGGTTGGGTGAACGGGGGGTGCAAAGAGGGTGAGGGGTGCAGGGTGGCACCGCTGCCCCGGGACCCATCACAGGGCACCTGCTTCCACGGTGTGGGCTCACAGGCAGCCCTGTAACCCTTCCTGCACCCCAAGATCCCGCCTTGCTGGTCCCTGGTCCCTGCGAAAGGGGATCACAGAGAGCGAATGATGCTGCTGGCATGAGAGTATCATAAAACTCACCTCTGCAGTGCCTGCCCAGGACCCAGGGTTATCTCTGGCCGATGAACCCTGCATATGTGCCCCTTAATTTGGGGTGTAGCTGTGCTTAGCAACTCTATCGCCTAGGAGTAAGTTCAGAGCAGCACATCCCCCTGGCTGCACTCACACGCTGTTTAATTTCCCCGTGTGAACCCGGTGTGTGTGTGAGGGTCTCTCTCTGGGCTTAAAGGAGTGTGTGGGGTCCCAGCAGCCGGCGAGGCCAGTGCAGCTCTAGGGCTGGGGCAGGGGAGACGCTGGGCCTGGCCATGACGCCCGGGAGCACCCGAGATTTGTCCCTCTGCAGCGGCAGAGCTGGGCTTTTTGGGTGGTTGCCGCGGTGACTGTGTAGGCACAGCACCACAGTGACCTGGGCCAGGGATCATTAACCAGAAACACGTGTTGACTTAATCATTACCAGCACATTTACACTTGCAAAACCGTTTCCAAAGCAATTCCGCTCTCCAGACCTGGGCTGGGCTGGTGGCTTCTCTGCCCTCACTGGCCAGGCCGAGCTCCGTTCCTGGGTTAAAAATTAAAAAACAACTCACAAATAATCAGATTTAGAAGCATCTTGGTGGAAACTGGTCAGTGGAGGTGTATCGATAAAGCTTGTTTTGGGACTGCTGTGATTTAAGCAAGTCAAAACCCATTTAAAGGAAGCGATAATTTTTCAACAGTTACTTCTGTCCCTAATTAGACAAACCCATCAAGGCCTCCTGCTCTGCACAGAGCAGGAGGGCTGGAAGCACTCCAGCGATGCGCAGCACCTCCTCTTAGCATCATCCAAGCGAAGCTGACGCTTGGTGCGCTCGTTAACGAGAGAGAGCAAAACGTAAAGTTCCCGTGGCAAACTTTGCTGTCGGTGGGAGCTCAATTTCTGCTGGAAAACTGCTCCAGCAGAAAATTCCCCTTCGGCTGTAAATTTGTCTGAGACCTGGTAGCGATTTGGGACGCAAAACGCTCGGTTTGGAAGCTGCGAGGTTCAGCTTTGAAAATCCCGAGCGTGCCACGTTAGGAGCAGCACTAATGAGGCACCCAGATGCAAAGGCACAGGCAGAGGGACGGAGCATGCCGGCCGCGGGACAGCCCGTGCTCCAACGATTTTTTCAAGGGCTCGCAGGACAGCGCAACCATCGCCGCGCGGTTGTGGACCCTGCTGGTGCGTCTCGCCAAGCAGGGAAGCTCTTCCCAACCAATTAGTTGTAAATTAATATTTCTGTGCTCTGCTTTAGAGGAGTGAAGGGAGAGGCTGCTTTCAGCTTTACCGCGGGCGTTGAGAGCCCTGGGTTGGTGTCCCTCTGCCTGGGGTCTCAAGCAGATCACTTAGTCTGGCAGTGCCTCAGTTTCCCCCAACCTGAAGGTTACACCCATTTTCAGGAGGAAAAGGGCGGGTTTTCGGGACGCAGGGATGCCGACCTGCAGGCTGCCCCCCGGCAAGAGGTGCCAGCAGGATACAGCAATGTGGGACAGCCGTTAGTCACCATCTCCTCGTGGTCGAGCTGGCCCGGCCCCACCGGGCGCCGGTTTCATTAGGGGACCCGCTCACGTCCCAGGGACCTTTCCCACGTTGGGCCTGTCACACTGAATTACCGCTCCGCTCCTCAGCGCCGCGCTCAATAGTCCGAGCCAGCTCCAAACAAAGTCCTTCTCCTCCCCACTAATCCCCCCTCCCCAGCTCAGGTAATTAATAAAACAAAGTGGCTGCTCTTCCCCACCAGGAGCGGGAGCAGGTCCAGGCTCTATTAACAGCTCCGGGTTGCAGGCGGCAACTGCCGAGAGGCTACAACGAGCTGTGGAGGAGGGGAGGGGGCCAGGCCATGCTGGGCAGGGACCAGGCCAGGGCGCAGCATCCTCGGCTCCTGAATTCACCCCGCGGGGTGGAAGGAGCTGGGGGCTGCAGAAGAGCAACATGAGGCTGGTCCTGCCAGGACGGCTGTGCTCCTGCCCCTTCAGCTGGTCCCTCCAAGCCAGGGCACGTTTCCAGCCAGCTCCTGGAGACTTCTGAAGGTGGCCAGCGGGACCAGTGATGCCCTGGCACAGCCCCGGTTGTTACAAGAGACTGTTTGTGCCTTCCCAACATCACAGTCCTGCCAGCATCTTTCTGAGCGCTCCCATTTCCAACCCTCGGGGCTGCCTGGCACCCGTCAGCCAACCTCCACCCCGGCCACACTACGCTGCATCCCCTAACGACCACATCCCGCTCTCCCAATTAGCAGAGGCATCCTCTGGTGACAGCAGCCTCCAACGCCCAGCGAGGACCGAGGTTTGTCAGGTCAGTCTGGCTCCAAGCAGAGCTGTTGGTGGCTCAGCAGAGCGTGCTGGCGGAAAACACCAGCAGCCGGCGCAGTGGTTGGCGCTGGGTGGGAAACAAAGGCCTCGCTGGTCTTTTCACGTGTTTTCAGCACAATTCAAGTACTAAGCCCTTTCCAGACAAAAGGTTTGCAATCTGAGCTGAGCACAGAAATCCAGTCCCCAAGGGCGAAAAGTTGGCCTTGCTTAATTCAATGTGCCAGCACTTAACTTGTCGTTCTTTAAGGAGGAGACAGGCTGGACACACCAGTTTTGTTCCTTGCTCACTCTTCAGGCTTTGCTGAATAGGGGCAAATCACCTGCAAAAACCTTCCACAGCCATTTGTCTCTCCCGACCCCCTGCCCCATCTGGCTGTTGAAGCACAGGAGCCAGGCAGGAGAAGTTTGAACTTTCAAGTGATGTCAAAATCTTCCGTTCCAGAGCGAGAGGAACACAGCCCTGAGCTCTGCAGCCCGGGGCAAAGCGCAGTTCAGCAGAGCTCCTTGGGTTTGTGACGTGGCTCCGAGCCTCTTCTCTACGTGAACTCAGCATTTCAGTTTCTCAGGGGGGCCAGAGCATCAGTGTTTCTCCTGTGCTGGGAGATTACACAAACCTGTATTTTTCTCACCTGTTTTCCAGGGCAGACTGGTTCCTTCTGGACAGCCGCATGGTTCGTCACGCTGCCATCGGCTTGTTCTGCTGCGGGGTCTCCGTCTACCTAACAGGCAAGTGCTCGTGTCCCACCAGCGCAGCCCAGCTGGGACCGCGCATTTTCAGCCCAGACCACGCGCCCTGCACGGGTTGCCGCGTGCTCGTGAGCTGCCGAGTTTCAGCTTCGGGTTTGTTTTGCAAATGGCTTTGCCAGCTCATTCCCGTAGCGTGAACTTTCTGTTCTCTATGACCAGCCCTCCCAGGACCTGAAGCTTGCAGGTTGAACGCATCGCTTTAGTCTTTCTGTTTCCTCAAGATGTTCTCCTTTCCTTCCAGCTCTCGCCATCTACATGCTGCTGCTGTTCGACCTGGAGGCCGGCATCGCCAGCGCCTGCATCCTCTCCTCCGGCGTCATTGTCCTGCTCATCACGGTGACGCACGCCCTGGTACGGGCTTCCCAGATTTCACGCCGCAGCCGCTCCGAGATCTCTCACACCCTGTACGAGAACGACTCTGCCCAGCACGGCGAATCCTCCAGCAGCGATCTCAACAACAAGAATGTGGCTACGCCCCGGCCACGGCCCGAGATCCACCGGGAATTTTCCTTCCCTCCTTTCCTGGAGCGGAAATCCCAGCTGGGCTCTCCGGCCAGCAGCAACCTCACCTCCTCGGGCAGCCCTGGGCTTCGCTCCGAGAAGGAGAGCTACGACCCGCCCCGCACGCACAGGACGCTGTCGGCAGACTCGGGCCTGCTGCAGGCACAGGGCAAGCCCTGGAACGGCGTCACGCAGGAGATGAGGAACGTGCTGTCACGCAAACCTGGAGCCTCGGGCAAGGACTCGACTCTGGTGTGAGTGGAAGCGGGACCTTTTCGCCCCCGTCTTGTCCCAAGGGAGCTGCAGGCACCAGGGCCAAGATTTGCATCTCTGTTTAGAGCTCAATATAGGCCACGTCTCAGAGCAGGGAGGTGTCTGTGCAGCCACCGCCTGATGCTCTTTGCTTCTCTTACCGAGATGATGCCATCAGCGCTCCAAGCCCGAAGCCCTCGGCTGCCTGCCCTGAGCCCCCAGCCCCTCCAGCCACGCTGCTGGCACTTGCCACCCTGTGAGCAAAGACCCTGTTGGCAGCAGCCGGTGGTGTCCCACACAGGCCCCTCGTGGCTGTCCCAACCACGGCAAAGGAAGTGGAACACGTGGGTGAGAAGCAGGCTTCGTCCATGAGCAGACCTACCTGCTTCCTCCAGCGGATCCCAGCCAATTTCTTTGGCTGGTTGTATCTCCCTGCCCTTCCTCTGCCTCCTTCCTTCCTCCTCCATCTCGTCTCCAAGAGCCAACACTACACCCAGATGGTTCACACAATGGACCAAGCAAGGCTTCCAGGTGTCACAAAAACCACGGGAGAAGCGAGTGAGATGGAACCAGCTGGGTTTGGGGTGTCTGAGTCCCTGCTGCTTGGTCACCAGCAGAGCCACCCTCTTGCTAAGCAGGGTCACTTCGCTCTTAGCAGGGAAGGAGTTGTGCTAGAGCAGCCCCAGAGCCCTGCCTTTGCTCTGGGGTGGAGTCAGCTCTCCAGGGATTACGTGGGTGTCACCAGCAGAAGAGGGTTGAGGTCCGGGACGGGGTTTGTGTCGGCTCTGCCAGTCCTCGCAGGGCAGGAAGCGCAGGTACGAAAGGCAGCGGCTGTTTCGGTGAAGCACGAGGCGGTTTAGCTCACTCTGTCCCTGTGCCAACCTCACCGGTTCCTCACAGCCGCACGCTCTGCCCAGGCCCAGGGCAGCAGCACGCTTGGTTCTTCCCCGATTCCTTCTCTTCCAGCAATCGATGAAGCATTTCAGGGAGTGAAGGGAGGCCACGGCTTCCAACAGATTCCCCTCTCGCCTCCCGGCTATTATCCAGAAAGACACCTGTTATCCTGAGCACAATGCAATTTCTTTGGAATCCGAGTTTAGTGCTGCTTTGATCCTGCATCCTCAGTAATTTCTTCGGCAGAACAGAACTGTTGCTTCCAGGAGAGATTAACATGCGAGTTGCATCCTTTCATAAGTGACCTCCAAAGCTGGGCACACAGTTCTGCTTCCCAGCGCTTGACAAGGGATGAACTCCTTTTTTTTGGTTGTTTTTTGAAGAACAGGACACTTTCTTTTTTTCCACTCGAAAGGCTCCAACTCCGCACGTCTTTGTTTTGCTCCATGCCCTCTGAAACATGCAGAGCCAGCAGGCTCCAAGACCCCCCAGCCCGAGGCGAGCGACAGAACTTTCTTGGTTTTTTTTTTCTTTTTATTATTGTTCTCGCTAAATCCAAATCCAGCAACTCCTTGGCACACACACGAAAAGCTCCCCTTGCAGAATGCCTCCCGAACAAAGCTGAAGTGTGCCTACATTACGTCTTCACACAGCCATCTACGGAACACTGAAAGCAAGACCTAGATTTTTCCAAGACATTTCTATGGCCAAGAGGTAGAGAGAAAGACGCCCCGCAGCAGCCTGCCACCGCCAAGAACTGGAAAGGACAAACCCAGCAGCCACCCTGTTTGCCTTTTGCAGAGCGCTGTGGAAAGGGACACAAGTGCTCCCCAAAGCACCCCCCAAAAGCAGTCCTGACTTGCTCAGGTACAGCACCTCGTTACTGGGAAGGGAAAGGCAGGCAGAGGTCTCTGTGCACCTTCACAGACGGAGCAGGTGGTTTCTCGTTCTTCCCTTCCCCGGGGTCAGAGAACACGGAGCCAGGCTGGAGAAGGCGGCAGAGGACAGCCAGTCTTGTCTGAAATCAGGAACTGGCTGGAGGATTCTTGGCTTGTGGGGCAGCAGGGCTGTAAGAAGAAAGAGACTGTCATGTCCAGCAGCCAGGCAGGGCCCCAGCAGCTGTAAGAATGTGAGGAACCAGGGGCTCCCTTGAATAAAACCTCGCTGCTCGCAGCAGGAGAGCAGCACAAGCACACCTTTCAGGGGGTCGAGAAAGCAATCTGCAGAGCCACACCGCCACGAAAACCACTAAAAACGCTCTGGGCTGCACAGAGCGTGACTGTGCCAGGCAGGACCTGAACCAGAAGCGTCTAAGGCAGAGTCATGCTGCAGAGACAGCGGCTCTCTGTTGGCCGTGCTGGTTCTGATCAGGGATGGGCATTTGGGAATTTCCTCACTCCTCCACCCAGTCAGACTCCGATACCAGCGCTGCTCTCAGGAGAGACAAACACCCTAGACTCAGATGATCTGCTGGGAGATAGTTTAGTAGCTGTGGTTCAACAGCAAACATACAAAACCGCATCATCATTCTGCTGCCACTTGTCCCCATGGGACTCTGCCCAAAAAGAGCCACATCCATGACAGAGAACAGCACCAAACGCAGCCTCTCCCCTGCTCCACCTCAGCAGCATCACCTCACTCCAAACGCCTTCGGCGGAACAAAGATTCAACGTGCCACGCGACCGAACATCCCTTTTCAAACAAGGAAATAAATTATTTCCCAGTTACCCTTTCGCAAGCAAGATTACTCGCTTCCCAGTAAACGAAGCCAAGCAGCTCACTGGAAGGCGAGCAGCCGGCTCTTTCAAATAACAGTTTAGAATCACGTTACTGAGGGAATTTGTGGCAGGTTTGTGCTCTGGCGGCCAGAAGGGTTGCTCGGATCGAGAGGCAGCGCGATGTCCCCTTCGCTACCTGCGGCCTTGCGCGGCGTTCAGCTGGTCCTTCATGGCGATGGCGTGCTTGAGCAGGCTGTCGATGCTCTTGAAGTACACGCTGCTGTCGGTCATGTTCTTTATGGCGCTGAAAGAAGCAGAGAAGGGGGTGGATGGAGATGGAGGAGTGGTCAGCACATCCGAAGGCGCCGTGGGGTTTAGAGCACACACCCCCCGGCAGAGAGGAAACCTCAGCTTTATGCACCTTGTAGCTGGGTGGGGGGATTTGCTGCGGGAGAAAGCAAAGCCCCTGGGATTCACGCGAAGCAGGGAGGAGTGAGGGAAGCACCGGGGGCTCCTGCTTTGTTTCCACCACAACACCTCGGCCTGCGAACGCAAATCCCCGCTTGGAGGAGTCTCTCGTACCTGCAGGCGTACTCCACGGTGTAGATGGCTCCTTGGCTCTGCTCCTCCCAGCTCTGCATGTCGGACTGCAAGAGAAGGAGGCGGCATCGTTAGGCGCGCGCCGCAGTGCCCAAGCGCGGGCTCTGGCTGCTCCTCACTGGAAATGGCGTTTGGATTCTGCCTCCTGCTCGACAGCGTGTGACACGCTCTGGCCGCCACGTGCTGGCACTTAAACCCCAAACATTTACCGTGTGTATTTCTGGAAGGGCTACTAGTTTGGGCCACCACTTTGGCCACTCTGGCAAAATTCCCCTTGGATTTCGATGTTCTAACCCACAAGCCAGCCGAGAGCCATGGCCAGTCGGGCTGCAAGCAACCAGCAACTGCAGCACGTGACAGATGTTTTGGAGAACTCGGATGTCTCGGCAGGCAGCTGGGCTCTGAACCAACAGCTCCCGCCGAGTCCAGCCCTTGGTCCTTTGTGCAAACCCAGGTACAAGTTTCTTTCACAGCACCGAGAGCTCTCGTTTCATCAGAGCTGCCATTCACAAACATCTGGGCAGCCACAAGCACCCTGGTCCTCCGGTTTGCGCTGTGCCCTTCCTTTCAGGAGCCTGGAAGGAGCTTCCCACAAACTGCAGCAGCCCCGCAGGCAGCCAGTGCTGGCAGGTGGCAGTTCCGTACGCCGCAGCTCCAAGGAAAGGGAAAACCAAACAAACACACAAACCACAGCGAAAGCACGGCTGGATTTGGAGGTGTAGCTCACTGGATAACTATTTCAAGAGTCCTTAAGCAGTTTGGGCACTCTGTAAAACGTATTCTCGTGGGAGCTAATTTTCCAGTCTACTCTGCTGGGTCTCGTTACAAGCCAGAGAAAATCCAAGGGCCTCTTTTCTGTGAGCGAAGGAGGTCGGGTAGGAGCTTGGACGGCGTCCAAAAATCGCTTCTGCTGTTCAAAGCCTGCCCTACATCGCAACGCCCGAGCCCGCGGATTTGAGCTACAAAAGAAACAAGCCCCTACACGCAGGCGCTTCTCTGCGGGAGAGGGTCCTGCGACTCGGGACTCGCAACCCCACGGAGGCCAGAGCCCAACCGCGCTTCCCACGACCGCGCCCGCCGCTGGGAACGCGCTCTGCGTGCGGAGGCGGCTGCGGAAGATGAGGGAACTGCTCCGCGGCTCCCCGTCCCGCTCTCTCCAAGAGGTGCCAGACGCTCTTTACCAACCATTTAGACCCCGGCATCGCGCCCGCTCAGCCGTACCCGCGGCGGCCGCTTGCCCGCGGTGCCATTTCTGAGCACCGGTAGATTTTAATCGTTTCCCGGCATCGGAGCCGGCGACGTCCGTTCCCAGCACTGCCACAACTTCCTGGGATTTTCATCTCCTTAATTAGGAAGAAGAGCCTTTCCCCAGAGCTCCTCACTCCTTAATCTTTTCTTGATGTCCTTCCTTCGAATTCCCAGGACGTGCCTTTGGATGCAGTTTAAGAACTAAAGCCGGCTCTTAATACACAACGGCGCTAATGATGCTTTACTCTCGCTCGGAAGTAAATTAACGAGGAGATCTAAGTTCTCAAAAGCTGAGGCAAAACCCAGACAGGCCGCTCGGTGCGGAGGCAGCCGGGGCCTCGCGTCCCACCGCATCTCATCAGGGAGGTGGCAAATCTGCTTGGAGAGTTTGTGGTGGTGAGGAAGGTATTAAGATTATTGTTTCATCAAATCTTAGGAAGCCGCTTGTTGTAAAGGCGTGGAGGTGACCTTCTTCCCCGCAGAAACTTTTCTCCCAGCCCCCTCCCTCCCAGTTTTTCCTAGGTTTAACTAGGAAACTTCAAATGCTGCATCTTGGGAGAACTCAGCCAGGCAGCGAGGGAGCTGCTGCACGGCTGAAGGAAAGCTGGAAATCCACAATAAATCCTGTTTCCTCTAGACATCACCTCCACCTTGGGACTAAACAACCTCAGAATGGATCCACACAAAACAGCCCTTTTTCTTCTTTTTCTGTTCTGAAGAATTAAACCCACCTCACTTTAATGCCTTTGCTCTGATTTAGATAAAACCTGACAGCGTTCTCACGGTGCGCAGCCCTGCCGACACACTCCCGTTCCGGTCTCTAGCCACAAAGCCGACGGGCTCCGGCAGAGCAACCCAAAAATCTCTGTTCCCGTGTAGCTGAACCATCTGCTGCGACGAGGGCCCCATCAGGCCCTTTCTCCTGGGGAGAAGCTGGAAGTGCCCAGGCAGTGGGCAGAAAGAAGTGGATGTCGACAGTGGCACCTCCGAGCAAGCAGCAGGAAATGTTTTCTAACGGGTACCGGGGCGGCAGCGGGTGCACGTGGTGGCGTGGTTGGTTCAGCTTATCCTGACACGTACCGGCACTTGCAGCGAGCAGGGCGAGCTCTTCCCCGAGTAGAAAGGCCACCAAGCCCCAGCTGGGGCTTGTGGGTCCCTGTATTTGGTGCTGGGATCCGTAGGACAGCCTGACCTCCTTCCTCAAGGGAAGAGAGTGGAAAACAGCGGGGACTTCGGTTCAAAAGAGAATTCTCAAGGACGGCCGCAGCTGGGAAACGGACTTCGATGAGCCAGGGAGGTGGCAGAACGCTGCAGGTGCCCACGCTGAGCCCAAAAACGAGAGAATCAAAGGTTTTCAGGGATCTGGCCCAGCATCAACCCCGTGTCCGGCGCTTTCACTCAGAAAGTGAAAGCTGCCCCTCGCCCCCGTTACGCGCCGCTCCGTGACGGGAGCCGATCTCTTCCCTCCGCGTGACCTGTCGCGCAATTTGTTCCATTTCCTTTCGTTCGGGGGACGCCCCCGAAAACCATCTCGCTCAAATGAAACCAAGCGACAGCTGGGGAACCGCGGTACGAAGCCGCCTCTCGCGCGCCAGACACACACCCGTCCCTACACGCCCGCCCCGCGCACAGACACACGGAGAAAACGTTAATAAATAATTGAATAATCAAGTGTCACGAGCCAGGTTAATTTGGAAACCAGGGCTGTAAAGCAAAGGTGAAAAATGGGGGCTGACAGTGCATTAGCATAGCCACGAAGCAGTGATCTATTCACCAGACATCACTCCTAATGAATCATGACCGGCAGAAGGACGACAAGGCTGGCACCAGCGCGGCCGTGCTCCGTGCGCTGGAGGGAAGCAGGAGCGCAGCTGCGAGACGCGATTCATCGCCCTGCTCCGCCTCACGCCGGCTCTTCGCGCTCCTCCTCCCCTCCTCTCAGCCTCCCCCTTATTTTAGGTAGGAAATAAAACAGCCTCACAGCGCAGGCCAGGGTAATAAGATTCAACATCTCCCTTCTCCCTGCACAGGCTGTTCATTATTTTATCGTCTCCATGCACAAATCCAGTCGTGAGGGCACGTGGACTGTGGCTGGAGGGGTTTATATTTCCCCTCAGGTGAATTTACAAGGCTCCCCTCATCCCCAACTGTGGTTTTCTTCCCTCCTCCTCACCCCCAAAATGAGAGGAAAGAACGTGCCGCGCCTGTGGAGTGCAGAGCAGGCGGCGACTCACCTTGTGCTGCGCCAGCTCGGGCAGGGATCGCCGCACGTGCTCCTGCAGCCGGTACAGCGCCACGGAGGGCTCGTTGGCCAGGACGTACATGCTCTCTGTGAATTTGTCTGTAACTGCAGGGAGAAAAAACAGAGTTGTAGAAAGCAGGGAGCAACAGAGGGGGCAGGAGCTCTCCTTTAGGACTGTTTACAACTTCTCCGATGTGCCACCTGGAATTTAAGTGGCTATCATTATTAGCCCAGTTCCTACCTGGAATCACAAGAGGATGTTTTTTTTCATCTAGGAAAAAATATATTCAGGCCTGTTTCTTCAAGACAAAAAAAAAAAAAAAAAAAAAAAGAGAGGAAGGAAGCTGTCTTGACAAACAACTAAAATTCAATTATATTTCAGATGATGGAACATTTACAATTTCTTTGCTTTATGTAACAGTTGGTAATGCAAACAGTGATTAAAACATGAAAATTTCAATTAAATACCTGTGTTTGAAAAGATACAGGAAAACAAGAGTCAAAACCGTCACAGAGGCATGGTAGTCTTGGACAGGGAGCTCTGGTCCCGTCCCCAACACAACAGGGAGATCAGAGCAAAACCCCACACGTGTTTTTTTGTAACTAGTGTGTTAACAAGGACACAAAAGCCAAGTGCTGCTGAACGGTTCTGTCTCTGCTCTGCCCAGAAGGGCACCTGCTGCCAGCGACGAGACAGAGCTGGGGCTCCAGCCCCGGACAGAGCAGCCCCTCCACAGGCCCCTCCGAGCTCTGGCTGTTCTGGTTTCAGGGACCACTTGGGCTGTGCCCATCACCGAGACTTTTCCAACCAGCATCCCCTCGCTGCAGGCTCCTTCTGCTGCTCCCTCCAGACACTGTCCCCAAGGGACGCCCTGAAAATGACCCCAGAGGTGGCACAGCAGTGCTCGGGTAGCTTCAGTGCCATTCCGAGCTGCCTGCTGAGCCCCCTTTCCCCCTTCCACCCCTCTCGTCCCAGCCCGACCTCCGCACGGGGACCTCCTCAGCCGTGGGTTTGCATCACAGCTCTGAACTCTCCCTCGCTACAGGTCTGCAAGAAGCCCGACAGCTCCTGATAACTCAGAGGCAGAAAAACTGGAGATTGTTTTGTTGTTCATAGCGAGGGTGTGAATCAGGGAGGGGTTTCTGAAGCAGCAGCACCGCTCGGCTCCTGCGTAATTTTCCATTTTAAGGAAAACGATTCTCTCCTCCTCCTGCCAGAGCTTTTGTTTCAGCGACAACTCGCTCGGACAGCAAAGGCACCGAGCACTCTGACTGCAAACGGCAACAAGGAAGAGCTACACCCAGCCAGGGCAGAGAGAGCTGCTGTCCCTCCGCCTGTCTGCCCGTCCCTCCGTCTGTCTGTCTGTCCCTCCTGATAGGACACAGCCTCAGGTGGGGACAGGTAAAATCGGGAGAGAGGGACACAGGACAGCTCCTCACGACGGGCCCAGGCTCCGAGGGGCACTCAGGGGCCCCGCCAGCTCGGCCGGCCCCAAGCCGCGGGCTCCTGTCGCGACAACATCGTCCCCTGCTCTGTCACCACCTTCAGCTCCCGTCGTGACTAACCCCGCGGCGCCTCGTCGGGTTCAGAGCCCCGCCAGCACCCGCCCTGCCGCGCCTGGTCCCGCCCTGCCTCACCTCCCTCCCTCAGGGCCCTGTCGCGACTTCTGCTCTCGCTGCCCAGCCCAGCCCTGCCCGCGCCCTGTCGCCACCCGCAGGCTCCTGTCGCGACCGGGCAACTCAGACTCTCTGCGCCCTGCCGCGACCGGCCCGGCGGCTGCCGGACCCCCGGAGCCCCCCGAGGAGCCGCCGCCGCCGCCCCGGGCCCGCTCCCACCTTTCTTCACCTTCAGCTGCATCTCGGGCTCCTCCATCCCGCCCCGCGGCCGCTTCCGCTTCCGCCGGCGTCCTGCAAATACGGCCCGGCCGGACACCGCCGCCACGCCCCCCGCCTGCTCCCAAACGGCCTCGGCCGGAAACATCTCCCCAGCGCGAACGTTCCGCTTCAGTGCCGTCCGCCCCCCTTTTCGAGCGAGTCCCCCCCGCGCTGTGTCCCCCACCCCGCCACAGAGCCCACCCCGCGGCCATCGGAGGTGTCCCCGTGCCGGGACGCAGCGCTGCGCTCCCGCGGTGCCGCCCGGAGGAGTGGGGACGTCGCTGGGCACCGTGGCAGGCCGTGAGGACCCCCCCGCGCCCTCCATAGCCCCCCCCTACCCCGCCCCGGGAGACACTTGTCCCCTCACAGCCCGACAGGGCCGGAGCCCTCCCAGCCCCAGCCCCACATGTCCCTGGCCACCCGCTGCCCCACGGCTACCGCCGCCCGTCCCCCTGCCACGGCAGGGACTGTCGCCTTAACGCCCCGGCTCCCGCCCCCGCGCCGTCAGTGGCAGGAGGAGCTGGGCTGGGGGGCACAGACACCCCCCTGTGCTCCCCACACCCCCCCCTCTGTGTCCCCACACCCCCTCTCTGTGTCCCCCACACCCCTCGGGCCGCCCCCCAGCCCGCCCCGGCCGGAGGAAGGGGAAGTGCTGGGGCAGGAACCGGGGGGGGGGGGGCGGAGGATGCCGGGGTGAGCCCGGGTCCCTCCCCGGGGGTCGCCGAGGGCTGGGGAGAAGGGAGGGGGGGGTGGGGGTCCCTCTGACCCCGCTGGGGGGGCGGGTGGGGGGGGTCAGGCCCGGGAGGACCAGCGGGACCCCAAACCCTGCGGGCGGGGAGGGGGTTGGTGCCTGCCCGCCGGGAGTTGTCCCCGTTTTTTCGCCCTTCCTGAGGTGTCCTTGTGTGGCAGCTGCCGCATGGAGGGTGAAGAAGCGGTGGGTTTTCTCGTGGAGAACCCCCCGAACCGTGGGGACGCGCAGGAGCTCCGGAAAAAGAAGAGAAATGGAGCTGAGGGAGCAGCAGCCGAAGAGGATCTGGCTGGGACAGCGGGGGACAGTGGTGTCCCCTCCGGGTGTCAGCGGCCAGACAGGGACACGCCACGCTTGGACCAAGGGGATGGTGAGTTTTGGGGGCGAGGGGGAGGTGGGAGCCAGGAGTCTGCAGTGTCTGTCCCCCCGGGATCGGGGTGCTCAGTGAGCTGGGTGTCGTTGTGCCACGCGTGGAGGCCAGCCTGCTCCCCAACAAGCAGAACCGAGGTCCCCAAGGGCCACTCTTGTTTTGTAGGTGGAGCAGACTCTGTCCCGAAGCCCTCGACCATGTCTATGGACAGGCAGAGGAGCACCAAGCTCTCGGTCCTCGACAGTGAGTGTCGCAGAGCTCACAGATGCGCAGCCCCAGTGGGGACAGGCGTGGGAGAGGTCATCTGGGCCTCTCGTCCCACAAAAGCAGCCGCAAAAAAAGTCTTTCACTGCTGCTCATCCCTCCCTCCCATAACGTGGCAAGGCCGAGTGGGGATCCAGACCTTGGCAACGACTCGTGCAGCAGTGAGAGGTCGCTGCAGCTCCGCGCAGCGAACTCTCCCCGTGTCCTTTTGTAATTAAACTGCGAATCGCCTGTTGGAAACACGGTGAGATTTCCAAGCGGAGCTCTTCAAGGGCAGGAAAAATGAGGGTGCACTTGAGTGCATGCCCCAGGCTGTGCTCTGCAGTACATCGCATCCTCTTATGTCGTTAGGGCCAGATCCCTGCGTCCCACGGTGCCCCAGATGTACCCTGCCCCTCCTCGGGCAGCCGTTCAGGCTGTTTATCTCCCCTGCTCAGCTCCTGGTCCCTGCTCACTGGACAAACCTCACTCTCCAGGCTCTTTAATTGCAAAGGAAAAATTCCATTATTTGGTGGGACTCGTTTTTTTGCCAGGGACAGGAGGGAACAGCTTCAGATAAGTCATGAGACCTGAGCTTTCGTGAAGCTCTTGGCCTCAAGTCAGCGTAGTGGCGTCCTGGAGACGTGCTGTCACTGTCCTCTCTCTGGAACAGGCTTCCCCCTGAAGCACTCGAACACGCTGACGAACAGGCAACGAGGCAACGAGGTCTCGGCCCTCCCAGCCACGCTGGACAGTGAGTACCGCAGGGCAGCGGGCTTGGGGGGCATAGAGGGGGCAGAGGGGCACCAGGACGGGAGCCTCTCTCCATCCCTGCTCCCATCCACCAGGACGGGCTCTCAGGCTGCTCCCTCCAGCGCTGCTGCTCTCCGTCCTCTGCAGCAGGAGGGTGTTGGTTACCCAGCGGCGGTTTTTTGGGGCTCAGATGGGGGCTGGCCCATCACCACCACCCCACACTTGCTGAGAGCCGCCTACAGACCGTGGGTGCTGAGCTGGGGGAGGTTTGTCCTGATGGCTGGATTTTTTCTGTCCTCCAGCCTTGTCCATCCACCAGCTCGCTGCCCAAGGAGAGCTCAGCCAGCTGAAAGAGCATCTTCGGAAAGGTGCGTGTGTCTTCCTTTGGATTCTTACCCCAGATCATAGAGGTCGTAGCATGCCTTTTGATAAACCCTTTGCTTAGTTTAAAGCCTTTGCTGGGTTTACTGGGAGGACAGGGAGCAGAGGGGGCTTTGCCCTTCCTGTTTACGGTGTCTCATCCGTGTTTCTGCAGGTGAGAACCTGGTAAATAAACCTGATGAGAGAGGTTTTACGCCGCTGATCTGGGCTGCAGCCTTTGGGGAGATCGAAACGGTCCGTCACCTGCTGGAATGGGTAAGGCCATGCTCACGCAGCACCTTGTTAACGGGAGACTTCCCACCTCCGGCCCCGGTGGCTGCCAAATTGTCCCGGTACCATCTCAGCCGATCCTTCCCAGGGCACCAGGCAGGACACGTTTGCAGAGCGAACGGCTCCGACGCTGCCGGAGGCTGCTCCCCGTTGGGCTGTGAGCTAAGTCAGGAGCGTGAAGAGCCTTATCTCACAGCTAGCAATAACTGTTTGTAATTAAATATCTGCTTATTGGTAATTTGAGATCAGGCTTATCACTTGGGCCCTGTAATCTGCCGGCAAATGTGCTCGCCGAGGCGTCGTTGCAGTTAATGAACTCATTGCTGCATCGTCCTTGAGTGCCGGGCTCGCAGCTGAGGACTGTCTGGGGGTGAGCAGGAACCAGATCCTCCTGCACTCTGCATCAAGCTGCTCCCCAAAGCTCAGTCCCACATCCACACGTGTCCAATGACCAGCGAGCACTCCCGCCCCGTAACCACTGGCCAGACTCCGGCTCCGTTACCGTAACAGCAGTAAAATTGCAATTCATTAACCAAAGAGACAACCAGAACCTAAAATAAATGAGGTGATACGTTGATAAAGGATATAACGAAGGCCCGGAGAGGTCTGGCTGGCAGGGCTTGGAGAACAGGGAAGGGGTTTGTGTAAATCCGTAACCGCGCAGGCATCCAGACAGGGCTGGTAACGCTGTTACCAGCGATGGGAAAAAGGGCCGAGTGTCAGGAATTGTCAGGCTTGGTTTACTGACACTGGAGAAGGGCTTTTAAGTCCTTCCCTGAGGTGTTTCATGATGATTAAAATACACCCGAGGAAGGACTTTGGAAAGGAGAGGTCACTGGGAATGCCTGAGCTGTCTTTCCCCCACGGCTCCACGAGCAGCCCCAGGTCCTGGTGGGTCCCTTTGCCCCTCGGGGCTGACGCCTGTGCCCGTCCCCAGGGCGCTGACCCCCACGCGCTGGCGAAGGAGCGGGAGAGCGCCCTGTCCCTGGCCAGCATGGGCGGCTACACCGACATCGTCGTCATGCTGCTCGAGAGGAACGTGGATATCAACATCTACGACTGGGTGAGTGCCTCTGGGCGCAGTGACCGCGCTGGGAGCAATCCCAAGCCTCGGACAAGGCTCTGCAAAGCTCCTTATAAAAACCAGCAGCGAGTTCACGTCGTTCTGGGCCGAGTTAGCAGCAGTGCCTTTCTCCTCGATGCTCACAGCACTCGTTTGCCTGCTCATACGGTTGTTTCGAGAGATTAACCCGGATAATAATTTTAAATGGTTTCCTCAGTTGCTCGCCAGCCGCGAGGAAACAGCGCTCAGAACCGAAGGTTGTCTTTAAAATGACGTGATTTAAAAGTTCCTGTAGTGCCAACAGAGAAGAAAACCTGCGAGAAAACACCCAGCCCGGAGCTGGGAGAGGGTGGAAAGGGGATCCTTGACTGGTCAGGGAACCTATCGCTCCGGTAGTGACACAGCCCCTTCCCTCTCCCTGCAGAACGGTGGCACCCCCCTGCTCTACGCCGTGCGCGGCAATCACGTCAAGTGTGTCGAGGCCCTACTAGGTAACAGGGAAGATCTGCACTTAGTCCTTGGCCTCGAATCACTGCTCGTTGGTAATCGCCTCGGGGACGGAGCGTGACACGCCCTGGGAGGGGAGAAACTGAGCAGCACCCCCCTTCCCGCCCAGGACGGGCACCTTTTGGGGGTCCCCTCGCCCCGTGTCGGCGGGGGAGCGCCGTGCCCTGATCCCCACTGCCTGCTTGCAGCTCGCGGCGCCGACCTGACGACGGAGGCAGATTCTGGCTACACCCCAATGGATCTGGCCGTGGCCTTGGGACACAAGAAAGGTAAGTGGCCCAAAAAAAGCCTCCAGGCAAATCCCAGCTTCCAACCATGCTCAGGGTTGGGTTTTGGTTTTTTTTTTGACCTTCCACCACAACTTTCCACTGTGCCAGGCAGAGAAACTGAGCCAGGGAGATGAAGCTGGGTCCTGTTCCCCTTGTTCTCCCCCTCCAAACCAGAGCTGTGCTGGAGATCGAGCTGGGGCAGGGGAGATGGGGACGGGCCCCTGGAGAAAGGGTTTTTTTTTTCCAGCTTCCCACTGGGAAACAAGTAAAATGATGACCAGGTCCTGCCCACAGCAGCACTGGCTTCTCAGAGGCTTGGCTTCCCAGGGTTTCATTTCTCTCCCTTCTGTTAGTCCAACAGGTGATCGAAAATCACATCCTCAAGCTATTTCAGAACAAGGAGCTGAAGTGACGCGGCGGCTCGAGCTGCAGCACCGGCGCTTCTCCCTCCCGACGCGGGGCCGTCCTCTGGGACCACCCGCCTGCCCCGAAACGGGCCGCGGCGCGATGCTTCGAGCAAGGAGCACGCGGAGGAAGCCGGGAACCTCCTGTGCTCCGTGGATCTGCGCCTCTCCCAGAGGGGTGGTACAGCCCCAGCGCCTCGCGCCCGGGGACACTCGCTCTTCAGCAGCGTTTCTGCGCTCTCCGGGCTTGGCTGCTCCATGCGTGTGCGTGTTCGGGTGTTGATTTATTGGAATTAAACTCCAAAGCAGCCGTGCGGAGCCCTGTCCGTTGCCTCAGTCTGTTGCGGCTGCCAGGCCCTGATCCCAGCACCAGCTACTGGGGAACCACAAGGGGAACTGGGCCAACCAACCTCTTCAAGGCCTGCAGCCCTCAGTGCCCTGGTACTCCCCTCCAGAGCTGTCTTCTTGAAGAGAGAAGTTCCCTCTTAATGCCCATAAACTCACCAAGCCCTCCCTGCACGCAGAGCTATAACCAGGCAAGGAAATACCCACAAGCAGGGGTGAAACCCTGCAGGAAACATCACCCTGCAAGCCAAGAACATGACACAGCCCTGCAAACAGCTGCTCCGAGAAGTTCAGGGCTGGTTTGCAAAGGCAAGTGACATCCAGAGCCCACAGCACGCGTAGGGGACACTTCTCCTCTCTCCTGCTCAAGCCATGCACCGGCATGGCCACAGCAAACCCTGAAGGGCTCGGTCCTGGGGTGCCACTTGTGCAAGGAGCAGGTGGGAGGAAGCAGGGACACTATTTATTTGGCCAGTTACACAATTTGTGTCCCTCCAAAGGCCCAGAAGTCCAGCACCGGGATCTCTGCACTTGTGTCCCTCCGTCGTTGCCATCCCATGAGGCCGGGGTCCCCTCTCAGCACCTCGGGGTGTGGCTGGGGGCAGCGCGTCCCCACTGGCAGGGTTTGCTGTCCCATTTGTCCCCACAGGGGAATGCAGGCGATGGGGGAGTGGCCCCCCGCCACCCTAGAGCCTCTCCCCCAGCACCCCGAGGTGGTACACCACGATTCTCCCAAAGAAGTCCGTGCTGTTCTCAAAGGTGATCTTCAGCTTATCCAGCACCGTCTCCTCCACCTGGAATCTGTGCGGGGCCCGTAAAGGAGAAAAACAAGCAGGGGGACGCCACAACACATGGGAGAGCTGCTCCAAGGGGGCACATGTAGGGCTTGCACCCCAGCGTAGTCGGGATTTGCCCCACTGAATAGCTGTAGCAGTAGCAAAGTGCCAGCAGGCACCCTCAGGTCTGTTGTTTCAATGGCAGCTCTGCCATCGCCCCCCCTGCCACCTCGGTGTCCGCAGGGGGGACCCTGAACCCAGCGCAGCAAAGGATATCTGCATGGCGTTGATGTCCTCGGGGTACAGGTGGGATATTTTCACCAGCTCTTCGCCTGCTCTGCAGCCTGCGGGGGTTAAGGGTGGAGGGTCTGGTGCTGGGGGAGCCTCTGACGGCCGCCACGGCCTCGGCTGCTCCCTCTGTCCCCGCTGCAAGGCTGGGAGCAACGGTCCATCCAACGCACCACGTTCCCATCTGCACCCAAAGCATCCCAGAGAACCCCAGATCCCCACTACTCACCCCTCTCTGCTCCAGTACCTCTGGGCCTCGCAACAAACAGCTGCGGGATCCAGGTGTGGGTAAACTGAGGCAGGTGGGCCCCCATACCCCCAAACCAGCTCCTCACCTTCCAGCGTGCACAGCCGGCTGGAGAATCCCCCCTGGAACTGGATGTGGAGCTGCGAGACCTTGACGGCACGGGGGAAATCCAGGGTGACCCACTGGCAGGTGCCCTGGAGGCAGGAACGACACCGGGGCTCCGTCAGGGTGGGGAGAGCGGGGTGTCCCCTACGTACACAGCTCCTGTCCCACGCACAGCTCCCATCCCACCACTCCAGTTTCCCCCGGCCTCGTCCCCCCGACCTGGTCTGAGTTCCAGCACGTCTCCTCGCTGGCGTCGAACATGTGCTTCTTCCCGAATTGCTTCACATCCCGATTCAGCACGGAGCTCACCCTGCAGGGCCATGACGGGGGACACATTGGGGGCCAGGGGACAGCGTGTGGCACCCAGGAGGGAGCTGCCTGGGGTGGGGGGTGGTGGTGACCACAGCACCCCGCTGTCCCCTCGGGCTTGGGGACTCACCGCGTGGCCGTGTCGGCGCAGATCAGGGGCTCCAAAGGCATCGCTGCCTGCGGAGAGATGGGGTCAGCGAGGGGGACCCCCAGCGAAAGTGGGGACCCCCAGACAGTAGTGGGGGCACCCCGAGCAGCATTGGGGGCACCCTGGCAGCATTGGGGACCCCAGAGCAGCATTGCAGACCCCTGAGAAGAGATGAGGAGCCCTGAGCAGCTTTGGCGACCCCCAGAGAGCCCCTGGGGACTCCCAGCAGCGTTAAAAACACCCGGACAGCACTGGAGGCCCCCCAAGCAACACTGGGGACCCCTAAGCAGCCTTGGGGGCACCCTGGGAGCACTGGGGACAGCCCAGCAGCACTAGGGACACCCGAAGCAATATTGGGGACCCTTGAGCAACACTGGAGATCGCCGGGCAGCATCGGGGACCCCCGGCTCCCTCCCCAGCGCCCAACCCCGCCCCGCACTCACCGCCCGCCCGGCGCAGGAAGCGGCGGAACGGCACCGCCTCCCCGGGAACGCCCCCGTCCCCCCTCCGGTCCCTCCCCGCCGCGCTCCGCCCTCCCCGCCCCCGGCACCCGGCGGGCGGGGCCGCCCTGCACCCCCCGCACCCCCCCGGCAGCCGGGCTGGGGGGCGCGCATCACCCCGGGCACCCCCGCAGCACCCCCGGTCGGGCGCTTTCGTGGGTGCCGTTCGCCCCCCATGAAAAGGTTTCACACCCCCCCCCGAATCATTCCAGCCCCCTCCCATTCCGCCCCTGCACGGCTCTGGGGTCCGGGGTACCCCCCCCACACCCCGGCTCGGCTGCAGGGGGGACCCCGCGGGGCGCTGGGCTGGGGGCGGCGGGGTGTCCTCCCGGGCCAGCGCTGTAGGTGGCACTGCCGGAGCGCGAGTGACAGCAGCGGCGGCGAGAGACTGCGGGGGGGGGAGCGAGTGCGGGGGTGCAGGGATCCCGGCGTGCTCCAGCGTTCCTGCTCATCCCAGCATCCCTGTGTGCTTCGATATCCCTGCTCATCCCGGCATTCCTGCTCATCCCAGCATCCCTGTGTGCTCTGATATTCCTGTTCATCCCAGCATCCCTGCATGTTCCAGCATCCCTGTGTGCTCCAGTCCTCCTGTTCATCCCAGTATCCCCACACATCCCAGTATTCCTGCATATCCCATCAGCCCTGCACATCCCAACTTCCCTGCATGCTCCAGCATTCCTGCTCATCCCACCATCCTCTTGTGCTCCAGTGTTCCTGCACACCGGAGCATCCCCACACCCCACGGTGTCCCCCTCAATGGCACAAAGCCCTCCCCACCACCTCTTGGCCCGTGCAACTGCACCAGCTCTCCCAGCAGCACCTCCAGCCAGGCAGGGCTGAGCTGCCCCCTCAGGCTTCGGGGGAGCCGCGTGGAGCCTGGAGCAGCCATGCAGGAAGAAATCACCCCCTCACACACAGATAACAGCAGCTGCTTAAAATTCCCCTTCGCAGGCGTACGGAGCCTCTGCACTTGCCCACGGCCCCGGGTCTTTGCAGACTTGCCCCCCGTGCTTGGCGAGGTTGCCCAGCCTTGACCCCAAGGTGGTGCCGCATCCCCTTCTGGTCACCACGGCCACCTTGCTGGGGGAGCAACAGCCCAGCCGTGCTGGGCAGCCTTCCCGAACCTCTCCAGTTCTGGTCTGCTAACATGAGTCATGGCAGCCGCACCGAGGCTGCCTCAGCTCAGCCATGAGCAAAAATAAACCCAGGCGAGCTCTGAGAAGACATCGCCTCCCCCTCGCAGCGTGGCTCTGGGGGCTCGGCACGGCCTGGGCGGCGCTTACGCCTGCACACGCATGTCAACGAGCACACGCGTGTGTGCACACACACAGTGACACATACCAGCACGTGTGACACGCTCCATCTGCCTCCTCCTTCCTCCTCTTCTCCCTCCCTCCCTCCTAATTTCGCCTGAGAAATTGGGTCAAAAACCGCAGGAGCCTTAATTGCCCCGCGGCTCATCCACGTCAGGGACGGGTCTGCATTTGTGCCACCGCCACGTATGGCACCTCCTGCCCACGCCTGCCGGCACCGTCCCTCTTCTCCTCAGTGACCCACTGACCCCTCCAGCAACTCTGACCCCGGGGCTCTTCAGCCTCATCCTCTTCCTCACCCTCCTGGCTCTCGAGGAACGAGGCGGGTGGTAGATGCAGCTGTTTCACGCCGGGCTGTGCCGTGAGCATCTTGGCGGCGTTGGCTCCCGGCTGCCGGCCAGCCCGGCGCTCAGCCGCTCACCGGGGGGGGCCTTTGCATTTTCTCCAAGAGCTAATAGGAAGCCTGGTGCCAAACCAGGTGCTGGCATCCATCCAGACCCCCCCTTGACCGGGAGCCCGCGAGCCACCGGGATGCTGGCCCCGTGCCGGCGCGGCCACCTCACGCCGGTGGCTCAGGAAACGGGGTGCCGGTGCCTTTTGTGCGGCGGGTGCCAGCGTGTGAGTTTTGCTGAGCAACTCCGACTGGCACCGGGAGCTGCTTCCGAAGAAGAAGCGGGTGTTGTGCCCTTCGCTGTTAATTACTTGCAGCGATTGATTTCCACTTCCGTGTAAACACTGGAGATTACCGGTGAATGCAGCACAGGCGTTATTCAACGCCACGGCCTCTCCGCCTGGCACAGGGCCCTACTTGTTCTCCGGGATGCGCCTCTGCCTTTGTTCCCCCTTTATTTGGGGGTCCCCAGAAGGGGGGAGCTGGGAAGGGCAAGATTTGGCACAGTTTGTAATTAATGCGAACTAACAATGTGGTGGCATCTCCGCGCCGGGAAGGAGCTGTGCGGCGCAGCAACGGCTGCGTCCCTCTGGAAGGGGATGGAGAAAAGGATATAATCACTATTATTCTAGACCTGCTTTTAAGCCACAGGCAGGTGTTTCCTCCCAAAGGGGTGAGGGTGCCGGACGGTGCCGGTGTCCTCGATGGTGCCGCAGCACATCAGCCGTGAGCAGGTGTGGGGTAGGACGTGTCGTTAATGAGCTTGGCTTTGCTAATGGGAGATGCTGCTCGGCAGTGCCAGGGAGGGGGAAATTACCTCCCTGGCTAATGAACCAGCACAGCATCCCGCCAGCCCTGCGGCCAGTTATCACCGGTGTCAGAGAAGGGCTCACCAGGGTTGGTGTCCCACGCCAGCCCTGCCAGCTGCTCCCCTAAAATCCCAAATCACCCACTAGCACTGCAGAGGGCACAGGGGTGCGGGGTTGGGTGCTGCCTGTGAGCGCTGAGCCGGTGGCACCATCACTCAGGAGGGTCCCCTGAGGAGGGGACTGCGCTGGGTCACAGCTCACGTCCCCCGAGGGTGGGTGCTGGCGGGGCTGGATGCTGCGGGAGGGCAAAGGAGCGGGTCCGGAAGGGGGAAGGGAAGGAGGCAGTTACCATGGGAACAAAATAAAATCAATGCATCGTGCCAGCGGGTTTGGAGGGAAGTTGAGCCTGACCAGGGCAGGGTCCTTGCATCCCCAGGGGAATGCTGCAGCCCCCAGCCCGGACCCCTCCGAGCCCAGGCTGTGCCGTGGGGTGGGTTTGGCCCTGGCTGAAAGCAGAGCGAGGACCAGCGGGCGAGGGGCTGCGGGCAGCACAGAAATGGGTCCGTGGTGCCTGCTCTCAGCCTCTCTCCTCCATGGCAGACCCTGGGTTGGGGCATCCTGCCCTGCTCCTGTCCCAGCGTCTCTGCAAGGACAGGTCCCAGCAGCCGGTTTGCCCTACGGAGCCATCCGCCCGTCCGTCCCTCCACCGGCTCGCCTGCCGGCCGCTGCCTGTCCCCGTGCCGGTGCCCCGAGCGCCGGCCCCAGCTGCGGTGGCAGAGGCCTCATTAGTAAGCTGCTCTCCCCATGAATGTGGCAGCTCTCCTGGAACGGGCTTCATTAACCGCCGGCGGACCTGAGCGGAATAACAAGAGGCTCCGCGGGGCACGGGACGGGGTCCCCTTCCCCGTGCCCCCCGGTGATGCCAGGACTGGGGCACACAGCCGCGCTCTGGCAATGGGGAGCTGGGGGACCCCTCGCTCTGCAGAGAGGGTCCCTGGCACCTTGGTCTCCCGGTGCTCAGTGGCCCTGGGATAGCAGCGGCGATGCTGCTCAGCATCCCGGTCACGGCGCCACGGCCCCGGCTGCCAAACTGGGCAGCACCGGAGCTCGGGAGGTTCCAGCCTTGCAGCCCCCCAGACTGGCTCTGTCATGGGGGGTGACAAGGGTGCTTCAGCACCTGTTCTCACAAGGCCAACCCCTCCATCCCCTTTGGGACTCTACACACGCTGTGTGATGGTCAGATCACTTCTCTATTGTGGCTCTTGATGGGAGTAAGGTGTGGCTGAGACCTGTCAAACTTGTCACATAGCTTCTGGTCCCTCTGCTGTCCCCTGGGCAGTCGAGGCCAAACCAGGAGCTGTGCTGGAGCCGTGGCGACCCCCTCCAGCCCCACGCTGGAGCTCGAACCCCACCAGGTCTTGCTGGGTGCAGCCCCGGGTCCCAGCCCCTCACAGTGGGAGCCCCTCGTCACCACTTCGCACCCCAATCACTGTCGACTGCCTCCCCTCATCCCTGTCACAACAAAGGAAAACATCTCTGGATGGAAACTGCAGGAGGGTCGTCACGGCAACACTGCTGCAGGATTTCACCAGAAACCCAGTGTTCTGGCTCAAAAAGACTCTCAGGTCCCTGCTCACCCCAGCAGACACTGGAGCAAAACGCAGCAGGGCTGGGGACAATGTCCGCAGGGACCCAGGGACAGACACTCCAGGCACTGCTGCCCAGTCACCCACCTTGTCCCCGGTGGGACAGGGGACACGGGCTGCAGCCGGTAATGATGGGTGCTGCTCCATGGGAGAAGCCTGGGGCAGAGCTGCCAGTGGTCCTGAGGGGGGCTGGATGTGGGGCTGGGGTGCAGAAGTGACCCCACGCTGAGAAAGGATGGGGACATGGGGACATCCCTCTGTGCCATGCAGAGCTGGCTCTCCCACCTGGACGGAGGGATCCCCAGCTCCAGGTTGGGCCTGGGGGACCCCATGAAGTCACCTCCCAGCTGGAGGAACCTGCAGGGGACACACTGGGCTTCCAAACTGCTGCGAGCGGAGGAGCGGGTCCCCACTGCCGCGGGTTGCGGTCCCCGGGCGCGGAGCAGCTGCCGGCACGGGGGGGCGGCTGGGGGGAGAGGTGTCTATTAAATCCCCATCCATAAGCCGCGCTGGCTGGTGTGTGTTATGACATTTATCTCCACTCGAGAGGAGAGCTCCGATAACTCACTGCCGGCACCCTCCTCAGCAAGACAAACGGCCGGCGGCAGATCAGCCGCGCTCGCTCTGCCGGGGACCTGTTTTTCCCCCCCCCCAGGAGGTGGACGGGTGGGTGCCCGGGGTCGCTCTGCTTGCCCCTCACCTCCTCATGGGCGGTTGAGTCCCTGAGCAGCTCCGGCTCTGCTCTCCTCACAGCCCCTTCACTCTGAACGCGTTGTGGGCCAGGGTCAAGGCTGGGCTCAGCTTTGTCACAGCGCCTGGTGCTCCTTAGAGAAGGGCAGCCCGTGGAAGGTGGGTGTCAGTGGGGAGGAGCCCCTGGGCTCCCAGGTGGACCCATCTGATGCCCGACCTGTGCATCACGCATTGTGTGATTGAGACCCCGCCAGTGCCGTAGGCTTTCCAGGTGAAGCTTCGAAGATGAAAAGAAGGAGGAAGAGCTTGGGAGGTCCACGGAGGCAGGAGGAGGGTGGGACGTGGGTGTTGCTGAGGGTGCAGGACCCAGCTGCCATGGGAGGGGACCAGGAGCACCTTCCGAAGGGTACCCAGGCCCTCGAGTGAGCAGGGATTCATCCACTGTGAGCTGGACCATTCTTTTCAGGGAGATGATGCAGCACCCTCCTTCCAACAAACCCCATCCAGCACCCATGGGTGCCCTTTCCAAAGCAGGATAGGAGACTCTTAGGGTGGCAGCAACCAGGATATCGGGGTGCTGGTAAATTCCCCTGGGACCCTCTCCCCAGTCTTGCAAATCTGCAGCCACCGTGGGGACATTAACCCCCGTCATCATCCCCTGTGCTCAGGCACCTATGTGAAGGGGGGGGCGATGGGGGACGGGGACACCAGCTGCAGCCACATAAAGAAGGGGAACAGAGGAGCTCTGTGCGCCGGCAACGTCGGGGTTGTGCCGGGGGGTTTCACAAAAGGCAGGAAACGCGGCGAAAAGTCTGGTACAATGGGGTCGGAAATGAGAACTTTGCTCTCGGGTTTCATCCTATGGGGAAAATGAGGGGGTGAGGGGGGGCAAATATTTTTGCTGCCGGTCGTTGCCAAGTCATGGGAGACAGGGGGGCATTCTCCATTCACCGGTGGGAAGGTGACACACCCCCCCCCTTCTCCAAGCCCCCCCCAAATCCTCTTCAACAGCTCTGTGATGTTTTCCCCACACATGCACATTTTGGGGTTCATTGCTGGTGTCGGGCCTTCTTGGAGCATCTCACCCTTTTTATTGGGGTTGCTTGGGCTTTCTCAAGCCTTCATCCATCCTCAGCATCTTCCAGCCCTTCTGCAGCCCCGTACGGCCCCACACGGGGCCGTGTGGGGTTGCAGAAGGACTGGAAGATGATGTTGGCTGCACTCTGTTTGGCTTAGCAAGGATTTCGGGGTGCAGAAGGGCTGGGGAATGCTGCTGGATGCAGCCTGTATGGCTTAGGAAGGATTTTGGGGTGCAGAAAGGGCTGGGGAATGCTGCTGGATGCAGCCTGTATGGCTTAGGAAGGATTTTGGGGTGCAGAAAGGGCTGGAAGATGCTCTCCTGTTTGGAGATACCCTAAAATCCTGCTTGGTCTCAGGGAGAGGGGGGGCACGGTGGCCTCACAGTGACTTGGAGGGGGGGGCTGCAGAGGGACTGGGAGGTGCTGCCCCGTATTCCTGGAGACCCCCTTAAAACCGCGCTTGGAAGCAGCCAGCGCACGGACGCGGGGAGGCGGGGGGGACGCTGTGCATTCAGAGCGGGGGACCCGCCGGTCCCCCCCCCCTCACCTGGGGGGGGCTATGGAAGTGATGAAAGGGATTCCCCCCCCATCCCTTAGCGACCGCACCCCCACTATAGACCCCCCTCCAAGCCCCCACCGGCGCCGGTTGCGGGGGGGCTGCGGTGCGGGGGGCGGCCCCGCTTGATGGGGAGGGGGCGGCTCCGCCGGGAAGGGGGGGGGCGGCTCCGGTTTGGGGGGGGCAGCGCATGCGCGGCCGCCCCTCGCCCTGCGCCGGGCAGCGCGGCGGGGCGCGGAGCGGGCGCGGGTTCGCCGCCGCTGCGGGCAGGTGCGGGCGGGGGGCACCGGCGGCACCGGCGGGGGGGGCCGCGCCTGCCGCCAGCCGCGATTGGCCCGGCCCGGCCCGGCTCGGCCCCCTCCGGGGGGGGTCCGGCCCGCTGACACCCCCCCCTCCCCTCCTTCTTTCGCCCTCCGCGCCCCCGATTTTAAAGCCCCCGGTGCCGGCGGGGGGCTCGGCTGCACCGGCGGCGATGAAGCGCTGCGCGCCGTGAACGCGGCCCCAGGTACGTCCGGTATCGGCTCTCGCTCCCGGCTCCGGCACCGGTACCGGCTCCGCCCGCGGCGCGCCCCCGCTGCGGTGCCCGGTGCCGGCGGGAGCGCAGGGGAACGGGGACGGGGACACCGCCACGGAGCCGGGCTGGGGACGCGGTGGGGACGACGGCGCTGTCAGGGCTCGGGGGGGACGCGCGGGGCTGCGGGCTGCCGGCCCGGGGCGATGCTGTCACTGGCTTGGGGACATGGAGGGCACCGGCGCTGTCAGGGACGGGAACGGCGGCGGCGGGGTCAGCAGCGGGGCTGGGGCCGCCGGGGCGGGTAGACAGTGGGGTGGGGGACACCGGGGTTGTGGGGGGAGCAGGGCAGGGCGATGCTGGGGGGCCCGGGGGTCTCAGTGATGGGGACGCTGGGGCTGGGGACCAGCGGGACAGGCAGGACTGGGGGACCCCCTGCCCAGCCCACAGAGGAGCGGGTGCTGCCGGGTGGGCACCCATGAGGGGTCCTCCTGCGGTGCCAGAGCCGGGTGCTCCTCCGCCCCCTCCCCTGCCTTGGCCACCCGGTTGCCCCTTGGTGCTGTCAGTGGCTCCCTGGCAGGGAGGGACCTGGGAAGTTTCGGGTCCCCGGGGAGCCCCCGGGGTGCGGGCAGGGCTGGCAGTGCCACAGGAGCTTGGCACCACGTGGGGGCAGGATGAACCCCAGCCCCCGGTGTGGGGACACACGAGGCCGGGCTGGATGGATGGAGGGATGCCGGGATGGATGGATGGAGGGATGCTGGGATGGATGGATGCAGGTGTGGGGACCCGTGAGGGGTTTGCGGCTGCCTGGGGGGGCCCCTTGCTCCCCTGCACCGGCCCCGGGGCTCGGCAAACCCAGCGCTGTTGGCGAGGAAGGTGCTGGAGGCCCGGTTCTATGCCGGCCCGGTGGTCTCCTCACCGGCTTTCGGTGCCGCTCGCCGGCGTGCGGCCGAGGCATCCGCAGGGATGGGGCCGAGGGCTTTGCCACGATGCTGCGCCGGCTTTGGGGCTCCCGGGGCGAGACAGTGAGCAGAGAGGGGGAAAATAACATCATAATAATAAAATAAATAAAAAAGAAGAGCAAATTCTAAAATAAAGGCTGCAGACTGTCTGCCTAATAAAAATCGCACCCAGCAAAGGGCCCATATTGGACGGGATCACAGTTTTCCAAGGTGCTAATTTATTCTCGCAGGCTGGGGGGGAGCGGAAAGCGTCACGTTGCCTGTGAGATGTGACGGCAGCGAGGTTTGCAGAATTCCTTTGTTGTGGGCAGAGAGGAGGGGACGCGGAGCCGGCCCCGTCGCTGGGCTCCTGCCGCGGCCACGCAGCCCTGGGGGGGGCCCCTCGTCCGACCCCCCCCCTCCTCGTTGGGGTGACGGAGGCATCGAGGCGCTGGGAGGGAGGTGGGTGCTGCGGGGGGGCTTTGGCTCTGGTGGGATTGGGCGCGGGGGATGCAGGATCAGCTCCGTGGGGTGCCCGTGGAGGGGGGGACATGTGCTGGGTGAGCAGGCACTGAAATGCCTTGGGTGTACTGGTGACACTGGGGACCGGAGTGACCCATGGGGACAGCAGAGGTCATGGGGTCTGCGTCCTAGCTGGGGGTGCAGCTGGGGGCACCCCCGGTGCCGGAGCATCCCTAGGGTGGGGAGGGCACCCATATCCCACGGCATTTAGGCTGCCTCGGTGGGTGGGCAGTGCCCCCCTTCCCCTCCCACCCACCCCAAGCCTGTGGCCCACCCCACTGTCCCAAATGTCCCCTCTGCTCTGTGGGGACCCAGGGGTCCAGAGCCACACCCCCCCACCCTGCAGCTCGGGGGAAGTTGGGGTGAGGACACCCCAAAACTGTCCCGGCGCCCAATGGGCTGTGAGGAATTAAGCTATGTTTCAGCTGAAGCTAATCACCAGCCCCGGCTTTACATATTCATGAGGCAGATGAATTATTCATGAGGTGACAGCTAGTGACAGATGTGAAAATGTTCGCCGGGGTTGGGGAGGGGGGGCGGCTTTGCACCGGTGTTATTTTAAATTTTGCTTCTCTGCTGGGGCTACGTTGCCGGTGCCACGGGGCCAGACCCCTCCCCAGGTCTGAACATGTCCCCGAGGGGATCTGGCAGTGTGGCACCGGTGACGTGGCATCACCCTAAGCCCATGACATTGCCCTGACTGTGGAGAGAGACCCCCCTCACGGTGAAATTCAGCCTCTTGGGCTGGTGGTGGCACGGCCGGCGCTGGCTGCCTGTGCCACCCTCCTTGCCCCGCAGTCACTGCTGGGGATGACGCGGTGATGCCCTTCTCATAGGGACCCTGGGCGGATCCTGCCCCAGCGGGATGGGGGGCTGGTGCTGTTCCCCTTGGCACAGAGGCTGGTGGGGCTGAGCCGGGCAGGAGCCAGGATCTGGCCGAGGCTGATCCCAGTGGTGCTGCGGGGTCTGGAATCCGGCCGTGCCAGCCCTGGGCTGCCTCGCCGGGGCTGCTGGAGCTGGATTGTGGGTTAGTGGATCAAGAGGAGGTGGGAGGGAGACGATCTCAATAATTAACGAGGCGTCGAGGCTGGAGGACGCTGCCTTGCTGCGGCTTCGGCAGCCCCCTGGCGCGGGGGTCTTCGCACCGGCGATGCTGCGTGCGGTGGCACCGGCAGGGATGGAGGCGGCCGCGCCGTTCGTCCTGACCTTGGGATAAACTTTCTGCTACCACAGCACAGGGCCCAGCTGGCCAGGGGACCAGGGGAGTCCCCTGGGAGTGTGGATCGCGGCGGGGACCTTCCTGTGTCTCCGTGGTGCAATGGGGCGATGTGGTCCCCGTGTGCTCTGAGGGCAGGGGTGCCAGCCGGGGGTCCCAAGGGAACGGCAGGCTGGGGCTGTGTGCCCTGTCCTGGGGGTAGAGGGAGCCTGGGACCCCCCCTCCCCGTTCATGGTTTTGCTTCCCTGAGGAGGCAGCGGGTGCAGCCGGTGGGGCCAGCCCATCCCACCGCGGCACCTTCACTGCTGCGAAAGCAGAACCTGCAGAAATGCTGATGTCAGGGAAGGCGACGGCCGCAGCCCGAGCCGCACAGCCCTGCAGCCCCCCAGCCCCGAGCACCCCCCATGCTGCCAGCCGGGGTGACCCTGACGGGGTCGAGAACCGGGGTCCCATCCATCCAGCCCCATCACAGAGTCCGCAGCCGGCTGGGGTAGTGGTTGCAAATCCAAAGAGCAACTTTTCTGTTTAACATTTAAATAAATGCCGGGGTGTTTACCGAGCGGCGTTTGCTCAGCAAGGACCCGTCTCCAGAAGAGCGGCTCTGGGTAAACAGCTGAGAGCTGTGAGAACTATTTATATGCCGGCACGTTAATGCAGCTCTTCAGGGTCCCTTCAGCTCCTGCTCCATCCCACCACCCTGACGGGACATGGGGCATGAAGCCGGGACTCTGCAGTTTGGGGCTGAAGGCCCCAGGTTGTGACTGGGCGTGGGGCTGCCCTGCCCGGAGCTGGAGTGGCCAAGAGCGTGGGGAGGAGGAGGATGGAGAAGGGGAAGGTCTCGGGGATGCTGTGGGAAGGCGTCAGGGAGGGAGACTCAGTGGCTGTCGTCCCACGTGGGAAATTGTCTTGTTTGCCCTTCGATGGGAAAAGTCACCGGGAAGCTGCAGTGGGGAGTATTGAGGAATGAGAAGAAGAAAATGGATAAGACCCCAAAAAAGGGGACAGTGGGTGATTCGAGGTGCTGGGACATGTATGAGCAACCTCCTCTGAGTGTCCCCATCCCACACCCACCACCCCACCCTCATCCAGCGGGTCCAGAGCTGAAAGACACGAATGGGGAGGGTGGGCAGGGGACTGCCCATCCCACGCTGGTGGTTTGTGCTGGGAAACTTCCCACCACCCCAGAAAGCCAAAATTAGCGTTTCAACGGGCAGGAGCTGCAACCTCCCTGGCCCAGGAGTGCCAAGCAATTTATTTTTCGCATAGTGGGAAGAGAGGGAAAAGTTTGGGAGCCTGTGGGATTTCCTTCTCCCAGGTTGGGAGGAAGGAGCCGCCGTCGGTGCCGTGGAGCAGCCCCGGGGCTGCTCGGGGCTTGTTGAGCTCCTGATGGGCCGTGGCTGCGGGAAGGCACCGGGAGCTGCTCCCTGCTCCGCACCCCAGGAATCACCCTCCGGAGCCGGGGTCAGGTCAGCTCCTCGGCTTTTACCAGCGGCAGAAAACCCCGTGGAGCTGCTGCGCAAGGGAAGGGGCCGCGAATGCTTTCTTCTTTAGAAGAGAGAGGATAAAACCCAGTTTTGCACCCTGCAAAAGGCCTTTTTCCAGCGCTGTACGCGGGGGGTCTCCTTTTTTTTTTTTTTTTCTCTCGCTATTTTGCTCTTTCTTTCTAATTTTGTCCCATAAAAGCAGAAGGGACAGAATGAGAAGTCAAGGGCTGGAAAATGGAGCATCGGGGATGGGGGAACCTGTGGGTTGAGCTGAAGCTTCGGCTTTGGGTATCTGGGAGAGGAACAGGGCAGGGGGTCCTGGTGTCCCCTCAAAATCCGAGTGCTCCCCAGCTCACTGTCCTGGCCGAGGAACAGCCCAGGGGTCAATGTCAGAGCTGGGGGGACCCACACGCTGCAGGGGGGGAGCACCAAACCTCATGCTGGCTCTGCTGGCGCGTGGGGGACCCTGGGTCTGGTTCAAGCTCACGGGCGTGTGGTGCTGAGCTCCAGCGTGGCCCCCTTTGGGGTCTGGGGGTGCTGCTGCCTCTGCTTGGCCGGTTTGACGGCACGGAGCACAGTTAAAATCCCAAACAAAGCCCGAGCCGGGTGTTGGTTGTGGTGGGAGCCACGCGGGTGATCTGTCCCCGACTTCCCTCCGAGCCTGGAGAACCAGATGATTTAGAAAATATTAATCGTCCTTGCAGCCAAACAGATGGACGGGAGATTTTCGGCGAGCGGCCGTGCCGGCTTTGTGCCCCGTGCGCCGCACATGGGCTCTGGCAGCTGGAGGCATCCGCCGCATCCCAACACTGGCGCCGGCTCCAGCACCACCGGCTCTGCCGCTGCCGGGCTGGGGGGCTGCAGACCCCCCGGGCTTGCCCCCACCATGGAGATGCGTGTCCCACCTCCTGCAGGGCTCCGGGTGTGTGCAGGGATGTCGCCGTGGGTGGCACTGGTGGCAGGGGACATAGAGCGATAGCCCAGCTCGGTGGGTCGATGGGTGACACACTGTCCTCCATCCCAACCCCACTCCGCCCTCGTGCCGGGAGTGGAATCAAACGCTCTCCGGGCTAATTGCGTCCTTGCTAAGTGGGGCTAATCCTGCTCCGGAGTTCCCAGCGTGGCCCTGCAGTGATTTATGGCCCCCCTGGGGTCGCCGAACAAGCAGGGGGCAGCGACCTCCCACCCCTCCCCGCTCCACTGTCGTTGCAGGTCAAGGATGGTCCATGTGATGGGGGATGTCGGCTGCTGGCTCCTGCTCGGGCTCTCCCTCCTCCCGGTCGCCGTCCTGGGTAAGTGTCGCCAGAGCCGGCGCTAATTGCCCAGTAAAGTGAAACAGCAGCAAGTAATAATCAGCCACAATAAATAGTGGCTCTGATTAATAACCAGGGGAGGTTATTCCCACCGCCTTGCCCGGGGCTTTGGGGGATTAGTGAGGGAGAAGCCCCCCAGGCAGCCACGGATCCCCCCTCCCCGCACTGGGATCCCCGCAGGCGAGACCTTAAATCCTTAATCCCGCTCGCGGCACCCCCGGCCCCCTCCTGCCGCGGAGCTGAGCCCCCCGGGGATTTGCCATGTCTCTGACCATGAGAATCCCTCCCCGTCCCTCGTGGTGGGGGGCATCACGACATCCTGTTGCACGGGGAGGGGCTTTGGGATCCCCCCCACCTCAGTACCCTCGGAATGAGCAAGGGGCTTGGGGCACGACGGAGGGTGGGGGGCCGGGGGGGATTAGTGGCCGACCCCAGTCCCCAACTGGCTGCGCTCTGGGGGGGGGCATCCCCCCGACCCGGCTGCGGGCAGGGGGAGCCGCGCCGCGGGGGCCTTCCAAGACTTGTGTGATTTACGGGGTCAGAGCTGGGAGCCTGCACAGGCTGCGGCAGGATTAGTGCGGGAGGAGGAGGAGGAGGTCGTGGTTGCCACCACGCTGTACCCCGGCGTGGGGACACCAGCCAGCTGTGGCCCAGCTCTGCGGGCAGGGTGGGGGGTGTCAGTGTCCCCACGGGTGCAGAGCAGCGGCTGCAGCCTGGCAGCATCCTGGGGGGGGACCCAGACAAGTTGGGGGTTCAGCCCCGGAGGGATGGATTTAACTGGCAAAGTCGGTCTCCAGCCGCTGGACGGGGAGCCTTCACGTGGTTCCGCTTCATCCTCTTCCTTGGGGAGGCTCAGGGGTGCCTGGAGCCCCCAAAACCCTGCGATGCCCCCCCAGTGAGGAAAAGCAGTGCAGGAGCTCCTGCTGCCCATCCCCGTGGTATCCGGGCGCCTCTCCCCGCAGGTTCGCAGGACGATGGGAAGGTGATCCACATCAACAGGGTGCAGCACCAGGCGGTGCGCGTGGGGCTGGGGGAGCCCGTGGCCCTCCCCTGCCTCTTCCTCCTCCATCCGTCCGCCTCGCTGGGGCCCAACGAGCCCCCCGACCCTCCCCGCGTCAAATGGAGCAAGGTGCGCTCGGCCACCGGCCAGAGGGAGGACGTCCCCATCCTGGTGGCCAAGGACAACGCGGTGAAGGTGGTGAAAGCCTACGAGGGTCGCGTGTCCCTGCCCGGCTACCCCCGTGACCGCTACAATGCCACGCTGCTGCTGCGTGCCGCCCGCGCCAGTGACGCGGGGCTCTACCGCTGTGAGGTGGTCGCCGGCATCGACGATGAGCAGGACCTGCTGCCCTTGGAGGTGACGGGTGAGCCGGGCGCCGGCGGGTGGCATCGCTGAGAGCGCTGCCAGTGCTGTAGTGGAGGGACACGGGTGTGTCGTGAGCCCCTGCACCCCGTGCAAGCCCCACACCCCGTGCAAGCTGTGCTCCCCGTGAAGCCTCCGTGAGCTATGGGAGCCCTGCACCCCGGTGCCAGCTCTGCACCCGGTGCCAGCTCCGTGTTTGCCGCCCTTCCAGGCGCCGTCTTCCACTACCGCCCCGCGGGTGAGCGCTACGCCCTGACCTTTGCCGCCGCCCGCCGCGCCTGCCTGGACAACTCGGCCGTCATTGCCTCGCCCCAGCACCTCCAGGCCGCCTTCGAGGACGGCTACGACAACTGCGACGCGGGCTGGTTGGCCGACCAGACCGTGCGGTGAGTTCGTGGCGCAGGCTGCCATCCCTGCACTCCTCACTGCGGGCGGCGGCGGAGCTGAGTGCCCAATGTGCCCCTCTCCGGCAGGTACCCCATCACGCTGTCCCGGCCCGGCTGCTACGGAGACCGCAACAGCCTCCCCGGCGTCCGCAGCTACGGCCAGAGGGAACCCGATGAAGAGTACGACGTCTACTGCTACGCCCGGGAGCTGCGAGGCAAGGGCGCCGCGGTGGTGGGTGGGTGGGTGCCCGGGGATCCCCCTCGCGGGTGGTGGACGTGGCCGGGAGTGCCTGCATGTCCCTACACCTCTTGGTGGCGGAGATAGGTGCTGGTGCTGGTGTTGGGCGCTGAGCAGCGTGGCGTGGAGTCACGGAGACTCCCAAAAACATGCCCATCAGGACAGTGACAAGTTTCTTTCCCTGCGTCCCCAACGGGCTCTGCATCTCTTCGCAGGGACGGTGTTTTACGCCACGGTGCCGGGGCGGTTCACGTGGCAGGGAGCCCGGCGGCACTGCCGGAGCCGGGGGGCTTCGTTAGCCACCACTGGGCAGCTCTACCTGGCTTGGCGCGAGGGCCTGGACCAGTGCGACCCGGGCTGGCTGGCCGACGGCAGCGTCCGCTACCCCATCAGGCTCCCGCGCAGGAAATGCGGCGGCGACGCCTCGGGCGTCAGGACCCTCTACCAGTTCCCCAACCGCACCGGCTTCCCCCCCCGCCGCCTCCAAATTCGACGCCTACTGCTATCGAGGTGAGGAGGAGCCGCCACGATGCCGGCACTGCGTTCCCTCTCCGAGCCCCCCACCAGCTCCGTGTCTTTCTTCCGTTGGGAATCGGTGGGCATGGCCAGGGAAAATTGCTGCGGATGAATATTTAATTGGGGGAATTAATGAGATGAATGAGGAGAGCTGCGCTGGGAGGGAGCCCAGCTCCGCGCGTCGCCCTGGCACGGCGCGAGGCTGAGGATGCGGTGCCCGGTGCTGAGCCCCAGGGCGGGAAGGGGGTGGATGTGGGTCCTCTCTGGTACCCGAGATGCCCGTCCTGCCCCTCGGTCCCGCCACCGGCTGATGCTCTTGGTTTTGCCACAGCGGGGCAGAGGGAGCCAGAGGAGACAGTGCCACCCCCACTCGACCCACCGGGCAGCGACAACGTGCTGGTGGAGCACGGCGAGGACCCGGGCGCGTCGGGGGACACCCGGGACTCCCAGCACCGCCGCTACGACCTCCTGCTGCAGCCGGGGCCCGCGGGGTTGAGCGGGGACGAGCAGTTGCAGCCGGCGAGCGGCAGCCCCGTGACGCAGCGCGGTGACCTCCCCGGGGCTGCGCCCTCACAGGCACCGGTGGCTCGCGGGGTGGACGATGGCACGTTCCTGCCTCCCACCACGTCCTCCTCACTGGTGTGGCCCCCCGAGGATGAAGCTCTCAACGTGGTGGACCAGGCACCGGTGAGCTCCCGGTGGAATCCAACCGGCACCAGCCCGGCACTGCCGGTGCAAGAACATCCTGACCCCGAGGAGCCTCTGTCCTCGCTCCTGCTGCAATCCCAAAGCCGAGCCCGGGAGCAAGTCACCGACTCACCCGCCATACTGGGGACGGTGCCTGGCACAGCCACAGAGCCCCCCAGCACCCTCCCGACCAGCTCCCGTGCCCCGAGGCGGAGCAGCTATGCCGGGCTGAATGGGCGCTACTTCCAGCTGCAGCAGCAGAGCCGGGACCCCACGGTGGCGGCCGGGGACCCGCCGGTGGCCAGAGAACCCACGGTGGCCGGGGAGCCAGTGGGGATGGTCACCCAGGCACCCCCCGTCCTGGCCCTGGAGGTGAGGGGGGCTGCAGCCAACGCGGTGGAAATGTGGAGCATCCCCAGTGCCGGCACCGAGAGCCTCCGGCAAGAAGGCACCTACTCGCCCTCCAACGCGGTGGAGGAGGAGATCGGCCCCGGTAAGTGATGCCCCAGAGGGGCTGGGGGTTGAGGGGTCCTGGGGCCAGATCCCCATGGCTGCGATGTCTCTTGCAGAGCTGGTGGCACCGGCCACCATCCTGGTGTCCCCCTCGCCACAGGGGTCTGTCTGGAGGGATTCACCGTGGTGGAGCTCCCGCACAGCCTCCCGCAACCCCGGGGCGCCCGCACGGACACCCCCTTCGCCATCCCCATCCCTGCCTGCCTCCGCGGTTCCCCACGATGCTCTCGGCCACCGGGACATCACCACGGTCGGGGCTCAGCCCCATGTCCCCGGCGCCCGGGGGGACTCCCCCCGGCAGCCTGCGGATGCTACTGAGGACTTCTCTGGGGACACCCCCTCCCAGGAGGACACACGGCCCCCTCTGCCCCCGGCGCCCTTGGTGGCCGAGGGCCCCGAGACAGCCCTGCAGCCTGGCGGGGACAGTGGTGGGGCACCGGGTTCTGGCTCGCTGGAGAGGCAGAGGAAAGCCTTGACCTTCTTCCACCTGGTCAGCCCCACTGTGGGGCAGCCCCCCACCCCCAGCCCCACCGAGGCAGCTGCTCCCCAGCCCCACGGAGGGCCAAGCCCCGTGGACCCCCATGGGTCAGCTGAGAGGCCAGCTGAGCCCAGCCACGAGCCACCGGCCGGGGATGACAGCGATGGCCAAGCTAAGCCAAGCGGTGACACGGCCACGTCCCCCCCAGCACGGGATGTCCCGTCACCTCCCACCGTGGCCGGCGAGGTGACCCTGTGGGCCAGCACCGAGCAGCCAGTGGAGCCAGCAGCCGAGGAGGGGTCCACAAGCTTCGCCCCCGCAGCCCCACAGCCCACCAGCCGCGCCGCGCCGGAGCCGGGGGGAGCAGAGCATCTCCTCCTGCCAACCCCCACCCCTCGGCAGCCCCCCACCAGCCCCGACCCCACGGGGGACCCCAGGCACGAGGATGCACCAACAGCCCCCGGTGAGGAGGATGCCTCCGGGGAGGTGAAGAGGGAAGAGCCCCCCGGCATGGCCACCCGCAGCCCCTGGCCGTCACCCACCGTCCCCCACCCGCGGGTGCCGGAGGGGCCCGAGCTCTTTGAGCCCTCCATGGTGGTGGAGCTGGGGGGTGCAGAGGGGTCCCCGTTGCTGGATGCCGACAGCGGGAGTGGTGAGGAGCCGGGGCTGGAGGAGCGGGAGCTGCTGGCCTGGGCGGACACCGGCAACGCCACCCGGCACGGTGAGCGCGGTGCTGGGGCGCTGGTGCACCCGCAGAAACGGGCTGGGTGGCGGGAGGAGCTGGGGTGGAGGTTTTGTTGGGGGGTGGTCTCTGCTTTTACGCAAAGTAATTTACTCACCGAGGAGTTTCTGCCAACCGTGGTGGGCAAGGACGGGGTCCTGGGAGCTGAGCTAACGTGAGCTGGGAAAGAACTTAATAATAATAATCACAATAACAATGGCTGGAGGGGTGGCTGCTGGCGGGAGGCTCATGCAGCCCAGCTCAGGGTGCCCTCTCTCACCCCGCAGCTCCGGCCGACCCCTGCCAGAACAACCCGTGCCTGCACGGCGGGACCTGCCGCGCCAACGGCACCGTCTGCAGCTGCAGCTGCGCCCAGGGCTTCACCGGGGAGAACTGCGAGATCGGTGAGCTGCCGGAGCGGGATCCTGCCTCCCTCTGCCTCCCCGGCAGCGGCCACGGGAGTGGGGTGACAGCTCAAAGTCCCGCTCGATCCTCCCACCGTCCTCTGTCACTGCTCGCGGCGGGGCTGGCGGGGGGGGCTGGGGGGGTCTCCGCATGCCCGCAGCTCCTGGCGTGTCCCCACAGACATCGACGACTGCCTGTCCAGCCCCTGCCAAAACGGTGGCACCTGCATCGACGAAGTCAACTCCTTCGTCTGCCTTTGCCTGCCCAGCTATGGCGGCAGCCGCTGTGAGAAAGGTGGGGAGCACAGCCCCCAGTGCGTGTCCGCCCCCCCCAAGCTTGTCACCCTGGTGGGGACACTGCCCGGCCCCTGTCCCTTTGGGGATGAGCGTGTGGAGCTGGGAAGGGGACGCAGGAGTCCTGTCCCCCGAGATGCTCCCTATGTCCCTCCTCGGGGTGCTGGGTGACCTGTCCCCACCGTCCCCGTCTGCCCGCAGACACGGAGGGCTGCGACCACAACTGGCACAAGTTCCAGGGGCACTGCTACCGCTACTTCGCCCGCCGGCGCTCCTGGGAGGACGCGGAGCGGGACTGCCGCCGCCGCGCCGGCCACCTCACCAGCATCCACTCGCAGGAGGAGCACGGCTTCATCAACGGTGCGGGCCGGGGGGTCCCAGGGGAGTTCCCAGCCCGCAGCGCTGCTCTCCAGGCACCAGCACCCTTGGGTGCTCTTTGCCTTCACCGCGGTGCCTCTCTCCGTAGGCTTCGGGCATGAGAACACCTGGATCGGGCTCAATGACAGGATCGTGGAACAGGACTTCCAGTGGACCGACAACACCGCCCTGGTGAGGCCCTCGCAGGGGCAGGGCAGGGGGGGAGGATGTGCACGTCGGGGCTCTCACCCCTCTCCCGTCTCCCACCAGCAATACGAGAACTGGCGGGAGAACCAACCCGACAACTTCTTTGCGGGCGGCGAGGACTGCGTGGTGCTGGTGTCCCACGAGATCGGCAAGTGGAACGACGTGCCCTGCAACTACAACCTGCCCTACATCTGCAAGAAAGGCACAGGTACCGCCCCCTCCCCGTCCCACAGCCCCCACCGTCCCCAGCCCCGTGTCCCTGTCCCCGTCCCAGTGTCCCCATCCCTGTCCTGGTGGCCCTGTCCCTGTCTTGCAGCCCCCAGTATCTCCATCCCCATCCTGGTTTCTCCATCCCTGCATCCCACAGCCTCCTCATCCTCAGGAAACCCCTCCCAGCCCCTCATCCAGGAATCCTCGTGCAGTTCCCCTTAATCTCCTTTTTTTTTTTCCCCCCCTTTTTTTTCCCCGCAGTCAATTCTTCCCTCTCCACTTTAATTCCTTTAATTTGCCACCATTAAAACTATTAAGTTCTCATTCCTTATCTTGAAAGTTATATTAACCTCCAGCTGCTCGTTGGGAGCCGGAGGAGCGCGCCAGCCCCTCCCGCCGTTAACGATGCGCTCGCCCCGATAAGGCCATTAATTAACGACGTAAATCCCGGGGAACACCTCCCTGCCAACTTGATGGAGGAGCCCCTCTTAAAACCATCCGGCTCGCAGTCCTCTCGTCCCCTCCCGGTGACGGCGGGCGGGGAGTGATGGGGGTCTCTGTGTGTGTGTGCCCCCCCCCAGTGCTGTGCGGGCCCCCGCCGGAGGTGCCCAACGCCTTCACCGTGGGGAAGAAGAAGGAGAAGTACAGCATCCACTCCAGCGTGCGCTACCAGTGCGAGGAGGGCTTCACCCAGCGCCACGTGCCCACCATCAAGTGCCACAGCACCGGCAAGTGGGACCGGCCCAAAATCCTCTGCACAAAACGTTAGTGGGGACTGCTGGGGCTGGGGGGCGTCGAGGGACCCGGGATTTGTGATCCCTGACCCCGTGTCCCCTCCCTTGCCCCCCGTTAGCCAGGCGGTCGCACCGAGCGCGGCGCCACCACCACCACCGGCACGGCCACCCCCACCACCAGCACCACCATCACAAGCCCCGCAAGGAGCGGCGAAAACACCGCGACCGCCTCCGGCTGGACTGGATGGAGGAGGGCCACTACTTCTAGAGCCGGGGGACGAGGAAGCACAAGGGTCCCCCACGGGATATGGTGACGTTTCCCCCCCTCCCCCCACCCCACCCCTTCTTTTATAACCCCCCCTTTGGCTTTAGCTCCTAGGATGCCCGGCCCCGTAGGGAATAGGACCCGGAGGGGGCGGCTGCGTGTGCGTCCCCAGCCCTCCCTGCATGCCCCACGCTCAGCCCCCCCCGACCCGGGCTCGAGCCCCCAGCCCCTCATGGGGACCCCCCAGCCCCGTGCCGGGGCTGTTCCTCAGCTGGGCTCTGGCCCCCTCCCCAAAGAGGGGGTTGACGTGCCAGCCCTCCCTGTATCTCCCACCTCGGCCGTCGTGTCTCGCTGGCCCAGGGTGGCTCCCTTTTTTTAGCAGCCCCCAGACCCACTTCCCCACCGCGGCACCCCGGTCCTGCCCACAGAGCATCCCCGTGGCCGGTGCCGCGGGGGATGACGATGGGGCCGGGGTCCCGCTCTGTCACCTGGTTTGGGGTTGGTTTCTCTTTTTTTTCCCCCCTTCCCGTTCGTCGTCGGGTCCCAGTTGGAGTTGGCGTGTGTGTGTGCGTACGGCGCTTTCTGATCTCTGCTGTTTGCGACGTGACTGCCGTGTCCTGAGCCCCGTCCCCCTCCTCACCCCCTCGTGCCATTTCTGACTCTACCTTTCTGTACTGCTGGACATTTTAATAAATTTTTTTAACAGTTGGGCGGCCGTGACCCTGAGCTTTCTTGGGGGGCGGTTTGGGTGCCCTGGGGATGTTTCCTTCCCAACCCTCACCTTGGTCGAGCACTGCTGGCTCGCTCCATCTTTTGCCCCCACTAAATCAGTTTGAAGCAAACCTAATCCTTCTCCCAGGGCTGGCTGTGTTATCTGGTGCCCACAAGTCGGAGAGGGATGCTGGCCAGATCCGAGCTGGGATGCTCCGAACATTCCCAGTGCCTGCTGCGAGGAGGGGGCGCAGCAGAGACCCCAGGGCTCGGGCTGGGGAGTGGATATAAGGGCTGTCAGGGTGTGTGGGGGGGGAAGCATCCCCTGGCACGGGGCAGCCCAGGGTCCCCTTGCACCCGAGGGTGGCACCAGCAAAGGAGACGCGAGAGGCCGGCTCAGCTCTCCAAAGCGGCCGAAGCTTTTATTTCATCTACGTCCAGCTCGTGCGCGCCAGGGCTGCAAAAAAGCCTCAGGACGATGCCCCCCTCTCACCCCCCCATCCTGGCATCGGCCACTTCTGCACGCAGCCAAGCATTAAGGAGCCACCAGCCCCGGGCTCGTGGCCACTTGTCTTGCCCAGCAGCAGCGCCCTGGGGTGGCCGGTGGCAAGCGGGTGCATGCGGGTGCTGGCAGGGGCTGAGGGTGCCCCCTCCTTGCACGAAGCCAAGCCCAGTGCCCTCAGTTCTTGCCCAGCACCAAGGCGGGATTTTGGGGATGGGGAGGGAGGGCAGCCCCTCCCAAGGAGACTTGCCAGTCCCAGGATGCTGTTTGCCCGCGGCATCTCCTGGGGTGGGTGGTCAGTGCTGCACGGCCCCAGGGACAGCGCAGAGCTGAGGATGAGGATGATGCCGGAGGGGGGCTGAAGCCTGCTTTGCTCTGGCTGGGCCTTTTGCACATGCAATACGCTGATCGATAAGCAAGAACTGGGGAGCCAGCCCTGGACCCGAGCGCAGGCTCCTGGCTGGACTAGTGCGGTCCTTCCCCTCCCGCTGCCTCAGTTTCCCCAAGCGTCCCTGGGCTTCGCCCGCAGCCTGCGGCACGGCGGCCGCTCCGGCGCCTCTCCCAGTCCAACGCAGGGGCTGCCCGCAGCTCCCCGCAACGCCGGGGAGCCCAGCGCACGGCAGGGGGGGGATCCCCGGCCAAGCCTGGGGGTGCTCCCGCCCAGGGCGAGCCTCACACGCGATTGGGGTGCCCCCCACCCAACGCTTTTTCTGGGGCAGCCTCGCCGGCCTTTTTGAAACAATAAACCCCAAAAAGCTTGTACTTCTTGTCGGGGAAGCCCAGGTTGCGGACGCCGGGTTCCCGGCCGCCGCAGCGAGCCCGGGGGTTGACGATGGGGTAGCGGATGCTGCCGTCCTCCAGCCAGCCGGCCTCGCAGCGGTCCAGCAGCTGGATCTTCCAGGCGGCGTAAAGCTGGCCCACCTTGGCCACGGCCGCCCCGTTGTTCTTGCAGGCCTGCACCGCCTCGGCGTAGCTCAGCTTGCGGTAGGTCTTCAAGAAGTAGACTTTGCCTGGGGTGGAGGGGAGGGGGACACACACACCCATCAAACGGGGGCTGTCGGCGATGGGGAGCCGGCTGCAGCATCCTGCATCCTTCATCCAGCACCGCACCCGCTGAGGTGGCATGAGGGGGGAGCCCTGTGGAATTTCTCCCCCCCAAACTCATTTTTTGGGGTTAGAGGGGCTGGAAGAAGCAACCACCTGGGTGGGCTCTGGGGAAGCGCGGCCACGGGGCGGGCAGATTTACGGGGGCTGTGGTGACGGCTCCTCGTGGCGATTACAGCCGCTATTTATCCTGCCTGCCACCATTAAACAAACATCGGCAGAGCCCCCCCCGCCCCCCGCACGGCCCTGCCAGCCGGGAGGAATTTACACAGCCCTGGAGCCCTCCCGGCTTCCATCCGTCTTGCGCAGCCCCGGCCTCATCCATCACCCGGCCCGTTTGCTGCTGCAATTACCTCTGTCCCCTGATCCTGCCCGGGGAAGGTGGGTTGGGCTAAAAACAAGCATCCCAGCCCCAAAAACGATGGGGCTGGCTCCTGGTCCTTGCTGGGGGTCCCCAGCACCCAACCCCTTCTTGATGCAGCTGCATCCTTTTCTCGCTGAGCATCTTCACGGGAAACACCACCCGCCCCACCCCAGCAAAATTGGGGAGCTGGGTGCTCCGTGCCTCAGTTTCCCCCTTCGCGTTACCGTTGAGGTTGGAGGTGAAGCAGAAGGCGTCGTAGTGCTCGCTCTCCTTGTGCCGATAGCCGTAGTTGCGGACCCCCACGGGCGTGTCCTTGCGGCCGCACTCCTCCCGCGGCCGGGAGATGGGGTACTGCACCGAGCCGTCCTCCAGCCAGCCCGCGTTGCACCAGTCCATCCCCTCCAGCCACGCCTGGTGCAGCTGGTCGTGGGAGGCCAGGATGCCGTCCTGCTCCAGGCACGCCTGCTGCGCCTCGTGGAAGTTCAAGGTGTAGCGACCCAGGCGCGGGTGGTAGGGGAAGATCACGCCTGGGGAGGAGGGGATGGAGAGAAGGAATGGTATGGGCGGGTGGGCTCTCCCCCACCTTAGTTTGGAGCAAAGCAGACTTGGTGAGACCTGGGGACATCCCTGGTTTCCCTGTGGGGTCCAGTTGAGTCCCAGCCTCTCCAGAGCAAGCCCAAACCAGCCGGAGCAGTGTCGCCACGCCTCCTCAGACCCCAGAAAAGGGGTTTCCCCCTTCCCTGGTGTCCCCAGGTGCAGCAGCCCGTCCCAGCAGGCTCAGAGCATCAACACAGCTGCCACATCCCGGTCCCCCTCCCGGGGCTTTACGAGGCCGTGCCGCTATCTGTCTCCGGCATTTATTAGCTGCCAGGCTGTAAACCTGGAGCAACAATAAAAGCCAATAACAGCGGCAATAAACCACGGCACACGCCAGGAAAAACAACCGGCTGTAAAGCAGGACCGAGCCCGGCTTGGCGACATGGCACCGGGAACCACGTCCCGGCCATCCCACATGGGACATGAGGACACACAGGATCCTCCATCCCCATCCCTCCTCTCCGGCACAGCCAACGTCGCTACCTTCAAGGTCCAGCTTGACCATGCCGGTGTCGTCCTCGAGCTCGTTGGTGACCTCGCACTCGTAGCGGCCGTAGTCTTGCAGGGTGACGTTGCGGATGATGAGCGAGGCGTCGCCGAAGCCATCCTCCTGCAGCGCCGTGCGGCCGCGGTAGCTGCCAAACGCCCGCCGCGCCTTCCCCAGCGCCACGAAGACGTCCACGAAGGCCATCGGCTCCGTCACCTTGGTCCACTTGAGGCGGATCTCGGCCGGGTCGTGGGCCGACATGTCGTAGTGGTACCGGCAGGGCAGGATGATGGTGCCGCCCCGGTGCGTCACCACCTTCCCTGGGGCCGTTTGCACCACGACGGCCCCGCTGTCACCCTCTGCAAGGGACACCGAGCTCAGGGGAATCCCTGTCGCCATCCCAGGCGGTGCTGGCGCATGGGCAACACCCATGGTGGGGACAAGGCAGACAGAGGGACCACATTCTGGGAGAAATTTCGCTCTTTTGAGAGCTTTGCTAACCCCAAGGAGGACTGAGCAGCTCCTGGCCAGGGCAGGGGGGACACAATGGATGCCTCAGAGACCCTGATGATGCTTTGATGGATATTAAACCAAACAGCCCGATGACTGAAGGACAGCTTCCCCATCCCACCTCAGGGGTCCAGCCCAGCTCCCTGCTGGGGCCCCCCATCCCCACTCACCCATGACATGGACCACCTTCTTCCGTCCCCGGGTGCTGAGCAGCGCATCGGAAGCGAGGGCACCGGCGAGGAGCAGCAGAGCTGCCGGGCCAGCGACCCAGGGGCCTCGGGGATGCATCTGTGGGGAGAGCAGACCCCCTTAGCACGCCCTGGCCCCCCAGGGAGGAGAGTGGCTGAGGGGAGGACTCTGAGCAAACCCATGCTCTGCCAGACCCCCGGCTTCAGCAGTGCCCCCAGCAGCGATGCTGGTCCCCAACCCGCACCCTGTTCAGGTTGTCACCCACTCACACCCCTCGTGGGGACACCCTCAAGCAGAGCGGGGGTGACCGGCCGTGCTGGGTCACTCATTGCCTCTCCCCACCGAGCCCCCCCCAGCCCCGCAGGGACCCCCGCGGCCCCCGGCCGGCGCTGAACTCCAGTTCACCCGCTCAGTTACAGCCGGGATGAATATTTCATGGCAGCCGCGCCGGGCCAGATCTCCTGAGTTATTTATGGCAGCGCTGGCACATCTGGAAACTGAACTGATGGCGTGAGAGTGGGCTGCGGCTGCCCGAGCCCCCCCCGAGCCCCCCGCGGCTGCCCACCCCGCTCCACAGTCCCCTCTTCCCCGGGGACAGCCGGGGGAAAAGCTGTGCCCGAGCCCCCCTGAGCTCCCGTCCCGGGAGATGCCCCAGATCCCAGCCCCCCCCCTCCGCCGATGTGGGAATGAGTCCCCCCCGTGGGGCTGGGGAAGGGCAGCCTGGGTTTGGCTGGGGGGTAGCGGGAGCTGGGCTGCTCCCCCGGGGGTCCCGGTGCCCGGGCAGGGGGTAGGGAGAGCAGGGCACTGCCCCCGGGGGTCCCGATGCCCGGTTCGGTAAAAAGGGGAGCGGGACAGCCTTTCCGGGGGTCCCGGTGCTCGGTTGGGGGCCGGGGAAGCCGGGGCAGCCCCTCCGGGGGTGCCGGTGCCCGGTTCGGTGAAAAGGGGAGCGGGGCAGCCCCCCCGGGTATGCCGGTGCTCGGTGGGGGGGCAGGGGAAGCGGGGCAACCCCTCCGGGGGTGCCGGTGCTTAGTCCTGGGGTAAAGGGAGCGCGGCAGCTCCCCCGGGGGTCCCGGTGCGGTGAGAAGGGGAGCTGGGCAGCCCCTCCGGGGGTCCCGGTGCTCGCTGGTGGGGGGGGCAGGAGGAGCGGGGCAGCCCCGGTTCTCCCCGGCCGGCGGCCGCGGGGCCGGTGCGGTGTTGCAGTGCGGGACACTGCGGCGGCGGCGGCGGCGGCCCCGGGGTTGCGGGACGCCGGTGCCCGGGAACGGGTAGCGCAGCGCGGGGGGAACCGGCCCGGGCACCCCCGCCCCGCCGGGAGCAGCCCCCACCCGCCCGCAGGGCCGGTACCGGGGGTCCCGTCGCGGTTCCCCGCGCCCGCAGCGGAGCGGCCGCAGCCCCCCCCGCACTCACCGTGTCTCCTCGGCGGGCGCCGGTGCCGGCCCGCGGGAGGGGCTCGGCCGCAGGAGCGCTCCGGTACCGCCGGTGCTGCCTGTGCGGCTCCGCGCAGGGGGCGGCACCGGGAGCTCGTCCCGGCCCTGCCCCGGCTCCCGGCGCTGCGCAGGGCCGACGGCTCGCCAAGGTCACCGGCCCGCCCGGCACCGGCCCGCCCGGTACCCGCCGGTAACACCCCCGCACCCGCTGGTAACACGCCGGTACCCCCGGGCTGGGCTGCGGGCGGGGAACCCGCGGGATAAAATGAGTTTTGCCGCGTAAGTCCCGCAAGAGCAGCCCCGATCCAGCGCCAGCAACCCCACCCGTGTGTACCCACCCACCCGTGAGCACCCCCACCCCCCCCGCACCCCCCCGGCCCCGGCGCGCACCCTCGCAGCCCCCCGCCCACCCGTGGGCACCCCGGCACACGCAGGGATGCCCCTTTTCCCCCGGAGCCAGTGCAGCGAGGGCAGCGGGAGCCCCCCAGGCCCCTCACCCCAAAGGGAGGAGGGGGGTGAGGTCAGGGAGATCCTCCCAGCCCCGGGTGGGCACCAGCAGGAGCCCGGTGGATGGCGTGGGGGATCTGGTATGGGGGCGACATCCGCGCGCAGAGTCCGGACACGGGTTGAGAGGCCGGTACCTTCGCTCCTTTATTTTGTAAACAGTGTTTTCCCTGCTTCTGTGTCCTTCGAGCAGCATGGGCAGGAGCACCGGGGTGGGACGGGACCCCCATGGCCCCTTGGGACCCACCGGGCAGGGAACCCGGTTCCTTCAGCCCCCCACCTTCAAGAAACCCCCAAACCTGGGCAAGGGCAGGGCTGCAGCGAGGACCCCAGGGTTCCCCCTAGCATTGGGGGACACAGCGTGGACCCTGGGACACTTCCATCAGCCAGGTCCCACCACAGGCTGCTCCAGCTGGGAGAGGGGGACTGGGCAGCAGCCCCCCAGGCCGGGCAGCACGTGTGTCACTGGTGCTTCTTGCTGACTTGCAGGCTGGCAGGAGTGGAGGGCAGGAAGAAGGCCGGGCAGCGCAGGCAGCGGTAAGCCAGGAGCTGGGGTCCCAGCGCGTAGAGGACATTGGTGAGAAGGAAGCTCCACCAGACATCTTCGGGGGTCTGGTAGGGGAAGGGCGTGCGGGCGTGCAGCGAGGAGCCCAGGTGGGAGAACTGAGCCTGGGGGGGACACAAGGGATGGCATGTTGCGGGGTGGTGGTCTGGCAGCGACGGGGTGGCCCAGTGCAGCCCACCTGGCACCAAAGGGTGTTTGGCAGGAGCACATCCTATCTATAGACCTGCTGGCTCGCTCCAGCCTATTTCTGTCAAACTAATCCTCGCTGTCGTGAAGATCCACCGAGGCCAAAGTAATTATCGGGCGGCAGCGGTGGGAACTGCCGCACGTGCAGGTTTGGATATGTCCCCCCAGGCTTGGCCCCAGCCCCTCGCTTGGGACCAAAACCCAGCCCAGGGTTCCCCACTGACTGTCCCCTCCTCACCCCTACAGCTGGGGGAAGGATGATGGGGCAGCCGTTACCTGCGCGACGGCTCCAGCAAACACCAGGCTCCAGTCGGGCAGCCAGGAGCAGCCGGGCAGCACCAGCCCGTAGATGCAGAGGCAGAAGAAGGGGAGGACGTAGAACATGTAGATCAACATCTGGGGGGACACAGAGAGAGAGTCACCCCATCCCCAGCGGCACCGGGGCAGGTTCCAGCCCCGCCACAACCCCACTCACCTGCACTTTGGGGTAGGCGACGGGGTCACGCAGGTACGGCTCGTGCTGGTAGATGTACTCGAAGCACGAATCAGAGGGACAGTCCAAAACCACCTGGGGATGCGGAGAGCAGAGGGGATGTGGGCACAGGGTAGATGCATCCACCCCGGGACCCCCACGGCCCCTCCAGGACTCACCATCCCCCTGAAGAAGGTGAATGCAATGATGAGAAGCAGGACCAGCACCAGCCCCACATCCCAGGGCCGCTGGTACAGGTGCTTGCGTTGCTCCTCTGCAACCTGGGAAAGGGAATACACCGTGTTTTCAGCTCTGCACCCTGTGGTCCAGTCCCGGGAGGGGGATAAGGCTGGTGACTCCTGGTGCAGCTCCTGCAGAGCCCCGGCACTGGCTCCCAGCTCACCTTCTCAGGGCTGAGGCACAGCGGGGGCTTGGGCTGCTGGAAGAGCCTCACCCCAGCCCAGGTGGGGATGAGGATGTAGGGCAGGTTGAGCAGGAAGGCGGGGCTGAGGTCAGAGCTGTATTTCCCTGGGGAAGGAGAGTGCAGGATAGGCACAGCGGAGTGCTCAGCGCCCGGTATTGGTACCTGCCACTCGCCCCCAGGTCAGCACCTTCCTCCTCTGCCCGCGGGGCGAGTGCCTGGGAGCAAACGCACTGGACAGAGAGTGCCTGGAGGGATCAGTAAGGGCTGGACGTGGAGTCGAGCCCCTCTCCGCATCCCCCTACCTATCATGTTCCCGAGCAGGAAGACGACGATGCTCATCATCAGAGAGCCCAGCCAGAAGAGACCCAGGTTCCTGTAGCTCTTTCTGCAGAGACGTCAGGATCAGACCCCTCTGCCAGGCTCGGAGCTCCCCTCTTCACAAAATTCGGGAACCCTCCCGCCCCCTCAAGCCCTGCTCCAGCTCTGGTCCCCACTCACCTCTGGCCGATGGCCGTAATCATGGCGAGGTAGAGCCCGTAGTGGATGATGCCGTCCCAGTAACAGATCATGATGCCGTGCGCCGTGCGCAGGTAGGGCTCGCCCTGACCGTTGGGGAGGTAACAGATCATACCCGGGTGGGGGGCAGCACCTTCCCATCCCACCTCCCCAGGGGACCCTGCGGGAGCCGGGGCTGCTCCGCGCACAGTCCCCCTGCGGCAGAAGCAGCTTCGGGGGCATCATCTGTGCTTGCCCAGGGGGAACAGGGCTGTTGATGCATGAGAGCCCGAGGTGGGGTGAGGGCTACCTCTCTGACGTAGACCTCCACGAAGCCAGAAATGTAGCCATCCTCCTCCAGGGAGATGATCAAGTCGACGACGGAGGTGAAGGAGAACAACACAAACACTGCGGGGGAGCAAACCAGCTCCGAGCGGGTCCCGCGGCTCTCCCCAAATCCCAGATCTCCGCTCCCTGTCCCTGGTACAGGATCATTCCCCACACGCCCGGGGGGCACTCACCACAGAAAAGGGGGTCCTGGAAGTGGGTCACTCCGCTTATGAAGAAGATGATGAAGAAGAGGCCGGTGAGCACCAGCACCCCTGTCAGCACCAGTGCCAGCGGGCTGCTGCAGAACAGCGGGATGGATTCAAGCACCCGGGCACAGGCAGGGGATCAAGCCCTGTTTGCCCCGGTCCAGGCAAAACCCCCTTTGCCCCCCCCAATATTGAGAGGTCTCTGCTGAAGCAGGGGGAGCAGCAGGATCAGCCCAGCACAGGTCTGGTCCCACAGCCTGTCCTCAGCGTGGCGGGGGAAAACGGCTCCTCCGGGATCTGAAATAACCCTGGGTGGGGGCAAAACTCAGAGGAAAGCTGGATCTGACACCCAGGCACGGCCGGGGAAGGGGCTGCCTCGCCGAGGCTCCTGTGCCAGGGCAGGCGAGAAACCCCGGCATGGTCCTCCCTCTCCTGGCTGTGGCAATGGGCCACTCTTACAAGGGGAAACCAATTATAAAGCAAATTGGTAACGAGGAGACAGATAACGTGTCCTGAGAGAGAAAAGAAGTTGTAGGGAAATCCATCCCGAGCTTGCTGCATCCTCTCCAAGAAGCACTTGCATCTGCTGGAAGAGCTCAGCTCTGGTCCAGCCGACACTTCAGCTACAACACAGGGGAAACATTAAGGTATTTTTCACTCAAGCCTTTAACCCTATTACCAAAGAAAAAGAAAAAGCAAAGCTGTGGCTGCTTGTCTGCGCAGACAGCGGCGTTAACAGCTCATCCTGCAGAAACACCCAATTACCAGCTCCGGCGCAGCGCGGCGGACGTGCCGACCGGGGACGAAAGGCCGGCCGTCCCCCTGCCCCAGGGTCACCCGGCTGAGAACAGCTCATTTACAGGAGGCTGCGACAACACCCAGCCCGTGTTTGCCCTGCGAGGGCTGAATCGCTCTTCCAGGGACAGGGACGGCAGCCGGGGAGCTCAGGACCCCGCGCCCGGGGACAGGATGGGTGTCGCCGCAGCGCTGAGCTGAGCTGGTCCTCAACCGCACGCCCTAAAAAGCATCCAAACCGACACGGATGCTGTCGGAAATAAAACAAACCCAAACCTCAAAACAATCAAATAATTGAAGTGTCACCGCCTAAGTGCGTTATTACTAGTGCATAATTAATTACTACACAACTAATTACTCCGACAGAATGATTAATTCAGAATTCAAACACGGATGCTGCGGTGGAGCAGCGCGAAGCTGGGGAAGTTTGGCTAAAAGTGCTTCCTGCTGGCAAAGCAAAAGCAGAAATTAGGTGTAAAGAGAGGAGTGTGAGCGGAAAGGGGAGGGTTGAAGGGGACCTGTCGGGTATGAAAGGATAGAAAGTGGTAAAGCGATGAAATAGCCCAGCGCTGGCAGGTTCTGGGGAGCGAGACTGGAAAGAAGAGGAAAGGAGCTGTTGGGAGTTTGGTTTTACATGGAAAAGCAATAAAGAGCATAAGGAATTAGGGGGGCTCTGGCCAGCCCCCTGAATTGCCGACCCTGGCACCGAGCAGCCGGGCTGGGTCATCACAAAACCAAAAGCAGGGCTCTTATCAGCCAGCGTGACGGTGACGAGGCTGGCGTGCAGCGGTGACATCAGCCACGCCGGGACACGCCAGTGGCTGAGGTGCCAGGGGGTCGTGGTCGTTTTTGGGGGGAGCAGGGTTCTGAGGAGTCCCCGGCACCTGGGGAGGCATGGCTGTGTGCAGGGGGACACCCAGCATCGGGGGTCCCGTCCCTCCGGCACTGGGGGCAGGCGGCTGGAGAGGATGCTCATAAATCCAAGAGGTGCTGAGCACCCTCGTCCCCGGGGGATTCGGGCTGTTGGCGAGCTCTGTCACGCTCCACCTTGTGCAACGAGCCTGAGCCGCCTCGCTGCGTGTCTGAGCACTGATAACGGGATTTAAAAGCCGTAAAGGCAGCCATGAACCACGTCAGCAACGTCCCGGCGCCCAGCGGCTTCTCCGTGGGCTCAGACAGGGCAGGAGCACCCGGACAGAGCCCCCCACCCCGGGCTGGACCCCAGTCCCAGCACAGACCCAGCACCCTGGACACTGCGTCCCCCTCTCCAGGTCCGGATGTGACCCAGCAGCTTGTCCAGGGTGGGCTGGCTCCCACCATCCTCGGCACAGAGCCTTGTGCTGGGCCGGGCTGGATGCTCCCCCCAGTCCCAGACTGGATCCAGCACCAGTTGGGGACAGGACTCAGCACCCTGCCCCGAGCTGAACCACCGCATCCCAGCCCCGGGGATCCGTCCCCACGCTCGCACTCACTCTGCCAAGGCGGTCGCGCTGTTGATGCCGAAGGCCACGGGGATGGCGAGCAAGGAGGGGGCGAGCACGCCCGGCACGGCGGGGAGCTGCATCCCCGGGCCGGCTGCCGCCGCCACCGCCAGAGCCCACGAAGGACTTTGGCCCCGCTGCCGGCGAGCAGGCAGCGCCCTTAAAGCGCCAGAGCCGCCCCGGGGGAAGGTCGGGGGGGTCCTGAGGTGGAGAGAACCCAACACGTGTGACCGTACGAGTGGCCGTGTTCGTCTCTGCGCTCGAGAGCTGCTCTAAGGGCTGCGTGGGGAGGATAAAACCATTCCAGAAGAGGCTTGGAAAGCTCAGGGGACTGGGTGTTGTGGGTTTGTTTTTTTTTTTCCCCAATTCATTCTGGAAACCTGAAGTACTTACAAGAGGCAAGAGGACACACCTCTTCAGATCCGTAAGAGGACGAGAGGAAGGAGTAAAGCATATGGAAGGCGATGCTTCCTCTGTGCCTTTAGTCATGAATTGAACCCAGCAGAGAGCAGGAGTTTCAAGGTCTCTGCATCCAGCTGGAAATCCAGCGTTCCCCTGACCTCCTGTGCTGCAAACACGAACATTTTCCCCCGCACCAGCCCACGCAGGGACCTGCCTCAGCGCTCCAGAACAGAGCCCGCGCTTAGAAACCTCCACAGCACTTAGGGGACCCCCCAGCGCAGCCGCTCGACCTCTCCCCTCCCTCACAAAGCCTCACGGAAGTGCCGCTGTGTCGCTCTTTTGCCCTCTTGCTCCAGAGTCCGGGGGCTGAACCGGCCGCCCCGCACTTTGCCCCGGGCTGGTTCGTGTTGGAGGAACTGGGACGCGCCCCGTGCGCCTCGTCAGCACTGAGGTGGCTCCTCGCTGACGAGGAAAGTCCCGTCAGGCTGTGCTGGGTCAGGGGACCGCGCCCGGGAGCAAGCGGGGTTCAGTCTCCAAAGCTGAGACGGGGCTGAGAAACCCCTCAGCAGCCCCGTCTGTGCAGGGAGATGTACGAAAAGCAGCGTGAAAAAATAAAATAAAATAAGAGAAGGGTAAACCAGGTAATCTGGGGTGACTTGACGCAATGCCCCGCAGCAATCCCCAAACCCCGAAGCCTCTACAAGCGTCGCTGCGGGCTTCCAGCTCTTGCAACGGCCCCTTGGGGCAAAGCAGCTCCAATTCCTTTCCCTCTCACGATCTCACGGTGCCTTCCCGCGTCTGCGCCAGCCCGGCGGTTGGCACGGCGGGCACCAGGAATTTGCTCTTTTAAAGCAAAGAGTCCAACTCCGGTGACTTTCCAGGCACAGCGCAGCGGCAGCTGCCTGTTTTGATTCGGTGTCTGAAGAGCAAACCCAAGGCGTCGTGGCTAACGATGGCCGGGAGGAGGGCGGCGCCAAGCGCCTCGCCGGGGATCGGCAGGACCGGCCCCTGTCCGAGGCTCCCCGAGCCAGGGCACAGGGGATCACACGTGGCTTATGACAACATTAAGAGAAATCAGAACAGAGCAAAGCGCTTCTTGACGAACGCAGTTATCAAGACAAGCGGCCAAGGAAGACCAAGGCTGTTGTGTAGAAATGAAGGAATAAACCATAACTTTTCGCAACGTGACGCCAGCGAAGCGCAGGGGGAGCGCTGCCATATCCCATCGGCTTTAGAGACCCGCTGGAAGGCCTGCAAGCCTCCACTTCTACAAAAAAAAAAAAGAAAACCAGCAGGGAAATGGGCAGCCCAGCTTCAGCTCCGCTGTGCTCCAGTCTCTGGGAATTCAGGAAAACCAGCAGAGCCAGGATTCGAGCAGCCACGACAGGCATCAGTGTCTTCACGTGGCAGGAACGGGGTTGTCACGGTGACCTTAATGACAAGAAGAGCTGCCAGATTTCTTACCTTTACTTCCCAATGGCCCGTGATTACTGACAAGCCAGCCCCGGGGCAAGAGCTCAGCACGAATTGACCATTTCCAACGTTTTTATTGAAAGCCAAGTCCTTGACTCTACATCGTTAAGAAAAGTTTAACAAAACGAGAATCACACGCCAAGTATCCGGACTGAGGGAAAACGAACGCAACAGAAACCAACCCAACCGTCCTCGCTTCCTCTTCTCTGAGCTGCCGGGAAGGAAAGAGATCTAGAGCAGCCTCCCAGCCTACAAACCCCACGGTTAAGACCACTCCTCCCCCAAATTCAGTGATTAAAACTAAGGAACGAACGAGGTTTATTTACAGACTGAACGGAGAAAAATTTCTGTTTGTAGGGGGGGTGCTTCTTACGACAACGAAATCCAAACAACGAAACCCAAAGGGCCTTTGACAAACTGCGCTTGAAGGCTTGGCTCCTCATCACCCCCAGCCTCAGAAAGCATTAGCAAGTCTCTTTTTTTTTCTTTCTTTGTTTTTTGTTTTGCCAGGAAGCTGGTGGTGACCTTAGTGTTCGAGAAACTAAGAGGCTGTTTCCTCTGAAGCCGCACGAATTTGCCCCGTGCCCCTCCAGCCACGCTCCACAGGGCAGAGGTAAAACCACCAGGCACTGGTTTTGTAACGTCAGCTGAAGGCCAGGCTAGAATTTGGGCTTCACGCCTGCATCAGAGCCTCCAGTTCCTCAGGGAACGGGGGCCTGACTGAGCAACAGCCCCCAAAGCTGGGTCGGAGACAGTCCGGCGTTATTGGTAGTTAAACAAAAACCAAACAACAAACCCCAAACCCCCACCCCAGAGCAGCACAAGCTCTGAGCGACAGAGGATCTCTTGCTGGGTACAGAATTCATTCCTCCTCCTACCGCGGTGCCGAGCTAAACACGAATAGAGTCCCTGAACTATTCCTGTCGGTATCTTTGGTGCTACCCTTCCCCTGTCAGCAGGGCTCCACGCCAGGATCCCTTCGCCCCTGCTCTCTCCTCCGCCCCGAATCCCACCCAGACACGGTTGTCCCGACGCTCGAGCGCGCAGGGAGCGGGCTCGGCGGGGCCTTTCCTTCTGGGTGAAAGACGAGCGTCGTGACTTCAGCAAGTTTTAGGATATTAGCAAATAAGAGAATGATAATGCAGTTTCATAACATTTCACGGTGAGATTACAACTCTTTCGAAAAATACGTCGTCCCCCCAAAGCAATTTTCAGTAGTAAGGTCGTCGTGGATTGTTCTGCAGGGAACGACAAGAGAAAATTAAATCAGAAGCGCTGTCTTTGCAGAGCAATGAGCATCTGAGCTTAATTATCTGAAAAAGCCACTGAAACGTGACCTTTCCGACAGCGGAACCCGAGGTCTGCCCATCAAAAATTACAAGTGTAGCTTTCCAGGCGTGCTGGCACGCTGAATGCAAGAGGCAAATGCAAACTCACAAGCCTTTTGCAACGAGGAAAACAATTACTCAAAAGAAACCACAGGTTCACGGACAAGCCACCCGCTTCGTTTGGACGCAGTGCTTATACGGGGTGTATGCAGCAGGTAATACTAAAACCAAGAGCTTTTGTATTAAAAAAAATAAAAAAAAGTCATAGCAAGGAAAACCTTGCACTCGTGGATGTTTTGGTAGCGATAATTTGATTCAGTGTGAGGAGAGAATCAAAGAGAAACTTTCACAGCGTTCGCTCTCTTGGCTGAGCACTAAAACACTCCCACCCTTACGAGAACCGCGCAGAAGCCTCAATGGATTCGTCACCGCGTCTGCTCCGGGTTGGGGACCACCTTACCAGAGGATTCGGTCGGAAGCGGTAGGCCAGCATCATCCGCTTACGGAACGCCTCGTACTCGTCGTCCTCCTTGGTTAGCTCGGCGGGACGGTCGATGCCAAAACCAGCTCCGTCCACAGCGGTCGTTCCCCTGTTCGGAAAGAGGGCACAAAGGCTCCGAGGTGAGAGGACGTGACAGGTCACCTTCCTCGTCACCACATCACCACAGCTCGTCAGAGCTCGGAGCAGCAGGGTCGGGGAGCAGGGGGGCAGCACCACATCGCGACCCACAGCCGATACCGAGCGGCTTTACGGCATCTGCCACGTTTCTACGTCGCCTTTCGGAACCGACGACGCTCGCTAACGTCAGGTGGAAGCGGCAGCATCGATGTGCACTTGCTCAACCTTTGGCAGGTGGAACAGAAATCCCGTCTCCGCTTCGTCCCCCTCCCGCTGAGCGGTGCCCTGAGCTGTCAGACAAAGTCCTGCCTCCCGTCCCTGCGCCCCACAGCAGCCCGAGAGCAGCAGGAATTTCTCTCCAGCCGCAGGAGCACCTTCTTATCCGTTCTAAGAACATCAGAGATGGCAGAGGCCAAGCAAATCGCGACCCTTGTTCAACCCCGCGACGGCCGTTTCTGAGCTTTGCTCTTTTGATCACAGCGATTCTTTATCGCGGGACGTGTTTGAACCGACAAGCGCGTTGCCAGAGAGATCTTCTCGTGAAAGGGAAGCAGAAGCGCTTTGGAGAGACACTTTCTCTTATGCAGTAAACAAACAACTGTTATTTCTAAAAGGATCAAATGCTAATAAATAATCCGAGTATTTCCTATCCCCAATATTTGCTTTTGAGCTTCAGCATATGTTACCAGCAGATGATCCACCCAAAGAGAGATGCTCATCTATTTTTGGACAGAACTCTCATGACGCAGGAAGCGCGATCAAATCTGAAAACTTGGGTACAGATCAGTGATGTCAAGAAACGCACGATCACACACCCAGCTCTCTGATCCGGACTGAAACATCTTTTAAGCAGAGGTCTAGAGGGAGCAAACGCTGGCGAGCGCTTTTCACCCCCCAGCACACCAGGGACGAGCTAGCGTGAGTGCTTCAGATGCAGACGGCTCTTTAATACTTAAATTTGTGACTATAAAGACCTGACTTAATCCTCCCATGCCCCGGGAAAGGTGGGGTGCAGACCAGTCCCATCTTCACTTTATAGATGCGGAAGCTGGGGAGAAGGCACCTCTCGGCAGAGCGCGCTACGCAAAGTGAGATCAGAAACAAAATGCTCTTGGCTCAGATCGTACCTCCCGCCCGGGATAACGGAACCACGCCCGGCCTGGGTGGGGAGGGAACCCCAAAGAATTCAGAAATGATTTTTCTCCTTTGCCGCCACGATTCCACATGGTGTTAAGGTGATGAATTGTGGCCAGATTCGTCGCAGGTGCTGCCAGCAGGGCAGGAGCATCACTTACCAGCCCAAGAGGAACGGACTAAATCAATAGGAGAAGAGCTCTGCTTACTTGCTGACTGGGTTTTTAATCCCCTGCCCATCCGAGCCAAGGCCCTCGCCTTCCTTCCAGCCCATCTTCATTAGCATTTGATAGCCGATGTTTTCCACAGTCAGTTTGAACTCCTTGTATTCGGAATAATCTGGCTCACGTCCCTCCTGCAGAGACACAAACGGTAGCATCGGTTATTTTTTCTATATACCCACCTTTGTGGGTCAGAGGAGGGGGGAAAACCAGTTTTAGCTCCTCAGAGTCAGGCTGGTTCTGCCGAACAATTAATAACCAGCCCCATTCCTTGGGATTCCAGTTCTGCGCCGCCACGGAGAAGAAAACAGGTAAAGATAAAGCACTGCACAGCCCCATAATCTGCAAGAAGCAGGGAATGTTACTGGGAGATTAAGCCGAGAAACATTCAGCTCCTGAATTTAAAGTTGCTCACTGGATCAAGCTTCAGACACGGTTCTTATTGAAGCCAGGATCTCCAGGGAACATCAGACCCCGTGCTGGCAACATGAAAACATTTCAGGGGACGTGCCAGCATCAAGAAGTTCTGCAGTTTAGGAAGAATTGGCAGGTATTGAAGTGCTTTGCATAAGCTTTTCGTGGGCTTTCTATTTTCACTTTACCGCAATCATCTGGATAAAAATTCAGATTTTCCTTGCTTGGCACCAGCAGCCACTTATCCAAAACAGGAACAGCCGACAAGTGGTGGGGACTTTGACAGGTTTGTCTATGCCTTCAGCTCACCCTCAAATACCGCCCCCCCGATAGTCTGCTCCCTGATTTGCTACAGCCATTTCTCTGCAAGGAGCAAAAAACCCAACTCCTCGTTTCCTCCAGGGCTCCCAGAAGTACCTCAAGGCCGCCAGGCGGCTAAAAGCTGGGGAAAAAAGGGCTCCGCACGCTCCAGGCCTTTCCCTCACTGGCAGGGGACAAGCGCGAAGCCGTGCCACCGCCCTGTGAAGCCTCTGCTAGTTCACCTTCAACGCCTTGAACGTCTCCATGAATTTCTCCAGCTCGTCGGGCGGAAGAAAGTCGCCGATGAAGTGTTTCCCTCTGCCCATCTGGGTGAGCTGCTCGGCCCACTCTGCCCAAGACACAGAGGAGAGAAAACAGCGATCACGCGGTGCCCCGCTGGAGGTTTCAGAGGGTTTGGGAAGCATCGAGCCTCACGGCAACGCCGGGTTTGTTTTCAACGCTCCCGACGCACCTCGCGTCTTGTCCATCTCCATGCGCCGCAGCTGGTGCTCCCACGTCCCCAGCTCGCTGTCCACCTCCTCGTCGCTGTCGTAGCCGTGTTGGTGCTGCTGAATCGCTTTTTCCCACATCATCTGCATCTCCTGCATGGCTCGCTTGTGCTTCATGATCATGTCGTACATCTGCTGCATCTGGGGGCGGGGGGGAGAAGAGACACGACAGCTCGGTGAGACAACCCCTTCGCCCCGCAGACACCAGGTGACGACAACTACGAATCCGAAGGGGCGGCGCCGGCGCCGGATCCCGGCCGCTTGCTCCTCGGCTCAAACACGGGAGCGTCACGTGCTGGTTCCTCTGACACAGGCACCTCGACACCAGCACCCAGGACTGCTGCCACCCCGCCGAGCCCCGAGATCGTCCTCACGTTCTGGCACGAGCCAGTTCCCCTCTCATTCCCCAAAAGCTGACGGGTATTTGCTCGCCTCCTCCCCGCTGCCAAAGCAACACGCAACCGGCTGCAGCTGCGACACAAACAGCCCTTATGGATTTTGGGTTTTAGTTTGGCAGGGCAGCAATTGGCTGGCTCAATTCAAATTCCCCAAAGTCCTCTAATATTTCTGCTGACTGCAGCATCACATGATCCTTAGGCATTCAGCACAAATCCTAGAGATTTATTTGTGGGCCACCGGGAAAGTTTCTTTGCTGCCTCCACCAGCCGTTTTCCCATCTCCGCCAGCCGCGCCGCGACGCAAGGCGAATTCGGAAATCGTTTCAGGGCATTACCTCCTGCTGCTCCTTCAGCTGCTTCTTCTGGGCTTCGGAGAGCTCCGTCACACCCACCAAACCAACCGGCTTCCCTTTTTCATAACCAAGACCCTTGAGGTCCTGAACTGTAACAAGCACACGTTAAAAGACTTTCAAAAATCTGACACAGCTGCCCAGAACCGTATCTTGAGATTCCCCGCAATGAAGTTTTACGCTCATTTCATGGTTCCAGCATCAAGACACTCGGCTGGAGTGGGACTGAGGAACCCCAGGAGCAGGAAAGCCGCTGGGTCGCCCCTCGTGGCCCCCCAGCTCGGGGAATTCCCCCACCCCAGCCCGAGGCTCTGCCCGGAAAGCGTCAGCGGGTTCGCAAACCACGTCTCACACCCTCAGAGGTCACAAACTGCTCCGCCACCCTTTAAAGAAAACCCATTCCTCCTCAAGATTAATTCTCCTCATCAGGGTTCCTCATGAACTGCAGCCACGGCACAGAGCGACACTTAATTATTGGGAACTGAGTCACGAGCAGCCCCGAGCCCGTCAGCGTTACTGTCCAATCTGCGCGCGTCGGTGCCTGCTGATCGCTGTGTAAACAGCAACTCCGCTCACAACGAAGAGTAAACGACCACATTAGAACCAAGACACGAGCACTAATGCTGCTTTTGGAAGTCGCCGTTCCCCGAGGAGATTCCAGTTTCTAATCTACAGGCTGAAGAGCAGCGCTGCCAGGGACGCCGGCCCCGCTCTCGAAGCCTCCGCGCAACAATCCCGCTGACGTCTCCTCCTTTTTCTGCAGCGTCCCCTTTTGGGAAGCTGCTCCTTTGGAATGGTTTTTGCTGTTTTATCAGCTAAGCCCTGAAATTAGATACTAACATCTATCTGGGCAGGGCACCTACCGATTTCAAATGACCACAGAGCGCTCCGAGTTCAAAGGGCAAGTTAAAGGAAAGTGGGAGCGGAGGGAAAGGAAGCCTGTTTGTCATCGCTGCACCAGGAGAGAAAGCAACAGAAACGCTGCTGGGGCGGCAAGAACAATCCACAGCGGAGATTGCCTCGCAGACTTGGGTCCTATCTATCTAGCAGGGCTGGCAGCTTCCCTCTAAAGCACCTCAGAGCTAAAGATCCCAACAATTAAATATTGAAGGGATTAAAAGAAGACCCACAACCGCGCTCGAAAGCGCGCTGCGTTTTTCAAGACCAGGAAAAGGATTTCTTCCTAATGGCTGCAAAGAGCCTCCATTTGAATGTAAGTCCAGACCACGGTTAAATTACGCTCCATTAATTATTCATCATCTATTAATTATGAAGCCCGATAACAACAGGATCATCGTTCATGACACCAAATGTCTATGCAGTATGCTAATTAGGGCCCAGGGGTTGGCTTCTCCCTTCCTCGTGCTCGAAGTCGGGGCAATCGATCTGAGCTCTCTCATCTGCCCTCCTTCCCCGCGGGCTTTCGGCCGAGCAACTCCACGGAAGCGGCTTCCGAAGCTCCGGCCCCCCAAGGAGAGCCCAAAACCAGCGCGGCCGCCCTCCCTTGCGCAGCTCCAGCCTCCGCACGCTCGCCCCGGAGTTACGTAAAACACCGCAAGGGGTTTTTCCAAATGGAGGGACGGCGAGAAGCCACATCACACCAGGCGGGGTGCTCAGGGATGCGCTCTCAGCTCATCCAAGAAATAAGAACAAAAAGAAAAATAAGGCTATAAACTGCCCGATTTCCGTCTCGGAGAGAACAGAGATGTGGAAACAGTTTGGAGGAACACACCACGCTAAGAAGGATCTGGTCCCAAAGGTTACGGGAGCCTGGGGCCCTCGGGCATCAGCCCTGGCCCAGGATTCACCTCCTGTCCCTAGGCAGGGGAGAGCTTTCTCCGAACGCACCGAGGAAGACTCTCTGCCCTTCACAGAGGTCGGCAGCTCTCTGGCTCAGCTCTGAATTGCATAAACGCTCCGGCTGCGAGCCAGCACGGCTCTGGAGGCCCCGCGAGCTGGTGGCTTGCCAGCATATATAACCACCTTAAAGGGGAAAGGTGAGGCCCTGGCATCTTCTTTTACTTCCCAGAAAGCATAAGCCACTGCTCCTTCTCGCGCTAAAACTACACCTGGTTTGTCTGAGTGCTCCGGGACCTCGCAGGCTTCCCACCCAGAGAGGCTGAAAGTCACTGCAGAACTTCAGCTGGGAGAGATTTTTTTGCAGGCTCGGCCCAAAGCGTCACAACACAGGCAAAGTCGAGAGAAAAAAAGCAAAGCTCCACCCCAAGTCCACATCCGAAGACAGACAAGTCTATTCATAAATAAAGATCAGTCAATTAATTTGCATAAAAATAGGTGAGGTTTAGAAGTTCTTTACGCACCAGGCGAACGCTCTGCAAGAGATAAGGGGATGCTTCTCAGTCTCATGTTCAGCAGGCTTGAGAAAAATACTTTTTTTTTTCTTTTTTTCTTCCTTGAATGACATCAGCTTTGCCTACAGGGTTAATGGTGCAGTCTGTCTGCAGCATTGGCAGAAGACTACCTGAAGGTTTATCCCTTTCCCACACGCCCAAAGAAGAGCTTGTTAGGAGAGAAGTGAACGTCCTTTAAGGACAGCAGGAGAAATCCCAATACAGAAGTGCCTGATTATTTTTTTTTCCCTCCACACTCTGAAGATCTCAACTCAATTAAAACCAGTAAGACCCCAACCAATCCAATACCCAAAATCTAATGACAGCCTCCAATTTCCCATTAGTCCACCGAGTTCACTAATCACAGCATCTCTCCCCTGTTCAGCGTTTCAGATGTATTAGTCCCTGCAGGACGTACGCGGTTAAGTGTGTCGATACCAAGACATTTAAGGAGCCTTGTTTCTGTCCAGAAGGGCTACAATTCCTCCTCTCCACGATGCTGATTTATTACTAAGAGCAGACAGGGAAAGAGTCACAACAGCCCTCCAATAATTCCAAAACAATTGCGAAAGGATAAAGGACTAAGACATATTTAGGTCCCAAAGCACACTGTGCAACCTCCCCAGGACCGGGGCTGTGATCTGGAATTCTCCTCACCTGTCAGGCTCAAGATGTTAATTCTAAAAAGGGATTAGTCCACCCGAACCGATAAAAAAAAAAAAAAAGAAAATCAAATCCTTCCCCCTGCAGAGCATTAACAGCGCATTAACGGTTGATTTGTTATGCCTGGCGAATTGTTTGCTGCCCTTTTCTTCGACTTGACACAAAGCCCTGCAGAAAGTGAGCGTGACCACCAGGAGTATGTCCCTTGTCTAATTAAGAGGAGGCTAAGGGAGCCAGGGGAGGTTTCAGGGGGAAGCACGCTGGAGGGAGCACACAGATACCCCCGCAGCCCCCCTTGCTGCAGCAGGAGGTATTAAGGTGGAATCTGATGCTTGTTTTGACAGCGCTCGCCCAGCTTCATCAGCGAAGCTTCATTACTGTCCGTAAGAAAAAAAAAAAAAGAAAAAAAAACCAAACAACCCAAAACTCCAGAGGCACAAAATCTGGAAAGGCTTTTGCATCTGATTTCTGCCTTACTCTGAGCAGCAACTCAAGGTCAAACAAACCAGTTGCTCAGGTTGCTGCCTCGTCCTGCACAGTCAAGATGTACGGCCGGGGCTTCTGTGCCATCAGAAGGTAGAAGCCCACAGGAACTCCTCCTCCTCTGCATCTGAAGAGCTGGATTGGGAGATAATTCCCTCCTTCCTTCCTGACCTCGGCAGAACCAAGAGGCCCCGCAGCACCCGGAGCCAACCCTGCACCTCATCCCACCCTGAGAGTCAAAGCTACGGAGGGGTCGGCAATTATCTCCTCTCAAACCCAGGGACTTGCTGGGGCAACGGATCCTACGGGGTGACCACGCGTGGAGAATCGCCCGTGGTCTCTCCCCGCAGCTCCGAAAACGGCACCCTGCTTTTCTGTTACTTGGCCCACTGCACCTGTTCCGCTACTGCCTTTTGAAAACGGTCCTTACCGAGACAAACACTTATTGCTTTTCCTGTGACTCCAGCCTCGGCCTATTAATGCTCTCAGTTTGCCGACCGCCTCATCTCACATCTCCTCTTTCTCGTTTCCACATCCTTTTCCCCTGCACCACACTAATTGGGCAAAGGATTCAAAGCTGACACCTTAAGCGCCTGCATCCACCCGCTCTCCTCGAGCGACTCCATTTCTGGGTGCGCCTCCAACAGCCTCATTCCGTGGGGCCGGCACGGCTCAACCTCCACGAGCTCCCCACAAGGGCCTCAACTGGAAGAATTCGCTTCCAACTCGAAGCGAGCTGCACCCCCCTGGGTGGACTTAGCAGGTGATGGCACAGGAGCGTGAGCTGGATGAGGACTGCGAGCACCGTCCGTCACGGAATGAATCGAAACGGGGATAAATTGGAAGTGGAAGACACGCGGCCGCCAGCCCTTGGGGAACAGCTACTCCCCTTTAGCCTTCTGATCAGCGAGAGCGCGATGGAAGTGCTGCCCAGGGATTTTACCCTACCACGGGGAATAAGCGCAGCTCAGCCTTTGATACTTGTTTCCTGACAGACTCTCTTCCTGAAGTGAAATAGCTCTAAAGAGCGTAGAGGCTGAGGCTGTAATGAGCTAGAGCACAGCGGGGTTTTAAGATAGCTGGAGAACGATAAGATCCAATCCCCGGCGTCTGCGAGATAAAGTGGTTTATCTGGGTTTCCACACAGGGGAGAGGTAGCTGCTAGATCCAGCTGAAAGATTGGGGGCTGGTGACCAAGGAGATTACGACGAGAGAGAAGACTTGCTGGCTTTTCTGCGTACAAAGCTGGCTGTGCTAAGGCAGAACGCGCTCCCCAGGAAAAAAAAAAAAACCAGTTATTTGACACAACACACAGACCCGCTGACCTGAGAGAGGGGAGGGAGAATCCAGCTGTTGGACGAGCTGCGGGAGGGGCAGTTCGACCTTGTCCTCCTCCGGCCCCCACCTGCTCTTCCGCTTCTTTTTAGTCGTGCCCGTGGCTGTGGCAGCAGCCGCTGTAGCTGTCGCATCAGGTGGAGTCGTGGAGGACGACGGTGAAGGTGAGGGCAGGGGTGAGGGCACAGGCAGAGGGGAGGGAACGGGAAGGGGCAAAGCCGAGGGAACGGGCAGGGGCAAGGCTGGGGGAACGGGCAGGGGCAAAGGCAAAGGTGAGGGAACGGGCAAAGGCAAAGGTGAGGGCACGGGCAAAGGCAAAGGTGAAGGCAAGGGCAAAGAGGGCAAGGACAGAGGTGACGGTGACGCCTCAGGACTGGTCTTCCTTTTCAGGCTGGGCTCCACAGGCAAGGGGGCACCCCCGGTGCTGGTTTTGGCCTTACGGAACTCCTCCAGCTTCTGCCGGTAATATTTGTAGCCTTTGCTGTTTGGCTCATATAAAAACCTACGAAACAAAATTAAGAAAACAAAAATAAAATAAAGTTTAGATGTACCGGTACGCGCAGGGGTTGGATGCAGCAGAGTTTGCTTTCCTGCGAGGCTCTTCTGGCACAACCATCCTTCCCCCACAGCTTCCTTGCTCTCCAGCACCATCCTGCGTGGACGTGTGCGCAGTGCAGGGCTCTGCCTGCTCCGCACGGGTCAGCCTGCGAGCCTGTGGGATTGGGAAGCCCATTTCCCACCCGCGAGGCAGCAACAGCTATTTTTGGGTTGCCAAATAAACGCACGGGTGCTAAAAAAAAAAAAAAAAAAAGCGTCACGTCACATTTGCGGAAACGCAAATTCCCCCAGAATTCACCTGCCCCTTCCTGCTTTTGGAAAAACCGCGAGGGCTGTTCCACAGCACCCTGGGTTTCAGCTCAAAGAAAACCAACCGCTCAGGTGTTACCGCGGGGAACGCCAAACCGCTGCCTAAAGGAACTGCTCCCAAGCTCTCTATTCAGGAGCGAAGCGCTGACATTACCAGTTTGCTTAATGACACCGCGACTCCCCCTTCCGCTCCCTCACACACCAAAACCCGTCGCTTTATTCGCTGCCCCTTCCAGAAACGGGCATCTCTGACCTCGTGGGTAAAATAAAACTCCTTAGTCTCCGGGGCAAGAACACGAACAAACCCTCACTCTAGCAGCTACACACACAAAAAATAAATCAATCGATGTAGTCACATTTGCTACAAACACGTTATCTTTTTGGGCTCCCTCTAGTTCAAACACTTTACACAGAAAACCTCTTTTCCAAACTCCACCATTTCCCCTTTCTAGAGGATCAGTTTAACACAGGTGTCACCTCTCCTCGGGACAGTGCCTGCTCCCACAACAAAATCCAAGAGACGACGGGGACCTTTCCCATCTATCGCTGCACAAAACACGACCTGCTCTCTACTGTGTTCTAAAATTCACTAAACGTGGTCGCGTACCCCTCCACTCGAAGGACAGCATTAAGGATTGCTTCAGGACCTGGAGGAGGGCAGGACACGGCCGACAAAATCCAACCAGAGGAGACTGGGTTTAACTCGATCGCGCTCAGGGGGGATCCCGGCAGCGGTTTAAAGTAAATACCGAAGCAGCTCAGACATCAGAGCATCTGTCTGATGTAATTCAGAGCCCCGGGGGAGCACCCCAGAGAGCCAGGAAGCAGTCGATAAACCGCCAAAACATCAGCAACAAGAAGAAGGCTGGCTGAGCCCCGCTTCCCTGCCAGGGAACGCACCAAATTGTTTGTAAGAGCAGAAAAATGAAACCCGGATGAGGCCAAAGGGAGGCATTAAACAGCTGTCAGCGAGCGCCAAAGAGAACAACTCGCATCCGAAAGGCCGAGGCAGATATTCCAAGGGGGGGTCTAACGGCGAAGGAGCGCTACGTGCACGTTAGTGAGGATGCTGGGGAAAGAGCAAGCCAGGAAATTAATTGGGCAGCGGCGGGATGAGTGGGGCACGGGGCCCCGCAACACAACAGAGCTACGGGGAAGAGTACAAAGGTTAGAAGTGCACCAACAGAAAGCAGGTGAGGGGGGGCAGCAGCTGTGAATTCAGGAGGGAAAGCGAATCGATCCCGCCCTCTCCGCCTCTTGCTTTAAACCGCGGAGCTTGAGAACGTCAAAGCGGCAGCGCCGCGGAAGCGCGCCGCCCTCGCAACTTCAGGCTCAACGCAACCTCGTCTGCCGTTTCCCCTTAAAAAAAGACCAGACCAGACCCACGGGCTTCTTCCCTCACCTGAAAGCGGGGTTCTCTCGGTTGTTCTGCAAGGCGATAGCTTCCACCTCGGGACCCCCGTCCGCCACGAACCTGGCGAGTTTCTCGGCAGAGTTCTTTGTCTCTTCGTCGTCTGGGGGTGAAACTTTAAGCAGGCTGTCAGTACTGGGCCCAACTCACACAAGCAACAGTCAAAGCCTATCTGTTCTAAGAACCCCAAGAGCAGAATGAGGGCAAAAAGGTCGAGTTTAATTTTGAAGAAACGTTTTACACGTAAACAGCCATCAGAGTTTACATCCCCCCAAACCCCCCCCCCCCGGACACTGCGTAAGGTTGTACGAGAGCGAGCACGGCAGCGCCCGCCCGCGCGCCGGCGTCCTCTGCACCCGGAGCTACTCGGGAGGAGACGAGCTCGCAAACGAGCTTTTATCTTCAAAGGGGTTTCTCTCTACCACGGAGGAAGTTTCTTCCCCGCGTCAGGAAGTTTTCCACGGGGCTACACGCCGGCGCTCGCAATTATCTCCAGTTAAAGGCTTTGCCACCGACGTCCCCAGGAGGGGTGGGAAGGTCTTGGAGAAAGTGGAGAAGCCACTCGTACCTACTGCCACCGCACAGAGCTGCTGCTCAGCTTAAGGGGAAGGCTGCAGGACGGAGGAAATTCTCCACAGAACAGTCCCAATCCTCACCTGGAAGAGGTGGCTACTGCAGCCTTCGCCCCAAAGCCCAGAGAAGGCTCCGATCGTTAATATTTCGAGCGTATTTCATGTTTATAAGGAGCCAGGCAAATACATTATTCAGCCACGGCTGCAAGGGTTAACGCCCCAAGCAGAAAATAAAAGCTTCTGATAAGGAAACAGCAGCAGAAATGGGGACTACCTTCAAACCAACCAACCAGCCACCGTTTTAATTTGTCATCAATCAAATAAGAACACCTGAGAAAAAGCACTTTTCCTAAATGCATTTTCAGGGCCGAAACACTTTCTGGAATGGAGAAATACCAGGAAAAATCTCTTCCAAGAGCCCTTTCTGTAGAGCACAGGCTTGGGAAACGATCTCTTTGGCACCAGAGCTCGATGCCACCAGGGCGATGTCTGATCGCCGGCTCCTCCCATTCTGGAATTTTCTTTACCGGCAGCGGGCTGACAGCCAAACGTCACCGCCAACGCTTCCAGAACGGACGTGACCAGCAGCTCCAGAAAGCAAAGGAGTCCAATTTGCCCTACGCAGCTCACGTTCTCCAGACCCCACTCTTAATTACCTTTTTGAGAAGAGGATGCCTGAGAACTTTGATTCTCTTTTCTTATCTCTGCCACTTTCTTTCTGTAGTAAAGGAACTCTCTGCTGTTCTTATCATGCAAAAACCTGGGGCGGAGATGGAGGGAAGAAGGGCAAAAAAAATACGCATCAGCAACAACTCTGAAAACATCGATGCTCTGGGATATAAATAGCTCAAGGCAAAAAACACCCCACAGAACAGCTAAATTTGGTAAAACGTGGATTGCGAAGCCTCCAGCCTCTACAAATGCACACGGCTTCAATCTAAGGACTGGCGCCCACACTTTTTGCGTCGCTCGAAGGGAAGTAAGTAATTGTCTGCTCTGATACAGGAGGGAATCCTCCGTCAGCGGAGGCTGAACCGGCCCCGAGCTGGGGTCCGGCACCCGCCCGCGCTTTCGGAAGACAAGAGTCATCGCCCCACTTACGAAAAAGCTGGGTTATCCTTGTAGTCTTCCATAGCCACCTTCTCTAACTCCGGTCCCCCTTCAGCGACGAACCTAGCCAGCTTTTCCACCACTTGTCGGGTCTCCGCATCCTCTGGGGGTAAAACTTTAAGCAGGCTGTCAGTACTGGGGTTCAACTCACACACCAAACAGGCAACAGGTACATTACTTCTAAGAACCACGGCGGCAGACAAGAGTAGAACGGGAACGGGAAGAGAAAGGATGAGATGAAAGCCGCAGAAATCACAAGCCCTCGGTTACCGTCAGCCTCTGAGCTCCCCTAAGCAGGAGGTCGGTGCTCTGGCTCGATTATCCCTGCGGGACACGTCCTGGGGGAACCGAACGCAGGATTTTGTGTGGGCAGCAATAATTTGGGCAGAGCACACAGGGGCGGAGTTGCTCGCCCTGATCTACACCAGATTTGGACAAAGGGTCCACCTGCATCTTCACTCTCTAGGGCCAGAGGCTCTTCTTACGCTCCTGCAGCGCGTTTCGCGCTTCGGTCCCCACTTACTCAGGTTCCGCCTTCATAAATCCCACCCGAAAGAGTTGAGACGCGGTTTTGTAAACATATAATGAAATTAATTACGACACAAAGCTGACTGCGACCGATTCAGCGGCTCCAATCTAATTTTATACTCGATTAATGCGCACGCATGAAATTCAGATTATTAAGCAGATCTGCCTTCTGGCTTCCCAGCCCAGGCTATCCAGAAAAATTGGGTTCTTTAAGCGCTGCAATATTCTCTGTCGCTTTTCTGCCCCACTTAAGGCAGTCAGGACCTAGAGTTGAGATTTTTCTAAGGAAACTTTGGCAAGAGGCGGGAGCTTTGATTTCACCCGACCACAGCTCTGTGCCCAACACGTCATCTCACGTATCAACACACGATTCCTCCCCCCCGCACGGCCACATCCAGAGTGAGCGAGGACTTTTCATTTTCTGTCATTTAACAAACTCCGATTCCGCTCAAAATACAAACACTGCATCTATATTTTTACCACAAAACAGGCGTCACGCGTTTCAGTTTGTGCGAAAAGCAGAATTCTTACAACTGGCAACCAACCAAGCTCCCCTAAAAGTCGACCACGTTTCTTCCCCACGCGTGACTTTCGCAGACGTATAGGCTGCCCAAGCGCTCGCTTTGAGAACGCTGAGGAAATGAATCTTCCCAGGCACAAACCAGACTCAGCCTAAGTAGGTCGGGTGCCTCATATCCCAAGCAGAGCTCAGGCTGGAGCAGGAATCTCTCCGCAGCGCCCAGTTCTGCGCTGCCCTGCCGGAGCTGGCTCTGGAGGAGCTCTGGAGGAGGCCCCCCCAGCGCTAACTGTCGGCGTTTATAGGCTCACGATGCACAAACCTGCCCTAAGGGCACAAATCCCCACCATAATGGTGAAAAAAACCTCAACCCAACATTCTGCTGGGGAAGAGACCTCCCCAGGGCACGGGGACCCGCCCCCCAACCGGAGCGCAGGGCGTCATTTACCTTTAATTTCCAACCACTGCTCATAATCCTCCTCCTCGTCTTCGTCGGGCGACTGAAACACGCTGAGGCGGTTAACGACCGGGCTCTGCTTGGAGTGGGAGTAGCTCCTCGCCTGGTGCAGCATGCTGCTCAGGACCTGCCCGGGCCGCTTCCCAAAGAGCGGCGGCTTCTTCCCGGCCCCCGGCGCGGAAGCGTTTGCCGAGTTATTGGCAGAGCTTGGGGGAGATTCTTCGAAAAAAAAAAGAACGAGGGGAAGGGGGTGGGGAGGGCGAAAATAACTCTCCTGCGCGTCCTTACTGCTCGCGTCTCAGGTTTTAAAGAACAACTCTGGCAACAGGTAAAACAGGGCGCTACACGGAGAGTAAGTTAAAGATGCTGATTGATAAAACAATGAAATAAAAGCTGTGATTTTTGGTTTTTTTTTAAAAGAAAGATTCAAGCTTGAAGAGAGATGTTTGTCTTTACAGCACCTACGGGAGGAGGGGGGAAACAGCAAACCTCCCTCTCAGGGAAAGGCTTTAATTCCTATTTAAAGGGGTCATCATCGCTTTGGAACTTACTCACACAGGGAGCAGCTCACAGGGGGGTTTCTAAAGAGAACAGCTCACCCGAAGCCGGGATGGCCAGGAGAAGGGAGTCCTCCTGCCCCTCAGAAATCCACCTACCAGTGCTCGACTTTTCCTTCTGCAGCTTGAGAAACTGCTGGAGGAAACTGCCGTCGTTAACAAACTTGTTGGAAACGCAGGCCTCGCTGTCGGCGCCGTCATCTCTAAACACACAGAGGAAAGAAAGCAGGTGATGGGGCTCGTCGTGCCCCCCAGCCCCCCTCACATGTGGTTACTTTGAGGAGAATGCAAGAAAAAAACATCGGTGGCTACAAACTGCTTTGACCCAACGGTGAAAACACACCCAGCTCGTCACAAAGCACAAGAACTACTCAGCTCTCTTGGCTTGGTTATTGCTCCATGGAAACAGGATTTCCACTTACTCTGTTACGCTCCCCAGAACCCCAGGCACACGGTTAACCACAGAGCTGGGCGAACTCTTAGGACAGATTATAAGGCAGAGAGCAAATGGGAGGCAGATGGAAAGTGTCCTAACGCCCTGGTAAGATCGTTGTTAGTATCAACCTGTTCTGGCTGGTTTCTGAGGAATCTGGCTGGATCCATTCAGGCACAAGCATCCCACCCTGACCCGTCCCTGCCCAGCAATTTCAGCTCCCTCAGTACTTCCCCCCAAGTGCTTCGCGGAGCCCCTCTCCTCCCACCCGAGTGCCCCCCAGCCCACACGTACTCTCCGAGCAGAGGCAGCTGCTGGATGCTCAGGGCGTTCTGCTTCGCCTGCTGCTCCAGCCTGGCCTCGATCTCTCGCTTTTTCTGCGCTATCAGCTCCTCCTGGTGCAGGATATTCACGTTCGTCTTGGCCGATTTCGACTGGGACACCCCGAACCACCGGCTGACTTTTCCTGGCGGGGGCGGGGGGAAGAAGGGTCCGAGGGAGGAGACACAAGTTAACGCCGCCCCCGCCCCCAGGGCCCGCGGGGAGGGGGCGCTGCCCCCCCCCCATCCCCCCATCCCTCCCTCCCTCCCTCCCTCCGCCGGGGGGTCCCGGCCCACGCAGCGACGGGGAGGCCGCCGAGCCCGAAGCGCCGCCGCCGCCCCGCCAAGCGGCTACCGGGCCGTGGTGGGGGCTGGAGCGAGGTGCGGGGAGGTGCTGGGGGCGAGGCGGGGGCGGCGGGGCCGGGCCGGGCCAGGGGGGCGGCGGGAGCGGCCGTACCTGGCGCATCCCGCAGGTTGTCCATTTTGCAGCTCCCGTCCCGGCGTGCACCGCGGCGGGCGGGCCGGGCGGCGCCGGGGGCTCGCTCTGCCGCGAAGGCTTCTGGGAGTTGTAGTCCCCCCCCGTGGTTTTCTGCCCCCTCCTCCCTTCCCCGCGCGGCCAGAGCCCGTCGGGTGGTTGAGCCGCGTCTCCTCGGAGCGGGAGGCGTGCGGAGGGCGGGTTGTCGCACCGCCGCCCTCCCGTAAAACCCCCCGGCCCGGCGCGTCCCGGCGGCCGGTCGGACCGCGGCTCCCGTGAGGCCGCGCGCGCCGCCGCCGTTTCCCGGCAGGGCCTGCGCGGCGCGCGGACTCCATGTCCCGGCGCCCCCCGCGCGCCGCCTCCCGCCGGCGCCGCCCCTCCCGCCCGTGGTGTCGCGGCGGCCCCTGAGATGGCGGCGGTGGCGGCGGGCGCGGCGGGTTCGGCGGCCGGCGCGGCCCCTCAGCAGCAGCCGCCGCCTCAGCAGCAGCCGCAGCCGGCGGCGGGCGGGGCGGCGGGCTCCGGGGAAGGAGGCGGCGGCGGCGGCGGCGGGGCCGGAGGAGGAGGAGGAGGAGGTGGCGGCGGCGGCGCTGGGCCCGCGCCGGGGTCGGGGTCGGGCGGCGGCGGCGCGGCCGGGGGGGAGTCGTGGTACCTGGCGCTGCTGGGCCTGGCCGAGCACTTCCGCACGTCCAGCCCGCCCAAGGTGCGGCTCTGCGTGCACTGCCTGCAGGCCGTGCTGCCCCGCAAGCCCCCGGCGCGCATGGAGGCCCGCACCCACCTCCAGCTCGGCTCCGTCCTCTACCACCACACCCGCAACGGCGACCAGGCCCGCGGGCACCTGGAGAAGGCGGTGAGCCCCGCCGGGGGGGGAGGCGGGGAGGGGGCCTGTCAGCGGGGCAGGGCCGCCGACTAACCCGCTGTCTTCTCTTGCAGTGGCTGATCTCCCAGCAAGTATCCTGCCGCCTGCCCGGGCGAGGAGCCCCCGACGCCGAGCCCCGTCGGCCCCGGGGACGGGGAGGGGGGCAGGGGGGGTCTGGCCGGTGGTTTTTAATCCGCGGTTGGGGGCTGCTTGTTATCGGTCGCGGGTTTTTTGGCCGTGGGGCTGTCGGTGTTTTTCAGGCGGGGTTCGATATGAGCCGGGATGAGGAGGGGGCTGGAGGGTCAGTCTTGTGAGGAGAGGCTGAGGGAGCTGGGGCTGCTCAGCTGGAGACGAGGAGGCTGAGGGGAGACCTCATTGCTCTCTACAACTCCCTGGAAGGCACCTGTAGTGAGACACGTGTTGGCCCCTTCTCCCCAGTGAACAGCGACAGGACGAGAGGGAGCGGGTTCAGGTTGCGCCGGGGGAGGTTTGGGTTGGGTATGAGGAAAAGCTTCTTCACCCAAAGGGCAGTGAAGCCCTGGAATGAGTTGCTGGTGGAGGTGATGGAGTCACCATCCCTGGACGTGTTTAAAAAGCGGTTGGATGTGGCACTTCAGGAGGTGGCTTGGGGTTAGGGGGCTGTAGGTTGATCTAAAAGGTCCTTTCCGCCCCGTGACGGTTCTGCGCTGTCGACTTAACTCTGCTGCTGCCAGATCCCCCAGTTTGAAGACGTGAAGTTCGAGGCCGCCAGCCTGCTGTCCGAGCTGTACTGCCAGGAGGTGAGTGCCCTCAGCAGCCTGGGGCTGCCCCAAAGCTGGGGGTTCTCTGGGCAGCCTGTCGCTGTTATTAACACGTTTATGAAGTTTTTTGGCCGTCAGCTGCAGCGGAGATACCGAGTACCGAGGCGTGAGCCTCTGCTCTGTCTTTGTGTGGGAGTTCTGCTGGAATCCCCGCGCAGGTCTTCCGTGGCAAAGGAAGTTTACGTGGCCAAAGTGTTTCTTTAGCCTTCCCTCGGACAAAGAGAATCTCATTTTGAGGGGAGGGAAGGAGGTGGTTTTCCTCAGGCTTTTGTTGTATTCCGAGGCTATTTTTATTCTTTTTTTTTTTTTTCCTCCGGAAAACCCTTCACTACTTTCTCTCAAGTAAACGTTTGCCTTTTCTCTCACAGGAAAGAAGCTTGTGGGGGTGGTGGCCAAGGGAGTTAGATCGTTAATTTGAAAGGACTTTCAGCCAAGCGTAGATCTGCGGGTTAAATACCGGGGTTTGTTGCTCTTTTACGTTTTCTGACCTCTGGGATGTTAACGGGAGACCGACAGGGAACGCGGCTGGTTTGAAGGTTGCTGTTAGCGATGAGGTGGCCCGTGGGGTTTTTTTTGTGGTGACGAGGGTGCACGTTTCTCTTGCAGAATTCGGTGGATACAGCCAAACCCCTGTTACGCAAAGCCATCCAGATCTCCCAGCAGACGCCGTACTGGCACTGTCGGTTGCTTTTTCAGCTCGCAGTAAGTGATTTGTGTCGGTATCTGGGTTATACTGTGGCTCTGTGACTGAAGAAATGCCTAGAAAATATCTGTATTCTTCTGAAAAAGCACTTAGATGCCTTTTTTTCCCCCTTTTTTTTTTCCCCCCCAACCATTGCTGCTAAAGGAGAGACAAGAGAAGTTGGTGCTATAAAGTGATGCTCCCTTGGTGGCTCCGGCTTGGGTCGGGGCCCACTTTTTAGGGAAGGAGGCAGCAAGGATCGTTCTGGCAGCGCGCGGCTTTAGAGAGAGAGCAAAATAAAGCTCGTGGTAGGGGCAAAGGTTCATCTAGAGCCTGTTGGAGTTGGAGCTCGCTCACCTGAAGCGTTGGTTTGATTATTTTCCACCTCGTTAGCGCACGCAGCGGGACCGGGGCAGGAGGAGCAGCTGGTGTGAAGGCCTCCAGGCGGTGCTCGTGCTCCTGCCCTGTGACGTGCTCGGAGCGGGGCTTCGGCTGCGCGGGTCCGACCGTCTTTGCTTCCAGGAATAAGCTGGTGCCTGGTGGAATTTGGGGTGTTTGTAGCTGCTCTTCGAGGGCAGCTCTCCCCGAGTGATCCCATGCATTAGGATACCCAGGAAATCGAGTGATCCTGTGGGAAAAGCAGCTTTTCCCTGAAGAGTTTCCCCTGATTCTTCCAGGTTCTGCCCCGTTCTCTGCTCCTAAAGAGCCCGGAGGTGTCCAACGAGGGGCTCGAGGGAGTTCCTTGTTCTTCGCAGGCGCTCTGCAGCGCGGAGCTGCTTAGGAAGCGATTTTATCTTTGAAGATTGTCTTAATAGTCACCTCTGCTTTTTTTTCCCCCCTTGCCAATGAGCTCGAGCAAGCAGAGCGGCTTCCTGGGAGAGGAGCTGCCCGGCTCCTTCGCGTGGTTTAGCAGCGGCGCCTTGCGGAGCCTTCGCTTCCCCATCGATCGCCGGGCAAATGTTTGCTTTGCGATGAGTTAATGCCTGAGCACTCAGGGGCAGCTCAAGGGGGTTTTTTCAGTGCCTCCCTCCGAGCAGGATCCTTCCTCCAAGCTTGACCTTCTTTGCTGATTTCTCTCGCGTGTTGATTTTCCTTTCTGGCTTTTCCTTGGCCACGTGTGTCCCGTTGCCTGTTCTGCAGCCGCGTGAGTTTCTGCCCAAATTCAGCAAAGGCGCAAAACCGGACAGGCAGGAGGGAGCAGGAGGTGCTCTGGCAGCTGCATCACCCTCTCCCCAGTGCCTGAAACACTGGGAAACGCTCTGTTGCTCCAGTTCCTCCAGTGTAACGGCCTGTGGTTGTGTCAGAGCCCTTGGGATCGGAACTGCGCGCGATGGGAGCGAATTACGCCAGATTTGCGCCGCGCGAAACTGGGCTGAGACCTTTCTTTTGAAATGTTACAGGTTGGGTTGGTTAATTTATTTTATTTTTTTGGGGGGGAGAATGCCAGGTGCTCCTGCAAAGTGCACCTGAAATCATGATACGCAGAGCGAGTGCCGACCGAGCGTTCGTCACGCGTGAAGTGCAGGAGTAACCACGTTTTTTTAAGATGGCTCGTTGGGGTTCACAAAGAAAACGACGATCTCTTACGGCCTTTTTTCATTTCAGCAACTACACACGCTTGAAAAAGACTTAGTGTCTGCCTGTGACCTGCTCGGAGTCGGAGCAGAATATGCTCGGGTGGTGGGATCCGAATATACCCGGTGAGTTTCTGGGACTTTTTCCCTTCCCTACAGAAAATACTTCGCTGCCCTTCTGTTTAATTGGTTTGGAGATATCCGGCTTCTCGTTAGGGATGCGATTGCTGTGATGGTGTTTAAGGGAAACCAGTGTTTTGTGTTCCCTTGGATCCGAGAGTTCCTCCAGCTCTTTCCTCTTGCTCTTAAAACCAAAAAATGTCCCCTAAGACCCTGGAGAGACTTTTAATGAACCTGAACTTTAAGGTCTTTATCAGGAAAAGTTTTCCCGGTCGCCTGGTTTGGCCTTAGAAGCTGGTGTCACTGGAAACTCTCGGAGCTGGAACTGGCCAAAGCTCTGATAATGCAGACCTCAGGGTCTGGGAGTTTGATGTTTGGGGCTCTAACTGCCCCGTTCCTTTCTAGCTTTGAAATGCCCTTTCTGCAGCAGGTTCCTTCATACTCTTGTCTGTTGTCTTTGAGGGAGAGAGCAGCAGATTTATTTCTTTTTTTCCTCAGGGCTCGTATATAAGGTTGTGGTTTGGGCGACGTTTTTGGTGGTGTTTTTTTTTGAGCGTGACATCTTTCTGTTTCGTTTCAGAGCGCTGTTTCTGCTAAGCAAGGGGATGGTGAGTTCGATGCACTTTTAAAATAAACTGTTCACTTGTTCAACTTTTGCAGTGCACGGTTTGCAAAGCAGTGGAACGCCGCTTGCTTGAACTTAGGCAGCTTGATTTAAAGTGTTTTGCGTCCTTTTCTCTGCTTTGTATGTTCCCTTTTGTTCACGTGAGCGAGCGTGGTGTACAAATCTATCTGGGATGAGCCTTGAGTCTGCAGAATTCTTGTGAAATCCTTGTGAATAGGTTTGGGTTTTTTATCTCCCTTATTAATTATGACAAATCATTTTCTGGAAGGAAAAAGGACAACTGCAAATTGTCACCAAAGCGCTTGTAATTAGAGACGAAATATCTCGTTTTGATCTGCTAGATCCATGTACTCGGGGCTCTGCGGTGGTTCTCTGGGTGTTTAAGCTGTTTAAGAGAAAAATAACAATTTTTTTTCTTTCAAATCCTAGCTCCTTCTGATGGAACGAAAGCTGCAGGAGGTGCACCCTCTCCTTACTCTTTGCGGGCAGATCGTGGAGAACTGGCAGGGGAACCCCATCCAGAAAGAGTCGTTGCGCGTCTTCTTCTTAGTCCTGCAGGTCACGCACTACCTGGACGCGGGGCAGGTACGTGCCGGTTGCGCTGCGCCTGCTTCCCTCGCCCGAGCTGCCCAAAAACTGCTGCCTCACAAGTAGGAGGTGATTTGGGGGGATTTTTTTTTTGTCCTGTGCCAGGCGCTTCGTTAACGAATCGTCATTTCTGTAGATTTTGATGACGAATGAAATGGAGTTAAGGAATTAGGCTGATTTATTCTTCCCCGTGGCGGCCGCTCGTGCTTCCCTGTAACGCTGGTGGAGTAACAGCCTGTGTGTGTCGTTGTGGAAAGCGCTCGGCTGCCTCTTGGCCACACGTGCTGATCCTTGTTAACCCCAGAACGGGCCTGAAGCAAGCCCCGTTGGTGTGATTTATGCGAAATAAGTTCCTCAATGTGGGGATTACTTATTGCCTGGCGAGTTTACCCTAACTGAGTAGATGCCGGAGCATCGGGGCGGCGGTGGCCGCGTCTGACGCGAGTCGTCTTTCGCAGGTGAAGAGCGTGAAGCCGTGCCTGAAGCAGCTGCAGCAGTGCATCCAGACCATCTCCACGCTGCACGACGACGAAATCCTGCCCAGCAACCCCGCCGATCTCTTTCACTGGCTGCCCAAGGAACACATGTGTGTGCTTGTCTACTTGGTGAGAAGCTTTTTTTGGGGTTTTTTTTTTTTTTGGCCAATTAACGAGAAATGGGTTAAAAATTGGTCGGAGCCAGCAGCGTGTGTGCTGCTCCGCGTTAAACCAGCGGCTTAATTCTGTGAGCGTGTTGCTCCCGGTGATGTCGGGGTTTGCAGAGGCTGTGCAAGAAGCCTGGAAGTTGGGATGTAACTTTATTAAGATCCAAGCCAAACGGAATCCGGTGAACTCAGGCTCTGTTGGCTCATTTTTACCAAGTGACCATCTCGAGTCACATCCCTGAAACTAGTTGCCCAACTTCTTGAACACGATTATAATCTGAAACGACGTGGAAAGCTGATTTCAGGAGCTGCTCGCTGAGGAGCTGCGTGAACTCCCGGCGCTTTCTTCTTTGCAAAAATCATTTGTTTGGTGATCTTCCCTGGGTTTTCCGGCAGGTGACGGTGATGCATTCCATGCAGGCGGGATACCTGGAGAAGGCTCAGAAGTACACAGACAAAGCACTCATGCAGCTCGAGAAGCTAAAAAGTAAGGGTCAGGATTATCGGTTAGCTGGTGCCACAGGACTCCATTATTTGTTGTTGCTCATTTAAATTAAAACAAAACCACAGCAGCCTGAGCTCGCTGGGCCAGCCTGCTCTCAGTTTTCTGCTGCATCTAAAAATTTTGGTTTAAAACTGGGTGGCTATTTTGAATATAGAAATTGAGTTTCGGGGGGGGTTATTGTGACTCAGTGGGGCTGTAAATAAATGCTTTTTCATGGGGCTATTTCTGATTGTTCATTTATTGGGGTATCCGAGCTTTTGAGTCTGAACTGAGCATGTGCTCCCAAGGAGTTGTTCCTTCGCTGGTGCTCAGACTTCCACTCCAGTTCAGGCATCGTGGTTTTGGTGGGATTTGGGTTTTTTTATGGTGGTTTGGGTTTGGTGTGGTCGTGGTTTATTTTTTTAAACCTGTGCCATCCTTCCCATGGCACGTGGAAGAGGAGCTGGGCAGTGTGCTGACTCTCCTCGCGCCGGAGATACGACTCGAGGTTTCCACGAAGGGAGTCGCGTATCGAAACCTCGCGCGCGGGGCAGGCTGCGAGGTCGGGACGTTAACGTCGTCGTCGTCGTCTTCCCATCGCTCACCAAATGACTTGTGTTCCCTTTTCAGTGTTGGACTGCAGTCCTATCTTGTCGTCTTTCCAAGTGATTTTGTTGGAACACATTATCATGTGTCGGCTTGTCACGGGACACAAAGCCACAGCGCTGCAGGAGGTGAGAACGGGGCTTTGGGCGTCTCCCCGGGTTGGGGATGGCTGCAGCGAGAGCCCCGAGAACAGGAGAGTTCTGGTTCTGCTTGGGCTCAGGCAGGGATTCTGCTCCTGACAGGTGCTTGGGATACCACAGCTCTGAAGCCTCCTAGGAAACATTTTATTTAAGATCTATTTCGATGTTTTATTTAAGAGCACTTTGGAGTTACTGATGGGGTCAGTGAGAGTTGGTTGGTGGCGCCAACTGACGCCTTCTGGCTCGCCCGTTGCAGCCCCACTTGGGTCTTTTCCCTTTCCCTCAGATTCACCACAGAGTGGGTCTGAACTCCTCCTGTCTCATCCAAGTATTTCTCTGGTTTTAAAGTTCCCTGACTTTCTGCCCTTCTCTCCTCTTACGCAGTTGGGGGTTAGGAGGAGAGGGGCTGTTATTTAACGCAGGAGAGCGCCGTGCTTTTATTTTTTTCGCGTTCTCCCAGTCATTTTTAAATCCTGTTCATCTGCCCCTTATTTATTGGGCATCCCGCTGGGTCACCTCACCCTCTGCTGCCCCTCTCCTCGTGAATGCTCCGGGGGTGGTGAAGGGAAATTAGGTTCTGGCTCATAAAACTCAAAGGAATCACAAACCCCGTGAAGATTTTCGTTCTGTTTCTGCTGTCGGGCGGCCAGTTTTTAATCCGGAGCGTGTCAGAAGGGAGCCAGGACTCGCTTTGCGGGTGGTGCCACCGTATGGAGGAGCTGCTGCAAAGCAGATAATGCAAAACCAGTTTGAGTGTGGGCTTGTGTGGGAGGGGTGTGGAGCAGCGCAGGGACCTGGGCTTGAGGCAAATCCAACCTCCGCTTCTCCTTCCGAGCATGACTTGGGAATCCTAAAGCAATGGCTGAAACGTTCCGAGCGACACGTGTGATGCAAGTCGATGGATTTAGAGAAGAAGATAAAATGGAGAGGACAAAAAAAACCTTAAAATATCTTTTTTTTTTTTTTCCCTACCAGATTTCACAAGTCTGTCAGCTCTGCCAGCAATCTCCCAGACTGTTTTCGAACCACGCTGCCCAGCTGCACACTCTGTTAGTAAGTGTCTGCGAGCGCTGGGAAACTTTTGACTCTTTCGGAAGACTCGTTGCCACGAGATTCTAGTGAGGCAGACGGCAGGATTTCCTGCCTGGGGGCACTCGTGCCTGGTGGTAAATCCCGTTTTAAAATCAGGAGGGTGGCAGCGTCACGGGGCAGCGCATGCTGCCCCGTGACGCTGCCACCCTCCTGATTTTAAAACGGGATTGCTGATTTTTCCCAGAGCCAAACCCTGCTGATTACGTTTTTTTTTCCCTGCTAACATTCCTTGTTGCTTTGTGCCTGCCTGCCTTCGTGTTCTTGGCTTGCTCCATTTGCCTGGTGCGTTACCTTAGAAATATCCTGTCTCCTACAGGGGCTCTACTGCATTTCTGTTAACTGCATGGACAACGCGGAAGCACAGTTTACGACGGCGCTGAGGGTAAGGTCTTCTTGCCAAACTATTTGCTGTGGTGTGGGTCAGTGAACAGTTGGGGTTGGGAGGGAAACCTGGAGATCCATCTATATTAGTTAACTTATTAATTTTTTTTCTTCTGTGCTGACCACAGTTCAGGTCAGGAGGATTTATTAATAGCAAAGTATCAGACGCCGAATCCTAGAACGGCTCAGGTTGGAAGGGACCTTAGAGATCATCTAACCCAACCTCCCTGCCGTGGGAACAGGTTGCTCATCCAGCCTGGCCTTGAGCATCTCCAGGGAGGGGGCAGCCACAGCCTCTCTGGGCAATCTAGCCCAGAGTCTGGCCACTCTGACTGAAGAATTTCTTCCTAAGATCCAATCTAAACCCATTCTCCTTCAATTTAAATCCATTTCTCCTTGCCCTGTTGCTGGACACTCTTGAAAGTCCCTCCCCAGCCGTCCTGTAGGTTCCCTTCAGGTACTGGAATGTTGTTATAAGGTCTCCCTGGAGTCTTCTCTTCTCCAACTGAACAATCCCAGCTCCCTCAGCCTGTCCTCGGGGCAGAGCTGCTCCAGCCCCTGGATCAGCTTTGTGGCCTCCTCTGGTCTCGTTCCAACAGCTCCATGTCCCTCTTATGGTGGGGACACCAGAACTGGGCGCCGTATTTGAGGTGGGGTCTCACCAGAGCAGAGCAAAGGGGCAGAATCCCCTCTCTTGCCCCGCTGGCCACACTCCTCTCGATGCCTCCCGGGATCCCGGTGGCTGCCTGGGCTGCGTGAGCGCCCGGCCGGCTCACGCTGAGCAGTCGGGGTTGTCTGTGGGATGAGCAAATGTTGGGTTGGCTGCCGAAGGGCTCAGCCGTGCCGTCGGTGTCTCGTTTATTTTAGCTCACCACGCACCAAGAGCTGTGGGCGTTCATTGTGACAAACTTGGCCAGCGTGTACATCAGGGAAGGCAACAGGCACCAAGAGGTGAGTGAGCTGGTTCCTGACTCGCCTTCGAGAAGTCGAGACTTCCTCGGAGAGAAAAATTAATTAAATAGCAAATGTCATGGGGCGTTCATTTGGGGCTTCAGCAGCTCAGGTACAGAAGTTGTCTGTGGAGTTATTAATGTCGTGTAGGAAGTTGTATAAAGCCCCAGAAAGCGCGTTTTGTGTCGGATTTGATGTTGGGATCAAAATGGGCACAGAAAGCCCTGAAGTTGCAATGTTTGTGCCGTGATCTAACCAGGAAACTCGAGTGTGACTTGTGCGCCTTTGACTGGATGTGTGCTGTCCGTACTGCGAGCCTGTGTTTGGGAGAAACACTGATTATCTTTCTTTTTCCCCACTTTGTAGCTTTACAGCTTATTGGAGAGGATAAATCCAGACCACAACTTTCCTGTAAGGTGAGAACTCCGGAAGCTACACGCTCATGTTGCGCTGGGGATGGTGATACTGCAGTTGTGGGGGAAGAAACCAAAACAATGAACTTCTTTTCAAGCAGAAGTTCTGCCCGTGCATTAAGTGTAACGTTTGGAGATTTGATTTTCTGGGTAGATTCCTAGAAAAGCGTCCGTAACGCGCGTGACCGTCTCTCAATGCCTCGATGTCGATGCCTTTCCTTTGCCCGTAGCTCTCACTGTCTCCGGGCGGCGGCGTTCTACATCCGAGGCCTCTTCTCCTTCTTTCAAGGAAGATACAACGAGGCAAAGTGAGTCTAAATCATCGCTGCGCTCGGAAGGAGGGGGGTGGGAGGAGGAACTGGATCAAGCTTCTTAAGATAAAAGCGAAACCCCCGAGGCGTTGCTTTCAAACCGGCTGGCTCCTCTCCCGGTGGATGTAGCCAGCCTTCTGGTTTTCACTTGGAGGGGAAAATCGTGGGGTTTAGGTCTCTTTAGTTCTGAATGCTGATAATAATCCTTGCGCAGCGTTCGGCAGCGGCACATCTAAAAAAAATCTGAAAAGAAGACCTCTACTCCGGTCATTTTTGCTCAGTTCGAGGTGAGGTTTGGGAATTAAGTGCTTGGTTTAAGGTCGCCTGCAGCACACGTTTGTTCCTGAGCGCTGAGACTTGCCGCTGGGATTAATTTGTTTCTTGCTGATGCTTCTTACCCGGGTAGGGTTGCTAAAACACTTCCTTGTCTCTCCGTTTCGCCAGACGATTTTTGCGAGAGACGCTGAAAATGTCAAATGCGGAAGACTTGAATCGCCTGACGGCGTGTTCTCTCGTGCTCCTGGGTCACATATTCTACGTTTTAGGGAATCACAGGGTAAGCCCTCGCGGTCCTCCCGTGGAGATGTTTTGACTGGCCAAAGAGAGTCGGGACATCTTGTGAAATGAGTCTCGTTTTAAGAGCGCTCGTTTATTGGTGTCCAGCTCAAAATCGGCAGCTTCTCGACTCGCAGAAATCTGCAGCTGTAATTCACGTGTTTAATAACGCTTTAACGAAGTGGCAGCGTTTGCAGCGTGTTTCTGTGATGCCTGAAAGCACTTGGGGGGAAAAAAAGGAGCTGAAGAAAGGACAAATAACATCATTCAGCGGGATTGCTTTGGAAGGAGTCGTGGGTACGAGCTCCTGAATTCTCACCAGATGCCAGAACGCGTGAAATATTTCTATTATCTGGTACAACACAGGCACCGTAATTCCGGGGCAGAGTGAAATTCCAGGCAGCTTTAGGTGTGATGTGTTGGGGTCCTTGCCCCGTTAAGCACTTCCACTCGTTAGCTACAGCGTGGCAGCAGTTAGACCGGTTTTTTGTCGCAGATTTAGCATCTCTGTGTAACGTTGTATTCACAAGGGGGAGAAAGAAATTTTATTTTGGTGTCTGCTCTTCACCAGGAAAGTAATAACATGGTAGTACCGGCCATGCAGCTTGCGAGCAAGATCCCAGACATGTCGGTGCAGCTCTGGTCCTCGGCTCTCTTGAGAGGTGAGTGAGGAAAAGGCCTCGTGCCTCCCTCGGGCTTTGCTTTCGCGTGGGGCCTTTAATAAATACAAGAGCCTGTTGTATCGCTTGGTGCGTAAATACTTGGTTTAATCTGACTTACACAGGCCCCAGGATGCTTTGTGCAAATATTGACTGGTTTCTTGGCAGACCATCAACATTAACGCTGCAATTGATTCGCTCTCGCTAGAAAATGAAGGCAGTAACTCGACCCTTTCTCCAAGAACTTACCCCGCAGCTTCAATTCTTATTAAATTGCCGTGTTTACTATAAGCACAGCGCTCCGCGTTGAGCACCGCGGGCCGGGCTGCTTTTCTGCTTTGCTGTTGCCGTTGCTACAAAACTGCTTCCAGGCAGTTGAAATACTTTCCTTACTCGTTTCTGAGTGGTAGCTCACGTACAAAACACGATAGGATGACCGTGAATCCGCGGTGGCTGAAACGCCGCCCCGTGCTCGGCTGCTCTTGCCTCCGGTCGTATCCGCTGGGCCGGGAACAGCGAGAGGCAGTTTCCGTTCTGCTTTGATTTTTTTCCTGAGAGCTTCCTCTATAGAACTGATTACTTGTGAAGAAAAGGTGCTCGGTGAGGAAAAACCAAAACGCGACCCCGCGCTCGTCGTGGGGCGCAGCGTCTCGGCTAATTTATAAGCTGGAATCGTGCGATTCTGAGTAGGTTACCAGGTTTAAATCTGGTCGAGGTAATACCTGGGAGTAAACACAGGTCAGAAAACAAGGCTGGGTCAGTTTTTGGTGTAGCCAAAGCAGCAGAGAAAAGGATTCACAGGAAAAAAAAAAAAGCATTGCTTGACCTCTGAAAGCCAAATAGAATCGTGGGGCTGCAGTGAGGAACCAGCGAGTCCGTCCCGTTCCCACTAGATGGTGCTGGGAGCTAAAAATCCAATCGCAAACTGCACGGGGGGCTCCTGCTGGAGCGGGGAGTTCGCTTCCTCCTTTCGGAGCTGCTGTCATTCTGCTTTTAATAGTCGGGAGCTAAAAGAACACCAGGTTTTGCAACGTGAGCTGAAATAACACCAGGTTTTGCAACGTGCACCACCAGTGCCGTGGGTGAAGGGGAAGGCTCCAGGTTCTGCGTGCGCCTCTTTCTCCTTGAGGTTTTCACTCGATTTGGCCGCCCCAAAAGATTGTTCGTCACGAAGGAGCTGGTCAGTTGAGGACAAGCACAGGGAGCGTGTCTGGGCGAGCACGCGACGCTCTTGTCTTGCAGACCTGAACAAAGCCTGCGGAAACGCCATGGACGCCCACGAGGCAGCGCAGATGCACCAGAACTTCTCCCAGCAGCTCCTCCAGGACCACATCGAGGCGTGCAGTCTTCCAGAGCACAACCTGATCACGGTAAGCCATCCTCCCCTGGCAGCTGCGCGCGGTTTTGAGGCGAAACGACGGGCTTTGCTTTCCTTTACTGTTCCTCTCTTCTGCCGAGCACGCTTGGCGGTGGGTCGCCAACGTTGAGTCGACTTCCTGATATTTAGACTGGACTGATAACAGGAAAAGGAAGCGTGACTCAATTAATTAATTCGTTTTCAGAAGGGATACTTGGGGAGTAAGGCCTTTGTTTCTTAGAAGTGTTTTCCTGGTCCACCAGAACTGAAGTGTTTGAAACAGCCGCTGTAGCGGGGAGACACTTGATGTTGGTGACAACTGTTGCTTTTGACGGGAACCTCCGATGTTCTCAGGTTTAATTTTGATGTTTGGGTCACCCGTCCAGTCTGCCTTGTGCTGGGGAACACTTCGTTGTCCCCTGCTAAGAGGACGGTTTCTGTTAACACTTCAGCATTCCCAAGTTTTGTCCCCTAGTTGACTAGAAATCTGAATTTCCAGTTAATACGCATTTGATGCCTTAAGGTGCAGTTCCCTTTGGACTTCAAATATCAACGTCCTCCCTGTCAGAAACATCTTTAACACCGTTTTAAAAATACGGAACGGTTTCCTAAGCTGCAACTCAGCAACAATGTAAGATAATTTCACGTCCTAACTGAAACAACGTCCAAATGGAAATGTGAGATCTTGATGGCTTCTTCCCTTTTGGGGCAGAAGAAAGGAGGAAAAGAGGCCGATGGGAAGATGCTGTTTGCTGGGTTTGCTCGCAGAGGGGTCCCGAGACTTAGGGGAGAGGGTTTGTGTGTTGAGAGACGCCCCCGGTGCCCCCCGGCCAGGTGGTGCCAGGCCCAGAGCCGGGAGCCAGGGCTGCTCCCTCCCCTGGCTTTGCCCTCCCTGGGTTAAAAATCCAAAGAGGGGAAGAGGATTAAGAAACAAAACGTTACCTCAGCCCCTTTTAAAAGATTTTTCCCTATAGCGAGGGGAGAATATTCTAGTAGCGAAACGAATGCGAGTCAGAGGTTTTCCTTGCTCTGGAAACGCCCTGGGCTCCAGCCCATCTCGTGGAAGGTCCCTCGTTGGTGCGAGTCGCCGTGTCCCGCGTGTGGCCGGGCAGGCGTTGACCTGCAAGCGCAGGAAATGTTTTCCCTGGGTCGCCGCTGGCCCCGGGCTCGGCACCGGAGTTGCCTGGGCTGGGAACGACGAGAGAGCTCCCCGTTCAAGGGACAGCAGCTCCACGCGCCTAAAACAAAGTCAAACCCGATAGGCAACTTCTCGTGAGGAAATCCTTAATTATCTTGAGGTAGCGAATGTCTGTGTGACGAGCTCCTTCCTCTGGGCTTGCTCTCGTTCCCTCCCCGGGCAGCGGCTGTAGGATTTTCATGCTGTTTGTTATCTTGCAGTGGACAGACGGACCACCTCCTGTACAGTTCCAGGCACAGAACGGACCCACCACCAGCCTGGCCAGTCTCCTGTGAAAGAGAATAACTATCAGGACAGTGTGTTTCAAAAAGAAAGAGAAAGGAGGAGGAGGAAAAAAAAAAAAAAAAGCCAAAAAAGAAGGAAAAAAAAAAAAATCCATGCAAAATCTTTTCTTCAGAGAAAAGGCAGCAAATTCCTCTTCTAGTGAGGGCCTTGTAGGAAACAGATTGCATAAAGACAACGTACATTTCATAGACTTGCAAAGTGAGAAGGGCATTTCGAGCTGCTTTTCCATAAGGTGTGTGAATATACAGCTAGTGTGTATATACCTGCTGGTTTTCATCCGCTTCCCACTTGCTGAGAACTGAGGTTTAGTCCGAAGGACACTTCCTTGCGTTGTTAGATCCCTGCCTTTGAAAGCTTGTCCCAGAAAACGATGAGGACTCTCACAGGTTTCAACACCAGTTGGTTTCTGAAGAGCCCAACCTTCCCCGCAGCGCGCTGCCTGCCAGCCCTCGGGTGTGCTGCGCCCTTCCGCCCCGGGAGCGACTGGATTCAGTCCCGATCGGTCGTAGGGTGTCCTCGATGTTACCTGGGGGTAATGTTCTTCCCTTCTCGTTGCCTGCAAGTCGCTGCCAGCGCCGTCGGTAGCCTTGCAGGGAAGGTAGGGCTGAGATCGGCGAGACTTTGCAGCTGTCGGGGGGCGTTGGTGTCCTCGGGGTGTCCCCCCCCCCGGGGCTGAGCAGCGAGGACGGGTTGTCAGGAGCGGGTTCCACCGCCCGGCTTTGAGCGTGTGACGAGGTGCCGCCGCTTCCTCGTCCCCGTGAGGGTTTTCCTCCCTGCGCCGGTGTCCCGTCCCGCGCAGGGCGAGGCAGGACCACAGCTCTCTTCGTGGTTGCCGTGATTTGTACGGAAGGGGGGAAAGTTCTTGTTCCTCCTGTCCAGTCCCTGTGTTGGCCAAGCAACCGGGAACAACAGGATTTTGCATCTTTCCTGCAGCCTCGCCCGGGGAAGGCAGCGTCCGTGCCTTAACGATTTTTACAAGTCAGAGTTAAACGAGGTGGTTAAAGCCCAGATTCAACGTAAGCCAGAGGCTTATGAGGAAAACTCGACTATAGTTTGCCCTTGGCAAAAACTTAACCCTTCCAAACTTCTCCCTGTGTTAGCTTTCCTGGGTTATCTCAGTTTTTTGTGGGTTTGTTTTTTTGAACTCTTCAGCTGTGAATTCTCGCTGCGTCTGCCCGCGACTCCGCAGCTGTCTCAGAACAGGAGAGACAAGGCCCGAGTTTGCTGCAGAGAACAGTGGGAGAGTTGTTAATTCCCTGGAGCATCCGCAGCCTCATAGCGAGGCTCCGTGCCAGCCCGCCGTAGTGCCGTGTAAAGCTTGCGAGGTTCATGGGGTTGAATAAAGGTGGTTTTTTCCTCTCTTGGTAGCTCTGCATATTTATCTCCCAGCTTAAAAGGGGGAGGGAAGAGGAATCTGCCAGAAAAGTTACTCGTTTAGGGCTTTTCTGTGACTGCCTTTTTTATTTTTTTTTCTCTGAGGGAGGAGGAGAATGTTTTAGAAACCTTCAGAACTTTTCTTGTTAAAAGAATACTCTGAAATTCGACTTTAATCGTAGAATGGTTTGGGTTGGAAAGATGATCTAGTTCAACCCCCGGTGGTTTTTCTTTCTCCAAGTCTTGTCCCCTGCCCACCAACAGCTCAGTTCCTAATTCCAACCCCTCTGGTTTTTTACCACTGAACGATATTAAGGGGACAAGTGCTCGTCCGACTGCCAGAATAGGATTTCACGTCCCCTCTCGGGGGCGTGTGACGCCGATTCGGACCCTGTTCTCAGCCGTGCGCTCTCGCAGGAGGAGCCCTGGATGTTTTAGGCCTTGTTAAATCTCCGACTGGGAAAGCAGCCTCGACACTGATGTAGGAAAGAGTTTGCAGGACAAAAAGATTCCGAGCTGTTCAACCTGTCCCTTAGAACTCAAAAAAAATAGGAAAGAAACCTGTGCGTGAGCACACAGGGCGCTTGGAGGTACCGAACCCCGCGAGGATCCGGCCGCCGGACCCCGTTGTGCAGCGCTTGCTCCTTGGGATCGTGTTCTGCATCTGCCGCCCGGGCCTGGCGGTCTCCTGTCCCCTCGAAGGCTCCGAGCTGCCGGCTGGCCCGCTGCCGCGCTCCCACGGAAGCCGTCGGGCTGGCAGGGGCAGGGCTTGTGCCCCCCTGCGCCGCGGCGAGAGGAGGGGACTTCGCGCTCGCCCCGATTCTTGGGCCGAGGCAGCTCAGCGGTGCCGCGGGCGACTGGTGGGACGACTTGATAAGCGCGACAGCTCTCACGGGCTTGGATCTTGATCAGGAATCGTCAGGTAAATCCCACCTTGGGAGCGTGGATACCCCATGGACTGTTCTTAAGTCATTTTATGTATTTTTTTTTTTTAGTCTGTTTGGGGAGCGGAGGTGTCTTTGGCTGCTCCCTCCGTAGGTCACTGAGTTGCAAGAAGCCGGTACCTGGCTTTAAGCAGGGAAATGCGATGGCTGTTTCCTCGGCAGCGCTCTTAGCAGCGGAGGGGTGAAACTGAGACAGATGGACTTTAAAATAGAGTCCAGTTCAGGTAGTGCAAGCGTTCCCTTCTTGTGTGCGTGTGTGTTTGTCATCCAATCTGAGGCTGTTCTTTAACTGATTTACACGCCCATCGCAACCCCGATGAATTGCTTTACACGCCGGCCCCAAACGTGCTGCTCCTGTAAGGCAATGTTAAAAAAAAAAATAATCATCCCAACTCTAGGTAGAGCCGTGTTTTGGGCTGCGTTTGAAGAAAAGCCATTTTTGCAGCCGGCGAGGTGCCGGCTGGCGCCTGTTGGGGTGGCTGCACCCCCTGACCCCGTTGCGCTGCTCGGGGACCCGCGGAGCAGGAGGCGGCTTTGGCAGCGACGATTTTCTGGCTGCTCACGGGGTCGGTGCTTGTTGGAACGGGGCGGTTTGTCGTTCGAATCCCGGGAGGGAAGGGAGCGCTCGAGGGGAAGGCTGCGGGCCGGCCGCTGCTGGAAGCACGCTCGGGTCTTGAACAGGAGCCGTTTGCTGAACGCGGCGGCCGCACTTGTCGTGTCAGGAGAAGCCACCTGGGACGTCCCCGGGGGTGACACGCCGGCTCCACCCGGGCTCTGCTCGGCCGCGCTGACCCGCAGCCCTCCCGAGCCCCGAACTCCGCGCCGCTTCCGGAGTCCTCTTCCCGTCACAGAATCTCAAAAACCCTGTAAATTTGAAAATAACTCGATGATTTTCTATCTCTAAAATCCAATGTACATTTGTTACAATGTACAGTGCTTTTTAACTACACTTGTATATTAAATTATTTAATAGTTTTTTGCTTTTCGGTATCTTTTGTATGTAGCAGAGATTAAAACAAGGACCTCGGAACTGAAGTTCTTCCTAATTTTCCAACGCGTATGTAAAGTTCAACAGAAAACTAGAAGTTTACAGTTTACAGATAACGTTCTGTTAAGTGCTTGGTCTGTCTAACTTGATTTGAACAACATCTTTCTAACCTTTCTTGTCCGATCGTGTAATTCTCTATAGAAACGAACACGAAGTCTTTTATGAACTTCAAAAAAAAAAAAAAAAAAGAATTATTCTTCTAAAGATGTAATTTAGAGAACTGTACAGTTTTTTTCTCTAGTATTTTTAAAGGAGTAGCAAGAACTTACACGGGAGCATCTAATCACTGCTGTGTAGATAGTGTAAAAACTCGTATCTGTATAGAGAACGCAGTCTGAAGACGTGTTTGCCTGTTGCGTTTCGTTTCCTACAGTCTGAACATGAGAAAGGCCCCCGTGCACGGCAAATCTGGATCGGTCTGGTGGCTGGGGAGTTGAAAAAAAATGAAATAAAAGTCACAAACTTCACCCCCCGCCAGCCCATCCGTGCACTCGCTGTGACACCACGAGCAAAAATTGACGTTGATAAAAGGTCGGGGCCGTCGGCTGCCTGCGGGCACAGAGGGGGGGGTCAGCACAACGTTCCCCGGGGCTTCCCTGCTCTCGTTTGATTCCGTTTTTCCTGGGTTCTCCAGAAAGTCGGATCCCAGTCGGAGTCCAGTAATGTCCCGTTTCACCGTCGAGGTTACCGACTCCAGACCCCGCTCCCGTAACGTGTGGCAGCGAGACGGAGGTGCCGGCGGGAGTTTGGGCTGTGCAGAACACCCGGGGAGCTGGGGATGAAAGACCACCCGTCTGTGCTCTGCTGTCTGTCCTAGCAAGTGTGTTCGACTGTCGTTCCCCTTTCGGTGTCGTGTCGGGTTTGTATTGTTGAGTGTTCGTAGTTCTCTGTCAGTAGCGGGACGTGTCCCTTCCGCCCGTGCTCCTTCCCCGCGCTGTAAATACGGTAACTCGCGCAATGAGATGGAACCGGGGGCGTCACTTCGTTGCCTTTGTCTCCTCTCGTTTTCTATATTAGAAGAATTTTTAAATAAAGTTTAATTTTACTTCTTCTAGCCCTTCGTAGAACACTTAATTCCTTCAGCCCAACCACAGGCGATCCTGCCTGCGGAGGACGCGTTTTAGGTGGTGGCCGTGACTTACCCCGGCGCTGGGAGTTGGTGGTGGCAGGGCAGGGCAGGGCAGAACAGCCCCCGCTGCTCCTCGGGGTACAAGAAGTGCCCGGGGGGCAGCGCGGGGGGACGCCTGCACTGCCCAGGGCTCCCACCCGCAACCAGAACCAGAATTTCCTGCTGGAAAATGTGCCCCGAGCGCTCACTGTGGGCGCCAGAGACAGCCGAGGGGGGCCCCGAGCCTGCTCTGGGGATGGGGGGATAGAGCGAGGCTTTTCGGGGTTGGTCACACACCTGGGATTTTTCTGATTTGCTCTAGGACAGGAGTATTTGCCGCTGCAGTTGTGCAGCCGAGGGGGACACTGACTGGATTTATCTTCACAAACGGGATCTGGTTTAAGGGAATATCGCTTTTGTCCCCCGATTTGTCTACCGGCAGATATTTTTATGTTTTGAGCTTACATTTAAAAGGAGTAAGAAAAAAACTCCTGAATTCTGTTGTCTGGGAGTGAAATTTTGAAGAAACGTAACAATTTCTAAACCTCCCTGCAGGCTGTCCCTTCCCAAATTGTCATCCGAGCTGCTAAGCCAGTCCCTTGAATTTCATCGCGGGAGCTGAGTCAGCTCTGCTCCAGCAAGTTACTCACTACGTGAAAATTTTAACCCAAATGGCAGCTTCCAGGCTCGGCTGGGCTGACGCTCCAGCCTCCTTGCCCCTTGCTCCTCACCTTCTCTCTTCTGCCTCCTTCCCCTGCCGCTGGGGCTGACCCTGGAATCCCCCCTCGCAGAGGATGTACCCAGCGGCGAAACTCCGTGGGAAACACACCTACGATGCCTTAGCAGGAGGCACAGAAGTTTGGTTCTTGCCCAGCAGATCTGGAGACACGTCCAGAGCAGATCCTCTCTGTATTTTCCGGCGCAGAGGTTTGTCACGAGCTGACAAAGCCAATTTAAGCTGCCAGCCTGCTGCACAACAGGCAACCCCAAGTTTTCTTTTGTCGAGTTATTAGCTTATGTCACGTAAATACGGAATGTAAAAGAGAAAACAGATCCTGCAGGGTTTGCCAGGACTACTGGAAACTGCAGATGGCAAAGACAGCTACCACCTCCCTAAAAATTCTGGCCGACGTGGAAAAAGTTATCAAGTATTTCTGGAAATGGCTTTACCCAGCTGCTAGGTAAGAAAATGCCTCCTGTGCCCTGTTTTGAACCTCTCCCAACGACGCAGCCGTTGAGATGCACGAACCCGTGCGTGTTCCTGTGGGGATTAAAGCAGCACTTCAGAAGGATCGAGCCTTTGGTAGTTAAGACGAAGTTTTGAACGGCCCGAGGTGGAGCCAGTGGCTTTTAGTGCTTTGGGAGAAGTCATGAACGACTGGTTGTGAGCTGGGCTACGAACCCCGACTTCCTTGTGGCTAAAATCACCTTCTACAAAGGGTGGAGGGAGGCGCTTTGTAACAAGAAAACTTGTGTCCAGCCTCACAAAGGCTACCGAGCACAAAGTTGGTAGCAGAAGTGGTGAATCTTTATTCTAGAGCGGGAACAGCCACGAAGAGTCGCGGCTGTTGGAACTTTCCCGACCGCAGGCTGAACGCGCTCCAGGAGCGGGCGTGCTGGCGAGGGAGGGCTGTGGCCTGGATTCCCGCTCTGGTTCTGCTGCTCTTTTCTTGCAAAAGCCTTGATTACGTGCCTCCCGCCCTGCCTGCCCTAGTAAAAAGGGGAAGCCTAACGAGTTGTGCTTATTAGCCAGCACGAGTGAAAACAATCGGCATCATCTCGCTTTGAGCCTTTTGAAGCGAGCGCTGAGACAACCCGATCGGAAGCTGCATCTAACGCTGCAATGAGGCGCGTGTGGAAAATAACTGAGGAAACCTCGGCGCGGGCACTTTCAGTGCAGCTCCCATCACTTTATTTACCTTCCATCCTAAACTTGCTCCACCTGAGATTTTTACACTTCTTTCCCTTCCAAGAACAAGCTCGCTCGCAAGTGTCCGAAAACGCCGAAGCAGAAATCCCGCAGCCTTACGGCAGAGGCGGTGAGGCCGGGCTGCGAGCCGGTGTTTGCTTGTCCGGAGCCCCACGGGGGTGGTGGCAGGGGGGTTAAAGTTAATTAATTAATTCCTTTGTCCCGTTTCACGCGTTGCCTTCCCCACCTGCGTTCCGCCAACCCGCCCGCGCTGCTGACCCCCCCCCCTCCCCCGCAGCCCAAGGGTTGACCCCCGCGGATAAACACCCCCCCTTCGCGGCCGGGCCCCCCCCCCCCGAATCGCTCCCGCCAGCCCCGGGGCTCGGCTTCACCCCCTCCCCGGGCCCGGGCCGCGGAGCCCCCCGGCGCGGCCCGCCCTCACCGCCGCTCCCCCGCCTCACGGCCCCGCCGGCGGCCCCTATCTGCGGCCCCAGGCCGGCCTGCGCGGGCGGATAAGGGCGGCCGGCGGCTCCGGCCCCTCCCCGCGGGCAGCGCATCACCTCAGCCGGCCTCGGCGCGGTGCCGGCCGGGGAAGGAGGCGGGGGGGGGGGGCCCGGCCCCGCCGCGGTGCCCGGGGAGGGGCGGCCGAGCCCCGCGCCTCACGGCCCGGCCCGCCGGGACACGCCCCCTCCCTTCGGCGCCGCGCCGCCCATTGGCTTCCGCTCCCCCCACCCACCCAGCGCGGCGCCGCCGCTATTGGCCAGGCTGCCCGTCAATCAGGGCGTCGCCACGCCTCTTTTCCTCACCGCTTAGTGGGGGGGGCGGGCCGCTCGCTGCGATTGGCTGGCGGGGCGGGCATCCCCGGCTTTTCATTGGGCGCCGCAGCAGTCGGTACCTCGGTTCGGAAAAAAAAAAAAATAAAAAGAATAAATAACAACACACTCCCCCCCCCCCCCCCCCCCCCCAAAAAAAAAAAAAGATAAACCCACAACAACCCCCCCGGGAAGGGAGGAGAGGAGGGGGGGGGACGGGGGCGGGGCGGGGAGCACAAGGAGGCGCAAGTTTTTTGTCCCAAATCTGCCTGGCAACCGGGGTGGGCGGGAAAAGGCGTCCCGAGGAGGTGACGGTTGGTGGCGCGCGCGCCACCCCGGGAGTCCCGCGCGGGGCGGGGGGATGGGGTGGGGGGGGGGGGGGGGGGGAGGGCGGGAGCGAGGCGGGTCTGGGTGCGCGCGCAGCCCCCTCCTCCCGCCCCCCCCCCCCCCTCCCCTCCCCTCCCCTCCCCTCCCCTCCCTCCTCCTGTCAGTGGCCACCTGAGGGAGCCGCCTCCCCTCCCCCCACGGCCCCAGTCCGGCCCGGGCCCCGCTGAGGAGGAGGAGGCGGCTCTGAGGGGGCTGAGGAGAGTGAGTGACATCCCCACCCCCCGCCGCCCCTGGGGACCGCGGGGGGGGGGGTGGGAGCGGGGGGGGCGATCGGGGAGAGAGGAGGAGAGGGGGGGGCACACCCCCCCCCCCCACCGCCCTGAGGGGGCTGAGGGGAAGGGGGGGGGGGGGGAGGGGAGAAGCGGAGGAGGAGGAAGGGGGGGGGGGGGTTGGCTGCGCGGAGTCGCTGCGGTGGGGGGGGGGGGGGTGATGAGGGGCGGCTGCCCCCCACCCTCAGGCCGCTCCCCGCCCCGGGGGTCCCGGCGGTGGGCGCGGGGCCGGGGTGGGGGCGGCAGGGCCCGGGCCCGGCGGGGGAGGGGAAGGCCCGGCGGGAGTGCCGGGGAATTGGCCTGAGGGAGAACCGGGCCTGGGAGGGGCGCCCACAAAACTGGGGGGGGGGGGGGGGGGGGGGGAGAGAGGGGGCAAACCCCCCCAAATTAAAAAAAAATTAAAATAAAAAGGGCTGGGGAAGTAGCAGGGGCGGGTGGGCAAGGCTGAGGGGGTGCCAGGGAGGAGCCAGGAGTGCATCCTGGGAGTTGCCCGGTAGGCACAGCCACCCGAGCGCGGCGGCGGCGGCGGCGGATTGTTGGTCCCGGGGACTTGGGAGGGCGGGGGAGGGGAAGTGGGGGAGGGGAGGGAGCCGCCGATGCTCAAGATGGGGCATCCGGGAACGAACTCGGGGCCGCCGGGCCGGGCCGGGGGGCACCCGCGGGGCGGGCGGCTCCTGGGCTCGGGAAGGCACCGGGACCCCCCCCCCCCCCCCCGCCTCCAGGGAAGCGCCGTGGGGAGCGCTTCGGGGGGTGTTGGGGGGGGGACACACGCAGGACGGCCACTGCGAGGGACGGTGGCACTTGGGAACCGGACAAAGTTGCGCGGCGGGGAGCGAGGAGGGGGCAGGCGGGCGGCTGAGGCCGCTTCCCGAGGGGACCTGCTAAGCAGGAACACAAAAAAAAAAAAAAAAAAAAAAAAAAAAAAAAAAAAAAAAAGCCAAGCTGGTTGCTCGCCGGAGAGTGCCAGATGGGTTGGATTCACGACAGGACTTAAGATGGAGGTGGTGTGTGGGGCTGATGCCAAAGAGGAGTCCTTATACCCCCGGGTCGAGACGTGCGGAGGCTCCGTGCGCAAAGATTGGGAGCCGGGCTCATTCTCACAAATTTGGGAACACCGCTGGTGCGTTTGCCTCGATCGCTCTCTTCTTTTTTTTTTTTTTTTTTTCCTGGCAGCGTTTTATCTCTGTACTACTTTGGGGGTGGGCATTTAGTTTGTACGCGAGACGAGCTCTGTTGAAAATAAAGTTATATCCTGTCTGTGGTCTGCCACCTTCTCCTCACCCCCAGCTCTCTGCCGCCTGTCAGAGACCGTGTCTAGAGGGCTTCTTAAAAACCTAATCCATTATGAATTTTCTATCTGTCTTCCACTTCTTTTTCTCTCCCATCTGTGTGATAAGTGTGGTGAAAAGGTAGAGAGAGTATAAGGGAGTATCTGTCCGAGCTGTGCACCCCGTGGCAGTTGCTATAGGTAAAAGAATTATTGCCAGCTTAAGTATTTAGAAGGAACTAACTTGACAAATTTTGACTCCTCGCAGCATTTTTGGAGGAAATTCCAAACAAGACAAAAAGCGTAAGGGAAGAAAAAGCTTTTCTTTTTGCTTTAACTTGTGATGGACCCTTAAATATAACTCCTAAAAACTTAGGAGTCGGTGGTAAAAATGTTTATTTGAACCAGCTGAATACAAGGCACAACTAAATGCAAAGAAAATCGTGTGAAATACTTCAGCATTCTTTGTGACCGTACAAAGCACAAAGTTTTAAGGCAGAAAACTCGCAGTTTTAGTGGGCAGTCTTCTTTTAAACTGTAGATTGAGATTTGCTTCTAATCTCAGTGGCACAGATGACTTCTTTTGTTCAGACTTTCTCAAGAGTTTAATGACACATCTTACCTGTCCCTGTGTACGCGTGCCCTGTGACTAAATCTTCCGGAGAGTAACTCAGATTGTACTGTCACACAAATGTAGCTGAAATTACATTTCTTTACCAGTGGTCCCTAAATCCTGCTGTCCAGCCGGCTACTATCTGAAGCAAGAAAAATGCTGCAGGCTATTTCATATCTCCTGGCTGGCTTCATTTTAAACATCTTTATTCCCTTGCCACGAGTAACTTCAGAGCTGCTCACGAAGCTGCAACTTCAGACCTATCGGAGGAAGAAACTTGTCTATAAGCAGTAAGTTGGGGACTACAAATAACGGATTTTTGTTTAAAAAACTACACAAACACACTAGCTTTGCTTTTGAAAACGGCTTGAAGAAGGTGGATGAGCTTTCCTCCGAAGTTAATTACCCCGTTTCCATCAGGACAGACTTGAGCGCTTCAAGGATCGCACGTAAGAGGCAGAATCACCGAATGTGATTCTTAGTGCAGCAAAAAGTAATGGGCTGCCGCTAGATTGAGGTACAACCGAGAGTGTCTTACCTGGATGAAGAGTTCAGCTGTTGGGCTAAAGGGGGATCAGCTGCTTTCCACCCCGGTATCGTCACCTTGAGTTTAGGGAGTCGACGCAGTCTCTGGAGAAACTGGCTTGTGTGCTGCCGCGGTTTCCCAAAGGCAGGAAAGGGCATTTAAAAGCAATAGTGGCGACTTCTGCCGTGGGTCACAGCCACGTTTTTAGCAGCGCTCCCGCGGGAAGGGGAGAGACGGCCCCACGGTGTCCCCTAGCAGCAGTGCGCTGCCGGGGAACGAGGACTCGGAGCTGTGTCACTGCTGAGGCCAGAACGAGCTGGAACAGGGAATTACAAATCACAGTTCCCAAAACTTGTGGACTGCTTGCATCCCGTCAGGAACTGAGCGGCATCTGCCACGGGCTGGAATCTCTCTGTGGCGTTCTTGCTTACAAAAAACCTTGAGGAGGACGTGTGAAAAGTAACTTGCCTGTTCCCGCGCGCTGGTCGTGTCCTCCGGTCCTTGCAGGTGCTGGGGTTCGACCTCGTCCACTTTTCTGCGCTGACTCAGAAAATCTGGTTTCACAGTTTCAGCGTGCAACCAATGGATGCTGCAGCCAAAGAACAATGAGAGAAGACGCGCTCAGAATACCCCGTCTGCTGACTAAATTCCCTTTTCTTTGGAGCAAGGCGGCGTGTGCATTTTTGAAATTCTTACCGGTGCGGTCAGTGGCTCGGCTCTGAAAACTGGAGGCATCTGAGCTGCTGGGACGTGTGTGGCGGTGGGCTGCTGGCGAGGAGCATCTCGAGAGGCCAGCAGTCTCACTGGTTTGCTTGGTTACTTACAGAAAGGCCGTAAGTTACTTTCAGAATAGGATAATTGTTTTTTTTTGCCTGGCACAGTAAACCAGTGGTCTTAAGGCCCATGGAGCTACCAGCAGTACTTTGGGGATTTTGCCATCTTTTTATTGGTTTTGCAGCTTTCTCTTCACCAGATCCACCGTCCTTACGGACAGTCTCTTCTAAGTTCTTGAATTTTATGCAACTGAACCCACTGGCCCAGCTGCTAAGATGTGGATGTTCCACAGGGGCTGGAGAAAATGCGGGGAGGAAGGTTGGTGCTTGGTGACGACATCTGGGCTTTGGGTGCAAAGGACTCCAATCAAACAGCTTCGCAGTCAGGGAACAGGCTTGGCATCACGATTGCTGGTACAAAATGAAGCTTTTTTTTATCCTAGCTATTAGATTTCATCATTTTTTCGATGCACATGCATCTAATTAGTGATAAATTACCAAGCATTGTACTTTTAATTTATGGATGAGTATCTGCAAAGAGCGCCTGAGCCCACATACAGTTGCCGTGGTTCGTATGCACAGGGCAGTTAAACTATCCTTCAACAATTGATTTATATAACTGAAATAGCTGGGGAAGTGAGAAATTTCCTTCCTCTTCGCATACAATGCCAAGGATGTCAGATCTCCAGAGAGCCCGATGATAAGAGTTGGGCCGTCCTTTATTTTCGCCGTTATTAAACAAGTATCTGATTATTCATCAGAGCACCGAAACCGGTGGCTGCGGTGCCGTGGCAGCCCCTCTCCTCGCTCCCGCCTGCCTGTGCCTCTGCAGAGCCAGCGCGGGGCTGGGCGAGCGCTGATGGAGCACCAGCCTCCTCTCCAAAGGAAAACAAAGGGTGCCTCAGCCCTTGGTGGTGACACAGATGCGATTTTATTTTTTTCTTTCCCCCTGAGAGCCATCTCTTGGCAGCGCACTGGGAGCGGCGCGTAACCAGCAGCAGCATCTGATGCCTGCGAGGGATCTCCCCCGCTGCATTTTCTCAGTAGAAGTGTTTGGACGCGCTGCCCAGGGCAGATTTCAGGGTGGGAAGCGGTTCACCAAAGTCTCCCTGTTGGCACAACACGGAGCGTCCTTCTCCTCTTCCTCAACCGATCCTTGTTCCCGTTGGGCAGCCGGTACTTTCTAACATAAAGACATGGGGAAGCCACATGTGCAGTTTGTGATGTCAAAAGGCAAGATCGTTTTGGAAGAAGAAAACCCCTCCCAGAAAAGCTCCGTGTTAACTCTGTGAGGGTGGTCTCAGCAGCTGACCCAAGCAACGGGCTGAGATTCACGTTTAGGACTTCTGTAAACTCTAAGCAAGAAGCTGCCGTCGCTTTAGTAATACTTTTCCCTTGAAATCTGCCTGAAAAAAATAAGACCAGTAGTGTATGATCCCATCAATCCTAAATTTAGAAATGAATCTCATTTATAAGCCTTGCTTTTCAGCGGGAAAGCAGGTTATGGAGCTGACCTAGTATAGTCCTGTTGGGGGAAGAGAGGAGACTTCAGAGAACTGAAGTTGGAATTGGAGTCGGTTAGGGGAGAAGACCGGCGGCGTTTCTATGTGCCGGTAACAAACATCTCACTACCAGAAGGAACAATCTTAATAAATGCTTATAGTCACCATGGTGTAAGGCCTTCAGAATCCTCACGAAGACACAGAGGTTTTCGAAATGCGGCATATTCCAATAATGATCTCCCTGGTGGACTTTATTTAGATCAGTAGAACCTGGCCGTGCTTTCTCAGACCTCTGGCTTTACATCAGCGTGCCCGCGGTCGCTTGTGACATAACTTTTTGGTGCAGCTCTGCTGGCATCTTACAGATAACCCAGCCAAGTCCTCGAGGGTTACGGGGAACAAAGGACTTGGAGTTTCGCCTTTGAAAAACAGCAACGCGAGTTACGGCGAACTGAGGTCGCGTCGAACCGTCAAACTTTTACTCATCTCCGAAAGCTTAAAAGAAAGTTGCGCGAGAGGTGCGGACAACTCGCTTGGCCTTGGCGCGATACAGATTTCAAAAACTTTAATCAAGGAGGTGATTCTGCAGCGAAGTGGTGGAGTTGCCTTTGGATGCAGCGCGGTGCTGATCCCTGGGTGGATGCCTTGCGACGCCAGGAACAAGCGGGCCCTCCTTTTCCCAGCTCGAAGGAAAATGCTCCGGTTTATTGAAGGGACAGCGTTCTGCCCGAGTTTGGCTCAGAGGTCCTGCTCTTTGCTCTTGTATCTACCTTTTGTTGCAGTCGCTTTTAATCCAGGATTGTACTAAATTCGTGTCTTCTCCACTGCACGATTTCTGCACTTGATTTCAGCTCCCTGCCTGGATCCCTCCAAGGCTACCGTGATCTGGGTCCTGGAGATTATCACTGTGCTGAGGTTAATCACAGCCTGAAATTTAACCTCTCGTGCCGTCCTCCTCGCTCGGTGCTTCTGTCTGTAGCCAACCAACAGTCCCACTATTTAGGGTAAGAAGAGTTTTACTTTCTGTTAAGCAAAACCCCGCAAACCAGAACGCTAAAGCAAGTTCAGTTAAAAAGTGATTTTGTACACAACCAGTGTTTGTGCACAGCACAGATTTTAGCAATGGGGAGAGCATGAATCATTGGCCTGTTTGCATATTTAAAGAAATCTAAAGTAAGAGTAACCTGACCATGTTTTGGAGGCTCTTGTACCTATTTTCATCAAAACTATATCACTGGAAGAAGAAGGTCTTGCATAGGCAGAGTGTACAATTAATGCCAAATACGTTCCCTCGGCTCTTTATTGCTGTTGCCCCATCCTTAAGGATCTTTACCCAGAATTCGCCTGTTAAACCACAGGGAGCTGTCGATGTCGTGGCATCCATCCACACAGACAGATATCTGATTGTGCGAGCGTTAATCTCCGTTAGGAATCTAGTCTGATGCTGGATTGAGGGAATAAACTACTGGGAATTGCTCAAATACATCTGTGGAATTTAGGTGGAGTTCAGGCTGCGACTCCAAACCCGTTTTACCTTGTGAGAGACATTCCCGGCGCGCTCTGAAACCCTTCGTTCGCAGGGTCTGAACTGTAAAAACAAATCCTTCCTGAATCAGGCTTTTTTTTTCCTGTGTCCAGTTTGCCAACTGGTAAACACTGACTGGGGGGTTTGTTCCAATCTGATTAATAACGACTTATTATTAACAGTGACAACCTGGAGTCTGTAACCACCGCCTCCTGTCATTTCCAAGACGCTTCGGCAGATGGGCACAAATCCTACTCGAAAATACTTTTCGAGCCCTTTTCGGGTTTAAGTTCGATAACCTGAAAATTCACCGACAGTCTGGCTTTCAAAATGCCCACCTTGGGCACGGCTCCCGAGGAGGGCACCGCAGCCCCGCGCAGGGACATCTCGCCTGTCGGAGGGAGAGAGTGGAGCTTTAACCATTGTGTACGACTTTCAGATCTGCTGCTTCATCTTCTTGAGAAACGAACCGTTTCAGCCCAAAGTATACCAGGCAGCCTGACTGGTTCCCCTCAAGGATAAATCTGGATTTCTAGAAAATGGGGTAACTACAAATAGAGCTTGTGGTCACTTCTCTTCCACAACTGGTAAAAACTATCGGTCAGGTCATATTTACGTTTCCCCCAGTAGCTCTAATTGGGAGGGCAGGAAGGGCCAAAGCGCTCCCCACGCTGGAGGAGACCTTGTACAAGGTTTAATTCTACAAATGCTTCCCAGTGACTGCAGTGCTTCTGCTCCCTTCTCTCCTGCCTTCACTGCTCAGCCTTTCAGACTACATGGACACAGATACTAGTGGGGGTTAGTAATTTAAATATTTTTTAATCGGGAGTCAACAAAAACACATATATGTACCTAACTGGAAGCATTCATTATTGTGCTCGGGAAGCAATTCGGTCTTAAAATTACACGGTTTAGTAGCGCTGTGTCCTGCAGCGCTCAGCGCCCCCACCCTGCAGAGCTTAGAGGAGGCAAAACCTAGAGTGTGTGTGTGTGAGGTGAGAGGAGATGAGCAGGTAATAATAAATCATCACGTGGGCCGTGGCACGACCCTCTTTTCACTTCGGAAGGACGGTGTTAAGTGACCAGCGGTGCCGCTGATGCAGAACGAGGCGCTGCTGGTCGGCAGATTCTTGTAAGCAGATTCCCCCCGTGCCAAGCGGGAGAAGGGTTCCATGCTAGAGACTCACGGACTGCGCCTTATCTCTTGCACAAGATGACAGAGTGAGGTCCGTGAGGGCTCCTGGTTTGCTTTCCGTGTGTCACCCCTAGAGGCTGCAGATACGACGGTTTGAAGTGGGCTGGCAGGTCCAGGTGAGAAAGATTCCAGGGGACACTCAGTGATGGGCACAATCAGCAGGAAGGGAGCCTGAGATCTCTCGGTAGGTGCGCGCCCGCTCATCCGAGTTCCTGCTTCTCGTAGGACTGTTGGTGGCAGTTAAAGAAATTCAAATTACACAGGAACCCCGTAAGAGTTTTCTGCTACCAGTTAACTCTTCTTTCAATCAGGGTCAAGTGCCGATGAGCCACGTGACGACAATCAGCCAACACGCGAGAGGTGCCTGTTTACAGCCAGTCCCTCAAGCCGTGGCTCGGTGGGTCTGTCTCCCCGTTTGCCACCAAAACATCGGCGTCCCCCGCGGCCGATCGCGAGGCGAACAGAAGCGATCTGAGACGGGCTGTGGTGGACCAGCTCTCAGGAGGTCGAGATGTTCTTTGGCAGATCTTTAAATAACAGCAGCGCTGCGTGAACTTTGTTCTCTCCCACTTCCGAGCAAAATCAATAGTCCATGAAGCGCTTGTTGAATTGGAGCAAAGCTCCCACGACATCCTCTTCCAGCCATAAAAGTGCTCATTAGAGACAGCGTCAGGTAAAATCGCCCTGTCTTGGGCCGGGCAGTATCCGCAGGCGTGCGCTGCTTTCCCCGTTTCCTCAATAACTTTATTCATCTTTAATTTCTTTCAGTTCCGGAAAGTTTAATTTTCATTTCTCTTTAGGGCTGTTCACCTCACTGCGCACGTCGTGGAATTTCGACTGTTTCCAATCTTGTGTCCTGCTTTGCTTTTGAAAATGTTTCGTGTTGAAGCGTTCCTCGCCGAGGGTGGGAGATGGGCGAACAGACCCGGCTGTACAGATTATAGTAAGTCGCTCAGGAATAGGATGAGATTGGACCCTTCAGGGGTCTCTCTCGAGCAACCGCCGTGAGCTGCCAGTTGCACTTGCAGGGAAATAGTTTCACCAGCAAATAAGCCAAGGACCATCTCCTGGTCTCAAGCCTATGGGATTCCTTTCATTCTTAGCATTAAGCCATCTTAAAATCGTATTCTTAAGATTTTGAGCACCGTTGCAGCATGCTTATGGTTTTAACCTTTTCTTCCTTCAACTATTTAAGGATGTAGTCTGTTAATTTCAGATTTCCAGCCAGCAGTGGAAAGGGTTAAAAAACCCCAAACATCCTTTGTATCCGCTGTCTTGTCCCAGTGTCCGGCTCCAGGTGAGCGCGCTCAGACGCAGCTTTCAGAAATCTCTGTGCTCCTGATCTCTTGGTCCTCTGGACCATCCAGCCACTTCAGAGTTGTGTTCTCTCCCTTCGCTAAGACGCGTATCGGCTATTGAGCCCCAGAACTCGTTTAGCCTGTTCAGTGTGCCAATATTAGCATGTTCCCGTGTGTCTTACAGCTGCTGTTGGTTGCAGGAGGATGACCAAGTCTACCAGATCTGGCTTGAGCTTTACTTGTTCTTCTTTGACCTACATTCTGCTGTGCACAGAGACGAGGCTTAATCTTGTTTTTCATTCTTCTTGTAGGGACGGTTGTGAATTTTGCTTGAATTGTTTGGGTTTGTTTTTTTTTCTCACATCCCGATTACCAAATCCTGCTGTTACTGCAATAAAATTAGCTGCCTAGTGTATGCTCTGTTGGGCGGTATTTTTGTGAAGAGTGCAGATAGTGTAGTATTAAAATATACCAGGAGGAAGGAAGTACTTAATCCATATTATCTATGGACTTTGCATTTGGAATGTGAGAAGTACCTTTGGAAGAACAACTTAATAATTAGACTTTGTGGCTCCAGCAAAATATTGCTTCTGTGATGAGACGTTTGGTTTTAAAGTAGAATCTCGGCTCCGTCACGTCGGTTTTGGTTATCAGAACAAATATTTTCTGGGTTTATGCTGCATTCTCAAATGAAAATCGGGCAGAAGCATTCAAAACGATTGGCCAGGTCAGATCTTTGTAACACGCCTTAACAAAAATCGCAAAGGCTGATGCAAACAAGCGAAACGCGTGACGGCTGCGTGCCACCGGGGACGGCTTCCCTGGGAGCCACCCCCGCGGAGCATCCGATGCCTCCTCGGAACGGTGTCACCCCAGGGACACACCCAGGACGTGCCAAGTCTGCCGAAGCCCAGCCTTCCTCCTCCCTTCAACCCCTTCATTGGTAGCTTTAGTCAAAGCCCAGGTGAGCAGGGGTGAGGTAACACCGATCCGGTGTTGCTCTGCTGGGCATCGTCCGCTTCCCAACCTTGAAGAGATTTGCCGAGGTGTAGCTGTTTGCTCACAGAAGTGGCTTCTCTCATTTTGAATTTTCGAGAGGGCACCTACAGCCTTTAGACAAGGGGTTGTCGGTCATACGTAGTGTAAAAAAAAAACCAGGCAAGACGCTGGATGATGGGAGGAACAGTGACGGCGCAGAGGAGGGAGCTGCCGCTGTCGGAAATCCTCTGTGTAATAAGGGGGTGTAACCCACAAAGAGGCAGAGGAGGGTCCCTGTCTTCATAGGTTCCGTACTCAAAATCTGAAAAAACAACTCATCACTAAATATTCTGCTTCTAACCCTCTCGATAGTATCACACTTGGCGGGGAGCGTTCGTGCACCGGGTCTGGCAGAATACTGCGTTTGGGGTGACTTTCTTCCCTCACTTCTTGTGACGTGCCTCGTGTTTTTAACTTCGTGCTTCAGCTAGGTTTTAAAAAATGTGTCAGAAATAGGAATGCGGGGCCAGAAGTTTCATCCTTTTAGGGAGCAAGAGGAGAACCCTAAGCTGTGGGGTGTAGCCTTACTGAAAATTATTAACCCCAGACTGAATGGCTGGGCTTAAGTCAGGAAGGGGTAGTGATTTAGGAGCCAACAGCCCACATCCAGAAAATAACTTGTCTCCAGAAATGCAGAAAACCGGAGGTCTTAAGGCTCGTTGCCATTAGTTAGCTACAGAAAATCTAGGGGAAAATGGATCTTTTGGTAACTTGCAGAGGATATTTATATACCTGCTTCCCCACGGCAGACCTGCAGGGAGGTAACAGCCGGGTGGGAATACTTAAACCAGAGAAACGCAGAGGTGGGAACAGTTCAGTGAGTGCCTCTGCTGCAGGATGGCAGAGAAGTGGTCAGTAGTTGGAAAACCCCACCAGAGATCTGTGTTTGAGGGATCTGTACTAGTAACTAAAAAAAAAAACAGCACATATTTCTTCTTCTGTTAACTTGGCTTAAAATAATAGACCTGCTGGACTTCAGATCTGTTGCCCTTGGCTTCAGAAAGCCCGTTCTAGAAGGTGACGGCCGGGAGGGTGGCAGGACCGCTCCACACACGGCGTTTGTCCCGTCCCACCGTGGCCTGGGCAGCCAAGGGGGGTCTGTGACCCTCGGACCCTCCTCGCCTTCGCCCCGGGCCCGGAGCCGAGCTCCCGGTGCGGCCACGGCCGAGAGCAGCGCTTCCCGAGTACCCAATTGCGATTTTCGGGCCGGTTGCGGACCCGCTGCAAGCTGTGGGCAGCGCTGGTCCGAGTCACCCTGAGGCTCTCGGGTATGAGAAAACTGCAGTTTCTGGTGTTGGCTGCTTAGAGCATCTCTTCTCGAGTCGGTGGAGCTCAGAGCGTCTCCATCAGACTTTACCGCCTTTAAGACCGATTTCAGAAACGAGCCGGGTCCCCGCCTCCCCGCCCGGTAGCCAGGCCTCCCCGTGTCGGCAGCCCTGCCCGGAATACGCGATCATCTGCCTCTTTGCCCGGTCTCCCGCAGCAGGCGGGAGCGGCCGAGCCGCGGGAGCAGCGCGTTGCCCTCCGTTTCCTTCATCAGGAAGGGAAAAAAAAAAAAAAAATAAAAATAAGCGCCTCCCAGAACAATCCGTGTCCGCGGGTCGGACCGAACCGCAGCCCCTCCGCCCGGCCCGCAGCCGGGAACAATGCCCGCCCGGGGCACGGAGGCCGCGGCGGGGCCGCCCCCGCTGCTGCTGCTGCTGCTGCTGCTGCTGCTGCTCCTCCACGTGGCCCCGGGCGCCGCGGCGGGACCCGCCGCCCCCCGCGGCGGCGCCCCTCTGCCGCGCCGCAGCCAATCCCCGCCCGCCTACCATGTGCCGCGACCCCCTCCGGCCAATGGTGCCCCGGGTCACAGACCTGCTCCACCATTGCCCGGAAGCGGCTCCCGCGGCCGCCGCTCCCGCCGCTGCTCCCGCTCCGGCTCCGGCGCCGCTGCGGCGCAGGACGGGCCGCCCTGTGCTCCGGGTCCCCGCGCGCATGCTCCGCCGAGTGACGCCGCGACTCCATGTGTGAGAAGCGCATTATTTGGCAGAGGGGAGCCGCGGCGGAGAGGATTAGCCGGGGATCCCTTAGCGACGCCGAAAAAAGAGGAGAAAAAAAAAAAAAAAGGGAAAAAAGATAAAACGGGGGGGGGGGGGTGGCGGCGAGGCGCGGCGGGAAGCGAACCGGCGGCTGGAGAAACGGGACCGGCGGCGCCCGGATGCGCGGGGACCGGCGGGGAGGTGCCGCGGCGTGTGAGTTGCTCGGTTAAAACTTCTCGTTGGGTTTATTGTCTTGGGGAGGGAGCGGCGGCGGGGCTGTCGGTGAAAGGCGGCCGCCGGCGGTGCCCGTGCGCTACCGGGGCAGTTCCGGGAGGGTCCGGCCGTGCGGGGCCGCGGGCAGCCCTCCCTGACCCGCGGAAAGTGCAAAGTCCTGCTCTCCGGCCACCGGTCGATGGGTGCCCGCCGGGGAAGGAGGTCGTGCCGCCGCCTGCCGCGGGGAGGAGACGGGGAACGGGGCTCCCCGGCCGCAGCCCCGCCGGGAAGCGGAAAGTTTGGCGCTCCCGCCGAGCCCGGGGCCGAGCGCCCCGCGATCGCCGCCGGCTTTTGTTCGGCGCCGGGACGGCCGCCTGCGAGGCGTTTGTTTCGGAAAGTTGTTGCGGGCTTTCCGCCGTGCCTGCTTCCTCTTCCTCCTCCTCCTCCTTCGCCGCCGCCGTCGCCGCCCGGGCCGGCTCGGGGCGAGGGCGCGGGGCTGGAACCCCGGGCTGGGACCCCCCCGGCCCCCGCTGCCCCCCGCGCTCGGCGGGAGCGGCCCCGCGGGGGCCGCGACGGGGGGCGAGCGGCCGGCCCGGGCAGCCCCCGCCCCGGGCAGCCCCCGCCGTGGCCCTGGCCCGGCTGGCGGCCGCGCTGCGGCCCGTGTCACAATAAGAGTCCCCGCCCGCCCTGCCCGCCGCTCGAGGTGCACCGGGCTGCGACCCCCGAGCCGGGCGGGTGCCGGGTCGGTAACCGCGGTTTGCGGCCGGGGCTGCGGGGGAAGGTCCCGCGGGGCGCCCTGCCCCGGTTTCTCGGTCGCTGGACGCTCCCGGCGGCCGCGGGAGGGGCCGGGCAGGGCTTGGCCCCGGTGGGGCTGTTCCTGGGCAAGCGTCGAGCCCCGAATGCCCGGGAATCGCCGCTCTGGGCAGTGCGGGAACGGGGCTGGGGGGGCTGAAAACCGCCCAGCGTCAGGTCCCGCTCCGGAGCGGCAGAGCTGGGCGAGCCCCTGAGTCGGGATGTGCGCACACGCTTCTCCACATCATCTGCTTACTTCTGCTTTATTTTGTTTTACACTCCGTGCCTTAGCTTTTACTTCCACTGGTCTCTTTGTGTTTTAGTGGGTTTTTATTTCCTTGGCTGCCCCACGCTCTTCCATCTTTGTACTCTGTGCAGTATAAGCCCCTTTGCCCAGGACTGAGGATCCTCAGCTGGCGGCTGCAGCAGCGACTGTCCCGCAGCACCAGTTTGGGGACCCGGCCCTGATCCTCGTTTCCAGCTTCTTTTGCAGGTGCTTGGCTTTCATGTTTCTCTCTTGCTCGCCCATCTGTGACTGCGGCTGGAAGCAGAGGTAGCAGAGCTGCTTGTAGAGACCGTCACACAGGAAGTGAAACCAAGAGGGGCCTTTGGGAATAAGAGACGTGCCAGTAGGCTGGAAACTGCCGTACATCAGCAGGAAAAAAGAGCCAAACCCTGCTTTCTTCCAGATAAACTACTGACCAGCATCTCGAGTGGAAGGAGACGTGGCTAGGAGGAAGCAGGAGTGTAAGAGCCGTGCTGATAGCGGAGAGTGTGAGGTGGTGAGGGGCAGAGAGGGCAGAAGAAAGTAGGAGATAAAGGGCTGTGTCGCGTGTGGGAGGCTTCCTGTGCGGCTGAACTGCGCGGTGGTCTCGGTGCCGCTGCCACGGGCCTGGCTCTGGTTGGTCCCACCAAACCTTGGGGTAGTACCTGCCAGGACACGGTGTGACACCACGCCGGCGTTTGGGCCGTGGGGAGGCTGGTGGTTCCCCGAGCACTGTGAGCAGGGACCGTGCTGTACGCGGTGGGGGAGCTGGCCGTCGGTGGGGATGATGCCCCCGAGTGCCACCTCGCAGCCATCCCAGATGGTGACACATGCGAAACGGCGTATTCCTGTGCGTCACCCTCCAGCGCTTGCTGCTGGCGTAGCCTTTGGTGCGTCTGGGTTGCCAAGCTCTGGACAGAGAAAGGGGTGTGATATCCTGGAGCCAGCGAGGCTCTGTGGTTCAGTATCTCAGATGGGATCACCAAATACGCCGGTTTCGGTGCTGGGAACTGTTTAGCTTGTTTGTCGGTTTGGGGTTTTTTTTTCTCCTGCCGACTGTCGTTTTTAAAAGTGGGGAGGCATGTGACGTTGAGGCTGTAAAAGCTCTCCCCTTTATGCCTCGTCTGCGGGTGAGCAGTGGGCTCGCGCTCCTCTAACTTTACTTGGAGAAAGAGCAAACCTGTTACGAGTTGACCTGATCTGGTTGAGCCTTGTGTGAGTGTGAAAAGGACCAAGTTCTGTGCTTGACGTAGAACCCACCTTGCTGAGTTTCACTGGGAGAGTCGCCTCTGTGCGGTATCCAGCAGGGGAGGGAGGTGGAGGTAGCCAAGGATATTTCTTCTTCCTCAGAGGTGGAAGCACAGAGGAGCAGCTAATACCATCCCTACCAGCGTTACATAGTCATGAGGTGACATCAGTGGGTGATGATGCAACACCGCTGGCGTATGATGCAGTGTTAGTATGCTAATGCTGTAACTTTATATAGCTGCGTTACGACTTTTTTTTTTTTTTTTTTTTTTTTTTTGGTAGTAATTACAGGCTGGTAGTGAGATGTGGAGCTGTTAAAATCGTTGCTTCCAATTCAGAGAGCGCCGGTGTGTTGCGCGAGGCGAGGCGCGGGCTCTGGATCGCCGTTTCGGCACGCGGGCACGACGCTTGGCCCTTCTAGGGACCTCTCCGCACGGCTTCAGGTTTGAACTGGAATCATCCCTGTGCTGTCGAAGGAACTATAATTGTGGAAGGAACTCCGGGCTTACTGTCTTACAGTCTTATGCTTCTATTTCTGGGTGCGCTCTTGGTTAGCCCTACCCGTCCGTATGGGCTATTGGCGTTCGTGCTTCCCTACTGAACCGCTCCTGCTCTGCTGCTTTGGGGGGAGGAAGAAGAAGGAGCGATGCTGGGGATGAAGGGAGTCGGCTTCTGACATCTTCCGGATAGTGCTGGAAGCATTTGGAAAAGGAAGTCTAAAACTCGTTCAGATGCCACAAGGACGCGTCTGAGGTGGCCTCACGGTTTCGGTGGTACCCCCTGAAATGGGGTCTGTGTTGGGAGGTCCCTGGCCGGTCACCAGCCCACTGGAAGTCATGGATTCTGCTGCGAGAAGTCGGGAAGGACAGACCTGGGAAGGTGCTGCCGTGGTCAGCAAAGCTCATTTTTCTGCTTTGATGGAGCCACTCTCGCCTTGTGGGTGACTTCTGAGTGGAAAATGCTGTTTTGCTGACTAAATTTAGAATGTTTTCACTGAGCGTGTTTTGAACCACAAACTTCTAGATGCAATATCTAGATGTTACTCGCTGATAGTAGGTATTAACCGTACTCAGCCATTTAAAAAATTCAAATCTTTGGGCATCAGAACATATTTTTTTGATGCTTGTTGTGCACGTATGAACTGTGAGCTCTTCCCCAGGCTTAAGGTACCTTTAATCCTTCGGTTTCTTACTGCCACGCTCGGAGGGGAGTGCTTATTTTGCTCATGTTTCTCAAAGCACCGTGTTACCCCTTGATGTGTCAGGTGAGGTGCAGAGCCCTGCGCTCGGTGCAGCGTTCCCTGCTCACGGAGGTGACGCCACAAAAGTTGGGAAGAAGACGCGCAGCGTGTGCATCCCCCTTTTGAATTAAAATGCACGTGCTGAGCTCTCGTTAACGAAATAAGAGGAAAAATGAGTGGTGACATGGGGGCTTCTGATTCCTCTTCTTGGAATGACCAACATTACAGCCCCATTCCAGGCACTTCTCGACTTCCAATATCAATCTTTTTCGATAACGGTCTAAGTTACGTAGAACTACGTGATGGGGGTTTAGGGGTTTGTTGTTTTTTTTGTCACTCCAAGTGTTCCTGGAGACTGTGGTAGCTGAAAAGATGCTGGACTTACTTTTAGACTTGGGGAAGTAACGTTTGCTTTTGTGTGATGCTGCTCGTGTTTGAGGTGTCTCAGCGCACGGGTCTGTGGACCAGTGTGTGAAGTGCAACGTAGTAAGTGTATTTTCTTGATTGGGGAGGAAAAAAAAGCAGTACACAAGCACTCTTTTCTTATTCTGGCAGAAAATAAATGTTAAGAACATGTCACTGATGGACTAGGAAACTCCTGTTTCCCATGGTTTCATCGGGCTGTCCCCGCTCTCCTTGTGCGACTGGTGCTGCTTGTTTTAGATCTGCGCCCTTAAAACTTGCAAGCTGGAGTTTGGCACTTTATATATAGACATTCTGCCTATTTATGCATTCATGTTATGATTGATCGGTGCAAAGACTTGCCTGGGATCCTTCTTTTTTAGGCTTTTCTAGCCGCCTCCCCCCTTTTCTTGTCTCTGCGTTTCTGTGGCATCCCTGCGCCCGCGGAGCTGGACATCTCTCGAACACGACGACCCTCGCTCAGTTCGTGGTTCCTGCTGTAATTCTTATGCACCACCTGGAATTCCCGAGGTTATTTGTTCGTTGGTGGTGTTTCCTCTCTGCTTGGCAGCGCTCCGTCTGAGCGCCCGGCGTGCATCAGCGAAGGGTGAATCCATGTGTCCCTTTTCAGGTGGGGAAAAGGAGAGTGAGTTGCCCCGAGCGAGCGCTGCAGCGCAGGGACAGAACAAAGGTTGAGGTTTGTTAATACGCAGTTTCCCGAGTTGGCTTTTTGCTGTTCAGCAACTTCTCCTCTTCTTCCCCCACCGCCAAAGGCACCGGCGTTTCTACCTTTTGTTGCCTGTAATTGCGCTCTTTGCCGTTTGACTTGTCGGTGTGTCAGGTCTCGGGATTCTCCAGTGGGGCCCCAGTAAGCAGCTGCTGTTTTCCTGCCAGCCTCTGCGTGTGCGACCCGTTCGCATCACCTCGGGAGACTGCGGCTACCGCGGGGCTGGCAGGAATTCTCCCGTGCGGCTTTCCTGCCTCTTAATTACAGAGCGCCTCGGCATCGCGTGGGGCTTTTGAACCCGTCCTCCGCTACCCTCCTCTCTCCCTAGCGCAAGGGAGGCTGGAGAGCAGCGTCGTGACTCTGCTTCACGAGCACAGCTCGCTCGCTCGGAGTGAAGAGGGCATTCAGAAGAAAAAAAAAATAAAATTAAATCCGATTTGGCCGTTTGGGGCAAAATCAAGGTTTAGCAAGAAAGTTTTGCTCCCTTTTGATTTGTTGACTCTGAAGAAAAAACTGTTTGCATGTGTTGCTGCTGAAATGAGGCAGGAAGAAGAAAACCTTCGCTAGGAGCAGCTGTGGCGACCCCCTTTTCTCCCCTCCACGGCTTTATTGTCGGTAGGTTTGACACCGTTCGGCACCGGAGCGGTGTCTGGCCGGGGCTGCCGGATCCAGCACGGCTCAGAGGTGGGGTGGGCAGTGCCGGGTGTGTGTCCCTTGGGAATCCCACTGCTCGGGACCAGCCCACGTCCTGTGTGCCCTTCTCACCTTTACCTTTGCTCCTCTGTCCTCCCAGGAGGAGAAGTTTTATATTGCCTCAGGTAAGTCACTTCAGCCTCTCCGTGCCTCGGCTGTAAAATGGGTATGTGTGTGTGTGTGTGTGTGTTAAAAAGGAAGTATACAAAACACAGCTTGTGACAACGATTCCTTGTGTTCTAATCTTGGGTTTCTTCAGCTTTTGTCTCCGAAATGATTTAGCCCCGTGGCACCTGATGTTTCAAATGAGACTTGCTGGTAGGATTTAAGAGTGGAAAGAAGAGTCATCAGGTTTGCCTCACGGTCTGCAGGGCCAGTTTGCTGTATTAGGAAATGCAAACATTTGGAAGATCTAAGAGGGTAAAATTTAAGCCAGCCGTAGGCGCTCAAGGCCGGACGAATACGGGGACACGTCTCATGGGGAAGTGGCAAACCCCTAGAGTGTGGGAGGCAGCGAGTTCGACTTTTGTGTTTGTTAGTTCGGGACTTTGTGTCTTTGCAGGTGATGTGCGCAGCCGGGTGAGGCTCCGAGCTCCGCAGAATTTCTTTCTGTGCATCCCTGAGCGCTGGCGGGTCTCTCCCAGCAGCAGGGTCGAGTCTGTGTGCCTTCAACTGAGACGGGCAGAATCTCCTCATCAGGCGTGCTTATTTTGTCTTTTATTTTTAAGGGGGCTCAATTTTGGGGGGTTGTGTCTCCTTCTACCCCTGTCCCTCCTGGAGAGCCTTTGGGCACCGATGGACGGGACTCTTCAGGTCCTCTCTCCGACCTCCTGTTTGTGCACGAAACAAACCAATCTGCTGCCCCAGACCTGACAGCTGTCCCTTCCCTTCCCTTCTGCCACTCCATCGGGTGCCGCACGTTAGGCAGAACATATCGAACGAGCTGTGTCATGAAAATGATTGGGGTCTCCAGGAGCTTCGAGTCTCGTTTAGGTATCAAAGAGCCATTTAACGTGCACGTCTGAGTTGGTATCAGTCTCTTGTGCTTGTATTCTTTCTTACTAAAGTCTGGTTTTGACCATTTTTTGGCTCTCGGGAGTGAGTTGAACATTTCAGCCTCTTTTCTACCCTCCTGCTTTGTTTCCTTACATTCTCTGTCTCTTCCCTCCTCTCCCTTTTTCTCCACCAAAACTGCAACAAACAAAAAAACCAACAGGTATTTTACAAGAGTCAGGCAGTTTTGGGAACTGCGTTAGCGTGACCCTCCAGGTGAGAAGGCAGTTTGGCCACAACTCGCCTCCTTCGGGGGCGTGGGCAGGTCCGGTATTCCGGGTGATCTGGCGTTGAGTTCGAGCTCTGCTGGAAGAAGTGTTGGTCCCCAGTTCCTTTAACAATGACGAGGTGACTAACGACCCGCACGCCGTTTCCCTGCCATGAAAGGGGTCTGGGTGCGAGCGCTTCGTCTCCTGGTTTTGGTGTCTTATGTGTCACCTTCTGACTTGGCCGTTTTCCTGTATAAACACGGATGGAACCAAATTAAGAAGTTTTAACCCCCAAAAATCCCTCTGGACCCGGTAGCCCAAGCCGTGTGGCTGGAGAGCGGGGAGGCAGCCCGCTGCACTTCAGTCACCCGGAACAGCCTGGGCTTTTTTTGTTGCCCTCGCTCCAGCGGCGTGAATGGGAGCTGGAGGGATGAGAACAACAACAAAAAATAAATGTCTGTGAAAGAGCACTCCCACAAGGCAGGAGATAAGCCCTGACATGAAGTAAACACTGTTCCTCCCCCTCTCCCGCCACTTCCAGTATCTGCAGCTGAATATAAATGGGTATTTAAAAAGTCGGGTACCTGCAGAAGTTTGTGAAGCCCCTGGCAGCAGGCGAGGCTGTGTGATGTTTTATTTTTGCACCTCATGGAGTGGAAATAACTCGCTGCTGGGGTATCACGGGTGGTTCCAGCAGAGGATGGAAACGGATGATCTGCCTCACCTGCCGGGAGGAGGTTCCCCTGCCTCTCGTTACCATAATTACTGACTCGTTAACAGTGAGTGTTGTTACCCAAAGTTCTGACAAAAGTGGGTGACAACAGCTGCTGAGGGTGTTGGGTGGCACCTCAAAAGGGGAATTATTTTCTGCAGTCCTATTTGATGGGAGACCAGATGAACACAGCAATAGGCGGGTGGGTCGGAGGGAGCTGACCTCGAGGCAGTCGGGTTTGGTTTTGATTTTTGGCTCCTCTGTTAAATATCCGAAATAAGTAGGAGTTTATGGTGGGGTCTTTGCATTCAAGTGCCAGGTTGCTGGAGTCAAAGAAATAAAGGCTGACTCTGTAGCTCTCCAACGGAAAAAAAAAAAATGAAGCCTTGATTGAGTTTTCAGTTAGTCTTGAAACTGATTTTGACGTGACCTGTCTCATTCCCTTTGGGGTACAAATACCCAATTTTACGACTTAGAGGAGCTGCCATTGAAGAAAGCGTGGCTGGCCCAAACAGAGCCCGGCACGGGTGCTGCTGAAAGGGGGAAGCCTCCCTGCACCAGCAAAGTCACTTTTGGGGCTGTTTCCTAGGGGAAGTGTTGCTGAAGGTGTCAGTAGTGGCTTTTCTCCTGGTTTGGTTTATGCTGCAGGTACTGAAGACTTTCCAGACACTAAAATAAGTCCGAAAATGCAGTCGTTACGTTTCTCTCTAACGCCGATTTACCCGTTGCTCTAAGTGGGAGAGACTTCCTTGCCCTCGCCCGCCTGCTGTGCCCAGGGTGTTCCGTCGCTGCGCCGGCCGTGCGATCACGAGCTCCGAAATGCTTGCAAGAATTAGAGGAAGTAAACCGAAGGCATTCATATTTAATAGGATCTTGGCAAATCCCGTCCCCAGCAGAATTAGGTGCCGCGGTTGGGCGTGTGCGCTGGCGTTGCGGTGTGTGCAAACCCCCGATCAGGGCTCACACACAGTACCAGTCTGACCGTTTTCCGTCGTAAAGCGGCGCCGCTCCGGGCACAGCGCTAGCGCTCTGCTCCGCGGGACGCTGTCGAGTATGGATTTCCGATTCCGCTCTCTGCTGGCTTGCCCCTTTGTTACCCAGATGTTACGAGATGCGGGCTGTGGAAGCGAGCGCCTGGTTGTTTCGGTATGGGAGAGCCCCCTGCCCGCTGGGGGTCGGTGCCAGCGGAGGGTGCCCAGCAAAGCTCCGCTCGGGTGGAGCCGAGGATGCTCTGTGGGCAGGATCCGTTCTGGGCCGTGCCAGCTCGGTACCTGCAGGCTGCGTTCCATTAGTTTGTGTCGAAGGCATTAACGATTCCTCTGCTTTTTCCTCCTTCCTATAGCAAAGGTACCCAGAGAGGGATGTGTTCGGTCCTTTGGCTGGACCAAAACCTGGTTTTAAATCGGATGATGATGATTTAACGAGCAGCCAGGACTTGGAAGCGATAGAAGTGGCTTGGGGAACAAAAGCGTGTGAATCCCGTCAGTTAAGACCTGATGGGTAACTTATTTCTGTGCCTGAGAATTACGATGATGAAGACTATAGAGGTAATTAAATAAGACTCATTTTACTATTGCGCATGTTATTGATCCCTTAGGACATTTAGATACGCAAACTCGATAAGAGGATCTCCTTTGCAAAATGCGGGCGGGTGTTGTTGTGACACCTCTGCTTGTTTTGTGCCCGAAATGCCCTGATTTGGTGGACGTTGGATGGTTTAAGTAAAGCTGCTGAAGGAACCAAGAGTCTAAATTCTGTCTTGCTCATCTTCGGTACCCGCTTGCTTTCTGCTTGTTCTGGGTCGAGGCGCCCTTGACAGGTTTGTTACCCGTCGTTAGACTTGATTGGGATTTAAACTCCCTGTCGATCCCATGGGCAATAATGACAATTTTTGTTTCCTTTCCCTTCCAACTGCGGGACCAGGGGCCAAACATCAACCCCACGGCCCCGCCGGTTTTCACCCAGCTGTGTGCGAGCGTGGCTTGTGGCGTTCGGCGTGTCGTGCTCCCTTTTGATCTCACGTGGAGGATGCTCCGTGCGTCCAGATCGAGTTTGGTGTGCCGAGGCTTCTGAATTAATTACTGATGGTGGCTGTGCTCGGCTTCCCCTGTAAATAGGTGTGGCCCCTGGGTCGCTGCCAAGCTGCCATTTCGTTCCCTTATTTGGATTTCTGAGCGGTGTCATTCCCCGCACACGCCCTCGGTTAGATTTTTAAATAATGTAGTTGGGGAAGCTAAAATTGCTGCTGCGAAATTATTGGCTTATGGGTTCTTAACGTACTCCTACAACTGAGATTAAGAACGTGTCGTTAGTGGAGGATGGTGTCCTGAGCTCCAGAAGAGAAATTGAAAGGGGGGGGGGGGGAAGGTTGGGACTGTGTTTCCAGTGACTGGTGCTGAAGCCGCGAAGGAGGAATCCAGTTGTCGTGTTTTGGTTGGGGCCAGCCTGCCCAGCTCAAGGCGCCGGCCCGAGGTGAGCGCAGACTGCGCGTGGTGAAGCCTCGTAGCGATGAGCGTCGGCGAAGCAGGTGAGAGCAAGCCCCCATTCCAGAGCAGACACGGTGCACGTCTTGCTCGGTGCTTAAGCAGAACAGATTTCTCCACCAGAGCTAGAAGTAACCGTTTGTCACCTGCCTTTAAAGAAAAAATACAATAAGAACTGAAGGTTGCCACTCCTTACGGTCTCCCTCTTTCTCAGTGAGAGCTCCAGAGCTTTCCAGCCGTGTTCCTTGGGGTTCCTGGGCACTTGGGAAGAGGCGGGGAATTCACGCACGCATCCCTCTTGCCCTGGTAATATTCTGCCAAGCAGTTCTGCAGATGCATTTCGTAACGTTGCCACTTTGCATAGGAAAGAGACACCCCCTTCCTCGGTCACAAATATATTCCGAAGACGGCAGAGAGTGATTCCAGTTCTTTAAAAACATGTTTATACAACAGTCCGTGGAGACCGGCACCAGTAGGCGATTAGATTGCTCTTGGGTTAAAACCAATGTGTGGCAACTCCTCGGTGGGGCTGGAGGATCCCTGGGCAGGCTTGGGCATCGTGGAGGAAGCGCGGAGTGTGTCTGTCCTGCCGGGTCGGAGCGAGGTTGATCTGGACAACGAATATTTCGGCGCTAGCAGCCCTCCGTGCTCACCCCCTGAATCTTGGCCCTGGGTGTGAGCATCAGCGTAACCGGCCGTAAATCCAGAGCGACCGAAAAAATAGTTGGGACTGTGCTCTGTGCAAAACAAAAGAACCCCCAAACCAAACCCCTGCAGTCTATTTTTAGCTCTTCTTGGCGTTCTCTCCCTTCGTAGTAGGTGCTCCGGTTCCTTTTCTCCAGGGGCACGGCTTTGTTCGTACCTGCTGTTCCGCCGCTCGCTGCCGCGCGGGATGTTTCCCGTTTCCCTGCAAGTCAGCCTCTTGCAAAGATTTTGACTTAATGAGTCAGGTCTACCCGTGTAGTAACTGCAAAGATTAACCTGGAGAGATGTGGAGCAGATGTGTAGGACTGGACCTGGCTCCAACGCAGCCTCTTCATCGGCGGATTCATCCTCGCTCTGACTTGACTCCGGCTTCGCAGTTGAAACTGCTAATTGTAAAATTAATGACAAAAAGACCATTTTCTCTCTGCTTTGCTCACGGGCTTCCCTAATCCCTTATCATCCCTCTTTGTTCATTTGAGTGAGAACACGACGTTGCTTAAATGCTTCCGTACAAGGGAATACGGCTCTGGAAACCCAAGCGGAACGCGAGTGGGCTGCCCAAGGGGTTGCTCGAAGGGAAACTTCAGCCAGAAACATCAGTGTTTGTAGCTCGCTTTGTAACGCATCGGTTTTGCTTTTTGTTTTCGGAAACTGAGGAGTCTTAGCGCTGTTTCCCATGGACTTTTTGAGGAATAACTGGTTTTTCAGAGGTTTGCTGGGAAACCCTTCCGCTCTCGTTTGAAGACACAAATTGCATTATGAGTGCAAAACCAGCCGCCTGCTTGTGTCTGCTGGAGCCCGTAGTGGTGCAACCCTAGACAATCATGGGTGTTTCTATTCATGAGTAGCCAACCAAATCGTGATCTGGGTATTTTGAGCCTGCCTGATCTTCTGAATCGACCTGCAGAGAGATGCACTCCATTTTGTGCTGACTTGGGACTCCGCGCGGGGCTCGCCGGGGTTGCGTGTTCCACGTAGCATCCGCACAACTCGGTTGCGTTTGCGTTGTGAAGCTGCCGGCCGGGCGCTCGGGGCTCTGGTTACAGCCAGACAGATTTGCAAGGTCTTGGATAGCGAAGCTTCCTGGAAGAAGAAGAAAAAAAAAAAAAAATTGCAGTTAGTGTTGATTTATTTTTCTTACTGCGTGATTGGAGCATCTTTATCTTTGCATCTTCCAGGGATCCACACTTGACTGAATTGTGGCCGATCTCAGTACAAGCACAGGTAGATCGTGGCGCGTGTTTGGGGAGGGCGTCGTGTCGTCGGCACCGAGATGCTCCGCAGTAGGGAAGGGGAGAAGTCAAAATGCACTTTGGTCTCAAAACAGTAATTTTTGACTGCAAGAGATTAGATTGTACCAGTGTTTTTCAAACGGATTTTCTGGGGAAAACTTACTCTGAGATTCCCCGTTCTCCCGGTGTACGCGGGCGGCAGGGTTGGAGAGGGCAGAGCAAAGCCAAACCCTGGTTCTGCTAAATGAGTTTCAGGATCCGTGCCGGGCGCGCTGCAGCCATCGGAACGAGTAGATCGCGCTCTCCCGGCTCCGGGGGCTTCTCCTGGCTGGGCTGCGTCCCCTTCCACACGATTTGTCAGCCCTTGGTATCCAGTAGAGAGCAAACGCTGGGAAACAGGCGTTCTCCTAAAGGACGTGCGTGCCTGGCGAGCAGCCGGTGCCCGTAAGTCGTTTTCCTGTGTCTGACTTTGTGGAGCCGTGTCAAGCGATGCCCTCGCCGGCTGGCACGGCGCGTGATCCCCGTCTGCGCGATCCCCGTCTGCGCAGCGGCTTCACGAAAGGGTTACACAGCCCCCGGTGTCCCTGCCCCGCAGACACGGGCATCGATCGATGGGAGGGCGTAATTAGAAATGCGATGGATGGCCCGGCGAGGGGGGCAGTCGTGGGTTTTATCTCCGGCGCAGGGATTCGGGAGTGAGCGGCAGAGACTCTTAATTTGTAACAGGTTTGATTTGCCATCTGACTTGTGCACAATGAAGGGGTGGCCCTGCTGCTAATGAGCATCGGAAAGGAGCTTTTCGCATTCCTGCAAGGTGGCACTTCAGTGGAGAGAGGCTGAAACTGGGCCTTTGGGCAGCTTTCACCCAGTCTTTAGGCACGCCGAAGTTAAAAAGCAGTGCCTGGGTGTTTGGGGAAACACCAACGTGTGCCGGGTGTGGGGTGGGTCGGCAGGTCCGTAAAAAGCCAGAGAAGTGCATTTCCACGCCGTGGTGGTTGCTCACGCTGTGGGGAACGTGCACCGTGACCGTATTTTCTATGCGATGGCTCTTCCTGGCATCCTGTTGAGGTGTGTGCAGGGAGGAATCGGTGGCCTTGGAGCATATAGAAATGCTTTCAGCTGATGTTCTGGTGTTTAAAAAACCCGATTTGCTCCTTCGAGTTCTCTTAGACCATTAAAGTCTTTGGAGACTTTACTCTTGTATTCAGAAATGTTTATGGAAGTAAAGCCTGAGCACAGCAGACAGAAGCTCGCCCTGTGTCTGTCAATATTTAAATTGAAATGTGACTCCTTTTTTTTCTGCTGACCAATTCACTCGGCCTTCCAAAAAGTACAGAAATTTTCTTTTAATCTCGGTCGTGTGAGGAGGTTTGTGCAGCAGTGGTACCGTGTCATAGTTTTCATGCCTCAATCTCGGAGAATCTGTAGCCTGTCTTACTCTAAATCTCCCTTGAATTTTACTTGATGATGGTTTTTCCAGGTAGTGTTGGTGGGATTCAGTAACGAAAACGTGGTCCCTGGCATTCTGATCTACAGCTTTCGTCGTCACTTCATAGAGAGGAGAAAAAACCAAAAAACCTTCATGAGTGACAAAGTAGGCTCTGAGCAAACAGCTCTGATTTCTGTGCCGGAGCGTTCGGAAGAGACACCGCTCAGTCCAGTGCCTCTTGTGTTTGGTGAATGTCTCGCTTTCTACGGAGTTTAAAACTTGGTGTGTCAGAGGGAGAGCTGCAGCTGGAAACCTCCGACCTTTGGAGAAACTGCCGAGTGCCCGGATGCTGAAGACTTGGTTTTCGTGGGCGGTGGAGGAGCGAGTGGCTGCAGGACCTGCGGGACGGGTGGCACAGGGTGTCCCGGCAGCCCTCCTCCTCCTCATCTTCCTCCTCATCTTCCTCCTCCTCCTCCAGCACCCGCTGCTCAGGGACATCCTACCTGTACCTGCTTCTGCAGAGCTGCCTCGACACTCAGAGCTGCTGCCTGGACTGAGTATTAACCGTTTAACTGCAGCCTTCCCATGAGGCTCCCCGAGCAGATGCTTTAAAAATTAATCCTTGGGAATATTTTTAACCCCTTTCCCCCCTCCGCATGCGCTGCGGAAGCGAGCTTCCCGCCCGGGCGGCGCGGGGGGAGGCCGGGCTGCGGGACGGGACCGAGGGGCCGGCGGCTCCTGCCGGCGACGTGCCGGGCGTCAGTGGAAACTTCCACCCGCCGAATGTGGGTCAGAGCGAGAGGTGGCCCCGGTCCCCCGGCACCGAAGGGGTTAAACCGCTCTTCTGGTGTCCTCCCGAGATGAAAACTATTTTAGTCCCATGACAGGAGCACGATGGGAGTTTTAATGCTACAGTTCGTTAAAAATGGAGGCTGGCCAGAGCCTCGGGAGCACGATTCAGTAGCTGAGGCTTCCCGCGCCCGGGGCACGCCGGGAGGAGCCGGCTCTGCCGGAGCCCTCCGAAGCTCGGGGAGCGCTCTGACACGAGGCCGCTGCCGAGCTCGTTCCTGTAACCCAATTCCTGTGTGTCAGGGAGGACTTTGGGAGCGCAGGCTGCCTCCGTGCTGGGGATGCCTCGTGCCCTCCCAGCAGAGCTGAGCCGGTGCAGAGCCGCTGCCTGCGGGATCCTCCCGCCGCCTCCTTCGCCGGTTACCTCTACCAGGCAGAATCATTCCTTTACCGTGTTTTATTTATTTTTTCCTCTCCGGCAGTGTTACAACTTGTGGCTTCCCGCTCGCTGCCCTAGCGTTACGACGGCCGGGCCGTAGCTCCTGCGCGGGGCGCGTTGCTCGTTGTCAGCTTCGGCCGTGAAGGAGCGTTTGTCCGTGGCGGGGCCGGATGCGCGAGGAGCAGTGCGGACGTCCTGCCGTATCTGTTAGAGTGCTGCTGAGGGCCCTGGAGTAGGTATTGCAGTGGTTTCCAGTGGGCTTCTAATTAGAAAAGCATTGGACTAATAGGATGAGCTATAATTAGCAAGACCTGCCCTCTGGATAGCTAATCGGGGACCAGAATGCAGCTGCGTATCCGTGTGTTAAGTTTCTATATCTGCACTTGTGTGGCAATTTGGTGAACCTATGGGAAGAGTTCGGCGTGTTTAAAACACTAAACCAGTTACGATGGACTGGGCACAACCGCCCGGCCTCTGGGACAAGGTGACCTCTGAGCTCGCTGGAGTTTGCTCGGGGGGGGACGGTTTGATCCTGACGGGTGTCAGAGGGGTGACCCTTTGCAGCCCTTTTCCCCTGCCCAGAGAGAAGGACCAGAGGTGGCCGAGCTGTTGTCCGGCCTTGTGGACGAAAGAAAAATAACTCTGCAACTTTTTTTGAGGAGGGAAGTGACTCAGTTCTTGGTGGCTTAGCAGAAATAAGAGGCCGAGCTTCCAAGGAGTCGTCTTGGCAGCCGGCGTGCATCAACTCCTGCGCTCCACCGACGTGCCCCGAGAGCCGGCACCCGTGTCCCATCAGTGACAGCCCGGGGCAGCGCCCGCCGCCAAAACCGGGGCTGCCGAGCGATGGTTCCCTTGGAAAGAGCAGGCTGCGAGAAGGGCCCTGGGTCCAGCGGGATGGCAGAACTCGATGGGTTTTCTGACTGAGCAGCGTGTGCTGGCTGTGGGTTTCTTCCTTCTGTGTTTTCGTAAAGAGAGCGGAGGGAGGTTCGGACGTCACGTGCTCTGTGTGCAGGCTCGTGAAAGGGTTTTTGTAAAGCCGTAAGCAGGCGTCAGCCAGCAGAACTTTTTCTGGAGTAAGCAGCAGATAAACACGTGAGCGTGTTCATTCAGAATTATTTTTATATATTGTCCTGCAGGACAAGAACTCTGACTCGTTGAACAAACTGAAAGCAGTGAGTTTCCTTCTGAAGATGTCTTCGGGCGGCGTTGTCCTGCGCGCGCACGGACCCGTCCTGCTTTTACCCGAGAAGTGAAACGGGGAGGTGGCACAGCGGCTGCTGTGGGGCTTGCCCGGAGCAAGCTCCTGCGGCACCGGCCCCTGGGACACGTGGATCTTGCCGGTCTCTCCCTCCTTGAGGGAAACTCAGAAACCGGAACGCTGGTTCCAGCAGGTGGTTGGGTCAAACCAGAGCTACTGAGCAGCAGGTGGTTCCTCCTAGGGGGTTGGCCTAGAGGGGGTAAGAAAAGCAGTTAAGTCTAAAATCTCTTTGCACGTGCTTTTGCTTTTATTCCATTTGAAGACAAGCCCAGCTTGCAGTTCTTCTCCTTAAAATAACCGGGTGCAGCCTTCTCGTCTTCCGTGCGGGTACCAGTGGTCAAGGACGCGTCTCGCCAGCGAGCGTGTTTGGGGTGGAGGCGGCGGGCACATCGCCCGGTGTTTCTAACGGGCTTGTCTCTTCCCTCAGGATCCTCGCTGCCGTTGCTTTCAGCCACTCGGCCCGGTCAGGATCCCACCTGGAACCCATGAACGTCGCTGACAGGTAGGAGCTGTGGAGAAGACGGAGGACGAGTCTCTACTATTGCCCGGATGCCCCCTCTGCCCCCGTTCATACCCAAACAGGGCAGGTGGGCTGGGAGGGTGGAGTTGTCGTTTGGTCTTTTGCCCCTTCAGCTCCTGCCGTGTCCGGGAGGAGAAGGAAGAGCTGTAGAGGAGCTCTGAGATTAAACCCAGGCCAGAGTTCCTGTGCCTTAGCCCAAAGCGTGGCCTTTCCCTGGGCAGTCAACCCTCGCTGCGCAGGAGGTGACTCTCCCTCGCTTGCTGAGGGACGGAGGAGTTTCCGGGCGGTCGCAGCAGCTGCGCGGCACTGTCGGTCCTGAACAAGAGGTGAAGCAAAAGCAAGCGCGCAGAAGTGCCTCCCTTGAGACTTGCTGTATGTTTTGATCATCTGTGCAACCCCCAGAAGGAAAATGGTGAATGGAAATGAAATTTCTGGACGTAGCTCGTGGCTTGGCTGCCCTCTCTGTGACGGGGCTCACCTGCCCCGCTACCTTGTCCAATGAAGCATTTTATAAGTCACAATTTAAGGATTTGTCCAGTGTTTTGGGTTTTTTTTTCCTCCAAAGCGTGTATTGCTGAGGTGATCAGTGTTAAGCTCTTCTGCTCTTTGCTTTTTCTTCCAGTGTCATTTTTCCTGGTGTAGGTGTTCCTGTCTCTGCTCGTAGATTTACTCGTTTGCTTTACGATGTTTTACCAGAGTCAGATTCAGAACTAACGTCGTGCAAGCCATGAGCAACACGGATTTAACTATTTTTTGGCTATTCATTGCGTAAGTTCCCAACTCTGGCAAAACAGTGCCACCTTTCATGAGACCAAAATCATAAACAACCCTTTTAATGACACCGGTCAAAGGTGAAGGAGTAGGTGGTGAGAGTATCACACGTAGGCATCTTGACCATAGGCCTGGAAATTTCTGATTCTGTTCTCTCTTGAGCGAGTTATCACCATGGGACACCTGAAAAGCACAGCTCTGTGCACTCGTGGAGCAGCGCGCTTAAATACTGTCTTGCCAGTTCAGCTCGTTATCCACACGCTGCGTTTGGAGCCGTAATCGAAACTGATGTTTCAGGGCTGTCCCGCACAGAGGAATCTCCTCGATTTTTTTTGGTAGTACGAAGCCCAGACACAGTCGTGAGCAGACTTCCTGCCCGGTCGTTTCTAGACAAAAATAGATCCATAAAACTTGGGGGAGAATTCAGGTCAAACAGATCTCTCGCCTAGTGGCACAAGTGGCAGACCGTGGAGTTAATGCAATTTTTGAGTATCGGTTGGTAAAGAAGAAAATTCCGTGGTTGTTTAAATCTTTTGGTACCTCGTGCTTTGTATCCGCTCACACCGAGTCCCGCTCTGATCGTTCTGAGGCTGGATTAAATAATCCATTCTGGATGGAAGGTGTATCCAGGGGGGGAGCGTTTTGGATGGTGCTTGCGCGCCGAGAGCCGCCTCCGAAGTTCTTAAAATGCCGGAAACCCAAGGAGTTGCCTGTATTGTGGTACGCACAGCATGTGGTGCGGGAAAACCTGATCGTTGTTGTGACTGAGTATTGAAAGATGCTAATTTTGCCGCTCTTGCATTAAAAGAAATGAAGCAAGTGAGATCTCTCCTCTAACGAGGAGCGGACGTTAAATGGAGAGGGGAGAGGGCGTGATTGCAACCGCGCTTAACATTTAAATCTGCCCCCGTCGAATAGAAGCTGCGATGGAATTGCAGTCCTTTGAGTGGAAGGTTGGAGTTTTGAGTCCAAGTAAGCACTGGGTGAACAGTTTTTAATGGTCAGTTGACATCCGTGCGCATCGATGGCCCCGTACCTTGAAGAAGGGCAGCGTCCTTCTCGCCGGGGTGGCTTCTCCTCCGAGCTGGCGTCTTTTTAACCGAACGACTTGGGTTTCCTTCTCCTTCGGCTCTGAAGGGGGCTGGATCCCCCCGGCAGGCTCGGGGGTGACGATGAAGCGAGTGGGTCGCGAGCCGTGCAGGGCTGCGGGTCCCCGGCACGGAGCGGGCAGAGCCAGCCGGGGGGACCCGTGTCCTTGCGGCAGGACTGGGGAGGGAGGGTTGTGGCTTTGCTGTGGGTTTGTTTTCAGGCTGGATACTCCGAGTAAAGAACAGCGAGAGCAGCAGAAGGTATTTAGGAGAGAAAACCTGATATTTTTATGCCCTTTTTTTGCTGAGATCGCTTTGCTAGCGAGCGCTTCTCTGAAGTTCTTACAGAAATTTTGCAAATCACTGGATTAATTTCTCCAGGCAGGAGCTGTTTTCCACGTAGTCATCTGCACGTCTCATACAATCTGCGCGGCACCCTCAGCTTTCTGTCGAGGGCTGTGAGCACTTCTCTCTTTGCTCTAGAGCCCTGAGGTAGTAGGTAGACTCCAGCCTAATAAATGGAGCCAAGCTCAGCCGTAGTAGCGATTTTTTTTGTTTTTAAGGTGAGTTGACCCAAGTACGGTGGGAGGCAGAAGGGTGGGTCCTAGCGTGGGCGCGACTTCAGCTCCCAAAGCCCCATTTCTGGCCAGATACTGAACTTGGTGTTCGTGATGCTCCCAGCTCGGCTTCAGCGCCTTCCTACAAATGTTTATGTGTTCGTTTTGGTAAATATTTAGTCGAGCCCGGGCTGAATTGCTTCCTACTGTGCTGTAATGACTGCGAGCAGGCACGGCGTGGGCACGGCGTGTGTCTTAGTGCCCGGTGGTCGGTGCCACGGAGAGAAAATCGGCTCCTGCCGGGCTGGAGGTGCCGGAGGAGCTGCTGCAGGTGCCCCCAAGGAGGCCGGGAGCGGCCGTGGGGACGCCAGGGTGGGTTCAGCCTCCCGGTACCCGCGTCTGGGCTGACATCCCTGAAGTGATGCTTTCCCGGCTGCGCAAAACTTTGTGCTGCCTCCAGGTGCCCGACGCCCCTGGCCGGGAGCAAACTTGCGTGGGCTCCCTCTCCCTTTTCACCCGGAGTGCTCAACAGTCCTGAGCGAGCTCGTGTATTTTTTTTAGATAATTTTTTTCCCCTGGGACGCTCAGAGGCAGGGGCCCGGCGGAGCAGCGTGGCAGCCCGGCGAGGGAAGGGTTAAGCGCTGCCATTTTGTTATGTAACACCCTTAATGGACAGAGCAGGGAATGGCACCAAAATGGCAGGGCTTAACCCTTGGCGGGCTGCGGGGCTCCCGGCAGGTGCCCTCCTCCTCCTCCTCCTCCTCCTCCTCCCTTGCGCCGAAGGAGGCTTCGGCCCTTTGCCTTCTGGGGAGAGAACGGCCAAGAGAGCAAAACGATCACCTCACCCCACCTCTGGGGTGTTCTGTCACCTCCGGCCGGGCAGGGATGGAGTTTTGGTTGCCCAGTTGAATTCAGGTGTGGGACGATTTTTTTTTTTTTTAATTATTATTTTTTTTCAACTTGCGGAACAGCCGGCGTTCCTGTCCTGTTGCTGTTGCATCAGCTTAGCCTGGAAGAGAAAAACCTGGTTCTTACTTTGGCTTCCTGAAGTTTTATTGTCCCAATCGACACGATAAGGTCGTGAACTCGTGTGTGTGTGCGTGCCGAGGCACGTTTGCACGCGGGCACACGTGAGCGCACGCGCACACGGACACGCACAAACATTTAATGGCTCTTTCCAGGACGCCTCGCTGAGGCTCTGGTCGGTGGGCGGGTGGGAGAGCACCCCTCGCGCCTGCGGCGGAACCCGAAGATCAGCTCGGTGGGAGCAGCGGCTTCCCCTTGACACTTTTTACACCCTGCGGTGAGAAATCGGTCTCTGGGCGCCGCGACGAGGCTGCGGGCGGACGGTCCGAGGTGCCGGCAGGAGGCCCCTGGGGTGTCAGTCGGCGAGTTTGGGATCAGAAAATACTCAAAGAGGGGCATCGAGTGTGTCCGAGCTCCCCTGCTTCCTCTTTGGTCACCGTGTATTTTTCTTTTTTTCTCTTCTTGTTGGTCTTTCTTTTTTTCCCCCCTCTCTTTTACTGTGAAAGTTTCCGGATGATGCTGGGGACGAGGGTCGTTGATGTTCACTGTTGGCTCCCAAAGAGCGAGTGTCCCGCAGCTGCCTGGGCCGGCGGGCGGTTGTGGTGGCACCGAGCGTGGCCGCACACGGTCCCGGCTCCGCTGCCGGTGGCTCCAGCACAGCGTCGGGATGGGATTTGAACCCGGGTCCTTTTAACTTCAAACCCACCGAGTTGTGCTGAACAGCGCAGAGTCAGCGGAGCGACTTCCCGGCGAAGGAATTGCTTGGAGTTTGCACGAGGAAGTTGTAAATCGTGAATGGGAGGAGGCGAGATGGATAACTCTGAATGTGATGTGGGGGAAAGTGAAGCGTACGTTACAGGCAGCAAGCAGAGTGTGCTGCTGCCTTTTTTTTTTTTTCTTTTTTAATTGCGGTTTTGTCTTCTTGTTGGTGCTCCTGGAGTGCCTGTGCAGCAGCAGCCCTGCTGGGCTGGTTGTGCCCCGGTCAGGCGGCAGCCGGGTGAGCCGGGCACGGCTGCTCGCGTTTATTCTGGGCTGGACCGCGCATCTGGAAAGACCAGCATGAAATAATTGATTTCCCGAGCCTTAAACTGGAACTTGGTGAGTGTTTTCCTCTTCTGCAGCACCGAAGGCTCTAAGAGCAGGTGGTTGCTGCAGCATCCCCAGCCCGTGTCCTACACGTCCCTGTCGCCGAGTTAAACCGCGTTTGTCTCCTGGTCTTGCTGCTCCCCTCCTTGGAGGGAGGGAGGGAGGGTTTGGGGGATGGCAGGACAGCGCTTTAGAGCCTTTTCCTCATGGCGAGCAGACAGGTGGCATCACAAGAACCCGGTGTTCACGGAGCTGGCATAAAACCGGCTGGGAACTGGGGAGGTTTGGGTTTTTTGCTGGTGGTGGTGTGCTCAGAGGGCAGTGGAGCTGCCTGGAGGGATTTCTCCCAAGGCGTCAGGGCGACCGGTGTAGCAGCCTGCAGGAAGGAGCTCGCTGTGTTTTCTGTGGGACCCTAAACTGCCTTTTGGAGTTGGCTGTGGCAGTTAATCTGTTACAGCAGCAGGGCTCACAGCCCAGTATTTGCTGCTCAGGGCCCGGGCGCCCCGCCCCGAGCTATGCCATTCCTTGCAATAAAAAGCAGAACCTTCCATAAAACTTAAAATTTACTGTGTAATTCTTACTTTCTCTTCCTTCAAATAAAAGGTGTAGTCAAGTCGTACCACAGCTGTTCGCTCCTTGCGTCGATCGGCTCATTTTGCTGTGAACGGCGGCGAAGCAGGAGTGGGGATCTCAGGAATGGCTTCCCCGGTTGGACGTTACCCCTGAAGGAGGCTGGATGGTTTGAGATGTCCGGCTGGTTTGTCCTCGTCCAGTGGAGTCAGCTGGCAGAGGGGCGATCGCAGTAAATGCAGCAGATTTAAGGGCCGGTCACCCCTAGTGGTGAGGTCTGGTCAGGTGGGGTGGCCGAGTCTCAGGCCTCTGTGCCCTCCTCGGCTCCTGGGATCGAACAAGTTGCCAGGTTTCGCATCAGGAGAGTTTGCTTCCCAGGTGGGTTTGGGTCTCTCTCGCCTCCTCGTGCCACGCAAGAAGCAGCTCGTGGCCTCCTCGCGAACAACGACCCCGTCCGTGCTGGTGCCGGGCTCTGCAGGTCCCGCTTCCTCCTCCTCTTGTCGTGTCTCTGCCTGGAAAGAGGCGGAACAGCCTCTTTAAAGAAATCCTTCTCGTGGTTCTCCTCCCCCTCTCTCAGTGCCACATTCATTTTCCTTTAGGTCCCGCTCCGTGTGCATCCACGTTAGCGAATTGTTTTCCATGTGCTCTTTCCTGAAGGGGTTAAAACTCTTTTAGGGAGCTCAGGTTTAGGCTGCCTCTACCATAAATGTGATTTAATCGCTGTTATGGCCGGGGGACTGTGCAACCAGATCTCTCGATTGCAGTGAGCCCGCACTTGCAGCCCTCAGATTTAGCTGTAAAAACCTCGGAGCAATCTCGTCCCAAGGTCTTTCCGGCAACGCGGATCCTCACGACGTGCGGTTTCGCTTGCGCCGCGGACCCCGTCCTCCTCTCTGGCCATCCGTGTCCCCGGCTGCCGCCTTCCAGCCCGCCCTGTCGCGGCAGGAATTTTTGACAGAAACCGAGACTGGATTTTGATTTGCAGCAAAGTCGTCGTAGCAGCAAGGACGGCTCCTGGAAGGAAAGCAGGGGTGTTGCTTTCTGACGGAGGAGGGAGCTCGCCGGGAAGCTGAGGCCGTTTCAAAGTTGAGTTTGGTGTCGGAGTCCCCCAAAGGGCGATGGAGAAAAGGCGGCTGCTGAGTCATGAAGGAATTGCAGGGTGTGAGACCTCGAGAACTTGTGATAGGAGAGGGGCTTTTCTGGAAAGGTGCGAGGTGCATTTTCGTCGAGGTTGGTCATCGCTCGGTCTGACCTGTGCGAGGAGTTGGTGCATGAAGGGTTTGCCCCTGGAGGTCCCCTGAGGCGGGCTGGCTCGCTTAGCTCGGAGAAGCGTCCGGTGCGCGGGGACTGTCTTCACGGTCAGGTTTTGACTACGTTACTTCTGAAAATAAAACTTACCGTGGGATTTAGGTCCTTCCCATCGCTCGTAAAGTGAGCGCAGGTAAGCGGGTTCACCCCGACTGCGCGGTTCCGCCTGCGATGCCGCGTGAAATGACCCGGCCCGGCTCGGGATGCTGCCTGTCCTCATCCCACCCAAAACCGGAGACAAAAATGAACGAGTAGGAGCCCAGCGTCGCGTAAACGCTCTTAAAATTTGGAGCCCGGAGCGTGGCAGCAGCTCTCGGGTCAGCACGGGCTGCTGGAGCTGCTGCTTCTCGTCCCTGCCGGGCTGGAGACGAGGGAGATGCTGAAACTAAACCCAGCTCAGGGTTTGAGGGGGTTTCCTACTGACTGAGCAGCCTCACTTCAAGCAAGGCGCTGTGATGAGCAGCACCTCTCAGTGTCCGTAAGCAGGGCGAGAGCTGGCCGGTCCTTTGTCTCAGCCCTGGGTTTGCAGGGAGTTAATTCGGGGGGAGAGCTGCGATGCCCGGCCAGAGCGGTGCTTCCCGAGCTCTCGACAGAGATGCTCGGCCCCGGGTACCCGGGCGGTTAGAAGCCGCTCACGGCCGAGCGGGCTTTGGGGCGGGCTGTCAGCCGGGGGACGCCGAGCCGCGCCGAAATCCTCCGCGCCGCTGGCTGCCTGCCTGGGCTGCCTGCTCTTTGCTGGCTTTCATGAGCGCCGAAATTAACTCAGCCTTTCTGTAAAACACACCTTTCTGCTGTTAGCGCGAGTTCAAGCGTGGCCACGCTGTAAATGCAGATCAGCCCAGGGGAAGCGTTCTGTGTATTGACTATGATTCTAATTGCCCCTCCTTAAAAATATAAATTTTTTATTTTTTTTTTTCATCTGACACCGTGCAGAGAAGCTTGTGGTCACTCGTGTGGGGCTCCAACTATCAAGATGGCAATTTTGTGTCGTGCTTATGTGACATGGTTGAGTAACGGGGGCGGTGGGGGTGAGCAGAGGTTAATTATGTTGCGTAATTATGTTAATCTCTCGCTGCTAAAAACATTTCAAAGACTTTGTCCAAAACTATTGTGTGTTGGCCTCCCTCTTGAGATCCATTTTAAGAGGAGGAGGGGAGAGAAAAATCTGGGGTGGGAGGAATGCCTTAAATAAATAAATAAATGGGTTAATTGGTTTGATTAAGGGGGGAGGGGGTGTGTTTCTCTTCTCTTCCCTCGCTCTGTGCCACCCCTTTGGTGCCTGATGTCCCTGAGCAGCGGGTGCCAGAGGAGGAGGAAGATGAGGAGGAGGAGGAGGGCTGCGGGTGCCGGGCGGGCAGGGTTGGCCCCGCTGGCGGCGGGTTGTTGCCTGCCGCCGGCTCAGACTGGTTTCTGGAAAGTGCTTTGTCTCGCAGGCTGCATCCTGGGAAGGGTCATGTGGAGCCCAGTGATGTCATGGGATCAAAGCCTGACTCAGCTCCGCGCCCATGGCCCCGTGTCCGCAGGTACCGAGGGGCCGGCCCAGCCCGCGGAGCCCCGCGCCGCCGGCAGGACGGGGGTTAAAGGCGGTTCCCCCCAGCTCCCGCCTGGAAAAGCCCCGATCCCGCTCCAGGAGGGGAGAAAGTCTCCACTGGAGCGTTCCAATGGCAGCGCCCGAGCCTGGCGGCCGGCTCTCGAGAACCGGGGGAGCCTCTCGTCGCGCAGGGTGCGGTGGTCCTTCCTTCTCCTTCTCCTTCTCCCCCCGGCGTGCGATTCCCGAAGCTGGCGTTGGGTGCTGGGCGAGGGGAGGCAGCCGGCCCGGCCCGGGGAGATCCCAATCTCCAGTTCTGTAATTGCCTTGATTTGCATGTCGGGCAAATACACACATTCCTCCCGCCTTCTGGTCCAGAGCCAAACTTTTGTCGTCGTGGGGGTTTGTACGTTCTCCTCCGCCCTGATGCCGGGGCGCTGCGCTTTGGGCTTGTGTGGTTTGTTTTTTTTTTTTTCCTGTTCTCCTTGGTGATCCTCGCTGATGCTGAGCGAGGTTGGTGCGTGTGTTCTCGTTTTGCTTTTCTGGCGTTTGTTTGGCTTTGCTTAACTAAGTTAAAAGTGGAGGTGCAGCGACGCCGGGTGCTTCTTAGCTTCAGACCGAGGTGGATCTTGAAGACGGGGGAAGCGGAGCAAAACTTTTATTGCTCCTTCTGAACTTCTTTTGCGGGAACCTCGACACTTTGCCCTCTTTTGAAATTAAGATGTTTGGTCCAACTTGCTCGTTTCCCCGGTGTGTTTAACTCCTTTGTGTCTCCTCTCTTCCGCAGAGGCTCACAATGACAGAGGAGGCATGCAGGACACGGAGTCAGAAACGAGCCTTAGAACGTGAGGTAACGCACAACGATGTGGACAGTAAGAAACTAAAAATGGAGAAAGGACTGCTAGGAACAGACATAAACGTCGAAGGCGACATGAAAATAAAGACAGATCCCGGAGCTGGAAAAGTGCAAGGATTATTGAAAAGTGGAGAGGTGAAAGCGACCATTAAAGTGGAGGTTCAGACGGGAGACGAGCCAGTGGACATGAGCACCTCAAAAAGGTGAGTTACCAGCACAGAAAAGTGTGGTCAGACGGCGCTGGGGAGGAGTTCTCTGCGTCTTCAGGGTAGAGAGAGTTCAATTTTTGCGTGTGTGGTGCAGCGCTGGCTCTTCACGGGAGGTTCCACAGCTCCTTCATGGAACTTGGGCGCCGGTTTTCCTTCCCCAGGCTGTGACAGGAGCGGCAGCTGCGCCGAGCAGCTGGGTAAAGAGATGTGGCCTGGAATAGAAAAACGTATGAGTTGCAAAGATGATGCTCTGCGAGCTGCTGGTTGAGATTTACGTGAGAAAGAGCGGGTTAGGGGGTTTTTAATTGAGCTGTGATACAGGAAAATGAGTAGATTGTAGTTGTGTAAATAGAGGAATCCGACTGCAGCCTGATTCTTCCTGACGGGGCCGTGTGGATGGGAGGTCGGGCTGTCTTTTGGAAGCAACTTGTGGGTTTTGACACTGGAAGAGTCAGGAGGAGACGGCAGCTGTCTGTACCCGCTCTCTGTAGGACAAGTTCTTCGCACCTTTCAAAGTCCAGCCTCCTTAGGGTGTCTGCATTTTGACATCCGAAAGGCGGAACTCCAAGTTCCTTATCGCTCTGGAGAATTTGATCGTTGGAAGAATGGAAAAGCTCTTTGGGGATACACACGTGACTTGGGTGGCTCTGACATACAGACCTGGGGGCGTCGTTTTACGTCGGGATTCCAGATCTCCCGTATTTCTAACCTCGAGTCTGTCTGTGCCACCACAAAACTTCTGTGGTCCCGATCTTGGCCCTTCAAGGTCTTGTTTTTCTTTTCTTCCTGGAGTCGTAGGATCCGAGAGCAGTTTTGGCTGGAAGAGTGCTCTGAGATCCAGTCTCTCGAGCAGGAGGTCTGGGAGCCTCATTTATTCCCGGTTCTGACTCCAGCCAGTGCTGGAGCGGGGCTCTGTGAGAACGTGGAGTCTGCAGAACGGCTTGAACTGGTGTGGGAGTAACGAACCTGTGTTGGCTTGGCTGTCGGGTGTCAGAGCGGCGCAGATTTGAGGTGTGAAACCGAAAACACCAGAGATCTTACGAGAGATCTTATCGGCTGCGCGGGAATTATCGGGAGGAGGGGCCCTTACGGGTGCTGCTGAGAAAATTGCTGCCTTTGATGTTTAATGGCAACTCATATGGAAACTTTTTCCAACTTTTGATGCTTTTTTTTTTCTGAGAGAAGTGACTCTGACCGCAAGACAGCCTGGTTACTGCGTCTAAGACAAGGGCTCTTCATCAGCGGGAGTGAGGGAAGGGGATGGTTTTCAGCTTTCCCCATAAAACTTCTGCCGAAGGGACGATTATCCGAGTTGCTCAATTTGATATTTAGGAGGTGCTCAGGTCTTGCACAGAAGCAGCTGATGGGGGTGATGGATGGCTTCCCTGTCAGGCAGTTGGGTTGTGCTGATGCGCTCTAGATCTCCGAAGGTGTCTTTTGGCCTAATCCCTACCTGCTCATTAACACAGGTATGCATGCACCTTTTGTTGTTTTTTTTTAAAGAATATCTGAAGAGATTGCTCATACCAAGAAATGAATAAATTAGAATCAGGTATTCTAACTCCCTCGTTGCCGTACTTGCCCCCACATGCGTGTGCTCTTTGTGAATTTAGAATATTTCTGAAACGCGTGCCAGCGTCTCCGCTCTGGTGAGCGAGGGGCTCTGTGCTTCCCTGCCCCGAGAGCGTCTGGAACAGTGACACCGACCTACAGGAGATGAGAGAGCATCCTCTCTGCATTCAGTGTCCTTTTTTCAGGTGGTAATAGGATTTTGTTGCAAGGAGAGGCAGAAGAGGCTTCCCCCTGCAAAAAACACGCTTGCGTAAGGAGGCACAGCCTGATCTCGAGTCCGCTGGAGTCAATAAATGTAATTAAGAATTTCGGGAGGCTTTGGATAAGCTCTGCGGGTGCAGTTTGTAAGCTGGCACACCTCTCGTGATGCGTATTTGTGCAAAACTCTTAATGGAGAGGAATTAAACCTTGAGTCATCTCCAGTGACAGAAGAATGAGCTTGGATGATTCTGCAAGTCAGGCAGGAGCTTCCCAGGCTCTGCTCCTGCGTCGTGGCCTTGGGCCGTGCGTGGCTTCGCTCCTGGAGCAGAAACCGAGGAGCTGAGGAGCAGAAACCGAGGAGCTGAGGAGCAGAAACCGAGGAGCTGAGGAGCAGAAACCGAGGAGCTGAGGAGCAGAAACCGAGGAGCCGACGGGCCTCGGGGTGCGAACGTGTCCCAGGGAGCGCAGTGCGAGGCTGGAGGTGTCTGCAATGCGGAGGAAGCTTGTCTGGATGAGTGTGGTCCCTTGCGTTTCTGAGATCCAGTTGGCACTGGTAGGGAAGGTGGGTCTTCGTTTCATAAGGAATTTTTATTTTTTTTTGAATACGGGACTTACCTTTCCAGCCCTTTGATCTGCAGAGGAATTTAGCTCGCGGCTTTCACGAGACCCGTGTCTTTAAAGCAGTTGAGCTGATTTTCCAAAGAGATGAAGAAGGAGACGTTGCTCGAAATGACTGAACCGCTGCGACCTTCGTGGGTGAAATTCATGCTTCGTGATGTAGGGTGTTTTGGCTTTCAAACCTCCTTAATGCTTTTAGAACTGAAAACATAATATTTTCCTTGGAGAAGGTGGCCCAGCAGTACTTACAGTGTAGCTGACATAAAGCTGATTGAATGGATTATCTTTGTGAAATCAGTTGATTTTCAAGATTTGAAATACAAACCTGGCAACATCTTTGTGTTAAACTTAAAAATTATTTTTTTTTTTTAGCCTTGTAGTTAAATTTAAAAATAGTTTCTGGTTTGAGCACGTTTACTGATGCCAGAAGAAACAGAAGAAGGTCTGTAGTGGTAGAAGTCTTTGATGAGAGGTCACCCGAGGCCAAACCAAACTCTTGCTCCTCTGCCCGGCGCCCTCGCCGCGCTGGTGTGTGATTACCCGGGACCTGCTGCAGGGAGGGAGCGGGGGAAGGAGAGTCCTTCCCCCCGTAAGGACACGTCGGGTTTGCAGTGGGACGGTCCGACGCTGATTCCCATCGCACGGGTGCTGGAGGGAGCGAGCGTTTGTCAAAGCCGGCTGCGTCCTGGTGCCTCGCTGCGCTCCCAAGCTCTGCTTTCCCTTCCCTCTGGGCTTTCCCCGTAAATACTGGAATTTACTGGGAACCCCAGCGAAGAGCAACCGGCTCCTCTTTTCTCTGGAGCAAGCCTGGAAATAGGGCACTGCCCCTTTTTTAGATCTGAGCTTACAGGCGTTGTGCCTCTGCCTCCCGCTATGCGTCGTACCGAGAGACAAAATTGACGCCGAAGTTTCTTGGGAGATTTGAATGTTTTGCTTGAAAAGCAGACAGAGTTTGGTTCCAGTTTCCTTTATGGAAGGGAGGGGTGAAGTTCGGGTTTGCTTCAGTTTCACACCACAGCCGCTAGATCCATCGCAACTACTTCGATTCGTGCAGATAAAGCATCTCCAGGAAAGAAAGAAAGAAAGAAAAAAAAAATTCCCCGCTGTATTGCTTTTTCTTTCCTTGTTTGTCTTCCCTCCTTGCCAAATATTTTTGGATGAGAGCACGTACGAGATTCTTGAATGGACTGAGGCAAAACTGTTGCATATTTGCTAACGCAGATGAAGCTTCGGTTTGAAGAAGGGCTGTGGTGCTGCCCGGGGTTCCCTGCAGGCGGGCAGGACGCGCTCGGCTGCCGGGGCCGGGGAGGGCTCGGGGGGGCGCTTTGTGTTTCGGGTCAGTAGCTCTGTAGCTTCAACCAAGTGAGCATCGCATTGATTTTTCTTATTTTTTTTTTTTTTTTTTTTAAAGAGTGATCGAAAGGGCATTTTAGAGCGCGGGTGAGATCTGCTCTGTAAAAGGAAGCTCATTTTTGTGCGCGTAGTGCTTGTTGGTGTGAGTGGAAGCAGAGCCGGCTCCTTCCCGCGCAGGAGCTCTCCCGGTGACGGCACGAAGCTCTGGAAGCTGCAGCACGAGTCCTCGGCGTTCAACCCTCTACCAGAGCCAGTAGTAGTTCTGGGTGTCTCTTCTTCTAGCGTTAAGTTTAAACTTTGTCTTCCTGCGTTGAAACCTCTCTTGCAGGGACGTGAAGCTGTCAGAAAAGTTGAGTCTGCCTCAAGATACCTTAAACCTCAGATATATCATCTTCAGGAAAAAAACTTTAATTCATCTTCTAGTGAAGTGGAAGCAGACCTGCAGGGCTGCATGTGGCCACCTGACCCTCTTCTTGCCTTCAAATCCCCGAGTAAACGCGCTGTGTCCCCACGGGAAAGGGACTTTTTGGCTCGGTTTGGTTTTTTGCTGGAATAGTTGTGCTCTGAGTTGCTTCAGGATGCTCCAAGACACTGAGGAGAAACTCTTGAGCAGCCTGATGTGCCCGTCCTTGTGCTCCGAGGTTTTAAAAGAAGGTGCTGGAGGAAGCAACGGCCTTTTTCTTGGGCTGCTTCGCAAGTTCAGAGGTCTGCGTTTGGTTCCTCGGGCAAACTTTCTGCAGGGTCTCGCTGAAGTTGTGTTTTATGGCCGGGGACGCCGAAATGGGTGCGTGGAGCTGGGCGGCAGCCCCGCTTTCCTCTTTGGGCGCAGAATCCAAGTGATTGAGACAGCAGCACTTGGGAAAGCTGAAGGGAGGATAATAGAACGGCGTCTTTATTTAGCTAAAGGATATGCCTGATGGCTTCAGAGGAGAAAGGTCACCGTATCGGGGCGGTTATCCCGAATTATTAACTGCTGGTGGCAGTATTTTTCTGGAAGTGGTGATATTTCCATTGTCTTTCTGATTTGGAAACATCTGCTTTGAATTTTTCTTTGCTCGACACGCAGGCTAACAAAAGACTTAGGGCAGACTCCGGTTTGCAGGGAGGTTGTTTCGCAGGGCTCTGGTCGGCGTTTCTGGGGCTGGGGCTTGCGCCACCTCGCTCGCCGCGCGCTTGGTCGCGCTGCTGGGGGTGTAAATCCTTGGGATGCTGCGTGTGAGCCGGCTTGGTCAGTATGTGTTGCCTAAAAAAAAATATATATATAGTGTGACCCCCCCGTTTGAGAAGGGTTTTCCTCCTGCGAGCAGCCTGGCAGCCGGTGTGGGTCGGTGCTCCTAAGCAGGTGTGACTGGGAGGGAAATACGCGGTTAGAAAACGCGGCACCGCGCGGTTTCTGCAATATCCTCGTGTGTGGCGGCCGCTCTCCCTCCGGGCGGTCCCGCCGAGGGCGCAGGGGAATCCTCCTCGGATTTCCCCCCCAAGACGCTCGGGGTGCGGCTGGACGCAGCCCCCGGGGGTCCCGCGCTGCTGCCGTCCCTCCGTGACCAACTCCCGTCGTCCCGCGTTGAGCTTTTCCTCCCTGTGAGCCCCAGGAGGGGCCGGAGGCGCCGCTGACGCGCCCGGAATCCACCCAGGAGCTCTCCCCGGCGCAGCCGCACGACTCCTGGGCCTTCTTTCATTTTTTGTGCCGTTTCTCTTATTTTCTCAGAAGCGCCAAGAGACCCTTGGCCTGGCAGCCGGCGGGGACCCCCTGGGCGGGACCTTTTTCTTCTTGTGCCCCACCTGAGCGCAGGCCGCGCTCGCCAGGTGAAGGCGTCACCTCCCGAGATGGCGGCGGCGGCGGCGACCGGCTGGGACCGCCCGTTGCCATGGTTTCTGCCGTGGCGTCACGTGACGCCGCGGTGGCCCCGGTGCCGCCATGCGAAGCGGCCCCGAGGAAGGAGCCGGCTCGGAGAGATGGCGGCGGGTCCCCAGCCCCTTGGTCGGCCCGACGGAGGAGGAGGAGGGAGGGCGCGGAGTGGAGCCACCGGGCGAGACCCCTCGCGGCGCCTCGCGGGCGCGTTGGGGCCGGAACGCCCTGAACCCCCCTTCCAACCCTTCCGTACCCGCGGGGCCGCCTGCGCGAAGCCCCGTCACGTCGCGATTCTCGGCTCTCCAGGTGACTTCGCTGTCGCTGCCCTTCCTGAGGGATGGAACCTCCAAGCGTGAGGCGGAACGGACGCTCTGGTGGAGTCTCCGTCCTCCGCGCGGATGCCCCGGCCGGCCCCTGGGAAGGGCTGGAGGTGGCGGTGCCGTCCCCACAGAGAGTCACCCGCGGTGCCGAGGCAGGGACGGCCAGGACCCCCATGCTCTCCCCGCTCAGAGGGACCTGAGCCCCGGGGATCGGGCTGGAAGTTCTTCACCTGTGCCACTCAGCGATTTGAAACAGCCTCGGAGTTTTGGCGACTCCAGTTTCCTGGCTTGATGTGCCCTCTAGAGGACACTCCACTTTTTTTGTCTGTATTTTTTCCACTAAGCGTGGAAATGGCACTTCAAAAGCTGGTTTTTGCAGTACCCGAGGTGGGTTTGCAGTATCCAAAACACCGTTTGACCTGCCCTGAGCGTTCGCCGGGGGCCTGTGCTGCTCACAGCTCACCGGGGCACACGGCTCTGCGGGGCTCGGACTTGGTGTGAGTGTTCTTCATCCAATTTCTCAGAAATGTGACCTGTTAGTTAAGTCTGGAAGGTGTTGTTCAGCCCAAGAAGCTATTGCCTGTTACTTTGCAGCATGAAGGAGCTGTTTTCTCGTTTTTAGTAACTCGCTCTCTCTGGTTTTTGTTTTGATTTGCAGTGAAATAAAGAGAGAAAAGAGAGTCCCCTCCCCGGACGTTATAGTGTTGTCTGACAATGAACCTTCTAGCCCTAGAATGAATGGTTTAACAAAAATAGCATTAAAAGAGACCAACACGGAGGCGCTCATGGTGAGTCTTCTTGTCGTGACGGACTTTGTCGTGCCATCTAGAAAGAAGAAGACAGACCTACAGAATCACAGGGTCTGGTGGATACGAGATTTTGTAAGGGTGGTTGGGGTGGGTTTTGCCTTCAAATTCTTTCTTCATACTCGGTTTCTGTCCATATATTGTGGGCATGTCGGTGTTGTATTAAGACATACATGACATTTACAACACACTAAGTTCTTGTCCTAACCTGTGTGCTCTCTCTCTTTGCCCTCTCCCTGCTCCCTGTTCTCCCATCCCCGGCCCTGCAGAAGAGCAGTCCTGAGGAGCGCGAGCGAATGATTAAACAGCTGAAAGAAGAGCTACGGTTAGAAGAAGCAAAGCTGGTTCTATTGAAAAAGTTACGGCAGAGTCAAATCCAGAAGGAGACCACTACTCAGAAGGTATTTCTTCTCCTGCCCTTAGCGTCTCATCTTTTGAAATGGAGGTGAAAAAACTTTAAGTAACTGTGGCCGTTGCCATAAGCGGTGGAACATGGGGTAACGTTCAGATTATACGTATCTCACTTGTCATAAATTCTTTGTGAAGCTCAGAGTGGCTTAGCCTGGTAACCACTGCTTTTTGTGGAATTCCATTTTTTGTCTTGCCAAGACCAAACAAGAAGACGGTTTATCCTGTCGGCCGCGATCAGGAGCTGAAGACCTCTTTGTTAAACTCGGGTGCATTTATGATTTGAATACACTCCCAGTTTTTAAACGCTCCGTCCAGTCCTTAAGGCCGCGTAGAGGTTGCTGAGATACGTTTGGAGGAGATTCCTGCACGTAGCAAATGTGCTGGCGGGTAAAGCGTTTGAACCCCGGGCTCTGGGAGCTGGCGGCCGAGGGCTCAATTTTGTGCTGCGTGGCAGAAGCCCAGGTCTGGATTCCAGGTCTGACCGGGTGAAGTGAGTCTTGCGCCATCCCAAAAACCCCGGCAGCCCCCGGAAGGAAGGGCTCAGCCCTCCCACCCTCTCCTCCCTCCCCTTCCTGCTCTTTTCTCGCCACCCTTCATCTCGCACGACTACGCACAGCGTCCACAGCGCTGGGAGGAGAGAGCTCTTCTCACCCAGAAAAAGAAAAAAAATGTATTTTTTTCATCCGAGTGGTTTCCTGGTCCCCTCGCTCCAGGTGTCGCTGGTGCTGGAGAGGGGAGGAGGTTGGGGGCGAAGGGGCCCGTGCCCACCCCACATGCTGCCCTCGAGGGGCTGAATTCCAAGGGTCTGTCAGGATTTTGCCATGCTGACTTGATGGATTTTGTGGTGGGGCTGACGTGTGGGTTCAGGTGCACTTGAGGATGCAGCTGGATGTTTACGGATCTTTTGGGTTGTTTTATCGGCGTTTGTTCTCCCGGAGTTCCGAGCGCTTCGGTAGGTGGGATTAACGCTAACGCAAGTGCCTGCATCGCTGGGCTCGCTGCTGAGCAGGGAGCTCTGGGTGTTCGAACTAACTTGAGTGAAACGGCTTATCCTAAACTTCTGGATATCTGAAATCTTTTTCCTACACTCTTTTTTCACTTTACATTATGCTTGAAGTTAGTTGGGACAGGCAGTAGTGGTGGATGAGGCTGATGCGGGCTCTGAGGCTGCTGAGACCCGTTTCCACCTTGCTCTGCTTCTGGTGTGCAGACTCATTTTCAGGGATAACCTTTTCTGTACTCACCTAATTTCTTCGTTTAGATACGAATGTTGAGATGCTTGGAGGAAGAAAGGGATGGGGGAGGGGGGAAACCGCAGTCCTTGAAGACTCCTTACTGAGGAGATTTAAACGCTTTTATTCCCTGAGCTTCTGTAATTCTGCTTACACCCTTACACTCCTCTGCTTTCTTTCTGGTTTCTTTTTTTTTTTTCTTCTTTTTTTTTCTTTCTTTTTTCTCCTCTTCCAGCCTGCTGGTTCCTCTGGGAGTGCTGTGGCCACCCCTCCGCCCTTGGTGCGGGGACCGCAGAGCGTTCCTGCTGGCAAGCCGTCCCTCCAGGTCAGTGGGGTGGGCCAGGCTGCCAGGTTCAGGGGCTGGAGCGGAGAAGGGGCACAGGCCAGGGCGGGCAGTCCCGTCGCAGCAATGCCTTTGAGCCGAGCAGAATAATTTTTTTTTAATTTATTTTATTATTTTTTTTTTTAAACTCCCGAAACACCCCGCTGTAAGCTTTTCAAGAACGATTGGGGTGGGAGATGAAAGTAGGATGTCGCACGGAGATAACTCTCATGAGCTTATTCTTCAGGGGCTGATCATCCTGATCCCCTCTGTGATAAATACGTCCAGAGCGGGACTAACGAGAGAGGATGCCGTGGAGTTATGTCATGGAAATGCTGTGGCAGCCTCTTGCCCTACCCTCAAGAGACTGACTTGTGCCCTCGGTGTGATTAACTGAGCTTAGTGAACTGGGTGATTTTTTATTTTTCTCTTTTGCCTTGGTGTCTGAATGCCCCGCGATGGTAGGAAAGGGCTTGGTTCAGACTAAATTAAATGCTGGAAAGCCTTGGGGAAGAACAAGAAAGAAAAAAAGAAAAAAAAGAAGCAGATACAATTGACATCTCTCAACCTAATCTCACTCATGAGTCTAGTGCATTGTTTCGCTTTCGGATTTAAAACACGTTGGGTTTTTTACCTTGGGCTAAGTCAAAACTGCTTCAGCCCAGAATGCTTTCGCTTGGAACACGGCAAGCCTTCGTTTCAAAATCCCCTGGAACGCCCTGCTCGGGGGAGAGGGTGAGTTTGCCATCCGTTTGGGGAACGTTCACAAAACCTAAAGCCACCTGTCAGCTGGGGGAATCTCCTCCTCGAGGCGAGTCGCCTTCACTGAAGACAGCACTTTCAGAGGAACTGGCCCACGAGTTAAATCTTCAGCAATCAGACAGTGAGACTTCGGTCGGGCAGAGCAGAGGGCTGGCAGCTGAGAATCCAAAATCGAAGTTGTTCTGTCTGATTTGCAGCGTTTGGGCAAATTAACCTTAGCTCCGGCTGCTTTGGCGTGACTGTGAAAGCTCTTGCTAATTCCTGCGCTGGGGAGCTAACGCTCGGTCTGCAGCCCAGAGGCGTCACAGCCCTGGGCAGGATTTCCCACCTGCCTGCCAAAGTCCGTGTGTGTGAACGTGGGAACTCGGGAAAGCGGGAGCTTCAGCATTTTTAGAAGCCTTCGTTCGGAGGTGACGCAGGGCGCGGGGCCCGTCTGGAGGCGGTGGCCAGCTCTCAAAAGCCACCCGGGCAGGACGGAGGGGTCTGGAAGAGGGGTTGGTCGCTCTGGAGCAGCGAGTGCTCCCCAGCCCCGCTCGCCCGGCGGTGCCGACCTGCAGGAGCAGACGCCCAGAGCTGTCTCTTGAGAAACTTGGAGGGTTTCCTGCAGTCTGCAGCCCAAAAAGCACAGGCAGTGGTTTTCAAACTTCTCTAGCCTGTCTCCTTTTTCTTTTTTTTTTTCTCCTAAAGCTTTCCCCTTCCCCTGTCTCTTTTTTTCCTTCCCACACACACGCACATCCCCACTCTGCTCGCCTCCCCGGGTCCCCACGTCAGCAGCTCCTGCCTGCCCTGTGCAGACACCAGTTGGTATTTCTCCATCCTCTGCTCTCCTACAAAATACACTTTTTTTTTTTTTTTCCTTTCTTTGAACACCAACACCAACCAGCCCGGCCATCTCCTATCCCTCCTCCAGCCTTCCCCTTGCCGACAGACAGACAGACAGACAGACGCTGCCTCCAGCCCGTCAGCGGGCGAGCAGAGCTGCACTCTCGCAGCGGGGCTGAGGCGTTGCCTCCGTGCTCTGTCTCAGTCCAGTGATTCTGGAGCTGCCGCGTTTTTGGCGGCGGGAGGGCGGAGGCAAACATCGCTCAGGGCTGCTCTTCGCCTTTCGGATCCTGTGCAGGATGAGGGAGAGCAATCCCCGAGCACGTAGCCGGGCTGCCGTCCCCTCCTTACGGGCGCCTGTATGGCTGCGTGAGGTTTCAGATAGGGCTTTGTCGGCTCGCTGAGCAGCGGGACAGAGCCTGCCTGTAAGCACACCAGAGGAGAAACAGGGCGAGTAAACGATCTTCTCTCTTGCAGACCTCTTCCACACGTATACCAGGCACTGTTATTCCTCCTCCCTTGGTCCGCGGCGGGCAGCAGGCTTCTTCGAAACTCGGAACGCAGCAGAACACGCAGATTGTGATGCCGCCTCTGGTCAGAGGAGCGCAGGTAAGGATTTACCTCGTGGTAGATCTGGTTTGCCTTTAATGCATCCGAACTGTTCCCTTTGTCGTCTTTCTGCTTGTCTGGGGGGAACCTCTCGAGTTCTTGCTGGAATTTCTTAACGTGCCCGCACGTGCTGCTGCTCGAAGATCTTCCGTCGTTCCGGTTTTGCGGGTTGTGCTGTCCCGTAACGCCTCCCGTGGAGCACGAGAAGCCCCCGTGGTGGTGCAGGAGGCTGCCTCAGCTGCACCAGAGCACTTTATTTGCCGGTTTTTATCAAAAAAAGGCTTCTGGCTTTCCCTGCTTTTTGGGAGAGCTGCAGCAGAGGAGGTGAAACACAGTCCCTCGTTCTTCTAAGTTGTTCTTTTTTTTTTTTCCCCCCCTCATTTTTCTTTCTGTCATTAATTTTGCCTTTTTCAAATGTTAAACGTTAACCCTCCCCGTGGCTCACGGCACCCGTCGCCATCAGCCCGTCTCTGTGTCTTCCCAGCAAATCCACAACATCCGACAGCACTCCAGCACGGGGCCGCCGCCGCTGCTGCTCGCGCCGCGGGCCTCCGTCCCCAGCGTCCAAATCCAGGGGCAGCGCATCATCCAGCAGGGCCTGATCCGCGTCGCCAACGTCCCCAACACCAGCCTGCTCGTCAACATCCCGCAGGTAAGGGGCTGCCGGGGAGGTCCCCTTCTCTGGTCCCGCTCGCCTGCCTCACGCAGGAGTGAAAAAGCAATATTACAGGGAAGAAATTATTGCGGTATTACGGGAAGAAATACATCTGTTTCAGCGAACTGAACTTCGTGCCTCCTTTCACATTCGGTGTTTCAATATGAAACCGTCCGTTAAAATTAAGTTTTCTCTCTCTTCCTTAAGAAGCATAAATGAGTGTTCTGCTCTAAGTGGGCTCGGGCTCCTCTTTGAAACCAAGAGGTGCTGAGGCAGACACTTAACATCTGCCTCAGGTACTGGCGTCCAAGTGATGTACGTGAAGGAAACAATTTCAAGTCAGAGCTTTGACAAAATCCTAAGGAAGAGGCTCCTTTCTGCTTTTTTTCTTTAGAATTTCTAACGTCACCTCATAACAAAATGGCCAGTAAAGAAAAATAAAGTGTTCAGAAAGCAGCTTAAGAGCGTTAGATGCCGGGCGTGGGGCTGCGCTGAGCGTGTGCGTTTTGTGATCCCTGCGGTCACCCACGCGAGGAAGGTTCCGAGGCGGGTGGCTGGGTCGGGTCCGAGCTGCTCCGCAGCGGCCGTCCCTCTGCCGCGTGTCACTGAGCCGCGTCGTCTTCCCTCCCAGGCCTCGCCGACCTCGATCAAGGGCACAACCGTGACGTCGGCTCAGGCCAACGCCACCACGACCAGCGCCGCTTCCATCGTCAGCTCCAACGACTCGCCGGCCAGCCGGCAAGCCGCCGCCAAGCTCGCCCTGCGGAAGCAGCTGGAGAAGACGCTGTTGGAGATCCCTCCTCCCAAGCCGCCCGCACCGGAGATGAACTTCCTGCCCAGCGCGGCTAACAACGAATTTATTTACTTGGTCGGGTTGGAAGAAGTCGTGCAGAATTTGCTGGAAACTCAAGGTGAGATGGCATTAAAAACGGTCCTCAAAGGCACGGAGAGAATCTTTGCCGTGTGGGCTTTAGCTCAGGAGCAGGCAGCAGTGAGTTTCAGGAAGATAAACTATTTCAAGCTATTTAATTTTAAATTTCTTTTTTAAAAAAACCTTTAATAATAGTGATTTCTCCTAGGCTAGATTGTAAAGGTTTCTCTAAAATGCACCCGGCTCTCCCCAAAGCTGTTTGCTTCCTCTGTGTCGCTTTTTCATCCATCACTGCTAAGGTTTCTAGTCACTACCTAAAGTAGTGTCTGCCGGACACTTACACAGACTCGCAGAAGTGAAGAGTTTAAAGATTTAATAATGGAAAAGCCTTCAGACTGAGGAGAGTGAGGGCTGGAGGGTTTGGTGGTGTTTTTTTTTCTATGCTGGAATATTCTTGAGGTTTCTCAGGTATTTCTCATTTGTCGAAGCCACGGGGGGAGCTGAGCTAAGGTGGTGGTTGCGTTCTCCTCCAGGTAAAGTTTCGGTCCCCGCGTCGTCTCGCGAGCCCTACATGTGTGCTCAGTGCAAGACGGACTTCACCTGCCGCTGGAGGGAGGAGAAGAACGGGACCATCATGTGCGAAACCTGCATGACGTCGAATCAGAAGAAGGCCTTGAAAGCTGAGCACACGAACCGGCTGAAGGCCGCCTTCGTCAAAGCGCTGCAGCAGGAGCAGGAGATCGAGCAGAGGATACTGCAGCAGACGGCCTCTCCCGGGCAGACCAAGTCGGACCCGATCGTGCAGCACCACTCGCTCAAGCAGGTACGGCTCCGGCGCCCGGCAGCGGTGCCCCAAGCGCAGGTGTGGGTACGAACCCGGGGCAGGAACTTGCTTTATTTAAGCTCCGCAGTGTGCGTTTGGACATAAGCTTAAACTCGGGCTTAAAACCCTGGGGTTTGTCCCGTGAAACCTCACTTATGTTCTCTGTACCCGAAGAAGAGAAGCGAGCGGTGCTTTTCTGCAGGCTCGCAGTTATCCGGGGTGTTTAACTCACGCCCCGCAAAGGGTGTTCCTGAATTTGTTTAGGATGTGCCACATAGAAAGGGTTGGCTCCAGTGCCGAAGACACGGGAGTAAATTGACCTAGGATAGGAAAAAAAACCCAAAATTGGCTGAGCCAGGAATACGTGATGATTGCTTGTGGAATTTTAAGGTGATGGTAGCAACCATCCGTGACAGAGACCGGGTCTCGCACACCTTGCAAAACCACCTTTCAGTTGGGGGAAGGCAGAAGCCGCTTTGGAGCGCTGCCTCCAACTGAAACAATCAAGCTCCTGGTTATCTAGGCCGTGGAAATGGAGATGCTTACGCTGCACATTTCTGGCTGCTCTGCAGTTGATGATAATTGCTCATCCTCACGAGTGCTTTCAGAAGTCGAAAGCCGATTCTTCTGTGGTTGTTTGGAAGTTTTCAGCCCTGAAAGCGAAGCGATGCCTCCCAGGCTTGGCGGAGGCAGCCGAAAAAGGAGAAGAGGGGGCAGCCGGGGTGTGCCTGTCCTTACCCTTTGCCTCTCTTGCCAGACTTCTAGCCAGATGTCTCGAGGTCCTCCTGGAGCTCCGCGGGGAGTGTTGCATGCATTTAGCCAGTCACCCAAGTTGCAGAATGCATCGTCTGCAGCAGCACTTGGGAGCAGGCCAGGTAAGCATGCTGAGAGACCTGTCAGCAAGGGCAGCGCTGCCGCCTGGAAGAAGACTCCCATGAATACAGGTAGATTTTTCTCTAAAGTTTCTTTTCTTTGTACTTACTAGCTGCACTCTGTCCAACAATCATAGCTCTTTGGGTAAGGATGCTCTCTCTTTGACACTTCCTGCGTGAAAGCCCGGCGACACCGAGGCTTCGCTCCTGTTGCCGCTCGCTTTTGGTGCGGTTTCTGCTCGTCAAAAGGGGCAATCGGGCGGTGCTGCCAAATCAAAACTCCTGCTTCCACCTTTATAAGTAGATGTAACGTCAGACCGCTCATCGCCGAGTCCGTGTGCGCGGCCAGAACCGCGCTGTGCGAATCTGCCGGCCGTTTCTGGGAGTCTCGTTCATTTTTTTTAACTGTGACCGGGGTTTTCTCTGTGCTGAAAGCAACACGCAGGAACTGGTAGATGGGTTTGCTCTGGGTCAGGCTGCAGCGCGCGCTCCCAGCGTTCCTCAGGGTTCGGAATAACTCAAGATGTTGCTTTGAACAAAAGTGGGAATTACAAATTCTTGTCTAATCTCTTTTATATATCAGAAGAATCTGACTTGAGAAGAGTCATTTGTTTTCTTAAACGATAATCAGGGTCTCTAGGAAGGGAAACGCTGCAGCCACCAGCTCTTTTGTCATCTGCTTCCTTGCCCAGTAGTGAATGGATTTATTCTGAGCTTGTTTTGATGTTTTTAATTCCTGATAGTGTAATTTATCATTTAAAAACCTAATTTCATTGTCGAGAGCTCCAGCCTGACTTCATTTCGGAGACAAAACCTTGCTCCTGTTTGTGGGGATGGGTTTGGCACCTTTCATCTCCTGAAGGGTCTGACCTTGGTGCCCGGTGCTGAGATGATCCCTTCTCCTGGGGGGGGGGGAAATGGGAGCAATGGGGGGGGTTTTGCCGCTGCTTTGTCTCGTGTCTGTATCGTCCCGTGACGCTTGCTCTCCCTCCTCTTCTCTGTCTCGCCAGGTGGGGCTTTGCCTTTCGTTAATCCCAGTTTAGCTGTGCACAAGTCGTCTTCGGCAGTAGACCGCCAGCGCGAATATCTCCTGGATATGATTCCCCCGCGGTCCATCCCACAGTCGGCCACGTGGAAATAATGCAGAGGAATGCCCGAGAGGAAGACTTTCCTGTTTCTGCCATCCTTTTTTATACCACGTTACCGTGGAATCTGCTTTAATCCCAGCTGGATATGCCCCAGGCTTTATAGGATGCAAGAAGACCACTCCTCATCCCATCGAGCGCTGCTGTCCCTGCTATGAGAAAACGACACCGCGTGGGTGGGAAGGACTGGAGCTCGTTTGGTTCTCAGATTCTCGCGATTGACTGACGATGAAGGCTGTCAGGGAAGGGGAAGAATTCTTTTTTTTCTTTTTTTTTTTTTTTCCTTTTTTTTCTTCGGGCTTTATGTGTTTAGTTTCGGATTTTGTTGTCACCAGCACAGCAGGAGGACTCCAGCGGCTCTCCCTGCCTTCGGTTTCGTTATCAATAACTCTCCCGTGCGCCGGGGACGTGGCGTCCGGCCGTGACGGAGCGTGGACGTCGGCTCCGGGAGAGAGGAACCTCAACCCGACCTCGCAGGCGCGTGTAGTGAGCCGAGTTCACGTTTTGCTTTTCTTCCCTGCCCCTCCTCCAGCCAGGAGGGCGGTCTGCAGATTCTAACGTTCCCGAATCTTCCGATGATGAGCTAATGATAAATAAGTGCAAACTCAAATTCCAGTTGAGTATGGTTTCGTTTCGTTATTTTTATTTTTTTGGTTTTTTTTCCTAAGGGACTGTCTGCCACCAGAACTCGTCTGGTAGGTGGGAACCAGTGCGGGAGTCTCTCACTTTTTGTTGGATTCTGTTTTGAATAGACTTTGAACTGTTGGTAGTCTAAAAATCGAATTTACTGAATAGACAAACACCTTTGTCTGGTCTTTCTAATTCAGCGAAGAGCAGTTGGGCCTTTCCTATGTTCCCAGAGACTTAAAAGTGAAACTGTTTTTTGATTATTTTCTTTTTTTTTGGAGGGGTTTTGGTTTCGGTTTTTTTTTTCCTGTCGTCGTTGTTTTGAGCAATTTTACTCAAAGGAGAGAAAAAAAAAAAAAAGAAACAAACAAATAAAACCGCAAAAAAAAAAAAAAAACAACAAACAAACCTAATAAAGAACTAAATTAGAAATTCCGGAAGCTGCACGCAGTCAGAAAGGGCGAGCGGAGGAGCGGGAGGCTCTTCCCTCCGGTGGGGGCTGCGGGGGCCGGGGCCCGTGCCGGCGCGGCTTGGGGGGCAGGACTCGCCCCCCCGAGCCCTCGAGAGCTCCGTCCTCCCAAGCCCGCTCCTCCCACCGGCGCTTCGGTCTTTCTTTTTTGATAGAGCTTTAGGTAACCCTGCTTTAAGGACAAGTTTCGACGTGTTTTTTAATATATTCTTGGGGGATTCCGCAGGTCAAACCCAAATCCGTCAGGTCCAGGTTTGGTTATTTTTATTTTTTGGGGGTTTTTTTCCTTTCTCGTCATCTTCCCTCCTTTCTTCTCCCTGTGCTTCACCCGAATTAAAGTTGGATTCAAGCGGCAGAAAGACTTGCCTTACGACTTCTTGCGTTGCATATCAGTGCTGGAAGTAGCGCTGATAAGAATTATTTGCAAAATTATATATATATTATCTATATATCTATATATAAAAGAAAAGTGGGGGGGGGGGGGGAGAGGGGTTACAATTCAGTCCGCGCTGAATCTATTTTCGTAGCGGTCGCCGTTAGATCCGACGGGGAACCGGCAGCTGCACGGGGCGCTCCCCCGTCGGACCGAACTGTTGCGTAGAGAAAAAGCCAACTCGTTCCTTCTGGCCCCTCTTCTGTTGTGTGGATATCGGTATTTAGACCCTTGGAAAACTGTTGGGTAGGATAGGAAAAAAAAAAAAGAAAACCAACCCTAGTTTTGCAAAATGGTATTTGTTGCTGTATAAAGCCCTAGAATTTCACTTTGACTTTGGGTTTTTTCTTTCTTCCCCCCCCCCCCCCCTCCCGTTCGTTTTACAAATGTATATTAAGAGCTTAAACGGGGATGAGAGGAATTGGGTTGAGTTTTGACGTTTTTCATCCCAAGATCTCTTCGACGGGGCGATGTCGGAGAGGGAAGTCGAGTGCGTTTGATTTTTTGCACTTTGAAATACTATGAAAAAAGGTTCGGTTCCTTCCCTGCGCGGAGCTGTTGGGGTTCGGGGTTTTTTGTTCCGTTTTCTCTCTTCTGACAAATGGCCTGCAGTATCTCGCCTGGTAAATCACCTCGGCAGAGGGCGTTCGGTTAAAAAATGAACGAGCAAAACTTCTCCGACTAAAATCCAGATTCCTCTGCGGGGGAGCCTGGACAACTTCCCCATCTCCAGCGTTGGGCGGCCTTGGCTTCGTGCTGGGACAAAAAAAAAAAAGGAAAGAGGGGCAGAAATATTCAGCTTTGCCCGTTTTAAAAGCTATGTCAAAACCTGTTTGGATACCGCCAGGTGAGCGCAGCAGCTTGGGAATTTAGATTTCAGCACAGCGGGTAGGGGAGGCTTAAACATAAGCCTGGAAATACTCGAGAAGGTTGATTTTCAGATCCGGAAGGGAAAATAAAAAGGAGCCTGCGCGTGCTGCCTTATGGGCGTTAGCGCTGGGCCACGATGCGGTTTTAAACCCCCACAACTCCTGTGCGAGGTGTCGGGGCAGAACAACTCTGGAGGGTTCGTAGGTGAGCGAGAAATCCTTGGTGGTGGGTCACAGCCCGGCGGGCTCCGGACCCGTTTTGACGTCGTTTTTAGTCCGTGCTCCTCGGAGCGCTGCAGGTGACCAGGGGAGCTATCGATTGCGTTCGGTGGTTCCGCGAAGCTTTCGACAAGTGCACCAGGAAAGGGCTGACGTGCTCACGCGCGTGCGAAACGCCGGCAGAAGGGCTGCTCCTTCCTTCTGTAGTCGGGACTCACAGGTTCAGTTTGGGGGTGTTGGATGGGGACAGTTACGGTGCCCCGCGAGGGCACCGTAAACACTTGCTGTGCTCTTTCCAGATCTCCTCCTCCCCATCTCTATGTTCCCCCTTCTTGCAGGGACAAAAACCCACAAACCCCACAACAAACAAACTAAAAAAAAACCCCAGCCAGCAGAAGCAGCTCCGTAACAGGTGGGATATTCACAGCCCCAGAGGTGAAGTCGTTTTGCGAAGGGAGGGGGGGCTCAGACTCACGTTGTTGAGAACAAATCTGCGGTTTCTCTCTCCCGCCGTCGCGTTTGGGGTTCCTGCCTCCCCAAGGGCTCCCGGCTCCGCCGCGAGAGCCGCCCCACCTCGCCGGCCCCTCCTGGAAAGCTCCCGCTCCCCCCCAGAGCTCCCCCCCCGGCCAAGAGACCGACCCGACCCGCGCAGGGGGCTCGGCCCGCGGGAGCCTCTGGCGTCGCCTCCCGGTCCCCCGACCCGCCGCCGCTTCGCCGCCAAGCGCTGCATGAGCTGGGGTGACGCTGCTGCCCCCCTCTCCCGGGGAGAGGGCTGGAGCAGCGCGGGTCCTCGCAAGCCATACGCCCTTTCTCGGAGACGTCGCGACTACGAGGTTTTATAATACAGTAACGATGACAAATGACTATTGTACTTAGATTTTAGCAACTTGTGAAATAAACCCCGGATTTTCATTTGAAACCCGTGTTGCCGTTTGGGACCTGTGTGCTTTGTTGTCTGGATTTCTTTTTTTTTTTTTAATTCTATTTTTTTATAACCGGATTTATTCCCTGTTTGATCCCTGAGCGTCGGCAAGGTTGCGGCGAGGGGCCTGCTTGAACCTTCATTTCCAGTTCTGCGAAAGGTGACTTTGCTGATTTGTGTATCCTGGGCAATTCCAGCAGCAACGGAGGGAGGGAGGTTCGTCGTTAATCTTAAACTCGAGATAGTTCAGGACTGAGTTTGTTTCTGTAGATATTTGCATCATCCTTTTAGGGAGCCGTTCCTTTACCTCTGAATTCTCAAGCCTAATTGTGACTTTTTTTTTTTTTTTTGCTTACTAAAGGGATGGGGCAAAAAAAAGAAGAAAAGAAAATTAAAGTGCAGTTCAAGATGGGAAACGGGGAACTGAGGCTGCGGAAGCGAGTAGAGCAGGCTCAGGCAGCTCTCACCAAACCCCAATTTCTCACTTGCTCCTTTTGGAAAGAGAGGGCACAAGATTTTTTTTTAAATAATATATATATATATATAATGCAAAAATACCTAAAGGAACTGCAGTAGTGTCGTCTGCTTAAGGCAGAGTTACGCCGTATATTGCATTTAACAAAATAACTTGCGTCGTGCCGTTTTTAAAAAAGAAGGAAAAGAAAAGGCGACTTTATCATCGTGTAAGGAAGGAGAGGAAGCACAGGGTGTGCTTTTGTCACTCCTGTTCATGGTGACTCTAAACCTTTGATAATAAAAAAATTAAAAAATAACAAATTCCCTGCTAAAACCTGATAGTTCGTTAGGCTTCTTGCAGGCAGAAGAATCAGAACTCGGCAGCTCTGTGTGGTCTCGTGAGGGATTTCTGGTGTTTGAAGGGCAGGAAGCAAACGGACCAGCGGCGGGGTCTGCGTCCTGCGTCCGTACGTGGGTTTGCGGCGACAGCTCCTGAGCCTGAGGTCTGCTCCTCTCCCCTGCCAAGGGCGCAGCGGGTTTTTCCCCGCCAGGACCCGGGGTGATGGATGGGAAAGGAAGGAGAAGGGGAGCTGCTGTCTGTGGAAGGTCGCGGGCTGAAAGGAAAAGCCGCCTCTGGATGCCGCCAGCCCCGAGTTTGTTTAAACGCTCCGGGATGGCTCCAGAAGCCGGCGGATCGCTGCCCTCCGGGAGGAGCACGGGGAGATTAGGTCACAAACTTGACCAGGGATGTCACTGGAGTGGTTTTGGCCCCAGTTCTGGATGAAAAGGGAGCCCCTGGAGCATCGCTCGGCAGCCGGGGAGGGGACGCTGGTTGCTGATTTGGGAGGAGGGCAGGAGCAAGGGATGCTCTTCCTCCCCTGGAATGAAACCCAGGCTTTGGCGTTGTCAAACCCGCGTTTTGGAACTCGCGGGGTGCGACTGGGTCAGCTCTGACCCGAACCCTGTGTTCACGGGGGTTGAAACGTTTGACCCCCACCAGGGATGTTCTTTGGGTTCCTTCACGCGCTTCTTCAGACCTTCTAAAATGGGAAAAATCTCTATTTCTGAACACGCAAGTTCAGGAGCCGGTTGGATTCAAGCTGTTTCATTTTCTACAAAGCTGTTTAATTGCTGCGCCGCCGAATGCTCTGATCAGCAAAGTCTTTTTATGCAGAACTGCCTCGGGGGAGCTCTTGCCGGGTTATTTCGGTACCAAACCCATCGAGCCCCCGTGGATTTAAGTGGTAGAAGATGGTGACGTCTGACCCGACCGGCCCCGGGGAGCGGCTGAGCCAGGTAACGCGGGTGAAGTCACGGAGGTAATTGTGCTAATTGCACACGCTCGTTTAGATACTGCTGGCAACAGAGGGGTCAATTCCACAATACCCCACCCCGAAAAACTCCCTGTTTAGGAAACGCAGCCACTGGAAATGACAGGGCTGCTGCTCCCAGGGACTCAGCCCCTCGGGAGGAGGAGGAGGAGGCCCTTCATCACCTCCAGAGCCAGCTCTGCTCCCAGCCGAGGGCGTCCCCTCGGCACCAAAGGGGCTTCGAGGTTCCCGAAGGAGCCCTCGGTGGGAGCGCGACACGACACGCGGGGGGAATTGTGTCGGCGCCCCTCAAAGCCATGCGGGGTCTCCTCTTCCTTGGGGAGGTGGGAGCTGCTCGTCCTTCCTGCTGCCCGCAGAAGAAAAGCCTCGGCTGTGACCGAGAAGGGACAGTTTGGCTCTTTGAGTGGCATCTTGGCTGCTCAGGATAAATCACAGCTCTGAGCGAGCCCTTCCTCATCACTACGGCCGCAGCAGGTTTAAGATGTACCAGGGAGAGATGTATAAAACCCCTTTTACATACAAATAAAATATTAAAAAGCTGGTTTTCATGTCAGACCCTCGCCGGGCTGTGGCGGTGATGGGGAAGCGAGGCCATCCCGGGCTGGGACAACTGGGAGGGGTCGGGCCAGGGGGCGAATCCTGTGGGAATATCGACCCATTGCTTGGGAAAAACCTTAATAATGAGCATTTGAATAACGCCTCGGTCTCTATAAAGGCACAAGGAGCCGCCGGGCTCCCTCAGGTCGGGCCAAGGAGCCGGCGGTGTCCCTGTGCCCGCGTCCCCTGAGCATCGCGGCCACCCCCGTCCCCCCAGAAGGGGCAGGAGCAGCCCCCGGGGGCAGGATTGGGGCCGGGAGGCAGCGGTTCCTCCCCTACCCCGCGGGGCTCTGGGGGCAAAGCGAGCGGGGAGCTCAGCCAGGCGTGTGTCCCCTCCCCGGGGCGCCCCGTGTCCCCCCCGGCGGGCACCCACCCCGCGGCCCCGGCCCCGCCAGCTGCCGAGTCACCCCGGGCCCGCGGCAGGCGGGGGATTAGGGCCCGATTAGAGCTGTAAGACAAGAGTGACCTCGATCTGCAGAGCCCGAGGGGGGGGGGAATAAACCAACCGGGGGGCGCGGGGGGCGCTCCCCCCGCGGGGCTGGGGCACAGCCGGTTCCCCCGGCGCGGGTGCAGCCCCGGGTCGGGCTGCGACGGGCTCGGGCGGCTCTTTGGGGCGCATCTGCAGGTTTTTGCTGCCTGTGCGCTTCGGGGTGGGGAGCAGAGAGCTGGGGGGGGCTGCCCCCGCCTCCCCCACACGGCTCCAGCAGCCGCCTCGCCGGGGGATCCGGCTCCCGAGGGGCCGCACCGGGGACCGGAGACCCCTCTCGGCGCCCCGACCCCGGTGGGCCCCCCCCCTCGCTGCCGCCGCCTGCGTTGCCCCTTTAAGGCGCGGCCGCCGTCACGTGGGGCGCCCCCCCCCCCTTCCCCGCGGAGCTCTTCCTGCCCGCGCGGCGGAAGTGACGGCGTCGCTGCCGCCGGGATGGCGGCGCCGAAGGTGAAGCAGGACATGGCCCCGCCGGGCGGGTACGGGCCCATCGACTACAAGCGGAACCTCCCGCGCCGCGGCCTCTCAGGTGCGCGCCGGCCGGGGCCGGGCCGGGCCGGGCCGGGGGGCTCCGCCGGGGAGGCCCGGTGCGGTGTGTGCCCCCCCCCGCTCCCGGTGCCGCCGGTGCCGCCGCTCACCCGCCCGCCCCCCCCCCCCGCCCCCCGCAGGGTACAGCCTCTTCGCGCTCGGCATCGGGAGCCTCCTCATCGGCTACTACACCCTCATCAAGTGGAACCGGGAGCGCCGGTACCGACGCCGCGCCCGGTCCCTCCTCATCCTCCCGGCTCTCCCGTTTCCCGCCGCCCCCACCTCCGCCTCCCCCTGCGCCCCCTCCCCGGGCACCCCCCTGGTTCTGGCACCTCCCGCCCTTCCAGGCACCGGGCTCCGGTTCCTGCCCGGGAGCTGCTTCCCGCACACCCCACCCCCCTCCCCGGTGTCCCGCTGAGCTCTGTGTCCCCCCCCCCTCCGGTTCTCTCCCCTTCTCCCGGTGCAGGCGGCTGCTCATCGAGGACCTGGAGGCGCGGATCGCCGTGATGCCGCTGCTGCAGGCTGAGTCGGACCGCAGGTACCGGGCTGGGGAGGGTTTGGGGGGGGTCTGCCCCCGCCTCCTGCTCCCCCCGCTCGAGGCTCAGCCCCCCCCCTCTCGCACAGAACCCTCCGCCTGATGCGGCAGAACCTGGATGAAGAGGCCAAAATCATGAAGGATGTTCCTGGCTGGAAGGTTTGTGACCCCCAGGCGGGGGGGAACGTGACAGGGCTGGGGGCGAATCCGGCTGTCCTGCTGGGTCCGGGTCAGATCTCTTGGAAAGCTCAGATTAAGAAGCCCCCCGGGAACCAGTGGTACAGGGGGGCTACGCTGGGAGGTGAAGCTCATTCCCCACCTGGGGGACACGCACTGAACTGACCCTCCCTCCCTTTCCCCAACTCTCCCCCCGCCCAGGTCGGTGAGTCCCTGTTCCACACCGACCGCTGGGTCCCCCCGACGCTGGACGAGCTCTACTACCTGCGCCCCGCCAGCGAGATGGACAACGAGAAATTCGGGCTCCAGTACTACGTCTGAGGCCCAGCCCGGTGCTTCCCAGCACCCCCGGCACCGCGGGGGGGCCATGGTGGGGGCCGGTCGCTGCCTGTTCCAGCATCTGTTATTAAAACCACACGGATCCGCGGTGTCGGACACGGTGTTGTGTGTGTTCCTGTGTCCCTGTCCCTCAGTGGCTGCTCCCAGGGCGTTTGCTGCTGCTCCTACACGTCCGAGGGTCCCAGCTCTGGCTCCCGGAGCCCTGGATGGGGTTGGGGGAGTGAGGAGGGGCTGTGAGAAGCAGCCGGTGGCTGTGTCTGAGCTCTGGTCTTGCTCCAGCTGAGAAGGGTTCAGCATCCGCACTCCTGTCCCCTGTGGTGGGGGCTTTGTCCCTCAGTGTCACAGTCGGGACCTGGCAGGGGGTTGGGAGTCTGGGGGCAGAGGTGTTGTGGCTCTGAGGGAGGTCGGGGCTCTGGAGGGGGCACTCTGAGCTCGCCCTGGGGTCTCTGATGCTGCAGATGTGGCTTCCACCGGGCCGGGGCTGGGTGAGAAACACTGATTTTGAGTATTTGATGTGTTCCCGCTGCTCACAGAGGCGGGGAAAGGTGCTTCCCGGGGTCGCTGCGGGAAGTTGAGGGGGGCGTCACAGCCGCGATTTCTGCTTCGCCTCCTGCGCGTCCCTGGTGGCAGCAGCGCCCGCGGGCGGGGGCTCGGGGCGGGCAGGGGACCGGGGCGATGCTACCGGCGGAGAGGCGAGCCCGGAGGGGGCCGGGCGGGGCGGGGGCAGCCGGAGCCGCCTCCCCAGGGCGGCACCGAGAAGCGCCAAAGGGGGTCGCGCCGCCGCCGCTTCTCGCACAGGGCTCCGCCGCTCCGTCCCGCTGTCCGGTATGAGCTCCGCGCCCGGCGCCGCCCGGGAGCCGCCCCGGTACCTCAGGTGAGTCCGGTTTCCCTCCCTCCAGCCCCACGAAACTCCCCCCTCCCCGCCCCGGACCACGCACTGGGAGAACCGGCAGCCCCGGGGGCAGGTACGGGGGTCCCGCCCCGCCGGTGCCTCTCACCGTGCGCCCGCACCGGGGCTGCCGGGCTTCGCCTCCGGCACAACCGAGACCTCCCCTCCCGCTCCCCCCCGGCTCGCCCTGGGCTGGTCGCCGCTCCCCGCAGGGACGTGGCCGGTGCCGGATCCCCGCGGGACGTGGTGGGGACCTCGGGGCGGTGCTGGGGGCTCCCGGTGGCGGGGCGGGACCCTCCGCTGCCCCGGGACCTCCCGTCGGGTCGGCTCCTGCCCCCTCTGGTGCTCCTCCGGGCGGGGACACGGCGCCTCCGGTCCCCGCGCTGCCCCGACGCGTGTCCCCCGGGACAGTCGGTTCCCCGGGACAACCCCCCCCCCCCCCCGGCTTCTCGCACCCCGAGCCCCGGGGAAGGGGGGGCTGGTACCCAAATAGCCGCGGTTGCCGGAGCAACTGCATCCCGGGTCTCCATGGCTGCGGCAGGGATGGCTCCGGCTCCGGCACCGGCAGAGGAGCGGGGAGCGGAGCCGGGGAGGAGGGAGCCCCGGTCCGGGGCAGGGCTGGTGCCTCCCGGGTGCCCCCCGGTGAGGGTGACGCGGGGGGAGGTTCCCGCAGCCGAGCTGAGGAGGGACAAGCAGCGGGCACGAAGCTGGGATGTGGGACCGGGATGCTGAGGGGGAGAACACGGAGCCGGGATGCAGAGCCCGCGGGTCCCTGCTCCTGGGGGTGGGGGGCGCTGGAGGGGGAGCTCCCGACCCCCTCGTCTGTCAGCTCCTCTCCCTCCTACTCCCTGTAAGGTCACTGCCCCGTGAGTGCAGCAGCAGCCCTGGCCACCCCTCCGGGAGGCACATGTAACTGGGTTGAACTGGGTCGGGCTGGTCTTTACTGGATCTCCCCCGCTCCAAGGGGTAGCACAGAGGCCGGGAGCCGCATTTCACACACACCCCCCCCCAAGCCCGAGAGCAAAGCCCAACTGCGAAGCCCTGGAGCGAGCGGGGAGGGCTGGGAGCGAACGTGCACCCCGGAACGTTTCGGGGGACACACGCAGGACATGCTGCTCCCTGGTGGGCAGCGAGCCAGCACCCAGGGAGCCCCGTGACGTGTGTCCCCCCGTTCCTGGGGCCGATGCCAGGACAGCGGGAGCCAGCCCGGGCCAGGGCCCAGGTTTCCCTGCCAGCAGCGATTTACGGACAATGTTCTCCCCTGGAACAGACGTGGGGAATTTTGTCAGGGCCGAAAAGTGCCTTTTGTTGTGTGACCGACAACACAGCTGTGCTGGCAAGGGAGGGGGGCACTGGGGGCTGGACTTGGCCCCTTTTCCCCCCTAATTTGCTGTGGGGCTGGGGCCAGAGTGGGATTCACTAGAGGGCACCAAAGGATTGGGGACGGGACGGGACGGGACGGGATGGGACGGGATGGGATGGGGTGCGTGGGGTGGGATGGGATGGATGGGGTGGGCTGGGTGGCGTGAGGCAGGATGAGGGTTTTTTTTCTGGGGTTCTGCCAGGACATGCAGGGGATCGGGTGGGGGCTGTGTCTATAGGGCCAGCCAGAAGATGTGGGGTCAAGGGGGTCTGTCAGGGAATGGGGTCTGGGGGGTCTATGGGATCTGTTGGTGAGCAGGGCATGGTGGGTCCGTAGGGTTCTCAGAACAGCCAGGTGTTGGGGAGGGGTCAGCCAGGATGGCCAGGGAGTGGGGGGGCTCTCTGGGGCCTGCCAGGACACCCAGGGGATGTGGCTGGTCCATGGGGTCACTCTGGACAGTGCGGGGCCACCCGGGAGACCCCTAACCCCTCTCACTCCCGGGGCCGGTAGCGCCACATCATCCCTGCACCGTTCCTGGGACCCAGCGAGGTGCGAGTCCCCAAACCAGGAGCATGGGCCCCCCCAGCTCCCCCACAGGGCTGTGGGTTTTCATCCCCGGGGTCCCGGGGGCCAGATTTCACCGTGCCTTCCACGGGCAGCGCGGCGGCGGCGCTGGAGCCGGCACACGCTGTTCCCATCCGCGGCGCAGGTGAGCCAACAGATGCGAACAATTATTGTCCAATTTGGAGGCTCCCCGGCCCTGCCAACTTCTGGGCTCGGCAGCGAAGGAACAACCGCAGCATTGTTCGCCTTTATATAACAGCCCGATCACCACGAGCCCGGGGAGGCTGCCAGGGCCGAGCCTCGCACGAAATACGGCCCCCTCCCCGCTGCGCCGGGCCCCCGAATGCGCCGGTCGTGCGTGTCCCCAGCCCTGAGCTGCTGGCTGTGCCCACCCCAAGCCCTGCACGCCCCCAGCCCGCTTGCCTCGTGCCCCTGAGCATCCCCTGCCCTACACCCAGGGAACAGAGCGGGGTCCCCAGGGGTGGGGGGACATCCCCATCCTCACTGCTGTCTGCTCTGCCCCCGCAGCAAGGCGGAGGCTGAGGCCATCGAGAAGGAGCTGCTGGAGGATTATCGGTTTGGGAGGCAGCAGCTGATCGAGATCTGGGGACACGCCTGTGCCATGGCTGTGACCAAGGTGAGGTCACCAGCGGGGCCGAGGACACCCCGCCTGGGGCTGGGGGCTTTGCTTCCAACCACTCTCCCACCCTCATCCTGCCCCATGGTGTGGCCATTCCCACGCCCTGCTGTGGTCTCCCTCCTGCCCCAGACCATGGCACGGGGACAGGGGACAGCCAGGGCTTGTGGCTCACCCAGGGCTGTGGGTTGCACCATCCATGGGACATACTCAGCCCTTCTCAAAGTGTCAGCACTGCCGGGCACCCTCTGCCCTCGCTGTGCGTGGGGTGGGTGCCGGGGCGCTCCCCGTGCTCTCCTGTTTCTGGGAGCCCTAGTGCTGGTGCTGGGTGTGAGGAGGAGGAGGAGGAGGCAGCAGCCGGGGGAGCAGAGCTGCAGCATCAAGGGCAGCTTTGTACCTCAGAGACCGGCAAGCTCCGCGCCCGCCTGTCTCAGCTTTTCCGTTGGAGATGTCTGGCCTGTGCTGTGTCCTCCCCTTCCCTGAGGGCAGACGAGTTGCCCAAGGAGGGGAAACATTTGGGTTCTGGAGCCTCTCTGGATCCTGGAGCTGGTCCTGGTCCGGTGGCGTGGGGCTGCCCACCCGTGGGCAGAGACCCCTGTGCTGCACCATCCCTGGCACCAGCATCGGATGGACAGAGGGGGGCTGAGCATCCTCCTCACGGGGCTGAGCATCCTCCTCTTCCTCACGGGGCTGAGCCAGGGACAGCATCCACAGAGCCCAGCTCGGGCATCCCCCCACCCAGCCGGGGTCTCCAGCACTGGGAGGTCCCCGGGAGCCGCTGGGCAGCAGCTGCTCAGCCGGGGCTGGGGCAGGGCCAGGCGAGGGCGGCTTTGTGCAGGCCGGGTCTCTGGCTCTTGGATGGGACCAGGAGCCGGGCTCCGTGAGCAGGAAAAAATCCGTCAACGGATAAACAGAGCCTCCCTTTGCAGGCTGCTGGTATGCGGAGCGCGCGGCCACCTCCCCGCGGGCTGGCAGGGAGCTCCCTTGTGCCGTGGGCATCGTCCCTGGCCTGGGCATCGTCCTCAACCTGCCTTCTGAATCATCCTCATCCCACCGCGGGCATCATCATCCTCATCCCACCATGGGTATCGTCCTCATCCCACCCCAGGTACCACCCTCATCCCACCTCAGGTCCAACCCTGCCCCGGGCACCACCCCCACCCCGCTGTGGGCATCACCCCCATCCCATCACATCCCCATCCCCGTCCCACCTGGGATGTTGTCCCTGTCCCACCATGCCCTGGGCTGCCCACCAGCTGTGCATCCCCACTGTGGGTCCATTTGCCCCCCAAGCCCTGGTCCCCCGGCCACATCCCTGGTACCGGGTGTCCTCCCCAGGGCCAAGCTGGGGGACCCGGGGCTCAGCGGTGTCACAACGTCCCCGTCTCCCCCTGACAGGCCTTCCCGCTGCCGTCACTGCCGCGGAAGCAGCCCACGGTGCTGGTGGTGTGCGGGCCGGCGCAGAACGGGGCCATCGGGCTGGTGTGCGCCCGGCACCTGCGCATCTTTGTAGGTATCTCCCTCCTCTCCCCTCCTCCTCCTCCTCTTCTTCACCCCCGAGCGCTGCCAAGCTCAAATGCCACATCCCCGCTCCCCACCACGCAGGACTACGAGCCCACCATCTTCTACCCCAAGCGCTCCCCAGACCCCCTGTACCGGGATTTCACCACGCAGTGCGAGAAGATGGACATCCCCTTCCTCTCCTACCTCCCCACCGAGGTGAGCCCCCTCCCCTCGCCGCCGCCATGCTCACCGGCTGACGTGGTTGAGTTTATTATTCTTTTTCTTTCTTTTCTTTTTTTTTTTTGATTCGTTTTTCCGCCTCCAACCCCCCTCCCTCCCCGCCCCTGACTCTGCTGGGAGCCCGGGGATGCCATGAAATCCAGCGGCGGCCACCGCAGCCCCGCCAGCCACCGGCTCTTGTTGTTGTTGGAAGCGTCGGGCTCGGTGGGAGGAATGTGACCCGAAAACGCTGCCCTGGCCTCAGCGTGCCGGGCTCTGCCCCGTCACCGCGCCCCTCGCGTGTCCCCCCCCTTTTCCTCTCCTTTGCCCCCCCCTTTTCCTCTCCTTTGTCGCGGGGGGGTGTGTGTGGATATTTTTCTTGGCAGGGGCTGCTGGGTGAGTTTGTTGATGCAGGAAGACGGGATCCCCATGGAGGGGTGCCCAGGGGATCCCCCCCCCAGCCCACGGAGGGGTGCGTGTGCTGTGTTTGTGTGTGTCCCCCCCCCCAGGTCCAGCTGATCAACGACGCCTACAACGCGGTGGTGGACGCGGTGCTGGGCGCCGAGGCGGAGGCGGGCGAGGGCAGGGAGCCGTGCGCCGCCATCCTCACCACCCTGAAGCACGTCCGCATCCCCATCGTCAGCCTCGACGTGCCCTCAGGTCCGGTACCGCGCTCAGCATCCCCGCACCCCTGGGGGCAGGATGGGGACCTTCCTCCCCACCCTGAGCTTGTCAGCCTGCCCACCGCAGCTGGGAACCCCCCATGGTGCCCTCCCAGGATGGATCCCCCCCCAGTCTGTCTCCCCCCCAACAAACCCCAACCCCTGGCAGCGTCCCCGCCGGGAGCCAGGGCTGGCGGCCGCTCCCCGGCGGATGCGCTCAGGGCATCCACGCTAAATAACAAACTCCTTGAACTGAGACATGATGTAATTTGAAAACACCCGGGTGTCTGGTGGCCAGGCCTGGAATTGCCATCACATCCCCCCCCCCAACCCGCCGCAGAAGCAAACAGGAGCTGGTGAATCCCCCCGGAGAAAAACCCCGAGTGATGCCAACGCGCAGCCGGAGCGATGCTGGAGGCGGGAGGGAGACACAGCCCAGCAGCCCCCTGGGGCCACCCTGTGACTCCCCCCTTCTCCTCCCTGTGTTTTTTTTTCTCTTTTTTTGTGGCCGCAGGGTGGGACGTGGAGGCCGGGAGCAGCGGCGGGATCAGCCCCGACGTCCTGGTGTCCCTGTCGGCGCCCAAGCAGTGCGCACGGCGCTTCCTGGGCCGCCAGCACTTCGTGGCCGGACGCTTCCTCCCCTACGACGTGCAGAAGAAGTTCGAGCTCAACCCCCCCGAATACCCCGGCACCGAGTGCGTGGTGGCCCTGCGAGCCCCTCGGGAATAAAGCGCTTTGGTGGCTCTGCCCCGGGGTCCGTGTCTGTCCCGGGAGGGTTTGGGCTGGGGGGGGACGCTCAGTCCCACGTCCCGTCCACGCTCTGGGGGTCTCAGTTTCAGCCACATCTTGACCTGCCCTGTGCTGCATCCCCCTGGGATCTGTCACCTACCTCCTGTTGGGGACAGAAGTGGTTTGACCTTCCCTGTCACCCGTCCCACGGGGACGTTAGCAGACACCAGGGTCCCACAGGTGGCTGAGGAGTCCCGTGGGTGACTGTGGGGGTCCCGTGGGTGGCTCTGGGGTCCCCAGTGCTGCTGTATCCCCTCCATAACCTGAAAGCCCCCCCACCACACCTGGGAGGGGGGTCACAGGAGCAGCCCCTTCGTTACGGGCTGTTTAATTAACAAGGAGAGCAGCGATGAGGTGCTGCCGGGGACCATCCCCACCTGTCCCAGTGGACGTGGTGTCCTCGGCCCCGAAAGGGTGCTGAGAGCTGCCTCCCCCCCCCCCACCCCCACCCCTAGAGCTCGGTGCAGCCGGATTTTCGGAGAATGAGGGGAATGTGCCCGGATTTCCGCCGGCTGGGCCGTGGGAGGGGGCTGCGGTCCCCAGCCGGGGGTGGCTGCGGTTTGGGGGTGACCCTGGGGAGGGTGTCCCCCCCATCACCACCCCATGCCAGCGCCGCCGGGTGCTCTGCATCCTGCAGCCCCCCGCCTGCCCCATGAGAGGCAGGGAAGCAGGTGGGGCTCGGTGGGTGCACTGAGTTCTGCACGGCCTCAGCCCCAGCTCGGCGCGGGGACGCGGGCGGCACCGGCGCAACCGCGTGGGCCAGGTCACGGGGCGGACGCCCACCGTCCCCGCCAACCCGGCGTGTCACAGGTGCCAGGGCACCGCTGGCACCCTGACCCCAACCGCAGGAGCGCCGGGGCTGGGCTCGCTCATTCATTGTTTTTGGTTTTGTCTTTTTTTATTCCCTTTCCCTCCCCTTCGCATTCCCCAAGTGCATCCAATTTTAGCAGCTTTTTTTTTTTTTTTTTTTTTTTTTTTGCAAAAACAAACCCTCAAAGTTTCCCGGGCTGGAGCGGTGAGCGGCAGCGCGCGCGGCCGCCTCGCCGGGGAGGGCTCCTTCCCGCTTCCCTCTTGACACCGCTCCAGCCCCGGCACAGCCGACGGCCCCGCGTGCCAGGATTGCTGCCGTCTGACGGCGCGAAGGGGGGAAAAAAAGGACTCATATATAGACCCGCCGGGCCGCCGCGCTCCCAGTCGCCCGGCTGAGCTGCCGCCGGGCGGGCAACCATGGGGGAGTTGGCGCTGGCCCTCCTGGCTCTCGCCGCCCTGCACGGTGCCGGTGCGTCAGGTAAGGGTCGGTGCCACCGTCGGTGCCGCCGGCATCCCTGCCCTCCCCGGGGGGGGCTGGTGGCGCGGTGCGATGGGGATGGGGCTGAGCCAGATGTGCGCCGGGGCCAGATGTGTGCCAGCGGCAAAGGTGAGCCAGGGTCACGGCCACAGCTGGGGGTGGTCTCGCCGGTATCTGCCGGTGGGAGGACGCGTTGGCCGGGCTCGGGGCAGCTTTGCCCTCCCTGCGACTGTGTCACTGGGACAAGGACGTGCTCCATGCTGCATCCCAGGCAGCGCCCGTGTCAGCCTGAGGTGGGAATGTCCCTGGTCTGGGGACACTGTCCCGGCACTGGTGCCCGCGGCTCGGCAAGGGACCATCTGGGTGCCACAGGGAGAGGGTGTCCCGTCGCCGGATAGTCTCACCTTGGGCTTCCTGCAGAGCCCCTGGAGAACGACTCGGAGCCAGGCAAGAGCGGCGTGCCGGGGAAGCCCTGGAAAGCAGCCCCCAGCCTGGATGACCTCGACCTGGACACGGCAGGTACGGCTGTCCCCAAGCCCCCACTAGACACCGTGCCATCGGGGACCTGAGGCCAAGACCCTCTGAAAGGGGTGGCATGAGGCAGTTCCCACCACACCCCAAGCAATGTCCCCATGGGACCCTCACAACAGCGATACGCTGTCCACTGTGGGCTGCCACGCTGCGTCACCCCAGACCATCGCGCTTTCATCTGCTCGTCCTTTACCCACGCAGCCCTCAATGTCCCCAAGCTGCCCCTGGGGCCCTTAGGGATGGGATGAGGGTCCCCATCCGCTCGCTCAGGGCTCGCTCCACCCCAGGCAGAGGAGCCGAATGGACGTCCTGGTTCAACATCGACCACCCCGGCGGGGACGGCGACTACGAGAGCCTGGACGCCATCCGCTTCTACTACCGCGGGCGCGTCTGCGAGCGGCCGGTGGCCATCCAGGCCCGCACCACCGAGTGGGAGCTGCCCGAGGAGGTGGGCGAGGTGGTGCACGTCAGCCCCAAGAAGGGGTTTCGCTGCGTCAACAAGGAGCAGCCGCCGGGCAAGACCTGCTCCAACTACCACATCCGTTTCCTCTGCCCGCTGGGTGAGTCCCCGTCGCCTCCCGCCCTGTCCCCAGTCCCCACTTGCACCTTGGGGGGGTCTGTACCCTTTGCTCATCACCCCTCTGCATCCCAGTGGTTGCTGCTGCAGCTGCAGCCACCCCCTCCTTGCTTCAGCTGGGTCCACGACACCGCGTGTCATTGCCAGGGGAGGCAATGTGCCCCCCTCGGAGCTAGGTGCAGGTGGTGGGTTCCCACTTAACACCTTTGCAATCCCCCCCACCCCTCCCCAGAGCACATCTACTGGTCGCACTGGTCCTCCTGGAGCCCCTGCTCGCGCAGCGCCTGCGGCAGCAGCGGCACCCAGACCCGCACCCGCCGCTGCGTCAACGCCCGGCTGGCGGCCGCGCTCAAGGAGCTCAAGTGCAAGGGCAAAGCCACCGAGCGACGGCCGTGCAGCGCCGGACCCTGCCCAGGTACCGAGCCCTGCACCCCCGCCAGCACCTGACCCACCCCTCGGCCACTGCCTGCCAACTCCCGGCCCCCAACGGGTCCCGCGGGGCTGTTGGTGGGCTGCAGCTGCCCCCCCACACACATCATTTAAACTTAATTGCAATAACAGAGGCCACGCTGGTATAAATAGCTCGGCACAGGTGTGTTGTGGTGAGCTGGGGCTGGCCGGGCACGAGTGGCTGAAGGGAGTCACCAGGGGGTCTGGGGGGTGCCCGATGCCCACTCGGTGTGTCCCCTGCAGAGTCGGTGTGGACGGAGTGGGGCACCTGGGGTCCCTGTTCCCGCAGCTGCGGCAACTCCGGGACGCGCGTCCGGCGCCGGAGCTGCAAGAAAGCCAAGAAGGCGCCGTGTGCCGGCCGCCCCACCGAGGTGCAGAAATGTCCCCCCTTGCCTTGCCCAGGTAACCTGCCCTCAGAGCATGGGGAAACCCCCTCCCTGGTGCCCCCCAGCCCAGCCAGCCCCGCTGGCGGCTGTGGCTGTGGGGTCTGAGCGCCATGCCCCCCGCAGCCTGCCCCGAGCTCACGCTGCGTGGCACCGTCGTCTCCGAAACGGGCGCAGCGCTGCCGGACGCCCGCATCTACCTGGAGGGTCGGCCACAGGTGCTGCTGGCCCGCAGTGACAGCCGCGGCCACTTCACCACCACGGGGCTGTGCCGGGGTCCCGCCGCCAACGTCAGCGCCCACCGGGAGGGCTTCGCCCCGGCGCTGGCACCCGTCATCTCCAACGGCTCCGACGTGGCCGTGGCGCACGTGGTGTTGCAGAGGTTGGGTGAGCATCGCGGCACGGGGCCGGGGACCGAGATGGGCATCCCCCAAGGGATGTCCCCAAAGGACGGGTGGGGTGGGGAGCAATCGGGGCTCGTTGCACCCTCTACCACCTTCCTCCCCTGCAGAGAAGCCCTACATGGTGCTGCACCCCAAGGCGAAGGTGCGGGTGGCCGGGCAGGACGTGACCTTCTGCTGCAAAGCCTCGGGCACCCCCGTGCCCAAAAAATACCACTGGTGAGCGGGACACCAGGACTGGGAGCGGTGGGGAAGTGCAGCCCCGCTGTGCCCTCGCTGAACCCATCCCCATCCCCTCAGGTACCACAACGGGACGTTGCTGGAGAGGAAGGTGCACGGGTACGGCAGCAGCCTGGTGCTGCGGGGGCTGACGCCGGAGCACGCTGGCACCTACCACTGCAAAGCCAGCACCGAGGTGGGAGCCATCAAGTCGGCGCCGGCGCAGCTCACCGTGCTGGGTGAGAACGGGGTGGGCTTCCTCAGCAGTGTGCCGGGATGGGCCAGAAGGTGGGGAGGGTCACCCTAACCCCCTGTCCCCCCTGCCTTGTCACCCCTAGCCCAGGGCCAGCAGAGCTGCAAGCTGGAGCCAGAGCCGAGCCTCGTGTTGCTGCCCAGTGAGTGCCAGGAAGATGTCGCCGGCTCCCGGTACTACAACGTGGGTCGCTGCCCGCCCACCCCATGTGCCAGCAGCCCAGGCGACCCCTCCGGATGCGGGGCGGACGCGGGGCGCTGCTGCGGGGTGCGGAGGATGGAGATGCGGGAGATCCCCTGCGGCGGCTCCCTGCTGCCCCTCAAGGTGGTGGCCGAGTGCGGCTGCGGACCCTGCGCCCAGCCCCGCGTCCTGGTGCAGGGACGGGTGACGGCGGCCGACACCGGCGAGCCCCTGCGCTTCGGGCAGATCTTCCTGGGCGGGAGGAAGGTCGGCTTCACCGGCTACAAGGGCTCCTTCACCATCGAGGTGCCGCCCGACACGCAGCGCCTGGTGGCTCGCTTCGTGGACCGGCAGCAGAGGTTCGTGGATGCCGTCAAGGTCCTGCCCTTCAACCGCCGCGGCGGTGCCGTCTACCAGGAGGTCAAGATGCTGCGGAAGAAGGAGCTGGTGGATCTGGACGGCAGCCGGACAAACGCCATCCCGCTGGGAGAGGCGAGCGGCCGGGAGCCCGTCGGGGAGCTCGTCCTTCCCGCCGGAGCCTTCCTCCGTCCCTCCGGGGAGGTCTTCAAGGGCACGGTCAAAGCCAGCGTCACCTTCCTGGACCCCCGGGACATGGCGACGGCCGGCGCCGCCTCCAGCGACCTCAGCTTCGCCGACGCCGAGGGCGAGATCGTCCCCCTGCGCACGTACGGCATGTTCGCCGTGGATTTTCGGGACGGGGAGAGCGGGGCGGCGCTGCAGACGGGGCCGGTGGAGGTGCGGATGGACGCGGGGCAGGTCTGGATGCCGGAACACCTGCAGAAGATGAAGTTGTGGTCCTTGAACCCCGAGACAGGCTTGTGGGAGGAGGAGGGGGTCCTCCGGCCGGCCGGGGGGAGCCGGGGGAAAAGGGAGGAGAGGACCTTCCTGGTGGGGAACCTGGAGATCCGGGAGCGGCGCCTCTTCAACCTGGACGTGCCAGAGGACCGCCGCTGCTTCGTCAAGGTCAGGGCTTACAGCAACGAGAAGTTCAACCCCTACGAGCAGCTGGAGGGGGTGGTCATCAGCCTCATCAACCTGGAGCCCCAGCCTGGCTACCCCTCGAACCCCCGGGCGTGGGGACGCTTCGACAGCGTGGTCACGGGTCCCAACGGCGCCTGCCTGCCCGCTTTCTGCGACGGCCAGCGTCCCGATGCCTACTCAGCCTACGTCACTGCCACGCTGGGTGGGGAGGAGCTGGAAGCCGTGGCCTCCAGCCCCAAGCTCAACCCCAATGCCATTGGCGTGTCCCAGCCCTACCTGGGCAAGCTGGGCTACCGCCGGTCGGATCACGATGACCCCAACTTGAAGAAGACGGCTTTCCAAATCAACGTGGCCAAGCCCGACCCCAACAACGTCGACGAGACCAACGGTCCCATCTACCCTTACCGCAGCCTCGAGGAGTGCGAGGAGGCGCCGGTCAGCGCCAACCACCTCCGCTTCTACCGTGTGGAGGTGGACAAGTACGAGTTCAACGTGGTGCCCTTCAAGGAGAGCGACCTGACCTCCTGGACCGGCGACTACCTCTCGTGGTGGCCCAACCCTCAGGAGTTCAGGGCTTGTTTCATCAAGGTGCAGATCGAGGGGCCGCAGGAGTACATGGTGAGGTCCCGTAACGTGGGGGGCAGCCACCCCCGCACCCGGGGCCAGCTCTACGGACTGCGCGACACCCGTAGCGTGCGGGACATGCTGCTGGAGAACACCTCGGGCGCTTGCGTGGAGTTCAAGTGCAGCGGGATGCTCTTCGACCAGAGCCTGGTGGATCGTACCTTGGTCTCCATCGTCCCGCAAGGCAGTTGTCACCGCACGGCCGTCAACAGCCTCCTCCGGGAGTACCTGAGCCGTCACCCGCCCGTGGCCGAGAACAACCACACGGCCGCCTTCACCATGCTGGCGCCGGTCGACCCGTTGGGCCACAACTATGGCATCTACACGGTGACGGACCAGAACCCGCGCTTGGCCAAGGAGATCGCCATCGGCCGCTGCTTCGACGGCACCTCCGACGGCTTCTCGCGGGAGATGAAGGCGGACGCAGGGACGGCCGTCACCTTCACCTGCCGGGAGCGGCCGCCGGGGCGGGAGAGCTTCTTCCAGCGCCTGCTGACGGCGCCGGCCGAGGCGCTGGCCGAGATCCGGCGGGAGATGGGGGCCGGCGAGATGCGCCGCGCTCCCCCCGAGGTGACGGACTTCGCCTCCGGAGCCCAAGCCCTGGGCCCCACGGCCACGCGCCGGACCCCCAGCAGTCGGCGGCGGACGGGGTAGATCCAGGGGCAGCCGTGAACACTGCTGCCCCCCCCAACCCATGCCCCCTCCCCGGCTCCCCCTGCCCTCCCCTTCCCCGTCGCTTCTACCCGCGCTCATTTATAACCACCCACTGAGGGACACATGGAGTGGGACCCTCCTGCCATGACCCCGGGGGACAGCGGGGCAGGGGACCACCAGCACATGGAGAGGGGAAGGGGGGGACACCAGGCAGCCCCCAAAGGCGTCTGAGCCCCCTCACACCTCCCGGTGCTGCCCCTGCCCTCGCCTCCAGCCCCGCGCGGGGCAGCTCTTGGTGCTCAGCCCCAGGGGACCACGGTGCCGGTGGTGCCGGCAACGAGGCCGCGGCCCCCCGGGGGTATTTAAATAAAACAGAGTAAAAAAAAAAAAAAAAAAGGGTGGAAGCCCACCCCAGAGGTTTTGGGAAGGGGTAGCGAACGAGAGGCGGGATGCAGCCCCCAGGGCGCGCGCACGGGTTTGTACATTATTTATTACGAAATATACGGTCGTGTGTACGCCCGCCTGGCTGCTGGGCTTCTAGGGGGGGCCCAAACCCGTGCGTGTGTGTGTGTCCCCCCAAAAAAATCCTGCCCCGCACGGTAGCACGGCGGTGCCGGCAGCTCCTGTTTGCCTTGGGCACTGTTCAACCGGTTGGCAACGGCGCGGGGGGATCCACGCCAGCTCCCCGTGGCCGGGGGACGTGGCAGCTGGGGAGGGGGGGGCCCATTCAGCCCCATCATCCCCCCCGCTCCTCCTCTTACCACACTGGGATGCTCCCGGCCCAGGAGCTGGGCACGCCGGGCTGTCCGTCAGGCGTCCGTCTGTCCTCCCTCGGCTCACGGGACCGGGTGGGTTTCGCAGGCGCTTCCCCGCCCCGGTGCCCCCCTCCCACCCGCAGCTCCCGGCGGATGCTGTAATGGAACAGGCTGGGTTTTACGGGGCCAAAACCACCCCCCTCCCGCCCCGCTCCCGGGACAACGTTTCCCTTTTTACACCACTTCTTTGGCCGCCCCGCGGCATTTTTTCACCCTTATACTGGATGTGGCCGCTGGCGAGATCAAAGGGGACACGAGGTGTCCCGGGGGGGCCTGGGCGGGGTGGGGGATGTTTGCCAAACCTGTGGCCAAATCCCAGCCCCTCTTCCCATCCCAGCTGGAAGGGGACCCACCATGGCTGGGTGCCAGCACGTCGGGTGGGCAACGGCACGGTGGAGGAAGGGGGCACCTGGAATGCTGGGACCCCGTCGTGGGACTCCCACCCCCACCAAAACCTGGGTGCTGCCTGTCCTTGGGTGCTGTGCCTCGCTCCATCGCGCCAGTTCCCATCCTGGGACCTCCGGCATCGTCCTGTTGGGTGCTCTGGGCTGGGGAGAGCAGGGGGGTGGCCAAAGGCTCCCCCCGATCCCAGTGACACAGAGAAGGAGCCTGGGGCAGACCCCCAGGGATGTTGCCGGGGTTGCGGGAGGTCCGTGCTGGGTGTCCAGCCCAGCCCCGCATTCCCGAGGGCTGGAAACCCGCCCGGGGTCAGGGGCTGGGCTGGGGGCTGCAGCCAAAACCCTCCTGCTGTTCCCCCCCCTCCCCACCACCGTGTCGGACCCTCCACGCAGGAGCTGAGCCCACAGACCCCATCCTGGGGGGTCCCACACCCTCCAGCACTGGGCACAAGGAGCCCCTTGGTCCCAATCCTGGCCCCGAATGTCCCCGGTGATGGCCAGACCCGCACCCCACCCGTGTGTCATGAGCATCAGCAGGTACCAAAATAACCCCCCCGGCCCCTCCCGGCTTCCAGGCGGTGCTGAGCCAGCCCGGGGCTGAGTATGCAGAGCTGCCAGCTGGGATGCTTTTGTCTCCAATTCTTGTAATCGTTAGCAGAAACCACCGGCACGCAGCTCTCCGTGACCCTCGGCAGCTCCGGAGCGGGGGTCCTGAGAGGGGGAGACCCCCACAGGGACCCCACGTCAGACCCACGGGCTGTGGGATGCGGAACCCAGAGGGTGTTTCTACACCACAACAGCTTTGCGGTCAAAAATTGGGTTTTTTTTTGCTTTCTCAGCCCTTGAGCAGGGGCGATGCTCCCAGCTCAGCTCTGGGTCGGAGCGAGGGTCCCCTGGGGTCCCACACGGCTTTGGGCAAGCGATGGGGTGCAGTGAGGGGTGGGTGCACCCAGCACTCGTGAGTCCAACAAGCTCCGAATCCACATGGGAAGCAGAGACAGAGATGGGAAGATCCTCCCGGACGGTGGGACCGCGGGCTGCAGGCCAGGGGGGCACGGGGAGAACCCGGCTCCAGCGCGGGATCCATCTCCCCGCCGCGATAAGGCAGCAGAGGCTGGGCTCAGCTGCTGCTCATTCTCTCTGGCCAAAAGGGAAGAGCAAAGAGGTAAAAAAAAGGAGCCAGCAGCTCCCCACCAGCAATTAGCCATGGCCAGAGCCCAACCTAAACGAGCAGGATGGCGTGCCGGTGCATCGGCACGGCCTCGGGTGGGGATCGGGCTGCTGTTGGCTCAGCACCCCCCCACCAGCATTCCCTCATCAGGGTGCATCTCGCCCCCAAACCCCTCCCTGACCCCGCAAAGGGGAGGGAGGAGGGCATGGGGTGCTACCGGCTGCGCCCCGAGAGCACGTCCCGGTGCTGGCCCAGAACAAAAGCTGCTCTGAGCTGGAAAGCGCCTTGGGAAGCTGCTCTCTTGCCGTTTTTTCTTTCTTTTTTTTTATGATGGAAAATATAATGGCAGTGCCTAAATTAAAATAATAAAAGAAAGCAGCTGAAAAGCCAACCCCAAATAGGAGAGAAACCCAGGGTTCAGTGTGAAAGGGAACAGGAACAGGCAAGGGATGAAAGGGAAAAGCAGCAACACTGCGCCCACCCGGGACCCGAGGGGCTGGGGGGGGGGCTGTGCTGTCCCACCACCTCGCCGGGACCACGTTGGGGCGCAGAGCGTCACCACCACAGCAGGGGCTGCCCTCGCGTCCTGGCCCCAGGCAGCTCAAATTGTGCCCCCCTCTTCCCGCTGGCTTCGCTTCTTCGCCCCACGCCCGGCAGCGCTGCTTCAGCATCTTGTCCAGGGCTCTGACCCCGTGGGTGCAGAGGCGTCTCCTTTCCCCCTCTTTCTTGAGCTGGAGCATCCCCGGGAACCCCAAATTAGAGCATCCCTGGGGACCACAAATGGGAGCATCCCCGACGATCCCAAATGGGAACATCCCTGGGGACGCCAGCCCAGAGCACCCCCGGGGATCCCAACCCAGAGCCCCCTCGGGGGCATCCAGCCGCGGGGGGGACACGGGAGGTGCCAGCTCCCCGTCTCTGCTGTGATGGCAGGGCCGGGTCGGATCCAGCTGCTGAATTCCAGGTCGTCTGGCCAAGAGACGCTGCTCCGCTCCCGGCACTCCCTCCAGACAACCTGCCCGGGAGGGAAAACAACCGAACGCCCGAAAACAACCCTCGAACACGGACAAGCAGGAGGCCAGACACCCCTTCCCCTCCCAAAGAGGGGTCAGAGGGGGCTGTCGCTGTGTGTCCCCGCGGGAAAGGGGCCGTTGGAAACTGGGATGTGAGGAAACGGTGGGAAGAAGGAGAGGGGCTGCTCACGAGCCGACGCTGGGGTTCGGAAGCCAGCCCAGGCTGGGACGCCGCGAGCTCCACTGGGGCAGCTTCGGGGCAGCCCTCGATGATGCACATTCCTCTCGCAGTTGCTTTTTAGATATGTTTTTTAAGAGTTGCATCTCAATATCTCGCTGTTCAAAGTGAGCTGGTTCTGGAAAAAACATCCATTCCCTTTTTTCAAGCTATTTTTGAAACCTTTGGCCCTCGTTCCTCCTCAGGCTCCAGACCATAAATAATAATAACAACATATTTAAAGCCTTTATGCTGACAGCTCACCGAATCTGCCAGAGCCTTTCAATTCTCCAGATGTCGAAAATCTGACTCAAAAACTTGAAATTTGGTAAATATTTTGTGTTTTCAATTTCACAGCCATTGCTTTTTCTATCACATGAAGCAGCAGAATAATAAAATAAAAAAAAAAACCCAACCCACACTAAAAGTGGAACAGCTATTTCTGGAGCTGGGGGGGAGGAAAGGTGAGGCGGTGGCCGCTGTCTCTTCATGTCAGGATGCTGCCAGAGCATCCCCAGGGTTGGGTTCCCAGTGCCAGGGCTCTGTGACAGTGTACTCACGGTGGCAGGGACAGCGGTCTCGAAAATACGGGGGCTGTAGGACCCCCCCAGAGCTCCCTCAGCATCCCAGTCTGGCCTGGCCTGCTCCCAGCAGGCACCGTCTTGGCTGGACTGGGATTTATTTGGGTGATCAGGTGATCAGGCACGGTGACACCCTCAGCTGCAGAGTGACAGCCCTGTCCTGCACCCCACATCTCTCATCCCGTGTCCCATGTCGCATATTCCACATCCCATATCCTGTATCCTACATCCCATATTAGATCAGGCATCCCACATCTCCTATCCCATATCCCACATCCCATATCCCACATCCTGCATCCCACATCCCGCATCCCACACCCCACACCCCACATCCCACACCCCACATCCCACACCCCACATCCCACCCCCTGCAGCCCATGTTCCGTACTGGGTATCCCACAGCCCGTATTCCCTGTCTCCTATCCCATATTCCACGCCCCACATCCCTCATCCCACCTCCCATATCCCATATTTCATATTCCCAGGTCCCATATCCCATGTCCCACACCCTGTGCCCCCCATCTCCCCCCAGTCCCACGCAGAGGAAGGGACAGGACCCAGGACGGTGCCTCACCCTGTCCCCCTTCCCACAAATGCCTCGAGGGGGATACTTTTGGGGTCACAAAGGACTGACCGGAGCTGCCTTTTCTTGGGGGACTGTTCCCCACATCAAAGCATTAAAAATCCCAGGATTTTAGCACAAATCCTGGAAAAATTCTAATTTCTCCCCAGCAGCAGCAGAGTGGGAGCTGACTCAGCCCCACTCCCAAAAACCAGCCCCTACGGCGGCTGGACCACGATGCTGCTCCCCAAGGATGGGAGCAGGGAGGCTCACAGCCCCCACTCTTTAACCTTCCTCCCCCTCAAGGTCTGCCCGAGCCCTGCCCGTACCAGCCCGGGCCCCCAAAAGACCTTGGCAGCCCTTTGCCTCCCCCGGCTGCGGTGCAAACCACATGATTTCCTGGGAAGTCCCACTCTTTCAGAAACGAAAGTGTTTGATTCTGAGGAAGGAAAAAAATAAAAACCAAAATCAGGCTCCCTCACAGCGCCCCGTGGTTTTGCCCAGGCAGGATGGGGGTCTGCAGCCCACGCCAGCCGGGCAAGCGAGCTTGGAAGACATACGTGGCCGTGGCGGTGGCCTTTGGGGTGGCCGTGGTGGCCGTGGCGGTCACTGTCCCCGCCGTGCTCTGCCTGCCCCCCAAGGGCTCCACCATGGCGGGGAATGTCTCGGCGAGGCTGGTGCAGCTGGAAGAGGAACTGGCCGTCACCAACCGGTCCCTCGCCAAAGCCCACGGGCAGTGGGACGCCTGCACGAAGCAGCTGGTAGGTGCCGTTAGTGGGGGGGGGCGGGTCTGGGACCCTGCGGAGTCCCCCTCCCCCTGCAAATTGGGTGCGTTCGGTTGGTGCGAGGGAGAGCCCGAGCCAGAGCCTCCAGCCCCTTCCCTCTGTCCCTGCTCAGGGTGAGCTGGAGGGGAAAGCCTCGGAGCTGGAGCGGGCTCTCGGCAGAGTCACCCAGCTGCAGGGTGAGTCCTGGGCACGGGAGGGTGCGGGAAGAGCATGGGCACGGGCAACAGACCCAGGACACCCTCATCCTCACCCTCTCCGTCACCCTTACCCCGTACCCTGGGACACCTTCATCCCCATCCTCTTGGCCACCCTGATCCCCAACCCCTGGGTCACCTTGAGCCCCACCCCCCAGGACACCTCGATCCTCAGCCCCTGGGACAATTTGATCTTCATCCCCTGGGACACCCCAATCCCTGTCCCTTTTGTCATCCTGATCCCCAATGCCTTGGCCACCCTGATGCCCCGGGACACACTCATCCCTGTCCCCTGGGACACTCTGGTCCCCATGCCCTGAGACACCCCAATCACTGTCCCCTCGGCCACACTTGTCCCCATCCTCTGGGACACCTCGATTCCCTCCTGCCCTCACGTCCCTGCAGAGGAGAACGAGAACCTCAAGGCAGAGGTGGTCCAGCAGCAGAAGCAGCTGAAGGATTTGCAGAGCAGCAGGTGAGCCCCTCACCCCACCTTGGGGTCCTCAGCCCCACACTCGGCCACCAAATCCCCCTGTCTCCCCCTCCCCTACAGGGACGAGGTCCAGCTGCAGAACCAGCTCCTGAAGGAGCAGCTCCAGAATATGATGAGCCAACACTCGGGTGGGGACAGGATCCTGGCCGTGTCATTCAGCCTCCTGGCTCTCCTCCCCGGGATGCTCCTCCTCTGAGCCCAAACCAGCAGGAATCGGGGTGATTCCCTGTCCCTGAGATGGGGTGAGGAGGGACGGGTGCCCACTCAGCCCTGACCCAGGACCAGCCACACTGTCTGTGCGTGCTCTGCCCACCAAATTCACTCCCTTCAGCCCTGGGACTTCCCAGAAGGATGATTTTCCAGTCACCAAGGGCTGTCTGCAGGGCAAGGGAGTGGATGAAGACAGAGGCTTGAGGGGACAGAGACATGGCAGGGCTGCCCTGAGTCGATGGTTCCACAAGCATTCCACAGTTAAGTGATTTTTAACCAATTTCCAATAAAACTCTGTGAAAATCCAACATTTTTTTCGCTCCAACACATCTTGGGCATCTGGAACTTCGACCCTGCTGCACAGCAGGGATAAGGGGTGCTGCAGGCAGCAGACAGCAGCTTCAGCAACCCTGACACCCACCAGACCCCCCCCAAATATATCCTGGCTTGTCCCTGCAGCGGTGACCAGCAGCCAGGTGCAGGGACAGGGCACCCTCCTCTCTCCAGCACAAACAAAGTCTATTCTGGGCTGTGACCTGCAAGAAACCGCAGCCCAAAGTGGTGTTTGGTGAGAAAAAAAAACCAAAAAACCCACACGCTGCAATTACAGCAACCCAGTGAGTGACCTGCCCCAGGAACGCTGGCACATCCCGGGCGGCCACCGCCGGAGCGGGCAAGAGGTCCCCTGTCCCCCTCCGGCATGGACCCCGGGGTCCCCAAGGCCACTCTGAAGGTGCTGGGGCTGTGTGCGCTGCTGCTGGTGCTGGTGGCAGCAGTGACAGTGGCAGTGGCGGTGATGGTGTGGCGTTCGGAGGCGATGGGGAAGCTGCAGGGCTGCCAGGAACGGGCGGCCAACGAGAGCCGGGAGCTGGGCAACCGGGCGGCCGAGCTGGAGCGGGAGCGAGCCCGGCTGCGGCGGGAGGAGGATGCCCTGCGGCGGGAGCTCACCCAGGCTCGCGGGGATGGCAAGAAGGTCAACGCCAGCCTGGCGTCCTGCCGGGAGCAGGCGGTAGGTGCTGGCAGGCATGGGGACAATGAAGGGGGGGGAGGTCCTTGGCCACTCGGGTGCATTCATGGGGTGGGCGATGGTGGGACGGAGAGGGGGGAGCTCAGTAGCCCAGACCAGGGTGATGTTTCACGCCCATAAAGATTTTGAACTGGCTCGTGGGAAGCCCCAGCACTGATGGGAAGGATGAAGAGATGAGCATTCCCTGGAGAGATGAGGCAGGAATACAGGGGGACCAGCAGCACCCCAGAGGTGCATGACCATCTTCTTGCACGGGACACCTCAAGACGGGAACCCAGGCTGCTCCCCGTCCCTCCGCACAGCCCCGATTCTGCTGTCTCCATGCCCGGGTGCCCGTGCCCGGCTCGGGGCAGCTATTCTTAGCCATGACCAAGCTGCTCCACACGCGTGTAATTACCCCGTCCCAAAGCAGCAGCAGAGGCCGGAGCTGGTGCGGAGCTGTCGTTTCTCTCCTCCCAGGTATTTTTAGCTGCAGCCCTGGCTGGGAAAGGGCCTGGCCCCAACGCCGCGGCCACAGTCCGGAGGAAGAGCCGGGTCCCGCCACCCTTTCGGGCTCATCCGGCTGAACAATGGCCTGGAGAGGGTGAAAAAGGGCTCCAGCTTCCCGGGGCTGGCGCCGGGAGCCAGGTTGGGCTCTGCAGCTTCTCGGGGATGTGGCTGAAAGGGAGACCTGTACCCTCCCAGGCACCAGGGACGCCACCCATGGGGTGCTTGGGTGGCCCAGGGCTGCTGTGACATCACCAGTGCACCAGCATCCTCAGCGTGGCTGAGCCAACCCTCTGGGAAAGAGAGATTTCCCCCAAATACACGTCCTTACCCCTTCAAGAAACCTGACAGGGGGGAACTTAAGGCCAGACAAGCGTGGGGACAGCTTGGGGACACGGGGTGGTGGTGAGGAGGGGCAGTGGCAGCAGATGAAGAAACGAGAGGATGCTGCCCACCCCTGTCCCCACGCCACAGTGTCCCCTGTCCCCAGGCCAGGCTGGAGGCCAACGTGACGGCGCTGGGGGACGAGGTGCTGGCCCTGCGGCGCGAGCGGGCTGAGCTGGTCCGCAGCACAGCGGTTCTGCAAGGTGAGGACCCCCCACACCCCACTCAGGGACCCCACTCCAGGGGTCCCACAGCCACACCCCCTTTGGGTGGCAGTGCCCAGGCAAGGGTTTTGGGCTGTTGGGCTTTAGTGACCCGAACTGTCCCCTCGGTCCCGCAGAGGAGCTGGCGCGGGGCGAGGAGCGGGCGCGGGGGCTGCGGCGGCGGTTGGAGGAGGCAGCGGAGGAGCAGCGGGCGCTGCGGGGGCGCGGGGAGCGGTGCCAGGCGCGACAGAGGGAGCTCGAAGACACCCTGTAAGGGTCACGTGTGTGTTCCCCCCCCCACATACCATGGGCTGGCACCCCAGAACATCCACCCCCTACACCAGCCCACCCCCACACCCACCCATTCCACCACCCCCATGGAGACCCTCCGTCCCCCACTCTGGGGACAGGGGGACCCCCTCACGCTCTCCCCGCAGGCGGGACTACGCGGCCGAGGTCGAGGCGTTGAGGCGACGGACGAGGGACCGAGCGACCGGGCGCAGGTGCCCCCCGTCCCGGTACTTTCTGCGGGTGCTGCCCTGCCTGCACGGCTTTGGGGCGGGGGGGACACACACACACCCCATGTATTGGTCTGGGGAGGGGGCTTCACCCGTGCAGTCAGCCTGGGACACGCGCCACGGTCACCGCTGTCCCCTGGGAGGGCAGGACCCGGGGACTGCGCGGGGCCTCACTCCTCGCCCTCCCCTCTTTTTGCAGGAAGGGCTGAAGCCCCGAAGCCCCCCCGAGCCCTCCCTGCCGGGGGCTGGAGCCCCCCCCGCCCCGCCGAGCCCATCATTCCCAGTCCCACAGCGCCGCTTAGCACTGGGAGCCAGCAGCGGCTCAGCCCCGCCTCCGCAGGAGCCCTGCGGGTGCTCACCGGGCGTCCCGGTCCCGCCGTGTGTCCCGACGGCACCGTGTGTCCCGATCCCGCCGTGTGCTCCGGTCCCTTCTTGATCCCGTCGCGATGCTGCCGTGTGTCCCGATGCCGCCGCGTCCTGATCCCGTCGCGGTGCTGCCCGCGTGTCCCGATAGCGCCACGTGTCGCGGTGCCACCGCCGCGGCAGGACGGCAGGACCGGGGTGGGGGGTGTCGGTCGTTTCGGCTTTCGGGCAGAGTTTTAAGCTCAACTTAAAGGGTTTTTTTCACCACCGACTGCCTGGAGCCGCTCTTTACATCAGCTCCGGGGTTTGACGACACCGTCCCAGTGTGCTCCAGAAATGGGGAGGACTGGGAGTACTGGGGCGATAAAGGCTTCTCTGCTTCCCGGGCCGGCCCCCGCTGCTCCCCTAAACCCAACGGCGCCCCCCTCCAGCCCTGCTCAGGCGTCTTCCCCCTCCCAGGGTTTTAACCACAGGACCCGGGGACCCCCCAAGACCCCCCCCGGGGGAGCCCAGCCAGGGCTGGGGGGGAAGGGGGGGCCGAGGCGGGGCAGGAGGGGTTGATCAGCGGCCGCTGCTGGTTTGCTGTCACTTCCCAGCATCATTTGATCTGCTTTGAAAGAGGTTTCCCAGGCAAGTTGCAGATTTTCCTGCCGCCGTGGTATCCTGTGCAGAGGGCAGGCATCCGGCCCCCCCTGCCAGCCCTCCCCGTGGGAAATCCCCCCGTGCGCCCCACTGCCCCCCGGCTCGATGCGGGGGGACGGGGAAAGTGCTCGCCAATGGCTTTCCTGGGGAAAGTGCCTCTTCGAGGTGGCCCCCAGTCGTTTTTGGGGCTCCCTGGGGTGTAGAGCCTGTGTTGGGGGGGGCATACCAGGCCCATTCCTGCCCCCCAAAGCCGGCGGTCCCAAAGCAGAGACCCCAGCCCCGCAGGGCAGGGCTGGGAACCGGGCAGAGCGATTGCCACGGCCGGACCTCAGCATCGCACCGGCCCTCGTCGCAGGAAGGATTAATCAGAGCTGGGGGGGTTAATTGGGATTTGGGATAGAAGCAGGGTCTGCAGTGTCAGGGTGGGGGGCAGACACCCCACTGGGGTCCCCAGTGACCCTGGGGGGTGCTGCAGGGACCCTTGGGGGTGGGCTGCTGGAGGGAGCATCTGACCCACCAACACGCTGGGGGTCCCGGGGTCCGGCAGAACCCCGGCAGCGTCCCTGCGGTGGGGCCAAGGGGGGGCCGGGGGGGTGACTCACTGTTATTTGCAGCTCAGGAAGGAAACGGCAGTAGCTGAGAATGGATTGTGGACCGACACCATCCCGACCATCGCAGACACTTCCCGGTCCCCCGGGACCGCGGCGCAGCCAGAAGGCAGGAAACAGCCAGCGGCTCGGGGTCAGCGCCCGGCGCAGCCCCACACCTCGGGCCCCCGCCAGCCATAACCCCCCCACCAGGGCTGGGCATCCTGCAGAGCTGGAGGGGTCCTGGGCAGAGCCGGCCCCTCCACCCACAGCTCAGGGCTCCTCTGGGATGGGGACAGGGTGGCCATGGCCAAGGCCAGCATCCCATCACGGTCTGGAGGTGCTGGAGGAGCCTCCTCCACGTCCCCAACCTGCGGCCAAGCCACCCTTCACCCCCAGGATCCCCCCTCAGCATGGGGACCCCAGATCTGGACTGGGATTGGGGAGACTCTTCCCCTCCATGCCTGGCTGAGCTGCTGTGGCAGCGATGCTGCCATGGGTGGTTAATAAACAAATTATAGAAATCAGTTATTGAGAGCGGCAGAAGAGATTCAAGGCTGCTGTCAATAAACTCACTAACTCCAACAATGCTGGTAATTAAGGTTAATATTGCTAGCAGAAATAACAACACAACAACCCCGGGGTAACCTTCACCAGAGGGTGAAAGGTTTAGCAGAGAGGGGTGTCCCTGCCTGGGGTGGAGGAAGAGAACGCAGCCCCTCCACTGGGCTGTCAGGTATTGAGATTCTTCTCTCCCAATTTAACAACCCTTTTCTCCATCTTTTTATCCTCCCAAAATTATGTTTCTCCCCTCCTCCCAGGCGACGTGTAGCATGATTTGGGTGGAGAGACAAGCACTGTGGTCATAGGTGTTTAAGCATGACCTCTATAACCTTTGTTCACACATGCAGGGGTGTCAACCTTAATCTGCATTTCGTAGGTCAGTCCTTGGCTGTGATGGGCTCTCAAAGTAAATGCAAAACACCACACACACGCTCCCGTTATCTTGTTATTTTTGCCGACCAAAACAGGGCTGTCTTGCCTACACAGGGCCCCCCCCTCAGCTGTATCCTGTGATAGCCTGGTGAGTCTTCACCCCCTCCCCAAACTGCACTAGATACAGCAAGGCCAGTCCTAGTCATCTTTTTGAGCACGGGGGCCTCACCTCAGCATCCAAATCCCACGGTTAGCAACCAGGAACAATAGTCCCCCTGCAAACAGAAGCTGAATCGTGATAACCCGGCGGGTCCGAGGCATCCGGAGAGGCAGGAAGAAGCCCAGCAGAAGGAAATATTAAATGGAGCAATATAAACACGGCGGCGGGAGCGAGCTCCGCCCTGGCACAGCCCCCTTGAAAGAGGCTGCCACGGGCCGGGGTGTGCAGAGCGTCGGCGAGATGGAGAAGAGCAACTACGCCATGGCCAAGTTCGGTCTGGAAGCCAAAGAGGCGATGCCCAAGCGGGACTGTGGTTTTTATGTGAAGTACATCTTCCTCTTCACCTCCCTCATCCAGTTCCTCATCATCCTGGGGCTGGTGCTGTTCATGGTGTACGGGAACGCGCAGGCGGGCACCGAAAAGCACCTCCGGCAGCAGGACGCGGACCTCCAGGACCGTTACAAGAAGATCATCACCCTCAGCGGGAGGAACATGAACCTGACGCGCACCCTCAACGCCACCCTCAAGGAGAAGCAAAAGCTCCAGGACCAGGTCCTGAAGGTGCAGCGGGACCTCGATAAATGCAACAGCACCCAGGGGTCCAACCTCATCCCCGAGGTGAGCACCCCTCTCCAGGGAGTGAAGGGAAAGCACCCCCAGAGCGCTGAGGGCAGCACCCATGGGTGCTGGGGGCTGCAAGGAGCTGGGACCTTGCTTCAGCCCCACGAGCTTCAGCAGGGATGGATGAGAGAGAGCAAGGAGGGGGCAGAGATGGATGAGAGGGGGCAGGGGTGGATGAGAAGGGGAGGGCAGAGGCTGCTGGCCGTGCTGATGTGCCCCCCCATCACCACCAGCCCCTCTCCGCTGGCCCAGGGGCTTCCAATCTTGCAGCCCCTCTCCTCATCCTCGCCAGCCCCCCACCAGCCCCCAGCGCTCCCTCCACTGCCCAGGGGGAGCGAGGAGATGCTGGGCGGGTTCTTGTGGGATGGCCTGACCCATTCCCCCTTCTCCCTCTCCCCACCTCAGCTGCAGGCGATGCCAAGGATCATCTTCTACCAGAAAACAAAGCTGGACGAGTGCTACATGACCAACAGCGTCATCAATGCCAACTGCAGTGGTAAGAGAGAGACACCCCCATGGCTGCCCCTACCTTGAGCACCCCCCCCCCTCCCAGCCCCTTGGAGATCCCCAACACCCCTCAAAGACCCACTGCAGCCTGTGCAGGGGGCATCCCCCCCTCCCCGGGCCAGGGAGAGGCATCACCCCAAGATGCTGGCTGAGGGGGACACCACACCCCAAAAAATCCTGCATATCCCCCTACCTTGCAGCCAATAAGGCGCTGCTGCAGAGCAAGCTGGACCAGACAGCCCTGACCAAGAAGGAGCTGGAGGAAAACTGCCGCCAAGTGAGTGCCACCCTGAGCAGAGCCGTCCAAGAGAAGCAGAGCTGCCAGCGGGAGCTGCTGACCACCAAAACCGTCTACGAGGCCACCAAAACCAACATGGAGCTGGCGAGGCACGAGTGCAACACGCTGAGGTCCGACATGAGCTCCACCATGCAGCACATCAGGACGCGCAGCCCCTACAGCTGCGACGGCACCCAGGAGGATCTCAACCAGCTCTCGCAGCGGATCGAGGGGCTTTTCCGCTGGCAGCAGGACCGCGAGACCAAGTACGTGGGCAAAAGCGTCTGCGACATGTACCTGCTCCAGTGCCGCCTCAACTGCTCCGACGAGAAGCAGGAGCTGGAGAAGAAGCTGCAAAGCGCTGAGAAACAGGTCAAGGGCGGCCAGGAGGAGAAGAAGAAACTGCTGGCGGAGAAGGAGCAGCTCAGCAAGGAGCTGGAGGAGAAGAGCAAAGCCGCCGCCGCGCAGGCTGGGCACTTGAAGGAGCAGCTCGCCATCTGCATGGGCTCCAAGGTGAGGGAGCTGCTGGGGAATTCCTTGGGAGTCCTCCGTGGCCGCGCCGGGAGCACACAAGGTCGGGCACGTAGCCTTTTATTTATTGTTATTTTTTCCACTTCTGCAAATGCACCTCGGCACACGAGATTTCTTTCCGCGGGTGCGTTTTCTTTTGCACGAGCACCAAGGTGCTCGTGCAAAAGAAAACGCACCCGCGGAAAGAAATCTCGTGTGCTAAAAGCACATGCACAATTCTGCACGGCCGGGGTGGGGCAGAGACCCACCGCCTGCTCTCCCCCCTGCAGATCAGCGCTTTCTCCGACACCATGGGCTCACGGGTGTCAGGGAGCATCGGGCGGCCGGGACCCTTCGCCAGCACGGGCTCCTACATGGATGCTCTGAAGAATCAGGGAGTTTTCGGGAATGTGGGTGAGTCTTGGGGTAGGATGGGGTTGGGGGGGGCGGGTGTGGCTTGCTGGGGGTCCCCCAGCCCGGCTCAGGTCCCGCTGCTCCGCCCCACCAGGCAAAAGCAACACGGAGGAGATCCAGCGGTTGGTGCAGAAGATCATAGAGCAGTACATCACGAAGAACCCCAGGTGAGGGGAGGCTGGAGTGGGAGCCCACGAGGTTGGTGGGGGGAAAAAGGCTGGGGGGGGTTGCTGGGGGCTTGATCCTGCCCCTCTCTGCAGTGGCTAGCAGCTGAGCAGCACATGGAAAACGCCAGTGAGGGGCCCAAGGACAAGCCCAGGAGGTGCTTCCCACGGCACGGACGGCAAATCCCGACAGGGAGTGAGTGGTGGGCGTCACCGCCCTCCTCCCCCCCACCCCGAGGGGAGCCACCAGCACGGCGGGAGCCAGCGTCACCCTCCCTTGTCCCCTTCCCTCAGCACCTTGTCCGCTCCGTGCATGTACCCCACGCTTGGAGCCGGGGCACTTGGCAGCCCTAAATACAGCCGGCCCTGAGCACCGACGGAACTCGCCACACGTGTGTGTATACGCTGCTCGGAGGGGATGCAGAGGCCATGGCTGGGACAGGGAGTGGGAACATCCCGTCCCGGCTTCACGTGCCACTTCAGGATGGGAAGTGTGCGAGGCCGAGCGAGCGGGAAGCCCTTGGCCGCCGAGCCCTGGCAGCCCCCTCGGCACGCCGGGGCGTAGGACGCGCCGAGCGCGGTGATTAATGGCCGTCCGATTTACGGCCGCGCTTCCCGCTCCTTCCTGTTGAAAGAGTTTTTCCTGCCTGCCCGCACGCCAGCCCCTGCCGGCACGCAGCGCTCCCAGAGCGTCCTCAGCCCCAGACAGAAGCCCCAGGTCTCACTCGGATCCCCCAAGTGACACTCGGGTCCCCCTCACCGCACCCCTCCTGGGATACGGGCACCACGTGCGCCCATCATCCGAGGATGGGGACACCACCGGGTCCCTCCCATCCCTGGGAAGGGCAGGGCCAGGGTGGGATAGGGGTGACAGAGGGGCTCCCCTGCTGTCCCCATGCAGCCCCACCGAGGGGCTGAGGGGACACAACTCGCTGCCAGAAGATTTCCAGGAGCTCCACTTCAATAATCCTGGAGCATCAGGTGCTTCCGAAGCCTGGGAGCCCCCACATTTGCGGTTGCAGAGCCCAAAGCTTCCAGGTTGGGGGTCTCTGCCCTGTGGGGCCCAAGACCCCCACGCTGCATCCCTGGGGACGCAGTCGAGGTGCCAGGATGGCTCTGCTGGGGTGCTGAGCCCTGCATCCCCCACACCATGGGACAGGGAGGGGATACCCGGGGACGGGGGGTAAGCCCAGGGTGGCTTTTCCCTTCCAGGCACTCCAGCTCCTTGTTTGTCCTCCCAGCCAGGAAACGGGGCCTTCCCAAGGGTTTTTCCATGTCTGGGGCTCAGGATACGCTCCTCCCGGCCAGGAAATCACCACGGCCCAGCATGGGGGCACCGATCCCCGGGGCACTGGGGTCCAGGGAGGGGGAAGGACGCCAGAGCCACCGAAGGCACCACGGTTTAATAGCGGCACAAAGCCCCGAGATGCCCTGCCTGCGGTCCTCAAGGGCGGTGGCACCGGGGCCAGGGGACCCCCAGCCCCGCAGTCATCCTCACTTGCCGACGCAGAAGTCCCTGAAGATGATGTCGAGGACGTCCTCGGCGCCCACGTGGCCGGTGATGCGTCCCAGGTGCCGCCGCGCCAACCGCAGCCGCTCGGCCGCCAGCCCCAGGTCCCGCCGGCGCTCCCGGCCGTACCGCCCCAGCGCCGCCGCGCAGTCGCCCAGGTGGAGGCTGTGCCGGCTCTGCGTCAGGCTGGGCGAGCCTGCCAGGGGGTCTCCGCACCTTTTTTTTTGCGGGTTGGGGGGAGGAAAAAAAAAAAAGTCAGCCTAGAGCACCCGCCATGTGTGGGGAAGGGGTGACCAGGGTGTCCCCCCCCAACTCACAGCCGTGCCAGCTGCCGCGCCAGCAGCTCCAGGAGACGGTCGAGCCCCTCGCCCGTCTTGCAGGAGAGGAGGGTGGCGGGCGGCAGGGGGGCTCCTCTGGCACAGGCGTCGCGCAGGGCCCCCCCGCCCTCTCGCAGCAGGTCGGCTTTGTTGAGCACCAGGATGCAGGGAGGGGCGGTGGGGGGGCAGCAAGGACCCCAGGGTGGCCCCCAGCCCGGACGGTTCAGCCGGCACCGCCGCGGCGTCCAGCACGGCCAGCACCAGGTCTGCGTGCTGCAGCCTGGAGGAAAGGGGACAGTAGGGTAGGGCAAGGGGCCACCTTGCAGGCGTTGGGGTGGGGGGGTATCCCCCCCCAGCCTGTCCCTCTCACCCCCAGGCTCACCGGTCCCGTGCGCGGTTGACCCCCTCCTGCTCGACGGGGTCGGTGGTGTGGCGGAGCCCGGCTGTGTCACTCAGCACCAGGGGGTAACCGCCGACGTTCAGTGCCACCTCCACCACGTCCCGCGTCGTCCCCGCTACGGGTGACACGATGGCTGCCGGGCGCTGGCCTGGGCGGGGGGGGCACACACACAAAACAGGGCTCAGGGGACGATGCCAGGGACCCCCCTGCCCTCTTGGCACTGGGGACAGTGGCCACTGTCACCGGGGAGGGGTAACTTCGAGCAGCCGACCCCCTCCCCACGCCCCACTCACACAGCAGGTTGAGGAGGCTGCTCTTGCCCACATTGGGGGGGACCGGCGATGACAGCGCGGACCCCCCCCGCGCAGCAGCTCCCCGCGGCGCCCGTCCTGCAGGTGGGCACTGATCTCCTGCTCCAGTGCCCGCACGGTGGCATCCACTGCGGGGAGAGAGCCGGGGGGGACACAGTGTGGGTTGGGTGGGGGACACACAGGAGGGGTGGGGTGTCCCGGCCACCCCCCACCACCCTGCCAGCCCTCACCTCGAGCCAGGACTTCTTCCTCCACGTTGTCATCCTCACTGAAATCGATGTAGGCTTCAAGGTGGGCGAGAGCCTGGGGACACGGGGCAGGGGGTCAGCCCAGCTCCGTGTCCCCGAGCACCATCGGGAGGAACTTGGGCGGTCGGATCACCCCGACACCTGGGTGAGGGTCTCGCTCCAGCGCTGGTAGAGGCGGCCGAGCTCTCCCTCCATCTGCCGCAGCGCCTGCCTCCGCTGCGCCTCCGTCTCGGCGCGGATCAGGTCCCCCAGCCCCTCGGCCGCCGTCAGGTCCAGCTTCCCGCGGCGGAACGCTCGGCGCGTGAACTCCCCGGGCTCGGCGGGACGGAGCCCCGGCAAGCGTCCTGCCAGCCCCGGGGGTCAGCTCCCTTCCCCGAGCCACCCTGCGGCAGCACCCCGAGGGGCGGGAGCGGAGGGGTTGGGGGAGACACACGCATGGAGACGGGGGAAGCCTCACCCAGCGCCCGCAGCACCCCGCTCACCACCGCCGGCCCGCCGTGCACGTGCAGCTCAGCACAGTCCTCACCGGTGAAGCTCTGGGGACCTGCAGAGCCAGGGAGGGGGGAACTGACCATCACCGTGAGCCCACTCTGACCGCACAGGGGGCTCTGGGGGGCTCATGGGGTCTCCCCCCCCACTAGCAGCTGTGCTGCAGGATCAGTGCAAAAAGAGCACCCAGGGCCAGCATCCACGCTCAGCCGGCTTCATGGTGCTGGGGAAACCAAGAGACCCCCCCAACGGGCACCGATGATGCTCAACCCCACCTGGGAACCAGACGACGAGGCCGCGGTCCAGGGTCTCGGCAGTGTCGGGGTCTCGGATGCGCCGCAGGGCCAAGACTCGGGGCGGGGGCACCTCGGGGCGCCCGGTGAGGGTCTGCAGGGCCCCGCGGCTGCCCGGCCCGCTGGCGCGGATGACGGCGACCCCGCAGCGCCCGTGTCCCGAGGAGACGGCGAAGATGGTGTCCCCCCCCGGCGCGGAGCTGAGGCGCCGCTGCGCCCACCTGCGACGGGGCAGAGCTGGGGTGCAGGGTTTTGGGGGGGCACCCATCCACACCCCTCCAGACGGGGCAGAGAGGGTGCAGGGATGCAGCAAACCCCCCCCATTCACCCCGCGGGACCCCCACCCCCCGGGGTGCAGACCCCTCCTTGCGCCCCCACGACTTGCTGGGGTGCACCCCCCCCACCCCGTCCTGCAGCCCCTACCCCAGGTCGCACCCGGCCAGACCCGGGGGAGTCAGGGCGCGGGGGTGCACCCCTCTCCCCTCGCAGCCCCCCCCCGCTCCTGAAGGGGCGCCCCCCGCTTTAGGGTGCGCTCCCAAAGCCACCGGGGCGGCCCCCCCCTTCCCTTTGCACCCCTCGCCAGGAGAGCACATCCCCTCCCCGCGCACCCCCGCTACACCAGACCACCCGCATCCCCAGGCGCGCCCGCTCCCGCGCAGCCCCTCCCCAAAGAGCCCCCCGCGCCCATCCCGGGGAGCCCCCACCTCCGTCCCGCCGCGCTCAGCGCCCTCCGCAGCGCCATGACCGCCCGGCGCGCCGCGACCTCCGCGCAGGCACCGCCCCCGGCCCGCTCCCCCGCGCCGATTGGCCAGACGAGGGCATGGGGGCGGACTTTATACGGGAGTTCTCGCTTTTGATTGGTCAGCGTCCAAGCCGTGACGCCCCGCCTCTTGAGGCTGCGCAGGTGCGTTCGCTTCCGCCCGGCGTTGGGCGAGGGGCGGCCGCGGGGGTCCCTGCCCCGCCTCCCCCCCCCGCACATATCGCCCCCCCGGGGGTCCCTGCCCGCCTCCTCCCCGCACATATCGCCCCCCCCGGGGGTCCCTGCCCGCCTCCTCCCCGCACATATCGCCCCCCCGAGGGTCCCTGCCCCCCCCCCCCGCACACACCAGCCCCCCCGGGGGTCCCTGCCCGCCCCCCCGCTGCTCCGGGAACCGTAAAGATGTTGGCGAAGCCGCATCTCGGCGCGATACCCGCACCCCAGCCCTGCCCGGGGACCCCCTCGCTGGCCCCATCCCTCCCCCCGGACACAGTTTTGGAGGGGGGGGCCGAGCCAGCGCGGTGCGCAGGGGTTGGGGTACAAGCAGCCAGGACAATGGGGTCCCTCTTGTTCTGGGGGGGGTGTCTCCCCCCGCGCTCTCCAAAATCTCGGCTCAGTTCGCAGCGGGTTTGGGTCGGCTGGGGCCGGGGGGCGCTGCGGGCCGCTGCGGTGGCGGCGGGGGGGACTGGGGGGGGGGACCGGCCGTGAAGACAAAGGCGCTGGAGCGGGGAGGAGCGAGCGGCAGCATGGCCGGGGTGCGGGCAGGGATGCAGGCAGGGATGCGGGCAGGGATGCTGGAATTCCCGGGGTGCTGGAGACCCCTCAGTGTCGCCTCCTGTGCTAATAAATCCCCGAGGACACCCCCAAACCCCTCAACACGTCCCCCCCCCCCGCCATGCTCCGTGGGCCAAGGACCAGACAGACCCCAGAGGAGGAGCCACAGCAGAGCATCGGCAGGGAGCGGCCCCGGCGCTCGGGCGGGTCTTCTGGGGGGGTTCGGTGTCCTCGGGTGCCCGCACACACAGCCCTGCACCCCCCTGCAAGGCCCCGGGGCAGACCCCAGGTGACCAGCCCGGACCCCTTCCCCACCCTGGGGTGCAGCAGCTTTTCCTTATGCCACCCCTCGCCCCCCAGATCCGACCAGCTCAGCCTTCCTCTCTCTGCCCGGTAGCTTAACCCGGACCACGGGGGTCCCAGAAGGGTCTAGTGGGGGTTCAGGTTCTGCCGGATCCCCTGGGCAGGGCGAGCGGGGGCACCTCATGCCCGGCCAGGCCCGGGACAGTGGCCAGGCCTGGCCTGGGAGACGTGCCAACCTGTCCCCCCCCTTCCAGCTGCCTCGGCAGAGATGCCAGAGGAGGGGACGGCTCCTTGTGGCACCCTTCATCAGCGCTGGCACCCAGCCCCTGCCCCAAAATAGCCGCGGGTGTGCGGGGGGGGGGATCAGACAGAGCTTGGCACATGGGTGCCCCCCACCCCGATGTGCCCTGACCAGGCTGTGCTGGGCCCCAGGACCCCCCGGCCCTGTGGGGGGGTGGGGCAGGGAGTGGGTGAGGGTCACCCCCCGAGTGAGCAGGGCAGGGCTGTGGCTGGGGGGGGGACACATCCCGAAAGGTCGGGGAGGCACCGTGTGGCCCCGGTCGGGTTACCGGCATGCCCCCCCTCCCCCCCACTCCCGGTGCTCCCGGGGACACTCTGACCCGCGGGCCCGGGCACGGGGGGGGCACAGGGGCTGCAGGGCAGCGCCGGGGGAAGGCAAGTACCGGAGGGCTTGGGGATGCAGGGGGCAGCCCGGGAGGGGGCGCGGGGGAGGATGCTGGGGGCCGTGGGACAATCCCGGGCGGAGATGCTGGGGATGTGGGGCAGCCCCGGGGGGGGATGCCGGTGCACAGCGGGGATTCGGGAGGCTCCGTGCCCCCCGCGGCGGGATGGGGTGCGGCGGGGGGGGTGGATCCGCCTCCCCGCTCCCCGCAGGACCACCCCACGGGGCGCGGCCGGACACGCGTGGCCGGTGCGACCGGCGCTGAGGAGACGGCGGCCAACCAGACAATTAAAGGGGCCGGGAGCTCGGCGCTCCGCTCCGCCGCCTTTGTCCCTCCTCCCGCCCGGCGGCGGCGGCGGCGGTACCGGCACCGGCCCCGAGCCTGGAGCCCGGAGCCGCGGCGGCCCCATGCACCGGCCCCCGCCGCCGAGCCGAGCCCCGCACCATGCCCGAGCCGCCGGTGGCAGCGCAGGACGGCGACCGGCCCCGGCCCCGGGCCCCGGTTGGCGAGGAACGAACGGAACCGGCGGCCCCGACCGGCGTCCTGGGTAAGGCGGCACCGGGAGCGGGGCGGGGGGGGATGCGGGAGCTGCCCCCGCCGCCGGGGTCGGGTCGGGGCTGCGGACGGCGGCGGCGGGGCCGGGGGGGGGGCAGCTCCCTGCGGCTCGCTGCGGATGTCGGCGGGGCTCGGCCGGGATGTGGCTCCACGGGGACCGGGGGGGCGTCCGTGGCACCCGGGGTGGTCTGAGCACCCGTCCGGCGGGGCTCCGTGCACCCCGCAGGACACGTCCGTTCACCCTCCGCCACGTACTTGCACCCGCAGGGGGTCTGTGGTCCTCCCGCTGTCCGTGCCCCCCCCCGCCCCGGCACTCCTCCGTGCCCCCCCCGGGATGGGCTCCACGCACGGGGGGTGTCTCCGAGGACGCAGCAGTGACCGGCTCCACGCACCCCCCCGACTCACCTCCGGGTCATGCAGCCCCCCGGGAAAGCCCATTTCCCCCTCCCTCCCTCCCAGGACAGCCCTGTGCCCCCCAGATGGCTCCGTGCCCCCCAGGACAGCTGGGCAGCGGGTGCAGGACGGGGGCTTTGGGTTGGGGTCCCCAAGCTGGGGTTGGGGTCTCCCTGCCCTGTGGCCCTGGGGGCAGGTGACATCCCTGTGGCCCGGTTGGGGTCTCCAGGGGCAGGGCGGTGCAGGCAGCCGAGGTGCCTGCGGGAGGGTGACCCACTTTGTGTCGTGTTTCCCCCCCGGGGCACGGCCCCCCCCAAATGCCTCTTTCCCTGGCGGCCGCGGGCTCCGCTCGGCGGTGGGGCACTGGCGTCGCCGTCCCCGGCACGCTGCAGCTCCCGTGACCTTATCCCGGAGAGCCAAGGTGAGCGGCACGGTCCCGGTGTGCCGGAGGGAGCCGGTGGCCGCGGGGACGAGCGGGGAAGGGGGGTGCAGGGCTGGGTTTGGGATGCTGCGGGGCTTTGTTCCCCCGCGCTCCATCGGTGGACCCCTCGAGCTGGTTTGGTGACAGCACCACGTGCCGGGATGGGGCTGGGGGCAGCGAGAAGGGCCCTGTGGTCGCAGCGAGGCGAGGGGAGGGTCTGGCCCTCCAATACCCGGCCACGGTTTGGGGGGTAGGAGCGGCGCCGAGGACCCCTCTGCATCTCATCCACGTCTTTTCCCTTGACCTTGGCCAGGAAAAACCCTCCCGCACCCAGAACCGAGGCCTCGGGCTGAGCACCCGGCCGGCGTCGCCCCGGTTTGCACGCCGGCGCACACGCGTGTGCAGGCTTCGCCGGCCATGCCCCCGCGGTGCCCCCACCCCGCTGCCCGTGCCGCCGGCTGGGTGACACCGCTGCCGGCGCGGGCGTCAATAATTCAGGGTGGGTGAGCTCACCCTGCCGACAGCGCCGAGCTCCCAGGCAAGCGCAGCCGAGCCACCGCGCACCCGCCCCAGTGGCGCCACAGGGCCCGGGGTGCAGGACATGCCCCCGGGGTGCAGGATCGGTCCCGCTCCGGGGAGGGGGGCTGGCCGGCAGCCCGGCAGCCTCCCCAGCTTTCGCCCACGGCACCGGGACAGAGCGGCCTTTCAGAGCCCGGCACCGCGGTCCCTTCCCGATGGCAGCTCAGGCAATGAGTTTGTTGGGTCTCAGCCTGGCTGGCAGGGGGGGGCCTTGCTCTGCTCCCCTCCCAGCTCAGGGGGGTTCAGGGTGGCCAGAGCTGGGGTGCATCCCCTGGGATGAGCTGCTGGAGCAAGTTTGGCATTTCCTGTTTTTTTGGAACCGGGTGTGAGCAGTTTCCGGAGCTCTGGGACCTTCCCAGCCCTGGGGCAGCCGGAGAGGCCGTGACGTGCCCCGGGCATCGCTCCCGACCCGGCTTAGGAGGGGAAACTGAGGCAGGGAGGTGGCTGCACACGCTGCCGCTGTGGGCAGGGAGAAATGGGGTCCCCTGAGGGGACCCACTCCAGCACCGTGGGGGACCCTCGTCCTGCCCTCCCTGCCCGATCCAGGCGGCAGTTTGGGACGTGTCCAGCCCCGTCCGTCCCGGGAGGCGCGATGGGGACGCTGGGTGTGGGGACAGCGTGTGGTCATGGCACAGGCACCCCACAGCAGGGCAGGGGTTGTATCCCCACATGGGCACCCAACCGGGGGGGTGACAAGGGGACCCTGGGGACCGTCCCCATCCCGCCTCGCCGCAGCGGTGCGGGGCCTCCCCGGGTTTCCATGGAGACCGGCTGCTTTTTTCCGCTCTCCCCATTTTTTCTGCCGTTTCCCATCTCCCGGAGCCGAGGCCCTGCCGGATCCCGGCCCCGCCGAGGGGCTGCAGGCAGAGGTGAGCAGCTGGAGGGGGCTGCAGGGGGGCACCCCGTGGCAGCCGGCATCCCAGGGGTGCCAGGACACCCTGCCAGCCCCTCCCCGGCAGCTGTCGGGGCCTTTTTGGGTACCCTGAGCTGCCGGAGGAGAAACCTGAGCCGGGGTTGGCGTCACCGCGAGCGAGCTGGCCGTGACCTGCCGCCATGGCTGCCGCCGGGGACACACTGGGGGTCCCCACGCCCGTCCCACGCTCCAGCAGCCGAGTCGTTGATTCTTCGGGGTCCGTATCGCAGCGCTGCAGGTCGGGGGGGTGCCCCGTGAGATCCTCCCCTCTCTCGCTTCATCCCTCGGTCCCTCCCTCCGGCAGATAAGCTCTTCGGGAAGCGGCTGCTCCAAGCCGGGCGCTACATCATGTCCCACAAGGCTTGGATGAAGACGGTGCCCACGGAGAACTGCGACGTGCTCATGACCTTCCCGGGTAGGGAGATGCCAGGGCTGCCGGGGTGAAGCGCCGGGGTGGTGGCACGGAGCTGCAGCGGGGATGGGGGGGGTCACGGGGAGGGCTGGGGACCGGGATGGGCTGTGCTGGGGGACATTGGATCATACTGACCCGGCACCATCCAGACACCACCGACGACCACACGCTGCTCTGGCTCCTCAACCACATCCGCCTCGGCATCCCCGAGCTCATCGTCCAGGTCCGGCACCACAAGCACACCCGTGTCTACGCCTTCTTCGTCACTGCCACCTACGAGAGGTAGGGTCCCGGCTGCATCCCCGGTCCCCCACCAAGTCCTGCCGCTGCGTCCCCAGCTGTGTCCCCTCTCCGGGCAGTTTGCTGCGCGGGGCCGATGAGATCGGGCTGCGGAAGCCGGTGAAAGCTGAATTCGGCGGAGGCATGCGGAGCTTCTCCTGCGAGGAGGATTACATCTACGAGAACATCGAGAACGAGCTTTACTTCTTCACCTCTCAGGTGAGATCCGGGGGGATGCAGGGCAGAGCTGCAGGGACATGGGGGAGGGAAGGCAGGTCCTCACCCCCTCCTCAGGTGAAGAAGGGGATCAGGGAGCCCCAACTCATTTAGGGACACATCCTGCCACCCCTGAAGCAGGGGACAAGGCAGAGGCTGGGGGTGCGGGTGTGGCAGGAGAGGGGCTGGGCCGTGGGACCATCGCCTGGGGCTCAACCCCACTGCGGTGCTGCAGGAACGGCAAAACATCATCAGGTACTGGCTGGAGAACCTGCGCGCCAAGCAGGGCGAGTCGCTGCACAACATCCACTTCCTCGAGGGACAACCCATCAGTGAGTGTCCCTGCCCCAAACCCCACCACGCCGGGGCCACCTGGGGACAAGCTGGCGGCGTCCCCACGGCCCGTCCCTCACGCCGGCGCCCCGCGGCGCAGTCCCAGAGCTGGCTGCCCGCGGCGTTATCCAGCAGGTCTTCCCACTGCACGAGCAGAGGATCCTCAAGAGGCTCATGAAGTCCTGGGTGCAGGCGGTCTGCGAGGCACAGCCGCTCGGTAAGGTGTCAAGGGGGTGGTAGCGGAGGAAGAGGGGGTGTCTGGGGGTCCCCGCCCCGCTCACGGCCCCCTTGGTGCCCGCAGATGAGATCTGTGACTACTTTGGGGTGAAAATCGCCATGTACTTCGCTTGGCTGGGCTTCTACACCTCGGCCATGGTGTACCCCGCCGTGTTCGGCTCCATCCTCTACACCTTCACCGAGAGTGATCAGGTGAGAGGGGTCGGGAAATGGGGCAAACCCCCGCCTTTGGGGGATGTGGAGGGGGGTCCCTCCTCTCCCTGTGATGCTTTCCCACTGTAATTGCGAGGAGGGTGGTGGGGCCGGGGCAGCACCCTGGGGGTCCCCAGGGCTGGAGAGGGTGGGGGGGGGGGAAATACTGGGGACAGGAGGGGACCGACCCCGGTGCAGTTGGTGCCATCCGTCCCGCAGACCAGCCAGGACATCTGCTGCGTGGTCTTCGCCATCTTCAACGTCATCTGGGCCACCTTCTTCCTCGAGGAGTGGAAGCGCCGCGGGGCTGAATTTGCCTACAAGTGGGGGACGTTGGACACCCCGGCCGAGTCCATCGAGGAGCCCCGGCCCCAGTTCAGGGTGAGGGCTGAGCACAGGGGGTTCCCATGCTTAGGGGGCTGCCTCAGCCTCCCCCAACCCCTACGAGCCACCCGAGGGAGGTCTGTGCTGCGTCCCACCAGCACGGGGTGGGATCCTGTGGGGCTCCCCGGCGCGGGGAGGGTCACACGTGTCCCCCCACCCCATTAGGGCGTTAAGAGAATCAGCCCCGTGACCAGCGCGGAGGAGTTTTACTACCCGCCGTGGAAGCGTCTGCTCTTCCAGTGCCTGGTCAGCCTCCCCGTCTGCCTCACCTGCCTCTCCTTCGTCTTCCTCCTCATGCTGGGCTGCTTCCAGCTCCAGGTGGGTGCCCGTCCTGCCCCCGGCCCCGCTGCCGGCCCCCGCCCCACTGACCCCCACCCTGCTTCTGCAGGAGTTCGTGCTGAGCATCCAGGAGCTGCCCCGGATCATCCGTTTCCTCCCCAAAATTGTCCTGGCCGTCATCGTCACCGCCTGCGACGAGGTTTACAAGAAGATCGCGTACTGGCTGAACGACATGGGTGCGTGGGGAGGGCGCCTGGGGGTGCTCCCGGCAGGGCTGGGTGCTAGGACCACCCCCAAAACCCCCCTCCTCTGCTTTGCAGAGAACTACCGCCTGCAGAGTGCCTACGAGAAACACCTCATCATCAAAATCGTCCTGGTGAGACAGGGCTGGGAGGGACAGAGGGGACCGAGGGGGATGGAGGGGACCAGGGGGGTCCCGGCAGCCACCCCCGCCCTCATCCCTCATCCTTCCCGCAGTTTCAGTTTGTAAATTCATACCTGAGTCTTTTCTACATCGGTTTCTACCTCAAAGACATGGAGCGGCTGAAGGAGGTAAGGGGCCGTGCCCGGGGGCGCCGGGTCCAGCCTGAGCCCCCGCTGTGGCATCGCCCAGACGGACACACGGATGTCCTCGTCCCACCCCTGCCACTGTGCCCCACCCCGCGCCCTCCCAGGGGGCCGGTGCCCCCGCGTGCCCCCACCGGGTCCCCATCTCCTGCTCCCGCGCTCACGGTGTCTCTCTGTCTGTCTGTCTGTCTGTTCTTCTGTCCCTTCCACAGCTCCTGCTCATCTTCTCTCTCTCCCAAAGCCTCGCGCGTCAGCTCAAAGAGGCTCTCCTCCCCTTCATCCTCCTCCACCTCCACCTCTCTCTCATCTTCTTTAAGGGCTTCCTGGGCTTTTGCTGGAGACTGGGAGTATCCAAAGTAGGAGCGGGGAGGGGGGGGCCGGGCATCCCCTTGCACCCCACTTTGGGACCCCCACTGCCCCCGGGAGGGACACGGGCGCCGCCAGCACGGCTGAGCTCTCCCATCCCATCACTTGTCACCGATGGGTGGGTCACAGAGCCGGGGGGGACACCAGGCTTGGGTGTCCTGCTCTGCTAGGACGGTCACAGGGAGGAGCAGGAACCTCACAGGGGCAAACAAGGGAGGTGCAGGGACGCGCCCCGGTGCTGCCCGGTGTGTGTCCCCTCCCCGGGTGACAGCGTGCACGCCGTGTCCCCACGCAGATGCTGGCCACGCTGCTCATCACCCGCCAGTTCCTGCAGAACATCAGGGAGGTGTCGCAGCCCCACCTCTACCGTCGCCTGCGCCGGGGGGACCTCAGCCTCCACAACCTCCGCCAGCTCGCCCACGCCGTCCTCCGCCTGCTCGCCCCCCAGCGCCGCCCCCCGGCCCCCGCCGAGGCCTCGCGGGGGGAGAAGAAGTGTCTGAACGGGGGCTGCGGGGTGCCGGAGGAAGAGGAGGAGGAGGAAGAGCGGCGCGAGTCGGACTCGGAGGAGGAGAGCGCCCTGGATTGCGGGCTGAAGCTGAAGAAGGTGAGCTTCATCGAGAAGGCGGAGCGGCGCGGCGGGGAGCCCGGCGGCCCCGAGGACGAGAGCTTCCTGGAGGAGGGCAGCCCCACCATGGTGGAGAAGGGCATGGACCCCGCGTCCGTCTTCGAGCTGTGCGAGGATGAGGAGGAGGCCGAAGGTCCCCCCGGCAGCCCGGCAAAGGCGGCGGAGCCGGCGGTGGTCGCGCGGGCCGGGCGGAGGAGGCGGGCGGCCGAGAGCCGGGAGGAGGAGGAGGGCGAGGAGGAAGGGCAGAGGCGCAACCGGGCGTCGTGGATCGACCCGCCGGAGGAGGATTACTCCACGCAGCTGACGCAGGCGGAGGTGGAGAGCTGCATGAAGAAGTACGAGGTGAGCAGCCCCGGGAGGGGGCACGGGGGCCGGTGGGGTGCGGCGTACCCTCCCTCAGCCCCATCGCGACGCGCTCTTCCTCCTCCTCTTCCTCCCCAGGACACCTTCCAGGACTACCAGGAGATGTTCATCCAGTTCGGCTACGTGGTGCTCTTCTCCTCCGCCTTCCCCCTGGCCGCCATGTGCGCCCTGGTCAACAACATCATCGAGATCCGGAGCGACGCCTTCAAGCTGTGCACGGGGCTCCAGCGCCCCTTCGGCCAGCGGGTCGAGAGCATCGGGCAGTGGCAGGTGGGTTGGGGAGCAGCGGGGGGACCCCATGGCAGGGTCTCGGCCGGCCTGGGGCTCATCCCCGGCACCGTCGCTCTTGCAGAAGGTGATGGAGGCGATGGGCGTCCTGGCCATCGTGGTCAACTGCTACCTGATCGCCCAGTGCGGGCAGCTCCAGCGCCTCTTCCCCTGGCTCAGCCCCGAGGGAGCCATCATCTCCGTGGTGGTGCTGGAGGTACGGGGCTCGCGCCCACTCCAGGGCCACCAATTATTCGAGGGTCTCCTGGTGCGTGACAAGGTGTTGTCTTGGCTCGCACAGCCAAGGGCTCCCGCAGACCTTCCCCTCCAGGGGTGGGGGCTCAGCCCTAAACCAGCCAAGCATCCCCCAGGGTGTTAGTGTAGGGTCTCTCTGTCCCCACCATCCCTCGCGGGCTGCTTTTCGGGAGGTGCCCGTGGGGATGCTCAGCCAGACCCGCCTGTCCCCGCCCCGCAGCACTTCGCCCTGTTCCTCAAGTACATCATCCAAGTGGCCATCCCCGACATCCCCGCCTGGGTGGCCGAGGAGATGGCCAAGCTGGAGTACCAGCGCCGCGAGGCCTTCAAGGTAGGAGATGCCGAGACGGGACCCTCCTTGGGGGCTGAGAAGGGATTTGGTCCCACCTCCCCCGTCCCGGGGGCCGGTGGGCTCCCCGAGGTGTCCCTGGGGCTGACGGGCTCCCCCGTTGACAGAAGCACGAGCGGCAGGCGCAGCACCACTTCCAGCAGCAGCAGCGGCGCAAGCGGGAGGAGGAGGAGCGGCAGCGGCACGCCGAGTACCAGGCACGCAAGGAACGTGAGTCCAGCCGCGACGAGGCCAAGCCCGAGGCCGCCGGGCAGGACCCGGCCCATGAGAAGAGCCAGAGCAAAGGGAAGGGCTCCGGGGGCAGCTCGCACGGCTCCGACAAACCCAAGCGACCCAGCTCCCTCCTGGCCACCAACAACGTGATGAAGCTCAAGCAGATCATCCCTCTGCAGGGCAAGTTCCTCTCCGGGGGGGCCGGGGCCGGCAGCACGGCCACCGCCAGGTCCCCCCAGTCCCCCACCGGCAGCGAGAACAAACTCCCCGGTTTCCTCAGCTTCAAGTTCCTGAAATCCCCCGAGACTAAGCGGGACACAGGGACTGAGAAGGTCCAGTCGCCCACCAAGCCATTCAATCCCAGCAAGCTCTTCAACTTCGGCAAGTCCGAAGGGGCCGGGGGCAATGGCACCGCGGCCACCGCCTCCCCCCAGCCCCGACCCAGCTCCTCGGCGGACACAGGCGAGCGGCCGGTCCCCAGCAAGTCCCATCTCAACGGGGTGCCGGAGGAAGGCGGCCGGGAGGAGCCGGAGAGCCGGGCGGAGGAGGAGAGCGGCGGCTACAAACTCTAACCGGACCTTTTTGGGGCTGCCCGCTCCCCTCTCGAGGCAGCCGTGGACATCGTCACCCTCTCGCCTCCCCCTCACCGTCCCGCCGGGACCGCAGGGCCAGGCCAAGCCTGGTGGGGGCCAGCGCTGACCCCTCGCTCTGTGCCGTCCCCCTCTGCCGCGTCCCCTCGCGTCCCTCCAGCCCCTCCGCCAGGACCCGCTGCCACCGTGGCTCCGACCCCACCAGGGCTCTGGCCCCATTCTGCACCAAGGACACCGGAGCAAAGCGCCATCGGTGTGAAGAGCAGCAGGGTCTGGCCACAGCTCACGGGTGGGAGATGTCCCGGTCCAGCTCTGCGCCACGAGCCCGGGGTCCCAGCCCCGCACCCGGCGCCCCGAGGAGTCGGCACAGGGAGATGCCGCGGTCCAGCCCGAGGAGACGCAGGGCAGCTCGGTGTTGCTGGATCGGCCGGGCTCGGCGTCACGTCTCTGATCGTGGAGGGATGAGACCGTGGCAAGAGGAGCCCGATTCACCCGTGCCTACAGCCCCTGCCCTACAGCCATCGCCCGGGGTCCTGCCGGCACCACGGTCCGGCTCCGTCCCGCTCCCGGCAGCCTCCGCGTGGTGGGTTCCTTCCCAGCACCGGGACATTCTCCTGCCCGAAGCGTGGACGGCCGGGAGGGAGGGGGGGTGAGCGCCGAGCTGGATTCCCATGCATGGGCAGCATTTCTTGCACTAAAACCGAAACGAAACCCAACGCGAGCGACTCTTCTCTCCCCTTCTTCACCCGACGGCTCGAGGCAGCGGAGGCGAGAGCTTGGCCGGGGAACTGCAACGTGAGCCGGGACCGTCCTTCCCCTCTCCGCTTTCTTACTTCGTGGAATTATTTCGCAATAAGGCGCTCGCAGGCGGAGGTCACGCCAAAGCCCGGGAGAAGGAGCGGGGCTGGGGGGGGTGGGAAACACCAGGGGAGGGGGTGGGGGGGGGTGGGAGCAGCTTCGCTTCTGCCGGGGCGAAGGTTTTGCCCTGGCTGGGTCTAGTCTTGGCGCTTTCGCAGCCGCCGTCCTCGCTCCGGCCGGGCGGGGAAGGGGCTGCGACGCGGCTGCTCCTCGCTTTTCAGCGGCTCTGCTCGGTGCTGCTTCGCTTTGGGGGGGGCCAGGATGGGGAGGTGACACCCCCACTGGGGACCTGGCCGGGGGACATCCAGCCCCGCCAGCTCCCTCCTGCCCCTCGCCACCAGCTCCGCTCTCTGCCCGCAGCTCTCGGGGCGGGGGACACCAGGAGGGGACACCGGGGCGGCCGCCCCATCACTGTGCCTGGCCCAGGCCCGGGCGGTCCCGCGGGGTCTGTGCGCCCCTCTCTCCCCAAGGCCTGGGCAGTAGAAAACATCAGGTTGATTTTTTTTTTTTTTCCCCTTCCTCATCTTTTTCCACGCATCATGTAATAATTTTTTTTTTCCCCGCTCTTTGAATCAAGCCACTTTCGACAGCAATAAGGGCAGGAGAGGGCAAAGAGCTTCACCTGCTGCCCCGCTCCCAGGGCTGGAGGAGCTGCCGTGAGATGCTCTCGGGGGGGCCAGGGGCACCGCGTCCCCCCGCCCAGGGTGGGCTCCCTGTGCTGGGGAGAGAAGTTTTTTTGGGGCGAGGCCAGGGAAAAGGGAGCGCTGGGCTTGGCGGGGCTGGGAAACTGGGGCACAGCCAGGCCCTGGGAAACCCGGCGAGAGCGGCACCACGTGAAAGGACGGCGGGAGAAAAGACAGCGAGCGCGGACTGGGGGTACCGGGTACCCAAAACACCCCCGCGTGCCCGGGCTCGGCCCCCTGCACCCAGAACTCACCCACACGCGGCTGCTCTCCCTCCTTCTGTTCCTTTTCTCCGCTGGGGTTTGTCCGGCCGGGTCCAGCTCTCGCCTCTGCCTCTCTTGAACCCGCGCCGGGCTTCAACCGGGAGTTTATTTCCATTTCCCTCCCGAGGGTAAAACCCTCCCGGAGTGCCAGAGGGGAAGGCAGGGTCCTGCTGCTGCTGCCGGGAGCCCCCAGCCCTGGGCACTTTTCAAACATTTCTCTACACAAAGGCTTTGGCTGGTATCTCGCTCTTCGGGGCAGTTACTGCACAAAGGAGGGAAGAGTTGGGTCGGTTTAGTTTGGTTTGGGGGTTTTTGGTTGTGGTTTTTTTGTTGGTTTTTTTTTTTTTTTCCTTGCTGTGCTTTATTTTTTTTGGGGTGGGAATCAAAAGAAATGAAGGGGGTTTATTTATTTCCTTTTTAATTTATTTTGTCATATTTTTGTAAAACCTGCAGAAATGCAATAAAATTCTATTTCAACAAGCCGGAGGCGGGGGCTAAATTCTTGCCCACGGCGCATCTGCTCAAGGCAGGGGGGATGGACATGAAGCTCAGGTCTCCTGAGCCCTGGGGAAGGTGGGAGGGGACATTGGGGACATGGTCACCCTTCGCCAGGGCGACGACACAGGGTCGAGCGCGGTTCGACGCGAACCTCCCGCACGTATCGTCAAGGCAGAGGAAGAACGAAGAAAGTTATAATCCTCTAAATTCTGCAAATTTATTATACACAGTATCAAACATGGAATAGTTTAAAAATAAATGCAAAAAAAAAAAAAAACCCCACAAAACCCCAACAAAAAAAATAATCCAACGGCCGTGACATTCGACTAACGGTGTATTTACAGTCGCTCCCCCAGGGCAGCCCTCCTGCCAACACGCCGCCCTCAGGAAAACCCCACCTCGTCCCAGCCCCACCAGACACCATTTTTTTTTTTTTGCAAAAGAGGAAAATCCAAGTTGCGGAGACGGGTTGGAAAAATAACACAGACTCAACGAGCTCGAGGCCGAGCGCGGAAAATAAAACCCGCCGGGGACGGCGTGTGCCCAACGGCCCCGGGGAGCTAAAAGCAGCTGGGGACGACAGAAAGCGCCGAGCCGCTCTCGGCCACTCGGCCCGTGCTGGTGGTTTAACTAAAAATACCCAACGAAGCTCGTTAAGGGCACAGCGCGCCGATTAATGACAAATGAAAGCTGTGACTCAGCCCTGCCCGGCCGTCCCGGGTTTGGGTGATTTTGTGTTATTTTCACGCGGGCACACACCCCTCGCGCCTCTTCTCACGCTCACCTGCTGCTGTATCAAAACCAGGGAGACCCTGTGAGCCAGCGGGCCGGCCACTATCGCATCTCTCAGAAAGAAAATAAATTTAAAAAAAAAAATCGAAGTGTGTTTAAGAGGAACACGGCAGGGCTGGCAGCACTGCGGGTCACGGAACGGGTCCGGGGGGGTTCGTGGAGCTGAGAGAAAGGTTGCTTCGGTCACAAAGGCAAGGGAATGTCAGAGTCAGAGCACGAAGAGCACAAGTGCCCACCCTCCTGCTGCACGAGGCAGCTGTGGGGCAGCTTTGCTCTCGCTGAGGCGGGGCGGAGCGGGTGACGACCCACGGGAAAACCTTCGGTCCCCGGTTACGTCCCGCTCGCCTGCGACACCCGACCGAAAAGGAAAAACTCCCCTGATTTCAAGCAGGGGCCAGATTCCAACAGCGCCGCCCCCAATCCCCGAACACGGACTCGCAGGTTTATGCCAGCAGAACCCAGAGCTCTCCCACCAAGGCTAAAGCTGCCCCGGCTCCTTCAAACGCAGCGAGACCGTCAATAAGACTTTATTTGTAATTCCTAGAACAACCCGACTCTGATGTTACGCACGCAGGGAGCCTTAGTTCTTCCTACTCGGGGACATACTAGGAAAGTTGTGCCTTAAAAACCAGAATCTCCGTGTTAAAGAGAACTCAAACCTGGGATTCCTTTCCCTTGTTTCAGTCACAGAGATGTTCTTCCCCGCAGGCCGGGTTCAGCCTCTTCAATACTCAGAAGACGGCTGGTTGGTTTGGGTTTTTTTTTCCCCCAGCAGTTCAAAAGAGGTTCTCCAAGTCCCACCTCCTCCCCGACATTAAACCCTCGAGATGACAGACATCTTTTGCATTAATCATAACTCGGCGCGCGTTTCAGGACGAGCTCCACCAGCCGACGCCGTGACGCTCGGCGCAGGCTGGACGCAACCAAAGCCCCGACACGATATCCCCTCCTGGGCAGCTGCTCCCAAAACCTCAGTTCTCAGGTGAACACAAGCCTCTCTTCTCTAGAGAAAAGGATTTCCCACTCTCTGCCAGACACGAAGAAAGGATCCGAGACAAAAACCCGACACGGGAGGATCGGCTGGTCATGGTCAGCGCGTCGCACAATTCCCCTGCAGCCACAGCGACATTCAGGAAAACCACGTGGGTTTCCTGTTGCAGACACACAGGTCTTATTTAAAAAAAAAAAAATACTAATTTTAAAAACCAAAAAATGAAGCTAGTGGTATGCAGACAAGGCAGGAGCGGTGAGTGGTAACAGCCGATAGCTGCAGAGTCAGAAACAAGACAACTCCTACTTAGGCTTTGCCCTAAGGCCAGCGTCAAGGAGCTCACCAAAAAATAAAGCTCTGAGGTTACACCTGTTGTAACTACCTAGTAGGGAGTGAAAAGTTTCAAGATTAATGTCCAGCATCTTCAAAATTTGCCTCGTGGGAAACAGCCCAAACCCTGACAATGGAACTGCCGCGTAAGGCACGCGCTGGAGCGGGAAGGAAACCCCTTTTCCAGCTGGTTCCACTCAAAACTTCCCCTCACGGCGCCGCCGGCAGAACCCCAAACGACGGCACGCCCCGGGAGCTCACCGGCAGCTCGGTACGTTCACCAGGACGACGGAAAACAGCAGCTGGGCCCTTGGGGTTCATCAAAACTCAGCTCAGCCCCCAAAGCAGGGCGCCGCCGGTTCGTCACATCTCACTGTGGCTGAGAAAACACGGCTTTCTGCTTTCCTTTTTCTTAAATAATCAGATCTAACACATCTAAATGACTCTAAAAACCTGTTTTCTTCTAGTGAAACGCATCTCTGTTAGTAAGATACACCTAAGAGCTTCTGCCCACCTTAAATACTCGCGTGGTAGAGTTTAAGCCCCACACCCAGGCAGACAGCCAAGCAGCTCCCTCCCTGTCCTGCTGGTTTCAAGGTTCGTCAAAACACCTTTTTTTTGTGTTTTGGTTTTTTTTTTTTTTAAACGTGCTCACAAACTCCGTGAGCTTCGCCAACGGCCTTCCCACAGCTTCACCCAAAAAGCAAAAACCTTCCAGCTGTGGATTCTCCGCCACGGTTCGCAGGCGTCACCTCCAGCCTCCTCCTCGGAGCGATCCCGAGCGCGGAGCCGCTCGTTCGGGAAAACTCCCAAGGACAGAAACAGGAAACACCTTGAAAGCCCAACGCGCCAGCGTTACCCGACAGAACATCCTCCGGCAAAACAAACCGACCCGGCAAACGCCACGAGAGTCGCCCATCGGCGCAAACACGCCCGGACGTCGCTGCTTGGCCGCAGCGCCCCGTGAGACCACAGAGCAGGTGAAGGTCTCCCCGTTCTCTCAACATTTCCCCCATCTCCAGCTCTTCTAAGAGTATTTTTTGTTACTAGTTCTCCCCTTAAAGAAAAAAAAAAACAGGCGCTCGTACGATAATCAAGAATTCATCAAACCAAAACTTGAGTTTCCCTGCAGGTCAGTGGGTTTTTACGTCAGAAAAAAGCAGCGTTTGACGTTTTAGTATCTTCTACGCGGACCCGGCGCGTGTCCAACTGCTCGCGCCGGGCACCGGCCCCGGCTCTGCCGAGGAGAGGCTGCTCCTACACGGACTCAACGTTCCCCTGATATCAAGAAACACATTTCTGCCACTTTGACTTTTGAGAAAAGATGTGCTACTCAATTGGAAAAAAAAAAAACCACACTCAAAATTCTGATTTCTGGCAAGTATCTCAAGTTTGTGTTAAAAAAACCAAACAAAGCTTTAGTATACATGGGGAACAGACACAATAAAAAGCACAGGTGGACGCATACAAAACCCCCCTGAGGGTCACTAGATCTCAGTCACTTGGTAACAAGAGGGTTGGAAGGAGCCAAGAATCGTACAAACAGCGCCGCGAGCAACAGGAAAACAGGGTTTGGTTGGTTTGGTTTTTGTTTCCAACATTTTGTTGTTGTTTTTTTCAATGCACTAAGGCACCAGGAGGTCACAGGTAGGCAAGTGAAGCTCTTCCACGCAACGTTCCAACGTGACGAACTTACCACGAGAGGTGAACATGGAACCAAGCTCGAGGGGAGCACAGAGAGAGAGGAGGAGGAGGAAGAGGAGGAAGGGAGCTCTCGCTTCCAATGGGATGAAGCATCACAAATCCAGCTTGCGCACAGCCACCGACACACAAAATAAACCCAACACAACCCAACTGGTTCAACACTCGGAGTTACGTCCCTTTGAAGACGCGTTTCGCCGTCGCTTCAGAGCTACTTTTAAAAAAGAAAAAAAAAAAAAGGCAACTTTCCTCAGCCTCCTAAAAATACCTGGAATATCTCAAAGGCTCCCCGAACCGCCGGGATCGTTTGCGACAAGACACGGGGAAGGGGGCAAAGACGGGGGTTTACACCAGGAAGGAACTGCCAACTCTCTTTAATGGTACATTGCTCTGTCTAGCAGAGAAGTCAGCAAAGCTCAAACCTTGCCATACCCACCCGGAATCATACAGCATTTTACAACTCGAAAGCACTGTACAAACACCACCGCAAGGCTGCAGCTCTCGGGCTCTGCTAAACACACAAATTGGTCGCACTTCACCACCAGCTGCACATCCGCTGCCCCACGCTGGTTGTCTCTCCCGGATCTTCAAAGGATTCCTCAGTTTCGGCTTCAGAGAAGGTCCCTGCGAGGCCGGATGCCAACGCGGTGTCTCCCGCCGACGCGTCGCGCTTCGCACAACAGCGCTTTTTCGACGGCGTCGACTCGGGGAGGAGCCCTCTGGCAACCACCAGTAAATCACCCGGAAACCCGAGGACGTTCCACCTTCACCAACGCGGTTGGCATTTTCAGCGACATTCCAGGGAACGCGGAGGTTACTGCCACAGCCAAAAAGGGACCTTGTTTTGTTCCTGAGGCAGACAGAAAGTTCTGAACTACTCGGCGTTAAATTCGCTTGCTGCGGCAGAAACTCGGTGCCTAAGGGACGTTTCCAACCGCAACGCCGGCTGTGCCCTGCTCTTCCTCGGGTTCTGCTTCGCAACGTCGGCAAACCGATGGCCCCCAGCCCCGAACGCGTGGCCCCCGCCCCAGACGGGGACACCGCAGAGAAGGGGACAGCAGAAACCCTCAAAGCTCGCGGTGACCGCAGCAACTCGGGAGGAGGCTTATCCAGGATGTCTAGAAAAATGTCCGTGCGATTCCTTGACTCGGTGTTTTAAGATTCGTCGACGAGGAAAAAAAACCACAGCTATGAATGCGACGATTTAACCTAACACAGTGTGAAGTCAGCTTCTTACGGTAACGCAGACAAGACATCACTACTAAGCTACACCTTTCCTGTCCCCTTCAGGTGACGACGCTCGTTTCCTTTTAGTCTCTGAACCTCTGAATCCACCCAGACGACTCGTACGTTCCCATGTCGGCTCTTCCCGAAGTCAGCGAAGGGTCACAGGCAACAGGCACTGAACTGTCACAGTCCAAGAGATCGGTCTTCACCAGAGACCGCGGAAGCTCACGTTTTGATCGACTCCAAGTCCCAGGCTCCGTTCCAGACGCGTCGACATCGCAGGAAAACACCACGTACCACCAGCGTTCGGGGCCGGCGGCGGAAGAGGCAGAGAACGGGGTTGGGCTGCTGAGCTGCTCCCAGGTTTCTCCCGCGGGGCGCCGGCCCAGCGCCGCTCCAACACGCCGCCAAGCAAATACTCAGGACAGGACAAGAGGATCCTTTTATTCCAGCGGAGAAGTTGCACGGATCAGTCCGTTCAAGACCAAGAGACGGTTAGAATTTAAGAGCAAGAAGCAACACACCTTTCACTTCAGAATTCTCCACGGCCGCTGACGCGCGAGGTGACGTACGCTGCCCAACGCCCGTGGCCCTCGCAGAACAGACGAGAAGAGCACAGCTGATATATCAAGTTGACAACACGGTTGCTAAGATCAACGTAACCCTAAATGACACCCGTGATTTTTTTTTTTTTTTTTTTTAAGTGCGGTGCCAGTTTCAGAATATTTGAGGAAAAAAAAGTAAAAAAAAAAAAACCAAAAAAACCCCACCTAAGTGAGGCCCCACACTTATGGCCGGACTGGGCACATCCAAAGAGGAGTTAAACCACTTGTGACATGTCAGCGGGTACCTGAATCGGAGCCGACGGCGCCGAGGGGTTCTGTGAGAACCCACGACTCCTACCCCGGCTCCCGCACTAGACCTGGTTGGTTGGGTTAAGATTCAACAAAACCTGTGAAAGTGACTCGGTGTGTTTTTCAGAAAGGAGGAACTAAGGTTATACTACATCGTTTACTGAGTTGTTCCACCACTGCTCCGTAAGTTTTACGGCATAAATAAAAAATGGAGAAGGGGGAGGGGAAAAATAAAAAATAAATACGTTGGCTCCTATGAAGTCAGAAGTGGTTTGGGCTGCGTAGTGGAGGGGTGAGAGATGGGGGCGAGGGGCAGAATTTACACACTTTGAGACAAAACGGGAAGCGCCTGCAAAGTTGTAGGAGAAGAAATCCGCGAGTTTAAGTGTCCTCGTTCATATCCTGGCTGTCTGTCCGAGCGATTTTCCGTGGAGGCGCCGAGTTCTCACCTTCTATTTCCACTTGCTCTTGATCTCTCTTCTTCGCCGCGTTCTGTTTGGACAGAGAAAGCCCCAGTGAAACTCCCCAAAGGCTCAGATTCTGGCGGGAGCGAGCGTCGGCAGAGCAAGTGTTTATTTGCGAAGGGTTTTTTGGGTGCGCTCACTCAACTGGCACAGTGGCACAAACACCAAAGAGGATTTTGCCCAAAGCTGAAAGGCGCTCCCCTTCTAGGCTCTTCTGCAAATGTGAGGGTGGGAGCTTTCTACTCCCCAGCGCCACAACGTACCGACCGGCGCGTTCCTCACGCGAGGGCTTCGGTTTTGCAGCCCAGCTACTCACACGGCGCGTTCGCGCCCCACTCCAGCTCGTCTGCCTCGCCCGGGCAGGCCCGGGGGCTACGAGCAGCTCTGCCCTCGCCGGCACCGAGGCACGGCGAGGCCGATTTGCCAAGGTCACCAAAGCAAACGGCTCCAAGCGGGAGGTGGAACTGCAGCCTCCCAGCTTCTAGACTAAACACTGAGGTTCCCTCCCTTGCATTGAAAGGAGAAAACAAGTTTTTGGTCCTTTTAAAGATGCCTTGTGCAGACAGAGAGCATCCTTGCACCATCTTTCCGCCGAAGCGCAGCCCACACCTTCTTTTTTTTCCCCCCTCATTGTCACTATTTGGATGTGATTAATATTCAGCTCGATTAGTCAAGGCAAAACGACGAGACCAAAAGGGCAAGATCAAGACAAAATTAAGAAAACGGAACCGTACCTTTTTGTCCCACTGCTGATGTAAATAACGCAAAAGTATATTTGTCTTTTCTGTGACTATGACTGCCAAAAAAAAAAAAAGAGAGAGAAACATGTTGAGGTCGTTTTAAAGATGACTTTTAAAACAGTGTGGTAACCGCCACGTCCTGGACTGAGCACGGTCCTTTGTGACAGAAGGACAGGAGGCAAGAACACAGATCACTTAAGAATAAAGGAAAAGCAAAAAATCCAATAACTGGACACAGGCTGCTGATCACTGCGGTGACACTTCCATGATATCACCTCACCTGGAGTTTAAACTAAGGGGGATTACGTGCACACCAGATTGTTAATAATAGAGCAGAATAAAGTTATTTAAAACCCCACACTGTAGCAGAGCAGACTTACTTTGTTCAGATGGGTATTCTCTCGTGGGAAGATATACCGATGGTCTTCTGTTCTGTAGAAGAATTGGAACAGTTGCAGAACAAAGACAGCAAAAAGGTGATTTTTAACCCAAGCACACGTTAAAAGAACAGATACATAAAGAAAGTGCCTCAGCTGTGGTTTGGCTGATGCGAGGACACATTCACCATCAAAGCAAGCAGGAAGTTTTCCAGTCTCACCTCATGACCTGTGGTCATACGTGTTTTTTTAAGGAAAAAAAGACTCATTTTGGGTTTATTTCACTTCAGCATCCTCTGAGTCGTGCAAGAAAACCTCCCCCCAAAGCACAAGGATGGGGTGATACTTACTGATGCTTTACATACAGAATCCGCATGGAATCTGCTGAAGTTGCTTTTGTTGTAGACCGGTAATCCTTTCAAAAAATCTGCCTAAAAAAAGACACAGAAAACAAAGAAAGAAGGGAGTGAGGGAAGAGAGCGAGTCACTCACTTCGTGCCGATTTCTCGCAGGAGTCGCTCGGGAGGCAGGGCCTGGAGGATCCTGAAACCTGCCCCAAACTGGTTTTGTAAAGTCAGCCTCTGCTTCCCCAAAGGTCACTCACCCGGTCAGAAAGCTGCTCATTAAATCTCCTTCAGCATAAAGGCAATTAAAAAGAGGTACGTGTCCACCCGGGCGAGCTCTGACAGAAGCACCGCACGAAGGGACCGCAACTCGCGGGAATTCCCAGCGCAAACTCTGCCAGGGCTACACTGACGCCCCTGAGCACCGCCCCACGGCAAACCAGTCGCTCTTTCCCCTTCCCAGTTCACATTCTTTGTCAGGGACCAAGGTTGATTCCGCAGAGCAAGGAAAGTCCAATCGCTATCGCGCCCTTGTCAGCCTGCCCCAAATTTACTGGGTCGCTGGTTTGTTTTTTTCTGAAGGATCACGTCCCGACGCGCGTCGAGGCTACTGGGACATCAAATAAAAAAATTTTTTAAACCCCACGTTCTGCTGGCAGGGGTTAGATCACCGCTCCCAACAAGAGTGTCGATCACACCGGCTGGCAGAGCGATTTGCCAAGGAGCCACGGGAGCCCCGCAGAGCCCTCTCCGTTTAATTAAGCCGCAGCAGCACGGAACAGGAATTTCCTTCTCCAAAGTGAGCAAAGGAGAGCGGGAGGAAAACACGATGGGGTCAGGAGAGAAACGAGTTTAAAAGCGCGCTGGAGCCCCTGTGCTCACAGCAGAGATAAAAGGAGATGCCCAGCGACGTCTCTGAAGTAAAGAGGTGAGTAATAAACGTCAGATGGAGCCGCGCAATCAGCAGGAGACGCCCCGAGACGCCCCTTCTGCACCATCACGCCCGTATCGCGATATCTGCTTAAAAACTCAAGGCCTGTCCAACTGAACATGAAGATGTTCTACTCCAAGACACGCATCAACTTGTTCATAGGCAATTTTAGAAGGAGAGTAAAGCAGCTGATGAGAAGCCACTTAATTTCTGTGTCAGAAGCGACACATAAACGGACCTTACCCCTCCGAAACTGCTGGATGGCAGACTCTGCTCTCACTCAAGCAGAAGCCATGATTTTTATTAACGCTGCATCTCTCGTTCGGAACAACGAGCTAGAATTAGCCAAAACCAGAAAATATTATTCATCCTTTCATTCTCAAAAAGAACTCCACTGACATCCTGGTTCCCGCATTCGACCCTTCCCACGTGCCTGGTTTTAGAAACGATCTTGTTCAAAGAGCGGCCTCGGGTTCACCCAGCGAATCCCAAATTTCTCTCGCCCGTCTTAACTCCCCGGCCAAGGCCAGCGCCGTTTCCTCGTGCCCTCCCCGCCCTCGGCCCCCCCCGAGATCTCCAGGACAGAGCTCATCGCTCGCCCACGTCCCAGCCCCGCTCCGGGGCTCCCTCTGCTCGTCTCTTCTCACCGACTTCCACCGTCGGCACCGATCAGCAAATTCATTATATCGCTCCGCTCGGAAGGATCGAGGATCTTTAAAAATATCCCGTTACGTTTCAAAGCATCTCGCTTCCCCGTTGCATTAAATTTGCAGGCTTTTTATGACAAAGAAACCCGCTCCGCTCCACCAGGCTAATCCAGAAAGAGACAGGCACGTCCTCGATTTCTTTTGCTGCGGCAGGAGCCTGACAACCGCTCGGGTTTGATACCACTTGGAAGAATGGAAAATAACTGCTCTTATTTCAAAGCCCACACCTTCAAGTACCTCTCCAATAAGCTACAGCTCACCCCAAGTTCCTCACTTAAGACTATTCCCTATTTTCCAGCTGGGGGTTGGGCTTGGCAAAGCCCACATCTCCCTGGAGAGAGGCTGGAGAAAAAAAAAAACTGTTAAAATTATCAGTCAAAATGCAATTTAAATGGCGATTGTGGGGTTTTTTCCCTCCTCTCTCTAAAATACACAATGAAGCAGGATATACACCAGCTCAGGGCAGACTGGCAGCACTCAGCTGGAGCAGAGCAGCTCTAGAATGAGGAGATGCGTTAACGACTCATCACCAGCTCAAGGGGGTGAAAACTCTCTGACGAAGACAACCCTGCATCTCAGCAGCTATCTGCTGACACAATCCTAGGGATCACCGGAGAAGGCCCCCTCGGGGGGATTGCCTGGAGTCATATTCCTGGATATTCAGCATTAGACAATACTCCAAGTGCACCGATTCTTATCGGCTCCAAGGGCACCACATAAAGGAGCCCCGGTAGGGCCACTGTTTACACACCTCTGGCACACCGAGTCCTCCCTCCCTCCCGTTTAACGTCACATGAGGAAATGTGTCCCCCCCCCCCGCGTGCTTTCTGCCACTCTTTAACCAAAGAAAGCGCACCCCGGCCAAGGTGGGGGAGCTGACAGAGCGCCCTGCGTGGAAGTGAAAAACCAGCACCCAAACCCAGCAGATGCCTCGCTTCCTTTGGGGAAAAACAACCCCAAAAAAATAAAAACTGAACAAAAAAAAACAGCTATTATGCAACCTCAGAGGACAACACCGTTTCCTTCTATGATTGGGAAGTGAGGTAGGGGTAAGTTCTTGTATCAACAAGGGCGCTCAGCTTCCTAGGAAGATGACAGTCCTCATCTAAGAGCAGAAAGGCGAAAAAACCATCATATATATGTGCCCCATTCTTAGCTTTTGAAAGGAACCACCTCAACAACGCTCAGAGAGACGAGGCCCAGCACACGGGGGCTGAACGCAGGGCTCTGGCCCAGCACGACGCACACACACGTGGGCGTGGGGTGGAGGAAAACCACTAATGGGGGCTTGTGAGCGGCCCCCTGCCTCTCCCTTTGGCACTGAGCGTACGGAGGGGCAGAAGGAAACCCCCCTTTCCCCCCCAGTTACTACATCGCTACAAAGAGGAGACTGGAAACCTCTGGGCTGCCACAGCCACCGCGACCAGCCCGAGCGCCCGTCGCTGCTCAGGGGGCACGGAAAAGCCTCAACAACCCCCCCAGCCCCGGGGAACACCCCGCACCGCGAGTGCCCCCATTTCCCCCTCCTGCCCCCCCCAGCCTGGGCGGGGGAGGGAACCCCTCGCTCCCGGGTAGGGCCCCAGCTGCTCCCAGCCCCCGCCCTCCAGCACAGCCCCCCCAAGAAGGGAACAGCCCCCCCCAGCCCGGGGTCTCCCAGCCGGCCTCCCCGCCCCCCCAAAGAGAGAAAGGGCGCGTCCCCACCTCAGGGTGTCCCCACCCTCCCCTCCCCTCCCCTCCCTCCCCCGGCGGGTGTGGGCGGCCCCGCCATCTTGGGGTGCTACCGCCCTCCGCCCCCTGAGCCGCGGGGCACCCCCGGCCCGGCCCCGAGCGCCCCCCCCCCCCCGGCGCCAGGGACGCGGAACAGCCCCGCGGGGAGAAGCCGGGACCCCCCGCGCCGCGCCAGGCCCGACGCCGCGGGGAGGCCGGAGGGTGCGGGCCCGGCGGGGCGGGAGGCGGCCGCGGGCTCCCCGTTCCCCGGGCCGGGTGGGGCGGCGGCGGCGGCGGCGCCGGGGGGGCCGCGTTCCCCTCACGGCCCCGGCCCCGGCATCTCGGGGGGGCGGGGGGCACCTACCATCTTCGCCGCCGCCAGCCGTGAGGGGCCGCCCCTCCCCCGCTGCTGCGCCGCAACCCACCCGCTACCCTCCGCGGCCCGCCCCGCGCCTTCCGATTGGCCGGCCCGGTGACGTTCTCGCCTCCTATTGGGCTCCGCTGCCGTCACTCAGAGCGACGCTGAGGCGCGTAGGGTTCGGTTGAGGCAGGAAATGCCCGGCTCGGAAGGCCCCGGGGAGGGGGAAGTGGAGGGCGGGAGGACCCGGATGTAGCGCCGGCCGCGGGGCACGCTGGGAGATGTAGTCCGCACCGCACCGCCCCCTCCTCCCTCATTAGTGACGGCGCTGCTCATTAGCGTTAATTAGCAGGGCCGAGACAACAGTGGCCAGGAGAAGGGAATTCCTGCCTCCGACCCCTCCCCAGCCCAGAGCTGCAGCTGAGAGCCCGGGCCCGGATCCCACAGCAGCACAAGGGGGGGGCAGAGGCATCGCGGGCGTCAGCTGAACCCCAAACTCCCTCCCCCCCCAGCCCTAACCCCGCTCCGCCGTCCTTCCGAAGGCTCCCGGGCAGCCACAACCCCACCAACAGGGCAGCCTTCCCCCCGCTCCCCCGTTAAGTTCTGCATTGACACTCAGCGCAGGAAGGTCAAGCCGAGGGGCCAGGCTTTAATTACAACTCGCACGGTCACAAGTTTATCTTTGCGAGCACACGGACGAGTTTTACAATGTAAGAAACAGCCGTTAAACGGGGCCCTCGGAGGCCGCCCTCAACCCAGCGTGACCCCTCACGCCCTCCCAATGCAAGAGGGGACAGTCGGTCGCTGCTGCCCGGCACGGACACCCAGGCCAGGGCACCCCAAAGCTGCGGCAGCCCCGGGGCTCCGTTCAGGCTCGTCCCATGGCGGGCAGAGCCTTCAGTGGCTCAGGGACTTCCTGCCCTTCAGCATTCGCCGCAGGATGACCTCGATGCCGGCCGGCGTGCTGATGCGCTTGATCCAGCCGTGGGTCCGCTTGCGCTTGCGGTTGTTGGGCTGGTACTCGTTCCCCCGCGCCTTGCCGCGGAGCTGCTGGCGGTTCCAGGAGGGCGCTGGGACGGCGAAGGCCGGCTTGGAGGCGTCACGGCTTCCCAGAGGCGGCTCCGGGCAACCCGAGAGGATGGAGGCTGCGCGGAGCTGGGGAGGGCAGGCCGCGGTGTGCTGCAGCAGGAAAAATCTGTGGAAAAAAGATTAAAAAAAAATTATAGGAGAGAGCCTGGGGCTACCGCCAAAGGGCTTCTTCGCTGACCCGGCCACGTTAACGCCGCCCCGGGGGCCGTTACCTGCCGCCGACCGCCCGCGGCCAGAGCCGGCCCAGCGCCGCCATCGCCCCCGCCCGCCCTGGCAACACCGTCCTGCCAACAACGCCGCCCCCCATTGGCTCCCTCCGCCCGGCCAATCAGGGCAGCGCGCGTGCGCGGCGGAAGGCGCGCACCGCAAGGGCCGATGGGGCTCGTAGTCCCGGTTTGGGCCGCGCTGTTACCATGGCAACGGCCGCGGGGTGCGGCCTGCGCCCCCCCGGGCTGCCCCAGCGCCCCGCCTCCCCCTAACGGGGGGGTTCCTCCTTGTCACAAACCCCTGACAGAGCAAAACGCACCTTGAGAGGCTGATTTATCCCTCGCCTGGATAAATTAAACCCAGCATTTGGGCCCAGGGCCCTGCCGCTGCCCGCCCTGCTCGGCCTCCTCCCGCTGTTCCCCTCGCGTGCTCTGACTGTCCCCAAAAGTGACACAGGCACAGGCATCCCCTTCTGGGTTGCTTTGCTGGAGGCAAACCCAGCTGTACCGCCACGAACGGGCACCCCTCGGGGGTTTCCTGCGCTGGGTTGGTGTGTTCCGGCCAGAATCCAGCCTGTCGGCGGGAGGGGACGCGACCCCAAACCCGCGGCTACGAAAATAAACCCAAGACAAGTTCCTAATTTTACGTTTGTCCTCCCGTCCCAGCCCCTGGGGGCTGCACGTTCACGCTTTTGGTGGCGCTGAGCTCCGGCACGCTTGTGGCACCGACACGCTCTGGGAAGCCGCAAATACCAGAACGGTAAAAAAAACCCAAAACTAAACAGTAAAAGGTGAAAAAGGAACTCGTTAACCCACCCCACTGGAAGGGGCAAAAAACCAGGGCGAGTCCTCTGGTTGCCCCGGCTGCTGGCAGGCTCCCCAAGGGCGGGGGGGGTTGAGGGGGGGGCTGCGCTGGGTCTTGCTTTGACTGGCAAGTCTCCTTGTCTGTCACGCCCAGAGCCCTCCTCTTTAGGAGGGATTTAAGGGGCTTTCTGTGGTTATAGACCACAAGGACAAATAGCAACACCCCCCCCCTGCAAACCCCAGAGCTCAGTTATGAAGCTGCTTGTGGGGAGAAGATGGAAGGCGAGAATTCGGTCTAAAGCGGATGAGCTGAGCTGAAGGCATCGCCTCGTCCTTCCCACCAGAGGGAAAGAAAATGTAATGGAAGGAGCTGAAAAGCTGAGGAGCCTGCCAGCGCTGGCACCCTGCGTCCTGCCCAGGCATCTCTTCCTCTCCCCGGCTTTTGCCTCCTGCAAGATCTAAGCCTTTTCATTTGCAATCTCGACTCCTCCAACAATCCTGGTCAATAAATGAGGTGAGCATCCCTCTCCTGTCTCTCTCTCTTTGTGCGGGGGGCTCGGAGCACACGCCGTGCCGGAGGGCGTGCGCCGAAGCGGAGGGGAGGAAGGTGCTCTGCATGGGGGGCAAAATGGCCAAAAGATGTGGTGGTGTTCTCTTTCTTTTTATTTTTCTTTTTTACAAAGCTGATGACGGGATCGGAGAGGCGTTAAAGGGGATTGCGGGGGGAGGAGGAGAGGTGGTAGCCTTGCAGCAGCACAGCATTGCTTGCGCTTAAATAACCCCGTTCCATTCAGCGTGCTTTGAGCGTGGGGCTATAAAAACCTGCCCGGCGATAAAAAACTTAAGGGACGGCTGCCGTCGTGATGCAATTGCAGTAAATGATTGCCGGCTCTGCCCGAAGACCCGCTGTTGCTATGGGCCTGTCAAAATCTGCTCGGGTTTTCGGTTGGAGATCGAGGGGGGCACCTGCACGCGTCGCTGCCCAGCCGAGGGGGCAGGGTTTTCTTCTTCTCCTGCCTCCTCGCAATGGTTCCTTCCAGCTCGCTGCTGCCGGAGGAATCCGTCCGGCTTTTATCCTGCGGCGGGAGCGAAGGGGCGAGAAAATCCGGGCGGTTTGGGAAGCGGAGGGGTTTAAGCGGGATTGCGGTGGCGGAGGTCAGGCGCGGGTTACTCCGCTGTGCATTGCATAATCTTTTGTTTCTCAAGGTCTTCTTCCTTCCTAAAGAGAGACGTGTGGCAGGCAGCCAGCCGCGGCTCCGGGCTGCCGTTATGTCTTGCAGACGCTCTCATTTCCCTGGCCGTGCCCGTTTCTTGACTCAACGCGGTTTGGCTGCGGGGCCCTCCGCGAAGTCCCGCTGCCCGCAGACCAGGGACTGGTCCTCCCCGTCCTGGGAGGCTGCATCCCTGCCTGCGCTGAGGATTTCAGGGCTGCCTCCTTGGGTTTCTGTTTGCACGACTGCTAAAGCCTTCCTGACTACTTACTCCTCGCTGTCCTGATAAAGCTGCTGTAATTGCGTCAGGATGGCGAAGCCAGGCGTGACAGAACAAATCCAGGTGATTGCCACCAGCTGAAGTGGCTTTTTCTCCATTCCCCCAGAGGGAAGTTTACTTTGAGGGACCGAGACTAAGCGGCATAACCTTTTTCTCGCGTGTATCTGAGACAAGTGCTTAAGCAGACGTTTTCTTTATGCATTTCTCGATGCTGCAGTTTCTCCCCTGTGCAGAGAGCAAATGATTGGAGGAGGCCAGGAAGAGCATAATAATATTTGCCCATTCCTCAGGAGTGTCGTGTGTCATCATTAATACTTGTGAACCCCGGAGGGAAGGGATTAGAGCTGAACAAATTATTATGGTAGGTCGGATCCTGGCTGCAGCACATCTCGCGCTCCTCTCTGGCGTCTCTCCTCTGAGGATTTGCAAGGAATTAGCAGATATCAAGTCCCTGCTACCCCCTGCGAGGGTCCAGGGCTCTGTGCAGAGAGGGGGACAGAGGTGCTGAGCGGTGATGGGACTCACCGGGTCACAGGGAGGTTTGTGGCCATCGGCTCCGGAGCTGGCTCCCACTCACGCTGCGGTAACCGATGCTCTTGGCTCGCTTGTCGGGGCCAAATGTTTACCAGGACGTCTCTCGCCAGGGATGGGCTCACTGCTCCTGCTGTGATGGAAAACCACTCCTGCATTAAGAGACCTAAGTTGAGGTCTCTTAAGCAGGGATGGGACAGAAGGAAGAGATTTTTGTTATTGCCAGCACCCTGGACGCTTGGGACATCAGCCGTCCCCGGCACTGTGTCACCCAGTGGTGACAGGACATCTACAAGAGGCAGGACCAGGAGGCTGTTTGGGGCAGGGAAGACCCTCCTCTCCCCAGGGCTGGCAAAGGAAGAGCCAGCTCGGCTGGCCTATCCCGACGTGCCTGTAAGCATGTCCACACCGTGCTGTCACATCCCTGGGGCCGACGTGGTGTGAGTGCTGCCCTGGTACGACACCCCACAGGCTCCCTGGCAGCCCCACGCGGCCGCCTGTCACGTTACCCCGTGGAGCTTTCTGCCCTCCACCCTGCCATGTCACATCTTGTCCCATTTGCCTCCAGCTGTGACATGGTGCCATCAAGTTGCATAAAATCCGAGGCGCTGCAGACCGAAGTAGGTCAGTAAGTTGTTTTTCCGCAGCCAGGTTGTTCATCGCGGCAGTGGGGAGGGCAAAGCTGGAGAACTCCCCAAGGTCTGGACCTGCACAATAAAACATCCTCCCGGGATTAATCCCCCTCTCTGCTGGGAGCAGTTTCCTGGGGACAGACATGACTTTTGGGGGTACCAGGATGCGGGTATCAGCTCAGGGTGATGCTGTCCCCCTTCCCAAGCTCTCATCACGTCCTCAGCCTCGTGGGACACAGGGACCGATGACAGGTTCACGCTGCGCCTGACTCATTGTTGTGCCTGGCCCTTACGTAACCGGTGCCGAAATCTGCGACGGTGGAAGGTAGCTGGATGGAGGGGGGGGAGGGGGGAAAGCAGCTCATCGCCATGGTTACCAGCATCTTTGCAAAGTTCTTTGCATCCATCTGGTTTCATTTTCGGGCCTTTTCATCTCTACGGAGGAAACATCCCTCGACGTTTCTGGCTGCATCAGCCGCGGCAGACGGCGTGGTGGGTTGGAGGCGGCGCGTGGGAGGTGGGAGACGGGCACGCTTTGCCTCCCAGCCCCCGAGATGAAGCCTGACATGGAGTTGCTTACCTCTTGTCCCTCCATTTCCCACGTAGCCACAGAACAGCTCAACCGGGATGAGCTCCCTGATGGGATTCAGGGGGTGTTTTCTCTGTCTGACCTTGAGGTCCAGCCCAGGTGTATCCAAGCGGAGACTTCTCAGCTCAGGGAGCTGAACCCTGCCAAGTAGCCCCTCTCTTGCAGTGGGATCCAGGCTTGTACCTGGAGCCGAGGAGGTTGGTGGGAAGCTCCGTGGCCTGAGCCTGGGCTCCTGGACCTGCCTGCGGAGCTCCTGATTGCCAGAGCTTTCCAGCAAATCAATTCTGGAAATGAACAGGATGGACTGATTGAGTTAATCCTGAGAAGTTAATCAACGTCGAGGCGGTTTGGCCAGAAGTCCTGTTTATAATCCATACAGAGATCGTTAGTACCTTGTGAAATGGAGGCGCGGCGCAAAGCCAGGCTTTATGGAAATTGGAGGCAGAATCGCTTCCAGGGGCTGAGCCCAAAGGAACCTGACCCAGCAGGATGTGACCTACCAGCCCTGGGCAGTTTGCTTGTGGGGACCGCGAGGCTCAGGGTTTGCCTGGTTTCCCCTCTCCCCTCAGGTTTTGCTCCTGCCCCATCTCTGTGTTCAGCATTACCAGCTCAGAGCTGCTCAGAGGGTCAAGAGCCGCCAAAACCTGGCACCAAGGTGATGCTTGAAAGCACAGCAAGAACAGCAGCATGTCCATCCCAGCTCAAAGGCAGCCGGGCATCTTCCAGGCAGGGCTCCAGCCAGTCTGGTACCCAGCAACTCGGGCTCATCACCCATCTGGAAGTGCTGCTCAGCAGAGCGGGCTGGCCCCTTGCCAGCGAGATCTGGATATGGCTTCTCCTTCCTTCTGAGACCTCCCGCTCATCAGCTTGGATAGGTCCGTCCCCGGAGCAGCGAAGGGCACCCGGTGGAAGATGCGGCTGTTTAGTGCGGTGCTTGGCCAGGCTGCAGGAGCAGGCGGCTGCTGGAAAGCTCTCGGTGCGGCCGTGTCCTGCGGGGATGTGCTCACAGCAAGAAGAGAGATCAACAATGAAAGCCCAGGCAGCAAACTACAAGGAGGTGGCTCCGCCGTGCCCCGCATTGCGGGGAGCCCCTCAGCCAACGGCGAGGAGAAAGAGCACCCAGGGTCGACTTTGCTGCGTTTCCAGTTCCTACAATTCAGGACCCAGAGCTTTACACAGCGTTTGTGTGGGAATCGAGCCCCCGTCCCCGGCAGAGGCGGGTGAGAATCAAACGCTGGCTGCTCTCCCGAGAGCTGGCAAAGCTCCCCGGATAAGCCTCTCTGGTTTTGCCAAGGGAACCGTTACCCGGATCGCCTGCCCGGAGCAAACAAACGTGTTTTTTTTCCTGGGGAAACCCACGAGCCATGTGTTGGGCTGGGACCAGAGAGAATGGGCTCCTCATGGGCCAGCGGCTTTCAGGGTTGGGGTCCATGGGGGGGTCTCTGAGGAGGACACGGTGCTTATTTTCCCAAATGTAGTGAATGTTAAAAGCTGCAGAGCGGGAGGCCTGTGCTCCCAGCCTGCCGCCATCCCTTGCTTTGTTTTGCACCGTCTGCCAGCAACGCGCCCGTAATCCTGCCGGGTGCGCTTGAAGGGGTCGTTTGGGAGCTAAGGGGCCTACGCCTGACAGCATCGCTGGGATTTAGACATTAAATTTCCCCTCAGGAACTCACTTCTCCTTCTCCTCCCCTCCGTGGGGCTGCGGTGGGTGCTGCAGCCACCGGCTGGGGGTGCAGCGGGTGCCCGCTCCTGCAGGGACAGCCCCTCCGCGCAGCGCCCGCTCTCCTTGCCCGGTGGCATCAATAATTCACCGTGTTTTGCCTCATGAATAATAAAGGCACGTCAGGCTGCCAGCCAGGGGAGGCAGGGACCTCCCCAGTCCCCTCAGCACCGCCGGGATGGCATCGAGCTCCAAAACCCCCGGTGCCCCCAGCCTCTCCTACCTCACATCTGCCTTCGCTCAGGTCTGGCTTCACTCTCAGCTGGGCTCGGTGGTCCCGGTGTCCCGCTCCCAAAGCCATCCGAGGGCATCTAGAAGAGCAAACATCAAGGAGTGAGCCTTGGGGACAAGGACGGTGCCAGGTGATGCCTGGTAGCGATGTGGGGAAGGGGTTTCCCACCCTCCCAAGGGGGTGCTGGGTCACTGCTCCCCCCACAGCTCTCGTGCTGTGGTGCTCTCAGCCTTGGTTTGCGGAAAGACTTTAATTAAAACCTTCATCTCCCATCCCTGTAATTTCCATCTCTCGCGCTTTGTATTGGTGGTTTAGGCTGGAGATACGTATATATATTTAATTGCTATGAATAATGCATCTTCATAGCTGAGTCTTTCCTTAGCTCCATATTTGGTGCCAGCGTTCTCGTTTCAGACAGGCTTCTCTCTGCACGTTCCTTCCCGTGGCCGCAGCAGATTCCCTCTCGGAGGCCCGTGGCTGTGTCACACCAGCTTGGTGACAGGGATGTGGCCCAGGCAAAGCTGGGCTGGGAACGCTGGGTCCAGCTTTGACCTGAACCAGGTGCCTGTTTGCAAGAGGCTGAGGAGCATTTGGGGAGCACCACATCCCCTGCCCTGATGCCTCCCCAGAGGCATGTTCTGCCCTCGTTCGGGCCGTGGCAGCTTTTCCCACAGCCGGCAGCAGAGCAGGGGGTGACGGGGCTGTCCCTGGTCCCCAGGACCCCCAGCAGGTTCTCGCTGGGTGGCGGAGCTGGCGACTAACCCCTCCTTCTCCTGGCCCCTCTCCCTTTCCTTCGCTGCAGGCAGCATAATGCTGAACAGCATCACCGATGGGCTCCTGTGCTGCCTGATGGGCAAGACGACGAACGCCGTGGGGCCGCTGGACAGCGTTGAGTCCAGCAACGGCTACAGCTTCGTGGAGGTGAAGCCGGGGAGGATCCTGCGGGTCCGGCACAGCGCTCCCAACCGCCCGGCCACAGAGGGACCCGAAGAGACCCAGCCCGGGGGGCCGGAGCGGGGCATGGTGCACTGCAAGCGCAAGATCACCGTCTACCGCAACGGGCAGCTGGTGATCGAGAACTTGGGGGACGCCGTCCGTTCCGAGATCCTGCACTGCCAGAACAGCTCGGGGGAACCCAACAGCACCGTGGAGCTGGAGCTCTCCGACGCGGCTGGCCAAGCTCCCGCCCAGGGTCCCACCGGCACGCCGGGATGCGGCGCACGGGAAGCAGCCGCTATGCCCGGCAAGCGTCGGAAGCGTAAACCCAAGAAAGTCATCAACATCGACTGCAAGAAGCAGATCACGAGCTGCAAAGGGACGCACAGCGACGTGGTCCTCTTCTTCATCCATGGTGTGGGCGGCTCGCTGGACATCTGGAAGGAGCAGCTGGACTTCTTTACCAAGCTGGGCTATGAAGTGGTGGCTCCTGACCTGGCCGGCCACGGCTGCAGCTCAGCTCCCCAAATCGCTGCCGCGTACACCTTCTACGCGCTGGCGGAGGACATGAGGGCCGTCTTCAAGCGCTACGCGAAGAAGAGGAATATCTTGATAGGACACTCGTATGGGTAAGGGACAGGAGGAGCCCAGGAGGGAAGGGATGGATTCAGCCCCTGCCCTGTCCTCTCTTTGGCAGCAAGGGCCCAAGAAAACCCACGCCTCGGGGGCTGCGAAGCAGAGGAAGGGTGTGGGGCTTTCGAGTTTATCCCTCGGCTCTGATCTCCTACATCCTCTTGTTGTCCATTCCTGGGTCCAGCTAATCCCAGAGCCCATCCTCCGGCTGGGAAGCTGGCAGAGCACAGCCTATAAATAGAGTAAGCCCAAGAAAGTCAATTAGATGGAGACTAAGAAGTGCGAAAGAGCGGGGCTGGGAGGAGAGGGAGCTGGAGCTGGGCTCCAAACTTGGCAGGGTTAGATCAGGAGGACAAGGCTGGTCCAAGCTGGTGGGCACCCAAGCGAGTCCCAGCACCCTGCTTTGCTCTACAGGGTCAGAGCGTGGCCCCCACGTCTGTCTCTCCCCGCAGGGTGTCTTTCTGCACCTTCCTCGCCCACGAGTACCCAGAGCTGGTCCATAAGGTGATCATGATCAATGGAGGTGGCCCGACAGCACTGGAGCCCAGCCTCTGCTCCATCTTCAACATGCCCACGTGCGTGCTGCACTGCCTGTCCCCGTGCCTGGCCTGGAGCTTCCTCAAGTGAGTGGCCACCGCGGCGCTGGGGAGGGTTGTCCTCTTCCAACCCGGCTTCCAGCCACCACGAGCAGGGACACCGCGTCCTGCCAGCAGCATCCCTCCACGCTTCCGCCCCGCTGGGCTAACCCTCCGTCCGTGTCGCTCCGTCCCACAGGGCTGGCTTTGCTCGCCAAGGTGCCAAAGAGAAGCAGCTGCTGAAGGAAGGCAACGCCTTCAACGTGTCCTCCTTCGTGCTGCGTGCCATGATGAGCGGGCAGTACTGGCCGGAGGGCGATGAGGTTTACCACGCCGAGCTGGCCGTGCCCGTGCTCCTGGTCCACGGCATGCACGACAAGTTCGTCCCGGTGGAGGAAGACCAGCGAATGGCTGAGGTAGGGGACCGAGAAAGGCTGGGCGAGGGCTGGGGTCTGCTTGCCAGCACGTGGTGACACAGGCAGGCGCGTTGTCCTGGCGCTGACGCCTGCCACTGCCACCCTCTCCCCCTCCAGATCCTGCTGATTGCCTTCCTGAAGGTGATCGACGAGGGCAGCCACATGGTGATGATGGAGTGTCCGGAGACGGTGAACACGCTGCTCCACGAGTTCGTCCTGTGGGAGCCCGAGACACCAGCTGGGGACGGGCAAGGGGAGAAGAAATAAAGCGGCGGGACGCAGTGACCGGGCTGCTCCAATGGGAGAGATGTTTTGGAGCGGAGAAGGGTTTCTGAGAGCAGAGGGGCGCGGCAGAGGCTGCCCTCGCTGGGAGCTCAGCCGATTTTCTTTCCCGGCCACGTCAGAGGCTGGTGGTGGAGCACAGAGGCTCCCCCAGGCAGGGGCGCGTGGGGGCTGGCAGCGGGAACACGGCAGACCTGGTCCTCGTCCCCTCGGGGAAGGCACGGCAGCTGCTGGAGCGTCTTCATCCTGTTTCTTTGTAGTATTATTTTCCTCACGCAGAGACCCCCTGGGAATGGAGAGGAGGCAGCTGCGGGGAGACTTGTCCCACCCGCAATGAGATGGGAAGGACTTGGAAGAGGTTCCTCCAGGGAGAGCGTATGGGCTCCAGCACCTTCCCAGGCAGGGCTGGAGGAGCTGATCTGGAACTGCTTTAAGGGGAAGCCAAAAGTTCCTTGGCCTCAGCAGCGGGATTTGCCTCTCTGAGCCCTGTAGCACCTTGCTCAAGCTGTTGGCAGGGCCAGGAGGATGGGACCACCGTTATTGCCAGTGGTTGTGTACGTGGCGTCCTGCCTGGTGCTGGTTAGGGTCTGCCTGCACAGCTCATCTCTACCTGGCCAGATGAGGATGAGGAGGTGACACACTCCCATGGGCACGGCCAAAAGGGCCATCTGCTCCCTCGCCACGATGGTCTAGCACGGCTGTGGTGGAGAGCACAAGTCAAACCTGAGCTCTCCCACAGTTCCTGGTGCCACCATCCGTGCAGTCATGTCCCCAACAACCACCGCTTTAGGTACCGCAGCGCTGGCTTCTGCAGAGCCCTCCGCTCCCCTCCTGCGTCCTTGGGATGCCCAGAGCCGTCGTCACCATGCAACGACTCCCACAGCATCTGATCTGCTTGCCCTTCCCTGCTTCCAGCTCCTCCAGGACCCCGGGACCCACCACCCGCTCCCGGACCACACGTCCGCCGGGATCACACCCATCCCTCGTGCACCGGGGGAGCAGCAATACCCCGTCCCGCTGCCGCTGCGTCCATCCTTACCGATGCCTCCCGTACGGATCTGAGGAGTCTCGGAGCAAATATGGGAGTGACAAAGCAAATCACAACTGATTGCGACAGACGACAGCTCATTACCTGCTGACACTGTTCTGTACATAACCCACCTGTCCCATCGTCTCCTCCTCACTGCGCTTCACATCCTGCTGCCAGGAGCCAGGCGGGACCGAGAAGGTACACGAGAAGTGTTGAGCGAGGACTCGGGCACTGTTACAGGTCCCAGGGGCTCCCGGCTGCACTGGGATGGGTGGGAGCCTGAGCGAGCTGGGAGATGCTGTCCTCGAGGGATGGCCCCAGCCTCTCCGTACCCCAAAGAGCGGAGCCGCTCCCTGCTTTCTTTCCCTCTTATTTCCCCCCATCTAAACCAAAGAAACCACCAGCCCCACAGAAACCTCACCCCACCTTGGCCCAGGTCCCACCCAGCCCCTCCTCGCCCCAAACAGGGCTGGCACTGCACGGAGGCACCGCGGGCTGGATTGAGGGGCTCCTGGCTGGGCAGGGCTGCTCCGACCAGAGCCAGCACCCCCCTGCGACAGCCTTCCCCGAGGCTGAGCCCACCTTCCTCCTCAAACCAAGCCGTGAAGAGGAAGGGTCCTTGAGAGCCAGCCCGTAGCGTGACGGGGACCCTGTGTGAAGAGCGTCCCCCAGACAGCCCCCTCCACCCCAGTGCCCGTCTCTGCCCACTGCAACCTGTCTCATAATGAGAATTTTAACAATCCTGGGTTTCATTTCCACGAGCCTTTCCCCACAATCCCCCCCACACGCCATCCTAGCCAGGGGAGACCCCACAGCACAGCCGGGGTCTGCAGTGAGGGTACTCAGAAATGCCACCGTACCCCAAAACATGGCTCTGCCCCTGCTGTGGCCCACCCCCCCACACCCCCCCCAAGCCAGCTCCAGGCTACTTGTAGTGCCTGGCTGCGGGCCACAGCTCTTCAACCTCTGTTTGCCACGGAGTCTGTGCTGCTTGTACCCACATCGCTTGTGCTAAGGCCAAGGCAAACCGCACACCGTCACCCCGCCGCTGAGCCACGCACCGTGTTAGTGCCATTTCATACAGTAAAGCCGTGTTATATTCTCAGCCGTGTCCCGAGTCCCTGATGGGGAGAGAAATCCCACGCAGCTTGGATTTCTTAGCAAAAAAAAAAAAAGCACCTGCAGCGATTTATTTATCACCCTGATCGGGAAACAGAAAAATTCTTGCCAGTGTTCACGACATAAAACCTGCACCCGGAGCTCAGCCGCCTCCTGGGGCAGGGCAGAGGGGAGGTGTGAGCAGCGAGGGTGCCCCCCCAGGGTGCTCAGCGCCCACCCTGGATGTCGGCCGGCCGGAGCTGCCGCTCGCCCTCGGCCAGGAAGATGCTCATGGCCCGGTGCAGCATGTGAACGCCCAGGCGCCGGCGCCGCTCCGCCGGCCAGCGCGCCGCCACACCGTAGCAGTTGCCCTTCCTCTGGTTGGTGATGGTCTGCAGCCCTGTGGGGAGGGGGTCAGCACCCACAGCCCCGACCCCCTGCTCCCCGTCAGCACCCACACGGGTGGAGGCAGCCCCCTGCCCTGCACGACCACCCATTCCCCGGCAGCTTTTCCCCCACAGATGGGGGTTCAAGGGATTTTTCCCAGGTTCTGTGCTAACAACCACAAACCCCAAAGTCCCTGTGTGCCCCAGCATGGGCTGCATCCCCCCTAACTCCTGCATAGGGCAGGAGACACGGATGCAGGGAGTCAGAGCGGTGGCAGAACCGATGCTGAAGCTGTGGCGGAAGCAAAACCATCTTCCCCCCCGACCCCAGCCTCGCTCACCCAGAGCCTCCACGAGGCAGCCCTCCCGCGTGTAAGCCTCCGCCGGCACGGTGTTCTGGAAGCAGTGCACGGAGATGACGCCCTGCCCGCTCGCCCAGATCTCCAGGATGCGCCGCACCTTGGGACAGCCCTGCAGGACAGCGAACACCGTCACCACGGCCTCAAGCCCCCCACACCCATCACCACGGCCTCGAGACACCCACCCCATCCCATCCCACCTTCCGCGTCCCGGCACGGTGCTGGCTCAGCGCCTCGGCGAGGTGGCAGTACGGCCGGGCGCGCGTCCCCTTGCCCACGTAGAAGATGGCTTTGACGAAGGTGGCGAAGCACTCGGCCGGGCTCATGTGGTGGGAGCGCAGCGGCAGGTTCTGGGTGGTCCTGGGGGTGCAAACCCCCAGATTTGGGGCTTGGCACCTCCCAAGGGTGCCCGCTCGGACCCTCCCAGCGCGAGGGATGCGTGGGGCAGCAGAGTGGCCTTACCTGGGGTCCAGGAGGAGGTAATTGAAGCTGGACTTGACCAACCCTTCCCGCCAGTGCCGGTTTCGGTCAGGGCAGTCAAACTGCTGGGTCAGCACCAGCTCATCCTGGGCACAGTCGGGGACGCGGCCGGTCTGCAGCGCCGCCGCCAGCTCGGGGCTGTGCCCTGGGGTGACCGCGCCGGCATTGGGGAGCACTGTCACCCCCACACCAGCACCACAGGAGACCAGGCAGATGGAAGGGTGGGATCCCCAGGACTCACCTGCCGGCCTCCCCCGGTGTCTCCTGGTCAGCTCCTCCAGCCGCCGCAGGTACAGCCCCCTGGTGAGCTTGGTGACGGGCCCCGGGTCATCCCCCAGCGCCCGCAGCCGCCGGCGTAGACCTTCATCCGAGAGGGGCTGCGGTGGCACCGGGCATCCGTCCTGCACCGCAGTGTCCCCAGGGCTGAGCCGCTCGGTGGGTACCTGCACCTCGTCCTCGAGGTGCTCCCTGGAGCAGCAGGTGCTGCAGCCAGCGGGCGAGAGGTGCACGGCTGGGCTCCCCAGCTCCACCACGGTGCTGCCTGGCTGCCGTGGGGCTGGGAGGCGGCTGAAGCTTCCTTGGGGCCACGAGGGCTGGCGTGTCCCCAAGGCTGTGGGGTCTCGCCCCTCAGACCCTTGAGTATCTGATGGGGAGTCCTGAGGATCCCCAGGGACCAGCAAGACTGTGGGGCTGGAGCTAGGGGAGCCCCAAGCATCTGATGGAGAGGCCTGGGGGTCCCCACGGACCAGTAAGACTGTGGGGCTGGAGCCATGGGAGGTGCTGGCCCCCAGGGGCAAGCTGGGCTGGCTGGGGGCTCTAGGGAGGATCTCGGTGTCATCCAGAGAGCCCGTCCCCTCCCCATCCCCACTGGACACATCCTCGCCCTTCAGGGTGACGCAGTGCCCCGAGGTGGTGGCAGGGTCTCTGGGGACACCCCGGGGTGCTCTCAGCCTGGGGGGCCTCCGGGGCATCTCCAGCGTCTCATCGAAGAGGGAGGAGGAAGAGGAGGCGTTGAGGCGTGCTGCAGAGGCCTGGAGACGGCTCTTGGTCCTGGGGGTGATGTGGCGGTGCCTGGGGGACTCCTGGCCCCGAGGGGTGACATCCCCACTGTTGAGACTGGCTGGGCTGCAAAGGGGTCCTGGCGTGCGAGGTGGGGACCCCTGGAGGCTGCACCCTGGGAGCCGGGCAAGCAGCTCCCCTACCTCACCCCCGTCTGAGCCATCCTCGCAGCGAGCGGCTGCCCTCGAACCCCTCAGAAAATCCTCACCCTGCACTGGCTCCATGTTTGGGGGGCTGGTGGGGGGCAGCTCCCAGGTTGCAGCTTTGGTTGGGGAAGGGGCTTCACCAGCTGCTCTGGGCTGGGGCAAGCAGGACTGCTGAGCACCCAAGCACCCCCCCGGCCTCACTGGGCTCCAGGATCTCCACAGCGGTGACAAAGCACTCGCTGGCACCACTGCTGTCCCCAAGGCTGCTGCAGTCCCGGCCACTGCCCCCCATGCTGAGGGCCGGTGTCCCCCTGTTGGGGACAGCGACGCTCGGCCTCACCCAGCCCGAAGGGGGTCCCTGAGGAACACCGGGATGGTGCTGAGCCACAGCACCCAGGATGTCACCGTCTTCCCCAGTGGAGAGCAGCGTGCTGGAGGCGAGGGGCTGCAGCGGGAGACCTGAGCCCCCAGTGTCTGCCTGGCGCCATGGGGTGAGGCAGGGGATGGCAAGGGACAGGGGCTGTGGGGTACAGCCCTGATAAAGCAGGGGGTCCCCCAAACCACGGCCGCCTCCCAGTTCCTCCAGCTGGGACCTGCGGGTGCTGCTCAGGAGCTCGGTCTCGGGGAGCCCCGAGAAGACGCTGCCTTCGGTGGCATCCTCGGTCAGGAAGGACAGGGAGCGCCTGACCCCCGCCACGTCTGGGGACAGAGACAGGAGTTGGTGCCCGAACCCAACCGGGGGGCTGGATTGGCTCCCCCCAACACCCATCACGGCTGAGGGGGCACCTGGGGGACCTCACCCTCCGCGGGGGACCAGCCCCGGGCGTGCGGCCAGTCCCACGGGACACCCTGCTCCAGCGCCAGCGTAAGGGCTCCTTTCCCATCCTGCGGGGAGGGGATGCTGCTGTCACCACTGCCAGTGGGTGACGGCCCCACCAAGGCCAAGCGGGCACCCGCGGCTCGCCCACCCCACCCAAGGCGCCATCCCCGGCCCCTCTGACCTGGTCTCGGTGCTGGGGGTCCCCCCTTTTCTTCTGCAGGAGCTTGAGGCACCCCAAGAAGTGCAGCGGGATCAGCTCCCCGGTGGACCTGGGCATGGGTGGGCACAGGGCTTCACCCCGAGCCCCCAGCCCGGCTGCTCAGCATCACGGTCACCGGGTGAGGGTCCCGGCTGTCCCCTCGGGGTCACACAAGTGCCACCGGCCGCGCAGCTCTCGGTCTGTGCTCCCCCTCCCCGAGCATCACCCTCCCCCCCCGCCCCGGCTTGGAGCCACGCACTGGGGCACCCAAAGCGGGACCTCACCAGCATGAGGACACCCCCGTGCCCCCTCCCCTGCAATCCCCCCGGGGGGCAGTGCCCGCAGGGGCAGCCCCTAAAAACACACCCACCCCCCCCCCCCCACCAGCTCCGAGTTGCAGCGCAAGCAACGCGCCCCCCCGCCCGGTGTAACGCCGCTATTGCAGAGCCCCCGCCCGCGCACAGCCCCTCCCGCCCCGGGACGATGTGGGACCCCTCCCCTGCCCCGGCGACGCCCCCGGTGTCCGTGTCCCCGTTTCCATCCCCCCCTCCCCCCCGCCACGGCTGCTCACGGCTCGCGCCGCCCCGCGCCGCTCATGCCGCGCACGCGCCCTGCGCCCCGCCCGTTCGAACCCCCCGCGCCGCCGCCCATTGGCTGGCGGGGCGGCCAATAAGAACCGGTCGTGGTAGCCACGCCCATTATCGCCAGATATGGTCATGGGGCGGAGCCGAACCGCTAAGTGCCCCGCCCCCAACCCCACCCTCCAGTGCCTGCACCGGCAGCTCCCAGCACCACACCAGTGCTCCCAGTGCCTGCACCGGCAGCTCCCAGCGCTCCCAGTACCGCACCAGTGCTCCCACTGCCCTGCACCGGCAGCTCCCAGCGCTCCCAGTACCGCACCAGTGCTCCCAGTACCTGCACCAGCAGCTCCCAGCGCTCCCAGTATCGCACCAGTGCTCCCACTGCCCTGCACCGGCAGCTCCCAGCACTCCCAGCACCGCACCAGTGCTCCCAGTGCCCTGCACCGGCAGCTCCCAGCGCTCCCAGTACCGCACCAGCGCTCCCACTGCCCTGCACCGGCAGCTCCCAGCGCTCCCAGAAACGCACCAGCGCTCCCAGTGCCTGCACTGGCAGCTCCCAGCACCACACTAACGCTCCCAGTGCCCTGCACCGGCAGCTCCCAGTAATGCATCAGTGCTCCCGGTACTTTCTTCTAGTGCTTCCCACCACCTCCACCCAGTGCTCTTCACCAGTGCCTCCCAGTAACTGCCCCAGCATCTCTCCACACCCTGCCTCACAGCCGGTGGCCAGAGCCCCAGCGCCACCCCTTGGGCCCAGTGCTGGCAGGCACAACGCCGCTGTCCCCGCAGCCGGGGAGGGGGGAACAGAGAGCTGGGGGGGCAACACCACCACCCCCCAAGCGCAGCAGCAGCACAACACCCGCTGGGGAAAACACATCTCTCTTTCCCCCCTTCCCAAGTAACACCACACGGCTGCCCGTTTCCGGCCACCACCCATTGTCATCGTGTGTATGTGTGTCCCCTGGCCTCAGACGGTGGCCTCGATCTCGGGGGGCTCGTCCTCCTCCAGCAGCCCGTAGGCGGCGTGGGTCTGGAAGGGCCGCTGCAGCGGGTGCGCCAGCAGCTTGGCCATGCAGTTGTGCAGCTCCACGGCCGGCCCCGTCAGCGACACCTCGTACTTGTAGTTGGTGCCTTTGGTGTCCAGACTGCTGAAGAAGGCGTACATCTCCTGGGGAGGGGGGCAGAAAGGCAGAGGGGCAGCGTGGGCAGGGGGAGTCCCTCCTCCCCACCATACCCTGCCCTGCATTTACCTTCCAGCTCGTCTCGTCGTCCTTCTCCTCCAGCCCGTTGTGGATGTAAACCACGTCAAAGAAGAAGTAAGGGCACTGCAGCATCTTCTGCGGGAGAAGCCGGGAACGGTGTCGGGATGGACCACGAGCCCCCAGGGCTCACCCAGAGTGAGGGGGGGAAAAGGGGGAGAGTCAAAACCCACCTTCATGTGCTCCGACATGGAGAACTGGGGCTGGCAGCCCGGGCGGCCAAACACCAGGATGGTCCGGACCACGTAGGGCGGCGGGATGGTCTGTACGTTCTCCGTCACCGGCAGCTCGATCTTCTGCTGGCTGCACCAGGAGGAGGGAAGTGGCTCAAGGACCCCCCCCCACCTTGTTAAAACTTGACGAGAGCTCCAAAGCTCTGGGCTGGTATGGGGAGAGCAGCACCCACCCCACAAGCTGCTTGGGTTAAAGGCTTGTGGAGTTTTTACAGAAAATTTGGAGCCAGGCAGGAGCCCTGACACCCCCCAGCAACCCCCATATCCCACCCCCTGCCCTACTTACATCAGGTTGAAGAGTCCTTCCAGATCTGCAGCCGCAGGTAAGGACTGATGCCGGCACGCAGACCCCTGCCCCACCCCAGCCCCGGCAGCCAGGCTGGCACCGGGACACCCAGGAAGCTCCCACAGAGGGAGGTGATGGAACAGGGTGGGGAGAAAACACCAAGAATATGGGCAGGTCTGGAGCACCCAGCACTAAATCCTGCCCCGAGAGGTTCTGGAGACCCTCCCCCCTTGAACGCTGACACCAGCTCCGTGTGCCAGGGATGCCTGTGAGGCCATGGATCTGCTGCCACCTGCAGGCAATGGACACAAAGGGTCCCCCTGCTCCAGGGACCCCATTTGCAGCTCCCCCATCCCCGCCCCACGGGTGGTGGGATACTGAACGACTTGCAGACGACGGTCTCCAGGTCGTAGAGGCAACTGCAGACCTCGCGGGGGTCCGAGGTGAACCCTGAGAGCTGAGAGGAGCTGTGGTGAGGGGGGGGGAGGAGGTGGGCACGGAGCCACCCCCCCTCTCTGTCCCCCTGTCCCCACTCACCCACGTGGCATCATTGTTCACCACCACCAGCGCGAACTCGTGGCACTTGTCGATCTTGTGCTTCGTCCTCACGAACATCTCGATCATCTTCTGGGAGATGTTCAGCGCGTTCGTCTTGGACCTGCCCCAGGGGCCGGAGCTCAGCGGGGACTGGCATCACCCCGGGGGGGTCCCGGAGCCAGCCCCCAAGACTCACCCGTTAAAGGACTCCAGTTTGGGCAGAGCCATCTCCTCCGCCAGGTCCAGGCAGATGATCTGCAGCAGACAGACGCGGCTGAGCCCCCCGCAGACCCTCACCTCGGCGTCACCCCCCTAAGAAGCCACTCACCACCTTCTCGGGGCAGTTGACCCGCGGAGTCTTGACCTGCACCTCGGTGGGGGGCGCGGGGCCGGGCCAGGCGGTGCCATCGGGGCCGGCCGTGCCCTGCGGGCTGTCGTCGGCGCTGGCCGCCTCGCCCTCACCCTCGCTGCGGTTGCCCACGCTGGCCTGGGCGCTCAGCGCCCGGTCCTCGGCCCCCTCGGGGTTGGAGCGGGTCCGAGGTCGCGGCTCCGTCGCCTTCTCCTCCTCCTCCTCGGCGGCGCTGCCCGGCTCCGACGTGTCCATCCCGCAGCCGCGCTCCATGGCCGCTCCCACAGGCCTGGGCAGCCACGGCGGGTGGATGATGGGGGGGGGGGGGGGGGAAGTCTCAGCGCTGCTGCAGCCCCCCCTGCTCACACCCTACACCCCTTGCCCTATTCCCCTCCCCAACCGCCCTGCTCGCGCACCCCCTGCCCCATGCACCTCCCTGCTCTATGCCCCCCACCCCACACTCTCCCCTGCTCTATGCCCCCCCTGCTCGCATATTCCCAGCCTCATTCACCCCCCTGCTCTATGCCCCCTCCACCCTATGCATCCCCCAGCCTTCTGCACCCCCAGCCCACACTCCCCCCTGCTCTATGCCCCCCTTGCTCACATATCTCCATCCTCACGCAACCCCCCCTCAGCCTCACGCAACCCCCCCCTCAGCCTCACGCAACCCCCCCCTCAGCCTCACGCAACCCCCCCCTCAGCCTCACGCAACCCCCCCCTCAGCCTCACGCAAACCCCCCCCCAGCCTCACGCAAACCCCCCCCCAGCCTCACGCAAACCCCCCCTCAGCCTCACGCAAACCCCCCCCAGCCTCACGCAAACCCCCCCCAGCCTCATGCAACCCCCCCCAGCCTCATGCAAACCCCCCCCAGCCTCAAGCAACCCCCCCCAGCCTCATGCAAACCCCCCCCCAGCCTCATGCAAACCCCCCCCAGCCTCATGCAAACCCCCCCCAGCCTCATGCAACTCCCCCCAGCCTCAAGCAACCCCCCCCAGCCTCAAGCAACCCCCCCCAGCCTCAAGCAACCCCTGCCCCAACCTCAAGCAAACCCCCTCGGCCTCAAGCAACCCCCACCCTATGCACCCCCCAGACCCACACTCCCCCCTTGCTCTACTGCCCCCCCTCCCCGCACACCCCCCTTGCCCCAGGCACCCCCCTGCCCCATGCACACCCCCCCACCTCGTGCAACCCTCGCTCACGTACCCCCTTACCCCCACCCCGGGGGGGGTGCGTGGGGCGAGGGGGGCGGTGGGTACGTGAGCTCCAGCCCCCCCACTCCACGCCCCCCCCACCTCCCCCCGGCTCCGAGGACCCCAACCTCCTCCTTCCCGTTCCCGTTCCCGTTCCCGCCCCCCCGTGCGCCCCCCGCCACCCCCCGCCTCGCGCTCACCCGCCCGCGGCCGCTCTCGCCCCAACCCGGAAGTGACGCCGCGCGGGGGCTGCTGGGATTTGTAGTCCGGCGGGAGGGGTGGGGCGGGGGCGGGGGGCGGGGGGGCGCCCCCGGCACCCCAGACACACCCCCCCCAACACCGCGCACACCAACCCCTGCACCCTCAGCACGCGCACGCACCCCCCTGCGCCCCAAATATCCACGCGCACCCCCCTGCGCCCCAAATGCTCGTGCACAAGCCCTGTACCCCCCCCCCCCCGCACCCCAAATCCTCGTGTTCTGTCCCAGCACCCTCGTGTTGCCCCCCCCGCATCCCCAAGCACCCCTGCAGCCCCTCTTTGTACCCCAAAACCCCCACTCCGGCACCTCAACACCCCCATAGCACCCCTTTGCACCCCAAAGAAAAGCCTGACGAGCACCTCAGCACCCCCCATAGCACCCCTCTGCACCCCAATCCCCCCCACCAGCACCCAAACACCCCCACGCTGCCCGCGGCACCCCCAGGCTGTGCACACCCCGACCCCCCATGCGATGCCCCCCGGCACCCCGAATGCTCACGCACACCCCTGCCCCTCCCTCAGAGTGTTCTGGGTGCCCCCCCCCCCAAAAAAATCCAAGAGGTCCTCCAAGGGGGGGTGTCAAGGGATCCTCCCACGTGGGCACGAGGGAGCGCGGGCGGGCGCGTCGTGGGGGCGAGGGGCCGTGGGGCAGGGTAGGGCAGGGTGGGTGTCGGGGGGCTGAGCCCCCCAGGATGGCTCCGGGCACGGGGCAGCGCAACGGTTAAGCGGAGGAGGCCGCGCCGGGGCTGCCGAGGAAGAGGAAATCTCGGCAGGAACAAGGACGGGGAAAGGCCCAGGGCAGGGGCCGGAACGTGCCGGGAGGTGCCGGTGGGACGAGCCGGGGGTCCGGGCGCTGGCGGGCGCGGGGCAGCGTGGGCAGGAGACGGCCGGGATGGAGAAGGCAAGCGGGGTGTCCCAGGGGATGGGTGTGATCCCACCCGGCCGAGGGTCTCCTCGTGCCCCTCACAGGCATCCCCCGGCCAAAACTCATCCCCACCCGGGCAAATCCCAGCGGGTGTCAGCCCCTCCAGCCCCTGATGCCGGCGGGGGCCAGGCTGGGCAGACACCCCTGCTCCCCGCAGACCCCGCTGGGCGAGGAGGATGAGGAGAAGGAGGAGGAGGAGGATGACGAGGACGTGGTGGGGCACACCAAGGGCATCCTGTGCTACGAGGAGCACATCACCGAGCTGCTGGCGACGACGACTCGGCTGAAACGGAGAGCGGAGCAGCTGCAGCGCCGCACGGGCAGGTACCGGCACACGGCGGCCGTGGGACACGGGGGGCTGTCACCGCCCGGCCCCACCATTGCTGCTCTTCTTCGCCCTGCAGGGAGGATGAGGAGGGCTGGGACATCACTGTCGGCCTCCCCGCTGCCAGCCCGCAGCCTCGGCACCTCGACGGTCTGGAAGGTGGGTGCACCGTGCCATGCCGTGCCGTGCCATGCCGGCTGCTCGCTGCCCCTGTGACCAGACCTTGTCCGCGCTCCCTCTCCCCAGCCCACGGCTCCGACCTCTTTGCGGACCTGCAGCACGCTGTGAGCTCGCTGGAACGCGCCGTCTTCTCCCGGCACCGGCGGGCACCGGCTCAGCCAGTGCCCATCGAAGAGTGGGCGTGGGTGGCCAAGGTGAGCCACGCCGGGCACGGTCAGCCCAGACGCCGAGGGATGGGCACCGGCTGACCAGCGCCGTGTCCCCAGAGCCTGGAGGAGCTGGACCAGCCACCGGGCTGGGTCAGGAGGGCGACACGCCGGGACCTAGAGGAGGGCGTGGGCGAGGGGCTGATGGCAGAGGAGGCAGCGGTGGCGGCGGTGACGGCGAGGAACGCGACGCTGCGGGCGGCCCTGGGGCGCCGGGACGAGGAGCTGAGCCGGGCAACCGCCTCGCTGCGAGGGCTGCAGGGGGAGCGTGACCGGCTGCAGCAGAAGGTGGGTGCCAGGGTTCAGTCCTGAGGGTGCTCCCAGAGCGGCCCCCGGGGCTCAGCACGGTGCTCGGTGCAGGTCCAGGATCTGCGGGATGCTCTGTCCAGGCTGGAGGAGCCGGGGGGCTCTGGCAGCGACACCCCTGAGCTCGGCAGCCCCCCAGAGCAGGGGGAGCCCCAGGTGAGTGTTGTCCAGGACGGGCTGTGGCCACGGCATGGGGTGGGGGGCTCGGCGGGTGGGATCCTGCCCCAACACTGGGCTCTGTCCCCAAAGCAGGACTTGTCCCAGGGCGGCGATGGTGCTCAGCCCCACAGCCCCCTCTCCCCGCAACCCTCGGAGGGCACCAGCCAGGAGCAGGAGGAGCGGCTGCAGCAGCTGCAGGGGTGAGTCGTCGTCCCCACCCACCCTAAGGGCTGCCGAGCCCTCGCCAGCAGGGAAACTGAGGCACGGCGCCGAGTCCCTGCCACCCAGTTAACGGCGGGTGCTGGCAATGCCCAGGAGCCTGGCGAGGCTGCAGGAGGTGAACCGGGAGCTGGTGGCTGCGCTGCAGGACTGCAAGGGCGACGCTGAGCAGCTCAGCATGGTGCTGGGCCAGCACGAGTCACGCAGCACCGCCCTGCGCCTGGCCCTGCGCTGCAGGTGGGGACACGGTGGGGGACACGGTGAGGGGGGGGATGACACAGCCCGTGGTGCCACGCTGAGCCCTTCTCCCTGCAGCGAGCGCTGCGGGGGAGCCTACGCCGACCTACTCAACCTGGTGTGGGCGAAGCTGGGCAGGGAGGAGCAGGATGGTGCCCGTGGTGGTGAGTGCCAGCCCAGGGGGGCTGCGGGGTGCAGTGGGGGCGGTTTTGGGGAGGATGCTGGGGAATTATCCTGGAGGATGCTGAAGGGGTGCATGGGGAATGCAGAGGGGATGTGGGAGGGATGCTGGGGGGTGCAGGGAGGGCGCTGGGGAACCCTGGTCCTCAGCACAGGCTCACGCTGGAGAGAGACACCTCCTCGAAAGCCGCCTGCTGCCTGCCCAGGAGCCACGGGGGAGCAGAGCCCCAGGTCCAGCCCCACGCCGCCGGAGGGGCCGCAGCCCCCGGGCCGAGCAGAGCCAGACAGCCAGGACGAGAGTGGAGACAGCGGGCCCCCCCGGGCTGCAGAGGTACTAGGGGCAGGGCAGGAGGGGACTGAGCTGTCCCCGGGGCATCGTGCCCACCCCGGCCATGCCCTCATCTCCACAGCCCCCCCGACACCCCACGGGATGGAGGAGGGGGCCCTGCGCCAGCGCATCCGCCGGCTGCGCGTGGAGCAGGCGGCCGTGGAGACGTCCCTGCTCGACACCCCGGCACCCAACGGCGCCCACCGCAGCGAGGACGCCCGAGCCCGGGCTGAGCGGGCGCTGCAGGATGCCAGGGCTCTCCTGCCTGGCTGGAGACGACCGGAGAAAGCGGAGCTACTGCAGGACTTGGCGATGCTCAAGGTGAGATTTGGGGGGGGGGTGCTGGGATGCCTTGGTCCCTTCCCGTCTCTCCGTGGGGTCCAGGCTTTGAGCAGAGCAGCTGGGAGGACAGGGAGTGATGCGCAGCAGAAGGGAGCGGAGCCGGGGCGGGGGGCGGTTGGTGCTGTGCCTCAGTTTCCCCAGCCCTGCCAGGAGGCCATGGCTGACCTGAAGACGCAGCTGCAGCTGGTGGAGCGGGAGAAGCGAGGTCTGGAGATGCTGGTGGCCGGGCAGGGGCCGCGGGAGGCTGCGCTGCGCCTGGTGCTCCAGCACCTTGAGCGGGACGGGGGGTCTGGCCGCCCCTCCAGCAGCTCCAGCAGCTCCAGCAGCAGCGAGGAGGTAAGGAAGGCTCAGCATGGAGACCCTCCGTGGGGTTTGGAGGGGTGTCCCCAGGAATGGGACCCATACTCAGCCTCTACAGGATGCCCAAACCAACCGGGTGGGAGCGGCGGTTCCCCGGCACCCTCCAGACCCGGAGAGGACGCGGGAAGAGCTGCTCCGTGCCCTGGCCCGGTAAGACCCCTCGCTGACAAGCTGCAGCCCCTCGCTGACAATCTGCAGCCCCTCGCTGGGGAGCCGTGCCAGCGCCGGGCAGGGAGCTGGACTGGCTGCCATGCGGGTGTCCCCCAGGACGGAGGAGCTGGGTGCTCGGGTGCGGGCCCTCGTGCTGTCCCTGGAGCAGAGCGTCGCCGCCAGCCGCGCGCAGCAAGCGTGGTGCGTCGCCATCACCACAGACTTCTTCCAGGCTCACAGGTGGGCCCCCGCCCCTCAAAAACGCCGTGCATCCCCCACGTGTCCTGGTGGCACAGCCCCACCCCTGCACACCCCAAAAGCAGGATACCTCCCCGTGCACCCCCACTTTGTGGTCCCCACCTCTGTCCCCCAAAACCACAGTCCCTTCTTCCTGCACACCCCGAAAGTCCTTTTTTGCATGCCCCAGAAAAACTGCCCCGTAGTGCACGTCCCCCAAGGTGTGGTCCCTTCCTGTGTGGTCCCCACCCCCCCCAGAACTGTCCCTTCCTGCACACCCCAAAAGCGTGGCCCCGTCTTGCACACCCCGGAAGCGCAGCCCCTCCTTGCACACCCCCGATGCACAGTCCCTTCCTGCACATCCCAAAACCACGGTCCCTCCCCATCCCAATGCACGATCTCTCCTGCCCGTGTGGTTCCCTGGGGGTCCCTCCAAGTCCCCTGGATTCCTTGGGCCCCCCTCAGTCCCTTGATTCCCCTGGGTCCCTTTGTTTCCTGGGGTCCCCTACATGCCCCGTGTCCCGGCGGGATGCTGAGCGTGGCACCGCAGCGCGCTGGCCCTGGCGTACCGCGGTGCCCGGCGCAAGCAGGCGGCGCAGCTTCGGCGGCTGGAGGGGCAGGCGGGGGCCCTGCGCCGGCAGCACGCCCGGCGGGCGCAGGCGCTGGCCCGCAGGCTGCACGCCCTGGAGCAGGGGACGACGGGCAGCGAGACGTGCATCTAGGGTGACCTTGGCATCCTCAAGACCCCCCCCTGCCTCCAGAAGGTGCCTGCTGTATCCCCAGGGAGAATAAACCACTGATGCTCATGGCTTGGCCGGCCCCACCGTGGTTTGGATTTGGGGGGGCTTTGGGTTCAGGCAGCCAGACCCCCAGCTCGGCGCATCCCAGGAACAAAGGCTGCGTGCTGCCCCCCCGCCGCCCCCGCTATCTCCCGGCACAGATGAAGCCATTTCGTTATCCCTGACGTGGGATCAAAGGTGACGGCGGTGGCCGTGGCGGCGGGGCCCATGCATATTCAGGAGGGAAGAGGAGCAGTGACCCCGCGCCGGGGGCATCCTCGCTGCACGGGGAGGGGGGGTCCCAGCAGCGGGGCTGTGCCGGGGGGCTGCCACAGGGAGCAGGGGGGGGCTAAATCCAGCAGCCTGATCCCCAGCACGATGGGCTGTGTGCGGGTCTCCGGTGGGAAGATGCGCAGGGCTGAGGGGCGGGAGGGAAACTGAGGCACGGAGCTATATATAGGGTAAAAGGAGGCTTGTGTCTCCCCGGAGAGATCCTGCAGCGGAGTTCAAGGCTCAGCGGATCAATATCCAGGGCTGTGGTGGTGGAGAGGGCAGAGAGAGGGCTGCAAGGATGCAGAGGTGCAGGGATGCAGCTCTCACCCCCCGAGCTACCCGTACCCTCTGCCCCTACCACCCCACCAGCAGCTGGGACCCATCCGAAACGGGGACAGCCCCATGTCCCTGGAGCCAGCGGGACTGGATCAAAGGAAACTTCCCGGGGGAGCAGCGGTGCCACGAAGCTCAGCCCTGATCCGTGGTGTGGCGGGTGCTGCCGCGTGCCCGGCATGGAGGGACACGTCCCCACACCCCAACATGGGAGTGGGGGGGGCTGTGGGGGCTGCCACCTCCTGTCCCTGCCGGGCTCTGGTGGGTGCCACAGCTTGGCTCGGTCCAGCCTGGCTCGTGGGGGGGTCCCGGGGGGCCGGTGCCATGGAGGGGCTGACCCGCAGGTTGAAGGTCAGGGCTCTGCACTCAGACCCCTTTTCAGATTCAAATGGGGTCCCGGGGGCTTTGTGCGGGGTCAGGCTCCACTGAGAGCGGCATGAAAAGGCCGGGGCGGCCGGGGCGGCTTCGACCCAGGGTGCTGGGAGGAGGGGGAGGACAGGCGGGACCTGCTACTGCCCCCCACCCTGCCTGGAGGGGTCCCCCCCACCATGTCCCGCTGACCCCTGGGCCAGACCAGGTCCCCTCAGGGGCGCTGGTGGGGAAGGGGCCCCCCAAGCTGCTGGAGGGGCTCAGGGCAGACTGAGGGGACCTCAGCTCCCCATTCCTCACCGTCACTGTTCTGCCTCAGTTTCCCCTCTGTGGGCTGTAGCAAACCCCCCCAGCACCCTTGAGTGGGCGAAATGTGGGACTGTACCCCATCCCATCGGGTCCTGGGGGGCTGTGAAACACTGTTACGGGGGTGAAGACAGGGGGGAGAAGCCGAGAGCGATGGGAGCAGAGAAGGTGGGGAGACAGAGGGCCCCCCACCCTGGGAGGGATCCGGTCGTGCCTGGGTGGGGCCCCCGGGATCCGATATCCCGGGAAAATGCGGGGTGGGGAGCGGCCCTCTGCGGCAGGCATGGGGGTGGCACGGGGGTCCGGTGTCCCTCAGCATCTCTGCAGGGCTGGGGGGGGAACCGCCTCGCCGTGGGGCAGCCATGGGGTGAGCGGGTGTGGGGCAGCCCTGCCCAGGGAGCTGCAGCACAACCGGCCTCGACCTCCCTCCCTTTGTCCTTCGTGCTGCTGCGATCCGGCACGCCGAGGTCACGCATTCCAGGCGGGAAGATCGGGACCCCCCCACTTCGGCCATGGGTGTCCCTTTGCCACCCCCCACCAGCACCAGAGCAGCTCGTGCCTGCTCCATGGCTCAAAATCAGAGGATTGACCTAAAACCCCTTATTTCTGCCCACCCGTATCGGGGTGCAGGTCCCCCGCTGGGGGTACGCTGGGGGGGACAGACGGACAAACGGCCGCCGGCGTCTCCCACGCAGGGAGAGGGCACGGCTGCCCGCGGGCCAGAGCGGTGCTCACGGGGACACCGGTAACCAGGTCAGGGCTGGGGGCACCGGTACCCATCCCTTCGCGGGTGCCAGCACCCAGCTCTCCGGCAACACAGCCGTGACCCCAGCCGTGCCCCGGCTCATTTTGGCAAGGGTTGCTCAATCGTCCTCCAAGCCCAACGGCTGCGGAAGGACACCAAGCCCGGAAAACTCCTGGATCCCCGGTGGGCGCCTCTGCCGTGCCGGACCCTTCCCGGGGGCGTCGAGGCGGCACGAAACGCGCCGGCAGCTCCCGGGGAGGGGGACGACCCTTTTGTGCAGCGGAGTCAGCGGAGCAGCGCGAGGAAGGAGGAATTCCTCCGGAGATCAAACGCCTTCGCCAACTGGACACCGACGTCAAAACAAACCCGGCTCCCACCGCGGGGCCGGGAGCCGCGCAGGGGAGAAGATCCAATTTCCTCCTTTGTTCCTGGATTATTATTTTTTGCAGGGGGCGAGGAGGCGGGGGAGCGGCAGGGAAAGGGCCATAAATCACGGCCTGCCAGAAGAGAAAGGAGAAGCGGGGCTGGCTGCAGGTGGGGGTGACCCCCCCCTACCCCAGCAGGGATCCCCCAGAGCCCCTTGCCAGCCGGCTCTGCTGGGTGTTGCTCTCCGACCTCCAGGCACCCCGGCGTGGCTGCGGGAGCAGGTACCCGATGAGCAGAGAGGGGAGGAAATGGAGGATTTATTTATGGTTGAGGCTAGAATCTGTCCACTTCTGCCGCGCCCTGGCTCCGGGTTCAGCGCGTTGCTGGTGATTTTTATACCCAGCCTGTTTTCCTTCGTTTTTGCTTTCACCCCAATGGATGCTTTAAGCGTCCCGAGGCCCTGGCGCGTGGGTTGGGAACGCCAAGGACGGCGGCATGAGGTCATGTGAACTCTATTTCTCATTTAAACTGTATTTCTTTCCCTTAAGGGGTTGGACTAAATGATCCTCGAGGTCCCTCCCAAAGGGCCACGAAGGTCCCTGTGGCATCGGCATCACCGCCCTCTCTGCTCGGCATCAGCATCCTCAAACGGCGTGGGGTCACCCTGGGGGGGACAGGGATCTAAGGGGGACACTCAGCCCACCCACGCCCCAGCTCCACGCCCTGCCCGCTGCACTTTGTCCCCCCCAAATCAAGGTGAAAGGCACTGCCGGGAGACACGGAGGCTGCTGCGGCGTGGCCAGGAGGAGAGTTTGGCCCCCGGGTGAAAGGCGAGGGCAGGGCGATGCCACCGGGCTGCTCCCGGGTCAAGCACCTTTCCGCAGAGTTTATTCCTTCGTTAACGATTAACGGGGTGGCAGCAGGCGGGCGCTCAGCACCCGCACCCCAGCCCACCCCTCCTCGTGGGGCCGCCCGAGGAGCTCTGACGGCTCGAGCAACCACATCCCAAACGGATTTTTGTCCAGATCCCGACTGCATCCAGCTCATCACCCCACCCCGGGGGTGAGGGACCACGGGAGCACCCCAAGACACAGCCTCCCCCCCCGGCCCTCGCACCCCACAAGAGACGGGGCGCCGTGGCCTCGTGCCACTCCCGGTCATTCATCCCGCCGGGGATGTCGGCGGGAGGCGAGCACCGGCGATGGGGGCTCGGCATCCTCCCCGCCGCGGCCCCGCGTGGCGTCACGCCGTTACCGGGACGTGGCAGCCGCGGTTTGGTCCCCGAGGGTGGCGAATCTGCCCGGGGGGGGGGGGCACCGCGGCAGCCCCATAAGTCTCTCGCCGGGGGCCGTAACCGCAGCCCCCGACGCGCCACGGCCCTGCCCGCCGGATTCCCGGGGGGGAAGGGCTCCGGTCCCCAAAATGCATCGTCCGGGGGGGGCCACCTCCAGTAGCCAACCCCCTCCCCGCCCCGCTCCATCGCGAGGCCACGGCATCGCCCTGCCCGCCCCGCGCCCCGCAGCCGGTACCACCGGCCCACGGAGCCCGCCCAGCCCCGGGTACCGACTGCGGCGCGGCGGGGCGCGGGGGGGGTTCGGGGGGGGCGGCCCGGCGCGGGGGCCGGGGCCGGGGCAGGACCCGGCGGGCGGCGAGCGGAAGGGGAGGAGGACGGGGAGGAGCATCCAGGGCGGCCACCGCGGCAGCGGCTGAACTTTGCTCTTTCACGGGAGGCGGGGAGAGCCCCGGGGCTCGGCGGAGCGGGTCCCGCCGGACCCGGACCGGGCTGCATGCAGCGGCGGCGGCGGCGGGGCCCGTAGGGGCGAGGGCGGGCCGGGGCAGCGCCGCCGCCTCCTCCTTCTCCTCCTCCTTCTCCTCCTTCCCTGCCGGTGCCGCGGAGCGGAGGAGCCACCGGGGGCGGGCAGCGGCGGCGGCCCCCGCATGCGGCCGAGCCCCGGGGCGGCCGCCGCGCCCCGCGGGGGGATGCTCCGCGCCGCGCCCCGCTCCCGCCGCCGCAAAGTTTCCGCGGGGCCCCCCCGTTAAACGGGGAGGGAGGGAGATTTGGGGGGGAGGGGGAAGCCCTTGGGATAGGAGAAGGTGGTGGTGGGGAGGTGTGCGTGGAACAAACAAACAAACCAAAAAAAAAAAAAGAAAAAAAGCAAACCATAAAAATCCCAAACCGGCCGCCACCCCCTTAAAAACTTGCTCAACTCGTTCCGGGAGGCGCCGGGCGCCGCGCACCGGGCGCCGCTCCATGCGGCGGCGGGGCCGGTGCTGAGCCCCGGGGGCCGCGGAGCCATGGCCATGGTGGCCGGCGGCTGGGGCGAGCCCAACGGCGGCGGCGGCGGCGGGGAGGAGGCGGCGTCCCCGACGGGCGGCGGCAGCGACGCGGAGCACGGCGAGGAGGAACGGGCCGGGGCGCCGGTGGACTGCGTGGTGTGCGGGGACAAGTCCAGCGGGAAACACTACGGGGTCTTCACCTGCGAGGGCTGCAAGAGCTTCTTCAAGCGCAGCATCCGCAGGAACCTCAGCTACACCTGCAGGTAGGGGCTGGGGGATCGGCGGGGGGGGGGTGAGGGTGGCTCGGGGGGCGTCCAGACCCCGGCCCCGTTGCATCTCTAAGGGTGGCCCCCGGTGCGGTTCTGCAGTGGCCCCCGGGAGCTCCGCGCTGGCCCCTCTGCAGCATTAACGGGGGGGCCCCGATGCGGCTGCACGCTGGGCCCCCGGTGCGGCGTGGGGTCCCTTGGTGCGGCACGGGATCCCCCGGTACGACGTGGGGTCCCTCGGTGTAACGCGAGATCCCTCCGTGCTCCGCAAAGCCCCTCTGCCCGGTGCACCCCCAGCCCCGGGGAGGCGGGGGGAGATGGATAACTCGTCCCCGGGGCCGTGGGGCGCAGGCGGGGGCCGTGTCCTCGTCATCGCCCGGCTCTGCTCCGGCATTAATTGCCGTTCCAGGCTAATGCCCGAAAACCCGCTGCGGTCGTGAGTCACTTCTGTCACGGCCGCTCTATACCCGGAGAAATCGCCGGTGCGGCAGCCGGTATCGTTTTAACCGGCGGTGTCAGCAGCCCCGGGGTGAGGGGCTGCAGCCCCCCCGCCCCTCCCCGCAGCAGATCCAGGCCTGCCGGCAGGACCACGATACAACCCCTGCGAAGTTTGGAGCTGCAAATAACTCTGGAGTTTCTGTTGGGCTCGAAAGGAGCACCGGGCTGGCTGGCACGTGTGGGGGACCCCCGGCTCCCAGAAGTAGGGGAGACCCCCAGCTCCGAGCTCTTCCCGGGGTGTAGGGGGGATACGTGTGGACAGGAGCTTGCTCATAGAGCTGCATCTGCGTTGCAAGCGATTCCAGCAGCATTCGCTAAGCCAGAGCGGGTGCTGGCACCCACATCCCGGCCGTGGGCACCCCACAGCCAGGCCGGGAGCAGGGCACTTCACCTCCGTACCCTGTTTTCTCCCCGCCCGAGGAAGAGGGGGGCGGCTGCTTCGAGCTTCGTCTCTTGGCGCCGAGAGGCAGCGGGAAGGGGCAGCTCTGCTTCTGCAGCGGGAACCATCTCCGAGCCGCCTTGCTCTCGTTTGGGCGGCCTAGATTCGTCCTCCCCCGTGCGCAGCATCTCCTCTCCCGGCAGCTCCCGGCACCGGCGCTGCCGGGTCCTGGCTGACGTCAGCCGAGTCGCTTGGTGGCCGTGGCGTGGGGCCCCGGAGCCGGCGGCGTGGGGCAGGATTCGCTTTCCCGTCGCCCCTGGTCCAGCAGCATCCGTCATCCCCATCATCGCTCACCGTGGATGCAGCGTGTTGCGGATGCAGGGCGAGCCTCCCCCGGCCCTGCCTCAGTTTCCCCATCCGATCGGCAGGATCCCATCGGCACACCGCGCTGCTCGGGGTTTAATGGTTTGGAGATGAGGAGATGGATTTTTGAGAAATTCCGGTTTCCCCGGAACAAAGGAGAGGCCAAACCTGGGCTCCCCGGGAGAGGGACGGACTCTGCAGCCTGGATGCCGCGGGGCTGATGGAGGGGCTGTGAGCATCGCAGATTTTATCCTGAGCTTGTCACTGATATCAGAGCACCCACTTCAGGTGTTTTGTTGTTCCCCCCGCCCTGCCCTGGGGGAAGCGATTCGGTGTGATAGAAGAAAGGTTGGTTTTCCAAGTAGGGAGTAAAGTGTCAGAGGGGCCGGGAACAATGCTCCCCCGGCAGCCCTGGCATCTGCTTTGTTCAAGGAGTCAAAAGCAGCACCAAGCCAAGATTGCTCTAATTTGAATATTAAAAGTGAGTTGGATTCAGTTTAGTTCTTGCACTAAATAATTACATGTTCTAATTACATAATTAGCACAGTATACGCCTTTTGTATTCTCACAGTTTCCCAGGTCGCTTGCAGCCTATCGGTTGGGAAACTTGCTACAGAGGAGCTGAGTTGATTTGGGGCTTTGCCTGGTGCTGGCGACCGTGCCCCGAGGCCACGGTGAGGGTCAGCCGGGCCCTCGCCCAGAGGTTTTGCCCGGGAGCTTCTGCCCCTCGCCGCGGTGCCGGGGCGCCTTGATGAAGATGTAATCTGACGTTTTGATTAGCTATCGCTTCTCCGCTGGAATAACTTTTTATCAGCAACACGTTTTAAACGGTGCGAGGCGCAGCGGTGATGTTCGGGGTGAATTAATTCCGGTTTGAGCGCGGTGGGAATCCCTGCCTGTCACGCCTCTGGAGTCGTGTAGGGATGAGGAGATTCATGTCAGGATTCCCAGACAGAGCCGAGCTGCTGCCGGATGCCGGCGCTCTCCCGGCTGCTGCTTTAAATGCCTTAATTTATCACTCTTTTGCCCATAATCCCCTTTTCCTCCTCGTTTGCCACCACAGCCTTGAGGTGGGACACATGCATCCGGCGTCACCCGTGTCCTGCCACATCTCTCAGCCGTGTGGGGACCATGAGCGCAAGTGGCCCCGGAGAATTGGGGCTGGGGGAGTTCGGACACCAGCGATACCATTCAGGAATGTTCCTGGCAGCCTGGTGCTGCCCGCGGTGCCGCAGGAGCTGAGCTCGGCGCTGGCTTTGGCACTGGCCGAGGCGGGTGGGCATGACCCCCCGGCAGGCTCTGAGTTGGCTCAAGGTTGGGGGGGAAGCATCCCTCCAGCCGGTGCAGACCCCATGTTCGGGGCTGGGTTTTGCTTTGCCACGCCGGCGGGGTCCGGTCGAGGCCAAACCGGAGCAGGGAGGCCGCGGGGCCGTGCCACCGCCGTGGGGGATGCAGGCAAAGCGCTGAAATAGTTGAAATTCCACAAAATTCCTCACGTGTCTGGCGGCGAGGCCGAGGGCTGCTCCGCCGCTTCCCCCTCACGAGCCAGGGAGCTTCTACGTGTCCCCGAGGGGTGGGAGCTCCACGTCACGGGGGTCTCTCCAGCTTTCCTACAGCCCCAGGCATCACCGACGACGCCAACCGGCAGCCCCCGCGGTTGGAAATCGCCGTTTCCATAGCATCGGTGTGCCAGGGCCGGCGTGGCACAGCCACAGCCTTGCCCGAGGGCGGTGGGGAGGTGGGTGGCGGAGCATCTCGGTGGGGTAGGGTTAGGGGAAACCTTCCCCCTCCTCCAAGCGGCGTCACGTCCCCGGCACCTCGTCTCGCCCGCAGGTCCAACCGCGACTGCCAGATCGACCAGCACCACCGCAACCAATGCCAGTACTGCCGCCTCAAGAAGTGCTTCCGCGTGGGCATGAGGAAGGAAGGTAACGGTGCCGCGGGGATGGGGGCTGTTCCTGAGGGGTCCCGGTGAACCCCACTGCTCCCGGTGCTGCCGGGCACTCTCCCACCTCACCGGGAGCCCCTTTTTGTATCAAAACCTCCTGTTTGCTCCTTGTTTTTTTTGTTGGGTTGCTGGTGTTTTTTTTTTTAACCTTCTCACATCACCCCTGGTGCCAGCAGTGCAGGTGGTGTTTGTTTGGAAAAGCCAGAGCCTTGAGCTGATAAGGTGACACACCTCGAACCGGCAGGGCCCCGGTGCCCCAGGCGCGGTGGAGGTCAGCCGGGACGTGCTCGCGGCACCGCCGGAGCCGTACAAATCCCCCGACCACATTCTGCTCACTCCCTGGGGGCGCAAACCCCAAATTCTTTGCAGGCTGCTGCAGATCCTATGGTTTAGCCCCAAAATCTCAAATCCCCACAGCGGGACGGCTGCTCAGCGGCGGGTGGCGTTGATGCGAGGAGCAAGGGGGGGGTTGGAAGGATACTGGAAGCAGGACAGTTAATTCCCTGCTTTCCAGAGGAGTCGAGATGGCATTATTGCCACTTAGCATGATTTAGAGCTCTCATTTAAGTGGCTCATGAACAGCCCATAAATTAATTACTAGGGACTGAGCAAATAGTGGGCGCTAATGGGAGAGGGTGGGGTGGGGGGAGCTGAAAAATGTCTCTCCCTGAATGCAATTAGAAGGGGCAGCGCCCCAGGGTTAACGACACTTCCAAGATGGACGTTTTATTTGCAAATAAATGATTGCCATCACGCGATGACCTTGGCTAGCAATCGCCCTGCTCTGCTGCAGCTGGCGTGACACAGCGGGGAGGGGGCCGCGATGCCGGCGGGGCACCCGGTCTGGCACGGCGCGACCGGGTCCTCGCCAGGGAGGAGGTGGCACGGCTGCTGTCCCAGCCCGGCTGCTGGTCGGAGGCCGTGGCCAAGCCGCGGTGAATCACCGTGATGCTCAAGAGATTAGCGTAGCTCTGGCGAGGCAGGTCGCCGGCGGGCGCAGCGGGTGGCACGCACCACCTCCCTCTCCCCGAGCGCCTGAAAGCCGCCAGTTGTCCCTCGAGGTGGCAGGATGCGGCCGTGCCGGGGATGCCGGGATGCTGGGCGGGGCGGTGGGAGCATCCTCGCCCTGCGTGGGGCAGAGAGAGCCGCCGGGATGGGGGATGCAGCGGGATGCAGAAGCAAGCAGACGCCTTCCTCTCTTCCCCCCAAACAGCCGTGCAGCGGGGCCGGATCCCCCCAACCCACTCCAGCACCAGCCCCAACACCATGCCCAGCGGGGAATACTTCAACGGGCAGCCAGTGTCGGAGCTGATCTCGCAGCTGCTGCGGGCTGAGCCCTACCCCGCCGCCCGCTACGGCTCGCAGTACGCGCAGCAGGGCAGCGTCATGGGCATCGACAACATCTGCGAGCTGGCCGCCCGCCTCCTCTTCAGCACGGTGGAGTGGGCCCGCAACATCCCCTTCTTCCCCGAGCTGCCCGTCTCCGACCAGGTCGCCCTGCTGCGGCTCAGCTGGAGCGAGCTCTTCGTCCTCAACGCGGCGCAGTCGGCGCTGCCGCTGCACATGGCCCCGCTCCTGGCCGCCGCCGGCTTCCACGCCTCCCCCATGTCGGCCGACCGCGTCGTCTCCTTCATGGACCAGATCCGCATCTTCCAGGACCAGGTGGAGAAGCTCAACCGGCTCCAGGTGGACTCGGCCGAGTACAGCTGCCTCAAAGCCATCGCGCTCTTCACGCCGGGTAGGTCGGTCCTGCTGCCGGCCTTGGTCCCCACGGGGCCATCAGCACTTGGGGAGCATCTCCCCCTCCACACCCCGCTGTTTCCCTGAGGGTTTGAGGGGCTGGAGAGCATCGCGTGGCTTTTTGGGGGAGGTGGCAGAGAGTCCTCGTGCCCTGGAGTTTGGTTCGCAGCGTCCTGGCTTGGTGCAGGGATGCGATTCCCCAGAACAACGGGCACAAGACCTGGAGGGGCACAAATACCCTTTGTGCGCGGGGTAGGGGGGAGTCTTGGGGTGCCCCATCCCTCAGTCTCATGTCACAGAGGTGCCCGGTCCCTCCTGACTGGGACCTGCTGGCTGCGTCCCCTCATTTGGTGAGGAGAGGGGCTGGTAGGGGCTCGCTGGGGATATCGCAAGTCTGACCGCTAACCCTTCTCCATCCCACCCCTCTCGCAGACGCCTGCGGCCTCTCGGACCCGGCGCACGTGGAGAGCTTGCAGGAGAAGGCGCAGGTGGCTCTCACCGAGTACGTGCGGGCGCAGTACCCCTCGCAGCCCCAGCGCTTCGGGCGGCTCCTGCTGCGGCTGCCGGCGCTGCGGGCCGTGCCGGCCGCCCTCATCTCCCAGCTCTTCTTCATGAGGCTGGTGGGGAAGACGCCCATCGAGACACTAATCAGGGACATGCTGCTGTCCGGGAGCACCTTCAACTGGCCCTACGGGACGGGGCAGTAGGGGACAGAACCTCTCCCCCAACCCCGGCGGAGAACCCCCCGGCAGCCGGACTCGGATTCCTCCCAGCGCCCCGACACGGTGCCGTCCCCCCACCAGCTCCCACCACGGCGTTGTGCTCCTCACCACGAAGGTACTGGATGTGCAGCCGCTGTTGGACACCGAACTCTTCTGTACCCCTCAAAAACGGAGCTTCCCGCCCCCCCCGGGGACCTCAGAGCATCCCCGGGGCCGGTCCCGGTGTTGGAGCTGGGCTGGAGCCTGGGGAGGGGGATGCCCCCTCCTCAAATCTGAATTTCAGATGGCAGCAGGCTCGGACAAGGACCGATGAGAGGCTGCAGGCTCTGGTATGGGGGGTCCCAGCTCCTCAGCATCTTCTGAGGGGTCCTGCTGCGGGAACCTCTGCCTGCCCCCTCCCCAGCAATTGTGGAAAAAGGGTCATTTAAAGCCCCTTCGTGACCTGCCCCCACCCAGCCTCAAGGACTGAAGCGCAGCCCCTTTTTGGGGACCGGGTTTGTCCCTGCCTGGTCCCAGCACCGCCCCCCTTGCACTTTCCACTGAAGCATCTCCACGGCCGGGGCATGGGGAGGGGTTCACAGGAGGGGTTTGGGGGGGGGTCACAGGAGGGGGATGCTGGGGAGGAGAGGGGCTGACCAGGACCACGCAGGGTGCAAACCAAAAGGGTCCTTTTTTTCTTTTTTTTTTTGGGTGCTACACAGCACCCAGCATCCAGCCCTTCTCCCCCCAGATCCAACCCCCCACCCCCAAACAGGGGGAGATGGGCGCCAGCATCCCCCTCCCCACCCTTGCTGTGTTCCTGTGCCTCAATATTTCTTTTGTTTTAAGAAAGGAGACATTGGGGGGGAACCAAAATCAGGCTGGAAGGGGCATCTGGAGGTGGGACGGGGTCAGAGCCACCTTGGAGGGATGGGGGACACCCCCGCTCCCCATCCCCTCCCCGGTTCCTGCTTCTCAGGGGTATCCGCGGTGCAAACAGACGGAGGCAGGATTAGCCGGGGATTTGTCATTTAGATTGATTCACTGAAAATATAATCCTTGTTCAATGATACTAAACAAATTAACTGAAGTCAATAAAAAGATGTTTCTTACAACGCCGGGGATCTGCTGCGAAAGGGGAAGGGGGCTTTATCCTACCCGGGGGGGGTAAGGCAGCCCCCCCAAAATTAAGCCCCTAAAATGGGACGAGGTTTGGAAACTCTGGGGGTTGGGGGGGGGGGGGGCTCTTGTGTGATGTTCTTCAACGCAGAGGGCCCTCAGGAATTGATCCCAGGCACGGCCCCTTTCACACCGGCACTGATTTAAAATCAATAGATACAGTTCATTTATTAAAAAAAAAATAATATATATATATATATATCACACAGTTTTCAGCCAGTTCCTTATAAAATACAGGGCTGCTCCCCAAAGGGCAGCCCTGGGGGCTCAGGGGCACCCCGAGGGACAACCCTGCCGGCACCGCGGCAACATTTTGGTACCTCAGCCCTGGGGACCCTCCCCAAACATATTTACAGCAGCGGGAAGGGACCCCCAGCCCCCAGCTGGGGAGTGAGAAGGCACAAAGGGGGCACACGTGGAGGGGGGGGCTCACCCCAGCACCCTCTTCCAGCCCCACCACCTTGGCACCAGCATCCTGGGGTGGCTTTGAATGGTGGTTGTTTTTTTTTTTTTATACAAACCAAGGTACAAAACGCACCAAAGTCTTTGGTGAGAGGGGGAACGAGGAGCCCCTCGTGCCCATCCTGCTTGGGGGGGCGGTGGGGGCAGGCAGAGGTTACCCCCGCACCTTGTCGTAGTCGCTCACCATCCTCTTGATGTGGAAGAGTTTGTTGCGCAGGGTTTTGGTCTCCAGCTTCTTGGTCTGGTAGTCGGGGCTCTGAAAGGCAGCGCAGCAGCCGCCTCAGCCGCGGGGAGGGGGCTGCAGCCTCGGCGGGGCGGGGCGGGGGGCCCACGCTTTCCACCCCTACCTCCCCCACCAGTTGCATCGCCCCAGCCCAGCCCCCCTCTGGCTGGAAACAGAGACCGGCCCCGCTCCGCACTCACCCGCTTCAGGTCCTTCAGCCTGTTGTACTCCTCTGCGACGTCCTGCCAAAAGAATCGGTGAGGGGGTGGGTCACAACCAGCGGGGGGCCACGACGGTGGGTGCTCCACATGAGTAGGGACCTGCACCCCGCAGCATCCCTGACGCCCCGCAGTGTCCCCAAGACCCTGCAGCACCCTGAAGCCCCACAGCATCCATCCCAGATAGTCCACGGCATCCTGGATTCTCTACAACATCCATCCCAGAAGCTCCACAGCATCCCAAGACCCCACAGCCTCCATCCCAGAAGCTCCACTGCATCCCAAGACCCCACAGCCTCCATCCCAGAAGCTCCACAGCATCCCAAGACCCCACAGCCTCCACCCCAGGAGCTCCACAGCATCCCAAGACCCCACAACATCCATCCCAGAAGCTCCACAACATCCCAAGACCCCACAACATCCATCCCAAAAGCTCCACAGCATCCCAAGACCCCAAAACATCCATCCCAGAAGCTCCACAGCATCCCAAGACCCCACAGCCTCCATCCCAGGAGCTCCACAGCATCCCAAGACCCCACAACATCCATCCCAAAAGCTCCACAGCATCCCAAGACCCCAAAACATCCATCCCAGAAGCTCCACAGCATCCCAAGACCCCACAGCCTCCATCCCCGATGCCCCGGTGACACCCCCTGCATCCTCTCCGTCATGCTCTGACCTGGTACTGGGGACTGTCCTCGGAGATGCTGTCGAGCTGTTTGCTGAGCTGGTTGAGGCGGTCGTTGACGCCGTCCATCTCGGCGCAGAGCTGCTTGTAGCGCTTCAGGTCCGTGTCAAACTCCTGCTTGTACCTCTGGCGGGCGCCATCCGAGGTGATGGGGGGGTACAGGCTGCGGGAGAGAGGCAGGGTCAGGCCCCAGAGGGGTGGCTGGGGGTCGGGGCGTGCTCCCAGGGGATCTCGTCTCGTCACCTGGCCCACTGGTCCTGGTCCCGCTCGTCGCCGGACTCCACGGCCGTGGTGTAATCGGTCTCGTATTGGGACTCGTCCAGCTCAGGGTTGCGGCGGCGGCGGCGGCCGCGGCGGGCGGAGGGTTTGCTGGGCTGCTCCCGCCCCTTCTCCTCCGCCGGGCTGGTGCTGAGCGCCCGGTCCGGCTGGTCACTGCGAGGGACACGGGGACGTCAGCCAGGTCGGCACGGGTGCCCGGGGTCCCCTCCCAGAGCCCTTCCAGCCCCCGCCCGGCCACTCACCCCCGGCTGCTGTAGGTCCCGGAGGGGTAGTAGCCGTTCTGGGGGGGGTAGCTGTAGGAGGGGGGGCTGTACGGCGGCGCCGCAATGGGGCTCGTCGGCTTCTCCGAGTAGGCGAGCGTGGCCGTCTCGTCCTGCACGCTGGCCCCGTCGGCCACGTTCTTCACCTGCAGCAGGGAGAGGTGGCTCAGCCACGGTGGGGACACCCGTGTCCGTCCCACGGCACCGTGAAGACACCCCAGAGTGGCCGCAGCAAGTCCCACCCAGGGTCCCGGCAAGGGATGGGGGGGGACGAGCCCCTGGGAGAGCTGCAGTGGGGTGTCCTGCAGGGTTATGGGGAGCTGGGGGGGGTTTCGGGGCTGGCGGAGCCCCCACGGGTGGGCAGAGCAGCGTTTGGGGAGGGGGGAGGCTGCAGGACATGCCCACAGCCCCCAGTGCCACAGCAGAGGCGTCGTATTGGGAGAGGAGGGGTCCTGGCACCCGCTCTGCACCCCCACGCTTTGCTCGCCCCCCACCCTCGGACCCTCACGGCCGCCCCGATCCGGCTGAGGTGCCTCCAGGAGGACGCGGGACGTCCGTCTGTCCCTCCCCCCTTTCCTTCCTGGCCTTTGTGGGTTGTTTGTGCCGGAAGCCGGTCCCTGCCCGGGACGGTGGCCCTGGGGACCTCCGGACGGTGAAGCTGCTTCCTCCAGCACTTTCCCCCCATGGAGATTAACGAAGACGCCGTTAATTGAAGGCTCGGGGCCACCAGGTGAGGTGGCTGCCGGCGTGGGGACAGCCACGTCCTCGTGGAGTGCCGGGTTGGAGGCAGCAGCTCACGCCTGCTCGAAGGTCACCCCTTTATCTCCGTCCTGACCATAAACAGGGAACAAGACGTCCCGGGAGGGTTTCACACCCCGATACTGAACGTGTCACCGGTGGGTGTCCCCACCCCACTGGGATGGTGGCACCCGGCAGAGCGGGGACCCCCCAAAAGGGGCAGGTGAAGGGGAGAGGGGGGAGCCCCGGGTGCTGCCCCCGAGCCAGCCGGATCCCCAGCGGGCCAGGAAATGCTTAACAAGGGAGGGACATTTAACGAAAATAAATAAAGCAGAACAAAGGTATTTCTGCAAAATGAAAAATAAATATTAGAGCTACACACAGAGGGAGGCGTGGGGACGCTGGCGCAGAGCGGAGCCGGGACCAACTGCTGTGCTCGACTCGGGGATTGCATTGAAGGGATAAACGTGATAAACCCAGTGCCTGAGCCCCTCGGGGCTGGGGACAGTGACAGGGACGCAGCCATGGAGGGACCCGGCAGCCCCTCTTTGGCTGGGACACAGCAGCACCCCAAGAGCCGTGCTCCGGGGCAGGGGTGGGTTTTAAAGGTTCCTTTCCCATGGAGAATTCTGCAGAATTCTCTCGCTGAGACACGGGCTCAGGGAGCTGCAGAGCAAAGGGACAGGACAGGCCAGGCGGGTGTCCCCAGCACCCCCCACCCAAGGGACACGGGGCTCATTCGAAGCCCGAACGGTGCCGGTTCGGCCGTGGCAAAGCCTCCGGCTTCCTCCGCAGCAGCGGGGATGGCGTGACCCCGGGCAGCCGAGTTAATCATTGCCAAGACCGAAACCAAACGGTGTCGTCGGGCAGCGCCACCCGGCCAGCGTCCCCGAGCGTGGGGCGAGCAAAGGGGCGAGGGCTGGGAGCCTCGGCACGGAGCTCCTGGCACCCGGCCCATCAGATCCCACCCTGTTTGTCTTTCAGGGAGGTTTTTTTAGAGACAAGCTCGCCCAGCTCAGGCAACCCTGCGCAAAAGCCTCGTGGTGCTGCGGCACGGTACCAGGCTGGGGGGAAAAAAAAAAAAAAAAAAAAAAAGGAAAAAAAACACAGTGCCAAAACGGGGCGATGGGGAAGGGACCCGGCACAGCGTCGCACCGGCGGCGATAATGCCACACCCCGGGGAGCTGTGGTGTGCAAACACACCAGGACTTGGCACCGCGACGGGGAGAAAGAGGCTCCTGACACAAAGCCCTGGTGCTGGGGGGAGCCTCGGGGTCCCCACGTAGCCACTCCGCTTGCCCCGGCACGTCCCAACCCAGCACTGCCTTGGGGTGGCGGGGAGGATGCTCAGGGGGAGACGGGACAAGGACCCACCCAGGACCAAGCCCCCCAGCCCGTGCGTGGACTCACCCACTCCTCCACGTTGGGACCCTCCTGGACCACCGGTACCTTGTCCCAGTAGATGTTGGGTTTCCCGTACTTCCAGATCTTGTTCCGCGTCTTGTGGGCGAAGAAGCAGATGACGCAGAGCAGGATGACGATGAGAAACCCACAGACGATGGCCACGGCCTGGGGGGGCAGAGCGAGGGGGCTCTCAGGGTCTGGCGGGACTGCAAAGACCCCGTTCTGGGGGTCCGGGTACCCCACACCTCCCTGGGCTGAACGGGAATTGCTCCGTGATCCCCAAATCCTCCCAGCTGGAACCGCCATGCCCGGGATGGAGCCCATCAGAGACCTGAGAACTTTTGAGGCCAGCTCAAGCAATGTGGAGGGGACTGTTGATTTTCCCACAGGGGCTCAAGGCACCCTCCAGCATCTCCGTGCAGCACCCCGACCCCACACAGCCGGGTCCCTGCCGGGACGGTTCCCCAAGCACCAGGTTGAGGACAGATTAGGCCACGCTCGGCTTTTTGCACGGAGCCGGAGCAGCGCGGGCGTCCCAGCTCCCCCCCTTCTCCCCAGCTCAGGGCGCAGGAATGCGGCACGGCCAGCCTGGCTGGATGCGAACCGGCCGCGCCGGTCCCAGCCCATGCAGTGCGCAGGACCTCAGCCGGCCCCGGCCGAAACCGGGGCTCAGGAGCTTTTTTTTGAGGGTCTCTCGTCACCCCCCTGACCCGTTGGGGTCCCGAGCCAAGCCGGCAGCGCGGCGGGTGCTTGGGGAGAGCTGGCACCCCGACCCCGCACCCACCCCGGCGCGTGCAGCCAGCCCCTGCCCCAATTCAAATACTTTTACGAGCGGCGAGACCAAAGTGCCAGGTCTGCGCCAGGACGACAGCCCATCCCCTCCCCGAAACTCTACCAGCCGGTTCGCCCCGGTTCCTTCGGCAGCCCCGGCTCACTCCAGCAAACAGCCGGGCTGGGACACCGACACCACCAAAACCATTAAAGCCAGAAAGGAAAACCCCGACGCGTGCTCGCCGACGCTCTCCCTCCCGCGCCGCCCGTGCTCAGCGCCGGGTTTGGCTTGAAAAGGGGGGTCCGGCCAGATCTGGGGGTGCACCCTCACCTCCTGGGGGTCCACCGTGCAGTAGTGGTAGAGGTACTGGTTGGCGTAGGTGCCGCTGTACACCTGGCTGCACATGGTGAGCAAGGGGCTGTAGTAGTAGCTGCCGGTCATCTGCGCCTGGGGGTTGACGCCCACGACGTAGACGATGGAGGCGATGAGCATGACGAAGGCCAGCACGGCGCACACCACGATGACCACCAGGTAGAAGCGCCGGGAGCGGGAGCCGCTCGATTTGCTGATGCTGGCGACGAAGAGCCCCAGCTGGGCCAGGAAGCAGAGCACGGCCATGGCGATCATGAAGCCGTTGGCCGTCCGCGGGTTGGTGACTCCGCCGTAGTAGCCCCCGTAACTGTAGCCCCCGTAAGTGCCGCCGTAGTAGTTGGTGCCGTAGAAACTCCCCAGTCCATTGCCGTAAAGCCCCCCGAAGCCGTAGCCGTACTCCCAGGCCAGGGTGGAGGCCACGCAAGCGAAGATGGCGATGCAGAGCAGGATGACCACGGCCTCCAGGATCCTCACCACGCCGGGCGGCGACGTCCACTTGTAGAAGTGCTGCGGCACATCCTCAATGTAGTAGGAACCCGGCGGGGGCGAGCGGGCGCCGTAGTCGTAGCCGTAATCGCCCGTGGGGGGGCCATAGCCTGTGGGGGAGCCGTAGCCCGTGGGGGGGCCGTAGCCCGTGGGGGGGCCATCATAGGACTTCTTGCTGAACATGGCAGCGGTGAAGAACCTGTCAGGGAGATGGACGGAGCCGTCGGAGCCAGTCGTGCCCTGCGGCCGTGCGAGGCGGCGCTGCCGCGTTTTTACGTCTCCGGCGGGGACTTTGGTCGTGTTCCCCCTCCCCGTCCCAACGCCGTCACCAGCCCGACGGCACCGTCAACAAGCGCCCGCCCGTGCCGCTGGAGTCACTGCTGCTCGTGGGGAAACTGAGGCACGGCGAGAAGTGACTCACTGAGCATCTCTCAGCAAATGCTGCCAGGTCGCACCCCAGCTCCAGCCGTGCCAGGCCCTCCCCCAGTGCCCCCAACCACCGCCAGACACCTTCTGAATGAATTGGATTGTTTAAATTCTAATTAAACCAGAAAACCTCTTACCCAACGCCAGCGCTAACCCCGAGGGTTCCTCTGTAAGCAGATCTGGCTGGATTAATAAAAAAAAAAAAAAAAAAAATAATGGTAGAGGGCACGTCAACAACACCCCGGTGAAAAGTAGCAAAAAAAAAAAAAATCTTTTTTTTTTTCAAAATCGATGCAGAGACCCCACCACAGAGCAGGAAGCAGCGCGGGGGAAACCTGAACCCTAGGTGGAAATCCAACCCGGCATCTGCAGGGCTCGGCAGCAGGATCAGGCCCCGGGGCTGGGGGGTGGCAGGACGGGGGGTCGGCACCCCTTAACCCACAGCAAGGGTGGGCACCGGGGGTCTGGGTGCAGCCGCCAGCCCGGAGGTGCCCCCGGGGGTCCGGGGCAGCATCTCCCCGGGGTGCTCAAGCCAACCCCCCCGCTTCAGGGTTCCAATTTCCCCCTCGTAAATCCTCACCCCCACCGACCCCAACCGGGTTAACCCCCAGGAGCACGGTCCGAACCCCCCCTCCCCGCGGGGGACCCCCGCCCGAGCGGCCGCCGGGGAGACGGCAGCGGCGGGGACCCCTCCCGGAGCGGGGCTGGGGGGGTCTCGGGCTCCCGGAGCCGTAACCGGGGCGCGGCGACCCGGGACACTCTGGTACCGGCGGGGAAGACACGAGACCGGAGGCTCCGGGGGGTCCCTTTCCCCGTTGGGAGGGGGTACGGGGCGGGCAGAGCGACTCCCGGTCCCGGTGCGACCGGGAAGGAGCCGCCGCCTCTCGCCTTGCACCTGCCGGGGCTGCGGTGCCGCTGTGGGTCCCGGTGAGGAGCCCGACACTAGTGGGGAGCCCGGCGGGGACCCCGGTGTCGGTGGGTGAGCCCGGTGCCGGTGCTGCTGCCGACCCCCGTGGGGAAGCCGCTGCCGCCGAGGACGTCGGTGCCGGTACCGGCGGGGAGCCCAGCGCGGGCGGTAACCCCGGTACCGGGGGGTTCTTGCTGGAGCAGCGGGGAAGGACGGACAAACCCCTCCGTGTGCAGCGGGGACCCCCCGGCGCGCCCTCCCGTACCGGCAGCTCGCTCGCCCCCCCGGGGCCGGTACCGGGGGGGTCCCGTCCGCGGCGGAGCCACTCACCTGCCCGCGCCTCCGCCTCTTTGTTCACCTTAAAATGGCAGCCGGGACCGGCGGCACCGCGGCGACCGCGCTGCTGGAGACCGGCCCCGGTTTCCGCCTCCGGGGAGGGGTGGGACGGCGGCGGGGGGGTGGGTGGGAGCAGCCCCGGGAGCCGCCCCCGGCCCCGCCGCCGGCTCCGAGCTCCGCAGCCCCGGCGGGAGGTTGGTTAAATTGCGGGGGGCGTGGGGGACACCCCCCTCCTTCCCCCGGTTGTTTGCCGGGGGTCGAGGGGGGTTCCCGTGGGTGCTGGGGTGGGACGCGTGCACCGGCTGCCCCCGGGGCGCACATTGAGACCCCTCCTCAAAAATATCACCGCGTTTTATTTACAAAAAAACAGGTTTTGGCCACTTTTGCGGGTGCGCACCCCCCCCCCCCCCGTTGCCCCCCAGTTCACACGGGGTGAGGAGGGGGCACAGCTAGGGCCTGGCTCCCACCCAGCACTCCGGGTTACAATGCTCCCGGGGGGGGCACAGAGCCCCCCCAAAACTGGCACCGCAGAGACCCTGCACGTTTGCTCCCCGTGCCCGGGTGGGTGCGACAGGTGGGTGGGCACCGGACTCGCACCTGCAGCATCGCCACCCCCTCCCCAGCACCCAGCCCGTGGGGTCCCCCACTCCAGGGTCCCCGTCCCGCGGGGTCGGCCGGTGCGCAGGCTCAGAAGGAGACGGTGGCGTCGCGGTCGTACTCCTGGATCCGTGCCTTGATGTGCGTCAGCTTCTTCTTCAGGTACTCGCAGCGCTGCTCCTGCTTCTCCAGGAAGGCCAAATCCTGCCGAACCCGCACCGTGCTCAGCCGGGGAGGACCCCTGAGCCCGTGGGGAGGCCACGGGCTTGCAGCCCCCGCAGCCCAGGGAACAGACGCCGAGCCCTTCCCCTGCTCACCCTCTTCTTCACGTACTCGTGACACACGTGGGCCACCTTGCTCCCACCCTGCGGGGCAGAAAAACACATCCCGGAGCCCCGGGGGGCTCAGCCTGGCCCAGCACCACCGTAACGAGGCAGCTGGAGCTAATGAGCCGGGGGGGGCTGTGGGGCTGCTGGCCTCCCCCCCAAGCACTGCCGGGCAAAAACCTCACCCAGGGCGTAGCCAAGAAATACCACCGCTCATTAATTTTCCAGCAGCTGCCTTCGAGGGCTTGTGCCTCTGGGCTGCAAGAGCCGGGGTGTCCACACGTCCCCTCCAGTCCGCCCACCCGTTACAGCCCCCCCAGGCTCATCCCTGTTCCCCACAGAGACCGGCCCAACTCATCACACCACGCTCACGCGGCACCCGCAGCCGGTGCCCACCGAGGCGACCCACCGTCCAGCCCGGGGCATGCCGGGGGGCCTGGATTGTCGTCGCCTCCAGCCCCCCGAGCCTCCGTCGCGCGGCGCGGACCTCCCCGAGCAGCTCCATGTACTCGGCCCGCTGGTCCTGGAAGACGCCCTTGTAGCCCTCCCGCTGCCGGGGAGTCCGGATCGCCGGGTATTTTCTGCACGGCCACGGGGCTCAGTGCACGGGAGGGACAGGCGGGACCCTCCCCGCTGGGTGTCGCGGGTCCCCAGGACTCAGTGACACCCCATCCCGTGGCCATTCCTGTCCCCTCGGGAGTCACTTACACCACGTAATCCGGGACAGCGCGTGGCCGGGGTGCCAGCGCCGGGGGGATGGATCTGACCCCTGGCTTCTTTCCCTCCTGGGTGGGGGGAACCCCCCCCGGAGGGGACCCTCCCTGGAGGTCTCCCCGATGGCATCACCTCGTCCTCGAAGACGACACGCCTGGCTCGGCCTGGTGAAGGCTTCAGGGCGCAAAGGAGACGGGTGAGGCTGTGTGACCCCCATGCTGTACCAGGAGGGGACCACCGCGGCTGTCCCCTCTCCCAGTGAGGGGAGGACTCTCAGTGACCTCCCGGTGCTCTGGAGTCACCTCACACCTCCGCACCAGGAGGGACAGCTGATCCTGGCAGGGAGGGGGCTGTGGCACAGCCAGGCAAGGCCTCCAGACCCCCCAGCCAGGACTTTGTGGAGATCCCCCCAGCCTGGGGGCTCAGCACTCCCCTGCCTGGCCCCGTACCCGGCTCTCCGGTGGGACAGGTGGGCTTGGCCGTCGGCTCCCAGCAGCTTCAGGGTGATGGGGGTCCCCTGGGCGCATCGGGCGGCTGCTCCGCTTCCCCGCCTCCGGGCTGAGCCCCGCTGGAGGAGAAGCACCCGGGTGAGAGCAAACCCCGCGGCGAGCCAACCGGCCCTTCTCGTGTGCCTCAGTTTCCCCCGTGGGGCACACACAGCCTTCCCTCCCCATCGCTCGCTGGGGATTTATGAGTGGCCACCGACCCGGGGACCTGGCTGTGAGCTCCAGCTGTGCCCTGGGGGTGTCACCTCCCTGCCCTGAGCTGCTGGTGCGCAGCCCGGGGCTGGAAACGCTCGTGGGTGAGTGGGAAAACACCCACTGGTGCTCCCAGCACACGGCTGGGCAGGAGCAGGGACTGGCCAGAGCCCCCAGGCAGGAGAAGGGTCCCCACCACCCAGGACCCCGCGGGTGCTGCCGGGCTCGTGTGGAGCAGAGCAACCCCGCTGTGTCACCTCCCGGGCTCCAGGTCCCCCCCTGTCCCCACGCCAGCCCCTCAGCCCCCCGCATTACCTGCCCGTCTCATCGCAGGACGTGTCCCCAGGGCTCACCGCGATGTCCCTCGGCCACTGCCTGTCACCGCGGCCGCCACCAGTCACCACCAGTTAAATATTAACAGCCTCGGGGCCCTGGTTTTGGCTTTGCCAAGGGCTGGGGCTGAGCAGTAGCCCCCCCACCCTGGGGTTCCCTCCGGGGAGCCCGGGTACCCCAACATGGCCATGGATGCTCCCATGGCCCCCCCCCCCAATCTGCTGCTCTGACCCCCCCCCCTAAACCTACCCCGGCCCCGACAGGGAGGGGGCTGTAAGCTCCCAGCCCTCTCAGTTCACCCCCTGGGGAGGTTTGGAGCCCCCACATCAGCCCCATCTCCCTCCTAAAAGGTTCCCAGGCTGGGGGGGCTGCACAAATTGCCCCCAGAGCTCTGGGACCCCAACCCACCCCTCCCACCGGGCAGGGTCCCGCTGCTGCGAGCAGAGAGCGACGCGTCCAGTTCAGCCTCCTTTAATGTGTGCCTCAGCCCTCCTGCCCCCTGCCCCGCCCATGCCGAGGGACGTGGCTGGGGGGACAGGACCAGCCCCTGGGGGTCCAGGGCCATGGAGGGGGGTCCCGATGGAGGGTCCTTGCCCACCCCGCTGGGAGGGGGCTGGGCTGACTATTGCATCCAGGAATCTCACAGCACTTTACAATGGTCGGTACCGTTGTGTCCCCCCCCTCCCTCCCCACCCCCACCCCCCATTTTACAGATGGGGGAAACTGAGGCACAGAGAGGTGACGTGACTTCGCCAAGGTCACTTCGTGGCAGAGTCAGGAACAGAGACGCTCCCCCCCCAACCCGCCCCAAATCCTCGACCCCTAAGGCTCAGCCCTGCTCTCATCACGGGGATCTGCCCCCCCTCACCTCCGCAGCCTCCAGCCAAGACCCCCCCCACCCCATGCCCAACCTCCACTCCCCCACACCCGGGGGGGCAGCCCCCAGACACCCCCACAACGCTCAGGACTCCTGGCTTTTCCCTCTCTCCCCTTTCCCACCCCCCAGGGTTGCTCCATCCCCCCCCCGGGCTGCTCCAAACCCCCCCAGGGCTGCTCCAAACCCCCGTCGCAGCAGCTACTGCTGCAACCCCCCACCCCAAAAAAGCCCTCCTGGAGGTCAGGGCTCGCCTCCCGCCTGGCTTGCGGGAGGGGGGGGGCACAGGATGGTCCGGGGCAGGGGAGGGGCTCCAGCCTCACGCCAGCACAGTGAACGCAGGAAATTTATACAGGGCTTTACAGAACAAAGCTACTGAAATCAGCCACACGATGGCCAGACATAAGAGGGGCCCCAGTGTCATGTGTGTGTCCCCCCCCTCCCCGCCCCAGCTCCATCACCCACTGTCCGAGGAGGTGGGGGGGGGCGCTGGAAGGGGACCCGGGGGTTCGCGTGGGGGTGCAAGGGGCCGTGGCGGAGCAGAGCCGGGGGGTCCAGCTCCCCAGGAGCTCGCGCTGCTGCTGCCCCAGGGCTTGGCTGACGAGCCCCGGCAGCGCCAGCAGGCTCAGCCCCAGCGCCTCCATCTTGCTCTCCAGGGCTCCCAAACGCTTCTCCAGGTCCTCGTTACGCTCCTGCAGCTCCGAGACCATGTCGTACATGATGTTCTGGGTCTGGCGGGGGTGAGGGGGGGGGCAGGAAACACACACACACCCCCCAGGGATGGGGGTTCAGCACCGGGAGCCCCTCGCAGCGAGGGGAGTCCCCCCGCCCCGGATCCCCCAGCCCGGCATCGCTCACCTTCGCCAGGTCCACCAGCGTGTTGGCCTGGTCGTTGAGCTTCCGCTGCTCCATCTTCACGCTCCTCAGCCTGCAGAGATGGGGGGGGGCGCGGGGGGGGGGGGGGAGCAGGGTTAAGGTCAGCGACACCCCCACGCAACCCTGTCCCCCTGGCAGCACCCCAGCATGCAGCCCCCCAAAACCCCCCAACAAGCGCAGCCTCTGCCCCTCCATCCTCGCCCCAGGCAGCCGCGGGGGGGCTGTTGCCAACCGCGTATGTGTGCGTCCCCCCCCCCCAGTTTTGCAGCGAGGAGCCCATGCACACGGGAGCAGACGGAGGAGAGGAGCGGCCCCGCGGGGCGACTTACTTCTGAGCTCTGCAGGGACGGGGCAGAACAGAGACAAAACACAACAGCAGGTTTAATACCACGCAGGGAGACAACAGCAGCCGCAGCACAGTCTCCCCCTTCGGTGTGTCCCCCCCAAGCTGGGCAACCCTCGGTGTCCCCCCTTCCAAAGCAGGAGGCGCCCGGGGGGTGCCATCCCTGCTGCACGATGTGAGTAAAGCTGGACGGCAGACACGGTCACGTCGATGGGGAACCCCTGGGGCCACCCCAGCATCATCACCCACCCCTGAGAAAGCAACCCCACAGTGGGGAAGGGGAGGGGGGCTCAGGGACCACCCAGCTCCCAGCCTGGGGGTGCAGGAGGGGAGGAAGAACCATGAGAGGGGGGAAAAAAAACCAAACAACAAAACCTCCTGGTAGGAAGCAGGTAAAGGTTTGGCACTTACTGATGGATGGCTTGGAGGAACTTACGCTGGTGTTTCCGAACTTTGGCATGGTCGATCTTCTTCACCAGCTTGGTGTGTTTGTAGATGAGCCACGTTTCCCTGAGTACGTTGGCAGCAGCATTTTTCACCTGGAAGCACCAGAACGCCGGGATCAGGTCCCGAGCGCGGGCCACGCCGTGTCTGGTGGGGTTTGGGGTGGGGGTGGCACTGGTCGGGGCAGCAGGGTGGGGGTCTTACCCGCTTCGTTAGCTGCGTATCCATCATGAAGTTGTGCACGTGTTTCTCCGCTTTGGTGAGCTCTAGCTTTCTGGCAACGACGGCGACAACCAGAGCGGTGCAGCCGGCGCCCTGCGGGCACAGGAGCCCCGCGGTGAGGGCAGCGAGGAGTGGGGTGGGAGGGCACAGGAGCCACGTGTGTGTCCCCCTCCCCAGCCTCCAAGACCCCCTCCCCGGCGCTCACCATGATGCCGGTGAGCAGACACACGCCCTTCCCGCAGTAGGTGTGCGGCACCATGTCCCCGTAGCCGATGGAGAGGAAGGTGATGGAGATCAGCCACATCGCCCCCAAGAAGTTGCTCGTCACCTCCTGCTTGTCGTGGTACCTGCCCGGGGCCGAGCGCAGCCGCTGTCACCGTGCGCGGTCCCCGCTCCCGCCGCGGGACCCCCTCGGCCGCTTTCCCACCCGGCGGTTGCGAGCCGCGAGGCTCTCCGAGCTCCCAGCCGCGCCGCTGGCACAGGGGACCCCAAAGAAATCGGGGACACCAGTGACTGTGAGCCCCGGGAAGGGGGCTGGCTCGAAGGGAGGGGCTGCTGGATGAAGGATAACGAGGTGACAGGTGTCCCCACGCGCTCCTGAAGCTCCCCCAGAGATCTCAAAGCACAGGACACGGGTGTCACCACCCCCCCCATCCCTATTGCGAGCCCCTCCGAGCCAGCCCAGGGCTACAAAGTGCCCCGAGACCACCCTGGAGGGGGTGCTTTGAGATTTGGTGGCCGACGCCACGAATGCAAAGGCTCTGCCCCCCCGCCACCCCCTCCCCCAAGGGACCCCTGGCCCCCGCTGCTCCGCGGCCCCCCCGGCCGGGACAAGCCCGGCCGGGGGGGCCGCGGAGCAGCGGGGGCCGAGCGCTGGGTACGGCCATGCCGGGACGGGAGCATGCGGGGAGCAGCGGGGAAAAAAGGGGGTGGGGGGGGGGCAGTGAGAAAGGGGAAGGGAGGGGATTGGAGCGAGCTGGGGTGGACACAAGCGGGCGGCGAGGAATTTAGGATTGCTGCGTCCCCTCCGCCACCCCCCCGGCACAGCCGCCACGCGCGCGGTTTGGGCTTGGAACCTCAGGTGGCACCGAGGGACGCGGGGAGGGCGATGCCAGGGGGGCACTTCGTGAGCAGGGGGGGACCCCAGGAGCACCAGGGACTCCTTCAACGCACCCAGGCTGTGCACGTTAAGGAGGGGAAGCATCGAGCAGCGGCATCGGAGCCGAGCAAAAACCTTCCGGAGACTCGGCTCGAGTCTCCAATTGGGAATGAGAAGGATCCAGCGGTTCCTTCCCGGCTGTTCCGCTCTTTGCCAGGGTTTCCCCCTCCCCAGGACCCACAGCAATTCCTGCAGCGAGAGCAAACCCAGCGAGAGCACCCCGAGAACCGGGGCATGACCCCTCGTGGCTTGTGCCAGGTTGGGCACGGTGGCCACCCCGGCTGGGGGGGCACATGAAGGGGACAAAAAGCAGCTGCTGAGGTTCCAAGTGGAAAAGGGCTGCAGCCCCTTTCCCGTATCCAGGGCATCTTTGTCCCGTCCCCCCCTCCCCTCCAGCCTTGCCCCCCACCCGCCGGCTGCAGCTCATCCTAAATTCTGGGTAGCACAAGCCTGGGGCGGGGAGGGGGGGGACGTCCCGTGCAGGACGCGCTGTCGGTCCCTGGGGTGACTCACAGTTTGTCCCTGCGAGCAGCAGAGCGGTCAGGGAGGGAAAACAAGAGCAGTTAATGCACGTCCCGGGGAGGGGGGGGAGCGGCCGAGAAGGGGCGAGCACGGGCAGGGCACCGGCGCGGGCGTCCCGGCATCCCAGCGGGCGCAGCTGAGGAGCACCGGCCACATCCTGCACGAGGGCTCGGTCCCCTCTGCGAGACCCCCGGCTCCGGAGGGCAGAGCAGCGGTCCTGCCGCATCGCAGCGGGGCACGGAGGGGGCTTGGGAGAGGTCTGGGGGACCGGCCGCCCCCCCACCACGCCTTGGTTTGGCAAAACCCGCCAGCCGGGGCAGGAGGGTCCCGTCAGGGATGCTCTGTCTGGAGAGCGAGGGCCTCTTCTCCGAGGGGTCCCTTCTCTTCCTCCCAGCCCCTTCGGTGTGTCCTCAGCTGCACCCCAGCCCCGCGCCCCCACACCCCCCTCCCCTTTCTGGGAGCCCCCTCGGGGAGCGGCATCCCCTGTACCTCTCGCAGACGCGGACGGTCCAGGCGGCGATGATCCAGGAGGAGATGCTGAAGACCAGGAGGACGGTGCCGGGGCAGATGGTCATGAGGGTCTTCATGACGAAGCGGGTGTTGAAGTTGATCTTGTTGAGGGCGCCGATGCTGCGCGAGGAGGCGTCGGTGAAGAGCTTGCTGTGCAGCAGCATGACGCGCCCGATCAGGTACAGCCGCAGGAACATGGGGATGGAGAGGATGATGTCCACGTCGGCGTCGGCCACCGAAGCTGCGTAGGTGAAAGCCAACCGCGCCGTCCAGGTGAAGAGGTACTGGCCGGGGATGGGGTGGATGGCGCAGACGATCAGCTCCAGGGCGATGAAGAAGATGCGCTCGTAGGTCATGGCGATGCGCCAGTCGTCGGCGCCGTTATCCACCATGAAGAGCTGTGGCGGGAGAGAGGGAAGGGGGGGGGGTGTGGTGGGTGGCGGGTCCCCCCAGAGCAGCCCTGGCGAGCCCCCCGTGGCGGGCGCCCCTCACCTGGATCTCCCTGGCGTGGTACATGACGATGAGCCCCAGGAGGATGAGGGTCGAGAGGCTGATAAGGCATTTCAGTGCAAACGAATACGACGACTCCTGCGAGGGGAGCGGGGAGCGTGAGCCCCGTCGGACCCTTCCCCAGACCCCCCCTCCCCACCCACCGCCCCCTTTACCTTGGTGTAGACCCCCCAGGACAGCTCCGTCTCCGTGACCATGACCACGATGCCGAACATCCCGAAGATGAGGGCGTAATCGCTGAGGCGCTTCCGCTTCTCGAAGAGGGCTCGCCGGTGCCCCAGCTTGTACCCGATGTTCTGGTTCCTCCGGGGTTCCCGTCCCCGCTCCTTGGCCGCATCCTGCCCCGCCGCCGGCCCGGGATCCGCATCCCCGGGCTGCTCCGGCCGCGAGACCACCACCTCGAGGCTGGGGGGCCGGCGGGGCCGCAGCGGCTGGGTCTCCCCCTCCGAGGGGGGCAGGCTGCGGGCGGAGGCGCTCAGGGGGCCCCGGGGCCGCGCCACCCCCCCATTGTAGCGGCTCATGGCTCTGGCGGGGAGGGGGCCAGGCGATCCCGCATGGCTCGGCGGCGCGGGGGCGACCTGCGGGAGAGAGGACACCGTCGGGTGGGTGGGGGTCCCTGGGGAGTCGGTATCGGCGTCCTCACCCCACCCGGCGACACCTGACGGGGCACATGGCATCCACGCGCTGGCCTCGACCGTGGCGGCAACGTGTCGCCCCCCAGGGGGACGTGTCCTGCCGTGGGGACATGTCCCCCCCACCAGGACGTGTCTCACCCACGGGGATGTGTCCCGCTACCGGGGGTGTCCCGCCACCGGGGGACACAGACGTGCCTCCCACTCGGGGGTCGGTGCCTCCGCAGCCCGGCTACCCCCTCCGCAGCTCCCCCCCTCCCCGGGGATGGCCGGGCCGGGTTCCGCCCCCCCCGGTGCTGCCCGCGGCCCCGGGACGGCTCCGGTAACGAGCTGCAGCTGCGCGTCCCCGCCTCCCCCGCGCTGTTCCCGCCGTGCCCGGGGCTCCCGGTGCCGGGGCGACCGGCGGATGCGATGGGGGGGGCTCGTTTCAGACCCCCCAGCCCCTGTTCCCGGCCCTGCCCGTTACCTGCCGCCGGGCCGGGCCGGGGCCGCCGCCGCTGCAGCCCGGCTCGGTCCCGGCTCGGTCCCGGGGGCGCGCGGCGGCGGGACCGGAGCGCCCGGGGGCGTGGCGGGGGCGTTGCTCGGCGCCTCATTGGTGGGGACTGGCCACGCCTCCCGTGACGAAAGCCCCGCCCCGTGCTTCGCCCCGCCCCCTCGAGCGCCCCCCCCCCCATGCGCCCCCAGACCCCTCCGGTGCCCCCGCACCCCCGGGTCCCCCCGTCCCGCACAGCCCCGGCACCCCCCCCAGGCCCCCCATGCACCCCCCTGTGCACACCCCTCAGACCCCCCATGAACACCCCCCCTCCGGCCTCACTGCGGGGGTCCCCTGCGCCCCAAACCCCATCAGCACCCTCATATACACCCCCCCCCAGTGCACACCCTCCCCATGCATCCCCAGGGCCCCCAACGCCCCCCCGGTGTAATCCCTCCATCACCAGCTGGTGCACCCCCCCAGCACCACCCCCCCCCCAGCCCCTTCGTGACCCCCCTCCTCGACATTGCAGGGGCTCCCTGCACCCCCCTACCTGCTCAGGCTCCCCAGGGCTGGCCGGGGGGAGCCTCGGGGCGTTAGGGGTTGCGGGACCGGGGTTTGGCACAGGGGGGGTCCGGGGGTCCGGGTGCCATGGGCTTCCCTCCACGCCTGCCCGGAGAGGAGACGTGGCATTAGTGGGGTCCCCAAAACCCTCCCGGCTGTGGTGCCGGGGACCCCCAGAGCCACCGCACATGGCCGAGGATCCTGCCCTAGCACCACTGCCCGAGGAGGGGGGGGTCCCCCCTGTGCATCCCCCACCTTAGGGGGTGGCAGCACCAATCCCAGCCGGCACAGCCTCCCCTGGCCCCACTGCACCCCCAAAATCTCCATATGGAGCCCGCAGTGCTCCGGCATCACCGTCCCTGCAGGGGGGAGCTGGGGGGTCCCAGGCTGTACCCTCAGGGTGGGGGGGCAGGGGGCAGCTCCCCGGATTTCAGGCCTCCACGCGCCAATTCCTGCCGCATCCCGGCTGACACCCCGACACGGCGCCGGCATCCCCGCCGCAAACCCCCCCACCTCGCCCGCGTCCCTCCCGGTGCAGGGACACCGGCATCCCCCCATCCGTGGCGGGAGGGGCAGCGGGAATTTGGGACCCCCTCCCTGTCCCCCCGAGGGACGTGCCAGAGCCGGGGACGAGGTTTTCATGCTCGGTCGGGGAGCGCGGCCGGGCTCCGGCGCCCAGCTGCTCCCCGGTGCGCATCCGGGGCCGCTGGCTCCCCTCCAGAGCCGGATCATTTTCTCTCCATTCTGCCAAATTTATTGCAGGAAAATGGGCTCCGATTTCTTTTTAATACCCGGTTGGGGAGAAAAATACGCAGCGGGCAGGGCCGAGGGGAAGCGGTTTCACCGGGGTTGCCGGCCTCAGGCCCCCTTCACCGCCGAGGGGCCGGCGATGCTGGAGCCGCACCGGGGCAGAGCGTTTGCCCCGTGGCCCGGCAAACTTTTTGGCACCTCGGATGGGGTCGGTGAAGACGCCCCCAGAGCCCTTCCCAGACGGCTGACAGTAAATATTTTATTAACCGCGGTCATTTCGCTAACGGCTTCTATTGATGGCGACGTAAATGGGCCTTATTAAATCTTCTCCCTGTCAGGACATCGATGGGGACGACGGCTCCGGCGGGATTCAGAGCCCGGAGGGTTGATTAAAACCACAAAGCCCCCCCCATCCCCTCCATAGGGTCTCTGGTCTCACAGTGGGGACACTGTGGACGGTGGCAGCATCCTCGGGGATGCTTGGGTGGGATGTGCGGTGCGGGGAGCACCGAGTGTGGTGGCACAGCACGGATGTGGCAGATCCCTGGTCACGGTCACCAAATGTCCTTGAGCCACGGCCCGAGCAGCTCCCGCACCGGGAGGTTGGTGGCAAGGTGGCAGCCAGACACCCACTGTTGTGGCCCCAGTGTCTTGGCACAGCCAGGGATGCTCCTGTCACCCATGGGCTGGGACGCTGGCACCAGGGCTGTGACACCAGCACCTCGGTTGGGACATCAGCTCCCGCAAGGTTTGATCTCGCTCGGAGGGGCTTGGGGGTCTGCACGGAGAGGCGGGAGGGCTGCCCTGAGATGTCACAGAGAAGGCCCCTCAGCTGGGGACAGCAAGCAAAGGGGTCCCAAAGCAGGGACAAAGGGCGCAGGGCGACACAGTTTAACCCCCGCAGGGCCAGGCTGCAGCATCCCCAGTGCCCTGTGGGGGGGTTGCAGGGTGCCAGCGGGACCCCCCACTCCCCGCCGTGCCCCGGAGCAGCGATGCCGCCTGAGAGCAACTGCAGAGGAGGGAGGGTGCAGCTAAAAATAGAGGCGGGCGGCCGAAAGGCTCCCACTGGTGATTTATTTATTACCCGCACGCTAATTCCTGCCTGGGAATTGCGGTCCCAGCGAGGGCGGGGCAGGAATTTTGGGGGCGCAGCGGGTGCCCGCAGGCCCCACGCCAGCAGCCGGGCGTCACGACCATGGCCCCGCAGCTAGACCTGGGCGAAGGAACCGGGAACCCCCCGCCACGACCGGGGAACCCCCCCTCCGCCATGGCGCAGAGGACGGGGTGCCGGGGGCAGCGGGACCCATGGCGTGCCCCCCAAGCCCGCCGACGCGGAGGCTTGGCGAGGGCACAAAGCACGTCAGATCCTTTGCAGCTGCTCCTCCTCCCCGTCCCCCCAGATCCGCCACGGTGCCCCCGGTTCCTCGGGCGGCCACAGCTCCTGCTGCCGCCAAGCCCCGGCCATATGTCCCGGGCTCAGAGAGCATCTGTCGGTGCCGGCGGGAGCCCCCGGCCCCCGCAAACGGCGCTGCCCACCCGCCGGCACAAGGGGCTGGTTGAGGAAGGGGGGGGGTGCCACCGTTGCTGCCCCCCCCAGGGCAGGGCATGAGGGCTGAGAATGGTTTGGGGGAGCACAGGGCCATTCGAGCTCCCTGGGGCTGGCGGTGGCACTGGCACGAGGCCACCAGGCACCCAAAAAGCGCCAGGGTGGCACAGCCAAGCCCAGTCACCGTGGAACCCCCAGTGACGCCAGCAGCCGGGTCTACACCCACCCCCAAGACCCCCCCGTGTCCACCCCAGCACACCAGGACTGATGCAAAGGGGCAGAACCCGGCGGCGGGATGATTTGCCCCACGCAGGATGTGGCCCCTTCCCACCCGTGGGGCTGTGAGCTCCCACGGAGGAGGCGTGCGGGCTGGCACGCTCCGCGGGGACACGCAGGGACACACGGGGACGCCCAGACCTCCCCGGCACCCCCCCTCCCAACATGGGGGAATCCCCGGCTTGTCCTGGGGTCTCCCTGAGAAAAATCCCCCGCAAGCCCCATCGAAACACGCCTGGTTCAGGCCCCAGGTACAGCACCGGAGTCCCCGGGGCTGACGGAGGCAGCCGGGGCACCCCCCAGATCCCCCCCCCAGCACAAGGGGGACCTCGTCCCCAACCCTCCCACCTCTGAAGGGGACACACGGCTGGGGACGTCCTACCTGCACGGAGTCGAGCGGGTGCCGGGGGCTGGGGTGGGGGGTGCTGTGGGGTGCAGGGTGGGGGGTTCTGGCTCCCCACGTCCCCCCTCTTTGCCGCCACCGCGCCGCCGTCCCCAGACAAAGCCGCCGCGCCGGGTTCGCCCGCCGCCTCCCCCACACAGCTCGGCTCAGCCGAAGGACAAAGCCGCTCTGCCTGGCTGCCCCCGCCGGGTCACGACGGACCCCCCCGCCCAGGAGGGGGGACACACGGGTGTCCCCGCTGTCCCTGGCACTGCCACCAGCTCCTCGGGGAGGTGGATTCCCCCAAATCTCACAAGCGGCTTTAGAGAGATCCCTCTCCACACAGCGGGGCAGCGGTCCCCATCACCGTGGAGGGGTCCCCCCCGGCCACCACAGTCCCCAGCCCCTTGTGGGGTCCCCGGGGATGGCCCAAGGTCATGGGGAAGGTCGGGGGTGGGCAGGGAGGGCCCCACACCCACGGCCTCGACGGTGGCACCGCGGCGCGCTGGGCACTCCCCGGCACGTCGAGGCCACAAGCACCGTGTGGTGCCACAAGCTGCCGGGAGCACCGACACCGGGCTTCGCACCCACAACCACCGCGTACAGCCCGAGGTCCCACTGGAACCAATGCCACCCCGGCATGGCCAGCTCCTGGTGTCACACCCGCATCGACCGAGGCCATTTGCAGCGTGGGGTGTCCCTGGGTTTGGGGGTGCTGAGCTGGGCGTGGAGCAGGGCTGGTTCTCCCGGTCGGAGCCATCCCAGGGCCGTGTCCCACCAGGGCAGCCAGAACCCCCACCAGGGAGCACCGAGGGTCCCCGGTCCCTCAGCCCGCTCAGCCACGCTCCGCTTCGCATCCTGAGCACCACCCCTGAGCACCACGACCCCCGCAACCCCCTGGTTCCACAGCCAATCTACCGGGGAATTCCCAGTGTCCCCCCATGCAGGGACCCCACCATCGCCGGGGGGGAAACCTTCCCGGGGTCCCCACCGCCACCACCCCCACGCCCGCTCACTTGCCACGTCCCCGTGCTCCGGGGAGCGCCGGGACAAGCCGACGGCCGCTCTCTGCGGTGGTGACAGTGGCCGTGCCCGGGCGCATGTGGGAGCCACGGCGCGGGAGGGGGGGCCGGGGGCTTCCCCGCCCCACGCCCCCGCGTCCCCCCCCAGCCCCGCCAAGGCGGGCAGTGACCTTGAGGCCGCGGCACTGACGGAGGGTGGGGGAGGAGGATATTTTTAGCCGGGTAGAGTCACTCCCGTCGCATCCTCATTGTCACCGCCGTGGGCTGCCGCCTGCGCCCGGCTGCCCCGATCCGGCCCCCCCCCAACCCCCCCGCTGCACCGGGGGCTGCAGGGTGAGCGGCGGGTGGCAGCGGGGGCAGTTGAACGGGCTCTGCCAGCCCCGGACCCCCAGAGCCTTGGGGTGCCCCTCGGGGCAGCCCCCCGTGGTGTCCCCCTCCCACAGAACCGCGCTGCCCCTCTCCATCGCCGGGCGTCCCCAGGAGCCGGGGGGGTTCCCCAACCCCCCCCCAGGCGCGACGGGGGCGTCCCCAACTCACCAGCCTCCCCCTCCGAGCGCACCCACCTGCAGACAGACCCCGGCCGCCGCTCCCCTCGAGCGCCGGTGACCATGGCCCGACGTCGGCACGTGTCGCCGCGGCGGCGAACCCGAGGCGGCCGGGAGGTTCGGCCGGTACAACCGGAGGAGCTGGGGGCCGGGGGGGGGCTGACGCCTCGTCTCCGGCCCCGCGGTCCCTGCTGGACCCACGCCGCCGCTCCGTGCCTCGGTTTCCCCGGGCGCGCGGGCGGGACACGCGATGGATGCGGCGACGGACGCGGTTCCGCTCACACGCGCAGCCGCGCGCTCCCGCTCCCGGTTCCTCCCCGGGCACCGCAGCAGCGATTGTCTGCGGCTAAATTTAGCCTCTTGCCGGCCCCCCCCCTGCTTTTAAATTTGCCACATCTGTGGCGACGGGGGCGACCGCCCGCCCTGAGCACCCACGGCCCCGCGCTTCTCCCCCTTCCGTGGCAAACGGGAGCCCCCCCCGCGGCTCTGACCCCCCGGTAGCCCCCTCCCACGGTTGCACAGAAAGTGGCTCCGGGGGCAGCAGCCGGTACCGGGGGTGGCACGGGGACCCCCGCCCCCCTCGGCGCTGCACCCGGGGATGCGACTGGCACCGGCGGGGAAGGGGAACACCCCCCTTCAGGCGCGGGGTGGGGGGTCTCAGGGTGCGTGTGAGGGTGGGGGTGTATCGGGGGGGTGTTGACCCCCCTCAGCTCCCTTTGTTGGGACACACGCGTGTGCAAGGGTCCTGGCGCGGGGTGGGTGGGGAGGGGACACGGAGGGGGGCTGTGCAAGAAGAGGGGGTTGTGAGAAGGGGGGGTTGCGGGGTGCAGGGAGGGGCGCGGGGGCCGCACGCCCCGCTCCGGGCACGGTGCTGCAGTGGTTGGGGGGGCTGCGGGGGGGGGGCACCCGCTGCCGGCGGAGGGTTGCGTGGTGCAGGGGCGGTGCGTGGTGCAGGGGCGAGGAGGGGGGGGCCGCTGTGAAGTCGGCGGGAAGGATGGGGGGTGCTGCGTGATGCAGGGGGTGTGCACGGGGCGGGGGGGGGGGGGGGGGACACCATGGTGCAGAGCGGGGGGTGGGCATTGTGCGACGAGAGGGGCTGCGGGGGAGTGGGGGGGGATTCCCGGTGCGGGGAGGAGGGGGGGAACGCCCATTGCGGAGGAGGGATGCCCGGTGCGAGGAGGGGGGAACTACGATGGGGGGATGCCCGGTGCGGGGGGGGCGCCCGAGGGGGGGGATGCCCGGTGCAAACCCTGCGCGGTTGCGCGGGCGCTGCGAGGATCCCGCCCCCCCCCCCCCCCCCGCGGGTTCCCCCGCCCCCGCAGCGGAGCAGCCCGTTGCCATGGCAGCGCGCCCCCCCCCCCCCCGCGGGCTGCGCACGGCGCGAGAGCGGCCCCCCCCCCACTGCCGGGGGGATGGGGGGGTTGGAGAGGGAGGGGGAATCCCGGGGGGGGGGGGCGGGGAATCCCTCCCCTCTGCGCCGCGCCCCGCCCCCCCCAGGCGGAGGGGAACCCCCCCGCGGCGGGCACGGAGCCCCCCCGCCCCTCCGGGAGCCGTTTCGCTAAACCGGGGGGACACACGCACACACACACGGGGGGGGGACCCCGCCCCGCAGTGCGGGGGGTGTTTCCCCGTTAACCCCTTCGTGCCCCGGGGATCCCTTCCTACCCGGCGGGATTCCCCCCCTTTGTAATGGGGGGGGGTCTCTCCCCCGCCCTGGAGCGTGGTGTCCCCCCCATTGACCCCGCGCTTGAGGGGGGGGGGCGCCCCGGCCCACCCCCCCCCCCCCCCCCCGCTGAGGGATTCCCCCCATTAATCCCTTCTTTGCAATGGGGGGAACCCCCCCCGCACAGGAGGATCCCCCCAGTAACCCGCTCCCTGTATCGGGGATCCCTGCCCTCCACCGGGGGGGGGGGGACACTCACGACACGACACCCCCCCATTAGCCCCTTCCAGCCCCCCAGCACAGCGGGGGCGGTTCCTGCATCATAAAGGGGGATCCCCTTTCCCCTAGGGTTGATTTGGGGGGGGCCGGCCGCCAGGCCACGAGGGAGAGGGGGGAGCCCCGCACACCGCAGCCCCCCCATTCTGTCGTGTCGTTGGGGGGGCGACACACCGACCCACCCACCCCGGCACTGCCGCAGTGCTGAGGAGGAGGAGGAGGAGGAGGGTGGGCTCGGCTGCACAAAGCCAGGGCTGTGCAGGCGCCAGGAGGGGGAGCAGGGGAGAGCAGGGCGCGGGGGGGGGGCACCCCCAGGGGTGGGGTGGGGGGACACAAGGGGGGACCCCGGTTTGGGGAACACTCACGTTATTTCGGCATCAACGAGGGGCAGGCGGGAGAGGCAGCGCGTTAGTCCCAGGCAAGGGCAGGGCTCCTCCGCTGCGGCTGAGCCACACACGCCCCCCACCCTGCTGGGGGGGCACGAAGGGGGCCCCCCCACCCCAACACGTCCCCCATCCAGGCAGGAACCACGGGACAAACCGCAGCAGGGATTTTAGCAGCGATTTCAGACACCCCACCTCCACCACACGAGCCAGGAAGACAAATCCCCCCCCTCCCCTCCTTTGTTCCTTCAAGAAATGAACGGGGTCCAGGTTGGGGGGAGTGTTAAAATTTTTTAATTGGGTTCAAACACAACAAACTTCTCACAGAAAGGGGAGACACCTGGTGTATTCCTCCCCGTCTTCACCGGCTGGGTTTGGGGGAGTGGGAAGGGGGGGGGAAACACACACACACAGCCCAGCTCCTTCAGCCTCATTCTGTGAGGGGAAGTGCTCAGGGAGAGCCCCGAAAGCAGCTTCAGCTCCTCAAACCCCTCCACCACCCAAGTGCAAATGCCTCTCGCAGCCCTGAAGGCTCCCACACCCCTCCTTGTTCCCCCCCCATCTCCACGGGCAGAGGCCCCCCAGCACCCGTTACCTGCCTCAAAGTGAACGGAGCCACCGCTGGGTCGAGGGTTTTACACCTCGGGGAGGAATTTTGCTCCCAAAGGAGACCAGGAGGGAGGAGAAGGGGGAGAAGAGAGGAAAGCCCAGCACCTGCTCCAGGCGAGGGGCAGGACTCGGCCGTGGCACCGGGGTGAGCCCCTCCAGCCCTGCCCAGGTGCTGCTGCAGCCCCCCCGAGGGACCTCACCCATTTCTTTTTGCCTGGGCCAGCGGGGAGACTGAAGGGGAGCAGAGGTGGCAGCGCCCTCGGCCCGGGTGACAGTACCACGTCCCCTCCTACAGCCCCACCGGACACCTTCTTGCCTGAGCGTGGGAGCAGGCAGAGGAAGAAGCGATGGGAGAAGCAGCAGCTTTTCCCTTCTCGGGGCAGTTCTTGGGTTGCAGCCCCTCCAGGAACCCTCCTGTCCCACCAGCAGCGTGCGAGGCTCTGGGCAAAGCCACCCAGAAGTGCTGGTCGCAGTGTCCTGCAGCAACCACGCTGGGCTGGGCCCTTTCTCCTCAGAGATGTCGGGGTTTTCTCCCTCTCGCCCACAGCACCGCGCCCACAGAGCTTCTGCGCCCGTCGCGGCTCCTGCTCCCCATCCAACGTGTTCCCAGTCGAAATCAAGAGGACCAGCAGCCATCCCAGTCTGGGCATCTCTTCGGGGACACCGAAGATGACACCAGGGCAGGTGCCTTCATCGTGACGGCTGATAAAATTCACCCCACGGAGCGCGAGGACGGCGCTGAGCGTGGTTTGGCTCAGGCTGTGAGTGGGAGGGGGGGCCGTACCTCATCGCACCTCCGGAGCTGCTGAAGGTCTGGAAGCGAGTTAGTAGCTTTTTGTTTGTTTGTTTTGTGTAAGACAACAACCTAATTCGTGAGGGTGAAGGTAGCGTTAGTCCGTCCGGGTCGCTCTGCGCTGGCTGCCTGCAGAGGGGGGAGCACACTGCGGGGGGGACAGGCCGTCAGTGAGGACGGCAGGACGCTGCGGAGCGGCGAGGCGAGCCTGGCCTCCTGCTTATCTTAAATCCAAGAACAGAGAAAGACAGAAAACGGGGTTGGGGAAGGGAAACCGAAGGCGAGGAGGTTCCTTGTGTCTCCTGTTTTCCTCGGAGCAGAGCGCCCGGGGGCTCCGGCCCACTGTCCGCGGGGGGATGATCGTCTCGAGTTCTACTTTTGGCTGTTGTAAGCTTTGTGCCTCTGGTTCATGGGGTTTTCTGGAGACTTCATCCACTCCTTCTTGAGGAGCTGCTTGAGCTGGGACAGGCGCATGTTGGGGTTCTCTTGCTTCAGGCGCGGCAGGTTGACCTCTTCGAAAGCCGTGAAGGCGGCTTTCATGCGGCGCTCGGGGTGCCGGTCCGGATCGTTGGCGACGCTGCCGGGGAGGGAATTCGGAGAGAGACGCGCGTCAGAGACACCTCCCCGCGGGCACGGCGGCCCGGGCCCTGTCAGCGCGACCAAGTGCGCGTGGAGGGACCCGGGCGATAAAGCAGAAAACCCTGTGACACTTCCCCGACCCACTTCAAACGCTCTCCACGGAACGTCGGGGCCGGGGACGTGTCCTGTTCTCGCCGGCCGGAGAGCAGGCAAAGAGAGAAGAGAAGCCAGGTTGGGGAGAGGGAGCGGCCACGAGAAGGGAAGCGACGCCTTCAAAGGAGAGCCCCGTGACAGCACGGCCACGTACCTGAGGACAGCGATGGCATCTTCGATGGTCCTGGCCTCCACCGATCCCTCCTCCAGTACCCTCCTGTTGATGTTCTCTTCCAAAGGGACCTCCAAGTGAGTCTTCTCCTTCTCCACTGCACAGGGAGAGGGGAAAGGGAGAGCCGTTAATATCAAAGCCAGGCTGCGCGAAACCCTCAGGAGAGGATTTTTCAAAGCACTTGGAAGAAAGTGCTGAGAAAACTCAGCCAGAGTTGAGCCCCAGCCCTGGAAGAGAAGAGAGCCTGCTCTGCTGCTCCGTTTCCCCGTCTCGAGGTGACAGGAGGTTTCTCTTCCCCCATTCGGGTGTCAGACACAGACACAGCACAGCAAGCTGCACGGAATAGCTGCGGGCAGCTCCCGCCTTCCAAACGCTTCATCCTTCAGCGACAGCAGGTGGAAAAGAAACATTCCCCTTCCCTCTCCCCAGCCCCCACCGCTGCCGGGGCCTTCCTGTGGCACCACCAGACCTGTATCTGCATTCTCCTTCTGCTGCTGGTCTTTTCTGATCGTCTCCTCGATCTGGGCCCTGGTGACTTTGCCCGGAGTGACCTGCTTGGGCGACTTCCCTTTCAGCTTCGAGTCTTCCTCCTCCAGCAGGCGCTGGAGCTCCTTCTTGCGCTCCAGCTGTTCCAGCCGCCGCTTCTCCCTCTCCTCCTGGAAGGGAGAAAGGACCAGGTCGCCTCCACCCTTACAGCTTCGTAAGGGAGGGGGATCAAACCACCCCTTACAGGAGCCGGGGACCCTGTTTGAACGGGAACAGGCACCTCATTTCTGTAGCTAAGGCAGTGCTGACCTCACCTTATCAGAAGGGATGTTGTCTGGTTCCCCCCCTCGAGCTCCAGCAAGACAGTGAGGGCCTGGCCTGTTCCCTTCAGAATAATAATTTCCCCTTCCCCAGCTTCCTGGGACGCGAGCGCAGCGAAACACAACCCTGCGGCCGAGGAGGAGCGGGAGGTACCAGCCAGGACTGCTGACAATCAGATTAAGTTTTCCACTTTAATTTTAATAAGTGGTCGGAGGTTGAAAGTTCAGCGGTCGTTCAAGACAAGCCAGTCAAGAGGCTGAATTTGTCCTCGGGTCTGGCTCACGCTCTTCCTAAGAGCCAGCACAGGCGGTTAGACCGAATCCAACGAGCACTGCAGCTCTTGGGGCGATTTTAAAGTGCTCCAGAAGGAGTTTAAGAGCCACTTCGCCCTTCAAGGCTGAGGGAAAAGGGTGATGAGACTGTGCAACAGGCCCTTAAGGGCTTTCAGCGCTTCGGCTTCGTATTTTACCTCTCCCAAAGCCCGTCAGGTCTGGCAAAAGGAAAGAAACAACAAGTGAACGTCTCTCTCCGGGGCAGCGCCACACGCTGCAGAGCATTTCGCATTTAGGTTGGTTACACGCACACTTAATTATGGCTCTCATCCATTATTCACAGGGGTGGCACAAGGAACTTGATCGAGCGTTAACAGAACGGGTTTACTCGAGGCAGCAAAACCGCCGCGGCAGTAACGCGGGCGGCTGCCTTCCGCGGGGGTTAAGGAGCAGGAGCAGAATTATGTGCGTTGGGGTAGGGCCCGCTTCGGAGACGGCCAGCAAGGCTGGGCTTTGAGACTCTAGGGAAAAAAAAAAATTAAATTAAGTCGCTCCACAGCTCGATAGTTTAAAGCAAAACTCATCAAAGCCCCGAATCAAAGCCTACAAACGCCGAACCAAAACACACCCTCGGGCTGCTCCTTCTGTCGAGTGCGGGGAGGACCTGGCCTGTCAACCCGGCCGGGAGGGAAGGGAAGCCTCGCCGAGCTCCACTCCGAGCAGCTGAGGCCAAGGATGGGGGAAATAAAGCCATTAGAGGGACGCAGCCTTTATTACAACTGGCAGTCTTCAAATTCTTGGTCATTAAGCGCTTAGTGCCAGGGCCTTGAGACACAATGCCCCGGCAACTGGACCGTGCACGATTTCAAAGTGCAAACTCACTTATTTAAGGCACCGGCTTTCCCTGCCCGCTGCTCTCCTGTCAGGCCTCTCCCTCGTCTAGTAAAGGTCGAGTAAACAAAGGTACTCGCTCTCCCAGATCAGGAGGGACTTTTGGCCACTCCTAGAATGGGAAGGGTGTCACGAGAAGGGGGGAAAAGACTGGTGCGCTCCCCTAAAAATCTGTTTGTGGGGTTGTACCTCGGAAAAAGCAGCTCTCGGGACGTGTCCCGAGATGAGGATACTTGTGCCGTGCCCTAGACCGTGGGCTAGCGCCAAAAAAACTGTCCCAGCTCCGAAGCTCGGGGGTGACTCAACAAGGGAACCCCGAGAAGGGTCACGAGGCTGCGGGCGTGGCTGCGGCTTGAATGGTTCAGGAGACAGTCAAGGAGCAGCTATGCAAGTACTGAGGACCTAAGGGAAGGGAGCAAGGCATTTCGGAGCAGAAATGTTATTTATAATTAGAGAAGATTATCTTTTACCCCTGCTTACTGAAGAAAGGTAACCGTCCCGCACGGCAGCTAGCTCAGCAGCCTGGCTCGCGCAGCACGGCACAGCCGGGCCACCGCCACGTCCGACGGAGCAGAAATTCCAGGGTAACTCTCTGCTGCTGCTACCTCCTTTCAAACAAACCCCCCGAAGAGGACACGTCCACTTAACGGAGGGGAAACGAGGCTCGAGCGGGGCGCGGGGCACCTCCAGCTCCTCCTCTCCCCCAGCTGCCGGCCGGGCTGAGCTACTCCCTGCTCTCTGGCATTTCCAATCGAGTTTCTATTTGTGGAAAGCAAATAAGCTGGCACCGTTACTAATTTGTCACAAGACCTGCAAAAATCTCCACGCTCAGGTTTCCCCAGTGGCCCGTCACGTCCGGGTCCGCTCCGCGCCCTCCATGCGCGGCGCGAGGAGCCGGTGCCGAAGCCCGAGGGGCCTGAAGCTCTTATTTTTCCGAAGCCTTTTTCGGGCCAAACCACACGGAGCCTTTATGAATCAGCTTAAACGCCCTGATGAAAGAGAGGCTTGGATCCATCGAAGCGAAACGTACCGCAAAGCTATTAGAAAACTGGGAAGGAAATTAATAGTTTTCTGCCCCCACGCTGCTGTGCTCCGCGGGGCGCTGGGAGGAGAGGGGGGTGAGATTTCTTTAGCTGGACGCTTCTGTTTCCAAGGACCTGCGTGTCAAAAGGCAGGTTTCCAACCTCGCAGAGAGCTGCCTGAGCAAGGAACAATTCATTAGCTTTCAGAACAGCTTCCCACCTGCCAGACAGGAGGAGAACAGGGTCCCACGCACGCGGCTTCGAGAGCGGGCGGTCAATTGAAGCGGCGACGTTTCCCCGTCAACCTCGTAGCGTGAGGCCCCGAGGAAGGCTGTGGAGTGTGCTGCCAGCCCGGCGAAGCATACAGAAGGGCACAGCAAGGCAAAAAAAATAAATAACAAGTGACGTGGCTGGAAAGCAAGCAGGGCATAACTGACTTGGGGTATGCCTAAGTGCTCAGCAGGCTCTCTGAGGTGCACCAGAGCTCTGAGACGGGATCAGACGCGGCCCTTCGCTGCCCACGGGCAGTCACAGCAAGCGTCGAGGGGACACCGGAGCCTGAGGGAGTTGGTTTTGGGGTGTGAAGCTCAGTCAGGCGGCAGCGGGTGTCTCTCCGTTACATCTCTGGCCCCTGCATTGCTCGAGCCATCAGATTTCAGTGCTGCGTAGCTGGGACCACGCAGACGCCCTCCAAAAAGGGAGGAACAGTCATTTGACCCATCTCGCATTTTATCTGAATAAGAGCTGGTGCTCGCAGCTGAGTAATTCGGCGCCGAATCAGATGGAGAGGGGGAGAAAAAAAGTCACCCCTCGCCCACCCGCGCGGCTGGGCCGTGTCTGCGCACAGGTCTGCCAACCCACACCCCTGACTGAGGCTAATGGGGACGGAAAAGGCACAAAACTCACACCCAGAGAGTCGCTGCTCCCTTTTGCGCCATCTGTGCTCTTCTAGCGGCGAGCACTCGCCCCACACTTCACTCTTTGCTCAGACCCTGCACATACAAGAACAAAAGTCTCTCGGCTCTCACGTCACCCGCACTCCTTCCCCGCATCGCTCCCACCCAGGGCACCGAGCGAGACCGTGGGATTGACCACGAGGGAAGAAAAGTGCCAAGGGGGGTTCTGAGCCACTGCTGACCAGGGAGGAATTGTGCCACTCCAGCACACGGGGTAAAAATACAGCTCGAATGGGGCTGAAGGGCTTCTCCTCCCTCTGCCAGACAGCCCCGGCGGCAGTTTGGGAAGGAGACTGAGAATTCGGCCGCGTCCTTCCAGCAGCAGTCCCAGACATCAAGGTCTCCCCGCGCGCACCCGCAGGGCACGGAGCAGCCAAACCCAAGGTCGCCAGAGAGATGAAATTCTGCCTCTGCCTGCGAGACCTCTGCCCTTGACGGATCCTCCACCGAGCCTTTCTTCCCAGAATGCTCCAGCCAATTTCATGGTTTGTCACCCTTCCAAGCCCGCCCGCACCTTCGCCCAGGACGCACGCGCGGCCGTGGCCGTTTCCCCCACCAGACACGCTTCGGCTAATTGCGCAGAGAAAACCGCGCCGCGACGAGGAGCGTCGTGCTCTGAGCTGCGGCCGAACCTTGCACAGGGAGAGCGGGAAGGGACAGAAAGGAGGAAAACACTCGAATGACAAAAGAAAAGCAGTTGCCTAGGCAAACCCCGGAGTGCTCCAGCAAGCAGGATGCAGGTTTCGTGCTTTCCAGCCAGAGCTCTCCAGGGAAGGTAACGAGCTGTGACTTGTGCTGAAGTGCCAGAGGAGGAAGACACACATCGCGGGCTGGTGACACGAGCTCAGATGTTCCTTTATGCATCACCGAGCCACCAAACGAGTGTCATCCTCTGTTAGCAGAGCACGGGTGCTCTCAAAGCAGGGGGAGGGCTGTGCTGAAAGAAACCTCAAAATGCAGCAGAAACAAACCGCAGGACAGGCGCCTGGCGACAGCAGGCATGGCGTTCTGAACACTCAGCTTCCCCACACCCAAGCACCGACACCGCCCGGCCTGTGAGACCACCAGACACCACGCAGAGCCACCCAGCCCCGCGACACAAACCGCTCTCTGCTCGTTGGTTTCACAGAGGCTGCAGTGGCAGGGAGTGGGGGGGGAGAACGGATCAAAAGGGGCGCGCGGGGTTTGGTCTCGACACGTCTCAAAGGTTTTCAGCCTTCAGGAATTCAGAGGTGCTGCACGAGCGCGCTGCGACGCCGTTAATGCGTTAGTGCCATCGCCCGGAGAGCAGGGGAAGAGCCGGGGAAGAGCTGTGAAAGCTGCTCGGTGCTGCCTGCGAGGTGCTGAGAGCATCCTCCCACGCACGCTGCCATCACCTCCTCCAGGGGCTGTAGCCAAGAGCGACGAGAGTCCCTCTCGCAGCATCTGGCTGCGGCCACGGTGCTATTTCCACGCCGCCGCCACCACCCACGAAACAGCTACATCTTCAGGGAAGTTTGACTCCCGTGAGCAGTTCGGTTTCTGTCCTCTCTCGGACGAGGACAGAAAGCCGTTTGCAACCGGAATCACGCTTCCCTGTTGGGACACGACGGGGCACGGGCAGCCTCTTCCGCTCTCCGTGGGGATGTTCCAGCCTGACGGCACAGGAGAAGCAGCTGAGGAAGGTTTCACCGATTTATTTTGCCCCCCACCAACCCACTCGTTCCTGCCTGTTGGCCACTCGCCCACCTACACACAGCCCCAGCCTTCGCTCAGGCTGCGCCGGCGCCCGCGTGAGGCTCCTGCAGCAGGAAGAGCCACGTTGCAGCTACACTTTTACTCCAAGTCCTTCTGACAAGGACAGATCCTCATGGGAGCAGAGATTTTTGCTGCTGTGAGCTGCACGGTCCCCAGGGCGGGGGGTTTTTAGGAAGCAGACGCACTAAAATGCAGCATTTGGGTGCAATCCAGGCCTGGAGACCACGCCTACGCCGATGCAGAGAGAGGGGGTGGCCGAGGTGGGAACCGCCTCACCGGTTTTGCTAAAACCCAGCCTGGGGGTCCTGGATAGACCCCAGTTTTCCAGCCAGTGGCTCCCTGCTCCAGACTCCCACGCCCCTCGGCTGCAGGAGGTTGTTCTGGCAGCCCAGTCAAATAGGTCACTGCTGGCCGAGCCTTAAGTAGAGCAATAACAAGTCCTTGTTCCAGGAAATAATTAGGCAGCATTACAGGGTTGTGTCGGGGAAACAGCACGCCGGACTCCGAGTTCCAAACGTCAAGACACGTATCAGGGGTGAACTCACGCAGACGCACGCGGCCGCCGAGGTCACAGGGACACGCTGGGCTCCCCGAGCGCCAACACACGACGCTCGGCGAGCCCCGAGCTCACCGAGCAGCACAAACCCGGTCGCCCCGCTTGCGTCAGAGCGGCACAAACGCGGTCACCCCGTTAACCCCACTTAGGTCATCGAGGGAAGCCCTGCCCGGCGAGCACGAGGGTGAAGAGGTTGCTTCAGAAGAGGCAGCTGAGCTACCGCCGACAACCGCTTCCAGAAAAATCCACCAAGCCAGCAGGTAGATCTGTCTAACGCTGACAAACAGTGACGTTAAAAACCAAACAGCCCGGAAACGATCGCTCAGGTGCTCTGTTTATTGAACGCGGTGGCAAACAGGCACCCAGGGCAGAGCAAGCTGCAGAGAGCACCTCTAGAGAGAGATGTGTCCTGACGCAGGGCACACCAAGCCAGGGAGAGAGGAGAGGGAGAAAAAAAAACAACAAAGGAAGCTTTTTAACTCTTAATCCTGCCGATTTCTTTTTCTTTCTACAAAAATCAAAGAAAAGCTAAGAAAGGGAAAGAAGCTAAAGAACCGCTCGGGGGGAAAAAAAAATCAAACCCTGCAGCAGAGTTCCTGGTCTTTTACTGATTTCAATTTTAAATGACTCCAACAACGAAGCTTTTGCTGCCTCCCTCAGGAAGGCAGCTCTAAGATCCACCAGATTTCTGAATTACACCAAGCTTACACTTACTCCCACGCTCGGCTTCTTTTAGCTCCCAGAGAAGCCACAAGTTCCAGCTCTTCTGCCCAAAACGAAGAGCTGAACAAAGCGTGGAGGCACAGGGGGGGACAGAGGAGAAGGAACCCTTCCCATGCAAGCCTGGATCTCACAGGCTTAGCAAAGGACCAGCTACGGACACCCTTCTACCTGACCAGCTATTCACCTTCCTCTGCTCCTTCCTCATCACGTGTTTGTCTTCATCCTTCCAGTAGGCATCTTCCAGCTCCTGCTGACGTTTGGCATCGGCTGCTGCCTTTGCCTCAGCTTTCCTTGCGCGGGCAGCAGCCGACTTGGTGTTTTCACCTTGGAACTTCTTGGGCATCCCTCAAGGTGCTCTGTGAGGAGGAAAAAAAGAGGCTCAGATCCTCCCTGCGGACAGGTTCTCGGGTTCACCAGCAGGGTGGAACTGCACAAACGCTGCATCACACCCGCCTGTACAGAAACACAGCCCCCGTGGCCCCGCTTCTCTTGGCTAAACGACCACGTAGATGTGCCTTAATCATTTGCCAGGGTGGGAAAAGTCCTAAAACTGCCGTGTGACGGGAGCCAGAAAAAATTAACCAGGTGAAAGCGCTGCCTTCTCCACATGCTGCCTGTGTGGACGCCACGTTCTTAAACCGTTGTTTTTAAGGGCAGGGAGCTCTTTGCTAAACAAGAAACGGCAGAGGAGGGCTGAGGTTTCGGACCAGCTGCTTGAGCCCCAAACTTTTCAAAGCCTGGGCCGGATTAAATCTCCTCCCCTCTCCTCTGACCGCGACACCGAGCCCAGAGCAGGCCCCGGGCGAGGCTGGGGGGTGGCACCACAAGGTGCGGGAGGGTGAGGGTCGCCTCCTCCCCTCTTCCAGGGGCAGCTCCCACGGCCCGAAGGGCTCGGCCCCCTCCCAGAGCCCTCCTGAGCCCCCCACAGGCCACAGCCCTGCTCCATGGCAGCCCCCCTCCTCGCCTTGGGGCCCTACAGAGCCGCCCCCCCCGGGGGACCCTTCCCCGTTTGCTCAGCAGGGGGACGCCTCTCCCCTCCCCAAACCCTCTCCCTCCCCGCCCCGTCCCCTCCGGCCCCCGGCGCCCAGGCCTGACGCCCCCAGACCCCCCCTTCTCCCCTCAAGCCGCCCCCCCAGGCCTCCCCCTCTCCCCGCCCCCCCCCCGCCGCCCGGGCCCGCTCTCACCCGGTCCCCGCCGCTCCGCCCGTCGCGCGCCTTGCGCGTCACCGCCCCGCGCGGTCGCTCCCTGAGGGCGGGGCGGGGCCGTCAGGGAGCGCGTCCCGGCGCCGCCATCTTTGCTGAGGGCACCGCCCGCCCCGCCCCGCGCCAGGCCGGGCGAAGTGGGGCGGCGGGACGGAGGGAAGCTCCCCCCTGCCCTCGCCCCCAGAGGCTGCCCGCGGCGCGGCGGGAAGGCCCCTGGGGAGCCCGCACCGCGCCCGCCGCCGCCGCCTCCTCTGCCCGGAACAAAGATGGCGGCGCCCTCCGGGGTGGCCGCGCGGCCGGAAGGGCCCGGTCGGGGGGGGTGGGCGGGGCTTAGCGGGGCGGGGCCCGTTGTCACTCGGTGGGCGGGGCTCGGAAGGGCAGAAGCCAATGGGGAGTGGGTGGGGCGGGGCTTAGCGGGGCGGGGCCCGTTGTCACCTGAGTGGGGCCCATTGTCACCTCGGTGGGGCCCATTGTCACCTCGGTGGGGCCTGTTGTCACCTGGGCGGGGCCCATTGTCACCTGCAGGGGGTGGAGCTGAGGAAGGTGGGATTCATTGTCACCTGGGTAGGGCCCATTGTCACCTGAGTGGGGCCCATTGTCACCTGGGTGGGACTCATTGTCACCTGCAGGAGGTGGACCTTAGGAAGGTGAGGCTCCTTGTCACCTGGGTGTGGCCCTTTATCACCTGGGTGGGGCCTTTTGTCACCTGGGCGGGCGGAGCTTACTGTGGCAGGCCCTGCCCTCAGCATCTGTCCCCATACATGTGCCCCCCACCCCCAGCCTGACACCCCCTCCCCAGCCCAGCCGCCTCCCAGACCCCCCAAGGACAGGCTCCTCCCGGGGAGCAGCATCTCCTTTATTGGGGACCCCAGGACAGAGACACTCCATGTCCCCCTGCCCCGCCACCATCGCCCTACACGTGGGTCTCTCGCAGCAGCAGGTCGGTGGCGGTGCCGGGCTCGGGGGGGTCCCGGGGCAAACTGTCCTCCCTGTCTGTCCTCCCCCGCAGCGCCTGGGGGGCTTCAGCCTTGCCCGGGGGCTCTTCCCCCGGTGTCTTGGTGCCGGTTGGGGACACCGAGGACGTCTGCTTCACGATGTCCCGCCACAGCAGGCCCACGGGCGGCCGCCTCCCCTTGGTCAGCCCTGTTGGAAAAGGGGGTGCGGCGAGGAGGGGCTGGGGGGTGACACACCACACCCTGGGGCTGGGTCACGTCCCCTGCTTGGTGTCCCCCCCTAAGACTCACCTGGCAGGGAGCTGAGCAGGACCCCCACCAGCACGGTCGTGAGGGTCCCCAGCGCCCCGTAGTACAGGTAGGAGATGGCGTAGAAGTGCCCCACGATGGCCGGCCTGCGAGGGGAGGGGGGTCAGGGACCGGTGGGGGCCGCAGGGTGACGTCACAGCAAAAGAGAGGTGACGTCACGAGGAACAGAAATCAGTGCGATGCCACAAGGAAAAAAGAAAGCGCTGTGACGTCACAAGGAAAAACCACCATTGTCCTCGTACCCCCCCCTAAAACCACCACCCACCCCACCCCGTCTTGTCCTGTCCCCCCCCCCCTCACCGTGCCGGCGCCGGGGTCTCCTGGCGGGTGGGCAGGGGTCCCAGGAGGACGGTGCTGTTGGCGCCGGCCGTGCGGTTGTAGAGCGGGCAGAGCTCTCCGGAGGCGGGCAGCACCCCCATGGCGGCCGCGCTGGGCGGGTACAGGGTGCCCCCCACGGCCACCCAAAAGGAGAGGGCGAAACCGGCGCCCAGACCCCCCAGCACGCCCTGCGGCGGAGGAGAGGGGTCCGCAAGGGCTGGGGGGGAGCGGGCTGCCGTGTGATATTCCCCCCCCGAATCCCCGTTATGTGTCCCCCCCCTCTAACTCACGGCCGTGCTGCACATCGGCAGGAACATGCCCAGGACGAAGGCGCCCAGCAGCGGGCCGCTGATCACCCCCATGACGGTGAAGGAGCCCTGGATGGGGGGTGAAGAGCTTTTTTGGGGGCTTGCGGGGGGGTCCGGGGCGGACCCCCCCCAGCTCGGTGGTGCAAAGAAAAGGGTCAACGAGGTGACTTTGGTTTTCTTGGGGAAGGGGGTCTCACCTGCAGCACGCCCCCGCCCAGCAGCGAGGCCAGGGCGGCCACCGTGATGCACGAGGTGCCGTAGATGAAGGCTGCGGGGAGAGGATCCCCCACAGCAGGTCACGCAGGAGCGCATCCGGGTGGGGTTTTGGGTGTCTCCGGAGAAGGAGACTCCACAACCTCTCTGGGCAGCTCCATCACCCTCACAGGGAAGAAGTTTTTCCTAATATTTGTGTGGAACCTCCTATACCCCAGCTTGCACCCGTTGCCCCTCGTCTTAGTGAGAAGAGCCTGGCTCTGCCTTCCTGACACTCGCCCTTTACATATTTATAAACAAAAATGAGGCTCTTCCGAGCCGCCCCAGCTGCCTCGGCCTTTCCTCCTAAGGGAGATGTCCCACCCCGTCATCTTTGTGGCTATTGCAAGCAATTCCCTGTCCTGGCACGGCTCGGTGCAGTGCAGCACAGCACGACGTGGCACGGATCAGCGCGGCACAGCACGGCAGGACGAGGCAGCACGGCACGGCGCGGTGTGGGATGGCACGGCGCGGTGCCACATAGCGTGGGATGACACAGCACAGCCCCCCGTCCCCACTCACACAGCCCCTTGGAGACAAGGGTCAGCCTCCGCGGTGACAGCGCGGGCAGCCGGGGCTTGACGAGGTCCTCGACGGTGACGGCGGCCATGGCGTTGATGCTGGTGGAGGCCGTGCTGGGGGGGCAGAGAGCAGCGCTCAGCCCCGACCCTGAGGGGGGTGAGGGGGGAGGCGAAGCCCCCTTCCGCGGGGGGCGAGGGGTGCCCCGTCCTCACCTGAGCGTCCCGCTGTAAGCACAGGCGAGGAACAGCCCCGGCACCCCCGGGGACGTCGCGAAGATGTCAAGGACCAGGTAGGGCATGTACTGTGAGGGGAGGTGACCGCATCAGTGGGGGGAACAGGACCCCTGGGGGACCCCAGCCCCTGCAGCAGGGCTGAGAGAGGGACCCAGGGGTCCATCCCTTCTGACCTTCTTGCCCTTCCACCTCGCTGCCCTCAATTTGGTGCTTGAGAGGGCGGCACCGGCGGGGACCGGTACCTGGTCGGGAGCCGAGATGTAGCCGGCGAGGAGGGGATCGCAGTCCTTGTACAGCGCAAACATCACAAGGCCACAGACCACTGCGCTGGAAACGATGCAGAAGAGCCCCACTTGATTCACCAGCAGCGCCCTGCAAGCACAGAAGGGGGGGGGATACCCCACTGAGCAGGGGGGCAGGGGCCCTGCCGGGGCCGTGCAAGGGTGCAAGGTCCATGCAAAGGTCCGTGCAAGGGTGCAGGGTCCATACAAGCATGTAGAGGCCATGCAGGGGTGCAGGGTTCATGCAGGGTCCATGCAGGGGTGAAGGGTCCGTTCAGGGTCTGTGGAAGGGTGCGGGGTCCATGCAGGGGTGCCAGATCTTTGCAGGGTCTGTGGAAGGGTGCAAGGTCCATGCAGGAGTCTCCAGCACTGGGCATGCCCCCCCCCCCACTGAGCATCCCCTCGCCCCCGTGCACTGTCCTGCGCCGAGCGGGGTCCAGCCCATCCCCTCGGCCCCGTGGACTCACACCCTGGCCTCCCTCTCGCTCTTGCAGGCCACGTAGCGCTGCACCTGGGCCTGGTTGACACCGTACATGGAGAGCCAGACCAGCGTGCCGCCCACCAGGAAGGTCCAGACCGTGTAGCGGCTCCGCGGGTCCGGGTTGAAGCTGGGCACAGCGGCACGGGGCTGGCACTGATCCCCCCCCAGCACCCCGGGGCAGGGGGAGCGGGGTCAGGGCACAACGGGGTTGTGGGGGGACTCACTCGCCGAGGTTGACCCTGGAGCCGTTGGCGGCGATGCTCAGCACCCTGGCGGGACCCCCCACCAGCAGCACCCCTCGGATGATGATGGCGACGAAGCCCGAGAGCATCACGACGACCTGGAAGACGTCTGTCCAGATGACAGCCTTCATCCCACCCTGCGCCAGACGAAGCCGTGGGTGAACACTGGGGACCCCGTGGACCCCTGGGACCCCGAGGACCCATTCACTCCCTCACTATGGTGGTGTAGAAGGTGCAGATGACTCCAGTGGAGAGCAGGGACGCCCAGATGTCCAGACCAGTCACTGGAGGAGAAGGGAATGTGTTGAGCAGAGCCCTGGGGTGGGGCAGGGCTGAGATATCCCCCAGGGCAGGGATGGGGACATAACGGGGAGCAGCCCCCCCCCCACACACACACCTTGGTTGAGGATCAGGGCGGGGGCGTAGATGACGATCCCCGTGTACAGCATCTGCGGGAAGAGGGGGTTCAGCACCCCAACCCACCTACACCGCGGGCTCAGGGCAGGCGACGGCTGCGCCCGCGGGGACGGGGACAAAACGTGATGGTGCTGCCCGAGCGCGGCACGCGGGCCCTGGGAAAACACTGGGATTTTCATTCCAAACAGAGCTCCCGCTGAGCGCTGTTTGCTTTGAGCCATGGAAAAAACGAGCACAGGAACGAGGCAGCACCAGCACGGCCGGATCCAAACCCCCACCATGTGCCGCGTCCCCTCCATCCCCACCCCTAAACTCCCGCGCCATGGCCACGCACCGTGGCCACCACGTACTGCACGGTCCCGCAGAGCCGGACGCTCCTGCTGAACCGACGCTCCAGGTACTGGGGACAAGGACAAGGGACTCTGTTGAGGTTGTCCCGGCATCGGGGCAGCCCAGGGGCCGCTCCGGGCCAGCACGCATCTCCCCCACGCTGTGCCCACCTCGTAGGTGCTGGTGAGCCCCAGGCGGTAGAAGACAGGGAGGAAGAGCTGGGCGGTGAGCAGTGTGTTGAGCAGCTGCCCCACGCACATCCAGAGGAATTTGGCTCCGTACCGATACGCCTCCGCCGGCACCCCCAGCACCTGGATGGCCGACATGAAGCTGGCCGAGAGCGAGAGCCCCACGGGCAGCGCCGACATCCGTCGTCCCCCCGTGAAAAAATCCTCCGAGGTTTTCTGGCCGCCTTTGGCGAGGCCGTGGAAGAGCCCGATGCCGGTGGAGATGAGCAGCATCAGCCCAAAGACCCCGTAGTCCCAGAGGCTGAAGGTGAGCCGCTCCGGCACCCACACCTCCAGGCTCCCCGCTGGGGCCAGCGCGGCGGCTGCAGCGGGGGGAGCCCCCGGCCGGGCACCTGCGGGTAGATGGGACACGGCACGGGGACACGGCACGCACGGCTGGCTAGGGCACGGTGGCACCAGCGCACCCAAGGGCAGCAAAACTGGAGGGGGAGAAATCTCCTTGCAATTATCAACTGACGTATATTCAGCAGAAGGGATTAAGCAGTGAGCAGAGCACAGCTACCACCTCATCCCATCCCGTCCCATCCCATCCCGTCCCGTCCCATCCCGTCCTGTCCCCGGGAAGGGCTGTGCCAAGCTTTTGGCTGCGAAGGTCAGATCTCAAAACTGCGAGTGAGGCAGCAGGAGAATCACCCCAAATACCTCCTGGTTCGGAGCCTGCAGGGAGAGGAGATGACAATGCGTGGTCCAGCTGCTCCGGAGCACCCCGGACACCGGCTCCGTATCTCCGGGAAAGCGCTGGCATAGAAAGAAGTGGCCAGGAGGGAGCGATCCGCCCCCCGCCAGCCAGCACAAACAGGGAGAGGCAGAGCCTCTGCCGGAGCCAAATTTATCTCCAGCTGGGGGGACAAAACAAATCAAAGCTAAACCTTTACCCAGAAAAAACCCGGCTCGTTTGCAGACAGCTGCCGGCAAACTGATGAGGACTCAGTGCTCAGGTGGGGAGGAGGAGGGTGAGGGGCTGCCCGGGGTCCCGGTGGGTCAGAGGAGGCTGCTGCAACGTCCTCGGTGGGCGTTGAGGCAGCGAACTGGGACGGTGCTTCGAGCTTCTCCAGCCTTTGGGGCGGGTGCCGGCGGGAGGCAGGTTCAGGGCATCAGGGAGGGACCCTTGATGGAGCTGTCGGGGCCGTATCCATAACCCCTTCCCTCCCGGCTCACCCCAGGACCAACCCCCGAGTGGTGGCATGGCACCTCGGGGTTCAGTGGGCAACGTGGCGAGGGAGGGAGGTGGCCACGGAGCCCTGGTGAGGGCAGAGGTGGTGGGACGGCTCCAGCCCGTGGGAAATGTGGCTCCCGGCATGGGGCTGGCCCAGCTTCCTCATTCCCCTGCACAAACGCGGCTTTGTCTCGCTCGCTTGGCCCCGGACAGGTTTATCCCTCAGGGATTTCCTCCCCCTGCTCTCAGACCTGGGGACAAATTTGGGTTTGGGACCGGGGAAAAGCCTCGACGTGGGGACAATCTCTGCCGAGGCATCACCGCAGGGCAGAGGAGTCTCCCCAGGTTTTGGCTCCAGCCCTGGCGGCTTTGTCCCCAGAAAGGGGGACAGGGATGGGCAGGACCCCCTCTTCTGCCTCGCCCTCCTTGCCGAGCTGGTTCGAGCAGCAGAAAGGAGAGAGACAACAACAGTCTCGGCCACATCCGTCAGCGGGTGCGTGCGATGCTGCACAGAGCCAGGGCCACGCACGCAGCCGGGCCCCCGGCAGCACCCCGGGGCAGCAGCAGAGCGAAGGGGCTGGGAGTGGGGCGGGGAGGGTCCCGGCAGCACCCAGCCCTGCACAGGGAGGTGGGACGGGATGGGGACCCCGATGCCCCAGCAGAGCACCGCCCGTCCCCGCCGTGGTACCCGGGAGGCAGCAGGACCATCAAAGTTACCCCGGTCTGTTGGGGCGCCCAGCGCTGAGCGGGGTGCCCTGTCCTTTCACACTCCCCTCGGCTGGCCCCTGCACCCTGGGGTGGCTCCTGTCTGTCCCCCCACCCCGTGCCCCCTCCGTTGCCAGGAAGCCGCCTGCCACGGAGGCTGTGGGCAGGAAGGAAGTCACCCGGGGGATTTTTTGACGCTCCCCTTCACTCGAAGCCTCTGAGCAGCCACCCACACAGCCCAGGAACCCCGACTCGGTGGCACGGCCCTGCCCGGGACCCAGCGGGTGCCAGTGAGGCCGCCGGTACGGCAGCAGGTACCGCACTGGCACAGGGGGGGCTTTGCGGGGTCTGGCCAGCCCAGCCGGGTGCAAGGATGGAGCCGAGTCCTCCCTGCCCAGGCCTGGGAGCGATGGAGGGCACAGGCCGTGGGACGGGCTGGGAGGGTGGGTTTGTGCACATGCCTGCTGTGTGCCTCAGTTTCCCCTTCATCTCTCCCAGGATGGGCTGACCCCAGCTCTAGAGATGCCGCAGGCTTGGCCGGGGGGTTTTTACCCCAGGGAGAGGGAAGATGCCAAGGGAAACGGTGGGGAAGGGTGCGCAAGGGGCCCCACACGGGGGTCACACTGAGGTTGGGGTGGACGGCGCCACCAGAACCCTGGTGCTGAGCCCACCCCGGTTCTTGCAGCCCCCGCCATGGCCCCGCTGGGCGAGGACACGCCGCTGATCGGGAAGCGCTCCTGTAGCCTCTCCTCCACCGAGACAGGCACCCTCCAGGTGTACCTGTACCACCGGGCACCCCCCGTGCACAGCCCCCCGGGCACCGCCGCCGCCGGCCTCCTCACCTTCACCTTCGGCGAGTACACGGCCGAGGAGCTGTGCGTCCGGGCTGCCAAAGCCTGCGGTGAGCATCGGCACCGGCGGGCTCGGAGTACCAGCTGTGCCCATCCTCGGGGGGGGTGTCACACACAGCACCGCTCTCTGTCCCCAGGCGTGCTGCCCGTCTGCCACCCGCTCTTCGCCCTGGCCGCCGAGGATCTCAGCTGCTGGTTCCCCCCCAACCACCTCTTCACCGTTGACGAGTGCCGCAGCCAGGTCGTGGTGTACCGGATCAGGTACAGCCCGCGGGGGTCTCTGGGGAGTCTCTGGTGGCTCACAGGGGTTGTGTGCTATGGAGGCGCTGAGCCCCCTCCGCTCTCCTCATCAGGTTCTTCTTCCCCAACTGGTGCGGGCTGGGACAATCTCACCGCTTCCAGCTGCTGAATGACCGAGCCAGCCCTGTCCTGGACTACCCTGTCATCGATTACCTGTTTGCCCAGGTGAGCCCTGCCAGGCTGGCACCCCACAGCCAGCCCAGCATGATGGGGGGTCTGCAGGGGACACCCTCGAAGCTTCAATTAGCAGGAGGGGATGATGCATGGGCTGGGAGGTCTTGGGGTGCGTCAGGTTTCCTGGCTGCAGGAGATGGACCTGGTGTGGGGAGAGGGGGGGCTGGTGCAGGGATACCCCCCCCAGCTCCTTGCACCCTCCCCAGTCCCGCAGTGATTTCATCGAGGGACGCGTGGCGATGGCGCTGAGCCTGCCCACGCAGGAGGAGTGCCTGAGCCTGGCCGTGCTGGACATGCTGCGCATCGCCAAGGAGAAGCGGCAGAGCCCCGATGAGGTCTTCAGCCACATCAGGTGAGCTGGGGATCGTGGGGGCAGCCCAGCACCCATGGGGACAGACCAGCACTCACTTCACCTCCTCATCCCCACCAGCTACAAGTCCTGCATCCCGGAGCCGCTGCGGTGCCAGCTCCAGCAGCACAGCTTCCTCACCCGCCAGCGCATCCGCCGCCGCTTCAGCAAGTCCCTGCGGAAGATTGGGGGCTGCCAGACAGACGGACGCTGCCTGAAGCTCAAGTACCTGCTGGACCTGGAGCGGCTGCAGCGGCATCGGACGGAGGAGAGCTTCCACGTGCGCTCGCCCGGCTCCGTCATCGCCGACATCGCCATCCACGTGGCCGGCGAGAACGGCGTCTCCTGGAGCTGTGGTGGCACTGAGGTGTGGGGCTATGGTGGGAAAGGGGGGGGTCCCGCGGTGGGATGGATGAGGGAGGGGGTGTAGAGACCATCCCTGGTGGCGTCCCTGCCACAGAGCCGCCAGCACTTCTGCGACTTCCCCGACATCGCCGACATCAGCATCAAGCAGGCGAGCCGGGAGGGCAGCCCCGTGGAGAACCGCATCGTCACCCTCACCAAAACCGACAACCGGGTGCTGGTGAGCCCAGGGGTGGGGAACCCAGCGGGGTGGGGGGTACCGGGGTCTGCATGGGGCTGACCTCTCCCCTCCCCACCTGGCCCCAGGAGGTGGAGTTCCCCACGCTGCCGGACGCCCGCTCCTTCGTGGCTCTCATCGACGGCTACTACCGCCTGACCGTGGACCCCCACCACTACTTCTGCAAGGAGGTGGCTCCCCCCCGGCTCCTGGAGGACCTGGAAAACCAGTGCCACGGGCCCATCAGGTGGGTGCTGGGACCCCCCCACACACCGTGCCCACCCCCAGCCCACGGGTGACATGGGAAGAAATCGCATGGGGAGCACCAGTCACCACCCTACTTGCTGGGCAGGTAATGCTCAGGCCACCCCGGAGCCCCCAGGTTTGGGGACACCGTGATTGAGGGGTGAGCAATGGGGGGGTCCCCAGGGATGCTGACCCGGCCCTACCGTTCGCAGCTCCGAGTTTGCGGTGAAGAAGCTGAAGGCGGCGGGGAGCCCCCCGGGGCTGTACCTGCTGCGCCGCAGCCCCCAGGACTTCGACAGCTTCCTGCTGACTGTCTGCGCCGAGGTGAGACCCGCGCTGGCACTCGGTGTCACTCAGTGTCCCACCGGGGAGTGCCAGAACCTGCAGGGCATCTCGGGGGGATCCCGGGGGTCCCTGTGCCACCGCTGAGCCCAGCTCTCGCCCTGCAGACCCGCTCGGGCCAGGACTACAAGCGCTGCCTGATCCGGCGAGACGAGGACGGGACCTTCTGGCTCTCGGGGGTGTCGCGGGGGTTCTGCAGCCTGCGGGAGCTGCTGGGCACCTACGGGCGCTGCGGGCTGCAGGCGGAGGGGGCTCGCATGCGCCTGGCGGCCCGCTGCCCCCCCCTGCCCAAAGGTGCGTGTGGCCGCGGCGCCGTGACCTCACGGGGTGCGCGGTGTCATCATTGTGGAGCGGGCTGTTGTGACTTCACAGCGCAGGCTGTACGGTCACAGAACGGGTTATGTCATCACTGAGGGGGCTGTGTGAGGTCACTCTGGTGCACTGTGTGTCACCACAGAGTGGCTCGTGTGGCATCACAGAGTGAGGTGTGGGACGTTGTGAAATGGGCTGTGTAACGTCACAAAGCGGGTTGTGCCGTGTCACAGAGTTCGTGTCATCAGAGAGCGGGCTGTGTGACATCACCGAGCGGGCTGTGTGACATCACAGAGCAGGTTGTGACATCACAGAGCAGGCTGTGACATCATGGCCACTGCCTGTCCCCCCTTTAGAGAAGTCCAACCTGCTGATCGTGCGGAGCGGCTGCCCCCACCCCCCCAGCTCCCCCACCACCCCCCGCCGCAGCCTCAACCAGATGATGTTCCACAAGATCGACCCCCAGAGCCTCACACGGGTACGCGGTGAGGGGGGGCAGGGCAGCAGTGGGACATGGTTTGTGGGCAGGGACCCCCCCATGGGCAGGGACACCCCCACACTAGTGTCCCCCTCTCACGTCAGGGCGAGAGCCTGGCCCAGGGCTCCTTCACCCACATCTACAAGGGCATCAAGAGGGACCAGGACGAGGATGGGTCCTACCAGACCGAGGTGGTGCTCAAGGTCATGGACGGCGGCCACCACAACTGCTCCGAGGTGAGGCAGGAGCCGTCCCCCCAAGCCGGCACTGATGGCCGGGGTCCCCACGGCCCCCCCCTGAGGCAGCCTCTCCCCTCTCCCAGTCCTTCCTGGAGGCAGCCAGCATCATGAGCCAGCTCTCCCACAAGCACCTGGTCCTGCTGCACGGCGTCAGCCTCGGGAAGGACAGTGAGTGCCCGTCCCCCTTGCCAGGCACCGCGATGCCACACACCGGACCCACCCATGCCATGTGACGTGTCATGTGTCGTGTTACCCCCCCTCCCCAGGTATCATGGTGCAAGAGTACGTCAGGTACGGGCCCCTGGACCTCTACCTGAAGAAGAACCAAGGGGAGGGCAAGGTGACCACGAGCTGGAAGCTGCAGGTGGCCAAGCAGCTGGCGTACGCCCTCAACTACCTGGTGAGCCGGCCGCCGGCATGGCGCCCAGCGTCAGCGTCCCGTGGGTCCTGCCGTCAGTGTCCCACCTCTCACCTGTGTCCTTGTCCCACGGCTCCCACACATCCGTGTCGTGCGGCTCCGGCATGTCCGTGTCCTGTGGTTCTGCACATATGCACCCTTCAGCATGTCAGCATCCCTGTCCCACGGGCCCCAGACAGCCCTGTCCCACGGCCCCCAGACGTCCCTGTCCCACGGCCCCCACGCCTCTCACATCCCACGTCCTCCATGCACCCATCTCCACACACCCACGGGGCTGCTCTGATGGTCCTGACCCCTTTCCCTTCCCCAGGAGGACAAGAAAATCACCCACGGCAACGTCTCTGCTAAGAAGGTGCTGCTGACCCGGGAGGGGGACGTGGCCAGCGGCAGCCCCCCCCTTCATCAAGCTCAACGACCCCGGAGTCAGCATCACGGTCCTGGCCAAGGACAGTAAGTGCTCGGGCTGACCTGGTGTGGCGGGGGGGGGTGGCAAGACCCTTCTGGCAGGTGCTGAGTGAGACCGTCCCCCTCCTCCCCAGTGCTGGTGGAGCGCATCCCCTGGGTGGCCCCCGAGTGCCTCAGAGACCCCAAGAGCCTGGCGCTGCCAGCCGACAAGTGGAGCTTTGGGGCGACCCTCTGGGAGATCTTCAGCGGTGGCAACATGCCCGTGAGCCTGCTGGAGCCCCAGAAGGTGAGAGTGCCGTGGCCCGCGGCACCCGGATCCTTCTGTCCCACCCCACCCCTCCTGCCCCATCATTTCTGCCCCATCCCACTGCATCCTGACCCTCCTGCATCCCACCCCCTCCACCCCATCCCTGCCCCATCCCGCTGCACCCGGACTCTACCCACTCACCCACTGCCTGGAGAAGACCATGTTGCCGCTGATCCCACCACGCTCCCCAAAGGCTCTGGTGGAAAAGGGACATTGCTGGGGCGAGGTGGGCACCTGGAGGTGCCCCCAGCCTCTGTGTACAGCAGACATCAGCACAGGGTCCGGCAGATGGGCGATAACCAGCCCCTCCAGCCTAAAATCCCACAGCCGTGGGGTGATGCTCAGGACAAGGGGTTTGCCCAGCAAGGTGAGGTGCACGGGGGCTGCTGAGGGGAGCACCCCAAACCTGCTCCAGCACCCTCTTTTCCACCCCCCCCGGCAGAAGCTGGATTTCTACCAGAGCAGCCTCCAGCTCCCAGCGCCGAAGTGGCCGGAGCTGGCCACGCTCATCGCGCAGTGCATGGACTACGAGCCCCGCCACCGGCCCTGCTTCCGCGCCCTCATCCGGGACCTCAACAGCCTCATCACCTCCGGTGAGCCCCAGGATGGCGGTGGTGGTGGGGAACAGGCTGCAGCTTCCCCCAGTGCCCTCATTGCCCCCCTCCTCCAGATTACGAGCTCCTCTCAGACCTGTCATCTGCCGACGTGACCCTCCGGGACAGCTTCTGGGGGTACGAGCCCCTCGCCATGTGCCAGGACCCCACGCACTTCGAGGAGCGGCACCTCAAGTACATCTCACTGCTGGGAAAGGTGAGGGGGGGGCAGGTGGGGCCCCGTCCTCCCAACACTCAGTGCATGAGTCTCTTGCACCCCCCTTCTTACCTGCATTTGGGACGTCAAACATCCCGGGCTCCTGAGGGGATGCTTTGCCCTCTAAAGCTGGAAATGCTTGGTTTGTGCGCTGTGCGTGGGAGCTGGGGGGACACCAGGTGCTGGGGATGCCATGCAGGGTCTCTGAGCACCCCCCCACATCATCCCATGTCCCCACATGTCTCTCCCCATCCAAGGGCAACTTCGGGAGCGTGGAGCTGTGCCGCTACGACCCGCTGGGTGACAGCACGGGCGAGCTGGTGGCGGTGAAGAAGCTGCAGCAGGATTCGGCCAAAGAGCTGAAAGATTTCGAGAGGGAGATCCAGATCCTGCACTCCCTGCAGCATGACTTCATCGTCCGGTACCGGGGTGTGTGCTACAGCCGAGGTGAGCGCTGTCGTGGGACGGGGAGCGGGTACAGGGACCCCACGGTGACACTGCCCGCGTCCTGGCCGGAGGGTGACGGTGGGTGCGTGCGCAGGGCGGCGCGGGCTGAGGTTGGTGATGGAGTACCTGCCCAACGGCTGCCTGCGCGACTACCTGCAGAAGAACCAGCCCCGCTTGGACCACGGGACCCTGCTCCTCTACGCCTGGCAGATCTGCAAGGTGGGCGTTGGCAGAAAAGGGGCTCCCGCTCTCCCAGATCGAGGTCGGAGCAGTGCCACAGCTCACCCGAGGGGCTGCGATGCAGCTGGGGGGATCCCCAGGGTGCTGTGGGGTCCCGGTCCAAGTGAGTGGCTGCATCCTGGGCAGGGCATGGAGTACCTGGGGACGCGGCGCTGCCTACACCGGGACCTGGCCAGCAGGAACATCCTGGTGGAGAGCGAGACCCACGTCAAGATTGGGGACTTTGGGCTGGCCAAGCTGCTGCCGCAGGACAAGGACTATTACGTGGTGCGGGAGCCCGGCCAGAGCCCCGTCTTCTGGTGAGGCTGGCACCCATGGAGGGAGGGGACCGGGGCTGCTGATCTCGTGCTCAGCATCCTCCCACCGGCAGGTACGCGCCCGAGTCCTTGGCAGACAACGTCTTCTCCCAGGCATCCGACATCTGGAGTTTCGGCGTCCTCCTCTACGAGCTCTTCACCTACAGCAACAAGAGCAAGAGCCCCTCGGAGGTGAGAACCACCTCCCCTACCCGGGGACGGGGTCCCACTGTCCCCACCCCACCTTTGGGACCAGCCCTCCCACCCATCTCCGTGCCCTCAGGAGTTCCTCCGCATGATGGGCACCGCCAAGACGACGCAGATCGTCTGCCACTTGTTGCAGCTCCTGAAGGACAACCAGCGTCTCCCGGCACCAGCCGGCTGCCCCGTGGAGGTGAGAGCCCGGACCGGACCGGCGGGGTCTCTGGGTGCCAGTGGGGGTCCCAAGAGCCCCCCCGGCTGCCCTGACGGTCCCCATCCTTACGCCCAGGTCTACACGCTGATGCTGAGCTGCTGGGCGTTTGCCCCCAGCGCCAGACCCACCTTCGGGAAGCTGGCCCCCACCATCGAGGCGCTGCGAGATGGACGGAGCAAAGCCCGCGGGTAGCCCCCTCCGGCCACCACCCCGCAGCCATCCCCCTCCCTCCCCAGCACTCGGCGGTGACAGACGGACACGCGGCCACAGCGATGCTTCAACCCCCACTGCGCAAAGCCGCTCGGCTTCCAACACCCCCACGGCAGGAAGCCCCCCGAGCTAAGCTGCTTGTATTTTACCCATCATCTGCCAGTCGTTACCCCTCACAATTGTGGGATTTGGCCGTTTTCTAATAAAGTTTAGTGAACTTGCCATCAGGGATGAGGTGAGAGGGGATGCACAGGGAAAGGGGACATGGAGGGTCTGTTCCTGGGGCCAATTTTAGGATCATCATCAATCTTGCAGCACAGACCCCACCTGCCTGTTCACGGGGCTGGGGACAGCACAGGGAGTTTGGGAGCATTGCAGAGGGACTCTCCCTTTGGGGGTAAACACCCACCTCAGTGGGGTCAGGGGTTCCTCTCGCTCCCACCCTGAGCCCGTGATCCCTCCAAACCAGCCCCATCCTCCCAGCACCCCTGTACCACAGGAAGGCACCAGAGCCCATGTCCTCAGTAACGACAAGCCGTCATTTATTCTCCCCCCAGTGCCTTGGGGCTCCTCTGGTCACGGGACAGGGGCAGGATGGGCACCTGTGGCACTCAGCAGTCCTCAGGATGGAAACCTGGGCTCAGGACCACGGCAGAGAGAGAGGGAGGTCACCTCTGAGGTCCCCAGGGACTCCCCACAAGCAGCAGCTCCCAGGAATGCGGAGAGAATCGCAGCCTGAGCAGCCTCGGGGCGCACCAACGCTTCCCACCAGCTCTGGGTCCTCCTCAGCCGCCCTAGAAGACTCCCACCCTCTTGCCACAGAGCAGCCCGGGCTTGTGGATGGCCTCCCACATCACCAGAATCTCGTGGGGCATGAAGCGGTGCACGAGCAGCAGATCCCGGTAGTAGCAGGGATCGAAGGGGTCGGCGTTGGGTGGAACCCGCACACCAGTGATGCGGATGCCATTATGAAAAGTGGGCAGCAGCCCTGCCTTCTCCAAGCACATGCCCAGGTAGACGTCATCAATGGGGAAGAGCTCGATGTCCCGCGATTCCCGGGCAATGACGCGAGCGGTGAAGCCGGACATCACCATCCCACCACCGCTGCAGTAGGGCGGGTAGCGGTTGGAGGGCATCAGCTGCGTTGGCACAAAGTACTTGCTGCCCGGATGGCGGATGGGCCCAGTGTTAGCAAGGACATATCCCACCATGAGGTGCTGCTGCCGGGTGCCTTGGCTGGCCTTCGCAAAGTGGACGATGTTGTCCGTGTTGACGAAAACGTCATCATCCCCATTGAAAACAAATTGGACGCCGGGGCAGTGCTCCTCCAGCCAGGTGTGGAAGAGCACCTGCTTCAGCGTCAGGTTGAAGAAGGTGTCCCTGAAGTCCCACTGCAGCACATCCCCGTACTGCCGCTGCTCCAGCCGCAGCAGATGGTTGAGCTTCTTGGCATCCCGGGCGTTGGGGGACACTCCCACGAGGAAGACTCGGCGAACGAGGGCTCCTTTGAAGGTTCTCTCCTGCCCCCAGGTCTTGCGGATCGCCTCTCGCCGATCGTAGTTTGTGGGTGATGACTTAAGGGCCAAGAGGAGGAAGATGTTGGAGGACCCTTCAGGCCCCCCGCACTTGTCGGGGACGTCGAGCAGCGCTGGGAAGGACCTGCAGTGCTTGTACAACATAAATTCCCGTGCTTGGCCGGGCAGCTCGGTAAAGCCGGAGATGTTGTACAAAGAGGTGTTGGCCATGCATGGGGCAACGGTGGCCGAAGCCCAGCGCAGAGGGAGCCTGGGGGCTGCCCGGGGGCTGGTGGGGACCGTGTCCTTGGGGGCCATGGTGGCCCAGGGCTGGTCATGGTGGTAGAGCAGGTAGCAGAGCCCCAGGAGCCCCACGGCGACCAGACCCCACAGCCCCAGCCGGCAGCACCGCAGGTACACGCTCTGCAAGAGACGGAGAGAGGGATTTGGCATCGATGGAACCCAGAGACACAGCCCGGCATTCTTCCACATGGAGCTGAAGCACGGAGCTCCCAGTGAGTGGAGGGGACAGGCAGGTGTCCCCACACTAGATGGTCACACCCTGCCATGCGCAAGCAAAGCTCTCTGCTGGGCAGGGCATCCGTGAGCTGGGGGCAGAGTCTGACTTAAACGAGCAGCAATACCAAGAAAGCAATAAACCCTTGGATCCAGGAAGAGCCCATTTCCGTCAAAGAGCAAACACGGATGTAGACACAAAACCCCTGGAGGTGGCCACCAAGGGTGCACAGCCCACCCTGGACATGCTGGCATGGGGGTAACCAAGGAGCTACAGCTGGTTTGAGGTGTGGGGAGGAGGTGGTGGGGTGGTCGTGGGTTCACAGGGCCCGGACAGGTTCAATCCCTCACCCGCAGAGGGGAAGCACCAGGACAGGGGTCCCCAGACAGCACACGGGGACCCCAGTGAGAGCCCAGCCACCACTTGCCCACCAGCACCGCACAGAGCCTGGCTGGACCGGGACCATCCAGCCACCCTTACACCGACGGTGCTGGCACCATCCGAGCACACAGGCACACCGGCTCCAACCCCTCCATGCTGCAAAGAGCCCCGAGACCCCGTGGAGAGACCCCAGCCCAAGCTCCGTACCTTGTTGCCCTGCGAGCTCGCTGCCATCCTCACGCCGAGCCTCTCCGGGAGCTGGGAGCGCTGTGGCACAGGCAGCTCCCGCAGGGATCCTCCCCTGGCAGGTGCCGCCCGTCTGCCTGTCCATCTGCCCACCCACCGCAGGTGGGGCAGCAGCACCCACCGGCACAAGGAAAAAGCTTGACAGAACACTGCTGGCTCCCTGCCTTAGTTTCCCTCTCTCAGTTCCACTTCGTCAGAGCCCTCAGGGAGCCCTGGCACGTCAGCGGAGCCACGTTTCCAAGGAGGAGCCTGGAGGCTCCAGGGATGGGGCAGGAGGCAGGCAGGAGCCGGCTGGGCATTGCTGCTGGGAATTCCCCAGTGGGGGGGAACAGAGCTGAGGGTGGGTGGGAGGGAAGGACCCCATGCACCCCAGGGCCACGAGGAGCTGGGAAGGGACCCCTGTGCACCCAGGGAAGGGACCCCTTGCAGCCCAAAGAGCAGGAAAGGGACCCCATGTACCCTGGAGAGCAGGGAGGGGACCCTGTGCACCCCAAGGAAGGGAACCTGCACACCCGTGTGCTGTGGGGAAGGGACGCCGAGCCCCCTGCCAGCCCCCCCATCTGCTCAAAGGGCTGGGGACCGTGCAGGGAGTTTTGGGGCTTTGCAGAGGGACCACGTCTCTGACGGTAAACGCCCACCTCAGTGGGGTCAGGGGTTCCTCTCGCTGCCACCCTGAGCCCGTGATTCCTCCAAACCAGCCCCATCCTCCCAGCACCCCTGTCCCCTAGGAAGGCACCAGAGCCCATGTCCTCAGTAACAACACGCCGTCGTTTATTCTTTCCCCGGTGCCTCAAAGCTCCTCTGGTCATGGGACAGGAAATTTGGGGGAAAAACAGACAGGAGATTTGGGGGAAAACCAGGCAGGAATGGGCCAAGGGCAGGATGGGCACCTGTGGCACTCAGCAGTCCTCAGGATGGAAGTTTGGGCTCGGGGCCGCCGAGCAGCAGCTCCCAGGGATGTGGGGAGAGCCACAGCCTGAGCAGCCTCCGGCGTCACCGCCACTGGCCCCCGGCTTAGGGTCCTCTTCGGCTGGCCTAGAAGACACCCACCTTCTTGCCACAGAGCAGCCCGGGCTCGTGGATGGCCTCCCACATCACCACGATCTCGTAGGGCAGAAAGCGGTGCACGAGCAGCAGATCCCGGTAGTAGCAGGGATCGAAGGGGTCGGCGTTGGGCGGCACCAACACGCCGCCAATGCGGACGCCGTCGTGGGAAGCAGGCAGCAGCCCTGCCTTCTCCAAGCACATGCCCAGGTAGACGTCGTCAAGGGGGAAGAGCTCGATGTCCCGCGATTCCCGGGCAATGACGCGGGCGGTGAAGCCGGACATCAGGATCCCGCCACCGACGCAGAAAGGCGGGTACCAGGTGGCGGCGATGAGCTGCGTCGGCACAAAGTACTTGCTGCCCCGATGGCGGATGGGTCTGTCTTTAGCGTGGATGTGTCCCACCAGAAGGTGCTGCTGCCGGGTGCCTTGGCTGGCCTTCGCAAAGTGGACGATGTTGTCCGTGTTGACGAAAACGTCATCATCCCCATTGAAAACGAACTGGACACCAGGGCAGTGCTCCTCCAGCCAGGTGTGGAAGAGCACCTGCTTCAGTGTCAGGTTGAAGAAGGTGTCCCTGAAGTCCCACTGCAGCACATCGCCGTACTCCTGCTGTTCCAGCCGCAGCAGATGGTTGAGCTTCTTGGCATCCCGGGCGTTGGGGGACACTCCCACGAGGAAGACTCGGCGAACGAGGGCTCCTTTGAAGGTTCTCTCCTGCCCCCAGGTCTTGCGGATCGCCTCTCGCCGATCGTAGTTTGTGGGTGATGACTTAAGGGCCAAGAGGAGGAAGATGTTGGAGGACCCTTCAGGCCCCCCGCACTTGTCGGGGACGTCGAGCAGCGCTGGGAAGGACCTGCAGTGCTTGTACAACATAAATTCCTGCACGTGGCCAGGCAGCTCGGTAAAGCCGGAGATGTTGTACACTGAGGTGTTGGCCGTGCATGGGGCAGCGGTGGCCGGAGCCCGGTGCGGAGGGAGCCTGGGGGCTGCCCGGGGGCTGGGGGGGACCATGTCCTTGGGGGCCATGGTGTCCCAGGGCTGGTCATGGCGGTAGAGCAGGTAGCAGAGCCCCAGGAGCCCCACGGCAACCAGACCCCACAGCTCCAGCCGGCAGCACACGCTCTGCAAGATATGGGGAGAGGGATTTGGCATCGATGGAACCCAGAGAGACACCTTGGCATTCTTCCACATGGAGCTGAAGCACGGAGCTCCCAGTAAGTGGAGGGGACAGGCAGGTGTCCCCACACTAGATGGTCACACCCTGCCATGGGTATGCAAAGGTCTCTGCTGGGCAGGGCACCCTCAAGAACGAGGTAGAGCCTGACTGGAACAAGCAGCAGAACCAAGGAAGGCAATAAATCCTTGATCCCAGGAAAAGCGAGAGGGTAAACACAGGTGTGGCCACAAAACCCCTGGAGGTGGCCACCAAGGGTGCACAGCCCACCCTGGACATGCTGGCATGGGGGTAACCAAGGAGCTACAGCTGGTTTGAGGTGTGGGGAGGAGGTGGTGGGGTGGTCGCGGGTTCACGGGGCCCGGACGGGTTCGATCCCTCACCCGCAGAGGGGAAGCACCAGGACAGGGGTCCCCAGACAGCACATGGGGACTCCAGTGAGAGCCCAGCCACCACTTGCCCACCAGCACCGCACAGAGCCTGGCTGGACTGGGACCATCCAGCCACCCTTACACCGACGGTGCTGGCACCATCCGAGCACACAGGCACACCGGCTCCGTGCTGCAAAGAGCCCCAAGACCCTATGGAGAGACCCCGGCCCAACCCCGGTACCTTCTTGCAGTGCCAGCTTGCTGCCATCCCCACGCCGAGCCTCTCCGGGAGCTGGAAGCGCTGTGGCACAGGCAGCTCCCGCAGGGATCCTCCCCTGGCAGGTGCTGCGCGTCTGCCCACTGCTCACCCCTTCACCCACTGCGGCTGAGGCACCAGGAACCACCAGCACAAGGGAAGGGCTCGGCAGAGCCCTGTTGGCTCCCTGCCTCAGTTTCCCCCCTCCCAGCCCCACCGTACATTGGCCGAGCCACGTTTCCTAGGAGGAGCCCGGAGGCTGCGGGGATGGGCGTCATGGCAGGAGGCAGGTGGGAGCCGGTGGCGGGTTTATTAGAAAATAAAGTGTTTAATAAAAGAGCAGTTCCTGCTCCCTTCACAGCACAGGGGAAGGCGGAGGGGACCGACCGCCAGGAAGCAGGAAACAACGCAGTAACAGCCACGAAGCAGAGGTCAGAAGGAGAGGAGGAGGTGGCATCCCCTCCTCAGCCGGTCTCCATCCAGTGTTTCAAGTTCACACAACCAAGGGGGAAGCCCGGGGGGGCTCACAGGGTCCGGCAGGAGGTGGCTCAGGACCCCGCCAGGTAGATCCCTGCGGAGGAAAGATGGTGAGGAGGAGCTGCCAGGACGGGAACCGCGTGCCCAGCACGAGGACGGGCATCACCGAGCATTCAGGACTTGATGCCAGCCTCGAGCTGGGCATCACCATGGGGGGTGCCTAGGGCTCGGGGTGGGAGGGAAGGACCCCATGCACCCCAGTGAGCTGCAAAGGGACCCCACCCAGGGAAAGGACTCCATGTACCCCAAGAAAGGGACCCTGTGCATCCTAAGGAGCAGGGAAGGGACCCCACGCACCCTGAGGAGCAGGGAGGGAGCACCCCAAGGAAGGGACCCCACACACCCCAGCACTGTGGGGACAGGACCTCGTGGCCCCCGAGCCCCTCGCCATCCGTACCTGTAGCAAACCTCTTCTTGACCAGTGACATGCGGTACCCGGCGCTCGCCAGCTCCACCTCGACGCCCGACAGCGTGCTGCCCTCGCTGCTGAACTGGGCTGCCACGGGGCTGGGCTTGCTGGGCCCGCAGAGGGGCTCCCAGCTGGCCGAGAGCTGGCCACAGTCTGCGGGGGGGACAGCCGAGGGGTTGGGGGGACCATGAGGGCCACAGTCGGACCCTGCTCCCCTGTCCCCCCGAGCGGCACAGCCTCACCTCCCTGTCCCGGGGCTCCGGGCACGTCCAGCAGCCGCCAGAGCAGCCTCTTCTCCTCCAGGTTCCTGCAGGGACACAGGCATGTCCCCAAGCCCCCAGACTCCCAACCCCACCTTGCTCCACCCTATGCCCCCCCCCTCACCTTCCTCAGCCCATCAGCACTCCCATTTCCCAACTTGGGGTCTTCCCTCTCCCACCTCATCCCATCAGCAACCCTATTTCCCAGCCCAGGGTCCCATTTCCCAGTTCAGGGTCCCATTATCCATCATGTGTCCTCCCCTCTCCTCCCCTTACCAGCTGGCCGCGGGCTGCAGCTGCAGGTTGGCCACGGGCTCGTCCACGGGCAGCAGCACATGAACGTTGGCGAGGGGCACAGGCAGGGCCAGGGCGCCGGCGTTGTAGCCGTACTCGACGCTGACCCGCGTGGCACCCGGCGAGCAGTCCCAGCGCACGCAGAGCCGCAGCGGCGCCGAGCCGGGGCCCAGCCGCGAGAACTGGGACAGAGAGGGTTCAGAGTTGGGTGGGGGGCACCAAGACCCTCCGTTCCCCCTCCAGGAGCTGAGTGAGGGATGGGAGGTGGGGGATTCACCTGGTACTTGAGCAGAGCCACGTTGTAGTAGGAGGCAGACGGACTCTGCTCCGCTTGCTTCTGCAGGTGCCCGGTCAACGCTGCCATGTTCAGCCAGAAATCCTTGGTGCTGGGGTCGCTCTGGGACGGGTCGCTGTGGGGATGGGGTCAGAGCAGCAGCGGTGCCCGGGCATCCCAGGAAACCCAGCACCCCATCACTGCACCCACTGGTCCCATAGATGCTGGGAACCCCAGGAAACCCATGTGCCCCCATACCCAGCTCCCCATCGCTGCATCCACCAGCAACCGAGCACGTCCAGGCATCGCCAGGAAAGCGGGTACCCCATGCACCCCGATATACAGTTCCCCATCACTGCTTCACCCACCTCTCAGGGTGCCCAGGCCCCCCTGGTACGCCCATACCAGCACCCCATTACTGCATCTCTTACTTCTAATGGTGCCCGTGTCCCTCCTGCACCCCAATACCAGCTCCCCGTCACTGCATCCCTCTCCTGGACCCCGATATCCACTCCCCATCACTGTATCCCCCCCACACACCCCCTGCACCCCGATACCCACTCCCCACCGACCGCCCAGGCATCCCCCACGCAGCTGGCGCTGTGGTGGCCCCCCCGCCGCGTTCCCCCCCCCTCCTCAAACCTGTAGAGCAGCTCGGCATTGGGCAAGAACTGCTCGATGGCGCCGGCATTGAGCAGTCGGAAGCTGAGCACGGGGGGGGCCAGGCTGCCGCTGAAGACGCGGATGATGCCGGCGGGGAAGGACATGGTGAGCTCCCCCGTCACCTTCACCAGGCAGCTGCCAGGGACAGGCTGGGGGTCAGTGGACACCCCAAGAAAGGTGCAGTGGCTGAGGGGTGGGTCCCTGACCGCCCTCTCCCCCAGGGACCCTCCGTACCTGTCGGCGTCGCGCCCCTTGAAGTACGCGTGGACGTACTCGGTGAAGGCGGTGGCCACGGGGAGCGCGTCCTGCGAGCCCAGCACCACGGGGCTGGGACCCCGCGACAGCCCTGGGGAGGCAGAGGGGGTCAGAGCCCAGATGAGATACCCCCTCCATTACGTGCCCCCAGCCAGCCCCCCCGGGACCCACCGAGCGCCGGCTGGGACACGCCGAAGAAGCCCCGCTCGCCCAGGCTGGCCGGCGCCGAGTGCGAGGGGCCGCAGCTCCAGGAGGGCGAGGGGCTCAGCGAGCGCGACTGCAAGGCAAGATGACGTTGGAGGGGGGGGCTCTGGGTCCGGCTCTCGCCGGGGGGGTCCCGCAGCCCAACCCTGTTTCCCCCCCCAGCCCCAACTACGCACCAGGTCGGTGTTGCTGCCCGCAGCCGGGCCGGCCGCCGGGCGCTTCGTGCGGGAGCGGCGAGGGGGCGCCACGAGCGGGACCTCCCGGGGGGCTGCGCTGGGTCGGGTGGGGAGAGCGTCTGGGCAGGGGAGGGGAAGGAGGCACAAATGGAGGGGGTGAGAAACCCCCACCATGACAGAGCTCCCCGCGAGGTTCCGGCAGGGTCCCACCAGTACCATGAGTTTGGCAGGTCTCAAGCTGGGGGAGAGACCCTGCGCCCAGCTTGGCGGGGGGCGAAGTTAAAGGTAAGGGCAGGGGGGCAAAATTAAGGGTAGGGGGGGGCAGCTCCTGCCACTCACCCGGGTCAGGCTGTGCTGGGGCCCCCCCCAGCGTGCCGCTCTCTGTCAGCCTTGTCCCTGACCCCTGGCAGGTCCACGGGGAGGGGCTGGAGGACTCCCCCCCCGCTGGGAGGTGGCGGGGAGGAGGAGGAGGAGGAAGCCGAGTTGGAGGAAGGCCGGGGCACAGCGGGCTGGTCCCCACCGGGGCTGTGGGGTCTGACCCACGGCGGGGGCTCCCCAAAAGGGTCGGGCGAGGGGGCTTCTCGGGGCACAGGACCGCTGGGGCAGCGGCTGCGTCCCCGGGGCGCCGACCCCGCATCCCCCCAGAGCTCCTCGGCCCCGGGGCCGCTGAAGACGGCGAAGCCGGGGGGGCTCGGGGAGGCGGCCGGCGGGGCTGCGGGGCCGCGGCACCCAGGCACCGGGGTCCCGGGCGGCAGGCGGTGGTGGCGGCGGCGGCGGCAAGGGGTGATCCAGAGGGCCACCCCGCTTGGGGAGGGGGCTCTGTGGCGTCCCCGGCTGCGGGGTCCAGGGTCTTGAGTCCGGGGAGGGTCCGGGCGCGGGGTGCGAGGGCGAGTCCAACCCCGAGTCCTCCACGTTCTCCGGGGAGGAGGAGGAGAAGGGGGAGGAGGAGGAGGTGAGGACATAGGAGCGAGGGGCTGTGGGGAGATCCCCGTGTCAGAGCAATGCCGGTGTCCCCACCCCGCTCCCCGACCCCCCCCCCCAAATCCTCACCCGGGAAATCTTCCGCTTCGAAAGCCGACTCCAGCGGCGGCCCGAAGAGAGCGGCGGGGGGCACCGTGTCCGCGGAGGCTTTCCCAGGGGCGCTGCACACAACTGGGGGGCTCAGTGCCCACCTAGGACCCTCCAGGGAGGGGCTCAAGGGCAGCAGCATAGGGTGTACCCCCCCAAAGCACCCTGCTCCCTCCCAGCCCCGTACCTGTTCACCTGCCCAGCCGGGCACCCCCTCCTAGCACTGTCACCTGTGGGGAGAAGGGACATGCTGGAGGTCACAGAACCACTGCACTCCACACCCCGAAGGCCCCCCTCACCCCTCCAGGAGCCCCCAGCACGGCCTCACCTGCTGCCAGCATCCCCTCAGGGTCCGCATCGCTCGGGGCTGGGGTCAGAGCTGCCGCGTGCCCTGCAGGGGGACAGGGACAGGCAGCGTTAGGGGACACGGAGCCTGGGAGACCTCCGAGCCTCAGTCACATCAAGCCCCTGGGGTGGCACTTACGGGACGACTGTCGCTTCACGGTGCCCTGCAAGAGAACGGGGACAGGGGGTCGAGTTGGCCCTGACATGGCCGCTGGCGACCTTGCAGCCCTCCCTGCAGCCCCCCAAGGCTCACCCCAATGCTGGGGGGCAGGATGAGGTTCCCCACGGTGGCCTTGAGCTGCTCCATGGTGGCCTCGGCGCTGCCGGCCGCCTCCCGGGGCTGCACCGGCTTGATGTGCACATAAAACTTGCGGGGCTCATCCTCGTCGTAGTCAGAGTCGCTGGAGGAGCAGACGTGGTTCTCTGCCTCGGCTGAGCCCTCGTCAAGGCAACACCCCGTGCTCAGACACCCCAAAAATCCCAACTCCCTCCCCATTACCCTGGCACAAGGATACAGCGAGAGACGTCGGGGCGCACAGTGAAGCCGTCCTCATCCACCTCCGGGCAGCCCTGCGGGGAGATGCTCAAAGAGGTGCTCGCTCCCCAGTCCAGGAATGAAAAAAAAAATAAAATTAAAGTCCAACACCAGGGCTGGCACTGGGATACTCACCACCTCAGCATCCTGGGATTCCCTGGGGAACGACAGGGGCAGCGTTAGGTCCTGAAGCAGGGAAAGGATGTGGGGATGCGGGGATACAGGGATGAGGAGATACAGGATGCAGGGATACAGGGACGAGGGGATGTTGGAATACGGGACGTGGGGATACAGTGATACAAGGATACAGGGTTCCAGGATGCAGGGATACAGGGATGTGGGGATATGGGTACACAGGAGTGCAGGATGAGGGGATGCAGGGATGGGGAGATGCAGGGATGGGGAGAATACAGGGATGTGGGGTTCCACGATGCAGAGATACACAGATACAGGGTTCCAGGATGTGGGGATACAGGGATGGGGGGATACAGGAATAGAGGGTTCCAGGATGGAGGGATGCAGGGATACAGGGATGTGAGCATGCATGGATATGGGATGCAAGAATACAGCGATGAAGGATGTGGGGATACAGGATGCGGAGACACACGGATACGGGGTTCCAGGACATGGGGATACAGTGATGGGGGGATACAGGGATGCAGGACACAGAGGTGGATCTTACACCGCATCCCGATCCCTCTCCTTCCGGCTCAACCCAGGGATCCGGAAAGCTTTACTACGGCTCCTCTTGGGTCCTGGGAGAGGAGGAAGCAAAGAGAGGTGAGCAGCCCCCACCAAAAAACACCCTTACCCCGCCGAAATCCCCGGCGTGGGGCTGCTGGATGCAGACGTACTTGCCTTCCTGCGCTGGGGCGAGGCGGTACTCGTCGAAATCCAACGCTCCTGCCACCAAGAGCAGAATTCAGCCTGGCATCGCGGCTCCATCCTTGCACGAGGGCGACGGTCCCCCCCTGCCACGCACGAGGGCAAAAGCCCTCGTGCGTGGCAGGGGGGGGACCGTCGCCCTCGTGTAAATTATGGGGAGACACACACCCCAACCTCACCTGGTCGCTCTCGCCCTGTGCCCTTGCTCTCAGCAAACCTCCGGAGCAGCATCTCGGTGCCGATGTTTTCCACGTTTTGCTTGAATTCTTCGTGCACCTGGGACAAAAAATAAAAAGAAAAAAAAAAAGAGGGGCAGACATATCATTCTCTGACTAAAGGAAGAGGAGGAGGGGTTCTCTTCATCCTGTCACCTCTCCCTGGGGGCTCACCTGCCCGATCTGGACGTGGGTGTCCTCCACGGAGTGCGAGTAGGAGCCGATGAGACCCTTCATGTGGCGGAGGTGGGCTTCCTCCACCTCCTGGAAGCGCTGGTGGTGGGAGGGATGATGACAGGGTTAGCCAGGGTGGCACGTCCCCAGGGGTTGGCATGTAGACAGGGAAGGGGACTTGGGAAGGGTGGTGTGTCCCCAGGGCATGGGGCTCAGCCAGGGTTGCACGTCCCCATGGAGGGATGCTCAGCCATGCTGGCACGTCCCCAACGTCCAGCCCGCCCTGTGTTGTCGTCCCCCAGCTGCACCCCCCCCCCAGCAGCCCTGGCACTGCCCACCACGGCCGAATCCAGCATCCTCTGCTCAAAGTCGGCACGGGCAGCGTTGTATTTCTCCACCGCCCGGCGCAGCGCCTCGCCCGCCTTCTTGGACTTGATCTCTGCCTGTGGGAGCAAGTGGAGGGAGCGAGCTGGGAAGGGGGGCACAGGGACCATCTGGGGGGGGACAGGGACCACCTTGGGGGGAACAGAAACCACTCAGGAGAGGGGCAGGGTCCATCCAGAGGAGACAGGGACCAACTTGGGGTGACCAGGACCATCTAGCGGAGGAACAGGGACCACCCGAGGGGTAAAAGGACCATCTAGGGGGGACATGGACCATCCAGGGTGAACAGAGATCACCTTGGGGGGGAACAGGCACCATTCAGGAGAGGGACAGGGTCCACCCAGAGGAGGCAGGGAGCATCTTGGGGGGTCAGGGACCATCTGGGGTGGAACAGGGATCATTCGGGAGAAGGACAGGGACCATCTTGGGGTGACAAGGGCCATCCTGTGGGGCACGCACCCACGGGGTCTCACCTTGTCGATCTCCTTCTGGCTGGTGCCCTCTTTGCGGAGCCGCTCGTACTCCTGGCACTTGCTGTGGTAACTCTCCTTGGACTTGGGGAGCAGCTGGGCCACCCCGTGCAGCAGCTGGACGGCCTCCAGCGTCCCCGACACCTCCTCCTTGGACTGGGTGGGGAGGGGAGGACAAAACCAGGTTGGGCAGGGGGGTTCCGGGTGGGGGAGAAAGGGGTAGGGGGTTACGTGGTACCTTCTTGTGCACCCGCCCTTGCTCCTCGCCGTAGCGGGAGATCTCCTTGATGAGGTCGTGCAGCTTCTTCATCAGCTCCAGGTGGCACAGGGCCAGCTTGTCCGAGGAGATGCGGAAAACCTCCCAGAGCGGCGCAAAGGTCCTGGGGTGGGGCGGAGGCAAGGATAACCAGGGTGCTCCCCCCCGCTCAATCTCAGGATGCTCCAGACCCACCCTAGACCCCCGTTTACCCCAGTTGGGTCCCGTTTGTGGCCATCTTAGACAGCTTCACCATGGCCTTGGCGTAGTTCTCCTCGATGGCAGCCCTGGGGGCAGCGGGGAGGGGGCATTGGGGATGGAGCCCGGCGATGTTGGGGGCATCCCCCAGTCGCCCCCACTGCCCCCCATCTCCCCTCTAGCCGGTACCTCTCTCGGACGAAGTCAGCCAGCTCCTTGGTGGAGATCTGCCCGTGCTTCATGTTGTGGTAGAGCACGTCGAAGCCGTGGTTCTTCTCGCCCTGGCAGGGGACCACCCCCTCAGCTCCCCAGCTCACCCAGCGCCCCCTGGCAGGGGCACCCGGGGACCCTCACCCAGCCTGCTCCCCCCGCCCAGGACGGTGCCACCACAGCAGGAAGCACCATTTGGGGTGAAAACACCAAACACAAACATTTGGGGTGGAAACACCCCAAAAGGGGGGATGGTGTCCCAGACACCCCGCGCCTTGGGGTGCACAGAGTGGGTGCAGAACCCCCCACCCCTGCCAGAAGCAGTGCTGGCTGCCTTCCTTGGGGTTCCCCCCACCCTCCCCCCCAGCAGCGTGATCCCCCTTGGGGAAACTGAGGCAGGAGGAAGAGGAAGATGGAGGCAGAAACGAACCAGGAAGCACCTGTCACGCTCCGCGCCCCCGCGGCTCCACCAACTTCCCCCCACCGCCCTGGGACAGTGAGGGGACACACACACACAGACAGCACCGTGGTCGGGGAGGGGGGGGACACCCCCCACACACCTGCACCCCTTGCCCCTCACCCCCAGCAATTAATTTGCAGCATTAACAAAAGTGTTTGGCCGCGCAAAATGATCCCCCGCAATTAACCTCCCCGCCCCGGGGGGTGGCAAGCCCCGGAGGGCTGGAGGGGGGGGCACCCATGGGTGGGCGGTACCCATGGGTGGGGGGGTCCAGGCTTACCCAGAAGTGCTCGGTGAAGTAGGACATCTTGGAGGCGGGGAGGGGGGGGGACGGGGACGGCGGCCTGGGGACCCGCAGCTCAGCTCCCGGCGCCCTGGGGAGACCCCTGGCCCTTTACCCGGGGGGGGAAGCTCGGCGGGGACCCCCCCTTCCCCTTCTCTGCACCCACCGGTATTTATCGGTTTTGCCGGGAAAACGCAGCCCCGTGGCCATGGAAACCGCGGGCTCCCCCGTGCCCGCCGCCCCCTCCCCACGGTGTGTGGCACCCCGGGGATCCGGGGGGGGCTGCCGGGGTCCGGGGGGAGGTTGTCAAGGTGCAGGGGGGGCCGCCGGGGCGGCGCTTACACCCGACACCAGATACGCAGTTAAATAATAAATGAGCGGCTGCGGCGGCTGCGCCCGGCCGTGCCCCCCCGAAACCTACACCCCCCCAGCCCCTCCCCGCCCGGGGACCACCCCCCCCTAGCAGACCCAGGGGCTCACCAGCCCCCCCCCGGCACTGCCCGACCCCCAAATGCACCCAGCCGTGCCAGGGGGCACCCACTGGAGCAGCTCCCCGCCCCAGCTCTCAGGAGGGGGGACCCCCAGGCTGTGCCCTCCCTCCCCCCAGGCTGTGCCCCCCCCAGCCCTGCTCCCCATCACAGGCCCGAGAAAATACAAAAAAAAACAGGAAACCAAAAACTCGTGCATGGCTGGGGGTTGGTGCGACGGAGGTGGGGTGAAAGCACTCACCCTGGGCTGTTGGGGGGCTCGTGGGGCCCCCCCCGATCATCGCCGGCGCGCCGGGGGTCTGGGGGGGAGAGAGGGAGGGGTTAGAAGCCGCTGTAGCCCCCCTAAACCCCGCTGTGCCCTTCCCCAGCTCCAGCACTCCCGAGCCACCGGTGTCACGAGTGCGCCGTGCTCAGCGCCGGCTCCCCCGCCTTGCTCCCACCGGGCTCGGGGGGGAAAGAGGCCGGGGGGGGGGCACCGAGAGGGGCTCAGGGCCCGAGCGGACCCCCCCTCCGCTCTCTGCCGGTCACCAGCGGCCGCAGACGCCGGGAACCCGCCGGCCAAAGTCCCCGGAGGTGGAAGCGGACACGGAGTCGCCGAGTGGGTTCGGGGGGGGGGGGGGGGAGGGGGGGGAAGGCGCAGCATCCCAGGTGCGCGCGGCAGGACCCCCCCCCCGGGACCCCCCCCCCGCACCCCGCCAGCCCGGCAGCCCTGGCCACCCGCAGCGGTGACCTTCAGCGGCGGGGGTTGGCGGGGGACGCAGGCGACAACCCCAAGAGGTGCGGGGGGGGCTCCAGGGGTGTCTGATCCCGCCCGTCTGCACCTGCCCGGGCCGAGGAGGGGGGGCGCGGAGGAGGGGGGGGGGGGGCTGTGCACCCCTCCCACCCCTCCCTCAGGGTCCGCTGTAGGGAGAGGCACCGCGGGGGGGTGCAGAAGGGTGCGGATGGTGCCCCCCCGCCCGAAAAAAAAAAAAGAGAGAGAAAGCACGGAGCCCTGCACCTGCAGCGGGGGGGAGGTCGCGGGGGGACTGCCCGCAGCACCGGGAGCGGCGTTGTGGGAGGAGGATATCGCACCCGTGCACGGAAGGGGCGCGGGGGGGGATTTTATTGAGGAGGGGGCATCGAGGGGGTGTCCCGGTCCCCGGGGCGGGGTGCGCTGCAGCGGGGGGGCTCTGCCCAAGGGGGGGCTGCACCCCAGCCCTGGGCAGGGGGATGCTGCAGCGGGGGGGAGGGGGCTACACCCACATATGGGAGCAGCGGAACGGCGAGGGGACGGCGGGGCTGGGGTGGCCACGGCACGGCGGGACCAGGGGGGGCTGCACGGCGGGACGGGGTGGGGAGGGGGGTAAGGGCTGCACCCGCTCCGGTACGCCGTGGTGGATTGGGGGGGGGGGCGGGTCCGCACTCACCTGCGGTGCCGCCGCCGCCGCCCCCGCCCCGCTCCGCTCCCGCCGCCGCCCCGCGCGCGCTCCGCACCGGGACCGCGCCGGGCGGAGTGGGGGGGGAAGAGCTGACCACGCCCCCTCCTCCCGCCGCGCCGCCTCCCTATTGGTCGCCGCTCCGGGCAGCGGTTACCGCAGGCAGCGGCCTCTCGCTCCTCATTGGCCCGGCCGCCGCCGCGCCGCGCGCGGGGAGGGGGGTCATTTGCATTTTTAAAGCGGCCGCCGACCCCCAGGAGAGGAGCGGGGCGGGGGGGGTGCGGGGCGGGTCCAGCGCTGCCCGCACCGGCCCCGCGGCTCGTACCGGCCCCGGAGCTGTCACCGCCCGCCCCCCCCCACCTCGGAGCTCCCGGTGCAACCGCATCCCCCCAGAGCCAGGACAGTTCCCCCCCCCGCCCCTCTTCGGGAACCGCATCCCCGGTGCAGCCGCCGGTGCCAGCCGGTGCCTCGCTCCCCGCTGAGCTCATGCCTCGGCTCCGGCTGACACCGGCGCAGCTGCGGGGCGGGGAGCGGGCACGGCCGGTGCCCGGCGGGGGTGTTTCTCCCGGGAGTCCACACAAACATACCCCCACCCACCCCGAAATGGGGACCCGGCCTCCGGTGCCACCGGTGCCGGGACGGCCGGTCCATCGCGGTGGCGGCTTCGTCCCGTTCGCTTTTGTCCCACCGGCGTCCGCCCGGGGACGGGACGGCTTCACCAGGCGGAGCCATCCGGGGCCACCGAAACGGCCCCGGTGTCACCGCAAGAACTGGTCGGTACCGCAGCCCCGGAGGGGTCCCCGGGGCTCCCGCCGCTGCCGCCGGTGCTGTCACCGCTCTCACCGGCGCCTCTGCGACCCCCGGCATTCCCGGGTGGGGCGCGGCGGCCGCCGACGGGGCAGCGATGCCGGAGAAGCCCCCGGTGCCCCCGGTGAGACGTTGCCGCCCCCCCTCCCCGCGGCCACGGGACCCCCCTCCCCACTCACCGAAGCCAACCGGGACACTTCACCGCGCCGGTAAAAACGCCCCGGTGCCGGAGCCGGGGCCTGGCGGGACGGTGACAGCGCTGGGAACAGCCCCGACCCCCCCCTCCCAGCCCGGGGAGCCCCCTCCCCAAAGACGTGGCCGCGGCCCCACCGGCGGAGCGAAGGGGCTGGGGAGGGGGAGGTTTGGGGGGGCGGGGAGGTTTTGGGGAAGGGGAGGGTCCGGGGACGGCGGGGAGGGAGGGTGGGCTCGGTTAGCTGCGGGAGGGGGGGAACTGGGGGCAACTGGGGGGGTTTCGAAAGCGGGGGGGGGGGGGGCGGTTCTCTGCTCCTGCCAGGCTTGGGCTGACCACGCAGAGTGGGGCACAGGGACATGGGCCCCCCCAAGCACCGAGGAGGCTCCAACGCCCCCTCCCCAGGACCCCTCCCCGTGCCGAACGTGCGGGGGCGCAGCCCCCCCGCTCCGCGGGCAGGGATGCAGTTGCCATGGCAACCCCGCATCCTTCCTCAGCCTCTGCTGCCGCGCCAGCCTCTGCCCCCCACCTCCCCAGCCCCTCTCCCACCCCCGCAGAGCGATGACTTGTACCCCCCCCCCCCAAACTCCACAAGAAGATACGCCCCCTCACCCCAGCAGCCCAAACCCCCCAGGGCTGAGCCCAACCCAGCCTTCCCCCCCCCACCGCAAACCCCCCTGAAGCATCCCAGGACCCCACGGTGGCACCCAGCCCATTCCCCCCCGCCACTGCAAGTACCGGCAGACCCCCCCCCCTTATAATAACCCCCCCAAAACACAAGAGACAGGGAGCGGCTGGGATCTATCCTCTCTTTAATGCTCATTTTCAACACATCTGCCAAACGGGAACGTGGCGTGCAAGACGGGGGGAGCGTGCCGGCGTCCGTGGGCAGGGGCTGGGGGGGTGTCACAGCCGCCCCCCCCCCACCCGCCAACCTTCAAACCAGCCTCCAGCTAAGAAAAAATATATAAAGCACTAAAGGTGAAACATTCAGTCCCTCCCCCCCCTCCCCGAACACGTAGGACAATACAATCCAAGGTAAAAGCCCCCGCGACCACCAGCCGGCAGGGGGTCGGGGGGGGGATCCCACAGATAAATTACCCCCCCCCAACAGAACAGGTTTGGTTTGTTCAGTTTTCGTCGTGGGGTTTTTTTGTTTCTTTCTTTCTTTGTTTTCTTTCCTGTTTTCTTTCTCATTTTTTCTTTGTTTTCTTTTTTTTTTTTTATTTATTTTTCTTCCTTTTTTTCTTAAAAAGTCATTACAAAAAGAGCCAGCGAGGAGCCTCCTACAAAACAGGTTAGTGTTTGCCCCAGCCGGGGATGGCAGGGTCGAGGGGGAAGCCCAGATCCTGCCCCCCCTCCACCTCAGCCCCCCCTTGCTCTCCGCTCACAAAACCCCCTAAAGATTGCACGTGACATTTGGTTTCTTAACACCCTTCCAGCAACTCAAGGGTTTAGGGGTAGATGGTGCGGGGGGGGGAAGCTGCCTTCCCCTGTGGCCCCCCCCCTCCTCAGCCCGGGGGGGGCAAGGTCAGGCCCTGCTGGGGAGGGAAGAGCCATCAGTGCAACGAGCTGCCAGGTCTCAGCCCACCAGAGAGGACCCCCCCCCCCATCAGCTGCTGCACATAGAAGGGGGGACAAAACCACTCTGGGGGGGGCCACAGGGTTGAGCTGTGCCCGGTGCGGGGGGGGCACAGTGCCAGGGACAAAGCCCGTGGCTGTAGTGCTAGAGGAGCAGCTGTCATGCCCTCCACCTAAGCCCCGGCTCTGCCCCCCAGGGATGAAAAGCCCCCCTCCAAGGGAGGTCAAGGTTGTCCCACCCACCCTGTGCCCCCCTAGGAAGGGGACCTGCCCCCCCCCCCCAAAGAGCAGGGCTGTGGGTACCGAGGGGGTGGCAGTAGTGGCTTGTCCAGGGAGGGGGGAGGAACAGCAAACAACAAAATTTACCCTGTGAAACCGAGCACGGGGCTCGCTGCCCGCCGGGAAACGGCTCAGCACCGCTGCTGGATGCGGGGGGGGGACAGGACACAAAGACACACACACACACACAGACCCTGGCCCCCCCCAGCGGCTGGTCCCTCACTCCCCCCCTCCCCGGGCCGGCGGTGGGTGCAGAGCGAGGAGCGCACGGCTCCAGCGTGGGCATGCGGGAACCACGGCGTGTGAGGGTGTGCAGCGTGGGGGGGTGCTGTGGGGTCCCCAGGGAGCCCCCTCCAGCCCTGGGGGGAGCAAATAAACCAAACACCTCCCCCCCAGCAGAGCCCCCCCCTCTCCCTCCCCTCTGAGTCACCAGGTGAAGAGGGAGGGAGGCAGGGGGGGGCTCACAGAGGAGGAGGAGGAGGGGACGAAGCCCACGCCGCAGCGGTGTCATGTGTGTCCCCCCCCCTCTCAGAACTCCACCTTGCAGGCGGGGAAGGTCTCATCCTGCATGGCCACGGTGCTGTTGCTGCCCAGCACCGTGATGCCCAACTCCTGCTGCCGCTCATGGGTCTCCTGGTACCACTCGTGCATCACCAGCGAGTCAAAGGTGGGGATCAAGGTCACCTGCAGAAAGACCCCCAACCCAACCGTGTCACCCCCGCGGCACCCAGAGGGGGTTCATCCCACCGCTCCGCGTACCTGGAGGGCGGGGGGGGTCTCACCTGGATGTCGGTGCCCCACTGGTGTTTGCCGGCGAGCAGGGCGTCGAGGAGGGAGCGCAGGACGCCCTCCTTCAGGTGGTCGTCGCCGCTGACCACGTAGCAGAGGGAACGGACGCGGCGGAAAAACTCCTCGTCCACCGTCCGGGCGCTCCAGGAGCCGGGCAGGTACGCCAGGTCCACGTAGATGGGGGGGCCCGGGGGGGCTGCAGCCCGTGTGCCTGCTGGGACGGGGGCACACTGTGAGAGGCAGCACCCAAACCCTCTCGGCCTCCCTGAACCCCCCCCAACCCATCACAGGGGCACCAGCGAGATGCTCCTGAGACAGGAGTGCCCCTCGTGTGTCCCCCCCCCAGCCCCATACCTGCCGGTGACGCCCTGCCAGCTCCCGCCGTAGGCCGGGCTCCAGCGTTGCGGGTGGTCCCCGGGGAGCGGGAGTCCCCAGGGGCTGGACCCTTCTTGTCCCCGAGTGACATCCTGGCCTTGTCCCCAACGTCCCGGGCCAAGCTGGTGGCACCCCTGGCTTTGGGGGCCGCGGCGGGGGGCCGTGGGGGCTCGGCCCTGGGGGCGGTGGGTGCCGAGCCCACACGGGACGGGGTCCTCTTCACTTTGCCGGGGGTCTCCTTCTTGCTGGCGCGGGGCTGCTCGGCGGGCAGTGCCTCGGGGTCAACCATGCAGATGCCGGGCTGGGCGGGGAGGGGGCAGGGGTCCTTCATGGGGGCCGGCAGCGGGTCGCGGGCCCTGGCTGTGCCGCGGGGGGGCTGCTCCGAGTCCTCGTCCGACTCCAACCCGTCGGCCAGGATGGAGGGGCAGTCCTCGGTGGCCGGAGGGACGTCGGAGTCGGAGAGGGTGGGCAGTGACTCGCTGACGGAGGTTGGGGGGGGTCTCGCCTGCCGGCTGGCGGGGCCGGCCCTGGCGCTGCACCAGCTCCTGCGACGGGTCGCTGTCCGACAGCTCCCGGGGGCTGGCGGCGGCCGAGGGCGACCGCTCCGACTTGGGATGCTCGAACTCGCAGGGCGACACCAAGCAGAGGTCGACGTCGTGGGGCGAGTCGGAGCGGCGGCCGGGCCGCGGCGCTGCGTCCCCGTCGGCCCGCGGCGGGTGGTGGCACGGCCGCAGCGGCAGCGACAACCCGCCCTTGGCGGCCTCCGGCTCCGGCGTCCCCCGGGATCGCCGTCCCTCCTCCGGCGGCGACTCGCTCACGGGCGGCAGCACCTGCTCGAAGGAGACCGAGAGCGACTCGTCCACCTCGGTGGAGTGCGGGGAGCCCACCTCGGCCGGCAGCGAGGGCGTGGTGATGGTGGGCGACACGTCGGGGACGTCGTCCTTGAAGGGGCTGAGGGACAGGCAGCCCGCCTGCTTCTCCTGCGAGGAGCCCGAGCTGTCCTGCGAGGCTTTCGGCGGCCACGGGTTCGGCTGCCGGTTGGTGCCGGCGCCCGGCTCCTCCGCGCCGTCGTCCACCGGCGACTGGTGGAAGGGAGTGTGCCCGGCGCTGGCCGGTCCCGAGCTGGCCGGAGACATCATCTCCAGGGTCTTCTCCTCGGAGCTGCCACAGGCGTCCTCGCCGCCCTCGGGGCCGTGGTTGAGCAGCCCGGTGGGCGTCAGGTCGAAGTTGACGCTGCGGTCGCTCTTGGGGGTCTTGGCCAAGGGCGAGGGGGGGGCAGACGGCTCGCAGGGGGCTGCTCTCCGGGTGGCGGAACCGCTGGGGGCTGTCGGGGTCCTCCAAGCCATTCTCCAGGCAGGAGGAGTCGCCCGGGCCGGCCGGTCCCCTGGCCCCACCGTTCTCCAGTGGCGAGGGCTCCAGCTCGCTCTCGGCCGTGGTGATGCCTTCGTCCGTCGACTCCTCCTTCCTCCTCCTCCCGCTGGCCCCCAGCGAGGCGGCCCCCCGGCCCCGCTCGGCCTCGGGCAGCATGTCCTCGGGGGAGGAGGACTTGGAGCCGTCCGAGGTGCCCGGCTCCTTCCCGCCGCCGGCCTCCCGGGGGGCTTTGGCCTTGGGCTTCTCCGGTTCCTTCTTGGGGGGGGGTTTCTTGATGCTGCCAGCCTTGGCCAGGGGCTTGCGGGTCTCCGGGACCGATGTTTTCCGGGCCAGGGTCTTGGCAGGAGCCTTGGCCTCTGCCTTGCTCTCCTTCATGTCCTTCCGCAGCGTCTCAGCCTTCACCTCCTTCTTCACCACCTTCACCTCCTTCTTGGCCTCCCCCTTTGCCTCAACCCCCTCGTCCTTCTTCAGCGGCTTCTTCTCCTCTTTCCGGGGAACAGGCTCCTTCTTGGGTGCCACCTTCTCCTTGCTCAGCTTCGGCTTGGCATCCACCTTCAGCTTCTCCACCGAAGAGTCCAGCTTGGCCCGAGCATCCTTGGCTTTCTCCTCTTCCGACCCCGCTCTGGCTGTCTCCCCCAGGGATTTTGGCTTCTCCTTGGTCCCTGCCTTCACCTCCTTCCTCTCCACCTTTGACGGAGTCTTCTCCTTCATTGCCGGTGCCCCGGTGTCCACCAGGCTGAGCTTGGAAGCCGACTTCAGGCTCTCCTTGCTCTCTGCCCTTTTCTGCTTGAGCAGCTTCTCGGGTTGGGGTGCCAACGGTCCCTTCAAGTCATTCTTGGTGACCACGGGGTGCTTGAGGAACTCGAGGTGCTTCACCTTCTCCAGCCCCTCCAGGATGCGGCCCTGGGGGGTGCAGCCGGGGAAGAGGACCCGGATGATCTTCTCGGAGGGGCTGACGGGGTGCCAGACGAGCAGGGCGCAGACGGAGGTCAGGCACTGCAGGGGCAAGTCCTGCTCCTTGGGGTAGCTGTTGCCTGACCATTGCTGCAGGAGAAACTCCAGCTCCTTGGTGCCCTTCACAGGGTTCAGGACGTACATCTCCAACCGTCCCACTCCCATCTTCTGGAAGAGGACGGTGGGCTCGGCGCGGGGTCCGTTGTCCCGGGCCAGCGGGTTGGGACAGATTCCCAGCTTCTCCAGGTAGTGCAGGGTCAGGGCAGCCTCGTCGCAGCTCTTCAGCACCCGGGAGTTGCCTTCGATGTCCTTCAGCTTCTCGGAGGCGTTGAGGAAGACGACGCCCAGCTCCGGGGAGATGAGGTTCTTGGCCCAGTCCCCGTTGCCCTGCGAGCTCTGGGACGGATCCTCCTCCAGCTCGGCCAGCTTCCTCTGCAAGAGGCTGTTGACCCCGGGCAGGCTGTCCGTGCCCGCATGCGTCACCAGGATGGAGTCGATGCGGTCCAGGTGCCGGACCAGCTTCCAGAAGGACGATTTGGGGTTGGAACCACCGTTGACCAGGACGTTGAAACCGTTGACGGCAAAGAAAGCCGAGTCCCCTCTCCCGCCCGGGAAGATATAGCAGCAGGGCTTGGAGAGCTTGAGGAAGCCCACCATGGTGGGGGGCTCGAGGAGGTCAAAGGGGGACTGGGGCTCCAGCGACTCCGAGAGGTACTCCATGAACTCCTCCAGCCCCTCCATCTCCGGCAGGACGCAGCCCGGGTTGCAGCGCAGCTCGATGAAGTCCTGGAGGTTGTGATGGTCCAAGCCCGAGTCCCTCCACTCCCCGAAGTCGGGGCAGCTGATGGTCAGCCGGGCCTTGGCCGAGGGGTCCGCGGAGCTCAGGATCTCCCCGACCTGCGAGGGGACAGCGACAGAGTTTCAGCCGAGGAGGGGGGACATGCAGGGACAGAGACAGGGCAGCCTCAGCTCTCCCCACCCTCAGCAAGCACAGAGCATCCCCTCCCGGGGGGCTCCCGCAGCCCCACCCCGCCCCCATATGGGCCGTCAGCCCCCCTCATTCACCCCCCCAGCTGCACCTCAGGGCGAGGACGTGGCTGATCCCCCCCCCGCCTCCATCCCTGCGACGGGAGGGACGTGCCGGTGCGGCCGCTGCCAGAGAACGTGAGCAGACGGTCGCTCCGCCAGCACCAGCCCCTCCCTCCAGCAGCAGCCACGGGTTTAGAGGGGGGAGCAGGCAGCTCCTTCGGGGTGGGGGGGGGTTCCCCGTCTCCGCACCTCCTTGTCGGTGAAGATCTGGATGAAATCCCGCAGGGAGAAGCAGCCCGTCTGCAGCATCAGCTCGCCCGTCTCCTCCACGCACGGCCCCGCGAACACCAGCAGCTTGTGCTGCGACACGTCCGTGATGAGGTTCCGCAGCTGAGGACGGGGCGGGGGGGGGGGGAAACGAGGACGGGGCGGGGGGAACATGAGGCCACGAAGACGTCACCATCCCCCCAGTCCCCCCTCGCTTCACGCCCCGACCCCGTCTCACCTCGTCGCACAAGGATTTGTCAGAAGGGTTGAGCAGCACCAGCGTCTCCAGCACATCCCCGCGGTGGTGGAGGGTCCGCTGACCTGGGGTGGGGGGGGGCCAGAAATGAGGGCTGACACCACCCCCCCTCTTAAAACAACGGGGGACGCGCCCCCCCAATTCCACCTCGTTCCATTCTGGGGGGACACGGCGCTCGCTGGCTTCCCCCGCGGAAGAGGGACGGACGCCGGACACGCGTTTCCCGCGTCCTTCCTGCCACGGGGAGGGGGGGGGGGGCAGGAAAAAGGCTGGAGGGCAAGAAAAAAGGCTGGGGGGGGCCCGTCAGGATGGGAAAACCCCTCCTAAGCACCCCCCGGGGGGGGCACCTCAGCGCTGCACCCCCTTTTTTCTACACAGATCTGAGCCCCTCCCTGTGCCAAGGCGGGGAAAAAAAGCCCCCCCTTTTCTTTTTTTCCCTTTTTTCCATGAAAAATCACACCCCCCCCCGGCGAAGGAAGTGGTTTCTCACATGGAGGGGGGTGGATCACGAGGCTCGGGGAGGGGGGAGGCACAAAGCAAAGCTTGTTCCCCCCCCCCCAAAAGGCGGGGAGGGGGGCGGTGGGGAGGGAATCGCACGTCCGTGCGATTCCCTCCCCACCGCCCCCCTCCCCGCCCCCCCTCATTTTTTTTTTTTTCCTGTGTGCCCCCCCCCTTTTTTTCTTTACCTTTCACGATGCTGGAGAAAGTGGCCGAGTGTCGGGACACGAAGAGCTTCAGCTGCTCGTCCAGGTTGCAAGAGGAGAGGTCGATGTCCCAAGAGCGGATTCCTATTTTTTAATTTTTTTTTTTTTTTGGGGCGGGGGGGGGGCGGGGGGGAACACACATGACAAGGGATGGAAAGAAAAGGTGACTCGTGGAGGTGTGAACCCTAAAAAAAAATAAAAAATATAGAGCCTCCAGGGTGAGAGTTTGGGAAGGCGGTGATTGAAAAGGGATTGGGGATTGGGGGAGGAAAAAGGAAGGGATGAAAAAGAATTGGGGGAAAAAAAAGAATTGGGGGAAAAAAAAAGAATTGGGGGAAAAAAAAAGAATTGGGGGAAAAAAAAAGAATTGGGGGGAAAAAAGGATTGGAGGGAAAAAGATTGGGGGAAAAAAGATTGGGGGAAAAAAGATTGGGGGGAAAAAAGATTGGGGGAAAAAAGATTGGGGAAAAAAAGATTGGGGGAAAAAAAGATTGGGAAAAAAAGATTGGGAAAAAAAAGATTGGGAAAAAAAATTGGGGAAAAAAGAATTGGGGGAAAAAAAGGATTGGAGGAAAAAAGGATTGGGGGGAAAAAAGGATTGGGGGAAAAAAGGATTGGGGAAAAAAGAATTGGGGGAAAAAAGATTGGGGGGAAAAAAGATTGGGGGAAAAAAGATTGGGGGAAAAAAGATTGGGGGGAAAAAAGAATTGGGGGAAAAAAAGATTGGGGGAAAAAAGATTGGGGGGAAAAAAGATTGGGGGGAAAAAAGATTGGGGGAAAAAAGATTGGGGGAAAAAAGATTGGGGGAAAGACTTAGCAAAAAAACAACTATTAAAAAACGACTATTAAAACCAAACTATTAAAAAACAGGTATTAAAAAACAACTATTAGGAAACAACTATTAAAAAAGATTTTTTAAAAAAGAACTACTGAAAAGGAATCATTAAAAAAGAGCTTCTTTAAAAGAATTATTAAAAAAAAAGAGGTATTAAAAAAGGTTTTTAAAAGATTTTTTAAAATATCTTAAAAGTTGGGGTTTCTTTTAAAAAAGGAGTTACTAAGAAGGGTTTTTTTCCCAAAGAATTATTGAAAAAGAATTATTACAAAAGAGTTATTAGAAAGAGAATCAGCGGTGCCGGAGGACTGGGCACACGCTGGCGGGCGGGTGCTCCCAGTTCCCAAACTGGGGGGTTCGGGAACCCCGAGGAGCAGCCCCCGAAACACCCACGACCCCCCCCGGGGGGTTTTTGGGGGGACGGGACCTGCGGCTCCCCGCTAACGGCCGCTCCGGGCGGTGGCGCAACGCGGCGGGTGGCCGGGGGGGGGTTGCACAAATGCTGCGGGGGGGGCACGCGGGGGCGGTTTCCCCGCGGGTTCGGGGGGCGCTGGGTCCCGCGGGGGGGGGACACACGTGTCTGTGTGTGTGTCCCCTCCATGATTTGGGGGGGCGGCTCCGGTGCCACCGGCTGAGCCCCCCCCCCCCAGCTCCAGCCAGGGCTCACGGGGGTGGGAGAGGGAGATGGGGCTGAAGGGGGGGCCCCAGCGCAGCCCCCCCCCAGCATCTACCCCCCTCCCCCCAAGCTGCAGGGGGCAAAGTCCCCGGTGGGGACAGGTCACGGGGGTCCCCCCACAGACAGACCCTGTGGGGGCAGATCCCGGGGGTCTGGGGGCAGGTCCCGGGGGTCGGGGGGGGGGCAGATCCCGGGGGTCTGGGGGGGCAGATCCCGGGGGTCTGGGGGGGGGGGGGCAGATCCCGGGGGTCGGGGGAGGGGGCAGATCCCGGGGGTCGGGGGAGGGGGCAGATCCCGGGGGTGTGAGGGGGGCAGATCCCGGGGGTCGGGGGAGGGGGCAGATCCCGGGGGTCGGGGGGGGGGAAGATCCCGGGGGTTGGGGGGGGAAGATCCCGGGGGTCGGGGGGGGGGAAGATCCCGGGGGTCGGGGGCAGGAGAGGGGGCAAATCCTGGGGCGGGAGGGGAGATGCTGGGGCTGAGGGGCAGGAGAAGGGGCAGATGCGGGGGGGGGGGGGGGGCGGCGCTGGAGAAGGAGCCGAGCTCGGGCACCCAGATCCCGGAGCGCCGGGGCAGGCGGGGCCGCGGACCGGGCAGGGCGGAGGAGGGGGGGGGGGGGGGCCGGGAGGGATGCTCAGCCCCGGGGACCGCGTGGGGAGGGGTCAGACCAGACGGCGGGGACGCCCCCAGGGAGGGGAGGGGGGGGCAAAACCCGGAGCATCCCGCGGGAAATGGGGGGGGGGGGGTGGGGAAGGGCCGGTCCCGCCCCGGGCTCACCTCGCTCCAGCTGCTGCAGCGCGGCCGCCAGCAGGCCGGGCCGGTGGCAGCCGCCGCCCACGATGGCGAGCAGCGAGTACCGGCGCGGCCCCGCGGCGGCACCGGCGGCAGGAACCGGGGCCGGAGCCGCCCGGCCCGCGCCCTCCGCAGCCCCCGCCGCCGCCGCCGCCGCCATCTTTCGGCGCCCCCCGCCCGCCCGCCCGCCCCGCCGGGCCACGCCCCCCCCGTCGCGCCGCCGCCGCCAAGCCCCGCCCACTGATGTCACCGCCGGCCAATGGGAGGGCGGCGGCGGGGATATGAATGGGGGAGGGCGGGGGGGGGGAGAGGAGGCGGGAAGGCGGCTCTTAAAAGGGCAACGGCGGGGTGGGGCCGCTGGGTGGGGTCCGGCGGCCGCGCGGCGATGGGCAGCGCAGGGCAGTGAGATAAAACAATAATGTAATAAAATAATAATGAAATAATAACGGGCAGTACGAGAGAGTGCAGGGCAGTGGTGGGCAGTGCAGGGCAGTGATGGGCAGTGCAATGACGGGCAGCGCAGGGCAGTGATGGCAGTGCAGTGCGATAAAATAATAATGCAATAATAATAATGACATAATAACGGGCAGTACGAGAGAGTGCAGGGCAGTGATGGGCAGTGCAGGGCAGTGACGGGCAGTGCAGTGCAAAGACAGGCAGGACGGGGCAGTGATGGGCCGTGCAGTGACGGGCAGTGATGGGCAGGGCAGTGCAGTGATGGGGCAGGACCTGTGCGATGTTCCCCCCTCCCAATCCACCACCATGCACCCCACTCCTGCCCCAGCTGCCCCCCAATGACCTGCAGCAGGACGGGGCCCAGCCCTTCTCAGCCCCCCAGGACCCGTGCCCAGCCAGGAGCCCCCGGCAGAGGGGCGCTGGCAACCCAGAACCCCCCAAAGAGCAGCCACCAGCTCTGAATCCAAGTCATTTAATGTGGCCCCGAGACACCCACAGCCCCACCGGCCAGGGCACCCATGGGTGTCAGCGTGCTGCGGAGTCACATCCAGGAGTGTCCCGGTGCAGGGATGGGGCTGGGGTCCCACAGGGCACAGCCTGGGCCAGCAGCACCCCGGCGGGTGGCAGCGTCACCGGTGTCCCCGGTCTCTCAGGAGCACTTGAGCCTGAAGAGGTTGCAGGTGGTGCCGTGGGGGCAGCTGCAGAGCTTCCCAATGCGTGCTCCCCTCCGCACCGCGCACGACTGCCAGGGCTGGCACTGCGGGATGGCACCGTCAGCCCCAGCACCCAACGGCCCCGGTGCCAGCCCCAGCACCCAGGGCTGAGCACCCACCGCCCCCCTGCCCGGCCGTACCAAGGGCACCCAGCTCAGCCTCTTCTCCACCGCCGGCAGCTCCTGGCTCCCCAGCTTCTCCAGCACCTCCTGCAGCACCTCGACCTGCCGCAGACAACACTGTCACCCTGACCCCCCAGGATGCCCAGGGGCTCTGGATCCACGTCACCCCATGCCCCCAGGGCACCGGTGATGGATCCTGTCCCACCCACAAGGAGCACCCATCGCCAAAAGTTGCACCCTGGGGTGTAACCACCACTCCAGACCCACCATGCTGGGCTCAGGATCGGTCCCTGCTGGCAGGGATCGGTGCTGTGGCAGCATTAGGGTGCTTGAGGTGCATCCCACCCGCGAGTGCAGACCCCCCCTTGCAGACACTGCTCCCCCAGCCCCTTACCAGCTCCGTCTCCTCCCGGCTCTGCCCGGGAAGGCTCTCGGTTGGCTGGAGCCCCAGCACTGGCTCCGCGGTGCCCAGCAGGATGAGGCCGGAGCCAGCCAGGCAGAGCAGGCAGAGCCAGGTGCCCTCCATGCTCCCGGTGCCGGATGCGTCTCTGGATCCTCACGGATGCGCAGAGCTCAACTTTATACCCCCCTCCGCCGTCACCGGTGACCATGGGCAAACACCGGCTGACGCAGACAGGGAGTGGGTGCGTGTGTCCCCCCAAACCCTGATGCTGTCATCAAGCTGGACACAGCGGGGGGGACACGTCCCCAGGGATGCATCCCCGGGGATACGCGTGTCCCGAGCCGGCGGGACATACGTCAATGCCACATCCAGCCGGAGTGGCCTGAGAGGCGGCGGGCACAGAATCACCCCCCCAGGGGCTGAGCCCCCCCAGCTCAGGGGGCAGAGGCCGCTCTGCCAATTCTCTGAGCAAACACGGCTCATCCTGGCGTGTCCCAGTCGCCGGCGCTGGCAGAGCCCGGGGTCAGACAGGCTGCAACGCAGGTCTCGCCAACAGATTTATTCCAAAAAGGGGGGAACAGTGAGTGGGGGGAACAGACGGGGGGACAGAGGGGCTGCTGCAGACCCCCAGGCCAGCGCTCTGATGCAGAGCGGGCCGAGGTGGAAGAAGGCTGTTCCCTCCACTCCTTGCAGCTGGGACCCCCAAGAGGGGAGCTGGAGCGTGGCACTGCCCAATGGGTGTCCCTCTGGAGGGGGCGTGAGGGTTCTGGAGGGGAGCAGGCGTGGGTGAGCGGTGGGGAAGGGCCGATGAGGTATCCCACCCCTCATCCCCACGTCCCACACCAAGTGCCCCCGTATCGCTGGGAATCCTGGAGCACCCCTGTGGGGTCCCCCCCTCATCCCAGAACCCTCCTATGTCCCTCTGTGTCCCTGGGGGTCCCCCAGCCCTGGAGCATCCCTGTGGGTCCCCCTCCATCCCGCAGTACTTCCAGGGTCCCCCCTGCTGGTGATGATGTGGGAGTGGCGCCTCATGGTGGGGAGCATGGGGAGGGGGGGTCCTGCCCCCCAACCCACCTGCCCTCCTATCTGTGCGGGTGCTTCTTCTGCCTCCAGCCCGGCCTCGAGGGGGGGTCAGCAGCCTCTGCCCGGCCCTTCTGGAGCCCCTGGGGCACAAAGGAGTGGGGGGTTATGCGGGGGGAACCCTCTCCTTCCCCCCCCCCCACTCCCCTGCCGTACCACGTAGAAGCCGGTGTGGTACCCGCTCATGTACCAGGCCATCAGCATCGCGGCCAAGGCCTCCTCCTCCTCTTCTTTCTCCCACAGGGCGCGCAAGGGGGCGGGGGGGACACGGTGGGGGCAGCACCTGCCGGCACCACCCACAGCCCCTTAGGGAGAGACTGGGGGGGGGCCGTAGGGTGCCCCAAGGTGGAGGGGGTGCGTGGCGGGGACTCACCTCGGGGGGCCGGGGGGGAGCAGGGTGCCCGATCGCCCTTTCTCCCCCTCCTCACGCCCGGGGGCAGCTCCCACGACGAGGGGGGACCCTCGCCCCCGGGGCCGTCGTTGTCCCCCCAGGCGCCGGGGCGGGGGGGCAGGAGATCGGCCAGCGCCCGCCCCTCGGTGTTGCCGTAACCGTCGAACTCCACGAGGCACGTGCCGGCGGCGCAGTCGACGGCCCGGAGCCGCGCGGGGTAGAGCCGCCCGTCCCCCGCCCAGGCCGTGACGCAGGCGTCACCCACCCGCCACTGCGGGGACACGGCGAGGGGGGGGTTACGGGGGGACCCCAAATCCCGCGGGGTTTGGGGATTTTACTCGCTCACCTGGTGGCCTTCCTCCTCCTCCTCCTCCTCCTCCTCGCTGGGGGTCACGCTCGAGGTGGGGGTCTCGGAGTCACCGTCCGACCCCTCCTCGCCCGGTGCGTCCCGGGGAAGGGGGGAGCGGAGCGGGGCGGACCCCGGGACTGTCCCCTTGCCCCCCGCCCGGGGGTCGCGACCCTGCGGGCAGCGGAGGCGGCGTCACGGGCAGGCCGGGGACACGGGCACTCGCCTCCCGGACACCGGCCGCACCCCGGACCCCTCCCGCCGCCGGTGCGGGACTCCCCAGCCCCGGTGCGCGTTCCCCGGCCCGGTCCCGGTGCCCACCCGCGGCCCCGGGGCGCTCTCGGCCATGGCCCGGCCCGGGCGGTGCCACCGCGGGCCACGCCCACACCGCCCTGGCCACGCCCACCCACTCGCGCGGAGTCTTCTGGGTAATGTAGTCCCGCCCCCAGGGCGGGGCTCCCGGCGACTTCCCTTCCCAGAGGGCAGCGCGGCGGGGCAGTGAGTGGGGGCTTAGAGGGCAGAGCGCCGCCCGCCGCCTCTGCCGCCCCCTGCCGACCGGAGGGGTGGCCGGGCGGTAGCGCGGCCCCGCGGGAAGGGCGGGCGCGCCCGGTCCCGCCGCCCGGCAGGTGGCATCCGCCGCCCAGCCCGGCCCCGGAGCGCGGCCCGGCCTCTCCCCTCCGCGGGCCTCGCTGCACGGAGGTCCCAGCGCGTGGTGTCCCCGTTTCCCCCAGGTTTGAGAGCACCGACCTTTCCCGCGCCCCGTTACAAGTCCCGGTGCACGGACCGAGCCTCCCCCCCGCGCTCCGAGGCACGAATTAGCTCCCGGCCGGTACAGCTTCCCCCTCGACGGTCAACGGACAGACCCCTCGGTGCACCCACCGAACCCCCGTTGCAGCTCCCGCTGCTCGGACCCATCACCGGTGCACAGTCGGAGCCCCAGGTGCAGCTCCCGGTGCTCGGACCGACTCCCGGTGCACGGTCGGACTCTACAGTGCAGCCTCCGGTGCTCGGACTGACCCTTCGGTTCACGGACCGACCTCCCGTGCAGCCGTCAGTGCACGGACCGACCCCCTGGTGCAGCCCCGGCGCTCGGACCGGCTCCCGGTGTAGTTCCCCGTGCTCGGACCGACTCCCGGTGTAGTTCCCCGTGCTCGGACCGACTCCCGGTGCACAGTAGGACCCTCCAGTGCAGCTCCCGGTACCTGAACCGACCCCCAGCTTCATGGACCGACCCCCGCCGTGCAGCCGCCGGTGCACGCACCGACCCCCTCAGTGTACGGACGGACCCCTCCGGTGCAGCCCCAGTGCTCAGACCGCCTCCCCGTGCCCGGTCGGCCCCCCCCCCGGTGCCCGGTTCCCGCACGGCCCCGGGGGCAGTTTCTGGGCGGGGGTTTCCCCGCGCGCGCCCCCCCCCCCCGCTCCCGCCTCATCCCCACGTGGGGACCCGCCGGCGGCGTCCAATCAGCGCGGCGCTCGCCCTTCCCTTTGTGCCGCGTCAGCCAATGGGAGAAGAAGAGAAGGCAGCGCGAAGCCCCGCCCCGCGGCGGGAGCCTATAAAAAGCGGCGCCGGGCGCGGTTGGGGACTCAGAGCGATCGCGCTGGAGCGACGGATTCGGGGGAGCGACAGCACCGCGACAGCCCCGCAGCCACTCTCGGGATTATCGCTTTTGGGATTTGCTTTCCCGCTGGGCGCCCGCCCCGGATTACAATTGCACCATGACCTTGGAGGAGCTGGTGCCTTGCGATAGCACCAAGTAAGTGCGGCCGCCCCGGGAGCTGGATGGGGGGAACGTGGGGGAAATCGTTGTTGTCGCCGTCGCCGCTCACCGGCTCTTGTGTCCCCCCCCTCCCCGGTAGGATGCAGGCGGTGAGCGAGGCAGTGGAGCAGGTGCTGGTGGCGGCGCAGCGGCAGGATCGGCTCACCGTGGGGGTCTACGAGTCCGCCAAGCTCATGAACGTGTGAGTATCCCGGGGGGGTCCGGGCAGGGTTGAGGGGAGGGGGGGTGGCTCTGTCCGGGGGGGGTCCGGGCGGCATCAGCACAGTTTGCCTGGTGTGGGTCCCTCCGGGACCGGAGCGAGGGCAGGGCTGGCTCCTTGCAAAGGGTTTGTGCAGCGGGGGGGGGGGTCTTCTTGAGGCGGGGGATTGTCCCCCTGCACGCGGGGAGGCGGCCCCAGTGACAGCGCCAGGGTGGGTTATTGCACCATCCGGAGCCGGTCCGGTCCCCCACTAACGCCCCGCGCTCCCGCAGGGACCCTGACAGCGTGGTTCTGTGCCTGCTGGCCACCGACGAGGAGGACGAGGGGGACATCGCCCTCCAGATCCACTTCACCCTCATCCAGGCTTTCTGCTGCGACAACGACATCCACATCCTGCGCGTCTCGGGCATGCAGCGCCTCGCTGCCATCCTGGGCGAGCCCGAAGCGGGCGCCGAGCCCCGCGACCTCCACTGCCTCTTAGTCACGGTGAGTGGGACGGTGATGCACGGCCACGCACCGGCAGCGCCGTGATTCACGCCGGGCATCGCGCCAAGGCCGGGACGGGGGACGCGCTGGGGGCCGCGTGTCGGGGCGACGGCGGCGGCGCTAACCTCGTGCTTCTGCTCCCCAGAACCCGCACACGGACGCCTGGAAGAGCCAAGGGTTGGCCGAGGTGGCCAATTACTGCGCCGAGAGCCGCGACAGGAACCAGTGGGTGCCGTACGTCTGCCTGCAGGAGCGCTGAGCCGGCCCCGCGCCATGCCCGGCTCTGTACCTGAAGGAGGAAGGGGAAAAAAAAAAATAAAACGGCAGGAAAAAGAAGGAGAAAACGGCCAGTTAAAAACCACAAACCCAAACACCCACCGATTTTATTTTTCTTTTTAACCGGAGAGGAGAAAGGAGCAGCCCGGCCGCACCGGTGGGCACGGGAAGGAGGCGAGCGGCGGCCGTGCCGCGCCGGCAGCCCGGTGGGACGGTGGCTGGAGCCGCGCCGAGGAGTCGTGCTTCGCCGCGGGCACCGTGCGAGGAGCCCCGGGACGGAGCGTGGAGAGGAGATGGAGACTTTTCTGGTTTTTCTTTTTGGCGTCGGGGACCGGAGGGAGGCGAGGACCTCGCCGCAGCGGGACAGGATTTTGCAAACGAACCGCTTTTTTTTCCGCGGGATAAATCCTGGTCTGGGGCTGCTGGACCTGCAGCACCGGTTTCAGTTTTCTTGCACTTAAGCCACTTGGAGACCCTGATCTGAACCTATTGCAGAGTCTATTCTTATACCGATTTAAGAGAAAAAAAAAATTAAATAATTATTTGCAATAAAATGGCTGAAGTCACGGCTGTCTGCCTTCCTCTGCTCCGCCGGAGCTGTTCCCACGGGCGGGTTTCGGGGTGGGGAGGAGCCCCGGGGCCCCCCCGACTGCTCTTGGCACCGGCTCCGCTCCCCCCCCCCCCCCCCCCCCCGGGCTCTGCAGCCGAACACACGCGATTGGGGGGGGGGGGGCGGGGAGGAGCTCATTTCCCACCCGTGCCCGGCCCCCCCCCCACGCTGCCGGGGAGAGGAAAACTCCCTCCCCTGCTTCAAACGAGGGTCTGGCCACAAAAACCACCCGGGGCTGGGACCCCACGCCGAGCCCCGTGGGAACCTGAGGCACGGACGCCCCCGCCCCTGCCCCCACGGGGCACCCAGCGTGACCCCCCTCGCGGTGGGTGGGGGCTGACCCGGGTTTTTGGGATTCCCCCCCTCCCGCAGAAACCGCCGCTCCCCGCGGCTACCCGGCCGTGGGAACTGGGGCCACCCCCCTTCCCCCGGGAAACCCCCCGGCCCCAGGAGCTGGGGCTCACCCAGTGCTCGGCTCTGTCCGGGGGGGGTCACTCCGACCATCCTCTTCGTCCTGCAGCCATGGGGGGCGGGTGACCCCACCCACGAAGATAAACCCTACCTGCACCTGCCCCCCTCCCCCCGGGAACCGTGGGCACCTGGGCTCTTAAAGGTACACACACACACCCCCCAGGGATGGATTCCCGGACTCCTGGGGTCTTCTCCCACCCCCCCCCCAAAGCAGGTGCCCGGGTTTGGGGACAGGGAGGGTGGGATGATGAAACCCGAAGGCTCAGGGGAAACTGAGGCAGTGACCTGTGGTGGCCGCCCTCCCCACGCCACCCTCCTGGCACGCTGGGGTGTGGGCACCCCCGGGGGGGGGCTCCCCTGGACACGGGGCTGTGCACACGTGTGTGTCTGCAGGCGTGTGCGTGTGCACGCGCGTGTGCTCTGAGCACCCCGGGGTCAGAGCAGGCCCCGACCTGAGCTCACCCGCTTTCGCCCCCGCCCGGTTCACACGCGTGCACACGTATGCACAGGTACGCACACGCACGTGACACCCCCGAGCGCTGCGCTGATGGCACTGGTGTGAGGCCACGGTGACCGTCCCGACTTTGGCCTGATGTGACACTTGGCCGGGGTCACCCCGTCCCGCTGAAGCCCCAAACCAGGGCCCCAGCCTGCAGCGGGGGGGCACACGGCAAAGGACCACCCAGCCAGGCCCACCGGGGCTGCCCGGCCACACCTGCAACGAGCTGGCAGGGCTCAGCTCTGAGCCGGGGGGGTGATGCGGGGGTGGGGGGGAGCGATGGGGCTGGTTCGGTGTGGGGCAGGATGGGGCGCCCAGGGAAAACCCGTGGGAAAGGGCCGGAGGGGAGGCTGAGCCTCCCCGAAACTCATTTCACTGGTGAGGCAGCGGGTCACGAGGCCCCGGTGACCCCAGCAGTGCCGCCATGCCTGTCCCCGGTGTCACCTGAGGACGCCGCGCCTGCGCCGCGCAGCCACTCCTGTGACGAGTGCGTCAGGCCTCGCTGAGTCACGGCCCCGTGGCTATGGGGGGGGGGTGTGTGTGAGATGGGTGACAGCCCCCCCCTGCAGCCCCCCCCAGCATCCTTCCTGTCCCCCCCTCCATGGCCGGGCAGGACACCCGCCGTGCAGCCCCAACCACAGCCCACCCCGGAGCACACACGGACCCACACGTGTGCCGGATCACACACGCACCCCCCCCACTCCCCAACATTGTCCCTGCTACCCCCCATGGACACAAAGACCCCCCCCCAGCACAGCAGCGTGTCACACCCTGGGGACCTGATCCTGCAGTGGGGCACGGGCAGGAGAGAACCCCCCTCTACCCCATAAATGCTGATTTAGATCCCCCCCATGGACCCCCAGACCCTCTCCCAGACCTCAGAGACTTTCTCATGGCCACCCCCCCTCCAAGAACCCCAACAAGAAGGGGACAACAGCACCCTACAGTCACGGGAGTGGGACACAACAGAGCCCCTGGCACCCCCCAGTCATCGGGAGGGGGACAACGGAGCCCCTACCCCCCCCCCCCCCCCAAAGCCATGGCATCCCCGAGGTGGCCTGAGTCACCGTGGGGGCGATTGTGGTGGGGGGGGACACACTGAGTGGCACTTTCCACCGTGCCACAGCCAGACACTGAGGGTGGTGCCACAATTTTTCAAGGTGGGGGGGGGCTGGATCTGCGGGGTCCCGGTGGGCCGGGGAGGGGATGCGGATGCATCCCCCGGGGGGCCCCCCGGGGGATGCATCCGCACCCCCTCCCCGGCCCACCGGGACCTTGGGGTGGGTGTGTGGCTCAGGGATGGGTGGGCGGTTGTTTTTTTGGACTGGGAGGGGGGGCGCTGCAGCCAGACAGGGCTGGGCTGGCGCGTGGGGGAGGCTGCAAGCGCTGATTTATGAGTCTGGTCTGGGTGGCTGCTGGCGGCGGCGTTGGCCCCGTTCCCCGCGCTCTGTCCCCAGTTGCCCCCTCCGGGGTTAAAGGATGGAGGCTCTGGAGAGACGGGTGGTGGTTGTGGGTGGGGAAACTGAGGCACGGAGGGCACCCCCCCCAACATGTTCCTGCCGTGTAGTGGCGCAGAAGGATGATGGAGATGCCCCGTGGCGTCACGGCTGTGGGCGTCCTGGTGTCCCCGCGTCACGCCGGCGAGAGGGATCCCCGCAACCGGAGGGGGACACACGGAAGGATTCCCCTGCGATGCACCGGGCGGAGGGACCCCCGGCTGTGGTGGTGCTGCCGCCCCGGTGGGACCCGCATCCGTCCACGAGGCCACCCCGCTCACGTCCCCGTGGCCCCGTCCCGCGGTGCCAGCAGCTTCCCTGACGCCAAGGGCGGATAATTATAGCTGCAGAGAAGCTAAAAATAGCCCTGCGAAGGAGGGCGGGTTATTTTTAGCCGCCGCGCTCCCAGCTCCGGTGCCACCAACCATCCCCGGAGCCCGTGGCCACGCGCCGCCAGGAGGGTCCGGGGGCCTTTCATGCGCTGCCAGGCTCCGCGGGTTGGCTTTGAAGAGGGCTTCCAGGAAGGCAGGAGCGGAGGCAGGTCCCTGCCCCCCCCCGACACGTCGCTGCGTTTGGAGCGAATCTCTTGGGGGGGGAGTTGGAGCACGAGTGAAATGGTGGGAGCAGGACGGGGCCGGCGCCGATGTCGGTGGCTCCAGTGAGGCCAAGATGCTCTTGGCCAGAGGCTCGTGGGGAAAAACCATGTCCCCTCTGCTCCCCGGGCTCTGATGTGCCTTTGCCTCCCTGCACACCCCTAAAATCAGCGCCCTGAGACTCAGCTGCGTGGTCGAGCATCCTCCGGGCAGGGTGATGGGGCGAGCCTGAGGACCAGGGCTCAAGCCAAGGACCACGGCTTGGTGTGAGGATCACAGCTCAGCCCGAGGACCACGGCTCAGCCCAAGGACCACGGCTCAGCCCAAGGACCACGGCTCAGCCCAAGGACCAGGGCTCAAGCCGAGGACCACGGCTCAATGTGAGGATCACAGCTCAGCCCAAGGACCACGGCTCGTCGCTTCGGCAGCAGCAGGGGCAGCGCCGGGCCGGCCGTTCGCAGCCAGGGCCGCCCGTTCCCGCTGCCCGTTCCCGCTGCCGCCCTTCCCGGCGTTTCAGGGTCAGACACTGAAAAATCCCAGCTATTCCCGGCACGCAGAGGAAGCGCGGCTCCAGCCCGCCCGTTCGCAGCAGCGGCACATTCCTGCCGGGCCGAGCGGGCAGCAGCCGCTCCGAGCCCCCCGCCAGAGCCGTCGCCTTCCAGGAAAGCGGCCGCCGCCGCGCTGGGTGCCGGCACCGCGCTCTGCCCTTGCGCTGGGTGGGAGCCGCTGGAAGGCGAGCGGGGAGCCGGGGCTGCTGCCGGGGCGGGCAAAAGTCGCTTCCTTTTTCTCCGAAAAGGGAAGGAGCGCCCATCTCTCGGCTCCGCAGGAGCTGGTGCTCGCCGGGTGACGCCGAAATCGGTGGCCGGAGACCCCCCCCCCCCGAGCATCCCCGGCAGCGGACGCAGGGCAGGCTGGGCAGGAGATCTGGCAAAATGAAAAGTGAGCCTTTTTATTGTGTTATCGATTCACTGTCTTAACAACAATTCCACAAAATATTAAACACTGTGCAAGAAATTGGCCTATGGCACACCAGAAATCAAAACCAGAGAGATCCGAAGATGCAGACGTGATGAGGAGCCTACGTTACAGACACCGATTACTGCCTAAGTGCGGGCTTTACAAACCTTGATTCGCGTTTGGCAACAAGATCAGAGTTTGGCAAATAATAATAATAATATAATAATAATAGACCAGAGAGAAAAAAATTAAGAGCGCGAAGTATCAGACGCGTGGCTTCTGTTCAATGAAGTAAATGCGTTATTTTTATTTTGTTAAATGAAGTTGACTTTTTAAGTACTCGGAGGAAAGGGGGTCGGCTCGGCTCCGGGCTTGGCGGCTCCCGGTGCCGGGCGGGTGCCCGGGCGGCTCCCGGTGCCCGAGACAGGGAGGGGAGGACGAGGAAAACGGACCCAAAAATTAAAGAGAAGCAACGTTTCCTCTCTCGCTTTTCTTTTGCAGCCTCTGTCCTTTCTATTTTTGGCAACGGCCGCACCACACGCTAAAAAGAAACGCCAGACAGATCGGGGCATGTGTTTGTGTCCCAAAAAAAAAGGCCTTTGTGGAGCAGGGCTGGCACCGGCTCCCCGCACCCCCTTCGCCATCCGCAGCACTTAAAAAGACCTGAAAAGTGTCTCTTTTTTATGTTTTTTTCTTTTTTCTTTTTTTTCCTTTTTTTTTTTGGCAAACGCACTAACAAAGTACAAGCAGCTACTGTAATTCGCACTTATATTTATGCTATACAAAAAAACATCTACAGTATGATCACCGATTTACTCAGACGAGGGGGCAGAAAAAATCGTAAAAAAAAAAAAAAAAAAGAAGAAAAGAAAAAGGTCGAGGATTTATTTTCCCACCTATCGAGTCGCCCACTGAGAGACACCAGCACCCACTGGCACCCCCTGGGGTTCCCTGGCTCCTTCTCCGCCGAATCTCAACCCTCACCCTTCACCACCCGCCCCAGCGCGACTCGAGGGGAACCCCGGGGGGGCAGGACGCAAGGGGAGGCAAAACCACCCCAACCTGGGGTCGGCTGGCTTTGCCGGCGCGGTGGAGCATCCCAGAGGAGCATCCTGAAGGAGTATCCTGGAGGAGCATCCTGGAGGAGCATCCTGGCGGATCATCCTGAAGGAGCATCCCGAAGGAGCATCCCAGAGGGGCATCCCAGAGGAGCATCCTGAAGGTGCATCCCGAAGAAGCATCCTGGAGAAGCATCCTGGAGGAGCATCCTGAAGGAGCATCCCGGAGGACCATCCCAAAGGAGCATCCCGGAGGAGCATCCTGAAGGTGCATCCCGAAGAAGCATCCTGGAGAAGCATCCTGGAGGAGCATCCTGAAGGAGCATCCCGGAGGACCATCCCAAAGGAGCATCCCGGAGGAGCATCCCAGAGGAGCATCCCAGAGGAGCATCCCAAAGGAGCATCCTGAAGGAGCATCCTGGCGGAGCATCCTGGCGGAGCATCCTGGAGGAGCATCCCGGCAGAGCATCCCAGAGGAGCATCCCGGAGGAGCATCCCGGAGGAGCAACCCCGCCGTCGCGGTGCCGGGAGGGCATCGTCGCGATGCTGGGTGCCCAGGGTGTCGGGGAGCCCCCTCCTCAGGCCGGTGACACGGGGGACACACACACACACACACACGGGTCTCCCGGGGCGGCCTCGGTCGCTGCCGCGCGGAGCGCAGGTGGATTTTTGGCTGACCTGCAGCTCGGGCACTCGCCTGGGTCACCGGCTATAGCACCATGCGCTGGTCTCTAACATAGAGGAAGAATCAGCAATCTGGAGTAGAAAAATAAGGCTGGAACTGTACGAGATTTTAAGGACAGAGGAAATTCCCTCGCGGAGAAGAGAAAGCCCTGCTGCGGCAAAACCCAGGCGCGCCCCTTCCGAGAGCTTGGGTGAAAGACTCAAATGAGAAAAAAAATAAAATCCCGAGCAACAGAAAGGCGTTTGTGCTGGGGGGGGAAACCAACCCATTGCCCTCGGCTCTACCTGCCCCAACGGGACGGGGTGAAATCTCGGGGTTCAGGGCAAACCCGGCACGAGGCGGGGGCAGCGAGGGGGGAGATGGGGGGTTTAAAACGCTCGGCTCAGCCAAAGACCCTGGGAAAGCAGCTGCACGGCGTCCGCAGGAGGTTAGTGTTAAAAACAGCGTGGCTTTTTCTTTTTCCTCTTTTCCCCCGCTCCCCAACTCCATTTAAAAAAGGCGAGCGATCGCACGATTAAAAAAAAAAAAAAGCGATGACGAGAAGCGTCGATGGAGCCGCTTGGCAAAAGCCCCTCCTGGAAGATGCTGCTCCTCCTGCCCCGGGGACCAGCTGCCCGGCCGCGGGCTCTGCTCGTCAAGCTCCGTCAGCCTTCCCAAAAACGCCCCCGCGAAGCCCCCAGCGCCCCCAAAAACCGAACCCAGGGTCTCCTCCAGCCCCACGGCCGCGGGAAACGCTCCCCGTCCCGTGAAGGGCTCGGCCGCCGGCGGTTTCCATCCCGTTTCGAACCGTAGGCGAAGCCTTGGGTGGGGGAAAAAAGGGAGAATTCCCAGGATTTCACATCAGGTGTGGGTCTGGGGTTTTTGTTTGGCGTTTGGTTGGGTTTTTTACTTCCTTCTCTTCCCCCAAACCACAACTCGGCACCGCCCGGTACCCAGCCACCGGCCCAGCGCGCCCGCGCTCGGGACAACCGGGAGCGGCGCCGGGTCAAACCGTCGGCGAAGGAAGCGCCCCCGGTTCAAATCACGTTTCCATTTCTTCTCCCGCCTCACCCCCGTCCCCCCGAAGCCTCTGGGTTTAGGAGAATCTCACCTGTCGCTCCCGGGGAGAAAGAGGGCGATGGGAAACGCCCCTAAATCTGCCAATTTTAGAATTTGGGGACCGAGACTCTCCAAAAGGTCAATTGAAAAAGATTTCTCACGAGCTACCGCGCAGGAGAAAGCCCCTTCCCGGGGGGCCGGAGCCCGGCCTCTCCCCACCTCCGTCACGGCAGCCGGCGGGTCGGACGGCGGATCCGGTGCCGGAGCGCGTTCCCCGGCGGTGCCGACTCTTCGCCCCAGCGGAGCCGCGCGGGGTGGGGAGGGGGCTCCCCCGGCCTGCCCCCCCCCTCCCTCCGGCCTCGCTCCAGCCATCGGTGACCGCGTCTCCCAGTTGTGTTTCGTGGTGGGGTTTAGGGTTTTCTCTATTTTTTTTTTTCTTTCTTTTTTTTGGCACAAGTTTTCTACAAAACGGCTCCTCGCCTGGGCTCTTCTCCCTCGTTCCCTCTCGAGAAACGGAGCAAACTCGGGCACCGAGGCGCTAATTGGGAGCTCATTGGGTCGGACCCACTCGGAGCCGCCGCCAGAGCTTCCACCCGCCGGGTCCCGCCTCGCAGCCCGTGGGCAAAGGCAAGGAGCCCCCCGCCGCCTCCACCCCAGGACCGATTTCAAGCCTCCCTATTAAAAATCCTCCCCCCACCCCTCAACCTTGTTTTTTTTTTTTCTTTTTCTTTTTTTTTTTTTTTTTAAACGTTGACCCCTCCCAGCACGGGGGGGGCGGGGTGGGGCAGACGTCCTTCCCTACCCCGCTCGCAATTTTTTTTTCTTTTTTCTTTTTTTTTTTCCTTTTGAGATTTAAGTCCTACTGGAATCCGGCAGTTAGTGTTTTACCCCTCGGCGCAGTCGTGACGTTTGGAGCTTGGGTCGGGTGGATGGAGAACGGTTGCCCTGCCTGAGAGACGGCCCGCGCCGCGGCGAGGAGCTATAGGATGGTGCACGGCTTTTTGTCCTTAAAAGGATTCTCCGACGCGGGCACGCCAACCAGCAGCGGGTCGTTCCTGGCATGTTGCTCGCAGTAATTCATTAGCTCGGAAGATGCTTTCGAGACCTAAACGTTGCGAGAAAGGAGAAGGTCAGCGAGAAGGGTTGCAGGAAGAGCCCCCAAGTGTGGTTCAGCTTTTCGTAACGGAAACTTTTCGGAGGCTGACAAAAGAAAAAGGGAAATGGACATGGAAAAAAAAAAAAACCCAAAAAAACCAGGTCTGACATAAATAAAGTGATGAGTACGGGAAAAACACTCGCAGCCGTAGAGCAAAAGATGTAAAGGAAGATATTATTGTCCTCGTTTGGAAGGGCTTTGGGATAAAAAAGGAAAAAAGCTCCTGATTGAGAGTGGCCGCGCTCTTGATGTTAAAAACGGAGGTTTTGAAACTCTTAGAAGCTATTACTTAAGGCTCTGCTTATTTTAGTTCAAAGGCATCTTCTGGGAAGCGAGGGCCCAGGGCAGCCGGGCGGAGAGGCACGGCGGGAGGCGCCAGCAGCTTCGGAGACCAACAGCAGCCCCCTCTTCTTTTTCTTTTTTCAAATTAACTGAACAGCCGGTTGAAGAGAAGGCAAACGCAAAACACGGGCGCAACGGGACCACACGTGGCCGGCCCAGATGTGACCTGGTGTAACCACAGAACTTCATGGGTCCCTTGCCCGGGATCTCAGCGGCTGCTCGGCACCGGGAGACTTGCCCCTCTGAGCTGTGGGTTAGGGGGACCAAAAGTCCCTCTTTTTGGACTAGATCCTAGAACGGCTCAGGTTGGAAGGGACCTTAGAGATCATCTAACCCAACCTCCCTGCCGTGGGAACAGGCTGCTCATCCAGCCTGGCCTTGAGCATCTCCAGGGAGGGGGCAGCCACAGCCTCTCTGGGCAATCTAGTCCAGAGCCTCGCAACCCTTGGACTGAAGAATTTCTTCCTAAGATCCACTCTAAACCCATTCTCCTTCAATTTAAATCCATTTCCCCTTGTCCTATCACTGGACACTCTTGCCAAAAGTCCTTCTCCAGAGTTAAGATGACTTCTAAAGGTCCCTTCTAACCCAACATGTTCTGGGGTTCTATGGTTCTAGCTCCTACGGTTGATTCTGTGCTTCTATGGAGTGAAGGATGAGCCTGATGCAGCCCTGGCCCTTGGGCTGGCGGGAGGAGAAGGGCTCCGCCGCGACCGCAGCGTCGAGTTTGGGGATCCCGGCTTTCCTGAAAGCTCGCCCGCGCAGCTCCTCTTCCCCACCCAGCCCGCAGAGCAGCGCGTTGCGGTCCCACCACTGTTGCTCTTTCCCAGCAAAACACTTAAGACAGCGGCAGCTCCAAAGGTCGGCGTGCACCGCTCGGGATCCTGGGGCGAGACACGGTAATTTTCAGGAGAGTCAGCGACGTCTGTGCCGGGGGAAGACCTGTAATTTATCGTGTGTTTCCCAAAACAGCCTGCCTGGTGGGTGCACGTCTGGAGCCTGGAGAGCGGCGGCCCTAAAAAAAAAACAGCTGCAAAACCTCCCGGCTCACCTTGATCCTCTCGATGCCGGCTTCGATGCGGAGCTGCTCCACCAGCTTGCGGGCCTGCGCTATGTTGTTAGTTGTCGACATTGTCTGCCATCGGCTCCGGGCCCCAGCACGCGAGAATCCTGCAAAACAGGGAGGGGGGACAGCGGGGTTGGCATCGGGCACCGTCTCGGAGAGGCTCGTGCCCCAGGCGCTCTCCCGCAGCCACGTGCCAGGGGCTGCCACGAGCTCTACAGCGACTTCGCGTTTCCTGGGTTTGTTTCGAGTTCTCCTTTCCCCTGCGCAGCCCTCGGGGCGCTCTCTTCAGGCACTTTTTTTTTTTTTACCGGGAAAGAAACCAAACAGAAACTTGCCGACGAGAGGGGAAAACCGAACCGTTTTCTGCAGAAAGCCCTGCCCGATGCCTTGGGCTGGGCGACAGGACAAGGGAGCAGGAGTTCTCCAGCGCGTGCAACCCGCTGCGCCGCGAGCTGGGCAAGGGGCAAGGGGGAGGGAGACGCTCCCGGTTGTGACCACGCGCAGCTCCAGGACGGTCACCCCCATTTCCCACCTACCCTCCTCCCGTCCCGACTTGTGTGTCGGGATTTCCTCTGCACCACGAGGCTCCGAAAAGCCACTAGAAAGGCTCGATACCGTGTGATATCCGTTGTTTTGCAAACCGGTGTCGCTCGAAAGGGTAAGAAACGAAGAGCAACGAACCATCCAGCGGTGCTGGGAGGAGGAAGGAGCCAAAGGGAAGAGCGGGGCAGAGCCCAGCGCCCCAGCCAGCCGCGGCCCTTCTGCGCCAGCTTTAATTAGAGACTCCCCCAGTTTGCTCCCCAGCACCGGCGCCTTCAAAGCAGATGCTGAACCGGGGGGGGAAGCGAAGGGGGGAGTGTCTGCCCCATCTGAAATCCCGAGCAGACTCGAGCCGGCTGGCCTGCGTTTAGACACGAAGGGAGTTTATTCCAGACCACAACGGCGCTCTCGGGGATTGTCTCGCCCGGCAGCGGCACGCACCGCGCTCCGCAGCCCCTCGACGGCGCTCGGCCTCGTCTGCGACGCCGCTTCGGCCGGCGTGAGCAGCTCCACCACGGGACGATTCCCTGAACGAGTGGGGTTATCTGGAACCCTCCACCTCTCCTGCCCTGGAAGATGTCAGTGAGGAGCCGCGCTGTTGTAATGGAGTCTGGGGCTGCAGGAATTGGGAGGCGGATCAGGACCGCATCAGGACCAGGGAAAACCTGTGTCTCAAAGCCAAGCTCTTTCTAACTCTGCACCTTGAGCTTGAAAGACCCCCCTGCTGCAGACAGGTCACTCACTGACAAAACAATTCCTCACCTGGATAACGAGTTAGCAGGCAGCTGGAGGAAAAAAAAACCAAACCAACCCCCAACAAAAACCTACAAGCAATCAGATATAATTTCTGTTTGCAGCAGCACAAGATCACCTGCTTGTACTTTCCCAGCTTCCTGTTTATGGAACACGGCTGGCGAGCCAGGCGGGGGAACTTCTGCTCCTGCCGGGAGGCAGCACCCGCGCCCCGTCCCCACGGCTCCTCCTGCGCGGGGGACACGAGCCCGGCCGGGGGAAAGACGCATTTTCCCAAGTACAGCACGAACAGAGTCCTGCCACGGGGCAGGAATTACCAAACGAGCTGCAAGGGGCACAAGCCGTACTCCCACTCTCCCCGCAGCCCGGGAGCCTTTGCAAAGCACCGCGGGGTCATCGGCCCTGCGGAGCCGCGGCGGGACCGGCAGATGCTGGCTGCTGGCACGGGTCAGGCCACCCGGCCGTGGAGCTAAAAACTGCCTGGCGGGAGTTTAAACCCTGCCTCCGTTACCTCAGTGAATAATTAACCGAAGCGCGTCATTAGCAACCGGGAAGCATCGATACAAAAGACCCGTCCGGGTGCTGCGCGGCACACGAAGGGCGTCCTCGGGATTTTTTTTTTGGAAGCCAAAACAAACTCGAAAGATGTCACTCAGCAGCCTCACAGGGGTGTGTAAATAACTCGTGAGGTAAAGCTATTTGGACAAAAGCCCCGCAGAAGCACGCGGAGCGAAGCACGCCTGACGCAAGCCGGGATGACACGCACGCCGCGTGGTCCCTTCGCAAGACTTCGTTTTTTGCAAGAAATCAGCGTTTTGGAAAGGACGAGGAGGCGACATCTGCAGCTGGGCCCGGGGAGGAAGCAAGGGACAGGGAGGACACCCAGGTCTCGGACACGTCCTCTCGCCTCCGCTCCGTCATCTGACTGCGGAGAAACGAGCGGCGCAGCCCCGCTTCCTTCCGGCGAGGCGGGCGAGGGCTCCGGCTTCGGCTGCGACCGACCTCCTCTGGCCCCTGCCCGCGCGGAGCGGCCGGCGAGCGGCCAGCGCCGGCTTCTCCTTTCCCGGTACCGTGACTCTGCAGAACGACGCAGCCGGCCTTTCGCTGAGTCACGGACGGAGATCATTGAGCAGGAAATAAATCTTTCCCGCAGCTCTGCCGGAGCACTCCCCTGCCCTCCCGGCTAATCCGTCTCCCCGGCAGCGTTCCTGGGAAGGGCAGCGCTGCCCGGAGAGGACGACCCAGTTTTCGGAAGCGGCTCCTGCTGCGTTAACTCAGGCGGTCGTGTGAGCGGTTCCAGGAGGGGCTGAGGTCATCGGGCGCTCTCGCAGCTCTCCGGGCTGGCGGCGGCTGCAGCTCCCCGACAGCAGCGGGGCTGGGGCTGCAGCAGGGTCTTGGGGCTGCAGCAGGATCTCACACCTGCGCGGCGTGCCAAAAGGTACCGCTGCCGTGCGTTAAATGGGAAAAGAAAGCGAAATTAAGAGAACGCTGGAGCGTGGGCAACGTTACCCAGTGGTGTCTCAAGGTCAAGCAGCAGCGAGGGAGGGTTGTGGAGCACAGGCGAGGGGCAGAGCAAGCTCAAGAAGGAAGCAAACAGGTCCTGAGTTAGGATTTGGCTGCAGGGCAAACATCCCGCGAGCACTTCTGCCCATTTCAGGAGAAGCACCGGAGGACAGAGTCCCAACAGGTAGGTCTGGGTAAATTCTGGAGCGATCGGGGTTTGCTCTTTGAAACCGGTTTGCCCGAAAACAGGTGGGGATGCTCAGAGCCGTGTCCCGCGCCTCCACAAACACCCTCTCCTGGATCAAGTTTCATTGTTAAACAGAAGAACTTAAAGGATCACCCTGTTACAAAAGCAGATTTCTCAAGCTCACGTTCTTCATGCACCTTCAACAAAACAGGCTTCGCAGCGCTCACGGCGCGGGTGCCTCAGGCAGCGTCCCACTACCCGCACTCCAGCCTCTGCACCGAGGGGAGCACAAAAGGGGCATTTGCACGCCCGGGCGGGTTCCGCACGCGCAGCACCCAGTGTCTGCTCTGACGTCAAAGCAAGACTCACTCCTGACTAGGGAGTGGGCACCTCCGCTTCTCGCAGAGGTTTTCTTTCCCGTGAGCTAATCCTTCACGTACCAGGTACCCTGCAAAAGCAACGATCGGGGCTACTTCAGCGGGAGGAAAAAAAAAAACCCACGACTCAAACGTGCGCAGCCCTTGAGTCAGACGCGTGGCAGCGGCGGCGGCGGTGACAGCAGCGCTCGCTCCGACGAGCCGTGACTCAGCACAAGCTGCGTGTTGAGCAGCCGCCTCCTCCCTCGAGCATCCCGGGCCGGCTCCGGGCAGGGCTTTGCCCGCTCGGCCCCTTCCGTGCATTTCCCAACCCCGTCCCAGCAGCGCTTCCCGGCCCCGCTGGAAGGCGAGGAGGGATCACGGAGCGAGGCGGCTGCGGGACGGGGCTCGGCACCCCCGGAGCCTCGCTCCGTCCCACGAGACGCACGGCGGGACCCCGCATCTCCCCCAACCCAAAGCCTTTACGCCGCGATCCGGGTCACGAGGACGAAACTGCCACCCTGGGCATCGCGGCGTGCCGAGAAGCCGGGCTTGCCGCAGCACGCCTCCGGTTTGCACCTTGCGAGACGCCGGGCGCCGCGCGGCGAGGCTGACACCCAAAACTGTTAATCATTGACTCGGCACAAAACCCCTGCTCTTTTGTGCAAGCGGTGCCACCCGCGCGCTCCCGCCCGCCGCCTCGCCGGCCCAACGGCAGGAAGGGTTACGCCGGGAAAGAAATATGCACTGATCCCTCTAGTTTCTGAATTCTTCCCATACTTCTCATAGCTGGAACCTGCCACTCCTATCAGGCTAAACAAACAAGAGAACATCTGAGTAACTGCCCGAGTTACGCTCCTTTCGTCTTCTTCCCCCCCCCAGATTAAAAAATAAAAAAGATTAGCACTTATGGATGTGCCTGCCCCAGGGAAAGCACCGGGAGAGCCTGGCTTTACAGCTCGAAGCACCCTCTGCCCGCTGTGCTCCCATCCTGGGGCCACGGGACGAGGTCCCCTGGTCCCACCGCAGGGCGTGGGGACATGGTTGGGGCAGGAGGACGCGCTCCTGGATCTCAGCCTCCACCAAACTCTGTTTTCCAAGAGCATCCGAGCCGGCCGGAGGGGCAGCGGGAGCCCGTCCCGCTCGTGGAGCCCCGGCATTGCGCCTCCCTCCCGGCCGGCACCTCGCCCGAGCGATCCCGCGCCGAGCTGGTGCCAGGAAAAGGAGGGGGGGGATGAAGGGGGAGCCTGAGACTGGTAACCCAGTGTAAACCCGCTCGGTGGTTACTGCTTTTAAAGATGACCTCATGCTTTTTTGGAACAGAAACAGGCTGTTAGGGCAATGGCATTTACTCCTTGTCTGGGCAGAACAAAGCAGGCTCCATTTTTCTTTTACACTTCCTGCACCAGTAGCTTAACAGCTGAATGAGCTATTCAATTTTTTTTTCCTGAGTGCAGCAATTTTATTTTTTTTTTTAGCTCCTTGAAGACCTCCAGATCTCTATGGGCGTGGGACAACACTCGGGGAGAACGCAGCGAGGAGCCATCCCGGGATGGAGAAACGCTCCGGAAAGAGGCAGGGGCTGGGAAGCGCCGGGTTCCGCTCTGCCTCTTGCTCACCACGAGGATTCACCCACAGCCGAGCAGTGAAAGGATCCCGCTCATTTTGCGCTCCTCGTTCTGCATCCCACCGCTCCGCCGCGCTCATGTCGCCGGTCGGGCTGCACCATCGGACGCCCAAGCATCTCGCTTGAGCAGCAAACACGTCGCCACGGCGCCCGTAAGCTCCTTTAGATTTGCAAAACGTCCCCCCTCGGATAAATTACAGCTCCCTTACAACAGGTTGTAACCAGGCCACGGATTTCAAGGCTCTCGTGCCCCATCGCGCAGCGGCGAGACCCTGGCGTCTCGGACGCAGCTCCGGCCTCGGCAGCAGATCCGTGAATCACGTTTAAGTGTTTTGTCGCTTGAGCTGCTCCCGTTCCAAAGCGGCCAAGGATTCTGGAAGGAGAGAGCATCCCCAGAGACGTGCAGCTCCATTTCCTTCCCATTAAAGGCGATGATTACCTGGCTGAGAGAGCGTGAAATCCTGCGGGGCTGTCTGCCAGCCGAGCTGCAGAGCGGTCGGGAGACCTCGTTTCCAGGGCAGCCTGAAGCCCCCCCACAGTTAATTCCCACTGTCCTTATCAGACCTGGCTTGAAACTCCCCCTTTTCTCTCCAATTTCTCTGCAGCAGCTTCGGTGCCAGCGGGGTGGGGACCTCTGGCAAGGCCGCCAGGGCAATTACGCGCAGCCACCACCCCGGTGCTGCAGATCCTGTACCCTGAGTCACCGCAGCACATTCCAACCTTATTTTTAGAGCACACATTCAGGGAAATAAAAAAAAAAAGAGGCACGAGTGCAAAGGTATTTACACCGGTTGTCACCCAGAGCCTGTCACCCAGAGGCCGTAACACAACCGGCGAGGCGCTGGGCTCGAGATGCGAAGCCGAGACGCGGCTTTTCAGGTTTCCCCTCCGCTCTCGCGGGTGGGAGCTGCGGGTGCGCTCGTGGTGCACGGGAGAAGGGGCTGCGAGAGCCCACGGGTGAGCAGCAGCTTCCCTGCAGGGACCCAGGGTCTGGTCGAGGTCTGGGGCCACCACTGGCCTCACACATCAGCCCACGGTACGATACGGACGGCCAGACGCAATAATAAACGCGCCACCGTATAATTTAAACCAGGTTCCGAGGCCGGGCTTTAGTCAAAGCGTCTCAGGGCTGTTACGGGCTGAGGGCAGTAAATAAATCAGAATTTGTACTGCAGAGGCTGCCCCGTCCTGCATTTCTGGTCAGCACAGCCAGAGAAGAGGCGCAGGGGGAAAACCAGGTCCTGCAGCCAGCACGGGAGCGTGGCGACGGGCATCGGGTCGCGTGGTGTCGCGGCAGCTCCTCGTTCCCCGGGGGCTCCAGCGCGGCTGCGGGACTCGGGGCTCTCGGCCGGCACGGGCACCGCTCTCTCGGAAGGACGAGCGAGAAAAGCAGAACAGGCTCCGACGCGGGTTCCAGTTGCCCGCGCAGGAGTGACCTGGGCAGCAGCAGCTCCGGCACTGCTGAAGAAGCCGCCGCCGCTTCCGCAAAGGGAGAAGTGCAGCTCCCAACCGCTGCACCCCAGAGCCTCTCACCTCCCGGCCCAGCATCACAGGCTCTCGCTTTGCGTCTGCTCCCTCCAGGCACCTGCAGTTTCCTCCCCTTCTCGGTGCCCGAGATGACTAAGCCATGCAAACGCGTGCCCCTGCTTGCAGAAACCGTCGCACGAAGTCGTGAGCCCCCCAGCGCCCCGGATCTCCTCCCTTCTCTTCAGGACAGGGAGCCTCCTCCCTGCTCATCACAACCGGGTTGTAAACTCCTGCCCTTGAAGGATCATTTCAGCTCCGCTGCTCCACAACCGCCTCAGCAAAACGTCAATCACTTCTGCGAGGAATTTGAAACTTGAGGACATTCAGAAGTAAATACACGCTCGTCGAACACCTCCCTAAAGCACAAGCTAACACATTTCGTGATCGCACCCAAAGGAAAAGGGATGAAAGAAATAAGCACTTTGCACAAAGCGCTGAAATTAAAACTATTTTTGTCCTCTGGCTTGTTGAAAATCGCCCACTGCCAAGCCCTGGGGTATTTGTGCTTTGCTGCAGCAACGTTTCACAGCTTTGCTCTCAGGTTGTTATTTTCACACACAATCGTTCTGGAAGCGATTCGGGATAAGTTTCCAGGTCCCTGATTCCAGAGGTTGCCCTGGCTGTAAGCGCGATTCCAGCTCGGGCTCGTGTCTTCACTTTCGGTCTGATAAGGGAGAGGACCCACCTTACTGGTTCCAGTGGACAGACTGGGAACTGCGTACGAATATCCTGGCCAGAACTCTGTGGAGCTTGTCCTTGTCTGGGAGGGTTTGGCAGCAGCTCCGCGTTCACCAGGAGGGTGTAAAGACTAAGCAGGAAGCCCGGCTGGGTCGTGGCACAGGGGTATGAAGTTAGAGAAGGAGATAAAAGAAAGGGAAGTTTAGGCTGACTCTCGAGAAGCTTCCTGAGAATCTCTCACAGCTTCCCGAGATCTGAGCTGGGAAACGCTGCGAGGAGCAGCCCCCCGAGATGTTGAAAGCAGGGAGGGGAAGTTTTAACACGGCAGAGGGTGTCATTCCCTCCTTTACCGAGCGGGCTGAGGCTCCTCCAGCTGCAGCACGAGGTCACATGAATTTATCAGCCTTGTGCAAAAGTTACTTCACCTTGAGGTCGGCAGATTTCAGGGGATCGGCCTCGATGTAGCCCAGCGAGCAGCCTGCAGCCAGCCCGACTGCCAGCCACCCAAGAAATTGTTGCAAAAAAAGAAAACCACCCCGACCAGAAGCGGAGAGCCTTTGGTCGCTGGTATTTGTGTCCGCACGGTCGCCTCTTTCACCTTTATCGCTGCCCAGCCTCGAGGTTTTCGCAGTTTATCAGCAAGGCTCCACGCTCCGCCTGGGAGACGTCAAACCGGGCTACGCTGGAAATGGTAAAAGGAGACGCCAAACTCTTTTACAAGGGGTAAGGCAAGAAAACAAGAGGTGGGGGCACGGGGCTGCATCAGCCGGCAGAGCCGCCGCGCTTCGGTGGAGAAAGCAGCAGAGAATTTCCCCGACAGCAACACACGGCTGTTAAAAGAAAGGAGCCCCCGACGTATCTGTGCTCTCCAGTCACCGTAACGCCCAGATAACTTTTAAAGGATGAAATCCTGTCTTATCTCTTTCCTGAGACTCCCAAAGAGCCAGTGTTTTCCCGTGCCACACGAGCAGGCAGAGGGGTTCGAAGCCACTTCTCCGCGTGCAGCCCGTGCGCAGAGCGCTTCGAGGTTTGATCATCTCAAGCTTGTTTCGCTTCTCCCCGAAACAGAGTCACGCGCTCAGCAAGAAGGTTAACCACGCGGAATTTAAGGGAGATTACGAGAAAACCCTAAAATAAGAATTCGAGGCAAATACTGCGAAGCCCAGGGCTTTGTGAGGAGCACTGTGCCCGTTACAGTCTCTACTCCCCAGCAGCTTTTGGGCCGTTCGCAGGGCGGTTGCGCTGAGCAGGGCCGGCCAGAGCTCGCTCCTGGAGCTCCCCAGAGCTCTGCGTGCAGGGACGGAAAGGGTGAGGGCTTCGGTTTCCAGCAGCTTCAAGTTTTCATTGTGGAAAGAGCGTTTGGTGGGAATTACATCAGAACCGCGAGCTACAATATCCTCATTGTGCGGCTCGGCGCGGCTTGCTCAACGCTTCTCGAGGAGACGGGGAAGGGGTAAATAACCGGGGGAACGCGGCTCTTACGAACCTCCCCGGCACAACGTGCCCCTGGGCTACGTTCTCTTGTGTTACGGAAAAAGAAACGGGGGGTTGTTCGCCGCGTTGGCCGCGGCTATTATAGCTCCGCGCATTCATATCGCACAGCGAAGGAGCCAAAAATAGCCTCGGAGCCCCGCTGAAGCCAGCAGCGGTTTTCCCTCGTTTCATTGTTTTCGGCCGGTCTGCAGCGACGCTTTCGGCCGAGTGTCCCGTCCCAGCAGGATCGAGCTCAACCGACCAGATGAGCAACGCCCGGAGCTGCCCCAGAGGGTGTTTTCCCCCAAAACCGGCGCCGACCCACGGCGCGGAGAGACCAGACGGCCGATCCCACGCGTGCGTGAATAAGGCTGGGAGTGGAACTCGCTGCAGCCTAACCTGGCGTGACTTCTGCACGCACACAGAGAGGTTTTGCTGCTGCTCCGTGGCTCAAACCGAAGCCAGCGCGGGCGGAGCCGCTGGGATTACCCGCGTGTCATCGGGGAGGCTCGGATGAGGTCATCTGGTGTTTGAGGACAAGATATCCCACACCGAGGGACTCGGGCCATCTGCTCCAGCGTCACTCTTACTTGTTGACCTTCGGACCAGAACTCGGGGCTGATTTATTTCCTTCTGGGCTTCTGCCCGCAGCAAAGCCGAGGAGCAGGTCAAGGTGAAGTCTCCCCCTTCAGCCCATTTTCTGCAACGTCAAAAATCACACCGATCGGAAGGCGATAAATCCCCCCCAGCCTGCGGTGGGAGATGTGCCCTTCCGATTTTCCTGGACTGGATGCAGTTTCATGGCCGTGTCTGCACAAGGGGAATGTTTGCAACCGTCGAGCTTGGGGCGGGTAGCGGGGGAGAAGCCTGAGGTTATGGCAAAAATATTTACTTAAAAACTCAATACCTTCTGCTCAAGTGCAGGAAGAGGAGCGATCCTCTTCATGTGACTGCTCTCTACAGGGGCCCCGCAGTGCTGGGAAGCCGCGCTCAGCTGATGCTGAGCAAACAAGAAAAACGCTGACCGGGTCGCCGATCGTGAGGCCGCGGAGAAACCTCCTCAGGAACGGGAGCCAAAAGCGCCGCAGCCTCTTTCGCGGGACTTCCGAGGCTGACAGGAGGTTGGCTACAGCACACCTACACCAGCTTCCAAAGAAAGAGCATAAATCACGGGGTGTTTGGGGCTGCCAGGCAGCTGCTTTACGTTTTGCAGACTCAGAAGCCTTTCGGAAGCCACAGGATCAAAACCAGCACCCACAACACTCAGCTCCCACGAGTCGCGTCTGCCACCATCGGCAGGGACTGACAGGCCGGCCCTAAGGGCCAGACGGGCTTTGCACAATCCCTGCACACAGAGAAGTTTGCTTTTGTTTTGGTTTGGTTTTGGTCTGCCCCGTCTCAAAACATCGTGACATCTTCACTGTAAGTGGAAACAAGAACGGTCTAAAGGACGAGAGCAGGAGCCGCCAGCTCTGTTCCGCAAAGCAAGGGGCAGAGTCAACCCCCCTGGCCCATCAAACCAGAATTGCAAATTTCTGTGCTAAATTCCTCATTGTTCTATCAGCCAGGTATCTCGCAGCACCCAGACAACAGCCCCCCAGAGGCCTTTAAAGCACATTTCCCAGCAGAAGCTTTCAGCACACTTCAACCGGCGCGTTGGAAACGTTGACTGGCGTTTGCTTTGCTCCGTCAGGAACACAGAGGAGCCAGTTTTCCCGCTTCACAGGCGAGATCTTTAGCTCATGAGAATTTTTTCCTTTGCTTTAAACCGCAATTACTGCCGAGGAACAGCCACATGGAAGCCTCCTGACTGGGTGCATCTGCTCCGCCACACATCTGGGTCACACCTGCTCGCTTCACCACCAAAGTTTCCCTCCTGTTGGTTTTGCAGATGGTTTCTACTTCTGCAGCGAGGAGCCTCCAAAGCTGCGGGTGAGGTTGCTCGCTGCAAATACTCTTAGGGGTGAGGACGCGAGCAAAGCGAGATGAGCTCAGCAGAGCTTCAAAATCCCGAACTCAGTTTATAGCAGTTGCATCTTGAGTCAGCGGAGAAATGCGCAGCGAGAGCTTGCAGAGCGCTTCCAATCGACGCTCAAGCACGAAACGCTCGCTCGCTGCTCTCCAGCCATCTGAAAGGTGCAAAGGAACTGGGAAACAGCGCTGGGGTGGGTTTCAGGGGAAAGAGGCCGAGAGCAAAAATCTCCCCTAGACGCGATGGTGCCATCGATGAATCAAGTGCCCTGAGAAACGCAGCGCCCAGACAGGCTCTTGCTAAACCGAGTCCAACATTGCGACACAGATGAAGTCAGGCACTGACTGGACAGCCACGGGCGGCACGGCCAGACGACAGAGCTCGAGTGGCCAGGGAAGAGCCCTCTGCACTAGCCCGACCCCTGAGAGTCCTCCGGTGACCCTGAGCCGAGACAAACACCACCCCCCTTCCTGCCAATACCTCGCCTGCTCGAGGAGTGGGAAGGACAGCAATTCAGGATGGAACTAAGCAATATCTAAACTGCTGCCTGGCGGAGCTGAAGCGAGCAGGGACATCCTGGGAGCACACGGGGACGACTCATCCCCAGCACCAGTCAGCCCCAGTACACAACGGCCAAGCAGAGCATCCCCACATCTGTCCAGCGCCGCGGGCACAGCTCCGAGCTCCCGCCTGGATATGTGCTGCACTACATACACCCCTCTTTTGCTAACACGCACCCCAAATCCTCTGGCCCCACCCGGTAATTAGCACCCTGTTGCTAACTAAGCCTCAGAAACCCAAAGTGAGAACCTTTTTTTTTTTTGTAAGGCAGGAACTGCGTCTGCGCCGGGAAAATTCAGACCTGTAATTCCACTTCTGGGAAATCGCACCCTAAAAGCAAAAACTCCAAATCTTAGCTACGTGCTTTGGAAATTATTAGCAGCTGGAGGTATCCTGAGGCTGGGCTGGGGTGACACGTGGGAGCTGAGCCAGGGATGCTCGGTCACCGCCAGCTCCTGACTGCGGAAGGGGCTCGTCTGCGTTCGGGGGCCAGCTCCCCCCAACGCCACTGGAAACGCGAGCGACCTTTTTGCAGCGGGTGTCACATGAGCGTCAACACCGCTGCTCTCTTCATGCCCCCATAAAACACGAGCGCGGTCCTGTGACTTTCTCCAGTCATCTTGTTTTCATGACTGATGGAGCTACAGAGGGCGAAAATGACGCTCAGGGGAAACTCAGGGCGAGTCAGCAGCAGAGCTGGGGGCTCCCCCTCCCTCCCGCAGTCGGCTGCAGGCAAGCAAAACCCGCGAGGCTCGCTTCCAAACGCCCCTGGGGACACGGCTCGATCAGCCCGGCGATGATGACTACGCTCCTGCACTTGTTTCAACCACCAAACTAATTACCCTTCAAAAGAAAAGGCCAGTATCTCCGTGTGACTGCGGCGTCTGTGCGGCTGTTTTCCTGCAAACCCGGGTCTTTTGGGCAACTGCGATGACTGCAACATCATGTGAGGGTTTGCAACAGGGAGCAACTCCTACACGGGCGCTGGAATCCGCGGGGCAGACGGGGAGAGGAAGCAGAAGGTCGTTTTCTTTTGTCTCTGTTACAGGAAGAGAAGTCACGTTGGGCTGGCAGCGGTTCAGCTCTGAGCTCAGGGCTGGGCACCGCCGGCGCTGGGAGAGAAGGCAGAGAGGCTAAAAAAGGAACTGACACGGTGCGAAAGGGTTGTACCAGAAAGCACGTGAGGGATCTGCCTTCAGGTAACGGGCAACCTTTGGCTCGCTGACTATTTCCACAGGGCGTTTGGAAAATCCTCTACTATGGGTTAGTTAAAAACCAGACGCGTAAAACATCCCAACCTCCCCGGGTTCGTGCCGTCGAGCAATTGCTGTTACGCAGGTGCCGCCCTCCCCTGCTCACACTGCCCACACCTGAGCACCGCCGCGTCCCCGGGGGCTGCAAAGCCAACCCTCGAGCCAAACGTCGAGAATCGCCCAACGGCACTTTTTGCCCCCGGGTTTTACTCCTCGGCTGGAGGAAGGTGCTTCTGCAGGCTTCTGTGTGAGCTCACGTGCCCAAACGAAAGGAGAAAATCCCTCTGTGCCTGGCTGCTCCCTTGAAATGGAAAGGAAGGGAAGGGCGAACGCTTCCCTTCGCACAACGGCGACGCACGGACCGACCCCCGCGGCATCTCCACCGTCACAGAGCCAGGAGACAAAGCGCGGAGCAGTCCCGGTTGCAGGGCCTGGAACCGCCCGTTATCGCCGGCACGCGGGGATTTCCTTCCAGGAAAACGCAGGACACCACGAAAAATTTAAATAACTTGCCTCTGACCCAGGTGGGTCTACTTCAAATTACATCGCAAACAGGTCTGGAGGCAAAGCACGCCACCGAATTAAAAACAAAGCCACCGGTGTGGTGAGGGTCTGATTTAAGAAACAGATTTCTGCGCACGCTCGGGCAGCTCAGGCAGTAAGGGATCCTAAAACATTTCTGTGTGAAGTTAGACCAGATGAGTCCGAATAATCGACGAGAAACTCGCACTAGAGCTGATCTCACAGGCAACCGAGACTTTGGATTTGTGGGAGTGACGACCGACCACGACGGCAACTCAGGCAAGGGAGCAGCCAGCCCAGTCGCCCCATTTCAGCCTCGCTGCAAGCGGGTTCAGTTAAAACCAGTACAAGGCCCTTCTATTCCAGCGCAGAATCACCCCGTGTACTGGCACGGGCACCCGCCTGCGAGTCCCCGCGCTCCCCGAGGGCAGCAGCTTCCCCAGCAGACGAGACCTCGGGCTCTGCCTGCCCAGCCTGAGATGCGCCAGGCAATTACATCTCGCTCCCTTTAACGAAGGTTTACACAACAGGGACAGAGGTGCTTTTAAACACGGCCCAAAAAAACCACGTACGCCAAAAAGGTATCAGGAGAGGCACCAAATTTAGCTCCTGCTTTGCCCGGCAAGTGAAGAGCTTGGACGAACGCAATTATCCCAGTAAAAGGGAAAAAATTACGCTTAATTCTTTACTTTTGGTGTGATCACTGCAAGCTGAACTTGAACCCCAGGGCCTGGCCCCTGGCTGACGGCGTCACCCCTTCGGTCCGACCGGCAATGCCCGGCCTGTGCACCAGGACCAGCTCCCCTCGTCCCAAATGGGATCCATTCAAACCGGCACCTGAGGAACCCGGAGCTCGATTTGGCTCCGGAGAGCAGAGACAGCGTCCGGCCGGAGGAGTGCTCTGTGTGGACACGAAATAAAAACTTAATGCAATATCACTTATTGATTTTTCCAAGAAAAAGCAGCCTTGAGTGGCCACGGTGCACACATACCGTTTTCCGCTACTCCTGGAATATTCCGGGGACAACAGACGGAAGAATAAACCTGCAGAAATCCCTCGTCTCGGTTAATAAGAACATAGAAAAAGGGGAAAGAACGGATCGAGCTTATTTAGCCACAACAGCGAACGCGACACTTAACTCTCTGCACAGCCTGGGCGCTGCTCAGAGACCCCACCTGGGACGGCCCCGGGTGTTTTAAGGTAAAACAGGGATTATCCCAACATCTGCTCACTGGCACCCTGCACTCACAGCAATGGAGCTTCCACCACACTCCCATATTTTAAAAGGACTTGTTTATTCTTCAGCTCTAATACCCAAAAGGGAGTTAAAGCCAAAGCAAAACTGGAAAACCAAAACCCCCATCGAGGTGAGTGAACTCCAACTGGAACAAGTGACCGACACGGGAACGACGGGATTCTCCGGCCGCCCGTTTTATTGCCTTCAGCGGGACGGGGCAGCAACAGGAAATTCGCGTCCCCCCGATAAGCTGGCTTACAGAGGGATCAGTGGAATTTTACCAGTTTTCTCAGTGATTTACACGAACGCACCAAGCACCGCGCTGGCCAAACATCGCGCTGCTCGGCGGCTGCGGCGCGAGGCAAAAGCCGAGTCCGATCCGGGGGGATTTCACGCGTTTTTTTCCCCTCAGCTGCAGACCCCTTCGGCACGCCGCACGAAAAAAACAACGAGTTCGTCCCGAGACCTGACTCAGACTCCCCAAAGCCGAGCACGCCCTCGCCCACACGGCCGGCGGCTCCGCTGCGAGAGGCAGCGGGGTCTGGGTGTCTCTAAGACCCGCTGACACTAAAAGTCTCACGGAAAGATTTCGGCCGAGCTCCACGTTTGCAAAAACCCTTTTACTTTTAAAACTCCTCCGAAGCCGAGCTGCGTGCCCTCGAATCCCCCTGCGCATTCCTGCGACCTCAGGCCGACTGCGCTCGAGAGGAACGGGACAAACGCTCTTTCCACCCTGCTGGGAGGCGCCGCCCGCGCGGCCCCGCGACGAACACGAACCGCTTCTCCGGCCGACACGCTGCGCTGAGCCTGATGGAGATCACAGGAGGGACTCACCCGAGGTGTGTGTACCTGGCGCTGTCACGTCGCTAATCCCTGGCTAATTAACATCTTCGTTTGGCAGCTCAGGTTACGAGGGACACGTCGCCAGGGCACTGAAGTCCCAGGTTATGCTTCTACACCCAATCCCGTTGGCCCCTCTCCTTGCCAGTTCCAGTCGTGTTGGTATAAATCTGTAATTCCAGCCCACTTCTCCTTGCCATTGCAACCATGTTTAGTCCAGTGTTTCTTGCAAACATACGCTCATTTTGCAAATATAGGCTCATTTTGCAAATACACCCTAGTTTCACAAATACATCCTGATTTTGCAAATACACCCTGATTTCATTATTCATCTCAAACCCCACTATATTAAGGTTAGTGGCAATCTATTCAAACTCTGGATTTAAGTCCCAAACTTAAAACTTGAGGCTACACCTTTAACTCTTATTCAGAGCTGGGCACTGAACAAGAAGAGGAACTTGTATGGTACAACGCAGAAAGAAAACCACGAAACCAGCCACCTAAAAGCAAGTTTTACTTCTTAAAAAATTCTAATTGCAAGCCCCGTGTGTGGCACCGAGGAGCAGGCAGCTACGGGGACGGCTCAGCCTCTGCCAGCAGCACGAGCCCGAGCCTCCAGAGGGCTGTTGTCAAGCTCCTGAAAGAAAAAGGGGTAAAATAAAACCAAAATATTTGTAAAGCGTAATGGGATTTTTTCCACCACCCCTGGAGAATGTTTTTCAGGCAGTTCGCCAGCACCACTTCAAAGAGCACAAAAAAGCGTGTGGTTTTTTTGCACGGCTTTGTACTTTAATATTAAGCACGGAAAAAAAAAAACACCCACCCAACAAAAAAGCAAGCGCCGGGCTCAGCGAGGCAGCCGGGCGACCGTCACTTTGATGCAGGAGCGAGGACGTCAATGGCTGCATCACGGCAGCGCGGCCGGGGAAGCCTCCCACGGCAGCTCCTGCCCACGCCGGCAGCGCCACGGCCGCTGCCCCTCCGCCGCGCACAAAAATCCCCGGGACATGGCTTTATTTTATTTTATTTTTTTTTTTTTTTGGTCTTTGCAAAGGACACAGCTGAGTCAGACGCTCTCCGCGAGGCGCGGAGGTAACGCCGCAACGGCTGGAGCCGTCCCACGGGTGCTGCCCAGCCCGCTCCGTCGCCAGCCAGGGGACGGAGGGTCCCCGCGAGAGCTGGGAACGGGGGTGACAACCGCCTCGTTTCGTCTCCCGCAAAGAAGGGGGGGTCCCGAGGCAGCGCCTCGCTCGCTCAGGCATCATAAAAAAAAGAAAAAAAACAGCCTGAATGAGGCAGGCAAAGCACGTTCACAGCAGTCGTGTTTGTGCTGCAACACACCGGACTTTCATGCAACTCCAATTTAATACAGGACCATTAACTACACGTTACGGGCTTGTTTTGCAACTGGCTCCTGCCTGTCTGCAGAGCTTAATTTACACATATGAGAAGGACGGGTCTTAACCAAGCAAAGAAGCGCAGTTTCTCGCAGCCCTGTGTCGCTGTGGAAGCCGATTGTCAACTCCTCAAATTGCAAGTAGTTAAAAACCGGACTCAGGTCTCAGTTCCCACCGTTTTAACCTGTTTGAGCCCGGCTCTAACCCAGCGGGATCCAAGCGGACCCAGAGGTGCTGCTCCTCACACCCGGTTCTGCTCTTTCCCCGGCGGGTTTTCACGCCCCCGCAGCAGGTTCCCGCTGCCCAAAGCACCAACAAACTCCATCAGCACCTGCACGGGGGGGGTGAAAATCAACTCAACCCGTCTGCAGACGCCGCGAGAAGCCCGACGTTATCGCCCAGAGGTTTGATTCACCACCAGGCTGACCTCGGGGGAAAGCCGAGAGAAAGCCCTGCCGAGCTCTCGGCTCCTGTTCCACCCCAACATTCCCGGAGGACTCGGCGCAGGAGGCAGGAGCCGGGGAACGCGACGCGCCGCCTCGGCGGTGGCACGCTGAGGTTGCTCCGAGCAGCTCGCTGGAGCAACACCCGTGATTTTAAAACAGGGAAGTTCTCCTGCTGCATGAGAACCCCAAATAATGCCCACTATTTGAAGTTTCTTGCTCGCACTGAGATTTATTAGCCAGCGCTGGAGTCTCCTATACTAAAATCAAGGGAAGAAAGGCACAATTTGGCACCTTGCAAAAATAACGCCTGTTTGGGTTGCGCCTATTTGCCACACGCGGGGTGGGAGCGAGGGTTTCGTGTGAAAGGGGCAAGAAAAACCCCCTCCCTCGTCGGATGGCAGCTGAGCGACACGTACAGTTTGGGGGACTTTGGCTTCTAAATGCACAAGGTACTCGAAAAGACCCTCAAGTGACAGGGCGGTTTGAAGAAGGATCGTTCTGCTGATGCGAGATATTCCTTCGCTCTTTTCTGGGCACTGAATATTCCGGGAACGCGCTGCGATAGGGACCGGGGTGATGCTCGGAGCCCCCTCGGCTCCCAGCGCAGTCGCTGCAGAAAGGCAGAGCCCGCTCCGCCACTCGAACCCCTACAAGCACCCAACGGTTTGCAAACAGTTATTCACAAAGTCAACAACAGGAGGAGAAAGTTCGCTTTGCCCTGTGCTTACTCATTTTGCACAAATTGCGCTTACACAGACGCAGCTTTTACCAGAGCAGAACTGTTTGCAAGGGCACAATTTTCGGTGAAATTTCAGTCTTAGTCAGAGAAGCGCCTTACGCAGCGTCTTGACTGAGCTGGAGTTTACGGTAGAGGCTCTCGGTGACAGCAGAAGCAGGAGGATCTTTCAGCAACGCCGTGGGGAAAAAGGAGGAGCTACGACCCAATTTAGCAAGAGAACTACAACCCGCGGGTTGGCAAGCGGGTAATTGATGGAGGGAAGGCGACGCGCCTGCTCCAGAGCACCGATGCTTCCTAATGACCAGGAAGGGCTGGAGAAGAAAAGGTAAAAGCAGCTGCAGAAAATGACAGCGAGGAACCAGGTGGATTAGTCACTGAGGACTAAGAACACAAATGCGGCGTGCGAGCTCATACACCCTCACCCATCCATCTCCTCGGGGACGCCGCAGACGCTCCACGCGAGCGTGAGATGAGGGAAAGGCAGCTCCCGCAGGGCTCTGACCGCAGAAAAACCCCCAGACCCGAGCTGGAAATGCTGGGGTCACTGCAAAGTGAATTCAACGCCACGGCAGAAGGCGGCGACGGGATTTTGGTGAGGTCCTTGCCAGGCTGTCGATCTAGGGCAACGGCCAGACTCAGAGAAAGGAAAGGTTGGCTTGGTTCTACTTATGAAAGTGGAAGGAAACGTTTCCCTAAATAGGAACTCCAGGACTCGGCGCTGATGACACTGGCTCTGACCTCATTCATCCTCAGGAGGTGTCAACACTGAATTTTACTCCCGACCGACGGACAAAACAAGCGCTGAAAGTCCCCCTGAGCTGTACGGGAAGGAAAGTGCTTGGGCTTTGCGTTCTGGATTTTGTTCTTATTCTGTACCCAGTGACCAAATTCCTGAAATAAATGAACATTCACCTAGAAAAGACAGGTTTTAAATACTGGTTTGAGCCCAGTCTGCTTTCCAATTGCCCGTTCACCTTCCGAACGCTCTGGCGGTCCCCGATACAGGAGCTGACCTGACAGCGACCGCAGGGCAGGGATCAGGGCACCAGCAGCTGGTGCTGACCGTCTCCTGCTCTTTAGCAAATCAGCTTTTTGTGAGAGTGTCCCACACACCAGCTCCCGGGTTGCTTGCGAGCGAGCCAAAAAAGGAAGGAAAAAAAATAAGAGAAAAAATAAACGAGACAGGCTGGAGTGAGAGGGTCCTGAAGACCATCGGGGTTAAGGCAACACACCCGTGGTTTGAGCACTCTCTGCTCAGCAAAACTGTAAAAGAACACCCAAGTGATGCAGCAGTGAAACCCCCACTCACGGCCAGCTTGCACGCCCAGCGTCTCCCAGCCAGGGCTTAGATCTGACCGCTCTACGCGTCTGACAGCAGCAGACCTGCTGCTTGCAAAGAGTCCTCAGCTCGAGCTCAGAACACTCTGCATTCCCCTCCGCATTTCCAGGGTTCCACGTGCCTCTGCAGGTCCGAGCACACCCGAGGCAGCCCAGCTGCAGCACCGCCAGCCCGGTCGCGGGAGAACAAAAGCAGTAACTACAGGACAACAGCGAGCGCTGGCAGAGGGAGAAGAAAGCAGAGAACGCTCGTTAAACCGCTCGGAGAGCGATGACACACGTTGCCACCCACACGACAAAGCAAATAAAACACGATCTTGATGACAAAGAGCAGCTGATACCGCGGTGACCCCAGCAGAGCCTGCAGGGGACGGGGTCGCTCTGCTCCCTCACCCCCAGACCCGGCCGCTCAGCTCCAGCTCAGTCTGCCCCACAGGTCGCCCTCCAGCCGAGCCCCGCGAGCGCACACGCGTCCTCCAGAGGCAAAACCCACGGCTTACACCCCGTGAATCAGCGTACGGCAGCTCGGCTCTGAGCACTACTCTGGAACAGAACCAGCTTCTGAAATGTCAGAGTAGGAGTCGGCAGCTCGTTAGCGCCAGCTCCGGCGCCGAGGGAGGCAGCGGGGTAGCGTGCCTTGAGGAACGTGGTAAGGTCAGCCCCAAATTTAGGGATTGGCTGCACGTTCTGCTAATGTGCCCGAAAACGCGGTTTGTTAAAAAAAAAAGGGTTTATTCCGACGCGGCGCAGAGCGCACCGCACCACGCGGAGCGTGCGGCGAGGCAGATGGTGGGACTGGCAGAGCCCCCCCTTCACGGCACTTGCCGCCGTGCTCGGAGCCGCTTCGAGCGACTCCGTTAATAAGTTTTCCAGAGGCTGTTCAAGGAAAGAGAAATTGAGAAGGAGAAGATGAGCACGCCACGAACCAACACTGGAAAGGAGCCACGGCGCCGTAACAAGACGTCCACTGCAGATCTTACAGTATTTGTGAGCTCCCACTGCTGCTATCGGGTAACTCGCCGACCAGTCGCTGGCACCTCACACGGGACAGCAGGTTCCCGGCTTTGCAGGAATCCCGCACGTCTCCCGTTACCCCCAGTCACCTCCTTCATCATCCCCAGCCCCAACGGCTGCCCCGTGTCAGCACGTCGAGGTAAACAACACGCGGCACGCTCCCAACGTCACGCGCCTCGGTCCTCAGCGAGCGTCGCTGGAGAACCGCGCGGCGCCACCTCGCCCCCGCCGGCGGCACGCGGAGATCCGGCTGCCGACCGAAATCGCCGGCAATTTCGGCAGGAACGAGACGACGAGACGCCCGCTCGCATCCACGAGCGACGGACGAGCGCGGCGACATTCGCCTTAGAGCTACGAGCACAGACACGGCGACGCAGGCAGAAGCTTTCAGCTGGTGTTCTCCCGGAGTGAACACACCCAAGCCAGCAGACCTGTAGGAACTGAGGAAGCGCAGCCGAAGGCAACATCACCCCCAAGTTCAAAGCAATAAATGTCTCCGTGTGAGCCCCTTGGCTCCTCCACAGCCCGGAGCTGCACGGGGATGCCCGAGGTAATTACCAAAAGCTCCACTTGGCTGACGGAGCCGAGCTCAGCTCGGAGCGACCCGAGACACCCAGGGCAAGGCCCGCTCTCCTTCCAGCAGGCTCCCCTTCAAATTAAAAAATGCCATTAAGTACCAGGAGGTTGTGGCCGAGTCAGTTCTGTGTGTTCAAAACACAAAAGTGACGGGTCCTTGAAGACCCCTGGGAAGTGCTGGCGGAGCAGAGCTGCCTCAATCGCTTTAACCCGCCGCCGCAGCGCCTCCGTAACAGGTACCGCTTTCTAAGGGTTTAAATCTGAGGGGCAGCAGCCATCCAAAGCTATTTGCCAGCTCGTTGTAAACGAGTCCTACTTCTCAGGCCTCTGCTTCGAGCCAGATAAACAGCGCGGCAACGGGGCCAAACCGAGCTCAAGCGTTTTTCTCCTGAAGTTCTGCAGAACTCAGAGCTCACGGGGTGCTTGGCAGACACCAGCGGCTGCTGCTCAGCTCCCATCTGCCCTGCAGCAACTCAGCAGCTCTCAACGCTCCCAACTCAAAGGACACCTGAATTCTTCTCCAAATTTGCACTCGAGCAAATGCCTCGTGCTCAAACCCCACACGAGCGGCAGCTCGAGACGTCCCAGAGCGTCAGGGCAGCTGGGTGGGTTAGGACTCGAGGAAGTCTTGAGCAATTTCACGTGCCCCAAAAGCATCCTGCTGTGTTTACAATTAAAATACCACGGGGGGAAAAAAAAAAAAAAAACAACAAACCACCGTGCAGAGAGAGGGGAAGAGATCTGCGATTGTTTCCTACGCCCTGAACCCTGGGCCAGACCCTGCACTCAACAGGTTAACGAGCTGGAGAGCTGATCAAAGGACAGATGTTGATGCCCCCTTTAATTTCTGTTCGGGTCACAAGCGCTCACAAATATTTATCTACAGAAGTCACAGCACTAATCCCATCTCCTTCCTCGCTTTTAAGTTTAGTGATCAAAGTTGTTACGATTTCTTGAGGACTGCAGTTCAATTTCAGTTAGTGGTCTCTTCTAAAGAGTAATTTAAAAAAAGCATTTTTCATAGGGGAAATTAAGAGAAAATGGGTATGTTCTTGCGAAAATTAAAAGGAACATCAAAGTGAGACGAGGCAGCTTAATTTCACACCATCCAGCCCTAAAAAAAGGATGACTGTAGGCAATCCCCTTTCAACGCGCGCCAGAATTAGGACTCCGCGTTCCCAGAAAAGCATCTCGAGGCGCCGCCTCACCCACCTCCCCACCCACCCCGATCCCCCCCGCGCCACGGGACGACTTCGCGTGGGAAACTCCTCTTCGAAAAACCCATCTCGGGAGCGAGGAGCGAATCCCACCTGCGCTCCCACCCGCTGGGGGCACAGGGAGGCTGCGACAAGCGGGAGGGCAGCCCTGGGAAAGGGCTTTGTTTTGCTTTCCCCAACCCTTCCCCAGATGGAAAAACGCAGCTTTCGAGGCCCGGCTCCGTCAGCGGGGCTCGTTCGCCGCTCTCTGCCAGCTCGGAGAGTCCTGCGGGGGACAAGCACGTGGCTCAAACTCCACCTGATAAATAAACGAGGCTGAAACCCGGCGCGCGGGGCGGCAAACGTTTCCTAACTCTCGCGAGCCAACGGGAAGAGCGTGACCGAGCTCCCCGAATGGCTGGCACCGGCTGTTTCCACCTGTCCGGCTGCCAGGGCTGGTTTTGCTGCCAGGGGACACGCGGTACCTTTGGGGGACAGCTGTGTGGGGACAACAAGCCACTGCTGTAACGGAGCCCACTGAAACGCACGGCTGCGAGTCAGGCGAGCGGGTGCAGCCCGTCTTGAACAGCACACCCGCCCCCGGGCGCTGCGAGCGGGCAGAGACGGTTCGAGCACCAAAGCCAAGGCATGGAAAGGGCACCTCGAGCCGAGGGGAACTGAGCATCTGCAGCTTCACCATCTGCCGGAGCTGCTCGTCTTCCTCCTTCTGCTTCCAAAGAAGTCAGAGCCCGAGTTCTTCAGAAGGCCCGTCCCGCGCGAGGGCAGGGATCAGGAGCGCGTCCCAGATGACCGTTCCCTCCTTCCCCCCTCCCCTCGGCGCAGGCTGATCCCGGGGAGTTGTTTGTCTCCGCTCTCCATTTGTCATCCTCACTCAAAGAGCACATGAGTCAGACTGCACCACAGATGCTGCTGATAAGAGCACCCTCCGTTTGGGAATATTAGCAACCCTGCAGAACAAAGGCAGCTAGAAAAATAAATCCCCATCCAGCGACTCCCAATCAACTATGCCAGTAAGTGCCTGGTAAATGTCACCGGCTCTGCACTCCGTATAAACACCGATCTTTGGACGGTCCAGATGAACTCCTCGGCTCCTGCGGGATAGGAAGCGGAGCCCTCATAAAAAAAAAAGGGCAGCAACCGAGCTGCACCTTCAGCCCGGAACGACCAGAGCCTGCCCTGGGGTGCTCACGGTAGTTCTACCCCAACAAACACCACAGAGAGGAAAAAAGGAGATAGGTGACTTATTTTTGCAATCCAGCAATCTTACACGGGCTGGACTTTTGTTATGTGTAATTTTCCAGAGTGGGAAAGGGGAAGCAATTAATGTTCACGTGGCCGGGTCATAGCGGAGAGCTCGTGCCCCGGCCAGCTGGAAGCTTGACCCCAGAGAGCAGCAGCTTTGCTCTGGAAAAGGGACCTGACGAGCTTAACTAAAATAACGCCGACTGTAGGTGCTCTCACCACCAGTTTGGAATCGGTTTACCACACCAGGGTTCAACTAGATAAAAGAAAATACTTCAGCGCATGCAAATAATCCCACTCAATAAAACTATGCGTGATTAAAAAGCCGTCAGCTTCAGCGCTGATGAACCTCAGCCAGCCCTGATTGCGCTGTCGCCGTCTCACCACAGCCCTCGGCTGATCTTAATGCTCCTTTCAGGCACAACTGGAGAACTATCCTATTATCTGCAAGAAAAAAAACAAAAAAAAAACACAACAGCCAAAACCAACCAACCCAGGCAAACCACAGTGACCCAGTTTGAAGTGTACAACGCGTCTGTTTTCGACCGAGCACGGAGCCAGCTGCAGCGCAGGCTGTCCTGACCAGCACACGAGTGCTCCTCCGTGAGCTCTCTGCAACGAGCTGCTCCTTCTGCATCAGCCTGTTCTGCTTGTGCCCAATTGTTCCTCCCAACGCTCACAAACTGGTTCTGCAGAATCCTGCAATTAGAGCAGCGCCGCGTGTACAGACACCGCAGATTAAGGATGCGGAGCTCCTTCGCTCACGAGTTTGGTTTGTTGTTTTGTGGGGTTTTTTTTAAACATCTTCCAGGTTCAGATTCATCTGCACGCAACACATTTTGAAGCCACGAACTTAAAAGAAGGAACGGAGGAGTTTCCAACAGAAACGGGCGGCCCCTACAGGCACGGCCCCCAGACACCCAGGCCCTGTAGTGCTCAGGCTGCACCAGCCTGAAGATCCACGGTGCAGAGCTGCTCACCCCGGACGGCAGCCAGCAGGAGAGCAAGGAAAATGGGCAAGAAACCGGGCAGTCCAGCCGGGCCACTGCTACTGCTTGTAGGATTTCTAAAGCTCCGGGATTTAAAATGATTTGAGGTTCTTCCCTTCTCACCGCCGTACCTCATCTCCTCCTTCCAGCACGGGAGAAACACTGACACGGCACTTAGCGCGTGCCAACAGCTGGGCAACGCTCGTCTGGAACACGAACCTGTACCGGGGGTCTGAGCGTGCTGAAAAGGCCACAACAGAACCAAGGAACTGCTGAAAGGCTCCAGAGGCGACACAGCAGCTGCAGAATTGCAGATCTTTATTTACCCACCTGCACTCCCAGCTACCCCCCTGCTGCCCCACGAGCTCCACTAAAGCATCTCCTCCGACCTCTGTGAGCAACGGGCACCGGAGCTGCTGCTGCTGCTGCACTGGGGGCATCCCAGATCAGAGCTGCCTCGGGTACAAGGGGCAGGAGAAAAGAGGGAAGAGGTGTAGCGACATCAGAACTGAGTCTGTGGGAAGGGAGAACAGGAGGAAGGCACCCAGGTTGTGTCCAGGCGTCCCTGACACAGACACCAACCTTGGGCTCTCTGCAGCCTCCACATGAAGCTCCGTAACAACCAGTGAAACACACACCACGTCCCGGTAAAAGGCATTAAGAGTTTATCCCTTAGACATAACACGATTAATTGCTATTAAGATTCAGGTGTAATACTGGAAAGGGAACGATGGACAGCAGACACACACGCCAGCCTTTACACAAGCAGCAGGCCTGAGTCACGCCGCAGGCTGCCCAGCACCCCCCCGCCCAAAGCAACCCCGCAGCTCTGCTCGCCCTCCCAAGGACCTAACACTCGTGATAAAGGCACCAGCAGCGTTTGGCTTGTTTGGCAGCTGGGCCCTGGGCACACGAGGAGGTTGGGTGCACAGAAGTCTTTCGCTTCCCTTCCTCCACCTCCAGCCCGGCACTCCGGTGCCGCAGCGAAAGGCCGTTTCTCAGCCCCTTCGGGGAACTCCATCAAACCGACCGGCCTGTTGATTCAGTCGCTGGGGAGAAGTCGAGCGGAGCCGCTCGTCAGCCCTGGCGCCCGGCCGAGCTCCAGCAACGGCCACAGTCCTGAGGTTGGATTTTTTTTTTATATATTTTTTTTCACTCTGCCTGGAACCACGCAAATAGCGTTTCTGTTTGCCATGAATCCGACCCTGCTTGCGCTTCCCGGAGTAACCGCTGCTGGGAACAGACTTGTGTGTCTTCAGGCTCCCGGGGCTTCCCCCACGCGGGGCGAGCTGCCGGCGCAGAGGACGAGAGGAAGAGCCCCGGCACCGAGGGGAGCAGAGGGAATCCCTGCAGGAGAACAGGAGCAAGGTGCCCACATCTGGCCCTGGACAGCCCCCTCACAAGCAGAACTCAGTGACTCACATTTGTCACCTAACGACCGTAGAGAAATCCATCGCGCTTTTCTGTGAAGCCTCAGCGAACCAGAGATGCTCGGTGAGAGGAGCTTCACTTGGGATCTCAGCCAGAGGAGCTGGCACGCTGCAGGCAGGAACTAACGTATCCATCCCTGCACTAGGCACAGAAATAGCCAAAAACATTGAGGAATAGTGTTGTTCTAACTCCATCTCATGCTTTGCTACTCCCACTGACCACGTGAATTGCCAGGCAAAGCACCCTCGGAACGACAGCCTCTGCACCTCCGTTAATTTCAGTCTAACATTAAGAAGGAGCGGTGGTGGGAAGGAGCCAAATTATTGCCATCCTGGAACGTCGGAGACCGGAGCAAGCCCTGAGAGCAACGGGAAGGAGAGAGCAGTAGCAGAGACCAGTCACCTACAGCCCACCCTGATTCTTCTGTTTGTGACAGGGAGGAAAAACAAAGCAGTCGAACATCACAAGAAGGAACTCAAACAGCAGAGCCACAGCCATGCTTCCTAAAGTTTCATACTCCCAAGTTCCGGGAAAGGATGCTGGCCCGGCCTCCAGGCAAAAGCTGTTGAAGGAAACAGGGTGTTCAGACCAGGGCAGAGGGAGGCTTGGAAGGAAACCCGCGATTGCCGCCGGGCTCCTCCGAACCCAGGGGCTGAGGCTCAAACAGGAGAAACTCAGCTTTGATTAAGAACCAACCAAGAGCTGAGGGAATGGCCTCCTGGAGCAGTTTTCACACCAACTGTCCCGCTCCATTCACAGGCACCTGGAAGACGAGCAGGGTCTGGTCCCTGCAGCACCGTCACCAGCCGCAGCAGGGGTGGCCGGCACGTGGTGGCACCACCCACCTGCAGCTTTTGGGGCGCTCGGGCCGGCTCAGCTCCTGACACACGGGGAGCATTAGTAACACAACTGAGTCACCCGACCACGGGGAAACTCGCCAAGGTCACCGCGGCTTCTCCCCTTCGTGCCGTGGGAACGCATGGCGAGCAAGGGGGCGGCGGCGCGGGGAGCCGAGCGTGGCAGGGGGACGACCCGCGGCGCCGGGAACCGCGCGGGAGGATCCACGCAGCCCCAGCTCTCCCCCGTCCGACGGTAAACACTGGAGCGGAGCCATTTCATTTCACCCGGGGAGATTCCCATCGTTGTTTTTGGCACAAAGACAAGGGAGCGGCCATTCCCGCTCCCTGGCTACGGTTGTTTACTCCGGCTCACCTCGAGCTCTCGGCTCACCTTCCGTCCTGCTGCCTTCCAGGGCCCCCGACGACCCTTTTTGCCTGAGGTCCGAGCTCTCCAAACCCAGCTGGGCTCCTTAAAACTGAACTTGTTGGGCCTGCAAACCCTATTTCCAGCCGTTCTTACCCAGTAATGCATTTCCCAGATGCGACGCTGAAACGGCAGCCGGTGAGAAACCTGCTCTGGTGCAGACAGCTGTGAAATCCAGCACCCGACTGTGGGAAAGCAGAAAAGCTTGTGAAAACAAAGAGGTGTCAACTCATTTAAAGAACGAATGGCCACATCCATACCAAGACAGGCAGACCAAAGGGAAGACCAGACCTGAGAGCGATGGGAAGACAAGAGATCCCACCAACGAGAATAAATACGCTGCGCGCAGCTACTCCTCGCTGAAATCGCAGCATCTCGATCGTATCCGTATCTTAAATATTTCACGTCACTTCAAGCCCCGCTAGAGCAGATTTTCGGTGCTGATCACACTCGTTCAGGCCAACCGCGGGAGATGAGGGTGGACAGCCCTTATCGTTGTCTCAGGCCCTGAACCCCTGCATCGGTTCCACCCTCTCCTTTTTCCACGATTCAGCCACACAGCAAGATACCCTTTGAGAGACAAGTCAGCTTTGAGAAAGCAAGAAGCAGCAGATGCTCTCAGGGTGCACCCCCTCCACCCCTCTGGTCCCCCAGAGGTCAGCGACCGCTCCCTTCCAAAGGCTGCGTCGCCCCGGGGTACCCACAAATTCACCAGCTCCCGAGACGCGCGCTCTCTGTCTGCAGCGGGGGGAAGGCATCGCGCCAAGACGTCCCCGGAGCAGCGGAGGGGACGGGTACACAAAGAGGCTCCGTCTCCGACCTGGCTGGAGGGCAGCCAGGAGCAGGGGAGCCCGGAATGCATCCCGACCAGACGGACGGTGCTGATAAGTTCGCTGCAGGAGAATGTTTTCGGGGTGACTCGTGATCGTGCCAGAAGATACCAAGGAAGTTGTTTGGGAACGGTCTGCAAAGCTCATCTGTTCTGCTGAACCCAAACACACGATTAAGCAAATCCCGGCTCCGAATTTTCAAGGCAAAGGTGTTTGATGTTGGAGTCTCTTCTCTGCACAGAGATTAAAATTCACAGTCAGGCTGCAGTCCCCGGCAAATGGACAGGAGGTGTCCTCCTATTGCCAAATTTTAGTGTGATCCCAACTCTGGAGATGTCAAGAGGTAAAGAAAGGAGAAAACTGGGGGGAAAAAGAACAGGTCACAAACAACCGCAGCATATCGAGGTACCGAAATCTGAACGAGGCCACTGGAGAGAGAGAGAGAGAGAGAGAGAGAATCGGGACCTTATCTAGATTATTTTTTTGGACACATTAAACTGGGATTATCTCAATTATACTAAAAGAAGTCACGCACAGACTGAGCCACTATCTCAAATTTTCCCATGCCTATCTGCGCGCTGCTGATGGTGCCTGATTAAAAACGCAGAAGGCTTTTGCACATGCTGCAGAAATTAAACTGCTTAGGAGAGCATTTTGAGCACACGGGAGGGAAGGGAAGCTGGTCTGTAAGTCGGCGTGCAGAAGAGGTGAAGAGAAGGGACATCAAAGAACGGTCACCACCGACAAATTACAGACTGAGGGGAAAAAACGTGATAACTCAGCTGTCAGCCGGGGACACGAGAGGGACCTTCTGAAAAATCAGGTGTCATTAAGTGGTGCTGGATGAGTATCTAAGGAAACGCTTCGAGCACCTCACCGAGTTCCAATTAGACACCGAGAACTGTAAGTCCTGTCCTGCTTCAAACACGATTCAGCTTCGAGCAGTGGCTGCTGCAGTTACAAGTGTGGTTTATTTGTTATTTTTCCCCAATACACGAGCACCAGGGGTCTGAATTCCCCTGTCACAGGGGGCAGCCCCATTTTGCCCCAGTTTGGATCTTCCAAGATGACAGCGTCCCCCAGCACACTTTCTGAGCCAAAGGTGCTTCAACGCCTGCCTCAGAAAACAGCTGATCACGTCTAATTCTGCAGAGGCACACTCCAGAGTTACAACAATAAGAGTAAGTCCCCCAGAGCCTCTGGTTTGGAGCTCCACAGCGAGCAAGAGGAGCCTTGAGGTGAAACCACAGCCCCGAGGACTTGAGCCCAGCTCTGCCACAGCCTTCCTGCACAACCTTGGGGAAACGAGTGACCTTCTTTTCCTGCGAGGCCACTGTAAATTTTAACAAAGCACTCAGACGCAGACAGAAAACAGCATTTGTCACCGAGGAGACAGGATTCTTGCCCGTGCTGATAAAGCTCTAAATGCGCTTGCACAACGACGACGACGAGCAGCTAAAGCAGCTACCCCAGAAACCCTCCGCACAAAGCAGAGGTTAACCATCATTCCTCCACGCATCACCTGTTGCAAGATCTCACACAACACTGCAAGAACCGCTGAGATAATTTCAAACCGTTAAAAAGCCCAGCGGATATCCTGGGAGATGCACTCGTGGTCAGCAGGGAGCTAACTAGCAAAAAAACCCTGCTCAAGACGACCCCAAAGTTCAAATTCCAGCTTATCTCACGTGTTTGCAGACCGAGTAACCAAATTGGCTGAACGCAAGGTTTTACTGCAAAAGACAAAGAGCTTTGGCTCCACGGCCGCTCCGACACGCAGCCGTGAGAAGAGAAAAGCCGTCGGCCCCGCGGCAGGGCCGTGTCCCCTCTGCCCACGGACACCTCTGTCCCAACAGGATTTTGTGCTGATCAGCTCAAGCGCAAGAAAAAAAGAAAAGGGTTTCTCCTAGGGCTTGGATGCTGTCCCCCAAAAACTAGCAGGGAATTCAGTTTTAGCCACTTTCCTCGAAGAGCGGAAAGAAAAATCAAGAAGAGCAGGACTGGTTTGCAGAGGCAAAGACTTGTAAAAGCAGTTTATGTGATTCATGCTCTTTCTCTTTTTTGCTCCACACACAAGGGAGGGCAACACTCGGCACGCCGAGGGATCCCTCCCTTCTGTTTCAGGGGACTGGATGCACTCGGGTTTACAGGGGCTGGACGACTGCTCTGCACAACTGCCCTCTCCTCATCTCCAGGCACAAAACTCCGCGTTACCGCATCGATCCCGGCGCGGTGGGTGGGACTTTGGCAGCAGCTCAGGCTTTACTGCAACAGGGAAAGGAGATTCCTGGCAGCTCGGGCCACTCCTGCTGGCAGGGCTGTGCAGCCGGAGCAATACTTTATAAGGAAATTTCTTGGACGAAACTGCCTGTCCTCGCCTTACCGAGGGGTTTTTGTATTCCCGCGCAGATGCTCTGCAAAGTTATTCTTAGCAGGTGTTTTGCACGGAACCAAAGTTGCCCCAGGGCTTGGGACTATCTTGCAGGAACACCCAACTGGATTTGAGATCTGCTGAAAAAAATAGAGCATCGCTTCAGTCCAGAGCTACTTCAGCCAAGAGCAGAAGTGGTAACGGGAAGTCTCAGGAGATTCGGGTTGGAGAAGCTCCTGGGACAGACGAAGAAATACTGTTAAACCAGTGAAACCGTTGGGTACCGACGGTCGAAGCCCCGCTGGGATGCTTCCAAACACCGCGAATCGACCCCATTTCGTCACCGGGCTACAGTAATATTCAAATGGGAGGCTTCCAGGAAAGTTCTTAATTTGTTTGTGCTGGGGGTGCCCGTTTCCTCCCGATCAATGACTTACTGCAGCTGGCACAGCCCTGGCCACGTCCCCCTGGTCACACAGTCCAGATTTCTAGAAATCTATGTAGGTCTAGTTTTGAAAAAGATGAAGAATTCCAAGCGCTGCTGCCGTAGTTCAACTCCAGCTCAGAACTACAACGGAATAGGATGAATTGTCTGACTTTGGGGACTGGTTTGTGTTTTTCCCCCAAAGGCTGGTCTGACTTGGAGGATGCGGATCGTCCATTTCCATCAAGCACTGACCCACAATAAATCAAGCTGAGTAAAGCAACAGGTAGGAAGCAGAGATGCACTTCAGGTTTGGAAGCACAGCACCCCAACCAACTGCTGATTTGGCTCCTCACAGACCCTTCTGCACACTCATTTACCCCGGAGCCTTGCAGGGCTGGGAGTGTGTGACAAGGACACCCAAGCATCTCTGGGCTGGGCTGGCAGAAAAGCTGAATCCTAGGAAAGAACAGCTCACGTACGAGCATCCGTGTACACAGAGCGGAGGAGGAGAAACCCGAAACAGAGGAGATTTCTCCATCCCAAGCTGCCATCAAGGCTTAAAAAAAGCAACTTTCCTTTCAGATTTTTCACTGAGACAGCTGAGTGCCTATTAAGCAAACTGCAACTGCCTTTACTCAGTCAAATGGCATTTGGGGATTCCAGATTAATTCCAGCGAACTACGGCAACAAGCAAGTCAAAGTTGCCAATATCCATTTTATTTTAATAAGCGTGAAGGAGATGGGAAGTGCCAAAGGGCGGGGGCTGCTGTGTACAACTCATAAAGGTGTCTGGTAGCTTAAGTGATCTGGAGAGAGTTCTGGGACTCCAAATTTAAACAAATAGTAACCAAATGAGCCGGTGCAGAGGAGCAGAGGAATGCTGGCCTCAGGGCTGAGGAATGCGAGCCCGTCCAGACAGCAGCATGAGAGCAGCTGTATGTGCATCCTGTGCTGGGATGGGAAACCAGCTGGGAACGTGTGAAGTTAGTGCTCTTCAGACACTTCTCCATGTATTTATACTTAGAAAAACTGAGTAAGAACACGCAAACCTGTTGAATGACAATACACCTATGCAACTCTCTTCCACAACTAGAAAGAGCAAATCCAATGAGATTCAGATCTGAGATTGAGGGCTTTCACACTAGAAAGTCAGAAATCAATTAGAGGAACAACTGACAGTTGGATTATTCACCGAAATCCCCTGCGCCCTCTCAGCGCTTTGCATCTCAAACCAAATTTCAGAGCAGGGCAGGTCGTTTCCCCACCTTGTCTACGAGTTCACACAGGGTTGAACTGTTCTTCCAGTCAGGTTGCAACCAGGGCTTCCTACTTCACCAGAAAATAAAAGGTTTAGTTAAAAAAAAAAAAAAAAAAAAAAATCACAGTAAGCATTTTTTTTGCACATTGACAGAAAAGTGCTTAAGCAGCTCCAAATTTCAGAGAATTTATCAAAAGCCACACAGAGCTGGTTTGGCGCAGGCCAGCTCGAGGCTCGCCCGCTGCCGGTGACAGCAGCGCTACAGCACCACGGGTTTCTAAACCAAAACCAAATCCCACGTGTGCGACCTGCACCAGAGAGGCCACCGCAGCATCTCATTAAGGACTGGGAACCACCACGAGGATCCATTCGTGTTCGCCTGGAGTCGGGGTGTTTCAAAGGAAGCGCTGATTTGATCGCCCTGGCTGCCAGCCCGTTTGGCAGAGGCAGGACAGAGCAGCCCGAACCTCAGGGACCCCCTTTCTCCTTCCCAGATCTGCGGCGCTCGTCAGCCACCGCTCCTCTGGAAAAAAAAACCCAGAAAACACCTAGATTGTTCTATCTCAGGCCGAGGGGCAGGAGAAGAGGCAGCCAGGCTCTGTTTACTGCTCGCTGGTCGGAGGAAATCCCGCGGGGGCTGCGGCTGGCGAAGGTTCGGTCGGCGCAGGTGGAGCACGTGGGAGGGCAGGAAGGACAAACCCCAGTAAGAACTGACTCAGCAACGCTCCCCCCTCCTTCCATTATCTCAGATCTCAGGGCAGAAATGGTAAAACACACTTTCAAAATGAGAAGGCGAGCTGGTAGATGGTTTATGTAACGGTGTTGGACGCAGGCAGGCGCTTCAACTCCCGCAGGTTAGCGAGATGCCCGGGGAGGCAGCACATGAGAGATCGTATCGTGAGGTATCGACGCAACCGGGGGCTGCGACAAGGCGCCGGGGTGCAGAGCACACGCCAGGGCTGGGGGCAGGAGGAGGGTGAAGGACAGCCCTCCCACAAGGCAGCGACGGGATCACGGCCCAGCGAAGGACAAAGGGTTTACTCCCGGCTCACACCAGCAGCCCGAGCATCCCGCCACCGCGGGGTAGAGCGTGTTATCATCTCCCCTGCAAAAAAGCTAAAAAAATTCTTTACAGAACTAACTACGCCCCCAAAACAAACACTGCCCAGTGAAACGCTGCAAGTTAAAACCTACAGACTTTTTTCCTCTTCCATAGCGAAGAAACAGAAGGACCATCAAGGCCGGCAGCTGCTGCCACAAGCAGAGAGGTCACCGGGGATGGTTGAAGGGCCACCCCGACGAAAGCTGACACCCCCCCCCCGCTTGGTTTTCCGTTATCCAATGTTAGGCCACGTAGGTATTTATGAGCCGTTCTGCAGTGCATTCAAGCTAATTCCCAGAAAATCACGTGCCTGCGCAGCGAATTCAAGCTTCGGAAGCTTTCCAATGTTTTCTTGAGAAGAGACGCGATCACCACGCAGCACTAACAGCAACTTGAAAATCTGCCTTGTTGGGTGGCGGCCAGACACTGACCCAACGAGCATCTTATTAAGCCTCCAGTCATCTCTTCCCAGCTATTTGTGTCGAACCGTGCGCTGAAGAGTCTAAAGCCAAGTCAGACCGGGGGCAGAAGGACAGGCACCAGTTACAGAACCACATTATACAAGACATGAAGAAACACCAAGTGCTTAGAAATTAGCGCTCGTATAACAAGGACGTGACAAGAGCCTGTCTGGTCTGCAGCTGCAAGGGTAAGTCATCGGGCCCAAAAGGCTCATTGCACTTCTCTGCAGAAAAGGGAAACGCCACAGACGCTTCCAGCCCCTTCGGACACTCAGTCACGACCCATCCCCACCTCCTCCAGCCTCCGACACGACGGGTGTGAGTCACACGAGCAGGGCAGCACCTCTGTCCAGACCCCGCAGCCCCACGGGGAAAGGCACCAGGTCGCTGCGTTCCCTGCCCCTGGACGTGCCCAGAACCCAAGAAGCGCCTGCGCAGTGTGCGTGAGGACGCCGTGTTCAACAGAGCGCACACAGAAGCCTGCAGGGACAGGGACAAGAGCTACTGGCCGTTGAGTTTCTGATTTGAACAAAGTTAGCTCTTCACACAGCTGCCTCCTGCTGCTGTTCCACATCTGGACAGCTGTGGAGGGCGAAAAGCACTCAGGCTGTGCTCATTAACTGCCTTCAAGGAAAAAAAAAATCTTGCCCGGAGGGCAAGGCAGCTGAAAGCCACCCAAAAGCCCTGCTACAAACCTTTGTACGAAACAGAACCTTATTTAGGCAACTTGAAAAAAATAAAAAAAAGTTACAGAGGGACACTATGGCTGGGAATTTGCATAATGGGCGTCCACCTCCTGCTTACCTAACAGGAGAAGAATCCTGTCTGTCAGTAAGTCTAGACTGTGGTGTTGAATCCAGGGGACTGAGGAATCTCCCGGCCAGAAATAACACCCTGCGCAGGGCAGGGTGCTGCCATCTGCCGATGCCCGCCGCTGGCACGGCCAGGAGGCAGAACCCTCGCTTTTTGGAGGCATTTCTGGGTCTGCAGCACTGGGAGAAGCAAGAAAAGCCAACCTTCTCCACGCAAAGCCTGAGCTCGCCCTTCCCAGAGCTCCCAGAAGAGACGCGAGGCCCCGCGTTGCCTCGCTCCCCTGTGCTGGCTGCGATCGCAGCAACGGTGGTGCAAGAGTCTCTTTTATTAAAATGTACGTGCGTTGTTTAATACCAAAGGGCCACAGCGCGACAACAGCTTTCAAACCTGAAATACTCCCCAGGCTTAGGCGGCTTATCAGAGACCTCTGCAGTTCAGAGCTGCTCACTGCAGGCAGCCGCTCCGGACGCAGTTTCTCCCACTGAACTGGGGGGCTTTTAGAAGATACGATACCCAAAAGGCGCAAAGGCGCGCATTTCGCCACCACCTCCACCTCCAAAAACCTCGCTGCAACCACGCGGAAACGCAGAAGCACCAGATTTGGAGTCGCACAGAGCTCAGGTCTTGTGAGCAAACGGCAGCGGAACAGCCACCGCTCCTCCTCTGCCCAACTCTAGCCCCAAAGCGGCATCAGCCCGACCCGCTGCGCCCCGAAACCCCCGCGGGGACGGCAAACGCCCCCCGAAAGCAGGGAGATTCAAAACGCGCGCTCGCCGCCCCTTCAATTCCGACGGGCCACGCTCCTTTTCTTTGAAATCCAGCACCCTTGATCTAAAGATAACCCCTCTGCAGGACGAGCGAGATGCTCTATCCGCAGCTACGGGTTTGCCACCTCACCGAGCTCCTTCACCTTGCCCGTATTTCACACGCGGGACAGGAAATATAGGATTTCACAAAAGGCTTGCTGATGCACGAAGGGACTCTGGAGGCCCCACGGGCAACACTGGTGCCAAGTGACGCTACGAAGATGGAGGTGGCCAGAGAAAGGGGATACTCGTGTACCACCGCCGTATCCCGCTGGCAAAGTTTCAGCTCGTGAGTGTTCCAGGCAGCAAGAGATAGAGATCTTTCTAGTAGGCTTTAAAGAAATGCTAAGTATTTCACAGAAGCAGCTGCACTTAAAAGACGGCATCTGGTGAGCAGCAGGGCAACGGCAGACGGACGGGATGCGGTTGGCCCCAACGGCGTCGAGTCACGCGCGGTGCCAAAGAGCCACGGCCGGCGAGATTCGGAACCTCGGACGAAAAGACCCAAAAGTACAGGAAGACAAGGCTGTGTGAAAAAAAAAATGCAGAAACTACTCTGGAAAAGGCAGCCGTGGAAATGACAGCAGTGAAACGCTGCTTCGAGGAAGTCAGTGCAGACCAACTGCCACGCGTCACCTCGCGGTCGTTTCCTTCGAGCTCGCTGAGGTTCCCTTGAGCTCCATCTCCTTTACAGTTAGCAAAGCTTGCAAGAAGGTGAGCTACAGCTACAGGCACCAGCCCAGTTTAAATCAAATTTAAATACTGTATTTGGGGTCACACAGGGCAAATACCAGCAAAACGGACAAAGCGGTTGAAAGCTTCCAGAACGCTGCTACCGATTTGTTCGGATCACACAAAGCTCTGGGGCAACTTAAACCAGCGCCACCAATACTTCATTTCTTCTTCCACAGAAAAGTCATGGGCCTTTAATCACCGTGCTGCTTCATTAACTGGAGATTACTAATTATGGGACTGTTAGTCAGCACTACCAGACAATGTCTGAGTGTTGACTGTTTGTACGCGGGAGATTGGAACCGCCAATTTAATAGTTTTAATGGAATACGAGGGGATTTGAAAGAGCTGTCCCTCAGCAGAACGGGCAAAAAACACTACGGCTGTCGCACACTCTCAGAAAGTAACAGCTTCAGTGGGATCAACGTGACACCAAAGAGAGAAAACGGGACAGGAAAAGCACCTTAAATCACGTGTTGAACCTCCTGCCTCTACCGATCTGCTCAGTGGGCAGGGAGAGGACAGGACATTTCCAGCATCAAATATTCCAGCTCAGAGCAAAACCGTTTTGACAGAGAATGAAAAAGCCACCGGTCGCAGCATCTCCTGCTTGCGAGCTGCCGGTTAACACGTACAGACGTTCCAGCAAAGGCAGATAAAAAAGGAAACCGAACCTCCTCACCCAGCTACAGCAGCTAAACCTTCTGCCTCCCTTGGCTCCCGACGAGAACAAAGGCTCCCACACACACCTCACGCCCCCTGACTAAGAGGGACGCGTCTTCTTTGGAATCCATAGATCTTCTTCTCTAATTAAGGAGGTGGATCACTGTTACATAACGAGGAGAACGTCGCTCCTCGTGGGCAGCCAGTAGTCACCGGCCTTGGCCTCAGACCGGCAGGAGGACCAAGGGTCAAACCAGAAGAGCCCCTCGAGCAGCCAAGGCTGGGCCAACACCACGACGGTGGGACCTGCTGCCGCACTTCCCCGCCGGAGCAGCTCAAACCCAACCGCCAGGGGAAGATAAATCAACGATGGAACGACACCGCAAGTTTTGGGAGGGCAGAGCTCCCGGGGCTCACCTTCCTACCGCGGCGCAGCGGTCTCGGCTTCCGTCCCGTTGGGCGCCCTCGCTGCCGGGGATCCCGGTTCCGATTCCTTCTGGAGAGGAAGCAGGAATCAGGAGATCGGCCGCCGACAGCCTAAACAGATGGTGCATTATTAATGAAGTTATAATTTGGAATAATATATTTTGCTCCCTTGACTGCAGCTTCATCGCGGCAGTATTTACTTCAATAACGGGGGTAATAAGGAAGGCACTGCGCTGTCTGCAGCTGTTTGTTTTTGCTGCTATCAATTTTCCATCCCGAAGAACTCGATGTCCCGGGCGCGTTTGGAAATTAGCATCGATTTGTTTGAGTTTTACAGCGTTTCCAAAGCACGTCTTGGTCTTGCCGCACGCAACAGACCCATTTTCAGTCGTTTTTATAAATTACACCCTGCGTACCTCGGGCACCGATGCTTCAAGCACTGGGTCACTCTAAATATTCTGCTCCAGCTTTACTGCAGCCTAACCACGGGACTCAGCCAACCGACGCCGAGCTCAGTCCCCCACGATGGGAGAAGCGTTTGCACCTTTGCATTTTTGGGGAGGGATGTGCTTTAGAACAGGAGCTGCCAGAGTCCTCTGGCTGAACACAAACACTCGGGCGAGCTCAGTTTTCGAGAAACAAGCACCAAAAAGCAGCCTCTAGGAACGAGCTGGCCTTGAGAAAGCAGAGCCCCAGGGAGGCTCAGCTCGCCGTCACGCCGCCGTCCCGCGTTCTCCTTCCTGCTTACCCGTAAAACATTGCTCAACCCTCCTCCGGTCACCGCTGGTGTGAGCGAGAGCTCGGGACGAATTCCAAGAATCCATCTGAGCTGAAATCCAGCCCTGCTTGTTTTCTCCACTCGCTGTCTGAACACAAACAATTTTTTTTTTCTTTTCCCCAAGAAGGAAAACCCACGTCACTCACTCTCTGCTGGGTTTTAGGCCACAGATCACTTTGCCCCTTTCACCTCCATGTTCCTCAGATTTCAGTAAATCAAAGGGCAAGGAACAGCCCTCTTGCCAAAACAATCATTTTAAAAATCAGTTTGTTTTTCTTTTTTTTTTTTTTTCCCAGAGTAGCAAATCTCACAAATACCAAACAAGAGTGGCAAGTGCCAGCCCTTCCCACACAGGATGGGGTGCCTTTTATGAGAGATATAATTAAAGATTACTTTCCCAATACCCTGCTAATCGCCAAAAAAAAAAAAAATGAACTTGCCCCCATAAATCACTGCCCGCGCCGAGCCAGCCGTCAGCTGCAATCCCCACTCCTTTGCCTCCTGACTCTTCCAGCCCTACGTGACTTCATTGCATAAAAAGATAATTACGGCTTCTAAATTGCAAACAGATTGAAATAGCCGGTAGCTCGGCCCCACGAAGTATGTGCAGTTGTTGGAGGGCCTCTGGTGCTCGGGAAGAGCTGGTAAGCGCCAGGCTGCTCCAGGAATCAGCCGCCAGGAGACAGCTCAACGCCTCGCGCAGAGACGAGCCACCCAAAAATGAACCTACCTCCTGACTAAATGGGGCCTCGAAACGGCAACTACCGAAGTGAAAACTTGGAATGACGACAGACACGGTCTGTCTCTTGATTCCTCCTTGGTTAACGCACCTGTCTTGGTTGCTCTTTCTTCCCTTGTGTTTCAAAACCAACACAGGGACTTCTAAACTGCCATTTTTTAAATTTTTTTTTTTAACCAGTCACCATTTAAGAGCCGCTCAGGTTTTCTGCAGGCACTCCTGTTCCAGGGCTGTTCCACAAGCAGAGGTCTCTGCAGCTGAAAGCAGCTCCCGCTGCTGTCACCACGAGCAGCCGCCCTCCCTGTGACACACCTACGACTCTGTCCCAGACCTCTCGCACCACATCGCCCCAGTCAGACCATCTCTGCAGCACTGGTTTGTGGCCTCTGCAGAGTAAACTGGGCAGGAGGTGTGCGGGCAGGGCAGCCCTTGGCCAGGTTTGCAATCGGTGCCACCTTTGCAGGCACCTCAAACCCTGCCCGGCTCGCACCGCTGGCGCTTCTCCTGCCTGGGCCGTCCAGCTGGAAGTTAATGCACAAGGAAGAGTTTGCAGCAGGGTGGAAAGAAGAAAAAAAAACAACAAAATAAAATCCAAACCAACCCAACGACTTTCCAGATGAGCACAATACCATCTTTGGCTTTCCGCAGAAACGAGCCTTTTGTTTACAGCTTGCAGGCTCTGACTCCAGGGGCCGGTCTGTTCTTGCTCAAAGAGGGAAAACAAGCCTGACCTCAGCGTGCTGGAATAAACTCTGCCCCCTCTTTCCTTCCACGCTTCTCCCAGAGCAAAGGTGAAGAACACGGTATCTACCAGCGTGACCGAGCTGCCGAGCAAAGCGTGACCGCACACGCTCCTGTTTACCGACACGGAAAACAAGGCTGCTGGAGCCAAGGAGGTGAAGCTGGAGCGCTCCTGCTGCCAGGATCCACCGGCCGGCGCTTCCCCGCTGGCAAAAGGCCTCCAGCAAGTCAGGCAGCCCCCGGGACACGGAGCGCAGCCCTCACGGCTTCGCACGCACCTCTCGGGGCAGGGACAGCCCCGCTCGCAGCCCACACCCCCCTATCTCCCGCTCGCCCCGTTTCCAACGCCGCCGATAAGCCGGCTGCAATTTCCTCCGGGCGGATATTGCACAGCGAAGCCCCAATCGAGAACCGAAAAGCCGACTCGCGGGTGGCTCCGCCGTTCTCATTAGGGACTGATCATCGGCCATGGGAATTATTTTCCCAAACTTATTGGTGTGACAAGCTTGTACTCGGGGCCTTCTTGACCCACGCCCCGACTGCGGCGCAGGGCCAGAAGCTTTTGCTTTGTCCACCCTGCGAGCGACACGAGTCCCGGCGCTTTAAGAGATACCTCGGAGCGGGTGTGGGCAGCAAGGAGGGGGAATTCCTGCTCGAACTAAGTGGAAGCAGCAACAGTTGGTAATGCAAAGCATCTCCCCAGCCCGCAGCTGCCCACGGTCCCTCAAAGTCAGGGCACGGCTCGAAGGGAAGCAGATCACCCAGCCCAGCCTAGCTGGGACCCCGCAGCACAGGAACGGCGGGGGAGGCAGCCTCAGCGGGAGCCTTCCTGCCAGCACCCCGGAGCTCACCGGCAGAGGAACCCGCCATACTTCCCTCGGATGCTCCGAGGTCGGGCAGGCGGCCGACGCAATCAGCTATTCCGACTGCGATTAAAACGTTCGGTGAAAAGATTAGAGAGAGCTTAGGGAGGCGAGATTCAACAACTTATCCGTCGGTGGCGAGTGACTGCTGATTGCACAGTCCTTCAGAATTTTAAGGAACGCTTCAATATGTGAAAAAGCACAAAAATCATAGACGCACGGTGAACAAGGCACCGACCCCACCACCTCTGCAAACAAACGCCAATGCGCGGCGTCCTTGCCCATCTGACTTGGGGGTTTAAAGCAAGAACTGGACAAAACCGCATCTGCTCAGGCTCTAACCCCGTGGCCTGCTCGCTTCGCTATCGGAGCCCAAATATTTTGAGCGTTTTAGAAAAAAAACAGGGCCAGCCAGCACACTGTTTGTGCAGAAGAGCCTTGACATTCCCAGCGCAGAAGGGAGCCCGGCTCCGATAAGAGCGGTCCCATCCAGCCCACGGCTCAGCACCGCTCGGTAACACGGGACAGCTCGTGGAAAGTGACGCTGTCGAGTGGCAAAAGGGCTCTTCAAAGATGCCTCGTGGATCCCTGACCAAGGAACTTGGGAGCTGTTACATGCCGTACCGTGGGGCCGAATTACAGCATAACTGGCAGGTGCTGCTGACCAACAGGTACGGAACTGACCCGAGATGCATCAGCACGAGGCTCTGATTCAGACCGAGCTGTAATTACCCGAGGTAACGACCTGCCGCGCAGCGCGGCTCGGCTTCTCTTGGTCCAGAGGTAGACTGTCAACTCTAAAAAAAAAAAAAAATACCCACCTATAAATAGTAAATAAACATCAAACCATTGCACCTGGACAACCAGCACAACATATCCACGGCACACAGAGCCTGCAATGTTGAACTTTTCCCCATCAACTCCTCCAAGGGATGAGCAGATCCTTTTTTTCCCTTGTCCGCAGAACCCCTGCCATTTTCCAGCACACGGCCCAGGATTTTTGCTAAGTAACAGCTGCCACAGCCAGCGCACATGTGCTTTTGGAAGCAAATCGCTAATTGGGAAGTTGCTAGGAAGTCTGTTCTGGCAACTCGCTCTGGAACATTTTTTAAGTCCTAAAAAGGGAAGGTTCGGAGGGGAGGCGAGCAAAAAGGGCCTTCCCCGCGCCCTGCAGAGCCTCACACCTCAAGGGATCTACGCTTCAAGCTGCAAAGAGCATCTGACAGGACCCAGGCTACCACACTTGTCACTTTAAAGACCCTGCAAAGGCAGAACCTGCCCAGCAGCTGCTTCTTCCCAGCTCTGCTCCTCCGCGGTGCCCGAGCTGGGCTGCAGGATCAAGAGCAGCCCGGCTCTGCACACAAAAGCAGTTTGCAACCCTAGACTGCAGAGCCCTGCTAAAAAAAGTGATCCACGACTGAAGTTGAAGTGTGAAAGGCCTTACACACGCACCCATCTAAGGAAAACAGGCAGGGGGGTACAAGGAACACGCAGCAGCGGGTTTAGGCGCCCGTTCCGAGCAGCCCGGGGTCTTCAGGGGGGGCACAGTCCTACTCGGGTTTTGTTTTCCCTCGGAGCAGAAGAGGAAAAAAGTTTAAAATAAACCTTGCAGACAGCAGCATTCCATTTGCAAGAGTTCACTCTTTAAGGAAACGGGACAAACTAATTCCTCAGTAAATATTTGGGGTTACAACTCCGCTTAGCTGTACCTCGTTAAACGCTTCCAAGGACAGAGAGAGCCAGCAACCGGCTCAGGACAGCGGCCCGTGGAAACAACAGGACTTGCTTCAGCAGCAACAAAGCTATTTTTAAGAATTTTACTTATGGGATGCCAATTTCCCGAAGCTGTTCGGAAAACTGAATTTAAAAATGCACAAACACTAACGGAACAAAAATGTGCTATAGCAACAGCCGCCTTTCGCTGGGAGATACACTACACGCTCCTGAACTTTCCAGCTTCCTTCCACCCAAAAAATCACCTTTTCCTCCTCTTAGAGGACAGATCGAGAATAGCAACAGCAAAAAAGATCTCTATGTCTGCAGCCAAAAATGTTTGTTTATAGAAAAAGTTTATTCCTAAAAAAAAAAAAAAAAAAGTCTTCCAGTTTTAGCAAATGCCTCCAGCTGTTAGAAAGAGATCAAACCAGGGACAATGCGCTCCTTGACTCTGGGGATGCTCAGGTTTAGCATAATTAGACCAGCTCAGTGCCCGTGCCAGGCAAATAAGGAATACAAGAAGTTCTTTTATGTCGCTGACAACCCCCTAAAAATTGGAGGAATTTTAAAACGTCCACCAGCTCAACAACTGCTCGAAACAGGAAGAGGAGGTGAAAGAGTACCCAGCTGAAGCGGCGAGGGAGAATTCCTCACGCTGGAAATACCAGCGCGGAGCACAGATGGGATGCTGAGGTTTATCGTTCTTCAAGTGCCATTATAAAACCGCGCAGGCATTTGCTTTTAAATGTTATGACAAGCAGCTGAACGGCGTAGAAGCACAGCTATTCTCATCGGCTGCACCGCCGGCAGTTCGGGAACCCTTCGTGCAAAACAAATACTGAACCTCAACAGGCTGTTGGCTTGGAATCGCTAAACACACCACACACAAAAATGAATTTACAAACTAACACGGCTTCCCAGCTCGCAATGAAGTGCTCCCCAGGGAGGGGATCCCTCCCCCTCCCCTACCAGGTGGGTAGAGTTCAACCTCGGTCATGACAGAAAGCGAGAAGGGAAAGAGGGAAAACGTCTCGAGGACGGATTTGGAAGCGAGGTTAATAGTTTTGGTTTAAAAGTGGATGTTTCTCCTGGGACACGTTTTTATCTCGAAGCAACTTGTGAGGTTATTTCAATGTGCTCTCACGTTACACAAGCGCCCTACCTTTCAGAGGCTCTCGAGCTGTTTTACACAGTCCATTAAGGAAAAACCTAAATGCCTTAACGAACCCCGGGAAACAGGGATGCTCCCGATACACCAGCGATTAGCAGGCCATGGCAGCAGCATTTCTGCAAGACAGGAGTCACCAGCCAAGGTGCCTTCACGTAACTTTAGGAACCGGGCAAGAACCGAGAGGATGAAAAACCGCTTCATAACTGACCGACGGGTGCGGCGAGAGTCTCAAGGGGCACAAACTGCTGGTTATTCACCAGGCCGAGTCCTGGAAGCAGAAGTGAAACCCAGCAGTGACGAGTCGCTGGCAGGCACTGCTGCAGAATCGGCTTAGAAAGGAAAGAAGAAAAAAAGCACATGGGGCTGGGGAGAGGTACAAGCCTCCAGACTTCAGTGCAGATCTGCCTCTAGTGAACAGAGATTTGTTTTCGAGAGGGGGCTGGCACAAGCGTTTCCTGTTTGGTGCCCCAAGGCCCAACATTACAATATAACAGCCTCCGCTAGTTTTCCTTTTCTTGTGTCGTTGTTTTTCTCCTCAACTCCTTATGCTTTGAATTAAGCCTCCCGTTGACTCTGACTCACGGCAAAGCGCCACGCTGCTCCCACAGACATCACTCCCCTCTTGGAGGAGACACCAAGTGCAAAAAGTAGGGCAAAATGACGCAAGTGGGACAGGCAGGGGACGTATTATTCTTTTAGGAAAGTGAGGCAAGAGGAAGCGTTGCCCCGTCCCTGCCGCAGCCTGGGGAAAGGACCAACAGACACGTGACGATGTGCAGCTCCTAAGACATTTGCTAATTAGCCTGCCAGTCAATTAGTCATTTCTAATGGTCTCAAGGACTCGGGCTCTCTTGGCAGGGTTCTGGGGACTAACGCTGCTCCTCAGACGAGGAGCAGAACACGGAGGGGTCCGGCTGCCAGGGACACAGTGCCCTCTCTTGGAGGCTCCGAAAGCAGCCCTGCAGCGGGACCCTGAAGACCAACGCTCTTCAAAAATTATTTCTGCCCAAGAGGCAAGAAGCAACTCTCCTAACGCCGCCCTGCCCGATGCATCGCTTGGAGGAAGGATGAGCGAGTGCCTTTTGGAAGAGCTGCTCTTAAGGTAGGTCAGTTTTGATAATAACCTCAAAGGTACCTTGATATGATCCTGTATTATTTAATCTTTTCACCTGGACTTGTACGGCAGGTAAAGCACAGCCCAGCTGTGTCTAACTCAGAGAATGCTCTAACATCTGGAGAGCAGCAACGCAGCGACGTGGTAACGGTGATCACAGACAGACCCTAACTCAGAAAAACCATTCCAGCTTACAAGGAACAGCTACGTGTTAGTTTTCTGTGGGACCCTGGGGCAATTTTAGGCACTCACCTCAGGCAAACTGTCTCTGAGCGTGCTGCCTGCACACTGACACTACTGGCCCCGTAAGGCACCCCTGCTTCGGGCAGTCAGGGACACAAAGATGTGGGACGGTAACGGTGAGGCAGGAGAGCTGGTCTGGGTGGCTCCGTGGTGTGCGGCTGCACAAACGTACCTGGTCAGAGCGTCCCCACTGCCTGCCGCGGCGCAAAGGCAGACGTGCTCGCTGGCTTCAAGGAGGGCAGCTCTCCTAAAATAGGAAACAGAGAGAGTTTTGAGCAATTAAAACACTCCTGCAGGGAACGCCTGCTTCTCTGAACATCGGGCTTGGATCCAACCAGCTGAAACACCTCACACCCTTCTTTTTTTGATCCTTTTACTGAAGGCAGACACAGCAGCCACATGGTCACAAAGCCCCTTTTCACACTGACAGACACGACTCTCTCCCTGCTGGAAACGGGGCCAGACTCAGCTGTGACAGAACTATTTCAGGTCACCCAGTAAACAGGAGGCACCTGCCTGCACTGGCTGCAATTTCACATCCGAGTCTGAAGATGGCTCCATCGGCACAAGAGATGCCAGCCCCTTGTGCCTCCCCGTGCGCCAGCGGAAAAAAAATAAATTACGAGGCTCGCAAAGAATGGAGAAATATTCAGAATGCTTAGTCAGCCATCAATCACATGTTATTTGTCACACGCCACCAACAAGGACGCTGCGAAGGCAAGGAGGCCGTCCCATGCAGGCGTTCTGCGTTTCTAAAGATCTAAGGCTGCGATATCGAAGCTACAACAAAAGAAACCAGAGAAAAATAGGCTGAGGAACTCGTGGAAGTCAAAGAGAAAAAGAATGATAAAGATTTAACTAAAGAAAGGGCAGATGAAGGCATATCTGCAGCATTTCGGTTTTTGTTCCTCTCCCTAACGATCCAATTAAAAAGCCCACACACTTAAATTAAGCACAAGTTAGAAGGGAGCTAGAAGTACAGTCATTCAGAATCACTATTCAGGTTAGGCAAATTGCTGCCTTCTATTCCTTTGTCAAGCAGCAGATAACAAAAATCCGCAAAAGCAACTGCGGAATTTGGATCCCTAACGCAAGAACTAGAAGAAAAATCGAGGAAATGTGAGGTGTGGGTGCACCGAGCTGGACCTAGGGAGCTCCGGCCCCACAAAACTCACACTCTCCTCCTCGTTGCAGCTACCCTCACGCCCAACCAGTTTTAGGTCTCAACAGGTTTTTTTTTTCCCCCGTTTTGGTTTATTTTTAAAAAACATTTAACTCAGAATTTGGAGCAGGTGTGCGCCCAGGACCCAGTTCCAAACTTACTATTTACTATTTAATTTACTAATAAACCTTCTCCCAGGAACATTCAGTTCGTATGTTTGAAAACACGCCGGACAGAACCCCGGCTCCACCAACACCAGGCAAGATCTGTCATTGACCTGAGGGTAAAGCCCCCCCGTTGTGCCCGTGTTCGCGGCGCGCCGTGTCCGAAGCTGCAGATACAGCCTCAGCCTTTAATCCCCCGCGACAGGCAGTCACCTCAGCACTTCCAGCTGCCAGCCCCCAGCAACAGAAACGCTACCGAGACCGCCGCAAGGCTTGACCCAGGATGCAACCCTCTCTTGCTACGAGAAGAAAAACACCCAGTCCCTGCCGGAATGGAAGAAAGCACAAAGGGAAGAGGGAATACAGACTGCATTATTTCAGGTAAAGCTGTCGCAAGCTTGGCTTTTCTTTTAAGGAGTGATAAAAGCAATCGGGTACTGACGGCGGGTGCCGCGAGGGACATGTGGCGGCAGTGGCGCTGGCCTGTCTTCATGGCAACAGCACTAAAACAGATGCTGCGAGCCCCGCGAGCGCAAGCAGCTGCAGAGCTGGTTTCTGGAGGGAACTGGTTAGTGTCTAATCATTAACAGCAAAAACCACCCCAGGTACGAGGCAGGTAGCGAGAGACCGAAGCGGCGATGCACGTCGCTCAGCGGAGTCGCTGCAGCCACCCGGAAGCGCGGGGTGTTTGCTGGTTCCCGTTACGGCGTTTCCCTGCGCAGGGGGACAGCTTTGCAGGACAGAATATAAAGCAGAATTAGAAACAGTCGTCCAGTTGTTCTCTCTTCAAACCTCTCCCAGCCAAACGGCGAGAGCGCTCGCTCCCGCGCGCCTCGGGCGGCACGACCAGACGTGCTCACGCGCGTTCAGGCATTTCGAGCCGCTGCTGTTAGAGATGAGGAGTGGCGGCGTCGGGAGCTCGCCCACCACAAAGACCGCGCTCCCGCGGCCAGAAAGGCGCAAACCCAAAACGCGCCAGCCCCGTCGCCTGCCTGGTGCGGCCGCGAGGGCAGAGCAGCCCCAAGGTGTCCCTGCAGGGCCCTGCTCGGCGACAGAGCTTGGGAGCCCCCCAGGCTACAAAGAGCCGCGTCCCATCAGCCAGGGCAGCAAACTGATAACATTTATAGAAACATTTATAGGATTTAGAGCCGAGTGTGCTGCAGATGTGCTCAGACAAAGAAACGAGCCAACTCCCACTCGGGGAGAGAGAGGAACTCGCCAGCTCTCGGCGCAAGAGGTCACGAGTTGACGAGCTCTCTCCATTCCCTCCTTGCACGTTTACAGAGCTCACAGAACCCTGACAAGAGCGGCCGGCGTGCCAGCAAGCTCGCTGCTCCCCAATCCTTCATCAGGCTCGTTTCCTGCGGGGAACAGAAACACGCGCGGGCTGCAGGGACGAGCATGAGATGCTGCAACAGGTTCGCCTGCTCCTGAACCTTCCACTCCAGCTCCACAACAACCCTTTACATCAGGACGTTAACGAGGATAAGCCTGGAAGGAAGGTAAAAGGAGCAAGAGCCGGGTCAACTTCCATCATCCTCTATTCTTCTCCAACAAAATCAACCACTGCGAGCGAAAATGGCTTTTTACTTTGATGCTCTCACCTACGTTTGGGCTACGCAGCTACAGGCCCCACAATAAGGTTTCTTGTGTGAAAATGTAAAAGTTTTAAGGATGCTACAATGTTCTTGTAAGGGGAAATACTCCCAGTTGGACGTAACCTGAAGAGTATCAGGCAGCAGAAACACAGAAGATGGGGACAAAAGCCTCTCAAACACTGTCAGAGGATTAAGTGGAAAGGGTCCAAGAGCATCCTTCTTCCCACCCAGGCATTACATTTTGGTTTTGACCAGCACACGGCTGCAGGTTAAGCCAGCGGGTCCCTCTTTTCTCCGGTGTGACGGAGCGGGGATTTACAGAGCAGCGTCACTCACTGCAAGCCGGCAGCAACAGGAGGGCGAGAAACACCGAGCCAACGCACAGCCCTTTGGTGGTCATTTAAAAATACTGCAGCTGATTAATTTTTACCTTAAAAAAATAAGTAATTCAAGTAGCATTCCGGCAACTTCAGGAGGAGGCAGCTGCACCGCCCGATCCGCGGGGCGAGCTCGGTAACATCGGTCCCGCAGGAATTTGAACCCGTGATTACGGCGTGTCGCAGCAGCCCGCACACGGAAAACATGAAGGAAGGGGGTTTTATTTATGCAGGGGGCAACAGTTTCAAGGATGACACGACTAAAACCAAGGACCGGAGGTTAAAGGCAGCAAGGCAGCAGGCTGAGGGAGCTCTGAAAGGAGAAAACAGCTGCACCAGAGACTCTTGGGCTTCCCAAGCGACAGCAAAACCGCCGACGCACGGGAGAACTTTGAACTTGAAATGCCTGGGGAGCACGCACCGGGATCCTGGGGGCTGGAAATTCGGGAGGGCACCGACCTTCACCTCCTCCAGCAGCAGGAATCCTCCCGCCAGCTCGCCGCCCCTCCCTCGGCCCAGGGTGTTAACGAATTTCCTCCCTCCCGGCCGGGCAGCTCGCTTTGTTAAACCTCACACAACACTTCCTGCCCCTCCACCAACCTTCCCCAAACGCTCTTCCTCGCCCCCAGAGCCATCCCCACCCTCCCCGGGCTGGCAGAAACGATGTGGGGAGCCACACGCTCCCGCATCGGGGCGCTTCGCCTGCAGAGAGGGGGCAAAACACCAACGTACGCAGTTACCAGCCCGACGACCTCTCCCAGCCGTTATTTACTAAAGAGAGTAGGAAGTGGTTACTCTCTCGAGCTACGGAGCTAAACCGCAGCAACTTTTATATTTTTCTTAATTTTTTTTCCCCTCCTCAATGCAGCACGAAGGGCTCGCAGCAGCACACCGAAGGGATGCGCGCGATCCATCTCCCCTGCTAGCTGACAGCCCTCTGCTATTTCGGGAAGGCTCATCTGCAGGTGGAATTGGATTTGTGTTCCCGTGACTGACAACACAACTCGCTCGACTCCGCTCCATCCCGGCCTATGGCAGCTGCTGCTATTTTGAGCAGCCTCTCCAGCGCTGCCGAGCAATATTATTCCAGAGGTGAGAACTATTTCTAGATAACACGAGAACAGCATTTTGCACGTCTTTTTTTTTTTTTTTTTTCTCCAAAAAGAGGAAAATTCGTGGATTTTTCAAGAAGTTTCAAGAGAGGGTGAGAACCCTCTCCAGCAAAGCCAGGGTCTGCCTGCATTAACGGGTTTTTCTTACACCCGTGGAGTCGCAGAGACTGTCAGAACAAAAGTGAAGTTACTGCACTGTAGCCCTACAGGAATGGGCAAAATAGTCTCACCTGGGCTATCACAAAGATACTCTCCACCAGCAAGCAAGAAAGCATTTATTCCCTCTATCCCGACAAGAATCTGGCGATGCAGCCCTTCAGGAGTCACAGCTACAGCCACTCTGCTCTGGGATCATCCCCAGAAGCATCCACAAACCAGAAAGAAATAGAAAAACCTGCTGCAGCACTAAGGCCGAGTCAACACGATGTGTTGCGTCTAGAGCACGTAAATTTGCTTTTCGCACACGCACACCACAAACACTGGGCAGGACCCTGCACCGAAAAGGCAGGTTGGTTTGAGACTCCTGAAGAAAGGGAAGAGTTAAGTGCTCCTCGGGAGCCTCTGGATCCCCAGAAAGAAGAGCCGAGGGTGGGATAATAAGGCGCAGAACGTTAACCGTCTAATTAGCAACCAGAGAAAGAAGAACTGTGCCATCACTCAGAAGCGCCGGCTTCTTTTTAAGCTCCGCGTCCACCCGCGCGAGCCCTGCGGTCCAGCCGGCGCTGCTGCGGGTCACTCACCCGCGGGGCCCTCGCCCCGAGAGCCTTTCACCGCGCCAAGCGGCGGCTCCCCGCGGCCAAGGGCGAAGCCGGACGGTCGGAACCGGGGCGGCTCAGCTCCCGCCGCCGGGCTGCCCGGCGCAGCTCCCGCTTCCACCGCGATCAGCCACGACAGCTCCGGCGGGGCAGCAATTGTTCCAGCCTCCAGGAGCTCGTGTCTTCCGCGACAATGCCCGTAACGAACAATGCCCGGACAAATTAAATTCTAGTCAAGTCGTCGCCAGCTGCAGCTCAAACGCACGCGGTTTTGGAGAGAGCCCTTCCCTCTCCTCCACAAGCTGAATTGCTTGTGCCCCGCGGGGCCGTTGGAAAATAATCGCTTCTCTAAACCCCCGGGCTGCTCTTCCAAAGTAGGTGTGCCCCATGACTAATATCTGGCAACCACCCCGCTCCATCTGCACCGCTGCGAGCACACGGCCACCGCTGCCACCCGCAACAGCTCCTGGGAGAGCTGCACGAGCAAATGCAAAATCCATTTTTTCCTTTGTTTTTCACCCCAGCGCCCTGCGTTAAAAACACTGCGTGCACTCCCATCGATGCCTTTACAAAGCGTGTCTGCTATTTATCACACACGTGAACAAGATCAGTCTTCCCAGCACACGCTCGAAGCTCGAGGAGTTTCTACACGGGACGGTAGCGCCGCTCATTTGAGCGCCGACGAACGAACTTGGCGTCGCACCTCTGCGGCGTAAAGCAGCAGCAAACAATGGATTTTGTTGCCTCTCGCTGAAAGGAATTTGCAGTGAGCCCCTTCAGAGCAGAACAGACGACAAAGGGGAAATCGGAGAAACCCACGCAGCCCCTCCTGGGGGGACGCTCGCTGGCACTCGCTTCCCGGCACAACCAGGAACACGAATTTGCAGAACGGAGACGGGAACGCGCGGCGCAGCCCGGAGTCAAACCCAACCCAGCAGGAGAAACTTGAGAGATCCCCGTGTTGGTGCTGCTGTGTCTGAGTGCCTGCGGAGCCTGAATCGACAGGGTTTTTCCCCCCAGGAGCCCGGCCTGCTGCCCAGTCCCACCTCAGACGAGCACACCCGACCCAACCGACAGCTCTTCCACGCCCGCTGACGGCCACGCGCCCGTGTGCTGAAAAGCAAACGGCTCGTAGGGCTTACACATGGGAAGAGAAAGACATGATGACAGGTTATTTCACCTCCAAGTCCTGTTATCCTGTTATATTCCTCCCCAAGAGGTTTTTTTTTTCCTTTACAGTCACCCAAAACCAACCTCCAGGTCCCACCCGTAACAAAACGCTGACCAGCACCCAACCCCACCCCAGCCACGGTTACGTCGGTTCCCCAGTTATTGTCCCCTGACCCGGGGCACCCAGGGGAGCCCAAGCTCCTGGGGACAATCCCACGGGGGCCCAAGGAGCACCCGCTGCCACGACCACGCCTGCCAACAGAATCCCAAAGTCAGAAGCAAAAAGCCGTATTTATCGACCCTAAACGTGGATATTTCTTTTAAAAATGGAACGAAAGAGAGCCTCTTGGGCTAGGTTTTTTTTTTCTTCTGATAGACAAGTTGCACAGTAACAGCAAATTCACAATATTTGTGTCTGGGAACTGCACCGTAACTCACAGAGAGTAACTGAGAAGAGGAGCCCTGATACGTCAGGATTTATAGAACATAAACACTAACCCTCCGCCAGCAAAGGAAAAAAAAAGCTGCCCTTAGACTGGAGGAAATGAGAATAACCATGACTACAGCAGGATAACCGCCCGAAAGCAGCTTCTGCAGCACGTCCACAGGGCAACTCCGCTGGAGTTTCAGAAAAACCCAGGGGGGAGCTGCAAAGGGTTAAACCACACGAGGAACATTCAGACCTTGTGCCTTTTTCTAAGAGCAGATGAGGCAGAAATGGACAAAAAGCCTTCAGGGCTCAAAAAACAACAGGGGAAAAAAAAAAAAAGAGCGATTCTATATATCTAAAAATAGATTTTTTTTTTCTGAAGGGGATAAATTAAAAACAAAATTAAAAAAAAAATAAAAAAAGCTTTTTCAGAACACGAGCGGAACGTCCCTGCCGCCCCAGCAGGGCCGGGGAGGTGGCAGGGGGAGAAAACCCTGCTACATTCACACCAGAAGCGAGATTATTTTTAAAATTACTCATACGTGCTCCGTTTTCCAGGTTCCCCCCCCCCTCCTGCAGGGTGGCAACCAAGCAAAGCAGGGCTCAGCGAGGTTTCTCACTTCTTACAGCTTCCTACAGGCCCACTAAAAAACACCTTGAACTGCAAATTCAGAAACATTTCCAGTTACACAGAACTGACACAGGCTAGAGGACTCTCAAAGCTTTTCTTGCCTGTTAGAAGGGGGGAAAAAAACCAGACAATAAATTCTGAAAAAGCATAATCCATAACTAAATTTCCTGTTTTGTGTCCCAGCATTAACACTGTGCTTGAATTTCCTCTTTTTTTTTTTTTTTTAAACGCCACAGCCAACCCCCACCCACCCGTTTATCACAAAAACCTAATCCAAAACCGCCGGAGATTTTCGAGCGTGTTCGAGTTTGAAACATCAGCCCAACTCGTAACTCATTCCCGGGAAAAATCCAGCTCCTACGTCCCTTAAAACAAAGATTAAACGTGTTTCAGCCGCTTGCACCCAGCGCCGCCGGGTCTCTACATTCAGCCTTTGCAACCCAAGCCGACGTCGTGACCACTTCTGGCTGGTTTTTAAGTCCGTTCACGGCTTTTCGGGAGCGGCAGCGGGAAGGAGGGAAGCAACCGCACGACACCGGGAACGCCGGGACGCGTTTCCTCGAGCGGACGGGGAGAAAAATCCGCGTCCCCGAAACTCGAGACTGTCGCGAGCAACTTCCCCTTTCAGAAACGGCGCTTGAGAAGCTGCAAAACACGGCGGCGCCGCACAACGGCCCGTCTGTCCCGGCAGTTTAATAAAGGGCCTTTCAGCAGGAGGAGGCAGGAGCGAGCGGCTGCTCACGGGGGGCTGTTCCGCGCGGCGGCAGCAGAAGCGGCAGGGCTGGAGCCCGCGGCGGGACGGGGTCACCCGAGCCAGGTCCGGCTCTTCCAGCTCTCCCTCTTCTCCAGGTTCCACTCATTTATGTTCAAGCACAAACTAACTGGGCGAATCTAAGGCAAATCCCCCTCCAGCTTTGCCAGTTTGTCCGTGTCGGGATGCTCGGAGGGAACTGGATTCGCGTTTTCTTTCTTCCCAGTTCAATTCCTTCTGGCATTCTGCACGTCACGGTAGGAAACCCGCAAGAGAGAAGGATCCTACATCCCGTTGTCCGGCAACGGGTGAGAACCAACACACCAACTGCCCAGAGAAATCCCAGGTGCTAGAGCCGGGGAATTCCAGAACTCGCCACACGCACAGGATCCCGCTGAAAGACTTCTGGTCCGCGGCTAAACCGATGGAATAAATCGAGGGGCACTACAGAGAGCTTTCCACCTCGAAGCCCAACTGTTGGACCTTTGCATCTTGGTTCCTTTGACTTTGTGCAAAGTAGGAGGAACCAGCACCGGCTCTCCCAGCTGCCCGAGCAAGCCAGCGCCGCCGCGGCTTTCTCACCCCAAACTGCATCCGCTACTACGTTGGTAGAGACGTATTAATCTACAACCTCCTTTTTCCTCCCGCTCTATCCTCCCCGTGCAGGAACCCCCTAACAATTACGAATTGTTTTACGCTGCTCTTTCCACCGCCATCACTTCTGGGTCACCCACCCGTGGCCTTCCCGCAGCACGGCCGGGCTGCCACTACTCAGCGCGGGGAAGAACGATTTGGAAAGCCTCGCAAGTTCAGAGCTGCAAACTGGAGATGACCCAACTCTCCAAACTTCCCAACCCGAGCTCATCTTCACACCCAGAACAGCAAGAGGATGGCACTTTATTTTTTTTTGCAGACCAGACCCTTCTAAGGGCAACCAGTCAGAGCTGGCGCTCGGCTCCGCAGAGTGACCGCTGCGCTAACGGGACGACTTCTGGCAGGGAGAGCCACGATTCCACGTCACTGACAACTTCTCCCACCTTACTCACACGCAAGGAAGCGGAGAGCGGCAGTTACCAGCAATAAAAATCAGCATTTTCCGAAGGACAGAGCGTTTAGTTCCTCTGGAGCCAAGCCCAGGGACAAGCAGCAGGTCCGGGAGCCAGGCGCTCGCCTCATTACGCTAACGAACTTCAGGGCACAACAACCTCCCAGCGCACGGGGTAGGGCAGAGCAGTTATTATCTCCCTTTGGCAGATAAGGAAATAGGGCAGGAAGGCAGAAGCTGGGCCGGCCGCAGGGGAAGTGCGACGAGCAGAGGACAAACCTACGTCTCCCGAGTCACACGCTCCTCTCCCGGCCGCAGAATTATTCTTCTTGCCTGTCTGAACCGAGAGAAGGCAGCCTCCCGGTGTGCTGCCTACCTTCAAAGGGGAGTAATGCCTCACTGAGACACCTCTCCATGTCAAAAAGCATTAATTACCTTAAGCAATGCCAGTTACACACCACATCCAGGGATCAGATGGATACGGGGGGGAAACCGGCGGGTACGTCGAAACGTGTCTCCTGTGTAAATCATTAAAACCCACAACACCCCTCCAGCCACACAAAAGAGCTATTTCCATTTGTTTCACGGCTACAGATGGCAGAAGAAAACCTCTCAGACAATAAGCTCTATTTAAACATATCGATCCGGCTTTTTTTGGTGCTCTCCCCCGTCCCCGTCCTGGCTACGGCCAGGATAAGATACGTGGTGTTACGCAGTCCCGGAGCTCCCCCGCGTTTGCTTTACGACCGCGCAGCTGACTCGGAGCCCAAGGCAGGGGCGCTCGGCTCCTCTGCCCGCACACGACGGGGCGTCCCAGGCGGCGGAAAGCTAAAGACGCGCGGAACCTCCGGAGGACGAGGGCCTGACCTTCAGCACCACGTGCTCGAGAAGCAAGTAGCCTCTGACAGGCAGTGTGCTGAGAGAACCAAGCAACTACCTGAAAGGCCTCGAGTTTACTTACAAGCTCAGACTAAACATCAAGGTACCAACTTCTGTGGTTTACCACAAGCCAGCTCTCCTCCTGGTAGTACTCGCCACAGCCATACTTGTCCAGGTCAGTTTTCCAAGAAGCCCACAGCTATAAACAAACCTGAGGGTTGTCAGTTTTCTCACCTCACCTTCCCCCCCAAGAAAAACCCATTAAAGATAATTCAGCACCTTAAAAGCCACAATAACTTCTTGCCTCGCTTACAGAGAACACAACCTGGAGCAGAGCACAGCCCTATCCCAGCCGACGTGGGTTTTATTTGAGGGCACACCTGACGGCAACGGCCCAGCGCTGGGGTAAATCCCATCCACCTGCTCCAGCGCTGCTGAAGAAAGAAAAGCAGCTGCAGAGATCGGGGACCCAACCCCAGCTCCCCAAGCCTCACACCTTCCCCTCCCTGTTTACCTACACACACGCTCGCTTCCTTTCTTTAACCTCCTAAAAGGCACCTGCCAGTACCCAGCTTTTCATTCCACGTACTTCGATTTAGAAATGAGGAGGAGAGAGATTTCTCCCTTTGTCTGCGGCACCCCCTTCTCTCCTCTGCTCCACCTCCGTGATACAGAAAATCCAGAATCCCCTTCCCTCCGTAACCTCTCTGTATCAACCCACGATAAACTCACGCAAAGAAAAAAAAAATAATCTAAAACCAGAAAAAAAACCCAGCCAAGTAGATTATGTGATATTAGACCTTCTGACAAGCCTCCCCATCTCTTTTTATACCCTGAAAGAGGGTCTAGACCGGTTCCCCTGTTCAGTCCCCCCATTTCCAAAGCGAGGGGGTTACCCATTAAGTCACCCAGCTCCTAAAGTGAGGTGGTGCCCGCTGTGGACGTCGGGTGACTTAACGGGTAACCTCTCGCCCCTCTCTCATCCACCCAAAACCTTCTCAGCTCCAGCGGTGCACCCCAACATCCACCGTGCCAGCCCCTCCACGCAGCACCCTCCCATCGCAGCTCAACCCCCCCAAAAAACCCCATCTCAGGGTCCCTCTCTGTGCCCACCCCCAAGTCACCTTCTTGTGCAGAAGCTGCACCCACCGGCACTTCGCGAGCCCCTCCAGGCACCCTCCCAGCTGCTCAGCCCCGTCCTCCACCCCTCTCCATACCAGGTCCTCCAGCACCCTGGGGGACCCCTTGTTCCCCCGGACCCCCCAACCTCCTCCTCTGAGCGGCCCAGGGACTCCCCTTCTCCCAGCCCTGCACCCCAGGATCTTCCTAACCCTGTCACTCCGGCCCAACTGCCCCCTCGCACCCCACGGGACTCCCAGACCCCCCGGGGCCTCCCAACCCCTCCACCCCCAGCCCCCTCCCAGTCGCTCCAGCCCCAGCCCCCCCCCGGGCCCCCCGACCCCTGCGCCTCCAGCCCCCCGACCCCCAGTTCCACCTGCCCGAGCCCCTGAGGGCCGCAGCGCCCCCCGCAGCCCCCTCGGGGCCCCCTCACGCCCCGCAGCCGCCCCGGGCACTCCCGGCCCAGCGTCCCCGCGCCCCGCCCCGGCCGCAGCGGGCCTCGAGGGGCCCCGGGCAGGGCAGGGCAGGGCCGGGGGCTCCGCCAGGCCGCGGCCTGCGCCGAGAGGCCCCCTCCCGCGCTGCCCGGCGGCCGGTTCCCCCCCGCCGCCCTCCCCGGGTCCCCGCGGCGCGGGCGGCTCCTCACCGGGCTCGGCGGGGCCGGGGGGCGGAGGAGCGGAGCCGCCGCCTCAGACACCAGCGCCGCCGCGCAACGCACCCTGATCCTGCTCCTGCTCCTGCTGCCGCTGCTGCTCCGCCCCGCCCCGCCGGACCGATTGGCGGCGCCGCCCGCCAATCAGCGCCGCCGCGCGCGCGGGGCGAGCCGGGAGGGCGGCCGCGGCCCTAGGGGGCGGGGCTTGGGCGAGGCCGCCAGGTTCGGTTGCGACGGCGGCGCGAGCGGGGAGGGAAGGACGGGCCGAAGGGCGGGGCCGCCCGCGGAGCGGCGGGGAGGGGGCGGGCGGCAGCCAATCAGCGCGCGGGGCGGGGGAGAGGGCGGGGCCTCGGGTAAATAGCTCATTAATATTAATGAGGGGCGCCGCGGGGAAGGGGGGTGGGTCGCGCCGCACCGGCACGTGGCGACCGGGGTGCGAGGCGCCGAGACCCGCCACAGCCCCGGGGCAGCGGGACCCCCAGCGTGATCCCCCCGGAGCCTTTTAGCTCCCCCCGGGGCCCCAGGAGCACCCCCGACAAACCGGGGGGCCGCTCTGCCCGCCGGCACCACGGCTCCCCGGCAGACACGAGGCGGGGGGGATGCTCTGCGGCCACCCCCAGGCATGGCAAGCCCCTCGCCCTGGTGGCCAGGTGGGCTGCAGCGGACATGGGGTGTGCCAGATCCCCTCCTGCCACCACCTTCCACTCCCATCTGGGACCCCCAATGGCTGCGGGGTCCCCAGTCCCTGTCCCTCCTGACTGGTCCCGCTCTGAGTCACCCGTTCTGTGAAACCTGCCCATCCCTTTCCAGCACGGGGTGGGGGGGGTGGCCATGTGCAGAGCCCCCCACCCCCCTGTCCCCTCCCTGAGCTACCCCTGTGCTGCAGCCCTGGGTGCAGCAGCTTAATGCCAGGACAAACTCTGCCCAGCCCTACACGCTGGGGGGGGGGCACAGCCCTGGTCTCCCCCCGTCCCGGGCGCCAGGGAGCTGCTCTCACTGTACATCGAGGGGAAAATCCAGGGGGATGAATCAGCGGCGGGTGGGAGTCACGCTGGCAGCGCGGGGGGGGGAGCAGGAAATCACGTTCGCCGGCCCAGCCCCGCCGTGAATTGAGGCTTTGATTCCTCCAGCTGCCGCCAGCACGGGGCGAGCATGGCCGGCCGCGTCCCAGTGGTGCCTGCCTCCCGGCTGTGGAGCCAGCGGGGCGAGGGGGGCCTGTGGGGGCACAAAGCCACGGCAGGAGGGTCTGCAGCCATTGCTTCCCAGCAGCGCTTCCCAGCAGATCCCAGTGCTGCACTGACCGGCGGCACGGCCACACCGGTACGCACCAGTTGCAGCTCCAGATTGCGAAACTCTGAGTCCAGGCTGTCCCCGCCAGCTCCCCGTGTCCCGGGGCGGGGATGCGGCCCCAAGGCTGGGCACACGCCAGCTCGAGGTTGGGCTGAAAACCCAATAATCCTGTTAGTGGGAAGAAGGCTGATTTTTCCCCTAATCCAGTTTGCTCCCATATGCCTCCACCCGCGGTGTTATAAGCCGCTTTGGCCACAGATGGGGCTGCACTGGGCACACGCCGGGGCTTTGGTTTTGGGCTGGTGCCCTCAAGGGTGTGGGGGCCATGAACCCCACCCTCCCTTGGGGGACACATGAGGGACAAAGCAGCCACAATGTCCTGGCATGACGTGTGGTGTCAGGAGCTGTTTCGGGTCCCAAATGCTGGATTTATGATTTTAAATGTTTTTACAGCCGCGGTGGCTCCTCATCAACTGGGGGGAGTGACGGGAAATGGCTGCACCGCAGCTTATCCTGCCGCTCGTTAATTAATGCTCAGGAACAGCTCGTTTAAAGCCTGGACCCCAGGGGGCTCAGGGGGCCCCCAGCACGGGGGGGCTCGGGCACAGGGGACTGTGGTTGCCAGAGCCACCCAAAACCTCCTGGGAACAAGTGGCCTTTGCTGAGAGCAGGAGCATCCCAAGGGACGTCCTCCAGAGCATCCCAGGGACATGGTGACACGATGGGCACAGGTCCCCATCTACACGGGCCAGAGTGGGGGGGACAGAAGGTGGGAGGCAGAGGTGGGGGACATAAGATCAGGAATGGGGGGGGCAGCTCAGAGATTTTCTCTCCCCAAGCTGAAGCTGTTGCGGAGCCGCTGTAAGTGCCGGGGGTGTCTCAGCATGGGAGACCTGAGTTTTGGTGTGACGGTGTCTGGGGGGGGCCACACCCCTCCCAGTACCTGTGAGTCCCCCAGCCTTGGCAGCCCCAGGGGGTCCTGGGGATGTCCCAGCACCGAGTGTCCCCACGTGTGCCCATCCCACGCTCCTGCCCCAGTGCCCACAGGTGGTCCTGGCTGCCCATGAGAGGGACCTGGGGACAGAAGCAGTGTCCGTGGCCGGTGCCACGGAGCCGAGGCATCCCTACGGAGCTGTGGCTGTCCCCATGGAGCTGTGACCATCACCGCGGAGCTGCGGCCGTCCCCATGGAGCTCCGAGCATCCCCACGGAGCTGTGACGGTCCCGAGGGACATGTACCCGTCCCCATGGAGCCACGGCTGTCCCCGCGGAGCGGGGACATCGCCCCGGAGCCGTGCCCTTGCCAAGGCCCTTGCAGCCCGCGGCAGCCCCGCTCTCCCCTCCCCTTCCCGCATCCTCCCCCCCTCCCCGCACCCCCCCCCCCCGCACCCGCGTGCCCACGCGGCTCCCGCGCCCGGGGAGCAGATGGTTTCCATGGCAACAGGCACGATGACGCACGCACCGCGCTCCCACCCCCTCCCCACGGGGGACGCCAGCCCGCGCCGGCAACGAGGGGCTCGGGGCGGGGGGTGGGAAGGGGGGGGGGGGGGCACACGCGTGTGCACAGGGCACGGCACGTGTGAGCACACGGCGTGACATGTGCGCGTGCCCACCGTCGCGCACGTGCAGACGCGGATGCACACGCGCGCACATGGATGCACACGCACGCACACGCGTGCACACACCCACCCCCCCCTCCCCACCGCGGCTGCCCCCGCCCGGGCCGGGGCCGCAGGAGCGTTTCTCATCTCTTTATTGAAGGAAGACTATTTCTAGAATAAAGGCTACATCGTCACGTCGTCACCTTGTCCCCTGGGCGCTCGGGTCGTGTTGTAAAAAGCCGGGGGTGCGGGGAGCTGGGCGCAGGCGCGGGAGAGGGCGCAGCCTGCCCGGGGACACCCCCTCGGGGACACCCCCTCGGGGTCCCGGCGGAGGGTGAGCGGGGCCAGAGCGAGAGGACAAACCCCGCTGGGACGAGGGGCTGGTGACAGCGCGGGGGTCCCGCTCTGGCCACGGGGGAACAAGCAGGGCTGCACCAGAGCTGAGGGATGAGGGGGGTTGTTGCGGGTCCCCGGCCAGGACACCCCACAACAGGGACTCCTGGGGGGTAGGCGGGGGGGGGGGACGCTGACCGCCGGCGGGGCACCGCGGCAGGGAGCGGCAGCGCCCATCCCCGTGGCATCCGGGCTGCGGGGCTCAACCTGCGCGGGGCCGGGGGCCGCGGGGGGTCTCCCGCCGGAGCTCACCAGGATTGTGCTGGGTCAGGACCTCCCTCGGACCCGATGCTTTGTGCTTGGGCTGGTGGCTCCGGGTCGCGGCACCGGGACGGGGCTGGGGGCGCTGCGGGGGCGGGAGGGGGCTGGGGGGCAGCGGGCACCATGCGGGGGCTGCTCCCGCCCCGGGGTCTCTGCCTGCAGGAGCAGAGAGCTATGGCGTGGGCACGGGGGGCGCGGGGAGGGCTTGGGACGTGCGTGACTGTCCCCAAGGGCGACACCGACGCCCCCGCGTTGCACCGTCCTTCCCACCCACGAGGACCGACGTGGGGTCCCCCATCGGGGAGGGGACGGGGACGGGGAGGGGAGCGGCCGGTGCGGCCGGTTGTGCTGCAGAGTGTGTGTTTTGGGGGGGGCGCGTCCGTGCGCTCCCCGGCAGTGCCCGCTCGCCCATCCCTGGTCCCGCCGCGCCGGGCGCGGGGGGCTCGAGCATCCCTCGGTTCGGCGGGACGCCCCGTCTTCGCCCCCGGCCCTGGGGCGAGCGCAGCCCTCGCCGCCGGTGCGCCGCGCCGTCCTCGCACAGTCACAGTGATGGCACCGAGGACGAGGGGACGGCCCCGCTGCGATGCCACGTCCAGCCGTGGGGGGGAGAGGGGGGGACCGGAGGGGGGGTTCGGGCCAGTCCGGGGCTCTACATGATGCTGCACTTCCCCTTGATTTTGTCTGTCCTCTTCTGCTTGCTGGAGCGCTTCCCGTCGATGGTGAGGCTCACGTTCCTCCTCTTCTCCAGGTTCAGCAGCTCCTGGAAGAGCTCCTTGACGTTGTAGTTCATCTTGGCCGAGGTCTCCATGAAGGCGCATTTCCACTCCTTGGCCATGGCCTCCCCCTCCCTGCTCTCCACCTCCCGCTGGGTCTCGTCGCACTTGTTGCCCACCAGCATGATGGGGATGCTCTCCACGCTGCCCTTGATCTGCACGATCTGCTGGTAGATGGGCTTCAGCTCCTCCAGGGACTGCTTGCTGGTGACGGAGAAGACCAGGATGAAGGCATGGCCCTTGGAGATGGAGAGACGCTGCATGGCTGGGAACTGGTGGCTGCCCGTGGTGTCAGTGATCTGCAGGGTGCAGACACTCTTGTCGCAGCTGATGACCTGGCGGTACGTGTCCTCGATGGTGGGGATGTAGGTGTCGCGGAAGGTCCCCTTCACGAAGCGCAGCACCAGCGAGCTCTTGCCCACACCGCCGGCGCCAAACACCACCACCCGGTAGTCATTGCTCTGCTCCGGCATCTTGCCCCACGGATGCTGCTGCCGCTGCAGGGGAGAGGGCAGAGGGAGGCGTCACGCCGGGACCGGGGTCTTCGGAGTGGACCAGGGTGGGGGGGAGGATGGGGCAGCCACTCCAACCTCAGCTCGCAGCCCACTTTGAGACGCAGCCCCCCTGCTCCAACCAGCCCAACACAACGGGGGGGGTTCAGCCCCCCCTGTGCCCTTGAGACGCCCTTGCTGGGCGGCCGGGGGCAGGACAGCACTACCCACCCTCCTGGGGTGCAGCAGCATTTGCTATTTTTACCAGCCGCCCGCTGCGGCCATATGGCCGAGCTGTGGCCACCGGCACAGCAGCTGCGACCAAGGCTGCCGGGGCGGCGGGATGGGCTGGGGGGGGCCAGACTGGGCACCCCCGGAGCCCCTGAGCAGCAGCAGCAGCCCCGTGAGGCAGCCGCCATCCCAGTGAGGGGCTGATGGCACCTGGAGCCCCCGACGGGGCTCTCCCACGCGTGGCTGCTGAGTGCGGAGGTGCCGTTTCAGGCACAGACCTCGGCACCTGCCACGCTGCCCGGCACCCTGCCACCCTCTGCCACCCTGTCCTACCCCGTGCCGTGACACCCCCTGTCATCCCTCTGCTCCACTCCCACCCTGGGACATTGTGCGGAGCCGAGAGAGACGTGGGCCCTGGGGCGGAGCATGACTGTGGGCTTGTGGCCTGCAGGCTCCGAGCCCACCACGGTCACCCTCACACTGCCAAACCTCGCAGAGGACGCGCTGGCCCAGGCAGGGTCCCTGCTTGTGCTCCCGCTGAGCGATGCCGCCCCAGGGTGTGAAACGAGGCAGCACAAAGAGCCGCCGACGCTGAGCCTCAGGCTGAGCATCACCTCCGTCAGGCTTTGCCTCAGTTTCCCTCCTGCAGCATCTGCTCTGCCCCGTGAGGTGTCCTTGGTGCAGGCGGGAGTGTCACGGAGCCTCGGGGAGTTCTGAAGGCACCCTGCCAACGGCGATGAGCGGGGTGGGAGGAGAGGGGCCCTTGGGTGCTGCCGGAAGGGGTCAGGTCTGTCACCCGCTCCTGCCACCCTCCACCTCAAATCAGGGACCAACAGCCCTGGGAGGGGAAAAGAGGGGGGGAAGCAAAGCCCCTCGGGCACCGCAGCGCTCTCATCCCTGGGCGCCTCCGGGGGAACCAGCCCCTTCCTATGGTTGCTGCATCCTCAGCCCATGGCACCAGTGGGTCCAGATCCCCCAAACAACCCCAACAGCCCAGCACGTCTCCAAGCACCCGGGAAAGGGGCTGGTGCCTGGAGAGCCCGGCAAGCGAGGGGTTGGGAGCTGGGGAGGGAGCCCAACACCATGGCCTTGGGCACCCAAGGAGCTCATCTCATGGTGGGGTTCCTGGGCACAGGACAGAAAAACACCCCTTGGATCCCACCACATTGCAAACATCACTGGTCCACAGGGGCAGGGGCTGAGCCGGTGTGTGGGAAAGTCAAACCTGGGCTGGGGCTGGTGACGATCCTGCCTGTCCCACCCACCCACGGCGCGGTCGAAAGCTCCCCCGGCCTCGTGGCCATGGCGTGGGGTCCTGGGGCTGAGGGGCTGGGCTGGTGGGAGGGCCCAAGGGTCCCATGGCCTGTGCCCACCAGCCCCCCAACCCCAAACAGCCCTCTGTGCCTGAGGATCCGGACCACAGCTCCCAGGGATGGGGCCACCCACCAGCCTGGGCCTGATCCTGCTGGGGGGGCTCTGCACCTTCTCCCAGCACCCCCCGCAGCATCCTCCCACTCAGATTCCCAGCGCTGGGGAAGACAAACAAGCCGGGGATGGAGGCTGAGGGTCGGGATGGAGGGTAGGGGCAGGGTGGAGGTGAAGGAGCAGGATGGAGGGACGGAGATGCTGGGGCGGGATGGAGATGGAGGAGAAGGGGCAGGAAAGGGGCAGGATGGAGCTGGAGGGGCAGGAGAAGGCGCAGGAGAGGGGCAAGATGGAGCTGGAGGGGCAGGAGAAGGGGCAGGATGGAGGTGGAGGGGCAGGATGGAGGAGCAGGATGGAGCTGGAGGAGCAGGATGGAGCTGGAGGGGCAGGAGAAGGCGCAGGAGAGGGGCAGGATGGAGCTGGCGGGGCCGGCCGCAGGGCTGGAGGGCAGAAGGGGGGCGGATGGCTGGCAGGGACCAGGGTCCCGCCGCCCCCGGCCGGGGTCCCGGCCCCGCTCCCCGGCCGAACCCGCCCGGTGCCCCCCCGCTCCCCGCTCCCCCCGGCTCCCCGCCGCGCCGGTCGCATTGCGGTGCCCGCCGCCTCACCGTGTCCTGCCCGGGATCCGCCCTTGGCTGCGGGCTGCGCGGCGGCCTCAGCGCATGGCCCGGCCCGGGGCGGTCCCGGCGCGGCGGCTCCGGTCCGCCCGGCGCGGCGGGGCTGGGCTCGGTGCGGCGGGGCTCGGCCCGGCCCGGCCCGGCGGGGCTTTGCGCGGTGCGGCGGGGCCGGCGCGGCTCGGCTCGGTGAGGCTCGGCACGGCTCGGTGCGGTGCGGCCGCCGCAGAGCCGATCCCGCCCCGCCGCCGGCCCCGCCCGCCGCGCCCGCCCCGCCCGGGGCCGCCGGACCCCCCGGGCCAGCCCCGAGCGGCTCCGGGCCCGGGCGGCAGCGGCGGGGACCGGCAGGGATGGGCAGAGAGAGGCGGGATGGGGCTGCGGGACAGGGACACGCGGAGATGGGGATGCGGGGATGGGGACAGACAGACAGGGATGGGGACACACACACGGACCAGGGACAGGCAGACAGGGATGGATGGGGATGGGGTGCAGGGGTGGGCACACACGGACAGACAGGGATGGAGACACATGGATAGGGACAGACAGACAGGGCTGGGGACACACGGACAGGGCAGATGGGGATGGAGATGGACAGAGACAGATGGACAGGGATGGGGACAGACAGACAGGGATACACAGGGTTGGGGACACATGGACAGTGATGGCTGGACAGGGATACAGGAAGATGAGGACACACGGACAGGGATGGGGACATGTGGACAGGTACCACACATGGACACAGGCAGAGGGGGGACAGGGACACACATGAGGCAGAACACAGATGTGCAGCCCAGGGACACGTGAGTGGGGACAGAGACCCACAGATGGTGACAGGGGACACAGACGGGACAGACAGACTTTGACACCCCGAGCTGGCAGGGTGGTGTAAGCCCCCGTGGCAGTTGGGGGGGCCCAGGCTTTGGGGACGCAGCTGCCACCGTGCCACGCCAGGAGCCCCCACACCCCAGAACCGGGGGGGTCTCCATCACCAACCACAGCAACCCCTGCTCAGGTGCCACAGCAGAGCGGGGTCGGGAGCCCCAAACCCCCAGAGGAGCCCTGGCCAGGACAGACCAGCACCTGGGCCACAACCCCGCTGTGAGGGGACAGGCTGGGGGTCTCCTCGGGTGGCACTCGAGGAGGGCCACTGGACCCCCGGCCCACCTCCCCAGCACTGGCTGAGCAGGGGCTGAGCTCAAGGACTGGGGCTGAGCTCAAGGACTGAGCGTCCCTGCAAGGGTCCTGCAGCCCCCACGAGCTGCGGGGGACAGAGGGGCTGGAGCTCGAGGTGACCGCGGACCCGCGGAGCTCGAAGGCCCCTGCAGAGGTTGGGGTCTGCCGGCGCTGGGCCCCGCGGCCAGGGGCTGCCAGGCCGGGCTGCGTGACTCACGCTCCTTCCCGAGCAGCAGCAATTAAAATCCGCAGCTGCTATTAATAGCTGCCGGCGGAGGAGCGGGGCCGTGGCGGCACCCACGCGCTGTCAACACGCATCCCCGTGAGGAGCCAGGCCCGGAGGAAGGATGGGGCTGCGGCCACCTCTGCCCCCCGCACCCCTGGGGGCCACCAGCCACCCCTGTGGGCCAGCGCCCTGGCAGCAGCCGCAGCCCCCTCCCCAGGGAAAGCCACGCTGCCCCTCCACGCCGGCCCCGCCGTCCCCTGCAGCGTTATTAGCCGGATGGATACTACTCGTTAGAGGAAATGAATGAGTTTCCTTGATCATTTTCGCTGCGGCTCCTCCTCCGTTTCATTCAGTGCCCAGCTCCCCGCCAAGCCTTACGCAACGGGGAGGCTGCACACGCAGGGCCGCCGCATCACGAAGGGGCCGAACGGCCGGAGGGTCCCGCGCTCCCCCTCTGAGCTCGGTGCTGCCGCCCACCCGCTCCCCTCGGCGGGGTTTGGCTCCCCAGGGGGTGCTGGGCCCACCTCGGGGACACGCACGTGGGGCCGCCGCGTGAGGTGGGAACCGAGCAGCTGGCGGAGCGATGGCAGAACTCAAATAAACAAATGATACCGAGCAGAGAGGGCTGGAGCCTTTATTGGGAGCAGCAGAGAGGGTTTGTCCTTCTCCACTCCGAAACCAACCCAGAACATTGGACGCTGGGGGGGAATAATCTCCCCCCAAGCACTGGGGAGCACCCCCAGAGCGGGGGGAGGAAGGGTGACGGCTCATTGCCACCCCCCATCCCCGCTCCCTCGGCCAGCCCCGACCCCACACTCCAGCAGAAGAAGGGGTGAAGCCTCGATGGAGGCTCCAGCCCGTGTGTTGTGTCCCCCCCACCCCAACCACAGCAGCACCAGCTGCTCGTGTTAGCGGATCCCCACGGAGCTTTTGGATGCTGGTGAAGAAATCTCCTTGCATCAACAGCTCTGGCACCTTGAGCCCAGCCTGCAGATGGGCCCAGGTGGGACGAAGGGGAGGAGGAGGAGGCAGGGCTGCTGGGGTTCCCCCCACCCTCAGGGAAACTTCCGTGTTTGCCCAGATACGGGGTAAAAAAACAAAAAAAAAAGGCCCAAGGAAAGCGTTACCTGCAGAAAGCAAGAGGCAGAGGCAGGAACGAAGGGGCTGTGCCCCAGAGGGGCCACTCAGCCGTTTGCCCCCCAACCCAGTGTCACCCCCCACCTCATCCCACCCGCCTTGAGAAACCCCCGCCAGGAGCGCCGCTGCCGCGCACAAGCCGCCCGCAAGAAGTAAAATAACACACAGAGGTTCACCACGTCGAGGCAAATTACATTCGCATCAGGCCCTGCTAATTTGTGTCAGCTGAGGCCTAAAATAACCCTCCCTCCCCCCCTTCCACTCCGGGTTTCTCAAAGCGAGATTAATTGACTTTGGTATGTTGCGGCAATTAAAATAGCGAGCACCAGGACCTGTCAGATGATCCTCAGCAGCCTCCATATGCTGCAGCTGTGCCAACCACTGCCTCCGAGATGCTGCTTCACACTCTCGCCCATCCTTCTTCCTGCTCTGGATCCCGCTCGCGGGGACTGCGCCACGGCTCAGCCCGCCCGGCGGCGTTAGAATTCTCAAACAGCTCCGCTCCGCCTGCGGAAGCCGCCGCAGAAGGGAATTAAAATGCATCCCCCTCACGCACACACCTCGGCGAGAGGCCAGCGAGGAGCGCGGCCACGTTAGCCGGCCGGGCTGACGCGGTGTGAGGAGGGCAGGGTCCCGCCTCCAGCCTCTGCTCCCAGCTGGAGGGATCCCAGGAGGACAAAGCTCCGGAGATGGAGGGAGAGACCCGCTCGTGCGCAGTCGGATCACGAGCGCCTCTTCCACAGCCTCACAACCCCACCGGGGAAGAGGTTTCTCTCCTGAAGAGCCGAGGCTTCGCCAGCGGCCCCGAGGCCACGGTCGATGGCGACTGCTCCAGCCCTTTCACCACGGAATCACTTCAACACGAGTGCTTGCCCCCAAAACACCAACATCGGGAAGCGCTGCTGCCCCTTCCTTAGGAATTAAGGCTTTGCCAGCGGGGTCTTCAGGGACGTGAGGATTTTCAGAGGACACGTCCGCACGCTGCTGGAGGGCTGCTCCTCAGGGAACGCTCAACAGATGGAGGAGATGCAGCACGCGGAGCCGGGGACAGCGGCCCGGCCTCGTTTCTTCTGTTAATCACCAAAAGCTCCCAGAGCCACTCGTGGGTTAAAAGGGAAGCTCTGCTGTGGGGAGCTGTCAGAGTGGCCCCAGAGGAGGTGTTATTTTTGGCAGCTATTACAACCAGGTTTTGCTCAAAAACTAAGCTAGAGAAAGCAGCTTAATGCAGCTGTGCAATCTGCGGTCCCACCTGCTCGCCATTTTATTCCTGTTATCGTTTCTCACCTTCTCGGGAGCTCGAGAGCAAGGGAAGCAGACTCTCGGGCCCGATTTCGGCAGTGGGTGGGCGGGGAGGGAGAGGGCTGGCTGTGCAGATTATCTGGAAGCCACACGCTTGCGGAGCTCTCTGAAGGCAGCCTTAGAACCGGATTCTTAATGTTTGTGTCGACTAATCTCCGCCCAAGCTGCTGTGCCCGCAGATCCAACGGGCAGGGACAACACCTTGTCACACCTACGCTGGGACACTCCTCATTTTAATCTCCCTCCGAGCTCACAGGAGGAAATTCTCCTTCTTCAGGTCAAGACGGAAATACCTCCCGAACCGCGATGGGTCGCCTGGCTGTCGAGCTTCAGTGTCCCCCTTGGCTGAAGAGGAGGCTTGTCTCCGGCGCCGTTCGCAGGGGAAGGGGGTGAGGGTTGCTCCCCACCGCTCCCGTGCTCACCACTTGAGGAAGACCAGCCCGGCCAGAGCCGCGTAGCCCAGCACCAGGAAGAGAACCTTCAAGAGACGGTCGTTCTTGTCTTCCAGCTCCTTCACGAGGATCTCAAAGAAGGTGACGAAGAGGAAAGTGCCGCTCGCGGCGCCTTGCAGGAGCAGGGAAACGATGCTGCTGGCTGCGCTCTGGGTGCTCTCAATGCCCATCCCAATGGTAATGCCCAGAGGGATCATCAGGCTCACCGTCACGGCCAACTTCACAGCGTCCTTCAGCGGCAACGAGGTCTTGGCCATGCTGATGCCCAGCGCCACCGCGACCAGCGTCTCGTGAATGGCGACTCCTAGGAACAAGCTCACGACTTTGCTGCCCTCCTCCTGCAGACCCAGGGCCAGCCCCTCGAAGACCGAGTGCGTGCACAGAGCGAACACCAGCCCGATGAGGCGCAAGGGGCTGGAGCGGGAGAGCTCCTGGATATTGAAGCCGTGGCTGTGGGCGTGGTGGTGACCGTGCTCGCCGTACGACGCGTGCCCTCGGGGAGACGCGATGAAGGGACTCTCGTATTCGGAGTCGCTCCCAACATCCGACCCCGCGTTGAAGGTCTCCAGGTCAATGAAGGAGGGTTTTTCCTTCTGGAAGGTCAAGATGAGCTGCTCCACAAAGACCGTCACAAAGAAGCCAACCATCATGATGGTCTCAGCCACCGGGTAGTCCGTGGTCACATTGCCTTGCCTGAGAACTTCATCGAGCTGGAACGAAGCAAACAACCCACGAGGAGTCAGTCACCTTCGTCCCTCTGAAGGGAAATATTCTTGTTGTGCTCACACAACTCCAGACGGATGCTAAATTAATTCACGATGCTTTAACACCCTTGTCTACAGGCCTCAGCATAAGACAGGGAACCCACTTCCCTTCCAGCAGAGGGGTTCTGGCTGCTCAATGGCAGGAGTTTAAGCCTCACGCTCCGGGTGACGCTCAGCCTCCTTGTGCATCAAAAATATCTCCAGTTACTCCACCCAGAGAGCCAGCAGTAGCCAAATGGGAGGTGGGCGTATCTCGCCGCCATGATCTGAAACAGCAGCCACGCGCAGCCGCTCCCGAGGAGGCTTCACGGGCCGCTCTGGCAAGGTGTGGACCCTTCCTCCCCATCTGCACAGGGGCAGAGGTCTGGTGGTTTGGGCTCCCACAAGGCAGGAGAGGGGAGAGTGGTCCCCTCTGCACAGAGATCCCTAACGCACACAGGGCCACAGGCTCACTAAAATTGCTCGCAAGCAAGAGGCTCGTGAGCAGTTACCTTCTCTCTCACAGCAGGCAGCAAGGCGTTGAAGCAGGTGGCCAGGAAGACTCCTCCCCCCAAAAGAATTGCAGAGGGCAAGAACCTTCTTGGAGCGATGAGCTTTCTCGTAATCGGCCTCAATTATCTTGACGGGGAGGAGGGACCCAGCCAGCATGAGGACGCAGATGCCCAGCAGACACAGCACTTTGGCCACCACGATCTTCATCGTGCCTCGTGGCGAGGGCTCCCCGCCCAGGGCCCTGCGGACGTCAGAGCGGGCACATCAGCAGCCGACGGCACGGACAGACCTCGAGGGAAGCGCGCTCCCGGGCTCAGGACCTGCATGTGGACAGGAGTAATACAAGAGAGACATGGAGTCACGTACTGTGCAGAACAGCCCCTTGCAGGAAGATCCTGCAATAAAACCCTCCCGAGTCCAGCGGAGGCAGCAGCCGTTTCGTACAAGAGAGAAACACTAAGATTTGAGTTGCCTAGGTCACAAAAATTGAGTCAATGTGAAACACAAGAGCGTTTCCCTCCCGGGTAGGGGCAGCAGCAGTAAGGCTTGTTTTCCTAAAGCCATTCTACAAAATAGCAACGTTAAATCTATTTATAAAAATACGCAAACGTGAACAGGTCCCTCCACAGCTGCTCGTTCTCGTAGCAGCACAGCCGGCACCTCGGAGGATTTCACTGTCTCCTTGCGCTGAACTCGCTTGCAAAGGCAAATCAAGAGCACCTCACGAAGGCTCTCTCGCAGGTCACCTCAGCGAGGGCTGCCCGACAGCCCCCAGCACTGACGAGACGCCGCAGAGGGGTAACGAACTGAGGCTGAACACTTCCAGCCACGCTGACACCCACACCCGTGATGGACAAGGTTAATAATTGGGTACCTGTTTGTCGGAGCGGCAAATTAATATTAATACAAAAGATTCCTGAGGCTAAAGCCTCCCTTGAGAACTGACAGGATTAATCACTATCACCCCTTCTGCGCAGCGGGCTGCATAAATGGCGTTTTTATTAAGAGGAAAGCGGGAGACTGAGCGACTCTGTACTTGGTAAGAGAGTTTAAAGACTTTTTTATGAGGTCGCAGCTCAAGCAGGAGTGAACAGAGAGGTCGCAGCAGCCAGGCTCTCTGCGGCTCTCAGCCGGGTGCCCGCGGGGAGTGATGTTCATCAGGAGAGAACCTTGCTCAGACGACACCGACCGACTCGCTCCCTGGTGAACCCAGCAGCCGAGCCAGGTCTGAGTCAGCCCAGAGCCCGACACCTCGGCGCACACCGACAGGGCTCCCGCAGCGGGCGGCCTTGTCGCTGCGGGTACGGGCGGGCTCCTGAGCCTCTCCGGGGCTGCCAGCGCTCGTCAGCACCGCGCTGACACAGCCAGCGAGTCACGCCGCCTTCGCAAAGCACGCGCCGTGGTTCCAGCGTCAACGCAGCGACAGCGATTTCGCCTCGCTCAGGGATGGCGTGTCGTCACGCCGAGCTTCTCAAACGAATTCTCTCGGAAAACGACGTTCGCGACAACGCCTCGGGAGCACGGGTCACGAGAGCTCGCGACTGCAGCTGCTGGGTGCGACGGCACCACCCGCGCCGGCAGCCGGACGCTCCCAGGACAGGGGAGAGGAAGAAAAACCTCCTTTTTCCACATGCACACCTCTGGAATGCACTTGGCTTCCACTCAGAAGTTCAGACCGCCCTTAACCTGTTTTTTCTTCTTTCTTTTTTTAATGCCGCAAGAGCTCCCATAAAGCCTCAAGCCCCTGACAGCAGCTGGAGCAGCCGCCCTCCCGCACCCCCGACCTGGGGCGGAAAGCAGCTTAGTGAAAAATGATGGGGTCAGTGCAAAAAATACCTTGAGTTCCTCCTCGCCTGCTCCTTCCGACAGCCCAGCGTTCAGGAGCCGGCGCCGCCAACGCCTGGATGATGTCACCAGCCTGAAAACTCCTGTAAGAAAGAATAAAGTCAGGACAGGCACAGCTTGGCTCAGTGTCCACAACAAAACACTCAAGCAATGAAGAGAACAGACTCTGTTCGAGCAATTAAAAGCATGATATCAAGCAGGCAGCCCTCTGCGGAAAGAAAAAAGGGTTTCCTTATGCGTGAGCCTTCAAATCTTATTTTTTTTCTATTAAAAACAGGCCCGGGATGCCCCAAACAGGCCGGAGCCCCCCAGGCCGCGCTCGTCCCGGCACCTCCAACACCTGAAGCCGCTCCGGTAGCCCTGGAGAAGGGGGGAGGTGGGGGGGGGGCTCCTCCCAGGCAGCCCCGACCCGCCCCAGCACCCCCAGAGGCCCGCACGGACCGGGGGGGGGCTCCGAGGGCGGCCGGGAGAGGGGGTCGCAGCTCGGCCGGGCCCAGCCTGAGCCCTCCCGCCCCACAGCCCCGCTCCCCGGTGGGGCCGGGGGCTCTGTCACCCCCGCCCCGGCCCCACGTTCCCTCAGCAACCCCCTCCCCCCGCCGTTACCTCACGAAACCGCCCCCGGCCCCCCCCCGCCCCCCCCCCCCCCCCCCCCCCCCGTTACCCGGGCAACGGCCCCCCCCCGCGCCCTCCCGACTCACGCGCCGGCTCCCGCTCGCGCCCCCGTGCAGGCGAGCCCCACCCCGCAGCGGCGCCCGCCCACGGCGCCCTCCCATTGGCCCGCGGCGGGAAGGGCGCCCGGCCATTGGCCGTGAGGGCCGCCCGTCAGCCCGGCTACGCCCCCGGCGTGGCGCCCAATGGAACCCGCGGGAAACGCGCAGCGCGGCCGAGGGTTCCGGGGCAGCGGCGGCCCCGCTGAGCTGTCCGGGGCGGCCGGTGCTGACCGGGAGCGGCGGCGGAGACCGAGGGCAGCACCGGCGGGAGCCGGGGGAGAGCTACTGCGCTGCCTCTCCCTGCAGATTGTGGTCTAATTGTAGTTACGAAACCCCAACATGTCAATTCGGTTAAAACAGCCCCAGGGTGAGCTCAAACGAACCTAAAAAATGACTTTTTTTTTTTTTTTCGCTAGGAAAGGCAGGAGTCTGGATCGCTGCTCTGCTGAAAGCCAGCTGCCAGCTCTCCACGTGGAGTCCAGCCACAGGCAGGCACCAAGGACCGGCCACAGCCCCGGGCAGGAGGATGTCCAGCCCCCCCGAGAGCCACACACCCCCCAAGCTGGTGGCACAGAAAGAAAACCACCCAGAGACACAAGGAACTGGACCTACAGCTGCAAAAGGACAAGAAACAGCACTAAAATTATCTGAAAAGGAGATGCCTGCAGCTCCCTCCTTCTGGATGAGCCTTGGAGTTTTTCCTCCCGCGCTGTCCTACAGCCTCGAACTTCTGCTTCAGCACAAAAACCAGCAGGAGGGGAGTTAAAGGGAGCAGGGGAGGCAGCCGTGGAAAGAAAGAGTTGCTGTTCCTGCGCTGCAGAAATACACAGGAGGAGAATTCCAGCAGGAAAGGACAGAAAAGGTGCAGGAGGCGGAGGAAACCCAGCTGGAGGCTCCCGAGGGGGCAGAGCCCTGACCAGCAGAGCCCGGCGCGCGCCCGAGTCCCGCTTCAGTCATCTGGGCGAGAGGGATAACAAAGAAAGTGTCCAAATATTTTATTCTTCACAAGTTACATTAACCACATATTACTTTATGGAGCATTTACAAATCGGGTTTTGTTTTTGTTTTTTTTTTCCTTGATATTAATCTTCAGATATACCTGCTCGCTCACACCGCCGGGTCTCCTCAAAGGGCTTTTTCCATCTCCCCACCCTCGGACCAGGCGCTTTTTGCCCAGCAGCCGGGCCCTGAACACGCCTTCCCCACCACAACGGAAGAAATACTTCAGTTCTGAGGTCGATACAAAAGCCTCTGGCCTCGACTCGTGACTTCTAGGGGCCCGGCCAGAGCTTTCTGCTCACCCAAGGGAGGACCCAGGTAGCTAGAGGGGTGGCTCGAGCTGCTCAGGCTCTCTCTACCTGCTCCTCGCAGATCCCCGTGTTGAACCAGCAGCCACTTGATTTCCCACTATCCGAGCAGCAGCTTTATCTCTCCTGCTCTCTACTCAGGCGCCCTCTATCCCTACCATCAGCACAGTCAGCCAGGCTGATTACTTAACATGCATAAGAGACAGATTAAAAAAAAAGCAGAAAGAAAAAATAAAAAAAGAAACCAAACCTTTTAAACATCAAAAACATCCTAATCTTTCTTACTGTCCACCCGACTAGTTCACAGACTGGATCATTCCAACGACGTAGCCATAATCACTAAACACTAGACAAATTCTGCCAGGACCGGGGCAAGAACCCCAAGGAACGTACGGGAAAAACTGGCGGGAGGAGCGGCCGCACCCGGGCACGTTCCTCCTGGCCAGTCCCAACCCCGCCCTGACACATTTACACTGACCTTAGAGAGGCGAGCACCCAGCTCCCGGGCGTCACCAACGCTGGCAATGTCGCTACAGACCTGAATGAGAAACACAGTCAATCGAATCAACGGAAACCCTGTTCCTGGAGGCAAGAAGAAGATCCCCAGAGTGTTCAAACACCGTCGTCTCGTAACTGGCAGGAAGATTGAACGGGGCAGGACAGGGGTTAGGTAAGACTTGAGCACTTCTCTGAAGTGGCACGCGGGCAGGAAAGGAAAGACGTCCGGTAGCGAAGAGTGCGTCGTTCTTCAAAAACGGGTTAAAAAATTCCCATGTAGCAAATAACATAGAAACGTAACAGTGTCGTTAATTTTCCGAGTTTCTTTAGAAAGACTGTCGATGCTGGTTTGTGTTCAGCTCGTTGGATCTTCCAGAAGAAAAAAAGACTAATGGAAAGGCTGAGAGGGAGGAGCAGGGACGAAGACTAGGGAAAGAAAGCGTGAATCTGTCTTTAACATGCAGGTCAGATACAGTACTTTGTTTTTCCATTATTTTTTTTCCCCCTCTTGGACACTTCCAACTCAAGAAATGGCAACACACACATGGCTTCCAGTTTTTAAAGCAAAGAACATAGTTCCCAGGGACTGCGCTGCAGAGACAGGAAGACAAGACATTGGCAAATTCAATCTTTAAGAAAACAAGTGTCCCTTCAACCACCGTGAACACTCGGTCATGAAACTCGCTTGTCAGTCTCACAGTGTGTGAGGGAAGCCCTTATTCACCACTCCTCAGGGCTGAGCCTTGCACCCGAGGCACAGTCAAGCTGCACTGAGGCAGAGAACCCTGTCTGTACCCAGGGGAGACACACCAAGTGGCTAAATTTTGGCACAAGACAAAATCTTGCAGCCAGACACATCAACCCCCACGCGGCCGAGCGCAGCGCGGCAGCGCTCCCGGCCACGGCCTCACCTGGAGTGCTCATTCCTGCTGGTCCTCGTTACTGGCACTTGGAGTTCGACTCCTGATCTGGCTTCGTAGCTGCTCTATTAGTTCGGGGTTCTGCTGCTGCATCTGCTGAGCGAACTGTTGGCCCCTGAGGGAGAGCGAGCGACAGCCCCGTCAGCGTTCTCGGGCGCTGGGAAAGGCTTTCCAGCCGACTGCCAAAATGCCTCTCTTACGAGCGGTTCCCACCCCCGAGAGAGGCAGCACTTCACCCAACCTTTAAGCTTTCCTCAACTGGTAAATTAAGGTTCCATTTCTGGTCAGAAAAAAATAAATCTTTACTGACCAAGGCAGCAGGAACCACCCAGTGCTCTACTCACGCTTGTATGAGGCTCGCAAGATCGTTGGTGGAGGGGCTGGCGCCTGTTGCTCCCATGGCATTGTGGCCACCAGAAATCATCCCAGACATGCTGCAAAAGCGACAGGCATTGCTCAGAGGAGGGGTAAAAAAACAAAAAAAACCACACCAGAAAATTTGGTTTATACCAGGAAGGGAATGCCAGCCTAATGGGTACACTCTCTCACACGGATTGGGAAGTTATCTGCAAGGGGAATCTTCCGCAACAACTCTCTGTTCATTAACTGCAGAAAAGTAACTAACATCAAACTGCAGAGTTTAATAAACATCACATTCCAGCACCCTGATCTAGCCTGCCTCCCTTCTGTACTGAGATCTCTCTTCATCCCAGCCCAGACTACTCTAAATACACACGAGCTCGGACAACCGGCTCCATTTAGAGGCCGCCCTCCGCTCTGCTGGCCCGAGCATCCTCCCGTCAGGTCAATGCCACACACGGAGCCTCAAAGAGGAAACACAAGACAGGACCAAACTTACAGCTGCTGGACTTGCGGGTTGTTCATTAGGTTTGATGCCTATTTAAAAGAGGGGAGAGAAAAAAAAATAAAATAAAAGTGACAGTCCGTTTAGCCCGAAATGTCTCGGTAGGCATGCAGGTGTTGCGAATTCAGCTACAAAGCGGAGGCAGAAACGCTTTGCAACGGATCAACAGGACAAAAACAGCCGAGAGAAGGGCAGCACGACCCGCAAGGCAAGGTTGGTCACGCAGACCACGCGCCCCCTCCACACCCAGCGCGTCGCGAGAAGCCTGTGAATAAAGTCACGGGCTCTTCCTTTGAGATCCAAGCAGTCTCCACACAGCAACACCGACACCGAGAAACGAAACGGAAACAAAAGGTGCTCAAGGGGCAGGGGAGCCCCCCGGGCCACGCGCTGCCGCGGTTCCTCCCAGCCAGGCCGGGGTGTGGGTTGGCTGGGGGAGCTCCGTCCAGCTTTACCATGCTCATGAAGCCGGGGTTGTTGAGCAAGCCAGCTAAATCAAACCCTCCTGGGCCTCCGGTCTGCAAGAATAAAGAAACCACACGTGGATGGAGACACCTTCTCGCTCCCCGATGCACATTACGACAAACATTAACACTTTACTCCCAGCAACATCAGAATCTGGCCTTTAAGCCATGCATGAAACCATCACGACTGCCCAATTAAACACATCCACCCTGTCACCACTGCACCAGAGAAGCCTTTGGAAAACTAAAATTCCCTTCAAGTGATAAACTAATGTGTTCCCGCATAGAGGACATCACAGTGCAGTCACCAGCTTTCCAGCTAGGAAAGCTCCAGGTTTCTTAAGAAAACAATCTTGGTAAGAAAAAAAAAAACAAACCCATTTAAAATGCCCTTATGATATTGCTAACAGGTCATTAGAAAAAAGAAAAAAAAAAAAAGCTGTATTTTAGGAGCAGTGACTTTAATTAAGAAAGGTGCTTAAGGCAAAATTGCTGTTTCAAAACACTCCCTTCTAATCAGTCTCATTTCCCAGCTCTTTCAAACGAGCCCAAGGTGACTGTGCTCGGCAGTGGAGAAAAGTTACCCTCTGGATTTCAGCAGAAATATTCACAGCAGGACTCATTGACTCTCTCCCCTGTCTGCACCCAAGATTTGCATTCTCAACACACCGCAGGTCACCAAGGCTCTGCCAGGCAGCGAAGAAGCCTCCCTCTGATCTCAGCCCCAAACACCAAGCATTGGTTTCAGAACTTACCGGACTAGGAGTCTCCTTCATTTTCTGCTCAGCTATTTTAAGGTTTGACTTATACGTGTCATTGTCTGGATCCAGCTCTAGGGCTTTTTTGTAGTAAACTACAGCTTCTGTGTGTTTATTTAAGCTGGAGAGGGCCAAGCTGTTAAAGGGGAAATAAAACAAAACGTCAGAGTACGATAAGCCCTTGCCACCCTCCTCCACCCCCAGCAGAGGGGAAACAGAGGCAGAACACCACCGACGGCATCACTGCCACGGGGCAGCTGGAGATTAAAACCCCAGCACCAAAAAACTGCTTTTACTTACCCCATCCTGCCGTAAGCTTTGCTGTAGTTTGGGTCAATGCCTATAGCTCTTTCACAGTCTCTCACTGCTCCGGCGTAATTTCCGAGTTTACTGTACGCAGCAGCTCTGGAGGGAGGGGAGAACGATGTGCAACACACACGTGTTAGTTTGAATACTCTGAGCGAGGTCACCCCCACTCCCCCTCCGTAGCCTCCTGTTGCACAAAGGCCAAGTCCAGCGTAACCCTGACGTAAACCCAGGGCTTATCTAGGTGAGCAGGCTGCCACCCAAACACCCAGCCCCGCATTCCGCTCCTGCTGCAAACAAATCTGGGCTCTTACTTCTCTTCATCAACCTCCCAGAACAAGCCTGGGCTATCGGTTGCTACCTTGGACAAACCCCCTCAGCTTCCCTTACGCCTTGATATCTTAGTCACGACAACTTCATCCACTGCCCCACGCGCTCCGTGTAAGAGGAGAAATCATTTCTGAAGCTCTCACATGCTCACTCGAGCCTCGATCTCACAGCTGATACTGGCATCAGGGCACCTGCCCCAAACCTCCCGGGACTGAGCCTCAGGCAGCTACAGCAAAGCCCCCTTGCCCGAAGAAACACCTCAGGCCATCGCCAGCGCGCCTGCAGGCACGTGATCCGTGCCGCCAGCCGTACCTACGCACCCACAATAAGCACATAACTAAAAGTCTGGTTTGTTCAACAGTTTTCTTCCTGCCAACTTTCAAATGCTTTTGCTTAGAACTGAAAGAACAGAGAAGTCACTTGCATCCCCGACTTTGTACACACATCAACGGAGATAATTCTCACTAACGAGCCTGCAGCTTGTCTCTTTTCACTCCTTTGTTCTTATCACCGACACGGCCTCTCAAACCTGGGCTCTCTGTCCCACCTAGACTTAACTGCCTGAAAGCAGACAGTATTTCTTGGCATCCTTCTATCTCCTCAAATGCCCAGTAGAGTTTGCTTCCACACCCACTTCCTATCTAGAGATGCCAGGGCCCAGAGCTGGCAGAAGCCACAGGAAAGCTGTCACTGTGACCTTAAGAAAACCCTCACAAAGAGCAAGCAACTCAACAAGCAGTCTGCAGAAACACAGAAAAGAGATTTTGGCCATTCAAGAGCCCTGGATCCAAGCAGTAAGAATAAAGCCAGAGGTACACAAGGGTGGAGAAGGAGATAATGGGTACCTGTTGCAGAAATACACAGCGTTGGATGGATTTAACTCGATCGCTTTTCCATAGAAACACACAGCAGCTTCAAAGTTTTCTGCCTTCATTTGTTCATTTCCTAAAATGATGGCAGAAAGGCTCGTTAACAGCTGAAAAACGGAGACAAACACCAGTGACCGGCCTGGATCTACGCTCTACTTAAGAAAACGGAACCAGAGAGAAGCCAACCACTTGCAACTCTTGCTGGGCAACCCGACTGCCAGCAGGGAGGTGGGGAACCTGCATCTTGGCAGCTCCTGATCCTGCCAGCTCCGCCGAGCACCCTCAGCTGCCCTCCCACCTCAGGCTCGCACACAGCCTGCCCAAAGCAGCACCGCGTCCTGCAAAGCACGTCGGCTCCGAGAACGCTCTCCATCGACCTTCCGCTCTAATCACGCTCTCTCTCACAGCAGGGAGAAGGTAACGCGCAGAGCAGAGCTCGACGGGAAGACGCGCTGTTCTGCACAGCGCAGGCTCCTCAGGATGCAAAAGAAACCGCTGACCCGGCTGTCTGGGCTCTGTAGCAGCTAAATTATGCCAACCTACCCACAACTCCTGGAGCACAAGCAGAGAAACGAGAAGAAACAGAAGGGTTGATCCCATTTGCTTTTTTCCCCCCGTTCCAAGCATTCCCCAGGTGACACGTAAATTAAGCCTCCCTCCCCATCCTCATCTCAACCTCGCTACACGCCAGCTCCAGAGGAGGTTACCTTCAGTCTTGAGCCTTTCAGCTTCAGCTATGTCATCTTCCGAGGGGGTGATGGGCTCCGAGTTAGTTCTGATGTGCTCAGGCTCCTTAGAAGGAAAGGAAGAACGTCGCAGTAAGGACTCCCGGGGAGATGTACGACACCTCCTCCTTCCCGAACGCTGGCTCGTCGAGCCCAAAACCCTTCACTCCCACACCCCTCTGAGGGGGCAGCATCGCCACAGAAATCAAGCAGAGCTCAGCGCCGCTTTGGCTGCTTAAACGCAGACTCCGCGCGTGTCTCGGGGCACTCGCTCACCTTTCCTGCAGCGGCTTCAAATATTTCCGGAAGAGTCTGGGACACAGCCAGGCCTTGGTCTTCCATCGAGACCCCAAATGCTGTCTCCAGGCACTGGATGGCCACTGGACAAGAAGAGCCAGGCAATTAGCTTTCCCCAATCCGTCTAAATAATTAACCCCCTCCCAGAGCAGATGAATTTATTACCATTCAACATAAGAGGGGGGAAAAAAACCCCAGTGAAAACACCTGAAGCACACAACTCCACACATCCAACTTGATATTTGGGCCATATTCGCACATTTTCCCAAATCCTCAGAGCTGGGCAAGCCTCAGCTCCGGCGATCAGGCTCCCAGACCAAGTCAGCCACAACTCCTGCTCCCCTCAGGTGACTCCAGAGCAGGTGTTGGGGGTAGAAGTTGGCCAAACTGGGACTTTACTGGCGGCTGTGGGTGCCCAAGAGCAAGGAGACATCCACACGTTCTCCCTGCTAGAGGGTGGCTGCTCTGCGAGGTGCTGTGGCCACCCCAGACGGGCACAGGCACCAGCCAACCCCTCCTCCCTCACCAGGCTCCCGGTTGGGAACTCGCTCCCAGCACAGAGGGGAACCCCAGCAAAACACAGCGGAGCTCGGTTTCTCAGAACTCTCACGCTGTGTCTTCCAGCCCAAAAGTGCCAGGTGAAACTCCCTCCTCCCCCCAACACCCTCCTCCCGCTCTCTTTCCACTCCTGCCTGTCCCAGGAACGTACCCCCCACTCTGCAGACGCGCTCAGGCTCCCTTTCAGTGGGACAAACATACAAGTCAAAGACTAAAGTGTAAGCTCCTTAAGTAGATCTTTTAAGATCAGCGTGCTCTCGTTGCCAGTGAAGCCCTCTGAAAAAGCCTCTGCAAACACTCCAGGGTGGGCTGTGGGCAAGCATTTCGACAGCAGAACGGGCAAAGCACGCTGCACGCACAGAACACCTCCTTACTACGACAACGTTCTTATTCTGCGTCACGCTACAAGCCTTCTGACTCCGCCTCATCCAAGATAAAACCCGTAAGTCACAAAAAGCAGGGTCAGAGAGGCTTGTGATCCCAGGCAGATCCTTTCCTCGAGCTAATCTGCTTTCCAAAGGCACAACAAGGAGTCAGACAAGCAATCAGCATCCCTAATGCCCAGATACCTCCCCAAGAAGACAAATTCATTTCAAATCTTGAGCAAGCTTCGACGTTGGGAACAGCCCAGCCAAGTGAGAGGCAGAAGAGAGTGACAGTGTCCAATTGTCCCCAAGGGTAGGGCTGGCAGACCTCAGGGCAGGAACAGGGAAGCGCATACAACCACCAACCTTCCAAACTCTCCTGAGCGTCCGGAGACAGACCCCCGTTCTGTAGCTGGTCATGGAGAAACTGGATGATGGAGTAGGCAAGGCGCTTCTGGTCTGCCATTCCGGGAGGCTGCGAGCAGTTTGTTCCAATTGTTTCTATCTTAAAAAACAAAAATATCTGTACAGAGAGGTTATATGACTTGACGGACAAGAAATTAAAGAGCTCTTCTGCTGCCCTTCCCTACTATGAATGAGGATAAGGGAGTTGTTCAGGACTGGCCAAGGCCTTCAGAACCTTCATAAAACTCTGCTGTAACCACGACCTCTTTTACATGAATCCTCCGGGCCTCAGTTCACCCTCTTCAGCACGAGCCATTGTAAGGCTCCCGCCAAGTGAAACACATGCAAGGTGGTGCAGGCATTTCGGCTACCAAAACATCCCTGCCTGACCAGGGCTGCACAAACCAGGCTCTGAGGAGCTCTGCACTAAGAAACCTTCTGCTTCCAGAACATCACACGATACTGAAACAAGAGCAAAGGCTGAAGCAATTGGCCACCGTTAGCAGCGCTGGTGTCGAAGGCTGCTCCGAGCTGCTTGCCAGCCCACCCTGCCAGGATGCCGAGGGCAAAGGAGAGCGAGGCCCCAAAATAAAGTGTATCCTACAAGCACACCCCAAGGCTGAGGCTTCCCAGAGACCCCAACACAGGTCCTGTAAGCACGACAGACACGGCTCCTCGCACTTAACTGGGTCTGCAGCGTAGAAAACCACCCAGGGGAGAAACCAAACTGATGAAACACGACCTCCGTGAAAGAGAGCTCAACAGAACTAAGCTGAAGGATGGAGAGACCACCGGTTCTGGCCACAAAAACTGCGGTGTGTGCCTTGGAGGGGGGGAAAACCTGCACCGAGCCCCCAGCCCCAGCGACCCCAGAGACCCCCAGACCCACCCGGGGGCGGGCAGAGAGAAGGGAGGCGCCCCTCCTCCCCCACACCCCCTCGCCCGCAGCTGCCCCCTGGAAAGTAGGCGGGTCCGACGCTGCTCGTCCCACTCCCGCATCGCTTTGGGGCAGGAAAACACCGGCAGGGCCCTCCCGCCCGGACCGGAGAAACGGGCCTGAGGCCTGCTCGGAGCGGGGGAAGCGCCCCCCCCACCGCCCCTCCACCGCTCCCCGCGCCGGGAGAAGCGCCAAGCTCATCCTGTCCACCTCCACCCCGCGTCCCGAGAGCTCCCGGTGAGGAGAAGAGCGAGGCCCGCTCCGGTTTCTCCGGTTTCTCCCGCCACCGGCCCCGCTCACCGGTCGCCCCGGGATTCTCCTCAGCAGGGGCGGGCTCAGCACTGCGCATGCGCCGCGCCCCGCCCACCGCGCCTGCGCGCTGCCCAAGCCCCGCCCCCCCAGACCCCGCCCTCCAATAGAAACGCCGGCACCGCCTCCTCGACGCATGCGCGGTCCGCGCCGATCGGAACCGATCGGCGCGGACCGCGCATGCGTCGAGGAGGCGGTGCCGGCGCTCTCGCCCCGCCCAATTTTTTACCATCGAGACGAGCGTTGCCATGGGAACGGGAGGACCGGGCCGCTGCTCCCGGTTGGGCGCCGTTCCCGGCCTGTAGCGCCGGGCCTGCGAACCGTGATGCTTCACGTGTGGAGGCGGTTGGGCCGCTCTCCCTTTTTTTTTCCGCGCTGCGGGGTTGGGGCGGGGGAAAAACGGGCGCCCTTCCCCCACCCTCCCCCGGTCCTCCGTGTTTCCCAGAATCCCCCGCGGCGCGGCCGCTCTTTCTCCACCCCGTCTCTATGGTCGGGGCACATGGTCTGTGCGTGGTGGCGGCGCCGTCACCTCCCGGTCTCGTCAGCAGAACGGGGCCTCCCGGCATGGCCCCGCCTACGGGTACCGGGGGGGGGGGGGGTGTGGGGGGTGCCCAGGGGCGGCGGGGGAGCCGGTGGGGACGGGGGTACACCGAGGGGGGCTGGCGCGGCGGGGGCGGGGGGCAGGAGGGGAGCGGGGGGCAGCCCCCGGGGGGGAGTGTCGGGAGGGCCGCGGTCACCTCCGTGTCCCCAACACCCCCCCCCCCCCCCCCTCCCCGGCGTGTTCCCGGAGCCTCCCCCCCACCCCCGCTCCTTCCCTGTCCCGGCGTCAGAGGCACCTGCCGGGGGAGGGAGTCGGGTTTCTGCGAAGGGTTTGTGGTGAGCGAGAGGGGAAAAATAATCCGGCTTGCGACTGCCGCCAGCGCCCTCTTCCTTCGGAGCCCTGGTGCCCCGTGGCGTGGTTTGAAGCGCTTTTACCGACCCTTGCCTATGCAGCTGCGTTTTCTTCCCGGCCCCGTGTAAGACTCTGCCTCACGGGTCTCCTCCCGGCGTTCCCCAGGTAACGTTGTGGATAGCCAGTCGCCCAGGCTGTTGGCAAATCAGCTGAGATGGGACCTGACTGCCGAACAGATCGAAAACATGGCTGCAGAGCTCACGGAGAGGACCAAGCTGGTGTACGACCGCGTGGGCTCCCAGGAGCAGGGCGAGGTGTCCTACGAGAACACTCTCAAGGCGCTGGCGGATGTGGAAGTGGAATATACGGGTACGTACGCCGAGAGGGGGGTACGGGTTTCCTGGCAATCAACACCTTATTAAGATATTTTTGGGGTTGGTTTTCTTTTTTTTTTTTTTTAACTCTGTATGGTCATCTTTTTTTCTTCTCTTGGCTCCCTCGGCAGTATGGTTTGGCTCCTTTCCAGCTAATGTTTATACAGCTAGATATAAGTACAAAAGAAAATAGATCTGGAACGGAAGAGCGGGTCTGAAACGAGGACGGCGCTTTGGCAGCAGGATGGTCTGCGGGAGGACTAGTCAGGTTTTCAAGGTTGTCTCCTGCTTTTATGTGTCAGGGTGCGTTAGTGGAAGCAGGTTGTGCATTAGCAGAAGCGGTTTGGATGATCTAAGAAATCTTCAGCTCTTTCCTAACTTCTTTCCCTAAGACAGAGGTTAAGTGTCTCCCCGTGTACCTTGTTTAATCATTGACAGCGTTTCAGGAATTGTGTGTAAAGTAACCTGACGTGATCGTGTCGCGCTGGCAGACGACACCAGCCTCCATGTCCCGCTGGCTAAATATTCACAGCAGCAGAGTGCCAAAGTCACGCAGCCCCCGCCTGCCCCACGGCATCCGTGAGCTGTCCTCACCGCCCGAGCTGCAAGTTGCCGTGTCTGTCTGAGGCAGAAACCAGCCTGCAAGCCTCTTCTTTCTTCTCTCTGATTTTTCTTTCCTAAAATAAGAGGAAAAACCCTTACTAAGCAGGGGTGGTGTTAGCTTCAGCACAACTGTCAGCACTTTTCCTGGGCAACAGGGGGTAGCTGCCTGCTCACCTTCTGCTAGGTGGAGGGTTCTGGTGCCTGGAGGGCAGCACCTTCCTGCTGGGGCTGCATTATCTGAGGTTTTGCAGAGATGGTGGCAGGGAATGTTCTCCCTGCTTCCACTTCCAAAGTGGAAATAGGTCAGCACGGGTCACGCCTGGGACGTGTTGGCTTTTGAGGAGTGCCTGCAGTAAAGGTGTGTCCCCTTTAGCCCGACGCAGAGACGCTGCCCGTGTGCCTGCCGGCGCAGAAGCCCCGTGATTCTTGAAGCTGTTGATACCAGCTCTAGCTGGGGCAAAGACCTTGGGATCTCACAGGCGTGAAATTCACTCGAGTGTTGTGAGAAAGACGGGTTTAGTGGGAGCTCAGCGGCCAGATGTGCTCGGCAGCGGGGAAGGGCCGCTGCGGGTGACCGAGCGCTGCTCAGAGGGGACAGCTCTGGGTGTGTCTGACAGCAGCAGCTCGCTTTGCTCTTCCTTGGTGTGGGCGGGCAGGTCAGGCTGAAAGGGCTGTCAAACTGGCTCCCAGTTAACACAGGCTCTCTGTGTGCCCTCCCACTCACCAGCAGCTCTGGGACGTGAAGCCGTTGCCTTTGCCCTAATCCCTCTGCTGTCTCTCCAGTCCGTCGGAACATGCTGGACTTCCCCCAGCACGTCTCTCCTTGCAAAGACATCCGTGCGGCGAGCACCGAGGCTGACAAGAAGCTCTCGGAGTTCGACGTGGAGATGAGCATGAGGCAGGACGTGTACCAGAGGATCGTCTGGCTCCAGGTGCGGGCGTGGGAGGATGCTGTGTCGGCGAGCAGGGCCCTGAATCTCTTTTCCATTGTCCCAGAGCTGTGGCAGCAAATGGTATCGAGTCAGGTTTGGAGCTGAATTACTGTATGATTGTGGCAGAGCAGCCCAGCTGTTAGTGAGAACTGGGGAGTTGGGGTTTGCAAGCTCTGCCCCCGCTCAGGTCTCCTCGATTATCTGTTTGGTGAGGTGGTGTTGGCAAACCCAGGCTGCCTCCCTCGGGGAAGGAGGGCGTAAGGCCCTGAGAAGTGCTGTAATGCAGCATCACGGTGCTGTGTTGAAAGCAATCCAGTTGGAACTGAAGCACCAAACCAAAGCCTTCCTGGAGGCTTCTCCCTTCTGCTTCTGGGTCACCGGTGTTGCAATAACCCACAACTCCACCCGCAAAACAACTTTCTGCAACACCTGATCCTACGGTTCCCTGTACCGATGGGCTTTGTTTTACAGGAGAAGGCAGAGAGCGCTTTGCTGAAGCCTGAAGCGAAGAGATATCTAGAGAGGCTGATCAAACTGGGTAAAAGAAACGGTCTCCATCTCCCTGAGGAAACGCAGGAGGTGAGATCACAGAGCTTAAAGGAAGCGCACACGGAGGAGTCCTTGCAGGGCTAACGGGACAGCGTAGCGTTAGAGCAGGGGACTGGGACTCAGACTCTTGAATTTTGTTCCCGATTCCCGTGACTTCAGGCACACTAGGTGATGTCTCCGTGCCCCTCTTTTTCATTTCTGTTGAAGAGCGTGACAAGGTGGGTCGACACTGGGAGTTGAGGGGCTCCTGGGAAGCTGAAATTGCCGATGGTGCTGGGCTGGAGTGGGAGTAGCACCCGGTCTCTGCGTGCGAAGGGACGATCAGCGAAGGCTCCCTCTGGAGCTGGGGTCTGGGCGAGTGGGCTGGGGGGAGCTGAGCTGCTCAGGGTCTCCCTCTCTTACCCCACAGCAGTGGCTCAGCGAAGGACCTGGAAACTGGGTTAAAAATAGCAGAGAAGGTGAAATGAAATAAGGGTAGAGGAGGTTGTTGCTTCAACACCTGCAGCTGCGGAGCTGGCAGGAGGCAGCTGGGACCTTGCTGAGGTGGCTGCTTCCCTGCCAGGTGTGATCAAAGGGAGCCTGTTCCAGGCTGAGAGCTCAGTGCCTGCACGCAATTAATTCTGCAGCGTTGCGTTTGAACAAAAGCCAAGTGCAGACCGCTGGGCAGCTCGGCAGGCGGGCTGCCGGCTGGAGACGGCGAGCGGTGCTGTTTGACTTCCCCCTTTGGGCTGATTTTTCTCTGTTCATCTGTGTTTTAAAGAAAATCAAAGCTATTAAGAAAAAGCTGAGCGTCCTTTGCATAGACTTCAACAAGAACCTCAACGAAGACACTACCTTCTTGCCCTTCTCGAAGGAGGAACTAGGTACGGAGTGCTCAGGCTTATTTCTGTGCTGGTGTGGCCCTGAGGGCCTGGAATCCTCTGGCCAAGGAGCAGGAGGAGCCTGTTCCTCTGCTCAGTCCCAGAGTTGGTATTTCCCTTTTCTCAGGGGGGCTCCCTGAGGACTTCCTGAACTCCCTGGAGAAGACAGAGGATGGCAAGCTGAAAGTCACCTTGAAGTACCCGCACTATTTCCCTCTCCTGAAGAAGTGCTACGTGCCCGAGACGAGGAGGAAGGTGGAAGAAATGTTCAACTCCAGGTGCAAAGAGGTAGGTGGGCCGTGCTGCGTGCCAGACGGGGTGCTAAGTCAGGTCCAGGTGCCGAGTCTCATCTGAGATTTGTGCTTCCTTCCACACCGGGGCTTGTGCTTCCTTTCTCAGCCCGCTCTTTGGGTGATTCTACCTTGCAGGAGAATTGCTTGATCCTCAAGGAGCTGGTGGATCTGCGTGCTCAGAAAGCCAGTCTGCTGGGCTTCAACACGCATGCGGACTTCGTGCTGGAGATGAACATGGCTAAAAGCAGCAAGACAGTGGCCACGTTCCTAGGTACGGCCCTTGGCTGCGCAGGGGAAGAACCGGGGCACGTGCTGGGCCGGGTGGGCTGCTCTGGGCCCCAGCACTAACCCTCCCTGCCTCGGTTTTCCTAGATGAGCTGGCCCAGAAGCTGAAACCCCTCGGGGAGAAGGAGCGAGCTGTCATCCTGGACCTGAAAAAGAAAGAGTGTGAGAAGCGTGGCCTGGAGTTCGACAACCGCATCAACGCCTGGGACATGCGCTACTACATGAACCAAGTGGAGGAGACGAAGTACAGCGTGGACCAGAACCTGCTGAAGGAGTACTTCCCCATGCAGGTGGTCACCACGGGCCTGCTGGCCATCTACCAGGAGCTGCTGGGGCTCACCTTCCACCTGGAAGAGAAGGCTCAGGTCTGGCATGAGGATGTGCAGCTCTACACGGTGAAGGACAGCTCCTCCGGGGAGATCATCGGCAAGTTCTACCTGGACTTGTACCCACGGTGAGGCCTTGGGTGAGGCAAAGTGAGGGAAGAGGGCTGGGGAGAGGGGAGCAGAGCCTGCCCTGCGCTTGGGGGAGAGGGGAGGCTGGCCCCTTCCCAGACGCGTGGCTGGCCGCGGGGGAGGATCCGTGTAACAGTCTCCCCGTCCTGGCCTAGGGAAGGGAAGTACGGGCACGCAGCCTGCTTCGGCCTCCAGCCGGGCTGCCTCCTGCCAGACTCCAGCCGGCAGATCTCGGTGGCCGCCATGGTGGCCAACTTCACCAAGCCCACACCGGATGCGCCTTCCCTGCTGCAGCATGATGAAGTGGAGACGTACTTCCACGAATTTGGGCACGTCATGCACCAGCTGTGCTCACAGGTGAGGCCCGGCTGGGCTGGCAGAGGGGTGGTTTGTTACCCTTGTCCCTGTCATGCTCTCCTCCGGGGTTAGGTGACGCCTGGCTCTGAGCTCACCGTGTCTCCTAGGCGGAGTTTGCCATGTTCAGCGGGACGCACGTGGAGCGGGACTTTGTCGAAGCGCCGTCGCAGATGCTGGAGAACTGGGTGTGGGAGAAGGAGCCGCTGCTGCGCATGTCCAGACACTACAAAACTGGAAGCCCCATCCCTGACGAGCTGCTGGAGAAGCTCATTAAATCCCGGCAGGCAAACACGGGTAGGTCCCTGCGAAGAGGGGCGGGAGGGGAGCGAGGGCTGCCTGCTGGCCCCAGCGAGGGCAGAGCCTCTCCGTGGTGTCCCCTGTGCATGGAGAGGGGAAGGGGACCCTTAGTGACCTGGCTGAGTAGAGGAAAGGCTCTGCCTTTCTGCCCAGGGTGCTGTGAGGACCGAGGGGGTTGGGAGGAAGGAACCTCATCTGTCTGCCGCTCCTCTGAGAAGAGCAGGGGTGGCGTGGCAGGAGGTGCAGCGGGCTGCCGAAGGCGGGGATTATCTGCAGGCACTGGCTGCGGCTTAGAGATCAGAAGTTGGGTGTGAGAACTAGGGGAGCCTGCCCTGCTGCGCCTTGACCTCGGAGAGATGCCCTTGCCTTCGGGCAGGAGCTCAGTTTGCCTCCTCCTTTGCGGAACAGGGCTCTTCAACTTGCGTCAGATCGTCCTGGCCAAGGTGGACCAGGCGCTGCACACCCAGACGAAGGCTGACCCCGTGGAGGTGTTTGCCCGACTGTGTGAGGAGGTGCTGGGCGTCCCTGCCACCCCAGGTACCCAGGGGCTTGGGGGTCCCGCTCTCGCGGTCTCACCTAGGTCTGGCCTGCAAGCTTGGCTCAGCAAGTTCTTTTCAAGGCTGGGGCTTCAGGCTGGCTCAGCGGAGACAGTTTCTGCTGGCTCCAGGAAAAGCAGGGCTGAAACTGTGCAAAAATAACTGGAAAGTTCTCCCCTGGGATGGTGAACAAGCTGACCCGGTGCCCGCTCTGACACGTTTAGAGCACGGAGGGGTTTTTCCATGCTGTGAGCAGTTCCGGCGGCCTTTCTCGTTGACGCCCCTTCCCTTCCTTTCCCTCCAAGGTACAAACATGCCGGCGACGTTCGGCCACTTGGCCGGAGGCTACGACGCGCAGTACTACGGCTACCTCTGGAGCGAAGTGTTCTCCATGGACATGTTCCACACGCGTTTCAAGCAGGAGGGGATCATGAACTGTAAGGTAGGGAGGACGTCCTGCACCGCCGGGCTCCAGGCGCGCGGCGGGGGCTGCCCTCCCCTGCCAGAGGGCCAGGGTCCTACGCATACCACCCCCCCCATCTCTCCTCGCAGGTGGGCATGGATTACAGGAGCTGCATCCTGCATCCTGGCGGGTCCCTGGACGCTTCCGACATGTTGAGGAAGTTCCTGGGTCGTGAGCCCAAGCAGGACGCCTTCCTGGCCAGCAAGGGACTGAAGGTGGAGAGCAATTCGCTGCCTTCGGCCTGCTGAGAAGCTGCTCCAGCCCGTTTTCAAGTCAAGCCAGCTCCTTTGTCTACGCACCAGTCCTCTCAGGCCGAGCGATACCCGGTATTTCTGTCACCGAACGCGTCCTGGGCCAGCCCCTGCCTGGAGCTCTTCCTCCAGGATCCTGCTCCGAGCTCACCCGGGGCTTCAGGGGCTGGGTTCAGCCCAGGGCTCTGCGGTGACAGCTCTGCCCGGGGAGGTGGATTGCCTTTGTCACCGCCCACCCCCTCCGGGGGGGCTGGGGCTGTCGGTAGCCCACACAAATTGGTCGAACTTTGAACCCGATTTCTGCACGAGGGTGAGTTTTGGCCTCGTTTATAGCCAGGGAGGAGGGTGAGAGGAGTTAGCACACTTGAATCATTGTTTTAAAATCCCTTCTTTTTAAGAAATGAGACTTCCCACCGGGCTTGGCTTGTTTTGTGCCCCGGGGCAGACTTAACTGTTCAGAGCACGAAACAAGCTGCTTTGGGAGTCCTGCTCTCCCCGTCTTTGGGCAGCTGGTGGCTGTGGAATAAAGATGGGGAGATCCCAGAGTTTGAAAACCAATTGCATTTACTGGAACGTCTTTCCTCGAGCCCCTCAGACGTTCCTGCTGGGGCAGCGAGCCTGGGAGGGGGGCAGAGATGGTACAACTCTTCTCAGAGCAGGGGGGCTGGCCAGTGTGGCCTGGTCCCCCAGTGTCCCTGGCGGCTTGTACCGTCCCTCCAGGCTGCTGAGACCCCGGGGCCATCCTCGAGCAGTTGATGCCTTCTGGTCTCAGGTCGCGGCAGCCGAGGGTGTGTTGTTATTGCTGTCACCTCTAAACCAGGGTGGGACAGGGGAAGGCTGTGGAAAAAGAAAAAAAAAGCAGCGGACAGCTTCAAACAACACGGATGCCGGGGATAAAAATACCGCGTGGGCTTTGTGCCAGACCTTGAGCCGGGCGGGCGCTGGGTGCGGCGCCGAGCTGGGGGATGGCAGCCGGCCCTTTGCCCGGCCTGGGGAGCAGCGGGGCTATGCCACCTGCCCCCCCCAGCTGTTCCCCTGCCCTCGAGAAAGCCTAAAGCCAGTGTCCGTGGCACGGCATGGCGTGCCTCCCTCTGCAGGGCCGTGCCCGAGCAGGCGGGAGGGCAGCTCTGCCCACATGCGCAGGGCCGTGGGTCGGAGCCGCTGGGGGCGAGCGCTGACCCCGAGGGTAAAGGCTGATTTGGGGTTTTGCTCGCGTAGCAATCGTGTGCGGGCTGAGAGGGGTTTTTGGCTGCGAGCGTGCGGGGCAGGCAGGAGGCAGGCTGCTTCCTCGGCAGCAGCGGGGAGCCGAGGGCCTCGGTGGGGAGCTGTGAGCTCCCGCTGGAGCGAGGGGTTTGTGGTGAGGGGGAGCTGAGGGCAGATCTCATTTTCTGGTGTCCCACCCCACCTCCAGCCCCAGGCACTTGGCGTGACGCTGTTTGAGGGCTGTGGGATCGGTCCCTGTGGCTCTTTCCGTGGTTTGAGCCTCCACTCAAACCCACTGTCCTGGCCAGAACTGTCCCTGGGAGTTCCCCCCCAGGGTCTCATGCTGCAGCTCCATCCCCCCTGGGCTGTTCCATCGGCTTCTCCTCTCATCCAGACTGCATCACCCGAGCGGCTCTGGCTTCCTTCTCACATCCGCTGCCGAGAGCCTTGGAAGAAACTTCTCCCCCAAGTGCAGACAAAGTCATTGCTGTCACCTCCCTCCCCCAGACCCCCCTGGTGACACAGGAAGGCCGGTGACACCCTCCCTCACTGGTAGCCTCTCGTGCTGATGTGTGGACAGGTCCGTAAGCAGTGAAGTGGCTACTTGGTGCTAGCTGGGGCCACACTGAGCATCTCGTCTTTGTCCCCACCCTCCGTTGTAGGTGTAGGCGAGTGTCTGTCCGGGTGCCGGCTGCACAGGGCCGGGCGCTCTCGAGTTGATGCTCTGGGTGTCGTGTCACGTTTTACTGAGCTTTCAGCGTTTTCTTTCAGACCTCTCGAGGGAGAGAACTGAAGCCAAACAGGGAGACCACCGCACACTTTCATCTCTCCTTCCCAGCCCACAAATAACTCCATTCCTCCCTCCGGTAGCGGCAAGGGGCTCCTGGAGGCTGCGGCCGGGCAGAGCAAGAGGACCTGGTGCCTCCCCAAGCGCTGCCATTCCCCAGTCGTGGGTGATCCCTGAGAGCAGCGCCGGGCACCGGGCTCCTTGGAGCTGCACCTTCTCCCCTCACGCCTCCTCATCCCTATCCCATCCCAGGCTGGCAGGGAAGAGAGGTCCCTTTTGGGTTTGGTTTTTATTTTTCTCTGTTAACCTTTTCTAAGGGCAAACTGGTGTGTGTGCGTGTGTGTGTGCGCGCCGTTCGTCATGGTCACGTCCCACCTTGCTTGTTTCAATGACTGGATTTTAGACGGTTCCTAGCACTAATAAAGGTTTCCCGAAGCGGAGGTTTGCATGGCTCGCGTCCTGCTGAGGAAGCTGCTTCTTCGCGGGGAGGGAGGTGGCTGCGCTCAGGGAGGGCAGGGTGGGGGGTCCCGGCGCTCCCGGCACGGCCACCCCCTTGCCAGCGTGGCGGCAGCCCCCCGCAGCAGCCTGCACAGCGGGGCCTGTCCCACGAAGACGGGCGCCGAGCGGCAGGCGCCGGGCGGCAGCCTGTCCGGTGTGAAGCCCTGGGCAACGAGAGGCAGTGACACCCCCATGTCTCCCCTGCGTCCCTAGGGGCTCAGTGCCCCCAAACAGCCCCCTGACCTGGGTGAAGAAGCCGTGATCCAGCACGTCGCGCAGGCTGGGCCGTGCGGCGGGCTCGGGGGCCAGCAGCCGGGCGAGGAGGGTCTGGGCGTGGGGCGAGAGGTGGGGAGGCAGCGGGTATCGCGCTGCACGGATGCGCTGGTACAGCTCCCGCCGGTGCGGCGCTTTGAACGGGGGGCTGCCCGTCAGCACCGTGTACCTGGGGGGGGGTCCAGCTGCTCAGCAGGGCCCAGAGCGCCCCCCAGCCTCCTTCCCTCCCACCGGGTGCCCCCTTACATGGCGCAGCCCAGGGCCCAGATGTCCGAGGGCACTCCGTGTCCCCTGCGATCCAACACCTCTGGGGCCAGGTAGCTGGGTGTCCCGCAGAGCGCCCTGGGGGGACGAGCAGGGTGATGCCCCCCCAGCCTGGCAGCAGCCCCGCAGTGGTGCCACGACCCCACTCACCCCCAGCGCCGGCCAGCCGGTGCCTCTCGCCGCGCCAGCCCCAGGTCCCCGATCTTCACCTGCATCTTCTCTGTCACCAAGAAGTTGCCTGCGGAGGGAGGTGAGCTGAAATGGGGGCAACTCGCACACCACACGCAACCCCCCCTCCCCGGCCCTGCCCCACGAACTCAGCTTGAGGTCCCGGTGGACGATGCCCTCTCCGTGGAGGTAGCGCAGCCCCGAGATGATCTGCCGCAGGTAGTAGCGCACCTCCGGCTCCGTCAGCCTCCCCCGCGCCCGCAGGATGTCGGCAAGGGACTGGGGACAGAGCGAGGTGCCAGATTGGGGCCTGGAGAAGCCCTGGCGTGGGGGACGCTCCGTTTTGGGGTGCCAGTGTTCCCTCACCCTCCGGCTGCAGTACTCCAGCAGCAGGTAGACGTGGCTGTGGTCGTCGAAGTGCCCGTGGAGGCTGACGAGGTGCCGGTGGCACAGGCGGCCGTGCAGCTCCCGCTCCCGCTCCACCTGCGTTGGCGTGAGCCCCACAGCCACCCTCCAGGTACCCTCTGGATGTGGGGACCCCCAGCACACATCCGTGGGGAGACGGGGCTGAGGACCCACCCGGCGAGCCGGGAAGGAGGGAGAAGGGGCAAGGGCAGGGTTGTGGGGCTCTGCGGGGTCCCTGTGGGCATTTCTCCTCCCCCGGGGACTTTTTGTGTGTTCCCCAAGACTCACCCTCTCCCGGACGCCCACCGCGGCAAGCCGGGCTCGCGGGATGACCTTCGCGGCGTAGACCCTGCCGGTGGCCACCTCTGTCAGCTGGTAGCAGCACCCGAAGGCGCCCTGTGGGAACGGTCCCAAAGGGCTGAGCAGCCCGGGGCGAGGCCGTGGCAGAAGGGGGTCCCAGGTTTTGAGGTGCTTGCCCACATGCTGGGGGCTGAAGAGCCCAGGGCACCCAGAATGCTGGTCCCAGGCACCTGCCCTGCTCAGGCTCAGTCCCAGTGTCCCCTCGCTGCCTCATTTTCCCAGAGGGGACGTGGCAGGTGCCCCTCAGGAGCGGGGGACCTCGGGAACGCCCTGCAGCCCCCGGGGATGCGGGTCTGTGTCAGCGCCGGGGCGCCCCGCGGGGAGGGGGTGCTGGCCGGGATGAGGGTCCGTCTGGGATTTACCTTCCCCAGGAGCTGTCCCCGCTTGTAGAGCATCCCGCTGCCCGCGTCCTCGATGTACCACCCGGGGGGCTCGTCCCCTGCGTCTCCCCGCGCCATCCCGCCCGATCTGCCGTGCCCTGCGGCGGGGGCACCCCAAGGAACACACGCACCCCCGCACCGTAACCCCTTCGGCTCCGGTCCGGGGGTGTCCTGTGGGGTCCGAGCGGGCTGGGTGCGAGTGGGGGGAGCATCCAGCCCCCCGGGTTCTTTCTGCCAGCCGCTGGCACGTCGAGTCCCCCCTGTGGCGGATGGATCGTTAAGCGGGGACCCCCTCCCGGGATGCCCGACATCAGGGGGGACCAGAAGGGTCCCGAATCAGGCTAAGACCGGGTTGGGGGGGGGTCCCGTCTGCCCCTTCCCCTCCGCAGCTGGGGCTGGTGGGGTCCCGGGGGGGGCGCAGATGCCCCTCCGCAGATGTAGAACAGCATCCGCGCCCCGTCGGGATCCCACCAGCCCCCTTCGGTCGCCGGAGCTCCGGGCCCCGAAGGGTTAACGGGCGGCCGGGGAGGGCTGGGCGCACCTTTGGGGCTGGATATTAATAACGCGGCGGGGAGGGACGGGAGACGAGCGGGGCGGGGGGGGAAGCCTCGCCCGGAACCCCCCCTCCCCGGAGCTGCGCAGGCGATGCCCGATCGTCCCGGGCTCCCCCTCCCCGCCGCCGGGACGCCGGGCCGGGACTGAAGCCACCGGGACGCCCCGAACGAGGGGCAGAATGGCCGGGTGCGGGTGTCGGGGAGGCCTGGTCCCCCGCGGGGGACCCCACGGTACCGGGTAAGGTCCCGATTTCTGCTTAATCCCTCGCGGAGCCCCGAGCTCCCCTCCCCGCCCGCGTTCAGCTCCGTTTCTGCGGGGAAACTGAGGCACGCGGGGGCTGGGCATCACCGGACCCTCGCCGGGCTCCGGACTCGCCCCCCACGCACGGAACGACGGCACCGCGACCCCCCCTCCATCCCCAGCGCCTCCGGGGCTGTGCGCGGCCACTCGCGACTCCCGGTGCCCGTGAGAGCTCAGCGGCGGGAGGAAACCGGCTCAACCGGGGAATTCCCCGACACGGGGCTGGGACCGCGGCACCCCCTGCGCCCGCGGGCCGGGCTCCTCTAGGGTCAGGCGCTTTGGATCCCGGGGGGCTCCCCCTTTTTCCCCCCACACCCCACTTCCATCCTAGCCACTCCACGGCGGGACCGGATCCGGATCAGCGAGCGACCGGGAGTCCCGGCCCCGCCGCGCAGGTCTGGTCCTGCCCCGGCAGGCAGCGAGCCCGGCCCGGCTCCCCGCCGCGGGGCCGGGGGGGCGGCGGGGCCCTCTCCCGTGCCCGCCACCCCCCGGCAACGTGTGCGGGACGCGGCGGCTGCCCCCACCCGCCCGCTGCCCCCCGCGTCCCCGGCCGGTGCCCCCGGCGGCGGGGACCCTCCCGCTGCGTCCCGCCTCGCCTCGCTGGGGTCCCCGTGGGGGGCACGGCGGTGGTGTCCCCCCAGATGCTGGGCTGCGGGACACCCCGCTGCCCAACCCCCCGGTCCCTGGGGTCGGTGAGCTCAAGGGTCTCTGTTCCTGCAGGTGGCGGTGGCCGTGGCGGCTGCTGCTCCTGGCCTGGCTCAGCCTGGGCTGCGGCGTGGGTACAGCGCAGGTGAGGGGGTCGGGGGGCGCGGGGGGCACGCCTGGGCTGCTCGAACCCATTCCCAGCGTTGACCGTCACCTTCCTCCACGCAGGGACCAGCCCTGCGGACATCATCGCGGGTCCCCGAGCCCCCTGTCCGGGGCACTTGGGGGTCCTGGGGACCCTGGAGCCCCTGCTCCAGCTCCTGCGGCGACGGCGTTGCCCTTCGCACCCGGAGGTGCTTGCGGTGAGTGGGGAACGGGACAGCATGGCCCCCCCCGGGGCGTCCCCACTGCCCCGCTCAGCACCCAAACCCCACCTGGCACACAAATCCTGCGGCACATCTCTGCCACCGCCTCCGCACGCGTGCCTGCGCTGCACCCTGGCTGAATCCCAGCCTGGGTTTGCAGGGGGAGGGTGGGGGGAGCTCGACTCCGGTGCCTCCATCCTGTAATGCAGCTCTGGTGGGATGTGGCCCCAAGAGGGACATAGTGGTCACCACTGCTGCTCCCCCTTGGGGATGCATCAGTCCCAGTGTGGCGGTGGCTTGGTGGCATCCTGGCTCTGGGGACTGGGAGAGTCCCCGTGGGGGACGCGGGGTGCTTAGGGAGACCCCAGCCCCACCACACTGATGCTGTGGCTGCAGGACTGCCGAGGAGGAGCCATGCACCGGGGACCCACGGCAGTATCGGCTCTGCCAGCTCCAGGTGAGCTTGTGAGGGCAATGGCACGGTTTGGGCCACCCCAGGCCGGGAGTCTCCATCCTCCCTGTCCCACGGGCTCCATCCTCCTCTCCTACAGGGCTGTCCTGGCAGCTCGGTGCCCTTCCGCGCCATGCAGTGCTCCCTCTATGACAACAAGCCCGTCCTGGGCACATCAGCCCGGTATCGCTGGGTGCCCTTCCATGGAGGTGAGTCCCGGGGTGGCAGGAGGTGTCACCGGGCTGACCAGGGGCCACAGCTATCACCGGTGTCACCCCGTTGCCTTCCCTTCCCACTCGGCTCTGGCAGCCCCCAACGTTTGTGACCTCAACTGCCTGGCTGTGGGACACAACTTCTACTACACCTTTGGCCGGGTGCTGGACGGCACCCGCTGCAGCCCCAGCTCCCCGGACCTCTGCGTTGGCGGGCGCTGCCTGGTGGGTGCGCGCAGGGCTGGGACCCCAGGACCCCCAGGACCCCCAGCCCTGAGTCCCTGCCCTGAGGCTGCATCTCTGCTCCCCGCAGAGTGTGGGCTGTGATGGGATCCTGGGCTCGGGCACGCGGCCCGACGCCTGCGGCCAGTGCAGTGGCAGCCACGACACGTGTCTCTTCGTGCACCGGCTCTTCCAGGGCGCGGACCCCTCCTCCGGTGAATGAACCATTGCCCCGGCCCCCTCCATGGGTGAATGCTTTGGCTCTTGGCTCCCTCGTCATCCCAACCCCTGTCTGTGTCCCCGAGGCACCGCCTGGGTCCCCTGGCACCCCTTTGCCTCTCCATCTGCCCCATCACTGTCGGGGCATTGTCCCTGGTCCCTTCCTGTCCCTAACCCATGGGGATGAGGACAGTGGGCTTGGAGGATATCCCTCACTGAGGGTGATTTTGGCTCATGGTGGAGAGTATCACCCCTCTGGGGGCTTCATGGGGGATCTCTGGGGCACTCCTGTGGTTCATGGGGCCTCCAGGTGTGTTCAGGGCTCCCTGGGGACACTCAAGGTCTGTGTGTCCATACCCAGTGTCCGTGGGGTGCCTGGCCAGGCTGTGGGGACGATGATGCTTGTGAAGGCAGACAGTCCCAGGGGGTGTCCCAGGGCCATCATTGGATACCCCAGATGTCCCAGTACGTGAGACCAGGCTGGGTTAATGCCACTGGTACCTGAGATGGGGCTGGGGCTGCCCCAGACCCAGACCTCCTCTGTGCCCAGTCCCCTCCCACCCCGTCCCCCCTGTCCCCGGGCTGTGCCCTTGGGCTGTGTCCTGGCTCTACCCTGACTGCCCTCCACCCCCAGGTTATTTTGGGTACATGAACGTGACCAAGATCCCGGCTGGGGCCACCCAAATCAAGGTGACGGACAGGAGCCGCAACTACCTCGGTAGGACATGTCCTGTCTCCATCCCAGTCAATTCCAGTCCATCCCAGTTGGTCTTGATTGGTGCCCTCGGGTGCAGGCGGGGCAGGGGAAGGCCGTGCCATGCCATGCTGTGCCATGCCATGCCATGCTGTGCTGTGCTGGGTCCTGTGCTCAGATGCTGTTTAGAGCATCGTGGGTTCACTGAACTCACTGGTGCTCAGGGCAATTTTCCAGAGGCCGCAGCTGTGGGTTTTGGGAGGGGCTGAGCTGGAGCGGGGCCAGGCTGGCCACCATGGGGACCAGGACTGGGACGCCTAGTGCCCCCCTCAGTCCTCCTCCTGATGCAACTGGGGCCCCATGTACCATCGGTACCATAGCCTGGGGGCTTGGGGTGGTGGTTGGGGGGGTTTGCACACCAGGGTTTGGCTCTGGCTTGGGACCGAAGCCAAGATCTTACAAGAAAGCAGATTTCTCCCGAGCCCTGACCGCAGCTCTCCCAGCCCACGCTGCCCTCCCTGCTCGGGGAGAGGCCTCCGGTGGGGACCCAGCTGTCCGGGCTGCCCTCAGCCCACTGTGGGGGTCCCGGGGATCATGTGGTGCTCGGTCCCCAGACACACTCTCTCCCACAGCCCTGATGACGAGTGATGGGCGCTACGTGCTCAATGGGGACTGGTCCATCGCCTGGCCAGGGCCGTACGAGGTGGCTGGCACCCGGCTGCGCTACGCCCGGGCCCCTGACGGCACCGAGAGCCTGGAGGCACCCGGACCCACGGACGAGGATCTGCACGTGATGGTGAGGGTGGGGGTGATGCAGGGGTGGGGGGCAGCTGGCTCCCGGCCCCATCGCTCCCCTTAGATCTGCCCCTGCCCGTGCAGGTCCTGCTGCAGGAGCCCAACCCCGGCATCGAGTACCAGTTCTGGCTGCCCCGTGGGCACCTCCAGCCTGGCCGCGGTGACGTCAGCCCCCTGCGGCAGCCCCAGCCCCGGGGGGCTGGCAGCCCCCCACCCCAGGAGCCCCCAGTCACTCCTGCCCCCTCGCCGCCGCTGCCCCACTCCTGGGTCTCTGCCACGGAGCCACCACCAAGAAGCCCTCCTGGCCAGAGCAGGGCCAGGGCTGCTTCAGGTGCCTGCTACCCCACGGGGGTCCCTACAGCCCCCCACATCCTTGGGCTGTCTGCTCTGGGGAGGGTCCTGGAGAGCCCCAGGTGTTCTCCATGAGATGAGGACCCTAAAAACGGGCCCCATGACTTAACCCTCCCCAGAACCCCAGTAGGTACCTTACGAAAGACCCCCAGGGCCCCCTCCCACCGCTGCAGGAGGGCGTTTTGGGGGTGCCGCTTCCCTCTCCCCCCCCTAAACTGCCGCAGCTTTGCCCCCGCAGGCCGATGCGGGAGGTGCCGCCCGGCCAAGGGACGCTCGCAGCGCATCTGGCACTTCTGCCAGAGCGACTTCGGTGAGCGCCGGGGCCGGGAAGGGGCTGGGGGCGCTGCCAGGGGGCCGCGCTCGGTGCTCAGGGTGCCCCGCGCTCCCCCCCGCAGTCTTCCAGGGCCGGATCCTGGCGCGGCGCTTGGTGGGGCAGGAGACCCGCTACGAGGTGGAGGTGACAACGCCGCCGTACCGGCACCGCTTCCCGCTGGTGTCCCGGGAGTACGTCTGGGTGCCCAACGCCTGCGACTGCCCCCCGCTCCGGGAGGGCGGCCGGTACCTGCTCATGGCGCGGCGACACGTCAACTACGAGCAGACCCTCAACCGCATCCTGCTGCGGGACGACGGCTACGCCCGGCCCTGGACGCCCCGGGAGGAGCGGCTGGTGCGGGAGGCGGCCCGGCACTGCTCCCAGCCCCGGCCGCCCTGAGCCCCCCTCGGCGGCTCCATCGCCCGGGGAGGGGGCGGCCGGCGGGACCCCGGGGGGCTGGAACCGCCCCTGCCGCGCACCGAACCCCTTCCACGGCGGCGGAGGGGTCGGAACCCCCGTCCGGCCCCCAGCGTCTCCCTGGGATCAACGTGGCTACGGAGGGATGGAGGAGGGTGGTAATTTATTGGTTTTTTGCAGAAAATAAACCCTTATATCGCCTCGTTTGATGCGTGCCCCCTCCTGGCTGGAGCCCACCCTCCCCCAGGGTGCCCGGGCAGGGGGAGTCGCCTCCCGCGTCCCCGTGCTGAGCCCCCGCAGCAACGGCCCCGCAGCGTGTCCCGCTCCCCGCGATGGACGCCGGCCAGGCGCTGCCTGTCGAGGTCGGGGACCTGTCGCTTATCTCCCTTCCGGCGGAGGCGAGCGAGTCCCTCCCCGCTCCGGAGCCCCCCCCCCCCGCCCGTAACCGAACCCGCGGGGCCCGCGCCGGGGCGGCCACCCCGGGCCCGCGGCTCTGGGCACCCCGGGGGGTTCACGCGGGGCTCCGGCCGTGGGTTTGGAGCCGGTGCCCCGGGAAGGGCTGAGCTCTCCCAGTTCCTGTCACTGGTGACTGTTCCCAAACTGGGCTGCAGCTGTGGAGGGGTACACGCGGGTGGGTGCCGTGGGGTGCCCAGAGGGGCAGCTGCCTGCCCGGGAGGTTCGCTAGCACGTCGGGTACTTAATCACCGGGAGCCAGAGACGAGCCTTGGGGGAAGCTGGGGCTCTCTACTGGGCTCCTCAGCTGGTCCCAGTTAAGACGGGGTGAGGTCAGGTGCTCCAGACCATGGGTGGAGGTACTTTGGGGTAACTAGCGCGGGACAGGTGCTCCACCCTATAAAAGTGCCACCTCCCACCCCGCCTGTGGCTGGTTTGGGGCTGCTGAGGGGGGTTTCCTGTGGGTGTGCTGGCTGCTGTGCCCTTGGCGGGGGACCTCCCCAGGGCAGCACCCCCAGCTCTTTTGGAGCGAGTGATGCCTGGTAGCCCCAGGGCTGGGGCTCTGTGCTGTCACCTTCGGGCATCCCGAGCTCGAGGTGTCCTGTTCTGAGTGCCCTAGGCATGGCAGATTTGGGGATAGTCACCCCTCGGGCAAAGAGACCCCGCCAGGAGAGCAGTGGGGGAGACCTGGGGCTCTCCGCTGCTAAGGCTGGGGCTCACCAAAGGGCCAAGAGCCGGCAGAAGGGAAGGCCCCGGGGGGAGCACTGCCCACTGCAGGGCTTGGACCCCTGGGATTGTGTCCCACCTTCCCCCCCGGTGCCTGTCACCCCTAGGAGGGGGCGGCTGGCGAAGCTGCGTCTCGAAGGGGAATGTCGTACGCCGGCGTCTGCTTCCTCCTGCCCCAGGGAAAGGGGTGAGCGTGTGTGTGTGTCCCCACCAGGGCAATCCCTGCCGGGGGAAGGGGGGGTTGCCCCAGGCTGACAGGACCCCTCTGTCCCACAGAGCCTGCGAGCCCCCGGTTGCAGCCCCGCTATAAGGGGGCCTACTTCTCGGGGCTCCCCATGGATGAGTGCCAGGACACCGCTGCCCCGAGCCTGTGAGTATGTAGGAGGGGGTCCTCGTGGCCCTCCCAGACCTACTGTGACCCTCTGCCTCCCTCTGCCCAGGCGGGTCCCCACGGTACTGGCACCCAGCAGGGACGTTCCCCGGAAGACCCGCAGCACCCCGGAGCTCACGCTCGTCCTGGAGCTGGTGAGCTGGGGAGGGGGACCGGGGGGGCTGCAGCCCTGGGGCTGTGGTCTGTCTGACTCTGCTCCTCGCCTGCAGGAGGGGACCCTGGTCTGCTCCTCCATGCTTGCTGGCTGGCAGCAGGGTGCCACGGCCACTGTCACCACCGTCTTCCAGGGAGACCCTTACGAGGTGGGTGTCCATGGTGGGGATGTATTGGTGCTGGATTCCTGGCGGGGGCTTGGGACCATGAAGAGCAACACTGTCCATGTGGCCTCTGTGTCCTTCCCTTGCAGCCGGAGGGACCCTAGGGGAAAGGGTGGTCAAGGGGCTCCTGGGAATCCTGCTTGTGGTGCTGGTCCCCCTCTTGTGGAGAATTTGGGTGCCAGGGCTTGGGTGTGGGGACTGCCTGGCGATGCTATTCCCTTCCAGGTCTACGTGAAGCTGCGTCCCCACGTGCAGCAGTTCCTGGAGAGCCTTTGCAAGACCTACGAGGTACCTGGAGCCCTACGTTCCCCTAAGCTCTGTGGGGTGCTGCTGTGTTGGTATTGGGGGGCACTCGGGCAGCCTGTGCAGGGATCGTTCCCTACTGCCCTAGATCTTCATCTTCACAACCGCGAAGGAAGACTATGCCCAGAAGGTCCTGGATGTGCTGGACCCCAAGAAGAAGCTGATCAGGTGATAACCCTGGTGAAACCCTGCTGGTGACATCCTGCATGACAGGGCTGGGTCCCGACGGGCTCTGCTTCCCCCTCCAGGCACTGCATGTCCCAGCGGGATTGTCATTGTGCCCGCGGCTGCTACTGGAAGGACCTGACTCGCCTGGGCAGGGATCTGGCCAAGACGGTGGCCCTGGACCATGACATCCTGGGCTTCCCTGCCCAGGTACGGGCAGTGACGGGTCTTGTGAGGGGGTTTTATATCCACTGACCCCCCACACCCAGAGCACCACAGCTTCTATGGCTCCTCCACGGCCAGTTCCTCCCTCTCTCCCCAGGCTGCCAACTGGATCCCGGTACCGAGGTGGTGGGGAGACCCACGGGATGAGGAACTGCTGCACCTCACCCGGCTGCTGGGACAGCTTGGCCGGGCGGTGAGGACTAGGGGGGTCGCTGGATTGGGGGAGCTGCTCTGGACTCCCTTCTGAACCCAGTCTGCCTCTCTCCCGGTTTTCACCCCCCCACAGGATGACGTGCGTGCCGAGATCCGGCGCCGGTTCCCGCACTGCAGGCTGCCCGCTGAGGATTAAGCGAGTGTGGACGGATGCAGGGGAGTGGGATGGAGAAAGCCCCTCCAAGGGGATCACGCTGCTGTGGGAGAAGCCTCGTTCCAGTGCGTCCAGGCTCTAACTCATCCCACTGCGCTGGGCTGGACAGTGTTTTGGCAGAGCCAGTGCCATCAGGGCTCCCCCTTGTTGGCAGCCTTCATTCCGTTCACAGATCCTGTCTTGGGGCTGGGGGGGGTCCCGGGGGGAGAGGCCTGTGCTCGCAGCTGCCTTTTGAGGAAAAGCTCTGTCCTGGCTCCCTCCTGTCTGTGCTCTGTAAGGTCCTGCCAAGGGCTTCTTCGCGGGTGATTATACACTTGGACGAAGGTCTCGCTCTCCTCTCTAACTCCTCAGCTGTGCAAACACGCTGCGCTCAGGGATGGCACAGCCAGTGAGGAGGGGGACACGCAACCTGGCACCTATGCCACCGTGTCCTGGGGTCCTTCGACTGGGGTGGTCTGAGCTCGGTGTGCTGCTGGTGCCCCCCTGGAGGGCCCCAGCTGGCAGCTCTCCCCGTGCCCGTCCCAGCCCTGCCCGGTGCAGCGCTACGTGCTGGGGCGCAGCTGACGCTGTGCTGCTGCCAGCCCCTGTGGGGACGGCACTTGCCTGTGGCAGGAGGGGAGAGAAGGGCAGCCGTGGGGTGCAGAAACCCTGGGACCCTCTTTTTTAAGGACTGAAGGCTGCTGGTAAACAAGAACCAGGGTCTGGGCTATTCTGCCCAAGCCGCAGTTTGGAGTCTGGCTGCCTCCGCTCTGCCAAAAGCTGCGAGGGCTGGCGGCTGAGCCCGTGCTGGGGGAGCTGGCAGTGGTCACTCGGGTGCAGCTGCTTGGAGAGGACTCCCATCTCCTCCTCCCCACCGCCCTCTGTGCCTGGGAAAGGGCACAGTGCTCCCGGCCCTTCTGGAAATAGCTGCCTCGAAGCAGCGTGCTTGGCTGGGCCCCCCGGGGGTGATGGGGGATGAGCCAGGAGGGGAGGGAAGCCACCAGCTCTGTCTTTGCTAAAGCACGAGGCTGGACGCGAGGGGAGATCAGCCCAGGCACTGCTGGGAAGGGAAGTCACCCTTTGGCGAGGGTAGTCCAGAAAGGCAACAACTGGTTTATTTTGGAAGCCAGGTGAGGGCACCTGCGTCCCAAGCTGGGACACTGCACCCCAGGCTGGCGTCACGCTGTCCTAGCCCGTGGACAGCAGGAGCTGCATCTCGTGAAGCAAAAGGCCACACGGTACGTGATGTAGAGGACAGCTGGGAGGACCAGACTCCCACAGATGAGGACGGGGAGAAGGTGGCTCTGCAGCCCCTCCTTGGGGGGGATGCCCTGCAGGGGGGAGCAGGTGCAGGTGCGCTCATTGAGGGTGCAGGTGGGGGGACAGGCTGTGCAGTTGTTGGCTGAGGGGCCCTGGCACGTGTAGCAGGAGGGGTGGCAGCTGACACAGACGTGGGCGATGCTCGTGGCAGCTCTCTGGGTGCGGTCATAGTAGTGTGGGGGGCAGTAGGACAGGCAGGAGTCCTGGTGGGCGTACAAAGAGCCGCTGCATTCTGCAGAGGGAGGATGGTGTGAGCTGGGCTGTGGGGCCACCTGGGACCGAGGGCATCGTCCCCTCCTGCCCAACACCTCACCCTCGCACGCTCCCTGTGCATCCCGTCTGAGGCACTCGCCCACAGCAGGGGCGACGAAGCGCCTGGCTGTCATGTCCTCGTCCGTGCCGTGGAGGTGCAGGACGAAGCTGGTCAGCAGACCTGGGGGTGAGGAGGGGCAGGACTTGGTGCTGATGGCAGCTGCCTTCCAGCCTCCAGCATTTGGGATCTGCCAGCTGGTGGGTGCGGGGCTGGAAGCTTTGGGGCTACACGGGGGAGAGTAATTTGTGCCCCCTTCATGGCTGTGTGCTGGCTGGAGAGACCCTCAAAACAAAACGACACAGCCCTGCAGGAGAAGAGGGCTCACGTGCCCAGGAGGAGCAGAATGAGGACAATGAGTTGCTAATCAAAGTGGGGGAAGGAAGAGGAAGGAATGACAGGGCAGTGGGTGAGCCCCGAGAACTGGGTTCACTCCCCTGGACACCCACCTGTGTTATAGGTATCACCCTTGTTCTCCAGCTGGAGCGTCCAGGTCCCATTTGGGTTCTCGTCCCAGAAGTGTGTAGACATGAAGGTCCAGTCCTTGTAGCCCTCCTGGCTGGTGTCGTAGGGGCTGGAGGAGAGGAGAGCTGAGAGTGACAGCCCAGGGGCTGAGGGGAAGGGATGTGACCAAGGACATGCTGGAGTCACCTTGTTCTTGGTCTGAGGGGGCATTGCCAAAATGTGGGGTGGGTGTCGGAGGAGTTTTGGGCATGGTGAGTCCTGTTCCCTCCAGGGGCCACTTCAGTGTGGGGGAGAGTCTCGTGGCCCCAGGAGAGGGTGCAAGGAGGAGCCCCCCCTGCCACCAGCAGCTGGTTAATTCTTGTTACCATGTGCTCTCTGTGAGCTTGCAGAGCGCCCTTACCGCAGGGTCGCCAGCGTGGACGTGGTCCCCGCGGGGCTGGTCAGAGCGATCACCAGGTCCCCCCTGCGGCTGTAGCTCAGGGAGAGCTGGACCTGGACGTGCTCCAGCGAGAGGATGCTCTTGGTCCTCCCTGAGCAGGACGAGACGTCTGTAGAGACGGTGAGCGCGGAGCCGATGTTCCTACCGAGCACGAGACCCCTGGTAAGGGCACCTCCTGCCCCTTCACGGGCATCCTGCCTTCCACCACAACCTCTAAGCGGAAGCCGTGTGCCACAGATTGCTTTTTGAGGAAGCGATGCTTGCTCTTGCAATGGGCACAGCATGACTTTGCTACAAGGAAAGTCCCTGGGTGAGCTCCTGTGTGGTCGGACCCAAGGGTATCATCCCTTACCGGGGGGCATGAAGAGCCTTGACCGAACACCTCCGCTGAGGCCGCGTTCTCGCCCAGCCCTTGGCCATCTCCACCAGCAGCCCAGCATCCAGGAGCCCGTAGCCGTAGTGGTGGCTCACTGAAAAGCAGATGCCACCCAGGAGAGGACACGTGAGCCCCTCTGCACTGAGAGCATGCCGGGGGGGGGGGTCCTGCCCCAGGTCTGCTGGTAGGATTTCTGAGCGGCAGCACGTCCCCCCTGCAGCCAGGGGAGGGAAGTGGGAGCTGAGCCCTGAACCCACCTTTGCGTCCAACCCCGTTCACAGCCCAGTCCTCTGCCTGCAGGTGAGCGGGTTTGGAGCTCCTGACGACCAGATGCTGCACGCCCCGCCAGGTCAGCGCTGGGCTGGAAGCAAGGAGGACTTGGGGACAGAAGTCTCTGCTTTGGGTTAGTTTTAGAGGGTGAGTTTTGGCTTTTCTTTTCCAGCATGGGTGATTCCCCACACACAACATCCTTCACTGCCGAAATGAGAGCAACAGAGACCTCCAGAGGACAACTCTCCTGCCTCTGGCTGCTCTCCGAGTGTCCTGGGGGAAGAGGCTGCTCCACCAGAGCCTGGGGAGACCTCAGCTCTGCACACCTCAACCTCCCTGGTAGCAAAGTTCCCTTTCCTCGTCCCACCAGGGTCCTGGCGAGGCACCAGGCTCTCCTGGGGACTGTCCTGCTGTTGTGGTGTCACCTACTTGGCCTCCAGCGCGAGGGCGATGATTCCCGCGGCCAGTGGGGCCGAGGCGGAGGTGCCCGTGTGCTTGTCGGTGCAGCGGTGGCGCAGGTCGGTGGTCACCTGGGGGGGGAGAGTGGGGGTCTCGGCACCACTGCCTGCTTTTGGAGCAGAAGGCAGGGCTGGATGGAATTGGGTAACTTCAGTAAATGCTCTCTCCAGGCGCCTTCGTGCTTTTTGGGGACTAAAACAGACACTTAAAGAAAGCCCCCCCTTCTTCCCCAGGTGAGGAGGGCTCAGATGAACCTGCTCTGTGCTGGGAACCAGTGTCTGCCCGAGGGTCGGTGCCCCAGCAGAGCCGTCATGGCACTTACGATCTGCACCTCGCTCGTGGTCCTGCTGCTGTAGGTGGTGGTGAGGATGGCGGAGCAGCCCTCGCCATACCAGGGCCTCTGGCCATCCGCCAGAACGCTGCCCACCGACAAGGTGTAGATGCTGTTGGCATATCCATCACAGTTGCAGTTGTCGTAGTTGATCCCACCATTGCCGGAGGCCCAAATGAAGATGGAGCCAAGGCCACCGCGTCCCTGCCGGGAGGGTGGCGGAGGGGGAATGAGCAGGGAGTTCTCGTGCTGGCGAGGTCCCTGAGGCCAGCACCGAGCTTACTTTGGTGACTCCTCTGTAGAAAGCCTCCGTGGCCAGCACGCCTGGCCCGTCCACGGTTTTCCCGTCGTCCTCGGGGCCCCAGCTGGCGCTGTAGATGTGGATGTGCTGGGGACGCAGGCTGAGGGACTGAGCCTCCACCACGTCCGTGATGGGACCGTCCAGCATCCGCACACCTGCGGGGCCAGGACAAGGAGCAGCAGCCTCTGAGAGGCGGCAGCACTCGGAAGGCCACGCTGGCTCCGGGTGGACAGGAGCCTCGTGCGTGCCACGTCAAGGTAAGGGCTGAGGGGCCTCTCAGCGCCTCCCACGTCACCCCCTGGTTGAGCAATGCTCGAGGCACGAAGCTGCCATAAGGAGATCAGGCTCCCGCAGGTCTGTGTGGCTGCTGCCACGAGCTGGTTCCCAAAGCTCCTTATTAAGCCCAGTGAGTTCTCTCGGCTTTTAATCCCACTTACCACACTCAGGAGAGCCTGAGCCAGCGCGGCGCTGGTGCCGTTGCCAGAGCCTGGTGTGGCAGTGGGTGTTAAAGCCCCGGGGAGTGCCAAATCCTGCACTGCGGCTGGTTATGTAGTAACACCGCAGCACCCTCTGCTCCCTGCAAGCCCCCAGCTCCCCCTAGAGCAGCCACACATCCCCTCAGGGGGCTGGAGCTGGTTTGCAACTCCTATCCCACCAGCGACACCAGAGCAGCAGCTCACCTCCGATTTTGGCGTTGTACGCAACGCCTGCCCCGCAGATCCCGTTGTTGGCTGCGGCCGCCACTTCTCCTGCGCAGCGTGTCCCGTGCCTGAGGGGCAGAGTTACCCTGTGAGCTGTCTTCTGCGAGGGGAGAAGGGGTCTGGGATGTTCCCTCTGCAGAGATATAAAGCATCCAGCGCAGGGTGCTGGGCAGAACTCACCTGTTCTCGTCCCCAGCGGCATACCTGGGCTGGGGTTCGGGATCGTTGCTGTTGAAATCGTAACTTGCCAGGGGGTCCTATTGCAAAAAAGAGGCGCTGGTGTGAGCAAAGTGCCTCTCGGCGTGGGTTGTGACAGCTCGACACAGGCGCCCCGTGCCTGGCCACGCGCGCCGCCCTGCCTGCCTGTGAGCTCACTGCCTGCCCAGCCTGGAGAGGGGCAGGGGGGCACTTCACACCCAGAAACTGCGCCGGGTTAACTTGGAGTTGTTGGAAACTGTTTTGCTAGAGGAGGAGAACTTGGCACTTCGCTGTTGTGCTTCGTCGTGCTTGCGTTCAGTGAGAAAGCGCAGCGAGTCACCGGGGTCAAGCCTCGGCGGCCACACAGACAGAAAAGAGGAACCACGAACCACTGAGCCGATGTTGCCACAAACAACAAAGATTTCCCTATTCCTCCCTCTCGGCTCTTGGAGCACGTGAGGGTTTACCAGCTTTACTGGCTTTGCAGCTTGCTGTAATTACATCTATTTTGGGGGCTCGAGCATGTACAAGTTCTAACGTTTCGTTGCTGTGAGAATTCGCTGCAGGACACACCAAACCTTTTGATCCAGCCCCGGGGAGGCTGAGTTCCCACCGCAGAGTCCCACGGGCGGGACAAAGGCACCAGCTCCCACCCTCCCTTGGAGCCAACACGCCCTGGAGGAGCCGGTTCCCTCAGCCCACGCTGCTCAGCCCCTCGTAGTTACGTAGTTGGGAGACAAGTCGGGATGATCCTTCTCAATCCCATCGTCCAGGATGGTCAGCACGACCCCCAGCCCGGTGTACCCTTTGCTCCAGGCGGTGAGGATGTTTAGATCGGGATTGATGTCGTTGTTCTGGAAAACAGATTAAGTCTGAGCAGCCCGGGGCAGTGGGCTGCCAGTGACCTTCAAGGACTGTTCTGCTGCCTCATCGCTGTCAGCATTAGTCCTGTTTGCGCACCAGGGAGGTGATTTGCTTGAGGATTAAAACAATCTCACCATGTACCACTGTTTATGGAACCAGGGGTCTGCTGGCACCACACTGACGCTTCTCTTTGCGCGCCTCTTTATGGTTTGCTGCTCAAACCAGAGGACCTGGGTGGGAAGCAGCGTTGTTGGTGGTGGCAGGGTCAGGCCATAACCTCTGTCCCTGCAACCTCCCTGTCCCCACCTTCGGCTCTTTCGTCAGGCGCATATTCCAGCCCCAGTGTCTGCTTAAGGCTTTCTGCCTGGTGCCGCGGTGTTTGAAGTGGTAATAAGGCTCTCCCTCCATCACCTGCGGGTGCAAAGAGCTGGTGTGAGAGAGTTTTTCTGCAAGCAGCTGGGCTGTGCCAGCTCTAAGTGGGCCATAGAGCTCAGAAAACTACCTTTAATTTGAGTTGTACAGGGCAGGACAAGGAGAGCGTGTCACTGAGAGGGGCGGGCTCCCAGGGAAGGTTTGTGTGTGCCCTTCAGCTTTTCCCTGCTCGGTTAGCACCCTGCGGCCCTCCCGCTTTTGTCCACACCCCGTGGTTTAAAAGCACTAGAGGGAGCGATCACAGAGTCACAGAGCAGTTTTGGTTGGAAGGGACCTTAAAATTCATCTTGTTCCAAGCAGGGACACCTCCCACTAGATCAGGTAGCTCAAAGTCTGACCTGGCCTCGAACCCTTCCAGGGAGGGAGGGGGTTTCCACAACATCTCTGGGCAACGTGTGCCAGTGCCTCCCCACCCTCAGGGTAAAGAACTTCTTCCTAACGCCTGATCTAAATCCACCCCGCTCTAGTTCAAAACCATCTCCCCTCATCCTATGGCTACACGCCCTCGTAACCAGTCCCGACCCAGCTTTCCCGCAGCCCCTTTCCAGCATGGGAAGGTGCTACAAGGTCTCCCCAGAGCCAACTCTCCCAGCCTGTCCTCACACGGGAGGGCCCCAGCCCCCCGATCATCTTTGCAGCCTCCTCAGGACCTGCTCCAACAGGCCCGTGCCCCGTTTCAGGATTAAACCAGCCGCCGGTGGGACGAGGGGCGGGCACCTGGCCGAGGCAGAGCAGGCCGTGCCGCCGGGCCAGGCCCCGCGCCTCCCGCGGCCCCGCCGCCACCCGCACGGCCCAGCTGCTCAGGTACACGCGGGGCTCGGCGGGGCCCGGCGGGACGGTCACCACCATCGCCACCGCCGCCACGGCCAGCAGCGCCCGCAGCGGGGCCGCCATCGGGGCGGCAGCGGCGGTTGCCATGGCGACGGCACCGCCCCGACCCTGCAACGTTAACCACGCCCCCTGATCTCGACCACGCCCCTCTGCCGCGTTAACCACGCCCCTTGGTCATCTGACCACGCCCCCTGGCCGTCTGACCACGCCCATCTACCGCGTTAACCACGCCCCTTGACAGCCTGGCCACGCCCCATCCTTCGCCTTAACCGCACCTCTCTGTCGATAAGACCACGCCCCTCCTGCGTTAACCACGCCCCTCCCGCGGTGACTACGCCCCCTACCGGGTGACCACGCCTCCTCATGTGTTGACCACGCCCCTCTGTCGCCTTGGTCACGCCCCGCCCCTCTCTGGCCTTGGCCCCGCCCCGCTCCTCCCGGCCCCGCCCCGCCCCGCGTTGGCCCCGCCCCTCGGGAGGCGGCCCGGTGGGAACGGCGGCGGGGGGGGGGCGCGGGGGGGTGCTCGGACCGGTGCCGGCGCCGCCATGGGGACGGTGCAGCAGCGCCTGCAGCGCTTCCTCGACAGCCCCGGGCCGCTCGGGGACCTGCTGGGCCGGCTGGAGGCCCGCACCGGCGTCCGGCGGCTCTACCTGGCCACAGGTGCGAACGGCACCCCCGGGACACCCCCCCCCCCCGCCCCGCCGCGGGACTCCCCTCCCTCCCCGCTCCCTTCTCCCGGTTGGGCGGGGGGTGTCTCCGAGGGTCCCCTCCTCTTTTGCCCTCCCCGTCCTTCTGGCCTCTGCAGGGGAGGGGGGGACACAGGCAGGGCCCCCCCATTTAGGGGGTGCACTCGCAGAGCGGGACCACGCCAGGAGGGGGGACGGGGGGGGACATGGCTGTGCCACCCCCCCCACGAGGCGTGAAATCCCACAGCCCCACCCGGGGTGTGCCCTGAAAGACGGGAGGTGTTGGCTGGACCTCCCAAGCCCTGATGGAGAGGGGGTCCCGGCTCCCTGGTGGGTGAACCCCCCAAATTGCAGTGGGCTTGTCCCCATGTCATCGACAGCCGGACCTCTGCCCTCCCGCAAGGCGAGTCCCACGGGACGAACGCCGTTCGTCCCGTGGGACTCGCCTCGCGGGAGGGCAGAGGTCCGCCTGTTAACGAGATCCTGTTTGCTCATTAATGAGAAACCAGGCAGCATCTCCTCGGGGAGCGTCCTGGCACGACGTGACCCTTCTCCTCTGGCCCTTTGCCCCCGTGTCCCTCTTCTCCAATTTACAATTTACCCGTCCAGCTGGATATTTTAATATTAAACCCTCCCAGGAGGGTTGCCCGTGTCCCACCGGGCGCTTCTCCTGCCTCCCGGTGCCGTTTCCCGGCCCTTCGCCTGCCGCAGGGCTCGTTTTCCCGCTCCGAGGGGGACAGGGCTCCGCGAACGGGCACGAGCGGGTTGTGTTTGGATGCGGTCGGACGACTTCTGAGCAAAACAATCCCTGGGGCTTTGGTTGTGCTTGGGAGGGATGGACTTTTTGGGGGTAGGGGAAGAGTGGAGGCGCAGCTTCCACCAAAGAGAGACGGTCCCACGTTCCCCATCCCTGGGAAGGAGAAGCTGTTGTTAAACCAAAAAGACTCTATTTCTGCCTCCCCTCAATCAGGAGCAATTCCTGATTTGTGTTTGAACCCGGCAGCATCGGTTCTGCTATTGTGGAGCGACCCATGGGCTGCAGTTTGGAGCCCACCTTGCCTGGCCTCTGGGCAGCACGGCCAGGGCAGCTCTGTGGTGGCTTCAGCCGGGTAAAAACCATCGTGGAGGAGGACGGTGTCCCCTCACCAAGGCATGGGGCCGGCCGTCATGCCAATTTCTCCCCCTCCTTGCTGGGACGGGCACCGCGGGACGGCTCCAGCCGCCTCCCTCAGCAGCTCTTCTGTGCAAGCGAAGCCTTTCCCTTGGTTTTCTGCTGTTACATAAATTTCTCTGGTGGCTAAACTTAGCCCGTGAAATCCCTTCTAAGGCTCTTGGGGGAATGAAACCCGGCACTGCCTGAACCTGCCCGCTCGTTTTCCTTGGAGGGAGCTTTGTCACTGCTCCAAAGCCTGCCCACGTCTCCTGGGAGAGACCTGAAGCCCCGTTGGTGCCCGGAGCCATGGCTGCCTCGCACCAGGGGCCAGAGCAAGGTGCAGAAACGCTGCACTCAGCAGAACGGGGATAATCCGCCCTCCCAGCCCGAGCAAGGGCTTTCCTCTAATTCAGCGGCGCGGACAGGTTAAGTCCCGGCTTTCCTGCCCGCTGGAGGACACGCGCTCGGGTTCACGGGGGAGTTTGTTCACAGGGTAGGGGAGACGCTGCTGCGCTGCAACAGCAAACACCCTCGATTCCGGCTCTGAATGTCCCCGGGCTGCGTTCTGCCCTCAGCCCCTTCGGGGTCTGTGCTTCAGCTGCCTCGGGCAGTTTGGGAGGGAGCCCCTGGGTGTCGGTGTCCCCGTGCCCTCGCTGTGGCCGTGGTTTCGGCACCAAAGCTCCTTGTCCCGGCTTCCCCCGTCCGCCAGCTCGCCCAGCTCCGCTGATCCTGCCTCCTGCAAGTGTCTGAGGGCTGGGCAGGCTCCACACGCCCAAAGCCTTGGCTTGCATTTAATTTTAACGCTGTAATTTAATAACAGGGAAGCAGGATTGGATTGCAGGTTCTCAGGGGGCTGAATCCTTAATGAACGGTGGCTGCTCAGCACAAGCACGTGTGGCAGATGTGTGCAGGGAGCAGAAAGGAGACGCGGGCTCTGGTAGCGAGGCTTGTCCTTGAACCATTGTTATCGAAATGCCAAGTGGCTCCGAGCCCCGTGTGCGGAGGAGAAGCTCGGTGCCTTGACTTTGGACTGCAGGTGTGCGTTAAAAGTCTCCGCTTCTGACGTCTCTGCAGCCTTGGCCCACATCCAGGCTGGCAACAGGTCAGAAACACTGTTTTACTGCCACCAGTTTGTGATGGTAAAGTTCCTTCCAAGCCAGGGAGGGAACAAAAGGTGACAGGAGCAGGTCATGGCTCCCTTGGGGATGAGCAAGTGCCTGGACGACAGACTCTGCCACGTGCCGTCGCTCAGCAGGGGCCACGCAAGAGGTGTTCTGAGCACCTTAGTGGTCTGGTGTGCACAGGGTTTTACTGGAATTAATTGGGAGTGGTGGTAATTCCCAACTGGAGAGTCCTGGCCCGTGCTTCTTCTCACTACTGGGATGAGAAACCTGCTCAGCAGACTGAGCCGGGGTCTCTCCTTGCCGTCTCGGTGTCGGCAGCAGGCAACCATCCTTCTGTCCCCCCGGGCAGGTTCTGCGTCGTTCCTGGGGCTGTACCTCGTGTTCGGCTACGGCGCCTCGCTGCTCTGCAACCTCATTGGCTTCGCCTACCCCGCCTATGTCTCGTAAGTACCAGTGGCCCATCCCAGCCTACCTGCAGCATCTGGAGAGCAATCCCTGCCCTTGGCTGAGGGTCTCCCCGGTCAGCGAAGAGGCACTTACAGCTGGGAAGCTCTTAAGACTTTCCTGAAAGTGCTGGGACCTGTCTCAGTCCCAGCGTGGGGCAGCAGCGCCCAGTAGGCTGGTTTGCTCCGGGGTTTAGGGGACTCGGGGAAGGGGGTGCCCACCCTGGCAGCAGGACTGCAGCAGCAGTGCCCTTCCCCTCTCCTGCCACAGCATCAAAGCCATCGAGAGCTCCAGCAAGGAGGACGACACCACGTGGCTGACCTACTGGGTGGTGTACGGCGTCTTCAGCGTAGCCGAGTTCTTCTCCGACATCTTCCTCTACTGGTTCCCTTTTTACTACGCTGGGAAGGTAACGGCTTTGCAGGGGCCAGCGTCCTTGTTCTTGGAGGAACGTGGTGGCTCTGCCTCATGAGCAGAGCAGCGGTCCTGGTACCTCCCGTGAGCTCCAGCCTCCCGGGGGCTCCCTCAGCCCCTGCCATCTCCCAGCTCCGCAGCGTCTCTCCTCCCCGCAGTGCCTGTTCCTGCTGTGGTGCATGGCTCCCGTCTCCTGGAACGGGTCGCAGGTGCTTTACCGCAGCGTCATCCGGCCCTGCTTCCTCAGGCACCACCAGACCGTGGACAACGTGCTGGGCAACCTCGGCACCAAAGCCTTGGACGCCGCTTCCGTCGTCGCCCGAGAAGGTAACGGCGCCCCGGGGACACCTCGCTTTGTGCCCGGGGTTGGTTTTCCCCGGTTTGGCCGGAACGCGGCTTCGATCGCCGCCGAGCAGCCGGGGTGGGGTGGTCTCCCCCGTTCCCCAATTCTCTCTCTTCTCTTCGTGCCTCCGCGGCGCAGTCCTGCGGACTCTGGTCAGCAGCAGAGCCCGGCTGGCGGCCTCGGCGGCCCCGCCGCTGCCCGTGTCCGTATGTAAAGAGCCGCCGGTCGAAGGGAGAAGGGGCCGCCCGCGGGTCGGACCCCCCGGACCGACCTGGGCCAAACCGCGGGCTCGCAGGCGGCCGTCCCGTTCTCCCTTGGCGCTGGCTAGAGCAGACGCATCCCCTCCCGCTCCTCCGTAGACGCAGACCCCCTCCCTGCACCATCTTGGGGGGGTTCCCCCCAATTCGAAGCCCCCCCTTTTTTTTTGGGGGGGGGGGGGGGGGGCAGGAGCTTTGCTGCAAGAGGGAGGGAAATGGGGATGGGGTGGTCGGTGGAGCCTCACCCCGCCGTGTCTCCCGCAGCCTCCAGAGCATCCCTGAACGTGATGGGGGAAGCGGAGAAGAGAAAGTGAGACCGAGGGTGCATCCCCCCCTCCCGGTGCCGGTACCGGGGGGGGGGCTGGGACCCTCAAACCTAGGCCTGGGGATGGGCCTGGGCCCCGCTCGGCCGGTAACGGCCGAGCGGGGCCCAGGTCCATCCCCAGGCCCAACGCTGTTGCCCCCAATAAACCCCCGTTAACCCCTTTCCCGTGATACCGGCTCCGTTAAGAGCGCGGCGGCGCCTTTAAGAGCGGGCGGGAGGGGAGGGCGCGCCGCGATGACGTCATCGCGGCCGCGCCGGAAGTGGGAGGTGGAGGAGGGCGGCGGGCGAGGAGCTGGAGGGTTCGGTCCGTCCGTCCGTCCGGCACCGGGGGGGCTGTCTGTCCGTCGGGGGGGGAGGTAGATGAGGTCGGTGTGTCCTGAGGGGCCGGGTTCTGTCCGTTTGTCCTGGGGGGAGGGCGGTTGTGTCTGTGTGTCGGCTCTGCGGGGGGTGTCTGTCTGTCTGTCTGTCTGGGGGGGGGGGGTAGTGGTTAGGAGGGGGTGTCCGTCTGTCCTGGAGTTGGGGGGGATCTGTCTGTCTGAGGGGGGTCTGTCTGTCTTGAGGGGGGGTCTGTCTGTCTTGGGGGGAGGTCTGTCTGTCTTGAGGGGAGGTCTGTCTGTCTTGAGGGGGGGTCTGTCTGTCTTTGGGTGAGGTCTGTCTGTCTTTGGGGGGGTCTGTCTGTCTTTGGGGGAGGTCTGTCTGTCTTTGGGGGGGGGTTGTCTGTCTTTAGGGGGGTCTGTCTGTCTTTAGGGGAGTCTGTCTGTCTTTGGGGGGGGGTCTGTCTGTCTTTAGGGGGGTTTGTCTGTCTTTGGGGGGGGTCTGTCTGTCTTGAGGGGGTCTGTCTGTCTTTGGGGGGGGTTTGTCTGTCTTTAGAGGGGTCTGTCTGTCTTTAGAGGGGTCTGTCTGTCTTTAGGGGAGTCTGTCTGTCTTTGGAGGGGGGTCTGTCTGTCTTTGGGGGGGGTCTGTCTGTCTGTCCAGAGGACGGCGTGGCAGGGAGATCCGTCTGTCTGTCTGGGCAAAGGCACTGAGGGGGCTCTTCCCACCCTGGGGAGGGACAGGGCGCTCTGTGTGTCTGTCTGAAGGGTGTGGGGGGTGTCTGTCTGTCTGGCAGCTGGGGTGGGGCCAGCGCAGCCCCCTCATCCTGCCTCCCCCCACCTCGGCACCAGCCCCAGCCCATGAGGCCTCCCCGTGATGAGCTCCAAGGCCAAGCGGGTGCTGCCCACCCGCCCTGAGCCCCCCAGCCCAGAGCAGATCCTGGCCGACGTGCGGGGCACCCACCCCTCCGACCCCGTCTTCCTGCTGCCCGCAGAGCCCTGCCAGGACCACGGCCCCTCCCCAGGTGAGACCCCCGGGGGTGGAGAGAGAGACAGTGGGGCGGGGGGGGCGCTCCACCATCATCCCCGCTGAGCGCCCCCGCCCTGCTCTGCCCCCCACCAGGCCCCACCGGGCAGGAGGCCACCGCGGAGGAGGAGAGGGAGCGGCTGTACCGGCAGAGCCGTTCCTACGTGGAGATGAACCAGCGGCTGCAGGAGTCCCGGGAGCGGCTGCGGGAGCAACGCGAGGAGCTGCGGCGGGCGGGGGCGGCGCTCGAGCGCGGCATCGCCGAGATGAGGCAGAAGGCTTGCTGAGGCCGAAGGCCTCCACCCGGGCCGCAGCGGTGCTCGGGACGCGCCGCGGTTGCGGTTTCACCTCCTCAAATCTGGGATAGAACCATTTGGGTTTGATTTACGGGGGGATCTGGCACCACTGTGCCGTGTTGGCGGCGTGACCTTTCTCCGGGGAGCGGCGGGACCTGCCGCCCGTGCCAGGGAGGGGCCGTGAGGGTGAGCAGCCGGTTCCTGGTGCCGGAGGGAAGGCTCTGTCCCTGCTGCCCGTGAACTCGATGCCCATGTCCCCGGGGAGTGGCATGTCGTCCTCCCGCCGTGGCTTCGCCTACGACTTTTCCATCTGGTACTGCCCCGAGGATGACCACATCGCCTCCCGCATCTCGGAGCGCTTGAAGAAAGAGGGTTTTCGGGGCTACGTGGAGCACCAGGACCAAGTGGCCGGGACGTCCGTCATCCCGGCGGCCATCGAGGTCATCGAGGCCAGCCGGGTGGCCATCCTCCTCCTCTCTGCCAAGTCCCTGGGCGACCCGTGGTGCCGGCGTGTTTCCGAGTGGAACCTCTGTCACATCATCCGCTGCCACGGGACCAAGATCATCCCGGTGTACGTGGGTGTGAAGAAAGCCGAGGTGCCCCTCTTCCTGCAGCACCTCATCGAGCTCGAGTACCAGACTGAGTTCTTCTTCGACAGACTCGTGCGCAGCCTGAGAACGTCCCACCTGGCCCCGAGAAAAGCCCGGACTGTCCTGACCCCCAAAGCCAAGAGCTGAGGGACCTGACGGGGGGCTGGGGGCTGGTTTTCCAGCTTCTTTGGGGCAGGAGAGCCCTGCAGCGGGGGTGGCGGGAGCAGATTTGTCCTGTACAGCTGATAAAAGTGGTGGGAGCGGGTCCCTCCGGTGCTGGGGGTTGTCACAAATCTCATTAAAAACCCTTCTCGGAAAATCGAAGGTGTGACTTCCCGCCCGTGTCACTTGGTGAGCGGGGAGTGGGGCAGAGGCAAAGTCAAACCCAGGCAGCACCGGGGTTGCTGCAGGGGGGGTTTCCACCCCTGCGGGCGTTCCCCCGCCGGTGCCTCTTCCCCTTCCTGCCTCCCCTCACCAGGGCTCCCTGCCCCGCCGGGGATGTGGGACCTCTGCCGCTGCCACAGAGGGACGAGGGGGCGAGGGATGGGGGCAAGGGGTGGCCTGGGGCTGCTGCTGCTGCTGACCCTCCCCGCGGCCAGGCCGGGTGAGCGCTGGGTTGGGGGCAGCTGGTGGGGTCTCGGCATCATGGAGGGACAGCCAGCTTGCAGGGGCGGGGGCGTGGGGATGCTCTTGGGGACCCCCAGCCTTTCCCTCCCGCTGGGGACCACCGGCAGCAGGACTGGGATGGGCTCTCCTCTCCGCAGCGGCGCAGGGCTGGCTCCAGCCGTCGATTATTGGGGGGCACGAGGCCAAACCCCACTCCAGGGCCTACATGGTGTCCATCCGGCGCGAGGGGGTCCACGGCTGTGGGGGAGCGCTGCTGCACCGGCGCTGGGTGCTGACGGCCGCGCACTGCTTCCCTCAGAGGTGAGTTGGCAGCGGCCGCATCCTGCCCAGAGCGGGGATGGGGGTCTTGAGGGTGGTCTGTGTGGTCACCGCAGGGCTCCCACTGACACTGGCTCCTGCTGTGGGGACAGGATGGAGACCAAGGGGACAGTGGTGGTGGGGCTGCACCACCTGAGGGACCACGGGCCAGCCACGCAGAGCTTCTCCATCCGGGTGGCCTGTCCCCACCCCGGTTACAACCGAGCGACGATGGAGAACGACCTTCTCCTGCTCCAGGTGGGGCTTGCGCCAACCGTGGGGAGGGGTTGGCTGCGGGGCTGGAGGAGCAGCTGAGCAGGTTCACACTGGTGCAGCGGGTTCATACTGGTGCATCAGCGTGAGGTGCTGGGTGACATTTCCTCTTCTCACCTCTGAGCACTGTCACAGCTCTGTGACATCTCCCCGCTCACGGGCGCTGTGTGGGCTCCGTGCTCCCTGCCAGCCCCCCGAGCTGTGGTGAGGGGGGGGGTCTGACGGTGCCCCCCACCCTGCCTGCAGCTGGACGGGTCGGTGAAGCTGAGCAGGACGCGGCAGCTCATCGGGCTGCTGCGGCGGGAGCCGGCGGCCGGGGCGGCGTGCAGCGTGGCGGGCTGGGGGGTGCGCGGGCGCGGGGGGCCCTCGCCCACGCTGCAGGAGCTGGAGGTGACGGTGCTGGACGCGCGGATGTGCAACAACAGCCGCTTCTGGGACGGCGAGATCGCCCCCACCATGATCTGCTTCCAGGGACGCAGCCGGGGATCGGCCCCCTCCAAGGTGAGGAGCTGGGGGTCGGGGGGGGGGAAGCAAAGGGCTTTGCAAGAGGACCGAGGGGCTGCAAAGCTCTGGCACCCCCTCCTCTGAGCTGCTGTTCCTGGGTGTGGCAGACCCCGGCAAGGATGTTCACCCCCAGCAGACAGAGAGATGCTCCCCCCAGCCACGGGGGGGTCCCAGACCCCTGGTTGGAGTCCACTCCCCACTGTCGCCCCCTCCCAGGGTGACTCCGGGGGCCCGTTGGTGTGCGGGAAGCGGGCGGCCGTGGCCGGCGTGTTGTCCTTCACTGGCCAGAACGTGACCGACCCTTTCAAGCCCCCCCGTTGCCATCTCGGCCGTGAAGCACAAGAAATGGATCCAGAAAACGCTGCGGAGGGGCTGCAGCTCCCCCCAGCCCCAGCCCGGGCACGCGGGACACACAGACCACCCCTTCCTATTTACACAGGTTGGCTTTTACTTCTTAATACTGTCCAGAGTCCCGGTAAAATAACATCCTTCGTACATACATACAGCGACGGGGGGTGGGAGCGCGGCACCCGGAAAGATTGTCAGGGGGCGGGGGGGAGGAGGGGGGGCTGAGGCTGACGGGCACGTGTGGAGCAGAGGTGGGTGAGAGTGGGTCTGGGCTTGACCCCGGGGCTGTGGGGCAGAGCTGGCCCCATGTCCCACGTCTCTCAGTTACGGGAGTGGAGACAGAGGCTGCCCTGGGGACTCTGTCTCCTTCTTTCTTCCTGCTTTCTTCCCCAGAGCCCCTGGCTGTGTCCCCAGAGCCCCCCCCGGCCGTGCCCCCACAGCCCGGTGCCTCTCCCTGCAGCTTCCCCCACGGCACTGGTGTGGGGACCCATAGGTCCCCCCATGCAAAGCGGGCAGTGAGTGTAGGGTAGGAGGAGGGGGAGACACTCAAGGGGCTGGGGAGCACCAGGATTTGGGGCGGTTGTCCCTCCAGAGCACCTCCCACCCTCGGCAGCAGGATCCGAGCGTGTCCCTGGCACCTGTGGGCGTAATCCAGTCCTGGGTGGACCCGTGTCCACTCGTGGGGACACGCTGGGATCCCCACCCCGGGGGTGGTTGGCTGGGGGGGAGGGCTCTGGGCGCGGCTGAGGGGGCCCAGACCCTTGCCTGGGGGTTGGGCACCCCGGTGCCAGCCCAGTACCTCGTCCCCTCCCAGGGCAGCTCCCCAGCACGCTGACATGACCCCCAAGATGAGCCCCCCGGGACACACCCGTGGGAACGCTGGCTGCTCCTGCGCCCCTTCCACCTCGAACCAGCACTGCGGCTGCAGATCACCCATTAGCAATCACCCTTAATTAGGAGCCCCCAGCAGCACGAGTGGGGTGTCTTAGCCCCCGTCTCCCCACGGCCGTGTGCTGTCCCCACCTCGCGAAGCCTCTCCCTGCGCTGATCCAGCCGTGCCTTCCCTTACCCTGTTAATAAAGGAGCTGTGGCTGCTGGCAGAGCCCGGTGTCGGCGCCTGGAGCATGCGGCAGAGTCCTGGCGTTGGGGCGCGCACGCCCTCTGCCCGGCGTGCAGGATCAGGCCCTGGTTCAGCCTCCGCCTGAGGCGGGGGAAAGGGATGGGGGGGCACGGGGACAAGGCTCCCCCGCTCCAAAGCTTGTCCCGGGATGTGCATCAGCGGGAGATGGTCTCTGAGACTCGCCCCAGGTTGGGACGTCGGCGGATCCCTCGTCTCTGCCCAGTCCTCGGTGCTGGGAACTGTGGTGCTCCAGCACAGCGAGACCCCAACGCGGGTTGGGGTGACTTACCAGTCCCCAGCCATCCCCCCGCCCAGCACAGTCCTGGCCAGCTCCCGTGGGGCAGGGGGTGTCGCGGGACCCTCGCCGGGGCTTCACCCGCGGCACCTGCTCAAGCTTGGATTTTCTCCACCACCTTGTCGGCCACGGCCGTCACCGCCATGGGGCTGGGGACGTAGTTGAAGGGGGTGACGCGGGCGGCTCTGCTTGGGGAGCCGTGCCGGCTGGCGGGGAAGGTCCCGGCGGGCGCCTCGTGGCCGAAGGAGATGGGCAGAGCGGCCTTGGCGGGGGCCGGGGCCTCGCCGTCGCAGGCGGCGCGGGCGTGCGGCGGCCCCTCGCAGGTCTCCAGCGTGGGAGAGGTGCTGGAGTTGGTCTTGGCGGTGGAGAAGTCCTCGGTCTGCACCACGGCGTCGCTGGTCTTCCTGGGGCCGGGGGTGCCGGGGCGCTCCTCTTCGCCGGCGTCCGCCAGCGGCAGGGCGGAGGAGGGCAGCGTGCTCTTGAGGATGTGGGGGATGTCTTCGTCCCGAATCCTCCGCCACGTGCCCTTCATCACCACCACCGGCGGCTTCGCCGGCTGCCCACCGGTTGCCGCCTCGGTCTGCCGCCGCCGCGCCGAAGCTTCGGAGCGGGCGGAGAGGACGGAGGAAGGGCTGCTCGTCCTCCGCGCCACGCTGATGTTGGGCGAGGACGAGTACCTCTTGAAGGGCTCGGGCGCGGGGACGCTGGTCTTCACCGGCAGCCGGGACGGGCTCTCGGAGCTGGTCCTCCGCGGCGGCTTGACCCCGGCGGGGACTTTGCCGCCGGGCTGGGCTCTGGCGATGGAGGGCCGCGGGCCGGGGGCCGCCGGCTTGGCCGCCTTGAGCTCGTCGCAGCGGGAGGAGCAGAGGAAGACGGCCGGGAGGGCGGCGCGGCTGCGCTGCGGGGAGGCGCCGCGAGGCAGAGAGGTCGCCTGCTGCGCCGGGGAGAGCTCGGCGCGGTGCCGCAGCAGCAGGCTGGAGGATTCCTTGATGAAGGTGAGCTGGCGGAGGAAGCCCGAGCGATCCGAGTCGCTCCCGCTGGAACGGGCGGACGACATCCGCACCAGGTTGAGACGGCTGCCCCCCGGCCCCCCCCGGCGCGCCGCCCTGCGCCTTGCTGCCATCCACTGCCTCCTCCAGCACCGGCATGGCCCCCCGGCCCGGCAGCACCTTCTTGCTGGGCTTCTGCATGAAGGGGATGCGCACGGGCGACTTCTGCGTCTTGGACTGCCTGGGGGCTGGGGACTTGGGGGCCGGAGCTCTGGGCAGGGGTCCCGGCGGGGAGGAGGAGCCACTTGCCTTGCCGGCGGCTGGGGGACCCTGCTTGGTGAGCTGGGAGGGAGACGGCAGCTTCTTGGGAGCGTGCTGGGAGGGGGTGGAGGTGCGAGAGGAGCCTGAGGACGGGGGTCCCTTGCCGATGCGGGCGGGGGGTGTCGTGCTCCTCTTGGGCAGCGCCAAGTCCCCAGTCTCGGGGGGCTTGCCCAGCCGGTGCAGGCTGCGGGAGCGCTGCTGGCTCAGTGAGAGGTTTTTGGCCGGCGGCGCCTCGGGCTTCGCCGCGGGGCTTTTCTTCGGGGTGGCCCGTGGGCTTGGGGCATCCTTGGCCAGGCTGGGCATGTAGATGACGGTTCTGCCGCGGAAGACCACGGGCAGGTTGGGCACCGGCTTGGCGGGCGCCGGGCTCCGCTCCGCCCTGGCGCTCCCTCGGTTGGCGGGACGGGCCCCTGGCGCGTCCTTCCTCTCCGGGCGGCTCTTGCTGTTCTCCCTCCTCGCCGCATCCCGGCTGGTCACGCTGCTGGAGCGCTTCTTCTCCTGCCTGCCCAGGGAGAGCTGCAGGGTGGACCCCACCGAGAGCCCCGACACGAAGGAGAGGATGGAGTCAGACTCGGAGGAAGGCTCCCGCGAGAGGGAGGCGGCAGCCTGGTGCAGCCAGGTGACGATGGAGTTGGCCCCCTCCTGGATGGCTTGCCACTCCACGCTGTCCAGGTCCGAGCCGCGGTCGGAGCCGGTGTCCTCGGCGGGGTGATGCCTGGCCTCTGGTTTCCTCTCCCTCCCGCCGGCACTCGCTGGCTTCTGCTTGCGCTCCACCATCCTCCGGCGAGCCGAGGGCCGCCGGCGCTTGGGCATGGCCGAGCCGATGCACTTCTGCAGCAGGTCATCCTCCGAATTGAGGCTGGGGGAGCTGGGGGACCCCCCCTGCGCCTGCCCTGCCACCGTGGCCGACCGCGGCCGGGGGCCTTTGCCGCAGGGCTGGCCCCGCTCCTCGCCGTCGGAGAGGTTGGCGTCGCTCAGGGAGCTCATGGAGGAGCTGAGGGAGTAGCACGGCGGCGTCTCGTCAGCAATGAGGTTGTTCTGCGGCTTCGACTTCGCTGGCCGGGGACTGGGCTCGGGCTCCCGCCGGGGGACGGAGCCACCCCAGCGCTCCCTCCGGGGCGCCCGGCCGGGCTGGGCTCTGCCGCCGGACCCCTCCCTGCCCGCCTCAGGCAGCTCGTCCGAGTCCTGCTCGTAGAAGCAATAAACGGCTTCCTCGGTCGGCGTGGTGTGGCACAGCGACTGGAAGGCCACCCCCTCCTCCCGCGGAGCATCCTTCCTCCCGGCGGGACCGCCGTTCCGCCCCACCTCCAGCTCCAGGCTGGCTCCGCTCTTTGGGGGGGGTTGGCCCCGTTTCCCCTCCCCGCTTTGGCCACGGCTCGATCCCATTTTCCCCTTGCAGGCTGAGCTCAGCCGGGCAGGCGCTGAGCTGCCGGAGGCGGCTCTCCGGGCCGGGATGGTGCCGGCGCCTCCCGCCCCGCGGTGCCCCTCGGGCAGAACCCCCGCGGGGCGCCCTGTGCCCCGCTCGCGTGGATGCTCAGCCTCCTCGGTGGCCGGGTAGCGCAGGGTCTCGTCGCTGAGCGAGGCGGCGCTGGAGAAGTTGACGGGGGTCCCGTCGGCCGAGTCAGTGAAGGAGTCGTCGTCCTTGAAGAGATCGCGGGCGGTGGCGCGCAGGTGCTTGGGGACGCTGAGGTGAGAGGGGGCTGGCACCAGCATGTAGACGGGGACGTGCACCGGCTTCTTCGTCTGTGGGTGCAGGACCTGGCCGGAGAGCAGGGAGGTCTTCACTTTGCGGAAGCGGGAGGGCATGGCCGAGCTGATGCACTCCTTCAGGATCTCGATGTCATCGTCAGAGGGGGGCTCGGGGCGGTCGGCCCGCCGCCGGCCCTCCAGGTACCGCTCCTCCCGCCGCTCCTCCCGCTTCTCGTGAGCCACAAAATTCAGGCTGTTCTTCTCTGGGAAGGTGGGCATCAGCTTGAGCTCCACGTCCTTCTGCACGTAGTGCTCGTGGAGGGGCAGGGCGCTCAGGCTGGAGGCGCAGGAGAAGTTCTCGTTGGGTTTCTCCACCGTGAAGTAGACCATGGAGTCCAGGTCCTGGGGCAGCTGGAAGCGCTCCTTGAAGTCGGTGATCTCCATGAACTTCTTGACGTTGTTCTCCCACTGGATGTTGAACTGGCTGGTCTCCTTCTCGGGTTGGCAGCCCAGCTCGAAGAGGGGCGTCTTGCTGCGGCTGGGTGGCATGGTCTGCCCGGGGCTGTCGGGCAGCTCGCTGGGGCTGATGGTGCCACTGATCATCTCGCTGCAAGGGTCGCTCTGGATGGAGCTGGCGATGGAGGGGCTCTCGAAGCTGCCCAGGGAGCTGACGGAGCTGCAGCGGCTCATCACCAGCGGCGTCTCCTGGATGTAGTTCTCCGAGGAGCTCGAGGGCGTGAGGTCCTCCTGGCGCGACGGCGACGACTCCCGCAGGAAGACCTTGTCGCGCTTCGGGAAGGGGATGGTGATGGGCTGGGAAATGCCCGCCAGCGCAGCCGGACCCTGTTCCACAGCCTTCTCCTTCTCCTGCCTCCCATCCTCACCTTCCCCGTCCCCTTCCTCCATCTCCAGGATCTCCAGGGAGGAGTCACTGTCCAGGTCATTCTCGCTGTGGCTCTGCCCGTCCAGCACGTTGTCGGCCGAGGAGAGGGAGGAGAGGGAGCTGCACCGGGAGAAGCAGATCGGGGTGTCCTCCACCGAGTACTTCTGCACCGACTCCTGCTCTGCCGCGGCCGGCGGGTGGGCGGGCAGCTTCTCTGGGATCTTACTCAAGGTCTCGGCCGTCTGCAGCAGCGCTGGGGGGAGCCAGGCTTGCTTTCTGCCCTGGCCGCTCTTGGCCAGGGTCTCGAGCAGGGGGATGTGCTGGTAGGATGGGGAGAGCTTGATGGTGTGGACCTGGGGGTCGGGGGGAAGCTTGCCACCCGTCTCCTTCTTCCACTCGGGCTCCTTCTCCTGTGCTTTGGGGCTGGGGAATGTCACCGTCTTCTTGGCCCGTTCGGGCACGTCTCGCTGCTCTGGCTTGTCCGGTTCGGCCAGGTCTCTGCCCTTGAGCGCAGGGGGTTCAACCCGCTCCGGCTTGCCGCCCAGGATGCTCTTGAGGTCGAGCCGGCTCGGCCGCTTCTGGTAGCGCTGCAGCTCATCCCGGTAGTCGAGGAAGGCGGCCCTGGTGCAGGGCTTCATGTGCTCCTTGGTGCAGTAGCCGTCGCTGGTGCTGCCGCTGTTGAGGCTGTCGTTGGAGAGGCTGGTGTAGGCGGTTTTCAGGCGCAGCAGCGTGTGCGCCCGGCTCAGGCTCTCCCGTTTGGCGAAGCCGTCCGAGAGGCGGCACGGCGAGCAGGACTGGGCGCGCGCCTCGTGCACCTCCTCGGGGCCGTACTGCCAGTCCAGGCAGTGGTCCTCCGAGCTGAGGCTGAAGCTGTCATCTGAAGACGTGTGCATGGTAGAGATGTCCTCCACCAGCTTGTCAATCTTGGCCACTGTGCTGGAGATCTTGTTGGCCAACTTCTCGGCGGCCAGCGAGACGTCGTCCTCCGGCAGCGGCAGCTTCTTGGGCTCGGCCGGCTTACCACTGCCGTCCTTCTCCGGCTCCGGGCATCGCCTCTGCGCCAGCGCCCGGGGCAGAGCCTGCCCCTGCAGAAAGGAGGAGTTGAGGAACATGGAGAGGACGGAGGCGCTGGCCGTCTCCACGCCGGTGGAGATGTTGGGCACCTCATCATCGTCGAAGCAGCCCGAGTCGGAAGCGTAGTCCTTCACCAGGCTCTCCATGTGCCGCGCTGGCTTCTTCGCGCTCTGGCTCTTCAGGCTCTGCTTCTCCATGGTGTCGAAGGTCTCGGCCAAGTGCTTGGCGTCCAGCTCGGCCTCCAGCGCCTTCTGCTTGCGCATGTAGAGCGAGGGCATGCAGGAGCCCGGTGAGACGACGGCGGCGTCCTTGTACTTGGGGGGCCGGTTGGTGAGGAGGTTGCGGAGGGCGGCCGCGCTGCCCATGGCGATCATCTTGTGCTTGGAGTGGATGAGGTTGCGCAGCATGCTGACCGCCCCCAGGTCCCACAGCAGCTCCTGGTCGCGGGGGCTGCGGGCCGACAGGTTCCAGAGGGTGCCGCAGGCGTTGCTGACGATGGTGAGGCTGTGCGAGCGCAGGTGCTGCAGCAGCGTCTGCAGGCAGTTGTGGTCCCGGAGTACCTGCCTGCGGGACACAGAGGGGGACCCACGGGATGTCAGGACCATCCCTGAGCCCCCTCCCCGGCACCGTCCCCATCCCGCGGCCACCCTCACCGGTAGTCCTCCCGCGTGGCGACGAGGCTGGAGACGTTCCTGAGGATGCCGCCGCCGCTCTCGATGATGGCCAGCGAGTTGCTCTGGCACTTGTAGGTGAGGGTGCTCACCAGGAAGCCCAGGGCCCCCTCCACCCCGCAAATCGCCGCTTTGTTCTCCGTGCTGTGCGCCGACAGGTTCCACAGCGCGCTCAGGACGCTCTTCAGCGTGGACTCCTGTCCCGGGGAGGGGGATGACACACACACAACCCCCCGTTATATCCCCCGTCTGTCCGTCTGTCCCGGCTCCCGCTCCCACCCGCCCCGGCGCTCACCTTGCCGGCGTGCAGGGCGCAGCGCGTCAGCCCGGTGACGCTGCCCACCTCCCGCAGCACCTTCTTGCTGTTGATGTCAGCTCGCCAGGAGAGGTTCCTCAGGATGCTGGAGACCACCTGAGAGGGCAGAGGGGGGGCGAGCGTGTGCGGGGACTGTCCCCAGATCCTGGGGAGCAGACCCCCCTGCCCGCCAGGCCACCAGCACCCACCTGGTGCAGCTCCTCGCTGTCGGAGCCCAGCTGAGCCACGATGGCCTCCATGCAGCCCCGGCGGGAGCACAGCGTCGCCTGCAAGGAGGATGAGGGTGGTGACAGCGACAATGCAGCCCCCTGCCCTCGATCCCCACCCTACAGCCTCGCTGGTCCCCCCTCTCCACCCTCCAAACCTTGTTGACCACGTCGCCGAAGGTGAGGTTGGTGAGGGCCATCCCGGCGTAGCGCCGCAGCGCCAGGTTGAGGGGGTCGTTCGTCATCTTGTGCATCTCGTAGTCCACCTGCAGCAGCTCGGCCACCGCCTGCAGCCCACCTGAGGGGTGGGAGAGGGGATGCCTCAAGCGAGGGACCCCCCACCCCAGCCCGGTAGCCCCTCTGCACGGGCAGGGGCGGCCGTGGTGCGACAGGGCTGGAGCCCCGGCGCCCCGTGCTCACCCAGCTCGTTCATGGCGCGCCGGTACTCCTCGTCGAAGGAGAGCTTCATGATGGCGCAGGTGGCCTGGCAGATCTGCGGCTCGATGGGCACCGGCGCTGCGGGGACAAGTGGCCGAGGAGGGGGTCATCCCCAGGGTCCAGCACCAACAGTTTCCCCTCACCCTCCTCAGCACACACGGACGTTCCGTCGCCATCACCACCGTGCACGTAGGCACCCCCCCACGCCGGCACCCTGCTCGCCCCCGTACCCGTGCCACCCTCGGGTCCTCGTCCCCCGTCCCGGCTCTGCATCTGCAGCCAGTCCCAGCAGGTCTCCGAGTAGGAGCGGATCTGCTCCAGCACGTGCAGGACCCGCATCTCCTTCTTGGCCTGCCCCTCGTCGGGCTGCGAGAAGACGATGTTGTGGAGGGCGGCGTTGGCGCGCATGCGGGCGTCCTTGGCGCCGGCGGGGCTCTCGGGGGGGCCCGGCTCCCCGTCCGAGTCGTGCAGGATCTGGATGAGCAGGGGCAGGCAGCCCGACTTGCGCATGGCCAGGCAGCTCTCCTGCGAGCTGGACATGGCGAGCAGCGTGCGGGACATGTCGTCCTTGTCCCGCGTGGCCAGCATGGACAGGAGCCAGAAGACCACCTCCACCTGCGGGGGGGGGGACGGGGACTCGGGGTTACGCACGGCTGCTCCCCCCCAGTCCCCCTGCCCCGTGCAGCCCCCCCGGCGCGGCTGCCCCTCACCTTGCTGCTGCCCCCCTCCTCGGGGTGGGTCGGGGGGTCCAGGCTGCCGTCCCCCTCCATGCCTGGCACCTTCCCGCAGAGCTGCAGAATGGGGGGTTAAGATGGGGGGGGGGGGTTTGCAGCGTGACACCCTCACACGCACACGGGACCCCCCCCGTCCTCCCTTTTCAGGACCCCTCTGATGCCATCACATGTGGTGGCGTCCCCCACCCGGGGCGACTGTCGCTGCCGTCAGTGCCAGGGCTGGGTTTTAAGCCGGAATCAGGGCTGGCAGGGGTGGGGGTGGCGGGGGGGGGACGTCTGTCACAGCAGCAGCAGGCTCGGGAAAGGGAGGGCGTGGGCGAGGCGAGGGCAGGGGGGACAGCACCACGAAATGCCCCTCGCTGAGCTCGGGGAGCTGCTGCCTGCGTGGGCTGGCGATGGAGGGGCCGTGGGCGATGGAGGGGCCGTGGGGGGTGATGGAGGTGCTGTGGGATTCTGGAGGGGGCAGAGATGATGGGGGGACCATGGGTGACAACGAGACCGTGGGTGATGGAGGAGCTGTGGGGCTGCGGGGCTGTGGCAGCGGCAATGGGGGTGACGATGGTGATGGGGGTGATGGTGGCGATGGGGGTGACGATGGTGATGGGGGTGATGATGGCGGTGGGGGTGACGATGGCGATGGGGGTGACAATAGCGGTGGCGATGGCGGGCGCCCGCCCTGGCAGCTCGGCGGTGGCGCTCGCTCGGCAGATGCTGCGGGAGCCGTCGCGCCCGCCCGCTGCGCGCCATGGCCTACTTCTCGTCTCCATGGCAACTGCCCATTTCACGGTGCCCGAGCCACACAAAGCCCTGGCTGTGCCGCCAGGGCGACAGGACAGGGACAATGGTGGAGGGGCGACTGCGCCTGGCCCCCTCCTCCATCCTCCCCAGGCTCCCCCGGCCCCACTACCTGCGGCTCCGGCTGCTGCACCTTGTCCTGCGCCTCCATCAGCTCCTTGTCGATCTGCTCCAGCCGGGACGCTCGGATCTGGGGGCGCAGAGCGGGAGTCACTGAGGGCTGGGACACACACGCACCCTCCCGCCCACCCTGAGCCCCCCAGCTCCCCCAGAGCCAGGTGAGAGGGTGTGTGGGGTGATGTGCAAGGTGCAAGGGCTGAGTGTGAAGGTGCAAGGAGTTGGGTGCAAGGGTGCCCAGGGTGGAGGTGGCAGGAGGGGGTGGGAAGGCAGCTGGGCCCCCCCCCCCGCTGCAGGAGGGGAAGGGCTGGCTCCCCCCTCGGTCCCGACCTGCGCCCGCTGCACCATCTCATCAGCCGTCCCGAAACGTTCCTCCATCAGCGAGCGGATGTGCTGGGCCTCGAACTGCAGCTGCTGCCGGATGAGATCCATCTGCATGGAGAACTGGGGGGGCAGAGCGGGGTGAGGGGGGGGCACGGTGTGAGCAGGGCAGGGTCCTGCCAACACCCCGGGGCTGGGACACCCCCCACTCACCGTCTCCACGTGGGGCAGCTCGTCCAGGCGCGTGGCCAGGCTCTGCAGCTGCGCGTAGTACCACACCTTCTCCTTCTCCTCCTTCTCGATCTCACCCAGCAGAAAGCACCTGGCACGGGGGGGAAAACAACCCGTCAGTCTGGCCCCTCCAGCCCCCTGCATCCCCCCTCCTCTAATCCAGCCATCACCTCTCCCGGTCGAGCTCCTCCAGCAGCCGGAGGGTGGCTCTGCCCAAGTCCCCGGTGCCATCCCGGTGGGACACGGGGGGTGGGGGGCTCTCCTCGGCTCCGCGTCCGCCTCCGGCCACCTCCGGCGCAAACTTGAGGTTGTAGAGGCTGGTGATGTCCATCTGCAGGGCTGGGGATGGGGAGAGCAGTGTGAGGGTGGGCTTGGCAAGGACACCCCCCCCTCGCCTCCCCACCCTGCCTGGGCACCCACCTTTCAGCTGGTCCAGGACCTCCGTCTGCCCCGAGGACACCATGACCCGCGCCTCCTGCTCCAGCTTGCCCTGGAGATGCTTCAGGACCTCCTAAAATGGGGACAGAGCCATCGGGGAGGGTGGGTGGGGGAATGCAGAGGGAATCCCCGTTGTGCTCTTCCCCACAGCCCCAGCGTGGGGTCCGTGTGCCCCCCCTCTGCCCGGGTTTGTCCTCACCTTCATGTCCGAGGTCTCATTCTCCAGCTTGGAGAGGTGGTTGGAGTTGTCCTCCAGCTCCCGCCGGAGGTGGGTGTTCTCCTTCTTCAGCGCCTCCACTTGCCGCACCAGCTGGTCGTACGAGGCGATGGAGCCGGACATCTTCACCCCCTCCAGCGCCTGCGGGGTGGAGGACAGGTGGGCAGCACCCCGGGGTGCTCCCTGCAGCCTGCCCCCCCCAGCACCCTCGCTGCCTCTCCTCCCCGGGACCCCCACCACCTCCAGGGAGGGGACAGGCTGCCCTGGCAAGAGCTGGTGCTCCCCCCAAAGCCTCCCAGAAGGGACACCCCAGCGCTGGGTGGGCATCTGGCCCTGTTACCCTGTAGGGGGGCAGCCCTGGCACCCCCCAACTCCCCCCAGCCCCCCCCAGCCCCTGCCTCATTTCCATCCTCCGCAGCAGCTCAGCCTCCGCTCCCTTCCTCCTTTGTCTCGCTTTTGTCTTCTCCTTCCCTGAACCATCTCTCGCTTCACTCCCTCCCGCAGCAGAGACAGCCCTGGCCCCCCCGGCAGCCCCCCGGGCCCCACTCTGCTCCCTCCAGCCCCCCCGTCCCCCTGTGCTCCCCCAGCTGGCCCCAGCCCCCCCCAAACCTCCTCCTTGCCGCAGCGCCCGCAGCCGCCCCTCGCACCTGCTGGGATGGGGGGCACACACGGTGGCGGCACCCGTGGGCATGGGGTGAGGGGGGGACAGGGATGGGGACCCCTCGTCACCGCCCTGGCGGGTCAGGCTGTCGGCCGGGAGCGCGACGGCCCCACGCCGCCTTCGTCAGCGCCTCGTGTGCGCGTGCACAGATGGGGGGGGTCCCTTCCCACCCCATCCCACTGCACCCCCCCCATCTCATTCCTCCCCCTTCATCCCCCGCCAGCAGCAGGGTCAGGGACGGCGGCTGCCCGAGGCGGCGGCAGAGATCAATCCCCAGCACTGCCAGTGTCGCTGCCCCCCCCAAGCCCCCCAGCAGCTCCCGAACACCCTCGTGAGCCCCTCTGGGGGGGCTGCAGCATCACCCCCTTCCCTCACGGAGGCCCCACAGGCAGTGGTGGGACCCAGCACCCTCCTCACCAATGTCCTTCCTAACCCAGGAGCCATCCCAGACCCCACCCCAAACTGCTCCCCCATCCCTGCACCCCACACCGACCGGGGGATCCCCCCAGCTGGGTCCCACTGTGGGGTGTGCTCCCCCCGCCGCCCCCCACCCGCTGCAGGGCCGGCCACGCTGCTGGAAAGAGACAAAGACTCCGTGGTGCAAATCCCCCCCCACTGCCCAGGTGGAGAATAACCCCCCCAGGAGAGAAACAACCCCCGGGAGGGCTGGGCAGGGGCTGGGGGGGGTGAGAGTATGGGAGCAAGGGGTGGGAGGTGGTAGAAGGGCAGGGGGTGCGGGACGAGGGGCAGCACATGGGATGCGGGAGGGACAATGCGGGAGGGAGGATGCGGGATGGAGGATGCAGGATGGGGGCTGAGCCTCCCGTTGCTATGGCAACAGCAGATGGGGCAGCACCGGCGGGTCTGTGGCCCTTCCCGAGCACCCACCAGACACAGAGGGGGGTCCCCACGCCTGCACCCCAAACCTCTCAGCATCAACCGACTGCTCCGAGCCAGGACTCCCCTTCAAAGCCAGCTCAGCTGGGGGGTGGGTGTTGCTTGAGCCCCCTTTTCTGGGGGCTGCCCGCAGGGTCCCCCACCCTGCGTGATGCCAGGGTGCGCCGGCCGCCTCCCCCGCGGTGCTGTGTCACGCTGCAGCAGGACAGGAGGGGCCAGGACATTCGGCTGCCGGCCACCCCAGACAGCCCCTCTGTACAGGGTGGGGGAAACTGAGGCATGAAGCTGTTTCCCCCTCCCTCCCCAGGACCCTCATTGCCACCGCTCTGTGTGGCAGCTTAGTTTGGGTGGGATGGAATAGCCTGGGCGCTGCTGCAGTGGGGCGGTGGCCACTCTGTGGGACCCCCCAGCTCTGTGGGGGCTGTCAGTGCACCCTCAGGGCTGGGGAACATCACCAGCCCCCCATGCCAGCCTCACCCCAGGCCGGGGGTACCTGTGGGGTGCTGGGGGTTGATTGTGGGGGGGAACACCTGATCTCTGGCCCCCCGGGTCCCCTGGCAGGGCCCTCCCGCAGCGGCGCTGGGGATCCGCAGCCTGCGGGGAGGGGCTGGCGCGATGGCACCTGCATTTGCGAAGCGTCTAGACACGACAGGAAAGGGGGGCCAAGGGATGCAGGAAATGGGGGGGCCAGGGATGGAGCTTTGCTCCCGCAAGCCAGTGCTCCGGACCCTGTGGCCCCCCCGCCCTGCGACCCCGCACCTTGACACCCAACAGCCGCCCCCTCAGCTCGGGACACTCCAGGAACAGCCAAAGCCCTTGGCAGGGTCTGGATGCTTCCAGCAAGGTCTCGGCAGGGCAGATACTGCAGGAGATCAAGGGGTGGAGAAGCAGCATCTGCGCTGCCCACGGCACCCACCACCCCCAGCACCCATCACCCTCAGCACCCGCAGCACCCACCGCCCCCTGCGCTGCCCTCTCCTCCCTGCACTGTCCAACCCAGCGCATCAGCCTCCTGCCCCACGCCGCCATCTCGTCACCTCATCCCACCTCGGCCTGGGCAGAGCTTGGCGGAGCTGGGGGAGCCCCCGGCACCCACCGGCTCCCTCCAGGCCCCTCCAGAGGATGGGGAAGGGGACAGGGACCACTCTCAGCCCCAGCACTGCAGCATCCACCGAGCGCAGCCGCCTCCGACAGAAGCCACATCTGAGCCCCCCAGCTGCGGCTCCCAGAGCCCCCGGGGACATTAAACAAACAGCGTGTTGTCACCAGCTCCTGCTGATCGACCCGCGGACCCCCGACCACAGCAAACCCACCCCAGGGAGCACCAGGCCCCACACACGCAGCCCCCCCCCCCCGCCTCGCATGGCTTCTGAGTGGCAGGGACACACCAGGGGGCACACGCAGCGACACCGGCACCCAAGACCCTCCCCACGTGCCGCATCCGACCCCCTGCAGCACCCACATCCAGGCCCCCCACGCAGGGGCTGCTCCCACCCACACGTGTGCACACGCACACGTATGCTCCGTGCACACGCGTGTCACGTCCTTCAGACAAAAGTGGAGACCGGTGGGGCGAGCGCTGGGGTCCCCAGCAGGGCCACCCCCGTTCAGGGACACCCCCAGGGCCAACCCCACCCGCCCCACGCCCCAACCCGTGGGCAGAGCGCCCGTGGGAACGGGGAGGGGGGGGCTGGACGGCAGAAATGTCCCCCACCCGTGCCAGCACCCACCTCGCACCCTACGGGTCCCGGTGCCACCCCTGGGTGGGGTTGCAGTGCTGGTTTAGAGGCCGAGATTTTGGGGCGCGGGGGGGGGGGAAGATTGGGATGTGGATTTAGGGGGTGGGTTCGGGGCTCCGGGTGGGGGGATGCAGCCTCGGGCCCCCGCACCGGCCCCGCCGGGGAGGCGCTTTGGGCGAGGAGCGTCGCGGAGGGGGAGGAAGACTCTGCGGGGAGCCGAGCCCGCATCGGGGTGGGGAGGTGGTGCGGGGGGAAGATGCTGCCACCCCAGCGGGGACACCCTCCCCCCGCTGCCCCCCATGGCCCTGCCCGCAGGATGGAGATGAGGATGAGGTGGTCGGTGCTGCGCCCCCCTCCCCGCCCGGGGGCTCCCGGCGGAGCCGCGGCACCGTCCGGTCTTTGTCACCGCGGCCGGGGTGCAGGACGGGGGGGCGGAATGCTGCCTGAGACCCCTGCCGGCCCCCGCCCAAACCCCCGATCCCCCCCAAATCCCCCGATCCCCTCCCGGCCCCCTGGGAGGGAGCCGCGCCCGCCGCATGACGGCACATTCAGCGCTGCCAGGGCGGGGGGGACCCTTCGCCGTCGGGGGGTCGCAGATCGGGGTCCCCCGGCCACATCCAGCCCCTCCGCACCCCGGCACCGCACCCCGATCCCCCTCCGATCCCGGGAGGCCCCCCCGCACCCGCCGCGCAGCCCCCCCCGGCCACCCCCATCCCCGGCGGTTGCAGCGGCCGGAGCCGCCGGGACCCCCGGGGGGGTCGGGGGGTACCGGGGGGGGTGTCGCGGGGTATTGAGGGGATCCCGGGGGGCAGGTGCGGCCGTACCTCATCCCCGGCGGCGGCGGCGATGCGGAGCTGGGCGAGGATCCGGCGCGGCCCCGAGCAGCCGCATCCCGCCCCCGCCCCCCCCCGCCGCTCCCGGCCGGGATTTTCCAGCGCTGCTGCCGTTAGATGGCGGCAGCCTGGGGGGGGGGTCCCCGCGTCTCTCCGCTCCCCGATTTGTGCCAGGGCAGGGGGGGACCCCTCCGCCGCCCGTGGGGGTGTTCATGCCCCCCTCCGACTCTTTCCCGCTCCCCCAAAGCGTTGGGGACTGCAGGACCTGCCCCGCTCCCCCCGTCCCGGGGGCAAATCTGCTGCCCCGCCCCCGCCCCGAGCCGCCCGGGGCTGTCACGGTACCCGGGGAAGGGAGAAGATCCCTGGGGGCTGCCGCTCCCTGCCCCCCAACATCACCCCGGACGAGCGGGACCCCCGACCCATCAGCTCCCCCCTCCACGACCCCTCCTCAGCCGCAGCCAGCCCCAGGTCTGACCCTGCTGCTCTGCCCCCCCCCCGGCCTGTTCCACCCCCCCCCAGCCAGCGGGAGCCGCACCACGACCGTCAAGGTCACAGTGCTTGAACAAAAGGGACCCGGTGACAGGAACCCCCCCCAACCACGAAGGACAAACGGCCCCTGCAGCGACGACGGAATCTCAGAACCCTGGAATCCCGGGCTGGGGGCCCTCAAGGACACCCCCAGCCCCCCCGGGAAAAAGTCGGGTCTAGACAGGCCGGCCCCACCCTGCCCGGCCCCACCCTGGGGAGGAGGGAATGGCGCCAGCCCCCCTCCCCTCCCAAGACCCCAAAACGCTCGTGGCCAGTGCGGCAGGGACTGGCCAAAAACGCCCCTCCCCGAGCCTGGTGCTCCCCAAAGCTCAGGGCACGGCGACAAACCGACGGCTCCGTGGGGGGCTGGGGACACTGCGGCACCCTGGGTGCCCATCCCCGTGTGTCCCCCCTACCCCGGTGCCAGCGCAGGTGTCAGGCGCTGCTGCGTGTCCCCAGACCGATTGTCCATCTTGGATCATCCCTCAGCAGCCTCCGAAAGCCCAAATTTAAGGTGAGAAAGGAACAGTTTGGGATCAGGGGCTCATTCTGGGCCCCCCCCCACCCCTCTGCCTGCCTCACCTTACGCAGTGCGGGGGGGAGCGGGCGCTGCCCCCCGATCCTGGGGTGATCCCAGCGGCGCTTGGAACGCCAGGAATGAAATTAAACAGAACAAAGCACCTCGAAGTGCAGGAAAAGTGCTTTTCCCAGGAAAGCCCGAGGAATTTCACACCGATCCCCCCCCAAAGAGGAGTGCTGAGCGTGTGTTGACTGGAAACCAGTGCCAAAACCAGGGGGAATAGGGAAAACACCGAAACACGATTAAAAAGTTTATGATTTGCTCCCCTGTGCCCCAGCCCCAGGAACCGTGAGGTGAGGACAGAGACGGGCAGGAGGAACGTTCTTTATTTACAGGCTCCGCGCGGCGCCCCAGGGTTACTTCAGGGGGATGAAGCGGGAGGAGTGCGTGGCCCCGATGCCGGGCCGGCCGTGCTTCACCGGCTTGTACGTGATGGAGAACTCCCCCAGGTAGTGACCGATCATTTCGGGCTGCGAGGGAAAAAAAAAAAAGATCAGTGTTGGAGTCCTGAGGGGTTCAGGGGGACGAGGGGCTCCCCCTGCTCCTCCAAATCCCCCCCCAAACACCACCACGAGCCTCGGGGGCTGTTCCGTGTGCTTTCAGGTTGGACTTAGCGCCACAAAACACCCCTGGACCCGCGGGCGGGATCAGGTCGCGCTGCCCGGCAGGTTATTCCACTCCCAGGAAACGTCACGGATCCGCTGTCATCTGAAATCGGATCCGGCGAGGCAGGGAGCCAGGGTCACATCCCCGGCCCTCCGCAGCATGCACAGGCTCACGCCCGGCACGTTATTTTGTGTTCCGTTACTTCAAAGCCTCAAGACCCCTCTGCGAGCCGCCCGCCCGCAGGACGGAGGCTCCTGGGCACCCCTCAGGGCTGCTCTTGTGCAGGCAGGAGCCTCGACCACCCCCTCACACGCACCGGGCAGGAGCTGAGTTACACAAACCGCTAAAAATTTAAGGCAGACGCGTGCAGGACGCTCAGCTCGGGCCAGGACTCACCTTGATCTCCACCTGGTTGAAGGTCTTGCCGTTGTAGACGCCGACCATGCTGCCCACCATCTCCGGGAGGATGATCATGTCCCTCAGGTGGGTCTTCACCACCTCCGGCTTCTCCATGGGCGGCGCCTCCTTCTTGGCTTTCCGCAGGCGCTTCAGCAGCGAGTGCTGCTTGCGGCGCAGGCCGCGGTTGAGGCGCCGGCGCTGCCGGGCGCTGTACAGCTGCATGAGCTGCTCGCTGCCAGGGGACAGAGACCCACGCTGAGCGGGGGGGGGGAGAACAGTTTCGGGGTGCCAGGGGGCGGAAAGTCGGACGCGAGGGGATTCTCTCCCCCTGCTCTGCTCTGGTGAGACCCTCCCCGCAGCTGCGTTCGGCTTTAGGGCACCCAGCTCCAGGACACGGAGCTGCCGGAGGGTGCCCAGGGGCTGGAGCAGCCCCGCAGTGAGGGGGGGGAGCTGGGGGGGGGGGGGGTGTCAGCTCGGAGAAGGCTCCAGAGGGGGCTCAGTGCAGCCTCCCGGGGTGCAGGGAAGAAGGGGAGAGCTCCCCACCAGTGATGGGACAGAGGGTGACGGTTTCAAACTGGTTTACACTTGGAGAAGAAATTCCTCCCTGTGAGCGACCAGGCTGCCAGCGCGGCTGTGGCCGCCCCCTCCCTCTAAGCCCAAGGCCAGGCTCCGGGGGGGGGTGTCCCTGCCCGGGGGGGGGGGGTGTGACCTGGGCGGTCTCAGGTCCCCTCCAACCACCCTGTGACCGACCCAGCCCGCGGGGCAGCTCCACGGGGACTCCCAACCCAGCCACAAACCCGGGGAACCCCCCGGCGCACCGGGTACCGCGGCAGCCCCCCCCCCCCATCCCCGCCCTTACTAGGACATGTCGAGGAGCTGGTCCAGGTCCACCCCGCGGTACGTGAACTTGCGGAAGGTTCGCTTCTTCTTCTGCTCCACCTCCGCCTGCAGCCGGGGAGGGAGGGTCAGGGCCGCCCGCACCCGCTTTCACCCCACCGGCCACCCCCCCCCCCCCCCAGCCCCGCTCCCGGCCCCGGGGAGCCGGGCCCCGTCGCGCTGAGGCCTAGCCCGGCCGGGGTAGCCGGGGCGCCGGCAGGGCCCCGGGGGACGCCATCCGCCCACCCCCAGGGAAGAGGCCGGGGCCTCCCGGCCGGCAGCGGCGCCCCCCGGCCCCGGGCAGCCGCCCCCGCGGAGGATGGAGCCGGATGGGGCCGCCGGTCCCGCCGCCAGCACCCACCATCTTGGCCGGGTCTCCTCGGGAAAGGGCCGCACGCGGGGCGGAAGCGGCGGATCTCGCGAGAGCGGCGGGAGCGGGGCGGAAGAGGCGCGAGGCCCCGCCCCCCGCAGCCTCCGGCAGCGCTTCCGCCCTCGCTGCCCTTAAAGGGGCCGCGCCCCGGGGCAGCGCGAGGCTTAGCGGGGACAGGGCCCCGGCGGCCACCCCGGCAGGGACCAGCCCGCGGGGCTCGGGGGTGGCCGCGAGCAGCCGCCGCCTCCTGCCGGCCCGAGGCGGGACCCGGCCAAAGGCCCCTCCGGCACGGGCTCTGCTCGGGGGGTCGCAGCGGGCACAGAGCGCGGGGCAGACCCCGGAGCTGCCCCGGGGCGTCTCCTCCGCCGACGCTGCTCCCCACCGGGCTCCGTCCCGGCCCCGCGCACCGGCCGGCTCGGCCAGCGCCCAGCCGAGGGCCGCGGGACACGTACGGGCCCACCTCGGCCCAGGCCGGTTCCACTTGTCCCCGGGCAGAGACGAGCTTGACGCGGATGTACCGGCCTGGACTGACCGGGGGGAGCCGGTTCTGGGCAGAAGGTGTTGGTCTCCAGAGCCTCTTGGCCCAGAAGAGCTTGAAAGCCAGCGGAGCGGTGACAACTTGCGGCCTCCTTCCCCTCCGCGTGCCGTTAAGGAGCCACATGTCCCCATTTCCCGTGGTGCACGTCGCGGAGAAACGGATTACGAACCACGCCTCAACACGGCAGAGCCGTGGCACCACACGGAAGGCAGAGCACCAAGTCACACCTCTGCCACGGGGACGCAAGAAGGGCAGCTCCCATCCGGGCAGCGACGCACCACATCGTGCTGGCAGAAGTAACCAAGGAGCAGGGCCGGAAGGATTCACAGCAAGCAGAGGGGTACGGTCCATACAAACCACAAAAACCCCCTCTGAGCTGATCCAAGTCCTTTCAAGAACAATCCAACGACCTCCAGTGCCACGGAGACAGCCCAGCACAGCCTGAACTTCAAGCGACACCGAGCAACAGCACGACTGCTGCTGCAAAGTCTTTTAAGCTGGCAGCAGTGCGCTGGAGAGTTACACCCTAGTAAGAGCGATTAAGGAGAGCACAGAGGACCAACAAGCCCAGGCAGCCCCCAAGCCCTGAGGGAGGGGAGGGTTCCTCGGGCGAGAGGCGGTCGTGGCCCAGCAGCTTGCCTTGCTCGCCTCGAACGCACGGACAGACAACACGGAGCTCGCTGCTGCCTCTGAGCTTCGATCCCTTTCCCTGCACCGCGTGTTTATCGTGGCGGGAGAGTTCATTTCCCAGGGGCTTAAGCCCACACGGAAATGAGACAAACACCGAAGCAGACCCAGGTCACGGTGACGGACGCTCAGCTGCAGCCGGGTGCTCGTATTTATTTACCCGTTCTATGCTGCTCTCAGCAGTTACAGAGAAACCACCCCCCAAGAAAGGCGGTACCCCGCGACCAGACCATCAGAGGCAGCGAGGGCACGCTCGCCGCATCAGGACAGGAATCGAGGACGCGAGTAAGCCCTGGGAGGTGACATCACCAGCGAAATTACCGCAGGAGTAGAGAAAGAAAGAGACGAAGGTCACGTTCGCCGAGGTGTGCGGGTCTGTGAGAACTCACACACACACACACACACACACACACACACACGGGCTCCTTGCAGCTCGGGAGGCGATTCTCACAGCGCCCCAAGGTCAGCTGAAGAGCAGGAGCCACCAGCGCGCGACAGGCAGCCGGCGGGCTGAGGAGACTTGGCACCAGAGCCCTTCACCGCGACAAAAGGGATCCAGGTCGGAGCCCGCCCGGGCCGTGACGGCTCTTGAGCCTCCACAAAGCCAATCCCCCCGCCCGGAGCAGCAGAGCTGGTCTCCCCCCCCCCGGGGAGGGCAAGAGCCCAGCGGGCGGGAGGACGCCGCCAGGAGCGCGAGAGCCCGCGGAGGCACAGCGTGAGCCTGTCTGCTGACGTTACGACCTGATTTTCAAGGCTGCCAATTGATTTTTCTCATGAAAGCACAAATTCGCAAGGAGCTTTTTGTCAAAAGTAAAAAAAAAAAAAAATTAAAAAAAAATTTAAAAAAAAATGGAGACAGGCTTGTGTTTCTAATCCAAAGGTACTTCTCTTTATTCAAACCAGGGGTAATCACTGGTTAGTGCAAAATGCACCTAAACCTTTTGCCTGAGGGAAATCTACATCTTAACAAGGCCTCCGTTAACCCCTAATGAAACCCACAGAGGACTGGAAAGCGTGCGAAGCCCAGATCCAGCGCCGCGCTCCGGAAGCGACTCTGTGCGTCAGCAAGTCTGCACCTGCCTTGTTACCGGTTCTACGCCATCGGGTAACAAAAGCAAAATACACTCAGTAGATTTCTTTTTAACTCCCCGAGTTTCTGAACCAACCGCCCCCACCGCTCGTGTCAGGATTCAGGGGGTTGCAGCTCACCCTCACCTCCAACAGTGCTAACGGAAACCCTGTTTTAAATTAAAAAATAAGCCAGCATACATAGTAGAAAATTTCTCTTAAAAATTTCACAATCTGTAAATGTATATATTTTTTTTCTTTTAAACATAAAAGTTTACAATATACGGTAAAACAAAGGCTCAGGAAAAATAATTTCAAAAAAAAGAAACCTGAAGTTTTGAATTAAAGCTGAAGACATTTTTAAAACCCTGTAGTTTGAACCAGTGACATTTTCTTTATTTGTGCTGATGGGTTAGAGAAAGGAAAATATTTAAAAACTGCAGTCCAAACACCCACAGCTTTGCCTTCAGAAGCCATCTTCCCCCACCCCCCTCAAAAAAAAAAAAAAAAAAAAAATGTTGTTAGGTTTTTCTTCCATCAAGTATGTGATTGTCACAAGTTCAGAAGTCTGGGAGTCCTGGGTTCGGCCGGTCCCAGACATCCCTGCGGACAGAATTCCCTGATTGCCGGCCCCCGCTAGCGCCTGTAGGGGTGAAATCCTTGCACGTTATGGTTCTGTCCTCGTCCGAACCCGCTGCCTCCTGCCGGCGGGCCGCTGGAAGGCTGCACCGAGGGGCCTCCGTAGGGAGGGGGCTGCTGGCTGGGATCAGAGAAACCTTGTCCGAACCCGCTCAAGTCTTGTCCGTACCCTGGGGAGAAGGGAAGAAAGGCAGCGGGGTCAGCTCCGCGTGTCGGCCAGAGGCACAGCGGCAGAGGTGCAAATGCGAACCCTGTGTCACTCCCTCCCCCCCGCACGGCCTCGGGACCGAACGCCTCCGTCTCACACTTTCCATCAAGCAGCTGCTTTCAGTTCTTGCAATTATTTACCTTCTGTACAGAAGGAAGAGTCAAAAGCAGAACTAAGGAGGCAGAAATGGCAGTTTCCACTGTTTGAGGTAACCTCCGCAGGCCGGCAGCTGAGCTGTCCTACCCGCGGCTTGCGGGTCTGCCGTCAGCTCATCTGGGTTTTGTTTTGGATTGGGTTTCTTACTGCCTACAAACTAGTCCTGTCAGGTTTGACACAGATGAAGACGTAGCAAGAAAGTCTGCCCAGAAACCTCACAGCTGTTGTACCGCAGCACCTCGGCCTCGGGCTGTGCAGCAGCGTCATCACCTGCCCCAGACAGGCAAGAACCTTCCTTTGCCGAGGAGATACGCTGGAGGAGAGAGTCTTAAATTCCCTTTCAGGAAACAAGAGCACTGCTGCCCAAATATTTGTTTGGTGTAACTGATCAGCCACTCTTTCAATTCAAAAAATGTCAAGCGCAACACGAGCGGGCACAGCTGGCAAAGCAGAATCTAGAAGGTTGCGGCTACTGCACCCGTTGGACGTTTAATAATGGAACCTCGGGTCCAAGTGCCGCCCTTAGAAGGAATTAACATCCTCCCCGAAAACTTTCTGCGTGGCCAGGCTGAAGTGTAGCTGTTGCACGTTCCAAAACCAAAGCTCCATTTCAAAGCCTGAGGAGCAGCCGTGTCTCCACTCAAGCTTACAGGAACGCCTGCTGCAAGCTAAGGTCTAGTCTGCTCCTCCTCCATCGGAGGAGCTACCCGCTTCTCCCTTCTCCTCCAGGCTGTCCTGCTGCTCCCTGAGGCTGCCGCCCCCCCTGTCCCACACCAGGCTCAGAGGAAGCAGAATTCGGGGGCAGAGAGAAAGGGGCAAGACGAAAGACTTGCTGGAAAACTTGCTGCCAATACGAAACACACTAGATGTGAATTAAGAACACTGAGAAATGGAGAAATTTAATAAAAGTTCCCATAATTAAATACAACTCTTAATCATAATAGTGGCATCAGCGCAAGCCTCTGCTGCGAAAGATGGTATTAGGAATCCTAATTACTGAGCACATCTCTGCAGTTCTGCTTCTCTGTGTGCAGGCTTAAAGCAGGTTTAACTCTCTTAATCCAAAACAAAGTCTCTTAGCATGTCTTCAGTATTTCAATTTCAAGCCCTGCCCGTCTCTCAGGACTTGCTACCACTAATGAGCATTAAAACGCATCTATCACAGGCCTCTATTAGCTCAAAATGCTAATCCAGTCTTTTTTTTTTTTTCCAGAGAGAGATAAAGCAGGCAACCCAAAACACAATTTGATTGTTTGCCAAGGGGTGAGGCTTAGAGTGGGGAGAAAACCACCCCCACCAAGCTATTGTGGCTGTACAGCACAGCGCTACAGCACTCACTGGGGGAAACCACAGTTCTCCAGTTGTTTGATCATAAAGGACACCTACAGCACGAACCTGAGCAGCCAGACATGCGAGTACAGATTGTCTTCCCCTGCTTTCTCAACCCCTGCAGCTCTCGGCTCGTTCCAGCGCCGCCGCTCTCTCGGGACGCTGCGCCACCCGCGACGGTTCGACCGTCTTGCTTCAGCACCCGAGCTCAGGCGGGCCCCGCGGGGTCGAGCCTCGCCAACGCAGCAGCTCGGGAAACGAGCAGCAGCCTCACTCCTACCTCGGTCCTGGGTTCTCCCTCGGGCCAGCTCACGAGCACCGAGAACTGCACTGCCCTCGCTCACAAAAGCAAACACTGGAGCCGCATTGTTCCCCCCCACCCTCTTAAAAGAGACACAAGTCCAGTTCCCAACGGCAGAAACAGCAAGAGCATGGGTTGTAAATGGGCACCACCTACCTAAGGCTTCTCACTGCTCAGCCTGAGCACAAGAGTGTAAACAAAGCATTGGCGCGTAGCCTGAAGGGTCTCGAGCATGGGAGCCCAGCCCTAGTGAGAAATGAGGAGACCAGGGTGACGAACCCCGAGAGAGCCCTGTACAGAGACAATTTTGCAGGGGGAGGGAGACACGCCCGCGTTAGTCCTTAATTCACCGGTGGTTACGTTCACCCTGGCCGTGAACGCAGCAGCGGCACATGAGGTGCTGTCAAGCCAGGCCAAACCTCACAATGCCACAACGATTAGATATAACCCAGTGCCTCTTTAAAGCCCATGAGCTCTATGCATTTATGCAAATACCTGCAGATCAGCTAGACTGCCTACTGCACAGCAATGCTGCTACCGAATGTGCAATCACGAAGGGCTGAAGCTCTTTAAAAAAAAAAAAAAATTTAGAAGATTTTACACGTAGCTTTACAAACAGGTGGAGGATTCTGCAGCACACGACACGCCTCCATCCCTGGCAGCACTTGCCCTCCTCACAGCTTTCGGGCTAGGAAGCACTCCTGAGGTGAGACTCGCCGCAGCTGTGGTTTAAACAACCGACCCTCTCAGCCTCCTTCCTCCAAATGCAGTTATTCCACACCTCTTCCTCCCTCCTCCCTTCCTGCCCAGCGCTCTTAAGAGACTACCTAAGAACACCTGAAATGTTTCCCTGGCAGAGGGGCTTCCTACAACATGGAAGAGGCAAGTGGTGCCGCGCACCCCAAACAGTGGAATCATCCCCCCTCCCCAGTTTTTTCACAGTGCTGGAAAACATTCTTCCTAAAGTTCTAACACATCCCAAATACTGGCTCCCCACTGAACAGAGATGATTGTGCACAGATTTAGGATTTATTTAGTAGGGTCCGTCCCCCTTCAGAAAAGCACCTGCAAAGAGACAAGTTCTGTCAAGACAAGAAAAACTTCCTCTTGGCTCACCAGGGCAAAGCTACCTGTGAAAGCAACTGGGTTTACAACAACCAAACTGAAAACCATTTCAGATTCATGAACATGAGAACACATGCTTGCTTTATAAACACATCTGAAAAGCCAATCTTCCTTCAGAGTCTGCTTTACATTTTTGGAACTCGGAATATTATCTATTTAAATAAGTTTACAAAGTGCTCACTTCCTCAGTTTCTGCAGACACTTCAAACGAAGCAGGAAGGCACGAAGGCACACGGAGAACCTGTTCAAGTAAGGAACAGTCTTAACCCACGGGCCTACTGCATGCAAAAAAATTCACTCCAGAAGTAAAAATGACCAATTACAAGCCCTTAAAAAACCCCAAGGCAGCAGCACACCACAAACAGCTCTTTGGAGAACGCTGCTCAAAACCAGGGCTGAGCAGACGAGCCAGATGAGAGCTCCCTCTCAGCTTCTGCACGGAAATTCTGGAGCAAACACCTGTCTAGTAATTTTATTTATTTTTTCCCCATTGCTGTCTGCTTGGCTTAAAACTTAGCCCGTAGAAGACATCTGACAGCGTTACCTACAGAGCACAATGAAGCTTTACACACTTCTCACAGAATCGTAACCTGAGAGGAAAGGAACGAGGGGGAAGGGAGGAAAAGGCAGGCAGCTTCGACTCTTACACCCGTACTGCTTGCCTCTTGACACTACTCTTACTCCTCAAGTCTCTTCTCCAATCTGATCAAAGTCAGTTACATGAAAAAGTTGACTACGAGCTCCGTGAAGCTCTTAGAAATAAAAAAAAAGCTTTTAACTAGAGATTCACAGAGAGTGCAAATCAGTAACTTAGCCTACCAGTGCCCAAGTCTCCGAAGATTATTTCTCAGCACACAAGTGATGTTTTAGAGCTGACTGAGAAAATACCCTTTGGCTAGAATCCTGCATGACTAAAGCATCGCTCGAGAGCCGCTGGCTGGCGCTCCCACCCTGGAGAGAAGAGCCTCGGGTGTCCACAAAGTGTTTCTGAACACTGACTTTCTACCCAAGTATAACAGAAAAGCAGCAAGGGGAGAAAGGTCAAGCTGAGTTTATTTGATGTGCAGGTACTTACCAAACTGACTATAAGGGAATTCTGGCTGAGCAGTTGGGGGTTTGCTCATATCCTGAGTTGCCTGAGATGGTGGTGGTGGTGGTGGAAAAGCTAGTGGTGCTGCCCCTGGAGTGGCAGGTGGAGGGGGTACTCCAGGCGGGGCAAACTGGTCAGGTGGAGGAGGTGGAGCACCGTAACCAAAACCTGGAACACGAGAGAAGTACAACACACGTGAAGAGACACGGGCAAACAGCACCCTGACCTCCTGCTTGGCTTCAGAGGACAACACCGTTTGTTTTTTTTAAAAAAAATACTTACAAGTCTGTTAAAACCCAAGTGCTTGTCCCCTACGGCTGGCCATAGGGCAACTCCCTCCTACGCTCCTGCAACCACTGCGGCTAAAAGGCCCAACAAAACCTGCCACCGTGAAAAATCTCCCCCCAAGGGAAGTCTGCAGCCACACCAGCAAAGAGAAGGCAATGAAGCAGAACGAGGGACCAAACCCGTGAGAGACATGAGGAGGAAGAGGTATTGTTGAAGGTCGTAGGAGGAAAAGGAGACATCCCAAACAAACGGCTTCTTCAGAGCAGAACAAGCAGCTCTAGGTAACTGGGTGGTATTTTCCACCTTCTTTTTTAAAGCAGGTTTGCGACTGGGCTTTTCGAAAGGTGGCCTGAGGGGTAGGTGCTAAAATCCTATTTCCATTTCACATTTCCAGTGGAAGTCGCAACCTCAATTCCTTAAGCTGCTCTGACAGTCCCAGCCCGTGTCTAACCCAGGTCACCACGCGCTGATCTCTTCACTTTTCCCTCAGATGGGGTACACAGTAAACCTAAAATTTTTAGCAACACCGATTCAAACCAGACAACGTGCACAGAGTGCACAATCTGGGCAAAGCATCTACGGAGAGACGAAACGCGGGGGAAAGAAGAAACAGCCGAGTCCAGAGAAAGACGAGCAAAAGCCAAAAACCGACGGTGGCGACCGACCGTGTCCTCGCCCTCCCGCCGGTCACTTACTAAACGGTGGAGGGGTGCCATAGCCCTGCGGAAATCCTTGTGGGGGCGGGAATCCTCCAGGAGGTGTAGAGACTATGTATGAGGTAAAGGGCGGCGGTGGTGGAGGAGCTCCTCTCCCTGGAGGAGGTGGTCCGTATCCACCTGGGAAACCAGAGAAACCACAAGCTGAAGCGGTTTAGGAATGAGAAGCCGCTGCTTGAGTCGGCATCCTCTAGGTGGGGTGAGGCTGTCTGACAGATCCCAACACGGTCTCAGCCCTCTATGAATTCATACTTGGGGAAATATTTGTCCTCCAAGTATCCCTACTGTAAATAACTGCAGTGCAGAACATAATTCCTTGATAACAAATTAGTGCGGCTGGCGACAGCAGGATGTGTCAGCTCCCACTACTGAGTTGGTGAGAATATGCTGTCTTCTCCTTTGTTCTTTCAGGACGAATTCAGCCAAGCTTTTACATGTAGGTTAAATACTACAGAAATCCACAAATCACCGTGAATTCTTAGAGAAACTGCACCCACACTCGGTAGGATTTTTCTTTTTCAATTGGTCCCATATAACGTACTTACCAATTGCCTGTCCAGCTGGCACCCACATCCCTACAACAGAACAAAAAAAGCGACTTATAGACACATGCACCATGAAACAGGGACGGATTGAAAGCGACTGATCTTGCTCCGGGCTCCGGAACAGACCGGGCATCCTCCAGCGCGCCCTGACAGATCTGTCTCTGCGGTTCGAGAAACAGTCTCAGACTACCCCTGAACAATTCTGACAAGGCTCTGAATCATTCAGCAAATACTGCACAGCAGAGAGAGCAGTCCCCAGACTCAAATCAGATGCAGCGTTCAAGAGCTGCGAGCGCAGGAAACTGCACCAGTGGGGAGAACAAAGCCACTGAGAATCACAGCAGATTACACATCCAAAGCGTTTTTAATACACTCCCAGGTTTAGCCCAGTTATTTCTGATGTTTTGGAACCACAACAACATCATCTTCTGCATTCGTCGCCGCATTACGACTGGAAGATAAACGCATTTATGTTTTACGTTAATCTGTCCAGTAGGTCAGATATCCTTTTCTCTACAAATAACCACGCAGAAAATAATCTGGTTTCTCAATTTGCGCAGCTGCAGATTAGCACATCTGTGCGGAACGTCAAAGCCTCAGCTGGAGCTTTCAAGTTAATAAGCACCACGGGGAAACAAGCAATCCCTCCGCCGAGGTACCGTCCACGGCAGCACTAGATGAAGCAGCGACACTCCCTTGAGCCCCCCGGGTGAAAATTTCTCATCCGTCAGAGCAAGCAAGTTCTGTTCTGTCAAACGCAACTCAATTATGAGACCGTATTTCTCCCTAAGTTATCAAAACTGTCTTTGGGTGAACTCAGCACATTTATCCCGTCTTCACAATCTTGCGGGGGTTATGGCCATCAAACCCGAAACACGCGGCTGCTCCTTTCAGCCCTGAAGGGTTCGAGCTAAATCAAGAACGTTATAAGCAGTAAGTGCTCCCCTGCACCACTGCCAGCCCCACAGCTGCTTGTTATTTTTCCAGGCTACGTTAAGCAATAAAATCCAAAGACAAGACCATCTGTTTTTCTCTCATCCCTTTCATATTTTACTTCTAACTTCCTCTGAAACCGTTTCATCCTTGAAAACCCGTATTTCATCTGAAGTTTTTATCAGAGTCCCACGTAGGGCACAATCCCACAGCGGACTCACAACCTGAGCCGCTGAGCTGTCTCGACGCCTCCTCCACGCTCCCGAAACCCCCAGCAGCGATTCCTCGTGGGGAGAGGCAGAGCCAGAGGCAGGAGGTGAGGCGCTGCCCGGACACACACTCAGCTCGGCACAGCCCGCTGCCTTCCGCCCTACGGAACCACGTTTTCCGGGGAAAGGAGCGAGGAACCATCTCGGCAGGCTGGGGAAGGGCTGGCGCGCGGCATTCCCGCTGTGCCGTCGGCCACCCAGCGGAGCGACAGCACCGACAGACCCGGGAATAGCGTCGTTTGCCAGAAAGCCAGAGGAGCAGCGAGCCGCAGAGGGGACACCGCGCGGGAGGAGCGAAGCGGTACCTTGGGGGCCGTATCCTTGCTGCCAGGTCGGAGGGGGCTGGCCCGCCCAGCCGTTGGCAGCGCTCGGCATGATCCTGCTTCCCCACTGACTGGCGCCGGGGGGGCCGGGGGTTTGGCTCTTGCTGTCACGGGGCTCAGCGCGCTTCACCTCCACCTAAACAAACAGAGGCGCCGCTTAGGAGACGTGGGGCAGGTTCACGTCCCCCCCCTTCCCCTCACACACACCCTTAATTACACTTAAGACTACACTTAGCATCTTATGACTTATGTCTAAATACTTAATTATTAAACTTAAGGCCAGTAATTTAAAAATGTTTCTCAGGTACAATATACACGATGGCAAGAGGTTACGAGTCCTACTGTCGAGGTACTTCCAGAAAAGCACATCCTACAGATCACTTGTGTCTCATCGCAGCACGTACCCGCTGGCTTTAACCTTAAAACAGCAGTACCCTCTTACAACGGCTCTTCACTTGGAAAAAAGCATCATCTCGCACCGCTCAGACACGAATTTCACATTTCGGGCAGGAGTTGCAAAGGTGACGTTCTCGGTAAAACGCGGACTCGGAGTAAAGAGCGCGCTCTGAAAAAGGGTACTAATGCTTTAACCCTTCAAAGGTGTTTGGGGTTCGTTTGAGAGTTACGGTTTAAACCCACCCCGTCTAACTGCAATTTGAGCTCTGCTCATACCTGAGAAACACAGAGTAGTTTGGTTGGTTCTTTGCTCGTTTGTTTTTTTTTAAACTTAGATTTTATTTAAATGTCTAATGGAAGATAAAGACTTACCTTCCCCAGGCTAACGCTTAAAGAATCTCAATTAACTCAAACAATGTCAGAGGGAATGGATGTGATAAGAGAATCTTACATTACATCTAACAAAAAAGTAAACAAACATGCAAGTAATAAAAATGGACAGTTGAGTCAATAAGAAGCAAATCTTCATACTGTGTTAAGTCAGTGACAAAAGCCCTCCTGTTTTTAAAATTAGTAAGCCACAGCGCTTAACTTATTTTACTCAAAGATAAAATGTCCTAGTGTTCCAAGCCATCGAATAAGTGCATTTGACCTACTTAAAATAAGCTGCACATTCAATATAAACCCCTCTCTCTCAAAAAAAAAAAAAAAAAAAAAATCCAGTTTCTGATTTAATGAAACACTCTCAGCACTCAGGCATGCTGAATTAAAGTCTTTTTTATTTTATGATTAATTTTAATGGGTGCCAGAGTACAAAGAAAATAAATCTCACTCATCAATGGGCCTGAGTCGTATGGAAAATAAAGTATTCAGAATTCTTCCTGCCACGTCTTAAAGCCCATTCATGTCAGAGAACAAACAGGAAACAGGCACGAGGCAAGGACAAAGCCCCCCGCCCCCACCCCACGCAGATGCCCCAAGGACACCCGACGTGACAGTAACCAACCCTCTGTCAGCTGAAGGCCCTGCCACAGAGCGACCCGGGGAATGTTTCAAAGGGCTCAAATTAATGAGTCTTAACACATCTGCCTCGAGGGAATTCAGCTACTGCTTACAAAAGCAGAGTCCTTCTTGCAATTTTAATTTATTTTTTTTTTCGCCTTTCAACAACATATGGATACGTTTCAGCAATACCTCTTTAATTACCAGAAAGAAAGAGGCACCGTTTTTTAAAGCAGGGATTATCGGTCAGCGGAGAGAGCGGCGGGTCTGGGGTTCGTTAAATCTACGTGGGAGAACTCCATTAATTTTTCAGCGCGCGCTCGGAAGGGGTGAACGGCCAAACCGAGGGCTGAAAAATCCCTGGGCGACGTTCTTAGCGCCGAGGTTAAAATTCTGCACCCAGAACCGAGGCATCTCCGCTGCTCCTAGCTGAAAAAACGCTGCGTATTTCTGCTTTTTATGTCATTGAAAGGGGAAAAAAAAAATAAAAAGGCAAAAATAAAGAGTGTTTAATTTTGGTACCGAGATGGTTTGGGAAGCGAACGCTGAATTAGCACTGACTTATTCTGAGAAGCGGCAGCGTAAGAGGTGACATTTCGCAGGCTCACCCAGGGCTCTCCCAGCAGCTGCTCTATCTTCTGCTCCTACTTGCACCTCGCACGCTGCCGCTCTGTCCACTGACCTCTCCTCCTCGTGGTTCACGCGAGTTGAAGGCAGCTCCAAGGGACGGCCAGGGGCTGCACGTCGGGTCAGACCCGGTTGCTCACACCCACACCCCAAAGTTAAGCCCCTGCTGTCACGGCGCCTGCTCTGGCAGGGGAGCGCCGCGCTGCTCACCGGGGGAAACGCGAGCGATGGAGAGCCCGCCCTCGTTCCTGGCTACGCGAGCGCGCTTCTTCCTTCGCTTCGTTTCCGTTACCGGGAAATCAGCCCGCTCCTCAACTCCGCACACGGGTTGGTAGGAATAAAACGCACGATACGCTGCGTAACTGACCAAAATGCCACGGGTACGCACGGCGGTACCCTCCCCCTGCTGGCTAAGCAAGCGCTGACGGAATATCAGCACAGAAAAACTTTAACAGACAATGCAAAATCATACAAGGCAACGATTTCAGGAAAGCGAAAGTGTTCTTGGGTTTCCCTGCAATCTCTTCACTCCGACATCAGCAGTTTTAACATTTACTTTAAAAACTGTGGACACTCTGCAAAGCTGCAAGGACTCTAAATTTACCAGGGCTTCCTGTGGTTACTTTTTTTCTTTAGGCTATTATTTTCTCTGTATAAAACTTGTGTCCTGCAACGATTTACTTTGCTTTTAGTTTTTTTTTTCCACAGGTATGAGCACGTTCCTTGCCAAGCAACATCAAAGCGAGCCTCAAAAACTCCTCCCTATCAAACACCCATTTGCTGACAACACAGTATGAAGATGAAACAACCAGAGGTCACTTAACTGCATTGTGGTTAAATACTATATAGAGTACGTGGGTTCGTATCAAAGTTTCACAGTAAGTGACCCAATTTTTTAAAAAACCAATCCTTCACGATGTTTTGGGGTTTGGTTTTTTTTTTTTTCCCCTTTTTCTTGTCAAGTTTAAGACGACATAAAGTCGATTGTCTCACACCACCTCAAAAATCAGGAGTATCAAATACACATCTGAAGGAGTGGTATCTTAAACCAAGCCTTGAACAACTCCGATTTCACTGGGACTCTCATTTTCAAACGGGTGGGAACACACCTCCCTCCTGCCCTCGCCCCACGCCGGGTCCCGCGTGAGCCCCGCTCGGCCGGAGCGGCCCCCCAGGTCTGTAAGCACAAGGCCTGCCCCAAAACCAACGAGCCCGCAGCCGAAGCCCTCGGGCTTTCGAGATCCGCCGCTCCCCAACTCTTGCCCGCTCCAGCAAACTCCGAAGACTTTCCCCACCTTCATGGATAAAGCCTCGAATTTTGGACTCGCACGTCTCCCGCCTGCGCCAGTCACCAAGTTTTTATTCGCCCAGTGAAACTGCGAGTTGCCCAAGACTTGGTTCTTTCTTAAGGTAAAATAAAACTACAACTACACACTTTTTTGCCCATGATGTCGTGAAAATGCATGTTGACAGCCTGGTCCACTGATTGTTCGTCCTCGAAAGTAATAAATCCAAAACCTAGCCAACGACGAAGAGTGAATCAAGGTAGCAGGGTGTTGTGACACAAAACAGGATGATGAACAGTATTAGGGGCGGACCAAGGGTTCAAGCAGGGGTTTCAGATAACCGAGACTTGTGTTAAATTTTCCAAAAAAAGTCAATCTGAGAAAATTGCAATGGGTAATTCCCGTAATTAGGCAATTAATGCCTCATCCTGGTTTCACACATGCAACTTGTGAACTAGCTCTTCATTTGATTTTCCCCCTAAGCCACCTACCAGGAAATGGGAAAAAAAAAGTGCTAAGGTAGCCATAAATATAACCGTGCCACATGATTAAAAACAAAATACTTGTGGGACAGCGGGTTCAAGTCAAGCAACTCCGCTGCTCCTACCTTCAATCCCAGACTAGGCTCCCAAGGAAAACCTCTCACGTCCCTGCTCCCCAAAGCTGCAAAGCAACTTCCTCCCACCCCTTACCCCAGCTTCCAGTTAGGGAGGATTTTCCGTGGAAAATAAGAAAGTCGTCTTTGAAATGTAGCTGTTGAAGCATGAAAAAAATTTTACCACTCCATGGATGAATGAAAAGCTTCAGAAACTAACAACCTAGACCAGAGGTTCTCAAGTTCTCGGCAAAAGCGGAGAGCGGGCGCTGCCCCTGCCAGGGGGTGCCCTGCGCCAGCCACAGAGGCGCTGCTGATCTCAAACGCGACACTTGCCGTCACGTCCCTTAACCTACTTTATTCCTTGTATTTCCTGCTGCTTCTCTCTCAAAAAAAAAAATCTCTGTGACACTCTTCGGCCCCTCTTTTTGCCCAGGACGTTGCTCCTAACTGCTCTGCGTCCCCCAGGGCGGCTCTTCCCTTTTGTCGGCCCAGAGCCCTCGCTCAGCTGGACCCAGTAAAAAGTCACGGGGGAGCGTCCGAAACTTGCAGAAGATGCTGGGAAAGAGGCAAAGCCCCGGGACTAAGTCCCTTTTCGAGGTCACACTTTGAGAACCACTGCGCTTAGGTTGTAGCTGCCGACACCGCCGAGAGAGTGGCAAAATCGTGGTTAATCTCACAGAACACGGAGGCTGGTTCATGCCATCAACCACTGGCTGCCGGTGGAACCACCCGACCCCGGGAGGGGAGAGGTAAGGACACATGCAGTACGGAAACCGGGCCATTCTTTAGATCAGCTACGGGGAGAGCAATCAAAATTAGCACGAAAAAAAAAAAAAACGAGGTGCGGCATCAGAAGCACATGGAACATGGATGCGTTTCTGCTTTTCTGAAACCCAAGATTTCCCCCTTGGTTTGCGTTTTGCTTTGCAGCTAGTGCTGACAGCAGCCATATATTGCTCTAAAGCGTTAAAACAGAAATACAGTATCTATAACAGTCAGTGTCTCTCTAAGCTTGTCCAACTGGGTTGGGTAAGCCCAAAGAGGCCTATTGTAGAGAACGTTTATATATAAAAAAAAATACACAAAGATACAGGCCAAAATAGATTCCAGCAGGTCAAATTCTGCTGTCAGCAACAAGAGCAAAAGACATCACTAAAATAAACTTAAAATAAAAAGGAAAAAAACTTAGCATTTCCCACACACAAGAGACTGGCAGTATAAACGAAGTTTTGTTGACCTGTGATGAAAGCAGCCTCAAAGCTGAGAGCAGCATTTCATCACAATATATTTGTCTGAGGTTCACTAGAAACCTAAGCATGAGAGGCAGAAGAAAAGCAGCTTTATTCAAATCACACACTTAGGACTGCAGCCTTTGTCTGGAAGACACGGGGAAGAAAAGTGAGGGGTAGTATCTACGTAGGAAGGTTGCCCGTTTAACTGGGTTCCAAGAAGACTGAAGGAGGGGAAGAGCTCGTGGGAGGGGGATAAGGGCGGAGAATAAGAGGTCACCGAGAAAGCCGGTACAGGAAAAAGGAAAAAAAAAAGGATTTAAATGGGTCAAACACCACAAGAGAGGGAACAGTGAAGAAACTGGAGTACAACACAGAGCAGAATTCCAACAACGGGGTATTTTAAGCACAGTGAAGGTGATGGACTCTACCACCCAGTAGCTTTATTTTTTCAAGGACAGGACTTTGTCGAAGGCTGGAGAAAGGAACCGCATGGAGCAGGCACCCAAGTGGACCAGGGAACACAGCGACGGCGCTGGTTTGCAGCCACGGGGAAGAAGAGAACAGACACAGCCAGAACCTGTAAATCACTTCAGTTGTTGGTTTGGCCAAGGACAGAAAGCACGAGGAGCAGGGACCGCAACAGAGCCGCTGTTTCTTTTCAGAAGTACCGAGGCTGGCTCTGACAAGGATTTTGCTGAAAGCGCTGCTCGCCGGAGAGCAACCAGCAGCCGCGGGGACCACGAGCAAGCGAGACAGGACGTGGGCACGCGAAGACACGCAGCTGGCTCCTCCAGGGCAGCGCGGCAGCTCCGGCACGACCCGAGAACCCGGCTCCCAGCGCTCTGGGGACAAGCAGAAGGCAGGAACGCTGCAGGGGTTAGTACCGGGGAACATTTTTCCCTCTTCCTCCCCACAAAGTAGTAAAAGGACAGGCAGCAGGGGATCTGTGCTGAAGGCAGGGATGGTAAAGTTGATGGAAGGGGGCAACACCCAGAACGGTACAAGCAGAAGACGGCAGGGAATGGGCCTTTTAAAGATTATAATAGTCATTTAGGTACCGTGTCCAAGGGCCGAGGGCACGGAGCGAGCAGCACCCTCTGCAGCAGAACACGGGTAAGAGGGGACCAGAGATCGGCGTCGCGGGACGCGCGGCCAGGAGCGCCGGACACAAACCAGGAGCCACTTCCCCGGCGCAGCCCCGGGGGCCGACGAGGGCGGTTCGGGAGGCTGCAGTCAGTTGCGGCACCGCCGAGAAGGCGACAGTGCAAAAAAGAGTCGGAGAACAGGGCTCAGGAACGGTGTTCGACCAGTCAGATGGCTCCAGGGAGGGAGCACTCTGCGGCACATCCGCACCGGCCGAGGCAGCTCGGTCTGCAAACCCGTGCGCAGCTGCCACCTCTGCTTTAAGCTAACACCTACCTAAAAGATCGCTTTTTTTTTTAAATTTAATTTTTTTTTTAGTATAGCAGAGAAGCAGTTAATTGAGACTCGGATTAATCCAGACCAGGCATGGTGGTTTAGTACCGTTTGCTCAGAGGCTGCAAGGCTGGGATTAAATCACACGAAGATACAGACGGTACAATAATCACCGAAATATTTCAGACCTCCAGCTACAAGTTACTTTCAGATGCCCGTATCTTTGTCTCCACTGCCTCCTCTATTTAAAATCAGATGCTCTAGAGCATTTGTATAGATGAATTTATGTTCTGCTTAAATAAAAGGTATCTGTTGAAAGAGGATTTCAGATAGCTAAAGCAGGAAAACAAAACAAAAAACAAATATATTGAAACTTCGTTTACACTCCAATATAAGACAAAGCCCGTCCCTCCTCTGACTGTGGAACTGGCCTGTACCTCTGTGATAAATTATCACCTAGAGAGAGGAAATCTAAAGAGATATCGTTAATCACAGTCAAACAATTCACAGAGAGAAAAGAAAAAAAATAGAAGGAAAAAAAAAAAAAGAACTTACTTAACATTACCGTACTTTACTATGAAACACTTAAATATGTCACTAAGGATGTATGTCTAAATTAAAAATAAAACTAAGACTTAACAGCTTAATAAATATGAAGTGAAGAATATATTGCTTAATAACGAGTCAGAAGAGAAATGAAAGTTCAGATGGCAAACTATTCTCCAGCATGTCGAACATGCTACAAGGTGGTCAGTGCAGCTGAGCTCCACGTGTTTCAAATATTGCCTCTCACCTGTCAGACAGGGGACAGATGCAATGGAAGGTGCATGACATGAAACTTGCTCCGTGTTTTGACCAAAGGTTACAAAACTCGATTAAAAAAATCTAGTGAAACCTCCAGTTTGGGGTTTCTTTGGTGCTGTCTTCCTGGTTTGCTCTCCCATAACAAAAAGCAGTCTAGCATCCAGGGATTACCCATCCCAGCCAACATAAATGCATATTTCGGAGTAATTTTGTGCAGTTGAAAAGTGGTTTTTCTTGAAGTGAAGCCATTTAACCAAAACAAAAAGCACAAAACGGATGGATTCTGTTTTAATCTCAGTTCAGGAGGGCTCTGAACTGAGCGCCCCCCACGCAATCAGACATGAACACACCTTTCATGGTGAACAGGAGGAAAGTCTGCTCTTTGTTTTCCCCCAATAGTACCTTAAGCCACAAGAGCGGCTTGAGAAACAAAATTTTACTCAGTTAGAGAACTAGCAAAAAAAAAAACCCCAGAAATGAACATGAAACATCTGACTGTGAATGCAGAGATATCGACTAAAGCTGCAGATGAAGAGTCTAGACTTGAAGTGGTATTTGCCCAGTGAATTATTCTTTTTTCCTGAGGCAACACAGAAAAAAAAAAAAAAAAAAATAAAAGAGTCTACCTTTTCTGATGGTGTGAAATAGTTTGCCATCTGACTATAGGAGAGTATGAAGAAATTTCAAGGACAAACTAGATCAGCCTTTACCTCGGGGCCTCTGTTTCTCTGCGTCATAGATCATTACAACTTCAGTGACCTGGAAGAGAGAAGGGAAATTCTACCAACTGTGCTGCCAGGGGAGCGTCGGAAACAGCCACTACCGGCTGGTTTCCCAACTCTACCCACCAAGCACAATCAAATGCTCGACGCAGCCCTCGATCCCAGGCTGGCCCAGCACGGCGCAAACAAACTGGGAATATTGCTCTTTCCGGGAGTTTAAGAAAAGCCAGAATGAGTCTGGTTGGAAAAGCTGCTGCTTGTGGCTCTTTCAGGTCTCATCACATTTCAGATTTTAATCCAGCGTTAAGGTCGCTGCCCTGCTCACACCCACGCTGCAGCCTGTAAGCAAACCCCGGGGTTTCCAGTTCTCAGCGCGCTAGTCAGGAGCGTAGCTTCTTAAAAGATTACCTTTTCCATTTTTAAACATTTTTCACTCAAAAAAATGAAAAGCAGCTTTAACTCCAAACACATTTATGAGTTTGCCCGGCTTCTCCCAGTTACTTACTTGAGTATCAGCACGGCACTGAGTTACACACTGACGCTTTGAGCAGCGTTACAAAACAAAGCCTCAAGTTATGGGTGATGGGTATGACTTTAACTTAAAAAAAAGAAAAATACAAGCTGTTTGAGGGCTTCAGGAGCTTTTTCAGAGTAAGCACCGCTGTGAGCTACAACTGAAGCAAACCCAGAGGTATAACTCAAAGGCAGCGCTAAGGCAGCTGAAAGGAGCTGCCCTCACGTTTTCCAGATGCAGAAAAGCGATCACAAAAGACGCGCGATCTCATGGAATCACCGTCTTTGCCTTTGAGTCCATCTTAGAATATTTTTTACTAGAACCTCCTCAACGTTAAAATCTGATGCAAGTTCATCTTTTACTCAGAGCTAAAAAAATACACTTTTCAAGTCGGACGTATCCTACTGGATGCCACCGGCCGGGATTTACACCTGCTCGGGGGTTACGCCACATTTTTTTCCCCACTGCTCCATCTGGATCCCCTTCTTGGCACCGGGCAGTGGCCACAGCCAGACCAAGCGCCAGCTTCCGTCTCGTCACTCCATGGCCACAAAACATAAAAAGAGCCTCTCCTGGGCCCAGGCTGTCGTTAAAAACCCTACCCAGGCTCCCCAGCCTCTACACTATGGGTGAAGTTCTACCACTTCCTTTGAAAGGCACTTGCACCCAGTGGCTGCCGCCTTCTCTACCCGGTGGAGCACAACCCTGTCTCCCCCCAGCCACCCAGGTCACAACCGGAAAGCCAAAAGTCTCTGAGGAAGAGCCTTAGAAACTGCGCTCCCCCTCTTTTATTTACAAGTCTACAGCAGCCTTTCCAACTAAAGCAACAGTTGTTAGCCACTGCCTATTTTTTTAAAAATCATCCTAATCAAATTTTAACTACAGCACTGTTGATGATTGAGCCACCTGAGAAAGAATCAACGAACCCTTTGCTGCCACAGAGAAGAGATCTGAGAAAAAGGTGATTAAAAAAGGTGTCAAAAGAACCCACTAAATGCCACTCGAAGGTGGCAATCTTGAAGGCTCAAACTGATTCCCAGCTGAATTTCATAAATTAGTTCAGCAGTCTGCCATCTGAAATGGGCAATAATAGTTGGGATAAATGGGAATTAAATAGAAAAAAAAAAAGACCACCCCCAAATCAGAAGACACAGTAACTTCGGTGTGAGGTTATGAACTGATTTAAAACCAGGTGCAGTTTGTCTCCAGGATGCGGGTTCTAGGGACAACAGAACTCGGTTGATTCCAGATGATTATTTAAAAAGCAACCACTGTTACCAGAACGACGGCAAGGGACTGCAAAGTTTCCCCCATCTGCACGTGTAGTCAAGGACCAAGATCTCAGACCTAAGCTCACTGAGGTACTTGCTGTCCCCCCTCAAAAAAAAGTTTCACAAAAGGTTTTGAATCACCGAGCTGTAAGTCATCAACTGAAAAGAGAAAAAAGATCTTCTCAAGCCAACTCAAGAGTTCTTGGCAGAGGAGAACAGAATAATGCGTCAGGTGGACTTAAACCAGAGGAGACAGAAGCGGCAAAGTAAGTTACACGCCAGAGCAACAGGCTCTGACAAACAGCGAGATACATCTCAAGATGATGAGCGTTCACTACAGTTCATCACAAAACGCTTCAATACGTCCCTGCAGCAGTTTGTCTAAATTAACCCAAAATTTGACAGCTTGACAAAATCTGAGAAAAGGCAGCGGGGAAGGGAAGCATCTTGCAACCGACTGATATCTGCCATCGCGCCGCATGACTCACCACTCCGAATTTCTTGAAGTATTCCCTGAGCTCTGTCTCGCCACAGTTATGAGGAATCCCACCGACAAAAATTTTATTCGATTTATTGTTATCGCTCCTGGATCCTTTCTGCTAAATCGAGGAGGGGAGGGGGAAGAAAAAAAAAAATATATCAGCGGGGAGGACAATAAAGTCATCGATCTCGAGCGTTTTACACTAAAACATGAACAATGGTCTCTCGCAGGCTCGGGGGGAGCATCTCCGAGTCTCCTGGTCGTTAAAAGGAAGCAACCGCGCGTTCCGGGCTCCAGAGCTCGGTGCTCACATATCTCTGTTCTTCTTCAGAAGATCACAGAACCAGGGACCGTGTTCTGAGGCCCTTTCCTGGGTTTCTAAGGGAACTGTTAACCCGCAGGGTGGGAAGGAGGCTGGAGAAGAGCATCAGGCCTGCAAGCGCGCTTCCAGACGCTTGTTTCGAGATCGGAAGAACCCAACTCACAGCACTGCAGAGAGCTTACGAAAATACCACACCCACAGCCCGAGCCTGACGCAAACACAAACTGTTCCTCAAATCTGTATTGTGCTTGGAGTCTTACCACGGAAAGCCAAGCACAAGACATTTTACAGAAAGATTTACGCTCGGGGCCTGCAAACCGACTCCCGATTTTAAAACACGGATATAATGCAAACGAATTTAATTAAACTGCTAGAAGGTTAAGCCAAAATCTGGAAAACAGGCAGGATCTTTCCTTACCCATCCTTCCTTCGGTCGTGTCCTTTCTGGCTGCATCCCCCTGGGTGTACATGGCTTTGGATCAATCTGGAAGAAGTTCCAGTTTGGTCAGATCTCAGCGTGCAGAATATTGTTCAAAGAGTTACCCTTATGGCAGCTGAACACAGCGCTGCTGAGACCCAGCTCCTGGGACCAAAGCTATCGTCAATACATCGCTTCTACGACGCGACACAAATCACTGAGTTAAAGCCATCTCACAACAATTAAAACCAACAACCAGGTAACTTTTACACTCTCCAGCTGGCAAATGAGAAGCCAGAATTTAAACCAGGTCTCTGAAGCAGCCTGGAGCAGAGAGTTCCGAGGCACAAAAACACCCCACACAATGAACTTACGTTTCGGCCATCTAACGTATGAGGTCTGCTGGCCAGTACTGTTCCCACACAGTTGGGATCTTTAAATTTGACAAATCCAAATCCTCGGGACTGGTTTGTTGTTTTGTCTTTCATTATTACACAGTCCACGACTTCTCCATACTGGGAGAAGTAGTTACGAAGAGTTTCTGTTAAAAAGAAAAAAGCATATATTACACAGAACTAGGCATTAACTTCACCAGGCTGTGCTGGCAATCATGAGGCAACAGATAAGCAAACAGGCAAACGAGTTCAAACTCATCTCCTGAGCAGGATTAAATTTTACTTGTCTAAACAAATGGTACACACTGGCTGCTCGCACTCAAAGGAGCGTTGTAGTAAAGCAATGGGGAAAAATTGTCATCTTCTGGTACCAAACACTGATAAAAACCCCACAAACACAGAAGTAATTAACATCTATTTGACCCCTCTCTGCAGAAAGTTTGAGTCATTGGCAGAAGAGAGCAGGACAATCCCATCCCTCCTCCCCACCAGGGCCCCAGCTGCTCCCAAGCCGTGCCCAGAGCTTACCTTGCGTCGTGCTCCAGTCCAAGCCACCCACAAACAGTTTTCTGCAAACAAAGCACACGGCAGTTTTAGGGTGCTACACGACCTCACTTAAGGCACAGGTCAGCGATTCGGAAGGGGTCTGGCAGCACCGAGGCTTCCGAAAAGCACAAAGCCCGTTCTTCCCTGGAGTTCACTGTTCTTTGCCACAACTACCTCGTCCCATGAAAGTTCAGATAAAACCAAAGCATCCGTTCTGTGTGCCACAAGCATGAGCACAGACCGTACATTTATTACAGGAACACATTTTATTCTTTCATGCGAAGAGAAGACAAAAATGTCAGAAAAGAAAAGCCTAAGTTTCTCCAGAGTTCTTCTTCCCAAGTATTTGAGAGGGCAGCACTGCGCAGAGAAATTGTTACAAGAGATCTTACAAGGGGAAAAAAAACCAACACAGAACAGCACGTCAAGCACATCTACCTGCTCTTTCTGGGCAAAAAGGAGTTCCAGCACAGAACACTTCACAGTTTGGAAAAATATGCATAAAGTACCACTGAGATTTGAAAAGCAATCAAAGAACTCTGCTATAAAGTCTTTCTACCTGGTCAACCCCCACCCTCCAATTAAAAAAGGGTGTCTGGACTCCTGTCAAGGCTCTAAGTTACTTACAGAGCTTCTCTTAGCAACCCAAGGAAACAGCTGCAGGGTCCATGCAGTTCCGATTTAAGGACAACAACAAGATCCAAAACTTTGGAGATAAAGCAAACTGACAGAAACCCAGACAGCCTGGTTTAAATCCCCAAGTCTGTTCCACTACCTGCTCCAATCCCAGGCTGAGCGCGCGGTTCTGCATGAGGCCTCCCAACGCAAGTTCCGCGAGCAGTCGGGCTCTCTTACGCCCACCCGCCGCCTCCCACTGGCCCTGACCAGAAAGGTCACCGACAATCCAAACAGGCTTTGTCTGTCCTTATCTTCTTGTCAGGCGAAAGCAAAAGTAGAACCACCAAGTTCAAGTCTAGGAAGGGAAACTTGTGAGGCAAGTACTAAACACCAGAGCAGCGCTCATTCAGGAGTTAGTTGTGAAACCCTTCATAATCTGGTGTGGAGATGTGCCCAAGCAGATGAGAGTCATGGCTGAAACCCAAAGTAAACTCCATGCTGCAAACTTCAGACACCTCGTCTTCTGCAGAGAGCACCCAGAGCTGCAGCATTTCGTGTCGGAGCACGCCCAGGTACCCAGGGAAGCGCAGGAGGAGAGCGGGGAGATGCCAGCCTGCCTGCTTTGCAGCTCTTCATCAACCCCAGGGTGTGACAAGACTGGCACGCAACGTAATCTACTCCCTAATTAAAGGTTAGTTCAAAGCCACCTCAGCACTTGGCCCCTCGCACGGAGACGCACCAGCCCGAAAGCTCTTCTGTAAATAGTTTCGTGGCTCTGCACAGACAAGTGCCAGGACAGATCATCTTTGGAGGATGCCCTCTCGTTTCTCTTATCGGGCCTCAAACAGAGGAACTTCACTTGTCCTCAGATCCGAGCCGAGGCCAGGAGTTAGCACACACTCACTGACTGGGGGAAAAGCTGAAGTTCTCCTAACAACAAAAAAATAAACTTCCTCTCTTCTGCGTTTTTCAGGACCAGGTAGGGGCAGGAGGGACTGGCCGCCCCCCAGGCAGAGCGCTGCCCAGGGAGCACCCGCCGAGAGAAAGCCTCGCGAGCAGAAGGCCCTGGAGCCGGCAGGCAGCGCCAGCGGTCCCTCCGCACTCGGATTCAGGGCTCTGTGACACGGTGTCACGTCACGAGCCCCGTGCAAGGGCCAGCGGGGACCAAACCCACGTCTTAAGAGCGCAGATGAACTACGCAGGGAAACAAGAGGTGGCTAAAGTCAGCCCTGCACAGCACCTACACCTCCTCCATCAAGGTAAACTGCATTTCCAAGTCACTAGTTGAGAGGAGACGTAAGTCTTGTCTTTCACAACTGAAAAGACCAACTGTTAAACATGTATCAAAACATCCCCTAAAGCAGGCCAGAAAGTGCCCGCCCGGGTGACGCGCCCAGACCGCGCAGCCTTCGCCGTGGTGGCATCTGCTCCCGCGCGAGCCCAGCGCATCCGAGACGGGCCCGGGCAGCCGCCGCCCGCCCGCGCCGACAGCCGGTCCCCTCCCCGCTCACATGTCTCAGGATGACGAAGTTTTTCTCAAGGAAAGGAAAACTGGCACAGAGCTCGCGGGTGGCCTGGCTGCAGGGAGCGTGTTCCAACCCCAGTCCCTGCTCAGCAACAGGTCATCTCCCGGGAACGGCCGCGCTGCGCCCAGCCACGCGCTCCCGACACCTTCTGCCACCCCTGCACCGCCCGTCCCCTGCTCCCCGCGCAACCTCTGTGCTCTTCCTTGGGCCGCTCTTTTCAGGGAAAGGAAGTTCTAGAATGACTTTTTTTCTATTAGGAAATAAAGTTAACTGATCTAGTGCTCTATTCAGACTGAAGTTTTGATGTAGCCCGTGACTGTGTACGAGCTGCATTTTCTTGACCAACCACATATGGGATTTTTTTACAATAAATTAGATTTGATAGCTTGGTAGGTAAGATCAATCTTAACACCAGGTGCACTCTAACAGAACATCGAGCTGTCTGCAGGGATGGAGAACTCCCTGCAGCTACCGGTCATGGAAACCTCCCCATTCCACCATTAATTATTTGTAGTCACCCTACATACACGCAAACAAAAAAGCCGGGTTGCCTAAGGTCAGCTCCAGCAGCTGTATGTAAATCCAGGGCTTCTGTTTCTATGCACACCACGGAGTGCCCAAATCCAGGACTACCCTGCCTTTGACTCCTCCGTGGATGTGTCTGAACACACGGAGCGAGCGCAAGACCCGGCTCATCCCCACCCAACACAAATCCGGCCCCGGCACTCTTGGAGGCAGCCGCAGGAAACCACGCGAGGGGAGTGCTCCTTCCCGGCGCCCCGCCTGCATCGCCGGCCCCTGGCAAGCTCTCACGGTCCCTGCCTCCTGCAAAACTTTCCTCCAAACACTTTACGAGCCGGTAACTATTAAAATTACGCCATCAGTATGAGCCTCCCGTCTTCACACCCCCGACACCACCCTCAGAAGCACACGCCTCCGTCAAGCTGCGCGTCTCCAGGCCGTAGCGCCAGCGGGCTGCTCCGGCCGGTCCCCAGCGGGGCACAAAGCACTTCTCCAGCCCCATGAGGAGACGAAACTCCAACCCGTTCCTTCGGGCAGGTCTGTCTTTCCACGATGAATGCTACACGCCGCAGCGAGGAACAGACACGAGGGGCCCGAGGCCGAGGCGTTCCTTCCTGGCTGCGCTCCGCTCGCGAGCAGGAAGCGGAATCACGACTCTTCAGAATTTACAGCACGTACGACAAGTTGGAACCGAGTTCCCCAAACTGGCGTGTTCTGCTCCAACGACATCCTGACAAAACCGTACCTGCTAATTTACTCTCTTCTGCCCTAAATACATCTGCCGCCAAAGCAGATCACCTCAGAATCCGTAAGAAAGAGCGCACGGGTACTTCAGAAGTGCCAAAGCTCAACAAAAGCACAAATTCTCTGCCCACCTACAATAATCTGGTCATTTGATTAACAGCTACCATTTCTCTCAACACAGTCCCCATCTGCTCCGTCCCGTAGGGCAGAAGGATCTCAAGATCAGCCCTTTCCTCTCACTGGAAACGGTCCCAGGCACTAACTGCAACGAATAACACTCACAAGGCCCCGCCTATTCCTCAGCACCAGTGCAAGACCCCCAGCCTCTGTACGTATCGTGACTTAAAAATCTCTGTCTAGAAGAGCAGTTAAACGCCTAACTTCCTTTAAAGACTTGCATCTCCCACCAGCTTTCAAAACACAACTCCCCTCACACAGCTGCAGGCAGCCGACTAAAACTGCAGCTCAATCTCCGCTTGCACCTTCCCATCCGAGCACTTTCGGGAGAGGAGGAGAAAAAGAAAATTAACATCTCTGATTAAAACCCAATCCTTTCTAATCTGCTTACAACTCAGAAGGATCAGAATCTCAGCAGTCTGCAACGGGGAACGAGCTCTGGGGCAGCCGGGCCTGCTCAGGACAGAAGTTGACAATATTCCACCGAGTAACCGCCGGCCTGCGCTCGCCACAGCTCCTCGGGCACCAGACGGTAATTAAGGCCCAGGACCAACGAAAAATAATTTCAGGGCAAACCCCACACCTTTAAACAGGCCTCACGCTGCTCGTAGCGCCGTGGTGTCTTCAGGGGAGTTGTCCTGCCTCTCGTGTTTCTAAGGGGGGAGAAACCCCGAGCAGGCCCAGGCAACGAGCAGCTCGGGGCGCGCCGGCGCTCCTCCACCGGAGCCTCGCAGAAGGTGACTGCTCCTGATGCACATTTTCCCTGCCAGAACTCGTAGCGAGAGCTAAGCAGCCCATCGGGCGTTTTTATTATTACTATTATTTTTGTTATTTTCGGTTCTAGCTCGCCAAGTGCAGAGTTTCGCAACTGAAACGCCGCCCGGCTTTAGAGCCCCAGCGCCCGGCAGAGCCCACCCCGCGCCGGGGCCGCCGCTCTGCGGGAGCCCCAAAAGCCTCGGCGGAGCCTCCTCCGCGGGGAGCCGGGCTGGCGAGCAGGGCCGGCCGGCAGGAGGTGCGGCTCAGCGGCGGGGAAGCCCGGGAGGGCCCCTCCGCACCGGAGAGGGAGGCTCCCGCCCGCCGCTCTTTGTCCTCCCGCTGCCCCGGGGACGCTGCCCCGCCGGCCACGCGCGGGGAAGCCCTGATGAGTCACCGCAACGAAGTCGCCGCAGCCCCCCCGACCCCCGGGGAACGGCGGAAACACGCGGAGCCCGGGCCCCCCCCCCCCCTCCCGCCGGGGCTCCCGGGGTGACCTTGGGCCGCGCGCACCTGCCGCCGCCGCCGCAGCCCGGCGCGGGCCGGTCACGTGGGGGGGGGGGGGGCCAGCATGGCGGGCAGGCCCGGCGGCGAACGGGGCCCGGGAGGAGGAAGAGGAGGAGGAGGAAGAGGAGGAGGGAGGGCCGCCCCCCCCGCCCCGGCGCGGCCCTCGCCTCATGGCGCAGGACGAGGCGCCCGGACCCCCGCCCCGCGCTCCCCCCGCCCCCTCCCGGCGCGTGTGCTCGCGTCCCGCGTGTGTGTGTGTGTGTCCCGACTCACCCGATCTCGTCGGCGCCTCCCACGCTGTTCATGGCGGCGGCTCCTCGGCGGTATCCGGGGCCGCGCCCGGTCCTTCCCTCCGGCGGCAGCGGCGGCGCCGGCACCAGCGGCAGGTCGCGGGCTGCGGGCGGGCGCTCCTCGCCGTCCCCCGTTTTAACTCTCCTTTCCCCCCCCCTCCCTCCCCTCCCCCCCCAAGACGCTCAACCGGAGCTGCGCAACGGCCGCCCCCGGCCCGGCCAGGCCCGGCCCCCCCCCCCGCGCCGCCGCCGCCGCCGCCGCCGCGCGCTCGCGCTCCCTCAGCGCCGCCAACCGCCGCTGCGCGCGCACCTGCCCTCGCTACGGGGTCTCCGGGGCCGCGCCCGGGGAGGGGAGGGGCGGGGCGCGGCGCGGGGGCCGACGGGAAGGGCAGTCCGCCCGCCCCACGTGCCGCCGGGACGGCCCCCCCCCCCCCCCCCCCCCCCGCGCCCGGTACCGGCCCGAGCTGCCCCCCCCCGGCGGGGTCACGATCCGCCCGGCCACGCGGAGGAGCGTGGGGCAGAGCTGTGCGGGGTCCTGGAGCGCGGCACGGCCCCGGTGCGTGGCACGTTGTGGGACAGAAGCCTCTGCACGGTCCCGGCGCACGGCACGGCGAGGGGCGCAGCCCCCAGGGGAAAGCTCCCCCTCCCTCCGTGGCCCCCCCAGGTGTGTCACCCCAGCCCAGCTCCGCAGCTCAGAGCTGCTGCTGCTTCCCGCTCCGGCCGTGCACGGTGCCATCCCGCCAGTTCTGCTCCCGGGGGTGGCACCGGTCACTGTTTGTGGCACCAGTCACTCCTGCATGGCACCGGTCACTCCGCGTGGCACCAGTCACTCACACATGGCACCAGTCACTCACACATGGCACCAGTCACTCACACATGGCACCAGTCACTGCATGGCACCAGTCACTCCACGTGGCACCAGTCACTCCATGTGGCACCGGTCATTCTGTGTGGCACTGGTCACTCTGTGTGGCACCAGTTACTCCGTGTGGCACCACTCACTCCACATGGCACCGCTCACTCTGTGTGGCACTGGTCACTCCGTGTGGCACCAGTCACTCCGTGTGGCACCGCTCACTGTGTGTGGCACCGCTCACTCCGTGTGGCACCGCTCACTGTGTGTGGCACCGGTCACTGTGTGTGGCACCGCTCACTCCGTGTGGCACTGGTCACTGTGTGTGGTGGGCCCCCTCCACCACCCCCCGCTCCCGATAAGGGATCCCTTTCACCCAGAAGGGCCCCAGCCGGCCGTGCTCACTCAGCACTTTTCCAGCCCCGGCTATTTAAAGCCGGCCAAGAGCCCGGCGGCCCTTTCCCTCCCCCAGCACCCCGAGCCCGGCCACTGGACTTTCCTCCCCGCGGCAGCACAGCCATGAGCGCCCGGCCGGCGGCGGGGCCCATCTTTGCGGAGGGCGAGGACTGCCGGGCGGCGTGGCGAGCGGCCACGGCCGGCTACGATGCGCCGGACGCCCACCTGGAGATCCTGGGGAAGCCGGTGATGGAGCGCTGGGAGACCCCCTACATGCACTCGCTGGCGGCCGTGGCCGCGTCGAGGGGTAACGGGGGGCCGCAGGGGCTGGGGGCTGTGCTGTGGGGTCCAGCTCGGGCGTGGGGAGCGCGCAGCCTTCCCGTGAGCAAATAATAGGGGGGGACACGTGTGAGTTGCTGCTGGTGGTCCCCGTGCAGCGACGGTGGGCACAGGCCCCCGGTGGCACTTGTGCTCCCGTGTCAGGGTGACACATTCCCGAGAGGGGCTGGGTCCGTGGGGAGGGGGGTGCAGCCATTTGCAGGGCCGGGACAGGACCTGCCGCGTTTTTGGGCTGCATTTTCCAGCAGAGGGAGGGTTTTGGCAGCGCCGCTGCGAGCCGTTGTTTGTTCCCGCTGCAGCTGCCCAGGGGGGTGGCCAGCTGGGGGCAAAGGGCCATCGCGGGGTGCAGCCAGGGGGTCACGGGGCTGTTCCCGGCCAACCTGCTCCGAAACAAGTCCCAGCCACGCTCTCGTCCCCAGGCGGCCGCGTGCTGGAGGTGGGCTTCGGCATGGCCATCGCCGCCACCAAGGTGGAGGAGTTCGACATCGAGGAGCACTGGATCATCGAGTGCAACGACGGGGTTTACCGGCGCCTGGAGGAGTGGGCCAAGACGCAGCCGCACAAGGTGGGGGGGGTCCGTGCTGGTGTGTGACACCGGTGGGGTCCAGGTGCCGGTGGGATCCCGACGCCGGGGCTCACCGCTCCCCCGCCCTGCCCGCAGGTCGTGCCGCTGAAGGGGCTGTGGGAGGAGGTGGTGCCGACGCTGCCCGACGGCCACTTCAGGGGTGAGGAACTGCAGGGCCGAGCCTGGCGGGACCGGGGAGGGAGCGGCGTGGTTGGGGTCCCCATGGCAGGGCTTGGGGTGCTGGTGAGCAACCCCAACCGCCCGGCGGGGACGGGCGTCAGCTGGTGTCCCTGGGGAAGGACACCTTGTCCTGCGGGAGCAGCACGTCCCAGGGGTCAGAGGGGAGATCTTCCCACCGGCGCCTCGGTGGTCTCCCGCCGTTAACGGGTGCTCTCCGGTGTTCCCGGGCAGGGATCCTGTACGATACGTACCCGCTGTCGGAGGAAACCTGGCACACGCATCAGTTTGCCTTCATCAAGGTAACGAGGGGGGGGAGTGCAGCACCCACACCTCCCGCCACCCTTTGCGAGGGGCCACAGCCACCACCTTGGGTGGGTTTGGGGGAGATGGGGGGCACAGGGGGCAGAGAGGAGAATTTGGGAGCTCAGGAATCGAAGCCAGAGCCAGGTGCTGGTCTGCAGCTACTGCCACCCCCAGCTGGGGTAACATCCAGCTCTGTGGGGGAACAGGAGGGCTTGGAGGGGGGAAAGATGGGGGCCGGGTGCTGAGCCGGGGGTGCTGCGCGAGGCGAGGGCTGGGTGCTGAGCCAGCTCCCCCTCGGATCCCTTCGCAGGAGCACGCCTTCCGCTTGCTGCAGCCGGGCGGGGTCCTCACCTACTGCAACCTGACCTCCTGGGGGGAGCTGCTGAAGACCAAGTACAGCGACATCGAGAAGATGTTTGAGGTGAGCCTTGTGCCCCGCGGTGGGGAGGCTCTGGCACCCCCACAACCAAACTGGGGGCCTCCAGGCTGCCCCGTCAGCCCAGGCATCCCTGCATCTCCTTTTTCAAACCATCGCGGCTCCTTCCCACCCCTTTTCTCCCGCAGGAGACCCAGGTGGGGCCCCTGGTGGAAGCCGGCTTCAGGAAGGAGAACATCAGCACGAGGGTGATGGACCTGGTCCCCCCCCAAGGACTGCAGGTACTACTCCTTCCACAAGATGATCACACCCACCATCGTCAAGCACTGAGGGGGCCGGCACCGTCCCCTGGGGCCGCTCCGAAGATGCAGGAAGCAGCCGCTGAGGAGGAGAGGCCGATTACGTGCGAGGAGGAGAAAAGCTCTTATCTCCTTTGGGGCTAACGAGAGAAGGTTGAAGCTGATTGATCTGGAGGCAGGAGAGGGCCCAAGAAGGGTGGGATGGGAGTCCTGGTCCCCAGGGGACCTGCTGGAGAAAAGGACTCGGGACTCGCTGTGGTGCCCCATGTCTGTCCAGAGGTCTTTCCACCCAAATACCTCAATTAAGCTGCAATTCAAGAACGAGGCTGAAGCTTTCGGCTGCAGGAGTTCAAGGATGAGACAGTTCCTCTATAAACCAGATCGTTTTTAGAAGTGGTGGCTTTCCAACCACCAGCCAAATAACCTAAACCGGGAGGACGGGGCAGTCAGAGGCATCTCAGCTGCTCCCGGAGCAAAATTCCCCAGTGAAGTGTCACGATCCTTCTGGCTAAAACCCACCGCGGCGAGTTCTGATCCTCCACGGCCTCCTTGCAGTTCAGTAACGCATAAACGATGTCTCCTCTCTCTGCCCAGAAGGGATAAAAATCCATTAAAAAAGGAATGAAATCCACAACTGCTGTTTCAGAGAGATTTATTTGTCTTTCAAAAGCCCGCGTGCCACTCTGCCGTGACGGTTCCTGGACGCTGTTCCTGACCCCCCCAGCCACCAGAGGAACAGCCCCACAGGCCCCCAGGACCCATTCAGGCCCAAAGCCCACCCTGGGCTGCTTTGTTCTGCTCAGGAGTGCTGCAGCATTTGTTTTTATTAGTCGTATTCTGATTTTAAACATCAATATTTTACTTACACCATATAATTAATTTCTGGCTGCTGGGCACACAGATATAAAAGATTTATTGCTTTGTAGGAATTAAAACCAAAAAGTAGGCAGTAAGAGATGAGCTCAGGGAGGTCTCGGGGTTCCCCAGGATGAGTGTTGGTCTCAAAACTTCCTCACAAAGCCAGAGAGCCAGTCCCAGGTTTCTGGCAAGACATTTATGTCCCGATGGGTGACATCAAACACTCTTCCTCCCTCACAGCTATTCAGACCAGAAAAACCTCCACACTGAACGTTACCAGATTCAACCTCTGCTTTTTGAATTCAGTTTTTGAACGAGCGAAAAACGCTTTAGACAAGAGCGATGTATTAAAGACAGAAGAGCATCTTCACAGGTAGAGTTTTTTTATTGGAAGGCTTGTGAGACCACGGGTTTATTGTGCGTACGAATGCAAGCAGGTGCCCCGGGGGGGGCAGTGAGTGGGCAGGTCATAAATAAGAGGCTATTTCCTGTACCAGATCTGAATCTTCTTCTCCCGTTTGATTTTCTTCTGAAGCTGCAGGATTCCGTAGAGCAAAGCTTCAGCAGTAGGTGGGCAACCTGAGAGAGAGGAAAGGGAAGCCCGCGGGGCTGCCACCTGCACGGAAAGCAGTCGGCAGGAGGAGAAGTGACGACCCACGGGCTTCACCCGCGAGCAGGTGATTTCCCCCTGGCTTTGGGGAGGTCTCAGGCTGCAGTGCTCATGAAAGCAAGAGGGCTTCTTTAGTTCAAAGATACTGGAGAGAGGGCGTTTTTCAAAAAGGTCTTTACAAAACGTAGAAATGCTTTGCTTTAGAGCGAGGTGGCACCTCACAGGAGAGTATGAGGGCAACTAAACGACTGCCAGCGCTCCACACGGCAGTTCCTGGCGCGTAACGTCGCCAGACCAACTCCCCTCGCTGGCTGCAACCCCCCAGGCAGATCTCGAGGCACCTGCGACTTCGGCAGCGCAGCGTGGAACAGAAAAACCACACCAAGCCCTGCCCGAACGGACGGAACGGACCCCGCTCCCGTCCTGCCCCCAGGCACGCAGAGGCCGTCCCTCCTACCTGGCACGTAGATGTCCACCGGCACGATGCGGTCGCAGCCCCTCACCACCGAGTAGGAGTAGTGGTAGTAACCCCCGCCGTTGGCGCAGCTGCAAGAGATGGGCGGGCGTGAGCGCGGCGCTCACCGGGGCTCGGCAGCCGGCGGCAGAGGGGAGCAGGGGGCGAAGGAGAAGGGGAACCCGTGAGGAGCCACCGCGCAGGCTTCGCAGCGGGGGAAGCAGCGGCCGCGCAGGTTTGCGCTGTGGCGGTTGGGCAGGGGTGACGTTTCAAGGCGAATCAAACCGAACCAACCCGTTTTCATCGCTCTCGCAAAGCCCATGTGGGGACGGTCCCTCCCTGCTACTGCAAAACCTTTTATTCTTTTGCCACATCTGCACAGAGCGTTTCTACAACTCGTTCCGGCCCCTCCGGGCCCTGGTGAAACGGCCGCCCTCGGTCCCGGGAGATGAACAAGTCATCAGCCCCCCTAGGCCGGGGCTCCCTGGAGCTCAGACTTCAGGCTGCACAGCAGGAACGCTTCGAAAGCTTTTGTCTAAATGCAAATTCTGAGATTCTGGGCACAGACAAGCCCCCAGAATGCGACAGCAGTCCCTCACCAAAGGGAGGCTTCACGTGTCACTCGTGCCAAGGCCTCTTTACACAACTTCAGGCATCAGAAATACAAACGAGAAACGGGTCCCCTTCCCTTCATCTCCCCAGCCCAGCGGTGACACCCGATTTCTCCCAGGGAGCCGAACGCGACGTCCTGGCTCTCACCTCCCCATGGAGACGACGTAGCGAGGCTCCGGCATCTGGTCGTAGACCTGCAGAACACCCACGCATCACCGCGCCGCCCAGCCGCGCCCGGCCGCATGCAAGGCGCCTGCCGCAGCCCGTACCTTGCGAAGAGCCGGGGCCATTTTGTTGGTCAGGGTGCCGGCCACAATCATGACGTCGGCTTGCCGGGGACTAGCGCGAAAGACCACCCCGAAGCGGTCCATGTCGTAGCGAGGAGCCGCCATGTGCATCATCTCCACGGCGCAGCACGCCAGCCCGAACGTCATCGGCCACAAGGAGCTCTGCAGCGGGAGAGACGGGGGCACGGGTCAGAGCCCAGACCCCGCGTGGGTGACTGCCAGAGCCAGAGCTGATCAGACGAAAGGAAACCGGCCAAGGAACTGCTTGGCTGTTTCCCCGGGGAGAATTCCGAACCTATTTTTGTCCCGAGGAGGAGACGGCTCGACTCCATTTCCCACCAGCACCGAAAAGCACTCGATGCCATTTTTCCCCAGCGAGCAGGACAGCTCCAGGGACTCACCCTTCGCGCCCAGTTGATCAGGTCATCGAGTTTGGTGACGATATATTCACCCCTGCTGGTGGGGACGTAGGACTTTTTCTGGACAACAGCTGAGCTCTTCTGCTGGACTTGGACAGCGCTGAAGACAAACAGCGCAGAAGCATCAGCCTCCAGCTACTAAGTGTAACTGCAGAACAGGCATTAGCCCCGAGGAGCTGTGATCCCAGAAGGAATACGTGGTACATGGCTTGTGGACAGTCCCACAGCTTCTGCTACCCCGTTTATAACTCCGTGTTTACAGCAGGGTGGTTTTTTCCCCCCACTGTGGAGTTTGTTGCTCGGGCAGAGCCCCTGTGTTCCCCGTACCCCAGTTACGGGGGTGCCTGGCGGGCTCATCTCCAGGGCTCACACGCTGCCGGTGAATCCAGGCTTTTAAGAAGTGACGCGAGGAACAGGCTGTCACACGTACGCAGCCAGAGCCACAGCGAAGAGCAGCCTTCTCCCCCCGTACCACCCGGGACCCCCCACCCGCAGGAGGAAGGACACAGCCGAGGAGCCCGCCCCGACGCGCTGGCGTTACCTGTCGGCACGTTCGGCCACCGGCGTCTGATGGAGCAGCTGAGCGGGAACAGACGTCACCGCGCCGGGCCTGGGAAAAAGAAAAACCATCGCTCCTCTGCGTGACGCAGCGGCAGAGCCCCCTCCCCAGCACCCACCGTGCCCTGCCCGCGGGGAGCGGGGCAGCCCCACAAACGGGAAAAGCAACCGCGCCGGTCAGACCGAGCCCCAGCCTCTCCCCACCCGGCACAAACCGAGCCCCAGCCTCACCTGGCCCGGCACAAACCGAGCCCCAGCCTCCCCCCTCCCGGTACAAACCGAGTCCCAGCCTCCCCCTGCCCGGCACAGCTCACCCGGGGCTCCCGGGGGCCGCGGCCCTTGCTCACACCCCGGACACCGGCGGCCCCCAGCCCCGGCCCTCACCGCCCCCAGCCCCGGCCCCGGCCCTCACGGCCCCCAGCCCCGGCCCTCACCGCCAGGCCAGCCCGCCGCGCCGGGAGAGGCGAAGACCTGCGAGGAGAGAGCAGAGGGAGCTCAGCGCCGGCCCAGCCCGGTACCGGGCAACGGGAAGGGCCCGCACCCGGGACAGCTCCCCCACACCCGCGGGACGAGCCCCTCCGGGCCGCCCCGGAGGACACAGGGACCCCCCACGGCCCCTCCGCTGCTCGGGGGCCTCGGTGACGAGAGTGACCCCCGGGGGAACCGCGATCCCCGGCCCGGCCCGGCCCCCGCTCGGCGCCCCGGGGTGTCCAGCCCGCCCCGGGCCCCCCTCAGGCCTTCCTCCCGGCCCAGTCCCTCCGCAGCGGCCCGAGGCACCGCCGCCAGCGCCGGTCCCAGCCGCGGTGCCGCCGCGCTCACAGCCCAGCGCCGCCATCTCGCCCGCAGCCCTTCAGGCAACCTCTGGGCGCGGCGCACCCGCGAAAGCGGCCCCCGTGCGCCGCCTCAGCGCGCCGGCGGGAAACACGGGGCGGCGCGGGGGGTTCCGGGACACCCGCCGGGCCCCGCCCCGGCCCGCGGCCAAACGAGCCGGGCGGTGGCGGGGAGGGGCGGCGGGAGGGCCCCGGAGGAAAAAGAACGGGCCGTCCCTGGGTGGGCTCGAACCACCAACCTTTCGGTTAACAGCCGAACGCGCTAACCGATTGCGCCACAGAGACCGCGCTGCCGCCGCCGCCGCCGCGGCCGCCGCTGTGGGCGGGACCCGGTTCCCCGCGCCGGTGCCCGCCTCCCCCCGGTTCCCCCCCGCCGGTGCCCGGTTCCCCCCGCCTCCCCCCGGTTCCCCCTCCCCTGGGCTCCCGCCGCCCCGCCCGGTGCTCGGCGCCCGCCCCCGCCGGGAGGGGGCACGGGACGGGGGGGGCGGGGGCAGCGCTTCCGCGCAGCCGAAATAGCTCAGTTGGGAGAGCGTTAGACTGAAGATCTAAAGGTCCCTGGTTCGATCCCGGGTTTCGGCAGCGGGTTCATCTTTTCCTGCCGGGGCCTCGGGGTGTAAAACCGGCCCCTCCGGGGCTCCCGGGTTGTTTCAACATCCCAGAAACAAGGAGAAGCAGCAGCAGAGGCAGCGCTGGCTGCGAAGGGGGGAAAGGCGCGACGGGACAAGGTCACAAGTCGCTCGCTCTCAGCACAGACTGAGTGAGTCTCTGTTTTAACTAAAGCACAAGAACAGAACAGCGAGTTTAGTGCCTCGTTCCTCAGTGGCAGCACGACACTGTGGCTTTATTCAACACACACAGCCTTCACCTGACGTAACGTGGGGGTGGACGTGCCCACCACAGCTCAAATCACGTTTGAAGTAACGGCCTATTCAAACACAACGAGTCACTTTGGCATCAATTGTTTAAGAGCCCGTGATTTTGTGCACCACAAGAAGGAATCTGGTCTCAAGGCATGAACGATCCTGGTGAATTTTCTTCCCAGCAGCTGGCAGGGTGCTGTGGAGTCAGTGTGGGAACAAGGGGGCAGAGCACTGTAAATAACCCTTAACACCTGGTTCCTAAGTTTAAGATGTTCAAGGTCTTTAAAAACCACATCTGAGCACTCCAAGGGCAGGCACAGCCTCAGTCACCCTTGGGCAGAACAGCATGTGGGGGTTAAAAGGAGAACCTGCCCAGGCTGGAGGAAACAAAGATGCTGATCTTAACAGTACTGGGGGAGTTTTGATGGGGAATGGACCCAGGGTTACATTTTAGAGGGGAAGCCCAAGGAGAGGCTGGTCTCTGCCAGCTTCCCTGTTCCAAAACAACTGCACGTGAGCCAAGACAGCTCCAAGGGAAGCAGTGGGCTCTCAACAAAAACGAAGCCTTCGCTACCCAGGTTGCATTGCCAGGAACCATTTTTATTTCCCACACTTTGAGCGACACGTAAAGCAAGAAGAGCCAACCCCCGGGAGCGTGTGCAGACAGGAAAGCCACGGGCATTCATCAGGCAACACGTGGCCAGGGGATTGTGTTGCGTTTTTTGTGGGTTTTATTTTCTCCAAGGACAGCAGCCCTTCCTTGGTCAGATATTTGGCCAAGAGAACCCCTATCAAACTTAGTGTTACAGCAAGAAGTTCTGCAAAACCGCCGCAGCCTCGGCCAGTCCCGTGCTCCGAGGGGAGGGAGGCAGCGGCAGCTCCAGCCCGCAGAGCCCAGAGCAAGGGCCGCACGGCGCCACAGCGACTAGCTCTGGAGAGGCACCACACGGATTTTAAAAAGTAAGAATCACACATTTTATACAGATAACCACTTCAACATATACACTTGCTGCCAGTGCAACCCCGGGAAGGTCGGAGGCGCCGCTCAGGCGCTGTCTGCAGACGCCAGTTGGATCTTCCGCTTTGCTCTCGCCAGAATCTCTTCGTCGAATATTTCTCTCTCCCTGCAACGAGAGGCATTCAAGTTCGGCAGTGAAAAAACACTCCCAAGGCGTTTAACAGTTTGCAGAGTTACAGTAACCCAGCAAGAATGTTTCCCACGTTTAATCATTTTGTTACTCAGAGCAGGAGAAAGCCTGCGGGGCAGGAGGAGGCTGCTGAACTCTCCTGCCACAGACTCGTCCTTAGACACAGTAAACTAGAAAGAAAAATTCCGAGAACGCTAAAAATAAGGATACCTTTTGCTCACGGTCGGTCCTCTTATGTACTTCTCCTCTGCCTTCTTGTAATCTATGTCATCCACAGCAGAAATCGCATAAATGATGGCCTATAAAAGCATTTAGCTCAGTCAGGCTGGCGGAACAGAAATGAAATCACGAGTGCCTGGAAGCCGTCCCAGCAGACGGGCACAGGGTTAGAGCAAGGCCCCTCAACCACTTCAGAAGCTTGGAGGAAGCTGCTTGTTGTGTACCTGAAGCTCTTGAATAAATAATACAAACTCATCCTTTATCATTCCTAGAAACGTATTTTTATAACCCAGTTAAAATATTCTTCGCAATAATTTTTTGTTTCTACAGAAGTTACTCATGGTCTTCCAGGGAGCATCTGCAGGAGTTAAAACCAAACGACCCAGCGCCCACCCCGCAGTAGGTAGCCAGGAAAACCCAGAGAAAACTGGTCAAATTAAAGAAAACAACCAACCAAACAAACTCCAAAGCCTGGCGTCTGCCATCAGAAGCACGACACCACCTAAACCTTCTCTGTTCTGAGCTAACAGCTTAAAAAAATCCGCATTTAGCGTCCCAGGGGTCACCCCTCAGCCCCACCCAACCCCGGCAGCCCCCGGGAACCCCACAGGAGGGGCCCAGCAATTAACTCGGGGGCTGCAGCAGTTTTCTCCAATTACCAGCCTGTGAAAGAGAATTAGGAGCCTCCTGCACCGATTTTTACATTTTTTGCCCAAGACACACACACAAGCCAAGCGGTTTCAGGGCCCGTGCCCCGAGCTGGGCGTGAGCATCCCCGCTTCCCCCGACTCCGACCTCCTCCCTCAACGTCCTTCACCTACTTTAAGCTTGGTCTCACACGTTCCACGTTTACTTACTTCGGGCAAGAGGACATTCGAAATAAATTTTATTTCATCTGTGTTTATTTGAGGCCTGTTTTTAGCATCTATTCGACAATAGACTTCCTTTAGGTAGTTCACCACAAGGTCTAGTTGTTCTTCGTCCTCTAAGTAGGTTTCGACGCAGGTCACGTACTGACTCTGGCTCAGGAATTCCTCCAGCCACCGGGACTGCTTCCTGCTTTTCAGAATAGCCAAAAGGTGCTCCTCGGCCCCCTTAGTCTTGACTATAAACTCCACTATCTTTTTATTTGCTTTGTCTCTGGCGGCTCTTGTTCTGTCAGGAAGAAGTTTCTTGGAGGGCTTCTGAGGTGACGTTTCTGAGGGACACTCCTCAACATCTTCCTCTGCCTCGTTGGGAAAGGTCATTTGTATGAAGCCTTGATAGCCTTCCTTCCGAACTGGGTGGCCTGAAACAAAAGCCACAATCGTTTCTACACAAATACACAAACTACTGGGGCTCTCTTGCACACATACTTGCATGTAAACATAAAATAAGGGATTTTCTTGCCAAGAGAGAAGTTCTTCTTCCTCCCCTACCAAAGAGGATAAGAAAACACCACCACCAAATTCTTAGTTTTGCCTTACAAAAAAAGAGTAGGGAGTCGAGGCTCTGACAGGAGCTCTGAAGTGAGCTCTCCCCATCACCCAGTAAGCAGTCACCTGAGTGTCTTTAACACCCAATACTGATTTAATTTCTGCCGTGGGACTCAAAAACTTCAAGGGTGTGATGAAGGGTGAGCAGCAATTCTAACAGCAGCCCCTCACAGGGAGAAAAATACAGAAAGATGATGAATTCACTTACTGATATCAGCAGCAAAATATTCCAGGAAGGATCCCGTGAAAGAATGACAACCTAAAAAGCCCAGAACAGGGTTATTTACCCGTGAAGCTCAGGAAATGAAGCTGCCAGCTTTGGCGTGGCCTTTTTTTTTCTGATTTAGGTCAGAACGGATGGCACCACCCAGCTCATCTGCTCACCTATTCTAATCCGATAGTCAGAAATCAATCGAATGCACCACTCGATCTCTTGGCGATAACCTTCTTTGGCTTGTTCCTACAACACAAGAGCCATTTGCAGTCCTAAAACGAGCCGCCCCGTGAAGCTTCTAAGCCCAGGACGCTACCCCGGTAACGGAAACGCATCCGAGTTCACTCGCGCTTTTCTGCTTTCTCCCAAAATTCAACTTCTGCCACCGCTTGGTCAGAGACCCCGAGCAGCCACAGCCCAGCAGCTGCCCCAGGGCCACTGACACGTCGTGCAGGGGAGTTATTCCCACTCGTATCCACTCGTGGCTACACGTTACCCCTCGGACTTACTATGAGATTGGGCTTCTCTTCACAGTCAAAGTGCTTCAGGCTCTTGAGCGGCACCGAGAAACTTGATGAAACAAAGAAACAGAGTCAGGGAGGAGCCGCAGGGGAGCTGCGCCTCTGTCCACCCCGATTCTACCCCTCCCTGACGGATTTCATAAGGAATTCAGGTTTTGCTAGTTTCGTCTTCATAACAAGCTAAAGCCACAGAATCTTTTAACAAACAAGAACTTTCTTGTGTTGTTGTGTGTTTTGTTTTGGTTTTTTAAACAACCAAACTACAGGCAGGTGTGTATTTCCAAGAAGTTCGGGCACCACATGCACAAAACACTCACTTGGGCCTCCTGCCCTTTTTTCACTGCTCACCCAGCAGAGAAAGCCAGAACCCCGCACCCGCAAACCTCCTGCCCAGGAGGATCACCCGGCAAAGAGCAGAGGGCACTGCTGAAACGAAACCGAAAGCTCAGAACCCGAGCAGAGTCCACAGCACTCACCCTTTCTTCTTCTCGTTCGTGCTCTCCTCTATCAGCAGCACACACGCCTTTCTCTGTTTCCTCCTCACGTTTTTCACCTGTTGAAGGGACAAAGCCTCGTTAGTGCCCTAAAATCCCAACGCCCTCATGAATCTTCCACTGGTACTGTAACAGCACACCCCACGCCTGAAGGAAGTTACAAATACAGAAAGTTTAGAGTGGCAAGAGTAGCAGGGTACCCCAATGGAGGGTTTCTGTCAGCGCACAAGGACCCACCCTCTTCTCTTCGCTGGGCACGACCACCCCAATTCCTGACACAAGGAATAAAGGCTCGTTAGGAGCCCTCATCTCTCACACAAACACACATGAATGAAACAAATTTCTTTTTTACATGCTTGTGCCATACTTCCGTTACCTTTGGAACGCTTCTGCTGGGAGACCTTTAACATTTCCCACTCCACACAGGACAAAAAGGGCAAAAGCTGCTCGAGCGCTCACTAAGCTGCTCCTCACCCGACCCAACACCCCTCCGGGACGGCAGCGAGCTGTTCTTACCACGGCTGGCCAGTAAGGATACCTTCGGAGCTTGCACCACACCAAAATCCCTTCTTCAATTGATTGTGGTTCTGTGATGAAAGAGAAAGTAAAACCTTTCTGGGGCATCCAGGAAATGCATTTTACTCTGAGCTCGACCACAGCTGGATTCACTTTCTAGAAAGGACAGGTTCTGTCACCAAGGCTCGTCAGCAAACTCGCAGACCCCAAAAGCGTGCAGCAATCCCGGGGGAAGAAATCTCACCGGTGTCTCACCTTGATGCGATAAAACACTAGGCAGTTCTTCGTCCTCTTCCTCTTCATCTACCAGAGCCGAGAGGCGGGAGAGACTGTCTGTGAAAACTGTCTTTGAAGAGAGGTCGGGAGATTCCAGCCCTGCCAAGAGCAGCAAGTGCAGAACAGCGATTAAAAAAGCATCAGCTCAACCCTGCGAGCCACCCCCCGGCAGCACCTGTCACATCACACACGCTCTCAACTCCCTGCCCTAGGTAAAGGCCTGATAATCTGAATTAAAAAAAAAAAAAAGGGAAAGGAACAAGAACAGGCTGGTTTCAGGACTCTGGACTGGCCCGTTCCCTCACATCATTCCATCTCTACACCAAGGCAGTAGCAAAGAAAAAAAAAAACAACTCCAAACCAGCTTAACCTGTGGAATTAGCAGCTCCTCTAGGAAAGAGTAAGAACCACTGAGAGTACAGGACTTCAACCCCAAACCTTGAACAACTCCGGACAGCCTGACCTAGCCGCCACACCAGTCTTTAGCCAGTGTCAAAGCAACTGCGTTTTGTGCTTCTCCCAAACATAAAATCAGCAATTTAAGAGCCTCACTCCCAAGAGCAAAGCAACATTCAAGACGAGGTCAACAACCAAACAGGAGGAAGCCTTCCCTTCCCCAAGCGATCTGCCCACCTTCATCTTCCTCAAAGTCAGGCAGCTGAAACTGCTTTACTTTGTGCACGAAGCAAGGATCTGCATTTTCGCCCTCGCTCGGCTGAGAGAGGGGGCGATGGGAGCTCGAAGGGCCAGAGGAAGGTTCGGGGCAGCTCCCACGTTTCCTTTTGCTGCCCGGGGACGCGCCCACGCTGGGCTCTTGCTCTCCGTTAACCCGTCTGAGACGCGCCGGCCTCTTCCTTCCGTCTAACTGCTTCGCTAGACCCTTGTCCTCCCCGCTGATGCTTCTGTCTAAGTCATCCGAGGAACTTTTACAAGAGGAGTTGGAAAACGTCCTTCTAGGCTGACTTCTGCCCGTCGCCTTCCCCAGAGGGCCCGAGGGAGGAGACCCCTCCTCGGGCGGGGGCGGTGCCCGGTCCTCGAGGAACTCGCTCTGACGTGGTTCAGGTGATCCTGCACCTCCCCATATTTTCCTTCCTTGCTTACTTCTTTCCTCCCTGGGCTTACAGGAGGCTTTATTTCCCGGTTGGGACTTGGTCAACAATCCGGGCTTGTCTTTTTTCTGCCTTGGGAGTGATTTTGATTCTGGCCTTTTGCAGTTCTGACTCTCCGAGTTCAACGTTTCACACAAGCCCTCAGTCCTACAGCTGGAAGGGCTTATTCCACTTCCGTGCACTTTAGCACTCTCCAAAACGAGGGAACCTTCCTCACTCTGGTTTTTTGTATCAGTCTTCAGGCTGGGGTTGGTTTTTTGATTTCTTTTCTTCCTGGAAGTCCCAGGCTCTGAGAGAGAAAGTCTGTTGTTCTGCTGGGACAGCCGAGTATTTGGTCCTTTTTCTGACGGCGGTACTTGTCTGCCCGAGTCATTCTGAGTCAAAATATCCAGGGCAATTTTAAGAGAATGCCGATACTTCAGTTCCTCCACAGCCTTACTCGAGTCAGTCCTTTGATCTGATTAAAGGAGATACGCAAAAAACGCGATAAGCTTTCTTTGCATACGAAAAATAAAAGGTTTTGTGCATGTTTTCCACTCGGACAAGGCAGCAAATGTTTCAACATCTCCTCACCCAGGTTCGAGGCGATGTTTTCTATATGTTCTTCCCTCAGCGGTAGAGCGTCTGCACGCTTCACACAAACCCTGAAAACAAAACGAAGCTGCCTGAAACCGCCACGGCGTTAAACACGACCGACACCGCTTTCAGCTGGCAATAAGCTCGCAATATTTTTTTCTCCCTACCATTGTACCGGGTAACAGGAATTAAGGGAAAAAACCCCACCCAGACACGTGAAGAACGCGCTGTGGATGTATGTGGGCAACTCTGAAAAGGCAGTTTTTGAGTCACCTAATCCTTCTGCAAATCCATGACCTCATTTCACAGGTATCTCCAGATCAAGGGGCTGCCTGTTCAGCGACCGGGAGTGCAAACGTGCGACAGTAACAAGGACACTTAACTGCTCTTTCAAGCCAAGTATTTCGACTTTAAAGCAATCCTCCTCCCGATTGGCAACAGATGTTTTCCCAGCAGCTCCAGTTTTGCACAAAACCTACGTTGAAGAAAAAAAACCCACGAGTCTGGTAGACAACAGGACAGCTCTGACATCAAAACATTTTCAGAGCAGCACAGGCCGATACCCCACACACCCGGGGGCAGTGCTAGGATCCCGGCTGATGAGCTCTCTTTCCAAGTGCACGCATGTCTTCTTGGAGCTCTCACTTACTCCCTACTCCATTTCACCAATTTTTAAGTCGTGCCCACAAATTTTTCCTCCCTCGCACACATGCTTTACCTTGGCCGGCCACAAACGCTTCCGCCAGCTGCACAGAACATAGTCCTGATCTGTCATGACTGCGTTCCGCACTGAGAGGGAAAACTCCAGCGTGCTCTGAAGAAAAAGGAAGTAAAGCAGTCACCCAACAACACACGGTCCATTTTTTTTTTTTTTTTTTTAAATAAACAGGATTTAAACAGAGCACATCACTACACTTATTTGTCATTTTACCTTGGCACTAGCGTTATTTTGCGTTCTCCAAACCCACGTTCCAGCGGCGCTATCTTTCTAAGGTCTCGCTGGACGGGCAAGCGGAGAAGACGCCACCGCAAACCCCCACAAAAGCCCCACCCGCTGCCCGGCCCGCAGCGCCCGGTACAAACCCGCGAACGGCGGCCGCAAATCCCGCCGCACCGGGCCGGTTTTTCCAGACACTTCGCAACTAAGCTCGAGGGAACCGGCTGCGGCGCCCGCGGACGTCCCTTCGGGGCGGGAGAGGCCGTCACCGCCCGTTAGGAACGAGAACCTCGCCCGGCCCGGCCCCGCACTCACCGGGCCGCGGGGCTCAGTCTCGGCGGCTCGTTGGCAGCGCCTGCCCGGAGAGAGAACCGCGAGCGGCCGTCACTGCCGGGCCCGGGGCGCTGAACCCGCCCAGCCCCGCGGGGAGGGGAACCGAGCCGGGCTCCAACCGCTCCCCCGCCGCCAGCGCCGGGGCCCTGAGGCGAGGCCCGGCGCCGCCACAGCCACCGGAGCCGCCTCCCTGCCGGGCGCCGCCGTGACGGGACAGGCCGCCCCGCCGGGCCCGGTCGGAGGTGCCGGGTCTCCTCCCCCCCAGCCCCTCCCCGGGCCGCCGCCGCCGCCCCCCGGTTCCGGTTTCCCCGCCCGGTCCCGGCGCACGAGCCCACCTCGGCCGCGCCGCCCCCCTCCATCGCCCGGCCCCGCCCCCGCCCCGCCGGGCTCTGCGCATGCGCCGCTCGCCCCGCTCCCCCGCCCCCGGCGCGGCGGCAGCCAATCAGCGGCGCCACCGCTGCCGCGTGAGCCGCCTCCTTCCCGCCGCCAAAACACTCTCCCCGCTCCGCCCCAAGCTTCAGCCAATCAGAGCGTCCCGCGCCGCCGGCCGCTCCGCCCCGCGCCTGCAGACACTCTCCTCCCATTGGGAGGGGGCGGGCGCGCCCCGCCCCCGCGGTGAGTGTCCCCTCCCCCTCCCACCGACGCGGTGACGTCAGGGCGTAGCGCGCCTCCTCTGCCTGTGCCCGGCTCGTGCGGGCGGCGTGGTGACGTCAGAGCGGCGCCGTGACGTCAGCGTGAGGCAGGCGAGACCAAGCCCAGCCTCGGCTGGAAAAATGGGGAAAAATAATGAGGGAAAAAGAGGAGGAAAAGAGGGGGGAAAGAGGGGGGAAAGAGGGGGGAAAGAGGGGGGAAAGAGGGGGGAAAGAGGGGGGAAAGAGGGGGAAAGAGGGGGAAAGAGGGGGAAAGAGGGGGAAAGAGGGGGAAGAAGAGGGGGAAAAGAGGGGGAAAAGAGGGGGAAAAGAGGGGGAAAGAGGAAAAAGGAGGAAAAAAAAAGAGGAAAAGAGAGGAAAAGAGAGGAAAAGAGAGGAAAAGAGAGGAAAAGAGAGGAAAAGAGGGAAAAAGAGGAAAAAGGAAAAAAGAGGAAAAAAGAGGAAAAAGAGGAAAAAAAAGAGGAAAAAAGAGGAAAAAAGAGGAAAAAAGAGGAAAAAAGAGGAAAAAAGAGGAAAAAAGAGGAAAAAAGAGGAAAAAGAGGAAAAAAGAGGAAAAAAGAGGAAAAAAGAGAGGACAAAAGAGGAAAAAGAGGAAAAAAGAGGGGGAAAGAGGGGGAAAGAGGGGAAAAAAATGAGGAAAAATAATGAGGAAAAAGGAGCGGAGCGCAGGGCCCGACGGGTGACGCTTTATCGACCGCACGAACACCCGCGACACAGCCCCAGCGCCGTGGGGTGAGTTACCGACACGTCCTGAGCGCAGCCCACAGACCCGAACGGCCCCAGGAGGACACGTTTTTATGGACCTTCACGGACTGACCCTTGTGGGATGGCACGTTGTGGACGTCAGGTCGAAGGCAAACGTCCCCGTTCCGCGTGCGGTTACCCTGGGGTGCCGCCCGCCGCGGGGCACGCGGGTCACTCGCTGTTCACCTCATCCGTGTCTCGTTTTCCTCTACCCTGCAGGGCCGGGAGCTGCCCGCGGGCGGCGTGACCCACCCTTGCCCGCCATCGGGCCCTGCCCCGCAGGCTGTGGGCACGGCGAGCGCTCTGCCCTGGTCCCGCAAGGTGTTTAAACAAGTATTTAATGTCAGAGGGTATAAAACAGTCTTTTAAGACCCGGGTTAAGCAAACAGCGTCGTTACAGCGGGAGCTCCGGCGCCGCTGGAGCAAACGGGGACGCGTCGCGGAGCGTGAAGGACAGAGAGCGTCGCCCTGAGCACAGGGTGAAGGCCGGAGTTCAGCTCGCTGCAAGGGCCAGCAGCCCTCTATATGAAAAAACAGGAGGGAAACCGACCACCCTCTCCTGTGAAACGTGAAGAGAAACAACGTTCCCCTTGCCGAGGCGCTCGCCCTTGTTGCCGGTGTTTGCCTTCCCCAAAGTGAAGGCTCGGGGTGCGCCTGCTTCGCCGCTGAAGGTACGACTGGTAGTTAAAAACCCAAAAAGCCCGGTTCTAGTCAAACCCAATCTTTTTTTCCAGTTAAAAAACCCTCCTGAACATCCAATCTCTCCTCTCAGGCTTTACGAGCACCCTGAACATCAATAAGCTTCTGGCGGGGTGGATCAGCCCTTACACAGTCCCTGTGATTTCTGCTCGTGCTGTCAATAAACAGGGAAGTCGCGGGTGTCGCATCGGCCCTCCTGCCGCGCTGGTCACGGCTCCGAGCTGCTCACCCGCGCCCCGCGACCAGCCGCGCGTCCCTAACGGCACCTTTCGGCTGCAGCGAAATTCCAGGTGTTGTTTGCAGCCCTTTCTTTATCAACTCCCGCTTTCTGTGTCCCCGCTCTGGAAAAATGAACCTTGTGTACAAATTTCATTCTTCTCCAGCTGAGATTTCTTTTTTTTTTTTTTTTTTTGGCCTGGATCACAGCAGCTGGGGCTGCCGCGTGGCCGCCCGGCTTTCTGTAATCCCCCGCGTCTAATGTGGCTTTTCCTGTCCGATTACTTGTTCTGTATTAAAATCTGTAAGTGCTTATCCTTGTGCCTTAGTAAATAACCGCCTAAAAAAAAAAAAAATTCTTTTTCCAGAAGTTTGTCAGCTGATTTCATTAGTCTTAAAAAAACCCCAAATATATAAACTCATGGTCCTCGCTCAGGAAACAGCAGCACCGTTACAGCTTACAAAGCGTCACCGTGCGCCGGAGAAAGACGTTGTTCTTCGTTAAACACGTTGTTCTTCGTTAAACACGTTGTTCTTCGTTAAAACTCGCTGTGGAACTGGGGAATGCCGGCGCCGGGCCCGGCGGCACTCCCGGCTCGTGACAACCCTCCGGCCGCCACACGTCCCCAGCGAGACCGACCGCGGGAACAAATGAAACGAGCGGAACCGAAGCGCAAATCAGGGGTCGCCTACCCTCTAGAGATAATAAAGGAACCACTGGCAAACACTTTTTTGCTCCAGATAGGGTCAAACAGCTGGGTTCAAACGCTCCTACAAATCTTGTCTAATGCAGCAGGATTAGACACAGCCGGGTCTGGGAACAGCGACGGCAGCTGTGACATCCACGCTCAGCGATAATCGGGACACGCCCTCTGCCCTAAGCAAATAACCCCCTCAGGACTATTTACAGGAACTTACAGAACTCAGTCAGAAAGAAAAACTTACTGCCTTTGTAGGGAAGGTGAAAGAAATCCTTTTTGCTGTTTGCTCCGTGTTCCTGAGCCACCTGGGATCTTTTCAAGCCACAGTGGCCGAGACTGTTCATTTGTCGGAAGGCCAAGTCCCCAGCCTTGTTTCCTCCGTCGGGTCCGTACAGAGACGCTCACAGCGACCGGGTACGACTGCGCTGCCAACGGGACACTAAACACGGATGCTCCACGCGACAGACCGCTGGCTCCCGACGTGCACCCACGCTCGGGGCGCTCCTGTCCCCCCAGCTTCCCATGCCTCTCCCCGTGCCAGCACCAGTGGGATATTGCTTGTCGAAGCCGCGGTGAGCCGGCGGTGACGCCGAGCGCGTTAGCTCTTGCAGCCGGCGCCGTTCACGGGAACCTTGGACACGGCGGGACAGTCGCTGCGGAAAGCGCCAAGGTCCTCGGTGGCGGCGGCTCCGGTGCTGGCGGTCCCTGTCCCCTGGGGCAGGCAGGCCCCCGGGGGACCCCGCTGGCCGCGCCCGCTGCGGGAACAGTCGTGGTGCCCGTGGTTGCCCAAGCGGCTGGAAGCCACCACGGCTTTCATGGCAGCCTGTTGCGAAGGCACAGCGGCGTGAGCGGTTATTGGCCCGTGGTTGGGGGAATTCTCCCCTTCGGTGCCGTTCCCGAGGTGCTCGACCCACCCCGGAGCACGCAGGAGAGAGAAGTGCTCACTTCTTCAGCTGCACCGAGCTGGGGAGCGCAGCCCTTCGCCTCAGGTGAGGCTTCTCCCAGCAGCAGCTGCCTCTGCGGGCGGCCCAGCCGCGCTCCCCAGGGACGCAGCTGCACCAGGAGCCGCTCCATCGTCCCTCGCCCTCCCGCCCACGCCAGCCAGCCCCCCCCAAGCCACCACTTGTCGCTGAATGTTTACCTGCTCGAGGCAGGGGCTCCTTACAACCCACAGACAGTAGCCCTTGGTGGCCCCAGCCGTTGTCACAAGGGGACACAGAAAGGAGCCACCCACGGGGCTTTTTCACCCTACCTTCAGCTTCCGCCTGGCGTTGAATTCCTGCAGTTTCTTCTGCGTGCTGTCCAGGTGAGCAAATTTAGCGGCTTTCCCGGTGACCCAGGGATGCTCCAGAGCCTGGTAGACGGTCAGTCTCTTCTGGGGGTCCAGGACAATCAATTTTCTGACCTTTAACCAATTTCAGACACGCAAAAAGGTTTCAGTTGTTGAAAGCCACTGGATTTGGGATTTCACAAGCGTTGATCTGAAGCCTTTGTACTTGGCAGCCCCGAGCTCACTCACCAGGTCCTTGGCGTTGAGGGAAACCTCATCCCACCACGGGGACACGAACTCGTAGTCGCAGGTGAGGATGCGGCTGTACATGTACTGGTCCCCTCGCGGGTCGAAGAAGGGCTCGAAGCCGCAGAGCCTGCGAGCGCAGGAGAGAGGAGCTGCAGGCTGCTGGCCGGGCCGCGGCGGTGGAGCAAACCGTCCGGCCGCCGCAGTTTCACCGCCCGCGGCGCCCCAGCAGCGTTACTCACAGGATGTAGGCGATGACGCCCACGGACCACATATCCACTTCAGGGCCGTACGGGCACCCGTGGAGGATTTCGGGGGCTGGAAGCAGAGTTTGGGGTTCAAACGCACCGGGAGCATTCAGGGAGCTGCCAGCAGCGCAGCCGCGGCGGGAACCTCGCGGCAGAGGGAACCTGCCGGGTGTCACCAGCGTCTGCCAGACCCGCTGCAGCCACCGGCCATCCCTGCACCGAGCTGCGCGTGGCCCCAGGGCAGGAGCAGCCTCTGCGGGTCTCCCTCCCGCCTCCCCAACCCTTCCCTCCCGCTCACCGCAGTACCCCGGTGTCCCACAGACGGTTTTCATGGTGTCCTGCTCATCCACGATCTTGGAGAGCCCGAAGTCACCTTGGAGGGGACACAGAGGGGAGCTGCTGTCAGGGAGAGGCACCAGTAACCCCCCTCATGTCACAAACCAGCCCCTCCTTGCTGCCTCCGACAAACCCACCGATTTTAAGGGGAGCGTCGGGGGACAGGTCTGCGTAGAGCAGATTCTCCGGCTTCAGGTCACGGTGGACGACTCCATTTTCATGCAAATACTGGAGAGAGAGAGAGAGAAAGCGTCGACGTGGGAAGGGCAGGAAGGGGCAGGGGAGGCCCCATCCGACTCGGGCAGAATTCGGGAGGAGGCGGCAGAGATCCGGGACCCGGCACAAACTCGGGACCAACTCATCCGACTGTTCCTTTGGAAACACCCAACGCCCGCGGGGCCGGAGCTGCGGCACAGCCGTGGGGGCACGGCAAGGACATCGCCTGTGCGGAGTTTCCATTTTTAAACCCTCCCGTTGCCATAGAAACCCCCATCTCCAGCAGACCTGTGGTGCAGAGCCACGCTGACCTTCCTCCCTCCTCTCCTTCATCCCCCTCACACACCGACTGGAAGAGGCGCCTCCACCAGCGACGCCTTCGGAGGACCAAGGGCAAGGGGGCAAATGCCCCTCCCTGGGGGGACCTGGGATGGGGCACCTCTCCCCAGGGGTCTTTGAGAGGGTGCAGCCCTCACAGTGACACCCCACATCCACGCCTGGGACCTCACGGGGCCGTCCCCAGGGTTTGCAGGCCGGGGGGGGGTGCTTACCGAAACAGCTTCCAGGATCTGCTTGACAACGTGAGCCGCGTCCCGCTCGCTGTAGAAACCCCTCTCCACGATCCTGAGGGCACACGGGGTCAGCGCGGCAGCACCCTGCCCCACCTCGCCCTCCATCCCCCCGACCCCCGCGCGCGTCAGACCCCTCCGTCCTCACCCTCCCCCCGCCATCGAGGTGGGATTCGCGTCCCCCCCGTCACAAGGAGCCGGGACGGGGAGCGCGGGGCCGGGCGTACCTGTCGAAGAGCTCTCCTCCCGTCACCAGCTCGAGGATGAGCGCGATCTCAGAGGGCGTCTCGAAGATCTCCTTCAGCTTGATCTGCGAGGGGCGGCAGGAGGGAGGTGGAGGCGGCTGTGCCAGGAGGAGAGCGCGACCGCAGGGCAGCCGGCCCGGTTCCCTCCTTGCCTTTTTATTTGCTCGAGAGGGATTATTTTTAAGCGTCTGCAACAGCCCCGCTCACTTAATTGTGCGTGAAAGGTGACGCTGGGGACGGGAAGAGGCGGGCGCGTGGCACCGTTACCCTCGTCACGTCTCCAAGCTCGTTAGCCAGCAGAGGAGCTCACCGAAAGCTTTTTAATTTCGCCGCCTCACCGGCTGCGCTGGCACCTCCGTCCAGCCCCTTGGCGCGGGAGCGAGTCCCAGCAGAGCCCTCGTCCCTCCCGGGACGGATCCCACACATCTGAGCTTGCACGAAAGATGCCTCGAGGGGCCAGAGACCCCCATGGGCGCTTTTGGAAATGTCCCTTGGATCATTTTGCAGCAGTAGGACCACTAAAGAGATACTGGTTTTTCTTCTGGGTTTTCTTTTTGTTTTTTCAGCTCCCGCACGAGGTGACCTCGTCTGCACGAGACCTTTGTGCCGCTGCGGCGGCGAATCTGGAATTACCAGGTCTCTCTTAAAACTACGTCAAAATGCAATTTTTTTTTTTTTTTAATTTTATTTTTTTAAATGGAAAACAGAGAATTTCACACTTCTCAAGACTTTTGTGACACTGCGAATTTCATGGGGCTTTAATCATTACCTTCACAGGCTGGGTGACAAGCCACGATACCCCGCAGGGTGAGAGACACTATGTGGCAGCTTATTGCATTATAATAATACACGGAAGCACTATAATTTTCCTATTAACTTCAAAAGTTTACAATCCTATTATCATCCGCTGCCGAGGTTGGCGCCGAACGATAGCGAGCGCGCAGAGGGCCCCAGCGTAAGGAACGAAAGGGAGCGTCTCTTCTTCAAAAACCACTTGAACTGGGGAGCGAGCAGAGCCCTACAGAAAACGCGGTGATTTAAATATTAAAACGGGCTGGTTCCTCCTCCCTGTCTCCGCGGTGCCGCTGCCTGGAGAGCGACGGAGGAGGGAGGGCAGAAATGGAATTTTCTGCCGCGTTTCTCATAACACACCAGAGGAGCCTCTCCCCAGCCGTGGCCGATACCTCGGGCTGCTCCAGGTGGGCGATCCCCGTCCCTGCCTCTGCCCAAACATCCTGGGACAGGGCAAGCGCCTCCGTGGAGAAAGGCCACGTGCCCCGTTGTCCCCAAATCACTCAAACACCCAAGGCAGGGCCCCCACGGGGGCCGAGGGACATCCTGGCTCCAGCGGTTTTGCTCCCCTAGTCCCCATTTTTAGGATGTTTTGGACTTCTTTCAGCTTCATCTCTTTGTCTCAAGGTTTCGGATGGTGGCGGGCAGGCAGCACGTCCCCACTGGGCTTCTCCAGAGAGCAGAGACTTGCTGCTCCACGGAGGGTTGATGCGGGCTGGGCTGGGAGCAGCCGTGCCCAGGTTTTGAGCCGAAAAACCGCCAAAAAGGCTGCAAGATCAATCGGAGCGGGGTGGGTGGCACGCCTGCAGAGCCAGCCTGCGGCGGCCGCGGCTACCAGGTGGCTTTTTGCATTATTCCTTCAGCTCAGGTCGCCTCCCAGAAGCTTTTGCAATTTGCCGGTGGAACTAAGCGGCCGGGAATAAACCCTCTTGGCAGGTGGAGGGATGGGGCGGGGGGCGCGGAGCCCCCCCCGGCTCCCTGCTATGGCAGAGGGGCCGACGCAGCGGCCCCGGCTCTGCTGACACCGGCGGTGATTCGATCCGCTCCCGGGCGTTGCGAATCGGTGGAGCCGAGCCGCCGTTATCCCCCGAGCGCTGAGCAAGAGAAACGGCGGCCGGCCGCGCCGGGGACACGGCGCCCAGCACCCGCGGCCCCCAGCACCCGCGGCCCCGTCCTTCCCCCTTTATCTCCCCTTGCAGGATTCATTACAGGCGGGCGATTTTCTGTGGCATTCATTTGATCTCCTCGATGGAAATTGCTTACCAAATGGAAATCTTAGGCCAGGGGACAGGGCGGGAGGACAAGGGGGAGGGCGGCGGGGGGGGGCCTGGCCCTGAATATCTGGAGCTGGGAAGCTCAAAGGCGCTGCGAGGACTGGGGGTTTCGCGCGGCAGCGAGCGGGGAGCCGCCGTGCCACGGCGAGGACGGGGCACCTGCGAGCCCTGGGGCACAGGCGGGGGTTCCCGTGGGGTCGTACTCACGATGTTGGGGTGCGAGAGCCGCAGCAGGACCCCGATCTCCGTCCTCACGATCTTTTTGTCAATCTGGAAAGCAGAGCCCGCAGGGAAGCGGCGTTAGCTCCGCTGCCACATCTGGGTCCAGCCCCCGCCCCGCCATGCAGAGACCCCTCTCGTGCACCCCATACACCCCCCGGCCCAAACCCCAGCAATTTGTCCATCTGGGACCCCCGGGGCGATGCCCAGCCAACCGCCCCACGCTAACCCAAAGTCCTACCGGTGCCGAGGTGCTTTGGGGGCGGAACAGAGCCCCCCTCTTTACCCTGCAGCCCCCTCCCCACCAACACTCACCGTCTTTTTCAGTATCTTGGCGGCGTACGGGGCGCCTGTGCCCTTCTCCTTGCAGCTGTACACCACCGAGGTGGCTCCCCTGTGGGAGGGCAGAGGGGGTGTGAAGCAACCAGGACAGAGAGGGGGGGCCCCACACACCCCACGCCCCCCCCCACCCATGACCTTTGCCAGCGCCAGGTCCTGGGAGCTCAGAGCGCATCCCCCTCCTCGCATCATTTCCAGCTTTCCTGGGTAAAGCTATTTTAATTAAAACCGAGTCCTACAGGGGGTTTAAATCCTTAAGCCGCTTTCACGACAGGACAGAGCCGCCCCCTCTGCGAGGACAAGCTCCGCGGGGGCTGCAGGGACACTACCAGGGTCCCCACGCCAGCCCCGGCCCTGGCAAGGCCACGGGCACCCGGGATGGTCCCGTCCCGCCGCAAAACCTCCCCACAAGGTTAAACCGCTCCGAATTACGAGAGGGATCATTCCCGTTAAATCCCAGCGGTGCCCCTTCGCTGCCAGGGGGTTTTAGATCTAGTTAATCGCCGTTTCTAACCACTGGACGGTGAAATCAACCCGTTGCTGCGGGCCATTACGGGGCTCGTTTGCAATTTTATCTCCACTGCCTGGCTCCTCGCAGCAGATTAATTCTCCCTCCCCTCCCCGAGTAATTGACCACGTTTTATTGCTCTTTGGCTTCGCCATCTTTGGGGACCCAGTTCAGGCTCTGTCTCCAGGGGGACAGCATGCCCACCTGCCCATGCCCTCTGCCCAGGTGAGCACCCAAGTGCCCCCAGACACTGGTTTTTTGCACCAAAATCCCCCCCAAGCTCAGCTGCAGGTGACCTTTCACTGCAGCCCCATGTGCTGAACGCCCCAGCGCTGCCGGAGGCGCTCCCCGGGGCGCTCTAGTGAAAGTGAGATTTGCTTAAAAAAAAAAAAAAACACAAAAAAAACCCGAGAGCGGATTTTGCAACTCATCCGGCTGGACTTGGGAATCGCGTTCCCATGGTAACGGCAGAGCCGGGCACCAGGTACCGCAGGGATGCAGCGGGGCCTGGGGATGCTGCGGGGTGAGCAAAACCCGGCGGTCCTAGACCTTGGCCATTTTCCAAATGTTTTTTTCCCCTTTTGCTCAACATCACGAAATTTTCATCTTGCAAATAAAAAGCAGTTTGGAAACAAATTGCTCAGGCTTGGAGGAGCGAGGTGGCCATCACCACCTCCTTCCCCAGCTCTGTGGAACGGGCCAAAGGCTTCAATCTGGACCCAAAACGGCATCGCCGCTGCTGCAAACACAGCAGTGCTCTTCCAGCGGGAGACAAAGCCGTGAGCATCACCCGGGCTGCGGCAGCCTTCCCACCGCGCTGGGGGCTTTGCGGTGAACCAGCAGTTTCCAGCCCAATTTCCCAGCCAGCCTGGCCGCGGGGACACGACCCGCTCCTCGCCCCTCCTCCTCGCCGCGGCTGAAACCCAGCCCGGACCCGGCGCCTCTCGCGTGATTTTTCCGCACGGACAATTTGCAGCCTGATTCCTGCCGCTAACAGGATCGTTTAGAAGCCCTCGGCTCGGCGTTTAGGAGGTGCCAGGGTCGCTCCTCGGACGCGGCGTGGCCTGCTGTGCCCGCAGCGCGGCGCCGGCCGCCCCTCGCACGCTCCCAATTACGCCGGCGGTTGGATTCGCGCCGGCATTCGCTACACCCCGGCCTCTCGCCCGCTGCCGCTTAAGGCCTCAAATAAATATCCGCAATCAACCTTGACTGCGACAGCAGATAATTGCATTTGCTTTACAGATGAACTGGAAAATGTCGAACAATGGGATCTGACGAGAGAGCTCGAACCGGCGGCGGGGGCACGTGCAGCCTGCTGAGCGCCGGGGCCGGCCCATGGGGAGGGTGGCATGAGCTGGCATCGCAGCCAGACGCTGCTGCCCACAGCCGGGAGCAGCCCCGAGGCTGCTCCAAGTCACCCCTGGATGGATGGACGGACAGAGGGATGGGATGCAGGGCTCAGAGCCTGTCCCTCTGTCCTACAGCCACCTGTGCAAGGCTGTGTGCCACCAAGCCCTGGGCTGACACTGGCCATGCCCTGGATAATAAGCCTGAAATACTTGCTTTTACCAAAGCTGCTGCTTTTCAGGCTTAAATCCTCCTCTGCTGAGGGAAACCCTGCGGATGGGCTGGCTTACACAAGAGGTCAGGGTCTCCCTCCATCTCCCCCCCTTCATCCATCCCTCCACCCCTCCCTCCATCCCTTCGTGTCCCCGCACGCCAGTCCTTGCCCCGATCAGGACACGGTCCCAGACAAGGAGGACTCCAGCCCCCACCCCCCCCACCGGCAGCCGGTACCGTCCCAGCTCGGGTCCCACGACGTAGAAATCTTCCAGGGCCGTCTCGCGGTGGGACCCATCGATCCAGTACTCGCCGTCCGTCTTGGAGGAGGGCATGGTGGGCCGGGGGCGACGAGCTCCCACCAGCTGCTCGGCAGAAGAGAGCTGGATGTTGCCACGGCCCCCCCGCCTGCGAGCGCCCAGATGGCCCAGCAAAAAGCAACGCTCGGGATTATCGAGCGCGATGAAGTCGCAGCCACAAATCCCCTTCCCACCAGGCACGTACGCTGCCTTTTTGGAGATAATACCCCTCCCTGACTATGCCGTGTGTCCCCCTAAGCTTTTCACCCCCCCATCCCCACCTTTCTGGGGCCACCTCAGCTTTTCAGCACCCAGCAGGCCAGACCCCGAGCCCAGGCTGCGCCCCAGGGCCCCACATACTGGGGTATTTGCCCCCCCCAATCCCCCCAAAATCCCCAGCACGCCCCCGACCCTGCAGCCCCTCGCTCTCTGCGCCCCTTTAACACACGGGGGGGGGATTTGGGGGACCCGGCACGTACCATCAGCTGCGGCGTCGCTGCTCAGCGGAACGGGGGCCCCCTCGGCGCTGCCTCATCCCCGGTGCGGGGACGGGGGCGCGGGTGCCGGGCTCCGCACCCTTCGGCGGTGGCGCCGAGCCCTCAAGCGGCGGGCAGGGCCGCCCCCGCCGCCGGGGAGGGGGTTAAAGCTCAGCCCCTCGGGCAGGGCTGCGGGGACGGAGGGGTGCGGGGACACCGCGGGCAGGGACACCGGGCTGCGGGGCCGCGGGGATGCCGGGAGAGGAAGGTGACGGTGCGGGGCCGGGGCTGCGGTGCGCGGGGACCCTCCCCGGCAGCATCCCCGCCCGGCTCGGCCGTGCCACCCCCCGGCCCGCCGCCGCCACTGCACCGCGCCCCGCCCGCCCCCGGTTCCCGGGGCTCCGCTCGGCGCTCGGGGAGGGGGTCACCCGGGCCCTCGCCCCCCCCGCTGCGGCCGCTGCCGGCCCTCGCAGCCCCGCGGCCGGAGGTGCGGAGCGGGGGGGAATTACCGAGGCCGGCCCGTCCCGCTCCCCCGGGAGTGCCCCCCACCCCGCGGGCACCGCGGGACCGATCCTGCGCCGCGGCCCGGGAAGGTCCCGCAGCCCCGCATCCCTCCCCCGGGGGCCCGAGCCTGCCCCGCCGCGGGAGCACCCGGAGCCCGGCAACCCCCCGGTGGCGGGTCCCGCCCGGGGAGGGCGCGGGCGCTGCCGGGCGCTGCCGCACGGTGACGCCGTCGCCCACCGGATGGGAACGGGGCGGGGGGGGCGGGTGAAATAGGGGCGGGGGAAGGGCAGGGTGGGGCTGGGGGTGGGACTGGGTGGAGGGGAGGGGGTGGGAACGGGGGCAGGTGAGGGGGGGGTGGGGACACGAGGTGAGATGGGGCCGGGGCTGGGGCGGGTGGGACCGGAGCTGGGCTGGATGGGACCGGGGCTGGGCTCTGGGTGGGACCGGAGCTGGGATCGGGGCTGGGCTGGGAACGGGATTGGGAGTAGGGCCGGGGTGGGATGGGAACGGAGCCAGGGCTGGGATGTGACCCAGGAGCAGATTATTTATGTTTTGCTATTCAAAACTGGAAATAGCGAGAGCGTCCCGGGGGGCAGCGACTCTCCGCCTGGGCCCAACGGGTGGGGGGACCCCGGGGGGGCTGCACGGGCCCCCCACTGCCGCGGCTCGGGCCGGAGAACCGCAGGAAAGGACCCGCCGCGAAGGTCCCACCGGCACGAAGCATTCTCCTTGTAATGGACTTTCCAAGTGTTTATTAGAATATTTTATCATATCTGAGGGAGGCAAATTCAGCCCTGCTTGATCTAGTCTGGTTGCAACTCCCTTTTGAAAGGGATGTTCTTACAGGGAGTGACCTGCTCAGTGAATAAATCGACTGTTTCTCCCTGTCCTGGAATGTTGTGGAGACAAGGAGGGGGCTGCAAGAGGCTGGTTTGCATAATTCATATTTTTCACTTCACCCAGAACAAGCACAATCCCCCTGTTCATCCCCAGCCCCGGAAGAGCGGGGGGGGCTGCGTTTGAAGAGTGGAGGTAGCCCCTTGCCCTTCAGAAACCTGGGAATTCTCCTCCTGGCAAGGGGGCTGCAAACCCACCCCTGGGTGCCCGCAGACACCCACCCTGTCACCCATGGGTGGGCGCTGGACGGAGCATGGGGCTGGATCCAGCCCGGGCAGTGGGAACCAGCCTGTCCTCCCAGGGTGAGAAGATGGGGCTGGAGGAAAGCCTCTAGCCTTTTGTCTGCAGGAGAGGAATTAATTATTTTGTTCTCTCATTACATTGGAATAAAATCCATTTCAGAGCAGCATAAATTTAAGTGCCCGAAGTCGCTTTTTTTAACATCCCGGGGAAACATTTCTCTCCCTCTCTCGCCCTATTCCAAATCGTTTCTGTCTCATCACGCAAAAAATCGACGTTCCCGGTGAAGCGCGAGATGGAGGGGCGTCAACACAAGTGCAGCGAAGGGGCCACGTGGGGCTGGCCCTGGGTGGAGGACGAGAAGGTGAGGCCTCAGCGGGGACCCTCGAGGTCCCCCCAAACCCTGGCTCTGGGCTGGGGGTCACTGGTGAAGCACAGCCCGGGCAGAGCGGCGGCCAAGAGCGGTCCTGGTGTGAGAGGCCGGTTGCTGGTCCCACCACAGAGCGATGCTCAATTGTTTGGAACATAAAATGGAAATTAATAGATACGGTTAAAACCCCCCCCTCCGGCATCCTGCCACCCCCTCCCCAGCGCCGCTCGCCTTGTTAATTGAAAGGCACGAAGCAAATGAGGTCAGAGCTCACTTAAGCCAGACAAGGACACAGAAACACATCCAACGCGCCTGGCAGCCAGGCAGGGCTGCCCACCCGGCCATGTTTGACATTCCTGCCAGGAACCGCTCATTAAAATCCTAAAACACGGCTCCAGCGTCCCAGCAGAGACTCGCGGGGCTGCAGCTGCTGCCCCCGCTGCGGTGGGGGGCGCAGGGCGCGGGGGGCAGAGCCGGGAGGGAGGAGGGACGGGGTCTGCACACCCCGCGGAGGGGACACATCCTTCCCCAGCACCATCCCCTGGGGTGTGGGGCCCTTTGGGGTGCGGCAGCAGTGTCGGGGGGGGGTCGCCCCCTGGAGCAGGAGGGCGGGGGGGCTGCCACAGGGGCAGAGTAAGCCCCGAGCCTGGGACGTGCTGCCAGGGCTGAGCTCCTGCTGCTGGTGATGCCCAGCCCGCCTGCCCTGTCACGTTCTCCAGAGAGATGCCTCGGCCGGGGCCATGGGAGAATTTCCCACTCTGTGCCTCAGTTTCCCCAGCACTGTCAGGGCAGCACAGCCACTCGTGTGCAGAGCCGGGGGGGGGTGAACCTCCCCACGTTCGGGGCATCGCCGAGAATGCTCTTGGGCCCCAACTCCTGCTCTCGGGCCAGATCCTGCTGCTTTCGGTGGTCCTGGGCAGAGGTAGGGACCTGCTGACCCCCACATCCCTGCAGGACCCAGACCCTCCTCAGCAAACCCCACGGGCTTCGTGCCGGGGCTGCGGGTACCCGGTCCTGTGGGATGGTCCGTCCCCGCACCGCTGTGGGCTGCACAGGGGGTCCCTGCTCCCCATCACCCCCAGCAGGACCCTGGAGCAGGGGGGTCACCATCACCCAGAGTCAGCCCAGGGATGCTCGATGCTGCCGCCAAGAGCATGTCGAGGCCTCGCTGGGGCAGGGGCACGTTGTGCTGCTGCCTGGGGGCTTCGGGTGCTGGGCCAGAGCCCCCCCTCCCGCATCTCCCCTCTCCTGGAGGAGGCTCCAGCATCCAGCACTTCCCTCTTGAAACAAAGGCTCCTTGCGCCTCCGCTCCTCTGCTTCCTCTTTCTTTCCTTTCTCTTCCTTTTTTTTTTTTTAAAAAAAAAAAAACCCACCACAAGAAATGAGTTGTCTTCCCGCAGATGTGACTAAAAGCACTCTGGAAATGTCAGCCACTGCTGGAAAGGGACCCAGATAACATTTAGCTTTAGGTAAGAGAGTAGATTTTCTCCGCACTAATTCATATTTATAAGCTCTCCTGTTCCCGGGGAGAGCGCGGCACTGATAGCACTCGCTGATTGCGAGCGAGCGGAGCAGGGAATTGTTTTCATATCTGAGATTAAAGAGTGGTTTCTGCTCCCAGTGGCACCTGTGTATTTACGCTGGTCATTCTCAATTCATTCTTATAAGATTAAGACTGGAAATGGGAAATGGTTACATAGTGCTGAGCCCGGGGGGCCGGGGCACCCAAGGCGGGGGGAGCAGAGCCGGGACCCCGTGCCGGGGCCAGCCCGGGGGCTCTGCACCCCCTGGGGGGCTCCCGGTGGGAATTAGGATCAACTTGGGCAGGTCCCGCAGGACAGTCCCTCTGCGCAAGCCCCGGGGGACGGGAAGGGGACGGGAAGGGGACGGGTGGCCGAAGCCGAGCGGGCAACAGGACGGACGCAACCGCACGATTAGGTGAAGGATTTATTTCTATTATTATTTTTTCAACACATCCCGGGGTTAGTGGCAGATGATTAAAAGCAAACAAGTAAAGCCCTTCTTCTTCATGGCGGATCAAGGATTTGGGAACTTTTAGAGCTTTATTTAGGTGTTTTGGGGTTGGTTTTTTTTTTGCCATTAATTTTTTTGAAATCATATTTGCAAACTGGCTGAGCAGCTCCGGAGAGAGTCAGAGCGTGAGCATGGGGGCAAGAGGGAAAAAACAGGTTGTGTTCGGGATTGCAGGGCCTGGATTAGGGGGAGGAGCGGGGGGGGAAAGAAAAAAAAAAACAGGGGAGGGGGTAGAGGGGGAGGCAGGAGGGGTTCGGGGTGGAAAGGGAAAAAGGCGAAAGGAGAAACAAGACAATGGCAGAAGGCACCCCGGGGACTTCCTGAGAGGTTTTAGAAATTCAAAATACGCCTTAGAGCCTCAAAGCTGTGTCAGTCACAGCCCCGGTGCAGGGATCACTAAGGCTGTGGCCAAACAATACCAGATTGTCTGAGGAAGGTGGGAAAATAGGGGGTCTCAGCGGCTCCCGCTCACACCAGCGGTTCCGCTCGTCAAGCACGCGTTCCACATGAATCAATTCTGGACAGAGCCTCGGCATAATCCCCGCCAGCCTCGCTATGACAACTTGAAGGAGAATTCGGCGGCTGAGTGACAGCAGACGGAGAACTGACAAGGCAAAAAAGACCGCAGGACTTCCCTGCGCTCTTCCCCCCTCCACTTTTTTTCTTCTTTTCCCCCTCTACCCTTTTCTCTCTCCCTCCCGGTAACTTTTCTCGGGGCGGCTCGGTCGGGCGCGCACGCGTCCGCGCGCTTGGGGGCTGCCGGAGAGGGCCGGGGGGCTTCGCTCCCTCCCTACAGCCAGAAAGACCCCTCTGACCCCCGGGACCCTCCCCTGGCCTAGGGGATGCTCGGGCACCCGCCACGCCGAGCTCACCCCGTGACTTGGGGAAGGCGCAGGGGTAACGGGGGAGTGGGAGGGGGGGTCGGGGGTGCCACGGGGGGGCTCAGGGTCCCAGCAACCCCCACCCAAGGCTTTGGTGAACAACCCGTGGCAGTGGCCCCTCACCTGCGCTGGCCGAGGGTCCCCGTGGGTTCAGCGCAGCCCCTCGGGGTGGGGGGGACACAGGGTGGCTGTAGGACCCCCCCAAAAAAGTTCTGGGGGCTCACAGCAGCCCCTGCGAGGCCACAGGCGAGGGGAGGAGCCCAGCAGAGCAGCAAACCCGCCATTAGGGTTTTAATGAGCTGGAGCTCGTTACCGAGGGCTGTGCTGGGCTCCCAATTAGCCCTTCCCGGCTCGCACCCACGCGTGCTGGCAGCTGGCCCTCGAGGGGGACCCACACCTTCCCCCCCTCGGGGTTTCCCAGCCGGGGCAGAGGTGTCACGCCGTGACACCCTGCCTGGGGACGGGTTTGGGGAGGGGGCTGCTCCGGGGGAACGTTTCAAGGAGGTTGCAGAGGCTGCTCCAGCCCCGTGGCTGAAGGATGCACCGACCCCCGGTGCCGCTTCCCCTGCCCTCCCGCCTCGTTAGGTGAGCGCGCGGGTTATTAATGATCCCATCAAGAGCAAAAAGCGCCTCTGTCACCTCTGGCTCCTGCTCCGTTTCGGGCTCCCCTGTTCCGGTTCCACATGCCTGCTCGGGGAGGCAAGAGGTATAAAGGAAACTAATTAAAAATTGCCAGTGTCTTATGTTGGAGCATTTGGGTGCGTTCAGTAGTGAAAGACAAGCGTCTTGTTGCAAGAAAATCAATTTTACAGTTACAGGAGCAGAATAAATAGAGGTGGTGCGTTAAAGCAGGAGGATGAGCAGGGGCCCGGCGGCTGCCGCGGGGATGCGGGACGAGACGTCCCGGGGATGCTCCGGGCACCCCCGCGCCTGCACCCCGAGCCCGTCCCGGGGCGGTGGCTGCGCAGAGCCGCGGCCGCTCTCCCCCAGCAGCGGGTTTGGCTCAGACCGTGGGTTTTTCACCCAAAGCAGCTCTGCAAACCAGGCTCTGCGCCGCAGCCCGGGCTGGCCCAGCTCCGTGGGGCCGTTTCCAGGAAAGCCAGAATTAGTCCCCAAAAGGCATCTGGAGCCACGAGGTGCCCGCGGGGCCGGAGGGGTCACCCCGTCCTGACCCCTGGGCAGCGCCGGCACGTCCCCGCTCCCGCTAGGAATCCATTACCCGTCCCCGCCGCACGAGTCCCTGCCTGTATTTTATTTATGTCGCCTCTCTCTCTGCAGGCATGTGGCTAAAATCTATTGGTTTCATGCACAATTTCATTGTCTTTTGGGGGTCAGGAAAATGGTAAACAAGCCAATTATCCGCGGCGGAGGGGGTTAAACGCTCCTCACCCCGCGCAGCTCCGGGTCCCAGCACCGGTGGGTTCCCCCGAGCTCAGGACCGTCATCAGCTGCCTGGAAATGAGGGAGCGGCGCGGGGGGGGGCCCCAAACCAAAATGACTTTTATGCTAAACTGGAGGCAGGTGGGCAGGGAGAGCAGCAGGAGGACGGGCGGCCGCAGGGGTCAGCTCCAGGCCCCCCCATTTGCCAGCACCGGGGTCCCTCCAGCACCTCCAGAGCCATCGCCACCGCGGTGACCCCCCCCCCCGGCTCCGTCGCCTCGTCTGGACACGGCGTCCCCTTCCCTGTCCTGGTGGGATTTTCTTTTCTTTGCTCATCACACCAGGACAGCACCAATCCTTAATCCTCAAATCGTCCCTCGCCGGTTTTACATACATCTCTAAGCTCCTGATAATAGATTTATTTAAAAAAATAAAAGAAAAATAAAAAAAAAAGGAAGGAAATAAAAACCCCTCTGCGGCTTATTACGGGATATTTTTGTTTTAATTGAAAGCCACTCTGAACACGGGCGGGGCTGGCTCCTCTCTGGTGTAGAAAGATGCACTCAGCACCATTGGAGAGATGAGACAACTTCGTGCTGCTGCAGGGTCTGGCCCACCCTGCCAGACCCCACCCGGACCCCTCACAGCATCCCCACCCTGGGGGGGGCTGCAGCCTTGCACCCACCGTACCCCAAGGATGTCCACGGGCAGAGGGAAGTGACTCCTGCAAGGGCAGCCCCCTCCTCCCGCGCCCCGTCAGCCGTTAAGGGACGACTTTTCGGCCGAGCGGCCGCGCGAGCCAGGCGGGCTCAGCCAGGATTGTCTCGATTCTCTGCACCAGATTGAAAATCAATAGGGGAGAAAATGGAAAAACGCATATTGGGGTGACAGGGCGAGAGATGGGGGGGTCCCAGGTGAAGCTGGGGCTGGTGTCAGGGCGGGTGGGTGAACCGCTGCCTGCCCATGCCCGAGAGATTCCCCGGAGCAGAGGGGAGCTGGGACCTGCAGAAGGCAGGACGGGAGCCAGCGAGCCCCTTCCCCTCCCGGGATCCCCCGTTTCCCTCCTCGGGAGCGCTGCAGCACGCAGAGCCCTGCTGAGGGCGGGAGCCAGGCTCCATCCCTGGTCACCCCCACCCGGCTTGGGGCTGGTGGTCCCGGGTGGGGAACTGGTGGGTGAAGGAACCCAAAAACCGTTCCCTGCAGCGTCACAGCCCCGACGGACGGGGCTGAAGCCCCAGGATCCCTGAGCGCCTGCCCCGCACCCCGGGATGGGGATTGCCAGCACATCGCTGGGGCGAGCTCCGTCAAGTTCCTGAGATGGTTTCCTGGAGTTTGCTTGGCCGTAGGTTTTTCTCTCTTTTTGGAGTGAAGTTGCCTTGAAACCTCGGTTCTCTGCGGTCTGGGGAGAGAGGAAGGTCTCCGGGTGAATTAGCATTTATATAGCTGTGCCTTGCATTTCAAAACCCCCTTTATCTCTATTAGCACCTAATAAAGACAGAGCTTTGCTCTAATTCATAATTATAGCGCTGGATGGAAATATTTGTGTTTCTATTCCCTGGGAGTTTGCCTCCAAACCCCTCAGCCAATTTGGACTGAAGAAGGCCAGCTTCCCCCTGAGCCCGCGCCGGCAAGGGGCTGCTCGGGCACCCGTGTGTGGGGCAGGGCGGGGGGCACCCCAAACCCGGGGGCACCCAGAACCTGGAGTGGAGCCAGGGGCATCCTGAACCCAGGGGGCACAACTGTTTGCACGAGGGCTTCATTGCACGAGGGATGCTTACTCAAGGGATGCTCACACAAGGGATGCTCGCACGAGGGATGCTCGCACGAGGGATGCTCGCACGAGGGATGCTCGCACAAGGGATGCTCGCACGAGGGATGCTCACTCGAGGGATGCTCGCACGAGGGATGCTCGCACGAGGGCTCAGCCACCTGGAGCAGGGCTGGCAGAGCTGCCATGACAGTGCGGGTGGGCAGCCCCCACCCTCCCCTCCCACACGGCTCCCACCCATCTGGCTGCAGGGGACACCGCGGTGGCCCCAGTGCGCGCCAGCCCCTCCCCAGCGCAGCCCTTTTGGCATCCAGAAGCCCCCTCAGCTCCAAGGACTGCCGTCCCCTCCCTGGCTGTGGCCACCCAGGGCTGGATTTGGCCAGTAGCCGTGCGGGCGGCTGCCGGGCCGGCACCCACCGCAGCAACCCCGCGACGGCTCTGCCTCCGCCGCGCGCAGCCGGCTCGTTGTGGATTCACGGCCACTCCCCGGCACAAATGGGTTTAAACTACCTTAAGTGTTTCAGCAGGGAACTGGCGCTGGCGGTGTAACACTGTATTACCACAGCATTAGGAGTGAAGTATTGATCCTAATCCCCTGGTTCAAAAATAGGATTATCAGAAGGGGAGGGGAGGGAGGGGGCGCGGGAGGATGTCCCGTCCCCGGTGCCCGCAGCAGAGGAAGAGGCTGGCAACCATGGGGGGATCTGGGTCCCCTCGACCCAGGGTGGCCGCGTCCCCCCAGGGCTGGCACCAGCCCCACGGGGGTTTGGGCACCCCCGGCGATGCGGGAAGGGGCAGAAGCGATGGCTCAGCGAGGGTCAGTTGTCATCGTGGGGTTTCTCCTCCTGGAAATCAGGTCGGTGGCTCCTCATGGCAGTGACCGTGGCATTAGCGGTTCCGTCTCGCTGTCTCCAGGAGCACGTTTCCGTCGCCCGGCCCCTGAAAAGCCATCTTCCCCGATCAATACCCACGCCTTCGCTCCCCATTGATTGATTGACTGGTGGAGCAAACGGCCAGTGGCTCAGCTCCCAGGCCTGGGGGCTTTCCTGGATTTCTGCTACGTTTTCCTCATCCCATGACTCCTTCTTTCATCCCTCGCCACCCAGCGAGGGGGGCACAGACCCTGCCACGCGGCGCTCGGCCGCCGACCGGGTTGGCTGCCGCGTGCACGTGAGGTTGGGGCTGGGGGAGCTGCAAAGCCCGGGAGAAACGGGGCTGCACCGAGGAGCTGCTGATGTGCCCCCCTGGGATCCCCCCTGGCCGATGGCAGGGGTCAGTCAGTCACGAAGTGGGGATTCTCCTGAGTCTCCCGTTTGGATCTTATTCCCTGCGACACGGAGCTGGATGGTTGCTTATTATTACAGATTAATACCCATGAGAGAGGCTGGGCATGGGTTGGGGGGCTCTCCTGGGCAGGAGAAGAAGCGGGGGGGTCTCAGAAGCATCCCCCCACCCTCACCCCGCCTCCTCCATCCCAGTCCCGGCGCAGGACCCGCGGCTCGGCCGTCCCCTCCTCGCCTATTTGCTTCTCCCTGCCTGGCTGGCTCTGAATACAGTTCACATTTCACTCCTAATCTCCTCGCCTTAGTTTTTAATCCCCTCTCTCCGCCCGGGCTGCCTCTCCCTCTCCTCCCTCGCCTCCTCTCCTTCCCTCTCTCCCTTCGCCCTCCCCCTCCCCGCAAGACAAATTACCCTTAATGATATGCTGAAGGCCATGACACCCATGTTGTCTCTTTGTCATCCTTCGCGGTGCAGCGTGAAAAGATAATACAAAATGCGGCACTTATCTACAATTGAGCGCCAAGACAACTTGCTAATCCCTTAATAACGCGGCGGCCAGGGCCCCATCAGCTGGTGGCTCCCGCCGCCGCGCGCCGAACCGCCGCCGTGCCCTCGCCGGTGCCGTCGGCTGGGGCGGCGGGTGCCCCCCGCACCAGTTCCCAGCAGAAGATGGGAAAAACTCAATAAAGGGACCCAAGAGGACGCGGCGAGGCAATGGGGGTGTCCAGGGAGGGGACGGTGCCAGCCCCACGGCTCAAAGGGTTGGATCCCTGCGGGACCGATCCGGGCTCTGCCGGCGTCCACGGAAAATCCATCCCTGGTGGATGGCCCAGCCCCACGGCACCCACCCACCCTCGCACATCACCGCAGCCCTGGCCACCCCACGTCCCACCAGGGGATGAGCACCCCTGCACCCAGACGGGGACGCCGGGGCCCCTCCGTGTCCAGCACCCCCTGCCCCGCGCTGCCACTTAATTTCCGGCTTCCTTTCCCCTTCCCACCCCCCAGCCCATGATTTACCTCCCCCGGAGGAGCCCCAGCGCTGTAAACACACTTTTATTTGTCAGCTGCATCCCCGCAGCCGGCGAGGCTGTTGAGAAGGTAATATATGATTCCAGTCCTCTTTGCTTGATGATGTCGGGATTAGGAGCCCTACATATTTTATAGAAACCTCTACATGATCTTCCTTTATAAATCATTTAAATAGGAGTGTCTTTTCTTGGGGTGTAATATAAAATATTTACTGGAGTGGATGAAGGCTGTTCATCCGTGTTTATCCTCCCGCTTCCCAGCCCGGCTGCATTTACCAACAGCTCAGCCCGGCGCGGCCCCTCGACGGCGGCTCGGCCGTGCCACCAGGATGGGCTCCCATGGGATGGAGCCTCCCGCCAAGGGGGATTTTGGCGGCTGGAGGGTTCCCCCCCAGCTCCATTTTGCAGCAAAAAGAAGCAATTTTGGCACAGCGGCCCAGAGCATCCTCCCTGTCGCACCCTCCAGCCCCGCGCCAGGGCGTGTCGTCCTTCGCGTGGCTGCGGAACCGGGGTCCCCCAGCAGCTCCCGGGGCCAGATCCCCCCAGCCCCGCTCCCCCCCAGCCCCATCTCCAGCCCCGGCAGCCTCCCGCTCCCCACCCCATTAGCATTCACCGCGATTCTTTTCATCTGTTACCTGGCAGGGGAATGAAAACACGTTGTTCCCCGCAGCGGGGTGTTTCCTACGGCGAGCCCCAACTTTTCAATCATTTCTTGGCACCGCCGTGGCAGAGAGCGGCCCCCCCGCCCCCCGGGCAGGAGCCATTGCTATTAAAAGGCTCACCCAGGGGCATGTATTTTACATAAGACGCCGCGTACATGCTGTGCAACATTCAGCAGGATCATGCTGGAGCAATCGGTCCGAATATAATGCCGGTTACCTTGCGAGAGAGGAGCCCGCCGAGGGGGATGGATGCTCGCTCCGTGCCCGGGGGGAGAAATCGCTCCCCGGCAAAGCCCTCGGGGCTGGTGGAGGGCAGGGGTGCGGGTGCTCGATGCCCCCTTCACCCCTCCCGGGGGGCTCAGGGTAGGGGCAAAGGGGCAGGGAAGGCACACGGGGCGTGGGCGAGACGCACCGACCTCCCGAGATGCTCCTGCTCACCCCTTCCTGCGGGTGCCCACCCCTCCATCACCTCCCGGCGAGGCCGCCCGCGCCCCCTCCTCTCCCCGGGGGCGGGGGAACGAGCAGCCGAAGAAAACTCGATGTCTACTGGCCTGAAAAGTTCCATTTCCCGCACGCGGGGCCCCGCCGCACGGCGCAGGGAGGAGGCTGCCATCGCCGCGCGCAATTACACACCCGGCTGCCCCGGCTCGTGGGAATCAACGGGCGCAAGGGGACGGTGTGGGGGTCCCCCAACTCCCCCCGGCCACGGACGCACCCCCTTACCAGAGCCGTGCCGAAACGGGGCAGGAGCCTGCGCCGGGAGCTGCTGGACATCGGTGCCGTGAGGCCACGGCGAGGGCAGGGCGCTGCGGTCCCCTGCGCGGGGGGCACAGGGACGAGCCCCCCAGCTCTGCTGAGTCTGCACTCTGCAAAACTTGGTGGCCACCGTGCAAAACTCGGTGGCCACTGTGCAAGCTGGTGCATCCCACGTGCAGAGCCAGGATGGCCCCACCGAGCAGTCCTGCCCCAGCTCTTTGCCCCCCAGGCAAGAACAAGAAGCCGGAGGTGCCGGGGAACTGGTGGATGGATCCTGAGCCCCACCGAGGCGTAAACCCGGCCGGTATCACCAGAGCTGGGGGGGCTCCACGCTCCCGAGAGAGCTGGGACCGGGCTCCGGCACGCTCTGCAGCCGAAGCGTCGCGCCTGGCGGGATATTCCACGGGTCAGCGGAGCACGGAGCGGCTGCTGCCTTCACCGGATTGAGAGAAAAAACTATTATAAATGCTGCAACGGAGCAAGGGGCTGGCAGAGACGCCCGGCGGCTGCTCTCCTGAGAGCTGGGTGGCTGCTGGGGGGCTCGGCTGGGGCCGTCCCAGGGCTTGGGGGTCCTGGGTACGTGGCAGCGACACAGGGAGCACCCGGGGCTGGACCAGCTCCACCACCACAAGCCCTCACACCCAACCCAACGCCTCTGCCAGGGACCAGCCACCTGACCCCAACGAGCCCTTAAAAACCCCCGGGCTCCCTTAATTAATCACTAACGATGATCAGCCTCAGCCTTGCGCCTGCCCCTTTGCTGTTTTTTACTCGGTATTTCCAACCCCGGCTTTAAAGAAATCATGGATCAGGCCTGGAAAAACCTGGGTGGGTGTACAAAAAATGGCTTTTTTTGGAGGGAGGGTTGGTTGTGAAGTTGCCGCCGGGCTCTCTCCCCGGCACCTCTCCCTGGCGCTCGCCAGTGCCGGCGTCTGTCCCCGCTCCTGGCACACGCGGCAGCAAGACTTGTCTTTCACGCTCCCGTGACAAACCCCAGCGCCGGGGATCAGCCGTGGGAGCCTGAATTAATTAACGGCAGATTGCTCCTCTTCTGCTAACGACGCTGCGACACGCGCTCAGCGCCGGGAACGAACGCGGCCGCGCAAAAAAGTTGTTGAGCACTTCAGGAAAAAGAGAAAAGCCAGAGGGGGGGTTTGCCCGCCCCTCTTGGGTCTGCTCTTCCACGGGGTGGGGTCACCAAGGAAGCTCGTGATGCCCAGGATCGCTCCCACCGGTGTCCCAACGCCGTCCCGGCACCGGGGAAACTGAGGCAGCGGCAGGCGAGAGGCTGGGAGCCGCCGGAGCGTCCCGGCCCCCAGCGCCCACCCGCCGGGCTGCATCGCCTCCAATAATTAAGTACTATCAACAATTGCATATTAATTAATTTAATATCCATTATTATTCATTAACGCGGTAATTAAATCCTTCCCGTAATTAACGCGCCACCCGGCAGAGCCGCTCTGGCTCCGCAGCCCCCGTGCGCCGGGGGAGCGGGGACGGAGCCGAGCGCAGCCCCCCCCGGGGACACAGAAATTCATTTCTCCCAAGCAAGGGCCTCACACGACATGTATTTGTATTTTATTATAAAAAAATACAGAATCCAAAGGGGGCAGTGACCCGGTTACCATCAGCACGAGGAGGAGGAGGAGGAGGGAAGCGGCGCGTCCGAGGATGAAGCTCGGCGGGACGGACACCGACGGGCAGAGCCGGAGCCCCCGAGGGACCCCCCGCCCCGGGCAGCCTGGCTGCTGCTCCTCCGCTCCGCCACGCCCGCCGCACACAATATAGAGATTTATATATAGAATCTATAGATACCAAACGCAGACCCAAGGCCGGGTTTGGCCGCTGCCCCCCCCTCTCGGAGCCGGCGCGGCGGCCGGCGGGTGCTGCGGCTCCTCAGCCCCCGCATCCCCCGGATTCACACGACGCTTTTATTCTCCTTCAAGAACCACGACCTGGTCTGGACACACGGGGACGGGGCGGCAGGGAATGCGAGATTTTTTTAATTTGTGAGATTTTTTTTTTTTTCATTATTTTTTTTCCTAACGGGTTTTTTTTGTTTTTTTTTTTTTTGGATGGTCGAGATGAGCTTATTGCGAGATTTCAGCTTTCCTAGTCTAAAAAATAAAAATAAAATAAGATAAACCCTTCCATAAAATTCATTCTCAACAATACATAAAAAAAACCGCTCACAGTTTAGCGCTGTATGTACAGGGACAGACCCCCCCGCCCCGGCAGGCTCTGGGGAAAGGCGCCCGCAGGGGGGGCTTCGGCCGGGTCCGAGCCCGTCGCCGTCGTCCCCCGGGACCACCGACCCCCCGGGTGTGAGGGGGGGGCTCTACGGGACCCCCCCGGGTGGGACAGCCCCAGATTTAAGGCGAGGAGGGGTCGGGCCTCGGGGGGACCCCTCCTTGGGGACCTGCCACCCCCAGGGTCAGGGCCAACCTCACACCGGGGGGTTTCGGGGGGGGTGGGGGGTGTTTCTTATTAATGCGAAGGAGGAAAAAATCCCCAAGCCCTGCCCCGACCCCTTGGGCACGAAGGGGCGACCACGGGGATCACCGCAGTGGTCCCGACGAGGGGCCGGTGAGCCCCCAAAGCGCTGGGGGACACGCACGGCGCGGAGCAGGAGGATGAAGAGGAGGAAAACTCTCCCCGCCGGCAGCGCCGGGCCGGCACGCACACCCCGCCCCGGCTGCCGCGATGGGGGCTCCGGCCCCGGCTCCGGCCAAACGCCCCCGGAGCCGGCTCAGCTGCTGGGCGAGCCCGGCCCGCCGGCTCCCAGCGCCTGCCGGGGCTCCCCGCGCCGGCCACCCGTCCCCGGCACTCCCTGTGCCAGTTGTCCCCAGTTGTCCCCGTGCCGGCTGGCCGTCCTCGGTGCTCTCCGTGCCAGTCAAGCCGTCCCAGTGCTCCCGATGTCCTCGGCGCCCCACGTGCCAGCCGGCCACCCTCCGCGCTCTCGGTGCCAGCCAACCATTCCTGGTGCTCCCGGCATTCTCGGTGCGCCGCGTGCCGGCCAGCTGTCCCCAGAGCTCCCGGTGTCTCCTGTGCCGGCCATCCCCGGTGCTCCCGGCAGCCCTGGTGTCCCCCTCGATGCATCCAGTTCACTTCGCCACTCGTGGAGCCGCCCCAGGGTCCTGTGGGGACAGCGGTGACATCCGCGGCACAAGCACTGGGTCACTCCAGGCGATGCTCAGTGGGGGCTCGTGTCCGTGCAGACCCCCCGTCCCCAGGCCCCCGCAGCAGAGGGCTGGGGGGGAAGCGCGGCGGGGCCGGCACCGTGACGTCCTGCTGCCGGAGCGATGGCCGGGCTGCGAAGGAGTCTGTGACAACGGAGCCGCCGGCACCATCGCTGGCGTCCGTCTGTCCCGGTGCTGCCGCAGCCACCGCGGCTGCCCCGGCGAGGGGCTTGGCAGGAGGGGGCTGAGCCCGGCCCCGTGCGGGTCAGTCTGACACGGCGGAGCCCGGACTGAAACACCCCAACAAATAAAAATAAAAATTCTTTTTTTTTTTGCCCCCCCCTTTAAAAAAAACAACCCCCAAAACCAACCAACCAAAGGACGAGGACTATATATTTGGTCTAGAAATGTAAAAAGCAACATCCGACGGCGGAGGGCCGGCGGCGCGGGATCCTTCGGCGCTCCCAGGGGACGTCACGCCGCGGCAGGATCTGGTCGAGCTCCTCGCCGGCGGCACCAGCCTGGGAGCCGGGGCTCCAAGGCGCTTCGGGGTGCCGGGGCTCCGTCCTCGCGCTGCTCCCTCCCGGCGGAGCCGCTCCCCGGCGTGTGGGCGCTACGAGGCCAGGAGCGTCCAGACCACCGGCACCACGACGAGCGCGGCGTGCGGGACCCTGAGGCTGCAGCAGGAGTTGTTGCTGGTGAAAATGGGCTCCGGGGACTCGTAGAGGGAATCGTCTGCGGGAGGGGAAGCAGAGGGGGGGGGGCGTGAGCTGGGGCTGCACCCGGGGGCACCCCCTCGCCGCAGCCAAACCCTGACCGGGGGGGGACACAGGCGTTAAACAGTGCCTAAAGCTGTTCCTGTGCTCCCCAGGCTCGGCTTTGCTGCTGGAGCCGGGATTTTATCAGCCCCGGGGGGCAGAGCCCCCCTCCCGGGGCAGCACAGAGCCCCGCTGCCCCGCGAGGCACGGGCGTCGTAAAGTCCCGGTATTACTAAAATAGTAAAAAATAATATTGGGAGAGATTATTTCCCCCCCCTCTATCCCCGTTATGCCCTAGTCCTGAACAAAACAGAATGATTTTTTACAGATGGTTTCATTATATTGGGTTTTATTTTAAAGCCATGCAAATAAAAAAAAAAAAAAAAACAGAAAAAAAAACAGAAAAAAAAAAAGAACGACATCCTTTTAAACGGTGACATTTCGCAGGCACTCTTCCCCAGGGAGAGCTGCTGCCATTTGCTAATTACATGTTAACAGGAGAAGAAAATTATTAATTTGTTTTTTTAAATGGCTGAGTTATTTGATTCTGAAAAGTAGCCACTGTGCAGAGATTATTATTATTATTAATATTTCCCCCCCCCCCATCAGAAACCCGCTGGCAGGTGCCCACCGCTCGGGCGCCGTCCCCCAACCGCCGTCCCCGTCCTCCCTTCCCCGGGACCCCCGGGCACCGAGAGCACCGCGGGGGTCCCCGGGCTCCCCCCTCGCCCCCCGGCTGCACTTACTCGTCGGTCGAACATAAACCTTCAGCTTCAGGCAGTGCTTGTCCACCGGGCTCGGGGGGGGACGCGGCTGCGGAGAAGCAGAGAAGGGGCTGGGTGGGGGGGGGGGCAGCATCTCAGCACCCCCCCAGGACCCACCTCAGGGACCCCCAAACGCCCGGGCGGGAGGTGGGGGCTGCCTCCAGCACTGGGGGGATCTAAGCCAGGGTGCCCCCCCTGGGGTTTGTCCAGCTCACGGTGTCACCAAACCCCTGAAAGCCACCATGGGGGGGGGCTCCAGCCACAAACTGGGCCAGTAGAGGGGCAGTGATGGTCCCAGCACAGCGGGGGACAGGGCGCGGGGCCGGGGGGCTCTGCCTGAGCAGCAAAACGAGGAGAAAGGCAGGGAAGAAAGAGAAAACCCACCAGGAGAGAGAAAGGGAGTAATTGCAATAATTATCTCGGTGAAAGGCCCCTCTCAAACGGAGAAAATGTGATTGTTATATATATGTTTTTAAAGGAATTTCGTTTTCTTTTCTCCTGTTTCTTTTCCAATTACAGAAAGGGAGGGAGAGCCACCCACCGCCCGTCCAGCTGGAGGAATCGCGGGAGGGACCAGCCCTGCCCGGGCACACGCTGACCCCTGGGGAGACGCCTCGAGTTGGGGTCTTTTATTTTTCCCCCCTTCTTTTTAATCTCCTACCCTACGCGGGCGAGGCCGCGTCGTGCCGCGCCGGGGACATCCGCGGCAGCGCCGGCGGCGGCTCCATCGCCGGGGCCAGCCGGTGCCCTTGACCCGGCAGCGGGCGCGCGAGCGCGTCCCCGTGCCCGCGAGGTTAATGGCATCCCAATTTGCGAGCTCGAGGAGGAGGTAATTTCTTTTCTTTCATGTCTGCTAAATACGGTTCCTCAAAGAGGCATAATTTCTAATGTTCCGCATGACATGAATTCTAACCGGTTTAGCAATGATCGGCTTCACCATTTACTTCTGTGTAATCTCTCCCTAACGACATTAAAAAATAAAAAAATAATAAAAAAAATAAAATAAAATAAAACGGGGAGCTGGCGGGGCGGGGCGGGGGGAAGAGAGGGTTGTAGACGCGGTTATTTCGCGAGTGACATTTTACAGGGGGAGAGGGAGAGGGGGGAAAAAATGGTAATTTAATATAGATAAAAGGAACAAATTAAGTGGGCTGAAAACAGATGCTTTAGGAAAAAGGGGGAGAAATAATAAGGCAGATAAGCGCGCCGGCTGGCTCCTGCGCCAGAAGAGGCGTCCCTGCCTCCCTGCGACACCGCTGAGTGCTCGGGGGTCACGCTCGCTCATTTATTTTATTTATTATATTTTTTTTATCGATTGCCAGACCTCCAGCGCCTGATCTGAGCCCGTCCAGCTCCTCTCCCCCTGCGCTGCCCTGATCCCCAGAGGGGGGGATTCAATCCGGGGGGGGCCTGACCCTCCCCACCCCGCCTTCACCTTGTGCGTGAGGAAGAAGAGGAGCGGCAACACGCGGCAGCGCTCGGCGCGGCCCCTTTCCCGGCGCCTGGTGGCAGCGCCACAGCTGGGACGTCGGTGTCCCCATCACCCCTGGGACGTCCTGCTCGCTCTCGTGGCCCCACCACGCCCACGGCTCAGCCCCAGCACCAGCACTGCCCCCACGGCGCGTTTCGGGGGCTCGGCAGCGTTTGCAGGCGGCCACCACGAACGGTGACGCCGGGGACGTCACCGGCGCGTGCTCCCCGGCGTGCCCCCTCTCCCCACTCACAGATGTAGTAGTACTCGTGGCCGGGTCGGAACTCGAAGCCCAGCGAGAAGGGCGTGAAGAGCTGGAACTTCTCGGAGAACTTGAGGGGCCCGTTGGGGGAGTCGGGCCGGTTGCACTCCCAGCGCTTGAAGCCGCGCTGCCGGTGGTCGCAGGACGCGTGTCCCTCGTAGTTGACCATGTAGAGGATGTAGCGCTCCATGCGCTCGGGCAGCGGCTCCTCGTAGTGCGGGCAGTAGATGTCCAGGTAGTCGTTGATGCTCACCTCCACCGTGTAATCCCCGCGGTAGAACCTGCGGGAGGAGCCGGGCGTCAGCGGCGCCGCCGAAACCTCGCTCCCACCGCCACCCGCCGTCCCCTCGCCAGCCCGACGCCCCCTCCCCAGCCCGACACCCCCTTCCCCAGCCCGACACCCCCCTCCGCCTCCACGATTACCCCGGAGCCTCTGTTTTACGCCCGATGAACCGGCCCCGCTCGGCAGCGAGTCTCAACGAAACCGTTACGGGCGGCGACGCGGCCGAAGCGCCGCAGTCCCGGTGTCACTCGCCTTCCTGGCACTGGGTATCTCGGAGGGGAAGGGCCCAGAGGTGCTGCAGAACCCTGTGGCACACGCCGGCAGCTCCTGCGCCCCCCGGCTCCTCGGGGTGACCCCCCATCCCCAAAGCGCACCGCGGGGGGGGACGCTGCAGACCCCCGGCGCTACCGGCACCGCCGCCGATGGAGCTCACCGGCCAAACTCGTGACCAGCGTGGCTCTCCCCCTCGTGTTTCCGTTACTAATTAATTTAGGGTCCCACGGCGCAGCCCCCCTGCAACTGACCCCCCCAGCTCAGGATTACCAGGGACGGGGGACCCCTCAAGACCCCAAGTAGCGGCTCCACGTGTGTCCCCACGGCTCGGCCCCAGGGCGGGCAGTGCCCAGGGGGGGATCAGCAGGGGCTGGGGTGGGACGCAGTCAGCAGCCCCCCCTCCTCGACCACCCCAAAGCAGCACCTTGGGGCTCCCCGACACCCCCCGTGTCTTGGGCAGGGCTGAGACCGGCTCAAACTCATCACACGAGACGCCCCAAGAAGGCAACTCTGCGCCCCCCAAGCGCCGGGTGGTGGGGAGTGACCCCAAGGGGCGCCAGCACCCCAAGAAGGGAAGGGGGGAGCGCAGACGGGGGGTTTCGGGGGGGGGGAGCGGTCCTCCGGGCTGGCGGCAGCGTCCAGCCCCGCCCCCCCCCGGCTCATTACCTGCTTCACAAGCCCTGATCACACGGGAAAGGCGCTAATTAAGGAGAAGGGTTTCTCTCTCTCCTTCGCTCTCCTTTCCCGAGTCAGTTGTGCCAACCCTGCCCCTGGCAAGGTAACATTTGAAAATGGAAAATTAATACAAAAGGCCAGGATTTACTGGGAAACAATTTTCAAACGCACACAAAACAATAAGAAAGAAAAAAAAAAAAATTAAAAAAAACCCCCCACCACTTCTTCTCTCTGCCTTTTATTTTTAAAAATTATTTATTTTAATGATCGCTATTAAAGCTCAAGCAAAGGTGATTGTAACAGGAGGGCCCGCGCTTACCGAGGGAATAATAATAATAATTATATATTTCAGAAAAAATAAAAAAAAAGTCAGCTAACTCCAAGGGCCTTCGCCGGACTGACAAATCGCTGAATTAAAGCCGATTAGCTCCGATAAACGGCACCGATGGGGACGGGCGCTGGCGGGGGCTGTGGGGAGGGGCCGGTGCCTCCGTTTCCCCTCTGGGTAACACCAGCATCCCCCCAAAACTCCTCAAGGCCACACGCTGGGATGATGCCACGGTCGGGGGGATGTCACCAACGGGGATGATGCTGTGGGGTGGGGTGATGCCATCACCAGGGATGACACCGTTATCAGGGATGATGTCATCACCAGGGGGTGATGCTGTGGGATGGGGAGGATGCCATCACCAGGGATGTCCCCATCACCAGGGATGATGTCATCACCAGGGATGTCTCCATCAGGTATGATGTCATCACCAGGGATGACACTATCATCAGGGATGATGCCACCACCAGGGATGTCCCCATCACCAGGGATGTCCCCATCACCAGGGATGATGTCATCACCAGGGATGTCTCCATTGGGTATGATGTCATCACCAGGGATGTCTCCATCAGGTATGATGTCATCACCAGGAATGACACTATCATCAGGGATGATGCCACCACCAGGGATGTCCCCATCACCAGGGATGTCCCCATCACCAGGGATGATGTCATCACCGAGGATGATGCCACCACCAGGGATGTCTCCACCACCAGGGATGTCCCCATCACCAGGGATGATGCCACCACCAGGGATGATGTCATCACCAGGGATGATGCCACCACCAGGGATGTCTCCATCACCAGGGATGTCCCCATCACCAGGGATGTCTCCATCACCGGAGATGACGCCGCCACCGCCACCGGGCACGGAGCTCGCCCCCAGCCCCAGGGCTCCACGTAACGCGGGAGCTCTGCGTCTCCCTGACAGAGACGGATGGCGCGCGCTCCCCGCCTCACCCGCCGGGATGTTCCACTTGACGATCGCCGACTCGAAGCTTTCAGCTCTGTCAGCTACCATTAGGGCTGGGAGCCCGGCTAATTGGGTGCTTCATTAAGGGCATTCGTTACCGTTAGCGCTGCCTGTCAGCCGGGCTGCTCGGTGGGCGCGCCCGCCGAGCAGCCCGGCCCCACCATGGCCCGTGCCTCAGTTTCCCCTCTGGGTAACACCAGCATCCCCCCTAAAACTCCCAAAACGAGGGTGGCGACCTGGGAACAAAGCGCCTTCGTCTCGCCGGCTGGCTACGCCCTGCAAGACCAGCCAGTGTCCCAAGGGTTAAATAATTCAGAATTTTTTATTTTTTTTTCCTTTCCTGAACAGCTTGAAAAGAGATATGATTGCGCTCGCTGAAATACAAGGAAGGGGGGGGAGATATTATGGATGGAAAAGAGCTATTTAAGCTGAAGAACGGTGTTGGCACATAAACAAATGGGTCTAAACCGGCCATGAATAAATTGAGGCTGGAAATTAGGAGGTTTGGAACCATCGTGGGAGAGAGAGGGGCTGGAAGGGGGGGCAGTGAGTTGGGGGGGGGGGGTGTTCGGGGTGCGGGGGACAGGGGGGGTCCCCCCCAGCTCCAAGGGCACCTGTCCTTGCGGGGCCGGGTGCTGAGATACTTAAAATCTCCCCGACGCTTTCATCTCCTGAAATCTCCTTCATTCAAATAGTCACAGCGTGATCAGCAGTAATAAGCCTATTACAGAGCAAAATAAAACCCAGCAGCCCCCCGCCCCCCCCCCCCAGGCCCCGAAACCAGCCCCCCCCCCCCCTCCCCGCCTCCACCCCCTCCCGTCCTCGCCCTCTCGCCGGCTTCTAAATGCAACCTGATGAAAATTCAGCGGCGGCGCGGGCAGCGCCAGCCCCCCGCCGTGCCCTGTGCCCCCCTCCCCAAACCCGGCAAAGGGGCACAAAGCGGCCGCTGGGCGCTGGGGGGGCGGCGGGGAACGGCCCCCGCGGGACGAGCCTCCCTCCGGCCGTTAATCCTGTCCCTCGGCTGGTTCCCGGTGTGGCCACGGCCGGGCACGGGCTCCACGCCGCCAGCCTTGAAGCCGGTTTGGTTTTTCCACCCGCTCCCCTTTCTCCTTGGCCGGCATCGCCGTGCACCCGTCCCGCTCGGCGCGATTTTGGTCACGTGTTGGTCCCGGCGTCCCGGCTCGAGAGCGGTTGAGGCACTCAGGGAAAGAGGAAAAAGCCACACGAGGGGGATGGAGCCGGAGCCCGACGCTCCCCAAGACCTGGGTCCAACCCCAGTCCAACCCCGGTCCAACCCCGAGGTCCAAGCCCCATCCCACCGAGGTTTATTTGAACCGCGTCGGCAAAACGTTTCGTGCGGCCGGAGAGCGAGTGCGGCCGCTCGGGTAGCATCGCCAGCTGCCCAACCTCCACCAGAGGATCTCGGCGTCCCAAACCCGGGATGGGGATGCTGACGCTTGGCGTTACGGTGAGAAGGGAGGTGGCGACGAGCCCCGGTCCCGGCGCTCCAGCGGTGTCCCCAGCGCTGCCGCGGCGGGGCGGGAAAAGCGCGTCTCGGGCTGCGGCTGCCGGTAACGGCTGTAATGTCGTCCTGAGGGACCCGCCGTACACACACACCACCTAAATTATTTAATTTCTCCAAACTGCTGCACCTTTATAAATCATTAAAAGCTCCTTTTGATCTGTGTTAATGAGGTTTCCTGAGCGCGGTGGTTGGAAACACACTTCGGCGCCAGATAGCGAATCAGCTAATTAAAAAAATAAAGCAGGAGCGAGCGGGAGCGCGGCGGGGCGGGAGGAGGGACGGGCACCGGCGTGGGGTGACGGGCACGGGGGATCCCCACGACCCGTCCGGGCGGGGCACAGGGGTGTCCCTTATGTTCTCCCTTTTTTCTTTTCCCCAGGGACGGGACAGTCCGTGCGCGGCTCCCACCGCCCGTCCCCACGCGCCACCTGCCCGGATGCCAAACCCATCGTCGGTCCTCCCGATGGCGCCCGCGGGGGCTGCGGCAGGAACTCGAGCCCCCAGGGTCAGGGCAGGGGTGGCAAGAGGGACGTGGGGACCCTTTCGGTTGGGGACCTGGGGTTGTCCCACCAACCCGGCCAGTTCTCCGGGGAGCAGCGGGACGGGGTGACCCCCCCGGGGCCGCGCAGGAGCCGTGGTCGGCGGGAGCTGCCGGGTCAGGCGGCGAGATACCGGCGGAGCGGGTGTCAGCGTCACTTCACCAGCCCTGACAGCTTTAATATCGATATTTATCTCGACTACAAAACCCCGAGCCCAGTTACATATTCAGCAGCTCGATTACAGTTATCTGGAACGACGCTGACGGCTCCCACGGACGGGAGGTTAGTTTGGCCTTAATGCCCGGTGACAGCCCCGGCACAGCCGCCGCGAGGACGGGGAAGGGGACAGGGATGGGGACAGCAGCACCGCCTGCCCCCTTCGCCTGAACCGGAGAGAACAAACCACGCCGAGAGCGGCCAGGCCAAGGGTGGCACACGCGACCAACTTTGCACAGGGTGAGCCCCAAGAACCCCCGTGCAGCGTGACGAGCACCCTTGGTCCCCGCTGTCCCCAGCAGCAGCTGGCACAGGGACAGTGTGACCTGGGCTGCCTGACCCTGCCTGCTCCGGCACGTCCCAGCGACACGCACTCGCCTCCTTTGTCCCCGAGACCGGCCCGGCGTTCCCTGGCGTGTCCCCTGCAGCCACATCGCGTGCGGGGACGGAGCGCTCCGACACCGGGGAATCCGTCACTCGTGTGTTTTTCCACCTGGCACCTGAAGGACACACACCCCGAGATCCAGGTCTCTGCCGTTTCATCCTTCAAAAACCGGCAGTGCCGGGATGTGACCGCGGCACCGGGCACGGGTCGGCAGCCCCCGGCGCTGGCTTCGCCAAGCGGCGCCATCACGGCGCAGGGGATTCCCCGGCGAGCACCAAACCGTGCCCACGGCGCGGGGCTGCCAACTCCCAACTTGCTCCTTCTAAAAACCGCTTTTTTCCCCGACTCTCCGGCGGCACCGCAGAGGCCGCCAGCTTTGCCCACGCCGGCACCACGCGGCGATGGCGAGCCGGAGCGCGCGGTGGGACGAGGAGCCGCACACGGGCGGGGTGTTGTGGGTAACGTACGCAAATTCCCAGGCAGAACGGCCGCATCGTGTGCCGGTGCCGGCGACGCCGCTGGTCAAGGGCCGGTGCTGGCCGAGCCCGGACTGGGGAGCAGCAGCACCCCCGGGTCGGTTCAGCCCCCGCCGAGGCCGACCCCTTCCTTTATGGATATTTCCCTTTCCCTCCTTTTAGTGGAAATGACAGAGAATCCCACGGGGGCGATCAGACGCGGGAGAGCGGAGGTAACCTCGTCCCCGCTCGGCCGCGCTCCCGCAGGAGACAGTGGCTCCGGTAACCTGGGGCAACGGTGGGGAAATTACGGCTGGCATCTAAATTGCCATCATTATGCTCCAGAGCCAACACTCCCCCATTTACACTTTATTGTCATCTTTCGCTTTAGGGAGATGCTGAGATATTAGAGGACGGGGTGACAGAGTGGGATGAGATGGGATGCACGACGAGATAGACACTGAGATAAATGGAGACACCCGGAGCTGTTATTTCAGCCTGTTTGCAGCTCTAGAAGAAGAGCAGCGATTCCCAAGCCCCGGGCTAAGGGTAGGCTTTATGACACAGAAGAAAACAAAATTTGTTTAAATGCAAGCGCCAGCCTGGCGGCACAGCTGCTCCCTGGACACGAGGCACGTCGGGGAGGCTTCTCCCCCCGCGCTGCCGCCGAAAACGCCGCCGAAGCAGCCCCGAGCTCTAACGGGGCCGGGGGGGGCGAGCAAGGGAGAGCAGCAGAGAAAAAGCAGAAGGGGAAGAAGATACTTTCAAGTGTTTTCAAGAGAAATCCTTTGCGGCGCGATGACCGAACACGAGCCGGCTGGAGGGACCCTGCATGCTGCAAAGGGATGTTGGCACGGACCAAACAGGTTTTTTTTCTCAGGCTCGTGAGGTTACTACTCACTTCTCCGGGAAAAAACCACAGGTGTCACCAGAAGTGTGTATTTTCAGCGCGCGAATACTCCATTTCCCATGTACCAGAGCCTATCCCGGGGGACGAACCCGTTCCCTGGCCAGGCGACAGCCCCTTTTTGGGGTGCTCTACCCTCACCCCCCAAACCAAAGCTCCCTGGGACCGCAGCAGCGGCTGCAATCGCCCGCTCACCCCTCATTAGCATGGATGCTTGTTAGCCCAGCGCTGAGACTAATCAATACTGCCATTAACGGACTATCCTGAATTAATGCATTTTAACCTGGCAGGCCTTAGGATATTGGCCATTTTTCCACTTAACCTGGCAACAGGAGTTTTCGCCCTCGCCAGGGGCCAGAGAGCGCGGCAGCGGCTCGGGGAGGGATGCGGGGACAGTTTATCCCAACCAGCCCCGTCCCCCCGCGATGCCGCCGGAGGGGAGCGGGACCCCTGCCCCGGTGGGGATGGCGCCAACCACACCAGGAGGCTTCTCCTGGGGGGCTTCGCCGCTGACTTTTGGCTTCACCACCACGTTTCGGTGAGCCCACGCCTGCCCAACGCTCCCGAGCATCATCAGTGCCAGGGAAGGGCAGCCCCCACCCCAGGGCTGTGGGGCTGGGGACCCCCAAGAGGGCTCTGGGACCTCCGTCCCACCACGGGGACCCCCAGAACCAGACCCCCAGTGTTCGGGGGCTGCCCAGGCTGCTGCCACAGGTGAGGGACCCCCGGCCCCGGGCAGCAGCTCCCCCTCCTCGAGCTGTTTTCCCCCGGGCACCCCAGAGTCACCCTCCCCGGCTGCTCCCGCCTGCCTCGCAGCGCCTCTGGCTAAACAGAGATCAGAAATGTTAGATCTTTCTTAACATCTCCTGCCAGCACTGTCAGTGGCCCTCTCCAGAGTACCAGGGCCCTCTGTTATGTAAACACGGCACATTCTCTGTCAAAGATTAAAAAAAAAAAAGGCTCATTTGCACATAAAAGCAGCCTCTGCACTAGTTACGGGCACTGTGGCATGTAAGGAAGACTGTAGGTTAAACTCGATAATAAAGCCAGGCGGTGCCCAGGTCCCGCTCCAGCTCCCCCAGCCCCCAGCCCCGGCCGGGCTCTGCGGCCACCGAGCCACGCTGGCCACCAGCCCCCGGGCCAGGCACCGGGATCCTGAGGGGCAGGACGCGGGCGAACGGCCCCGGCACCCCTGGCTGCTCCGTGTCGGCCACCCCGATGCCGCCGTGTCCCCCTCACGCAGCCCCAGATCCAGCACCGTCCCCACCTTCTCCGCTCGGCACCCCGGCCGCACCCCGACACGCTGCCCCGCACCCCGACATGCTGCCCCGCATCCCTTCCCTCGGGCTTCGGCAGCACCTTGTGTCCTGGCACGGCCGACGGCGCCACCGGGCATCGCCACCAGCAACCGAGTTTCCAGAAACCTCCGGAATCACGAATGCAACGACACCTCCCGCCAGCAGCGCAAGGCACGGAGCTGAAGGAGTGCCCGCTCCCCTCCGGCCAGACGGCGCTGGGGGGGGTCTCCTCGCCCTCCCCAGGGATCGCCCACGCCCGCCCGGCTCCAGGGATGGCGGCAGCCGTGGTTCGCGCAAATTCAATCAGAGCAGAAATTCGCCGTCGGAGAGACGACGGCTGGGAAGTGGAAGGGTAATCGTGTTAGCGCCGGCAGCCCCGCGGCCTCGGCTCGCCACAAGGGCACGGCGGCGCCGGGGCTCGCCGGGCGCCCAAAGCCCCCCCCGGACCCAGTGGGGAGCGGGCGGAGAGGACCGAGGGGCCTGGAAGGAGCAGGGAGAGGGGCAGGGGCAGGCGAGCGTAGCTCTGCCGAAACAGATGGTCGTGGAAATGGCAGAGCCGGCGCGGCAGAAGGTGTTTACGGCGGCGGCTGACAGCGAAGGTGTGAGGGCACCAGGCTCTGGTGGAGAAGCCACCGCAACGCAGCTCGCCACGGCCCAACATGTGTGATCCCGCACGTCCCCAGCCCCGCTCGTGTCCCCGGAGCCGTGCTGGAGCTCTGGCGGCCGTCGTGCCGCGCACGTCGCTCCCAGCCGGGCGCCAGACACGTGCCGGCCCGTGCACGAGGCCACGCGTGCTCATACGTGCTCCGGCTGCTCACGCTGAGCGCCCTAATTAACACGTCTGGCGAAGCGGGCGGGCGCTGATAACGGGCACGGGACGGGAGCCGCTGGGGGTTATCTGCCGGCGGCAGCCGGGGCCCCCCCGCCGCCCGCGCCGCAGCCCGCTGGGACTGCCAGATCAAGGCGCCCGTTCGGGGGTCTCCCGCACAGGGACGGGGTAAACAACTCCTGGGGCTGACCTCGTTAGCGCTGCCGAGCCCCGACACTCGTTAAGGCCGAGCCCGGCACGCTGTGGACAGAGACCCCAGCACCGCAGCCGTCCCCCCGCAGCACGGAGCAGCCCCTCCAGTCTCTGAGCCGAACCGGCTGCTGCCCTGGAGCCGTTTCCATCGGTTTTAACCCAGAGCCACAACTGGGACTCGGCACCAACCCGCCACGACCTGGTGCAGCAGCCACTGCCTCTGTGCCTCAGTTTCCCCGTCCCAGGGCTGGAGCATCCTGCACAGCCCAGGCGAGGAGAGCCTTCCCCACCCGGCTTGGCTTGAGACACACAAATTAATGCGGATGAACACGTGTTACTGCATTATTTCGGTCGTCGGCCGCTTTATTTTCCAGCGGCGTCTCCGTGCCAGGCGGTGGCCGGGGGGCAGCGGGGCGCACGGGCGACTCTTTAACCTTGCAACACGCTAATTCGCAGGAAATTTCACGCGAGCGGCGGGAGCGATTTCTGAGCGCGTTTCGCTGGCGAGCGCAGACGCGGTAATTTGATCGGCGGGAGCCGGGGCGAGAGCCGGCCCCGCAATCACCGCGAAAACGCCGACGAGGTGGAAATCGGCCGCGCGGCGCCTGGCGGGACATCACGGCGGGGGCTCGGGGCGGACAGAGGGACGGGGCTCAGAAGGACGGACGCAGCGGGCACAGGGCAGGGACCCGGCGCCTGCCCCCCAACCCCTTTCCCGTGTCACCCCAGCGCTCCCGGGGGGGCCGGGCAGGACCCAGACCCACGGTGACCCCCAGTCAAAAGGACAACGCGGGACGTTTCCCGCAGCCCTGACGGTGAGGGGCTGCAGAGCCGTAATTTATCACGCCAGCCCCTGACAGCTCCCTTTGACGGGGTCCCCGGGGGGGCGAGCGATGCCTTTTGTCTGCCCAACAATTAATTATTTCCTGGCTAATGATGAACTCCGACTTGCAAAGCAGGTAGCGGCCGTGTGCTGGAATGAGAGCGTTCCCTTCGCTCCTCTCCCTCACCCCGTCGGGGGACGCCGGGGTAGCCGGGGGTTCAGGCTGGGTTTTGGAAGCCCCCCTGCATCCCGCCATCCTTCCCATGGGCACGGTCCCACAGAAAGGGCACCCCGAAAACGGGGGGCCCCATGAGCGAGAGGGACGGTGCCCACCGAAGGGTGCGGGTTCCAGCAGGTGGGATGTCGGCCGTGGCGGCAGAGAGCGCTTGAAGCGTCGGCCGCCGCAGCCCTGCGCCGAGGAGCTGATAACTGGATGCTGGGTCTGTGTTAATGGAGAAAATCCATTTAGGTTCACTCGATACTCTCCCCCAGGCTTTCATTACGCCTCAGGGGTCTGCGGGGCCCAGATCCCATCTCTGCTGCTCACCCGCCTGGCGGCAGGGGCCGGCGAGGGATGCGGGGAGGGATGCAGGGAAGGATGCAGGGAAGGATGCGCACGTGGGCAGGGATGCTTGCACGAGGACCTCGGTCCCCAGCTCACAGCCACGAGCGGCCAGAGCGACATTGGCCTCCCGCAGCGCTGCCGGGGACGGGACGGGCAGCAGCAGGCAGGGATGAAGTCCAGGGCTCCGACGGGGACCCTGCCCCAGAGCAGCCCCCGCGGATCCCGGCCGGCTCGGCGCCACGGCGCGGGCAGGCGTGGGGACCCCCGGGGCTGCGGGCGGCGGGGAGGCAGCCTCGGGCCGTCCCCCCGCAACGGAAAAAGCGACGGAGCCGTGAAAAGAAGCAAAATAATTATCGGGAGCTCCCAGCTCGGCCTCCCCGCCTGGTGCTTTCTGTTTAAGGCTAGTTAATAGCTAGTGTTCTCTGGTTAGGCCTGAATGACATTTCCAGAGTTATAATAACTGAGCTATTACTTGCCGTATTGATGCATTCCCCCTGCCAGCAGCCTGCTCATCCCGCGCCGCGCCGCCGGCCGCCGAAAGCTCCTTTAGTCAATAGCACTTCTATTTTTCATTACTCCCTGGAAATGTGGCTCTTGGAAGCTCATCCGTCATTCAATTACGCCCTGGTTCAGTCCTATCATACACGTGTCATAAAGTTCCTCAGATCTGAACTGCTGTTAATTTTCTGCGCCATCCCAAGGGGATGCCCAGGACGTGCCTGGAAAGCAACCAGGCAGCCGAGGGCATGCCGGGTACGGGCGCGCCGGGGAGCGGGGGGCTGCGGCAGCGCCGGCGGGTGCCCGGGCGCAGGGACCCTTCGCGAAGGAGCCGGGACGCTGCCCCCTCCCCGGGTGGCAGCGGCGGGCCCGGCGGCGCACGACCTTGGCAGCGCAGGCAATTTATTCCTCCGGCTGGTTTATTCTTTTATCAGGTGTTGGTTTAACAGGGCAAGCTCCCCCCCTTCCCCTTTAATCCTATCGGCATCTGTGTTCGGCACGTCCGTACACAGAATAATCACCCGCCTGGCAGATTTGTCACTTCACCAGATGTAATCGGCGAACTTTCTTTTTTTTTTTTTTCCCCTCAAACCTTCCTTATTTTCTGTTTCTTAGAAGCTGCAGCCCCTGGGCAGAGGCAGCTGTCGCAGGCAGCACCTGCTCCAGGTCCTTTCCCTCCCAGCCCACGGGTTTGCTTTGCTCGCTCCGCTCTCCAGCCGCCGTTTGGCCGAGGGAAGCGGGGAGGCCGCTGGGGCAGCGGCACCGAAGGTGGACGTCAAAGGCCACACCGCTCCCTCCGTCCTCGCCCCCAAACGGGCACAAACCCACGAGCCCGGGCGGAAAAACGGGCGCAGGATGAGGCTGGGATGCTGGGGCTTGGTCCAGACAACCCAAGAGGTGACACTGGTCCCTCCCCAAACCCCCCGAGCATCGTTCCTCCGGCTTCCCGACACTCCCGCGTCCTGGGGCGCCCGTGGCCGAGGCAGGGGTCCCCTCCAGCCCCACCACGGCCGCCTGGGTGGCACCTTGGCCCTGGCCTCCTGTGCCTCTGGCAGAAGGACAATGACTCCACCAACGTCCCGCTCCTCACACGTTGTCCCCATGGGGCTGCTTTCCCTAAGCCGGGATGGACACACGCCTGGGCATTCACCAACACAGCGCTCATCAGCCCCGGCCACGGTCCTCCCCAACTCCTTCCCGCTCCTCTCTGCCACACCAGTGGCCTCCAAAGCGCTTTGTCACCCAACATGGTTGATAACGAGGCTCCCGCAGCCGCCCGGACTGTCGCCAGCCCCTCGGTCCTGCCCGAGCCAGCCTCTATCCCCGCTGCTGATTTGGGAAACCGAGGTACGGGGACAGCCCTCCCCACCCGGCATCGCCCCCCGCGCAGCGCCCAGCCTCGCGCTTCCCTCCGGCTAATGACCGGCCTAATTGATCCGCAACGAGGCTCTGCTCCTCCTCACCCAGGAGATCGATGGCGGAACCCGCTGGAGGCTCTGGGAGAAGCCGTTCCTCCCCGCCTGCCCGCCCAGCGCCCGCAGGGAGGGACCCATCGATCGGGGCGAGGATCGAGCGGACGGAGAAGAGGCTGGAGGGGAGGGCGGCCACCCCCGCCCAGGGGGCTGCGGGGGGCAAGACCCCCGGGGCAGCCCTTGGTCCCGCTTGGTCCAAGCCCAAAACAGCGCCGGGCACGCCAGCCCACGGCGCATGCCTGCGGTGACGGTCACCACCGCCCCTCCTGCAAGACGCGGCGCCCGCTGGGTCTGCCCGTCGTGGCTCTGCTGCCCCCCAAAACAAGAAACCCACCCCAGATGCAAGCCCTGTGCAGGGCTGGAGCAAAACGATTTCAGGTCACAACTAAACCGTGTTCCTGTCACAAGTAAGTGACGTTCCCGTCGCAACCTGCTCAGAGGTGCCACGGGCTCGGGAGGAGGCACTGGGGGTCCCGGCCCCCCAGCAGGGTGGGGACAAGGACTCGTGGCAGTTGCCCTCAACCCGCGTTGGGGAAGGTCGAAGGAACCATCCTTGTGGCTTCCCCCGGCTCTCCCCACCCTGCTCCTTCCCCTCGTGCTCCCCCGGCCAAACCTGACCTGAGCTGGCGAGATTGGCCGAGGTCTCCCCTTCTCAGGGTACAGGGACCCCCCCGCCCCTCCCGGCTCCTTTCACTGGGTTTCAGCCTTTTCGCTCTGTCCATTCACTCCAAAACTAATCAGATTAAAGCCTCGCCCCGGGTGTCCCCCCGCACGTTTTGGCAGCCGACGTCGAGGTCCAGGCTTCGCCATGTCAGGGCCCGGCTGTGGCACCGGGTACACGAGGGGCTCCTGGGACCCCCCGGCAGCACCCAGAGCCCAGCCCCGCTCCTCGGCTCCTTTGGAAAAGGAGCAATCACCGAATCAACCACTAAAGTCATCAAAGACCCCTAAGATCATCGAGTCCAACCATCAACCCAACCCCACCACGACAATCTCCCACCAGAAACTTTTCGGCGCTGCCCCGCTCGCCTCCCCACGTGCTCCAGCTCTCTTCCCCAGCCCCAAAACCACCGAGTGCCCCCCGCCTAAACCTGAGGAATTGATTTCAGCTTGCTTTGGCCCAGCTCGGCACACAAACGCATTCGACACGGGCACCCTGCCCCGGCCAGGATTGCACGCAAAGGCAGCTAGGGGTCAATGAATAATTCATACGCCGCTGTCTTTCAGAATTATACTGTGGAAAAATAAATCTGAGACCATATTAAAAAAAGGGGGGGAAAAAAAAGAGAAAAAAAACACAACCCAGCAAGGAAAAAGAGGCTGGGGGGCAGCCTTCGCCCCCGCGGCCGAGTGCGGGGATGAAAGCGTCGGCATCTCCTCTTCCATTGAGCAACTCGACATTCAGGTCCGTGCGGAAACCACCTCAAATCCTTCCTGTGCTTTGTTCCGCCGCCTTTCACCCGGCTCTTACCGAGGTGGGGAGAGGGGGGCTCCGAGCCCTTGGGGGGGGGTCTCCCTTTGAAGAGATCCACTCATCCGTTCGGCCGCCTGAGTTCAAGGGGCAGCGTGCTGGGGCGAGTCGGGGGGGCTGTCCCGGCCGGGGGTCAGCGGGGGGACAGCGTGCCCCCGCCCCAGCTCGGCCAGGACCCCCCCGTACCCACCTCTGCCTCCCAGTGATGCATTTTGCGAGCCTCGAGGGAAGAGGGGAGGCTCTGCCCCACCCCGGGGGGCTCCCGCGGGGCCAGGCTGGGTTTTGGGGGCGCCCGCAGCCCCCCGCCATGCCCAGAGCCCCCGTCGCAGCGCGGGACCGGCTGCGCCCGTCGGCCGCGTCCCCCCCTGCCCCGGCGCGGCTGGCGGGGGCCACGTGCTCGCCGCACAATGCGCTAACGGGGAGGAGAGGAAGCGGGAGTCACTTTAATTTGGCTATTTAAAAATAAAGAAATAACACAGGCTTTGAAAGCCCGGAGGGGTCCCAGCGGAGAGACCTCCATCTCCCCCTTCAAAGGCCGCCTCTGCTTTCTTCCCCCCGTTAGCGGCGCACAAAGGTGCACGAGCACTTTCGTCTCTGTGGAAAGACCTTTTTAATTGGTTCCAGGCAGAAGGTTAAAATCTCTCCCCTTCCCTGCGCGCTCTGCCAAGAGGGGAAGGGGGAAAGAAAAAGAGGCAGAGGGGAGGAGGGCTTGTACGAGGCAGTGGGCGAGATGGGGGGCGCCCAGCACCGATGTGTCCCCCCGTGGGGTCTGGGGTGGCCGAGGGTGACGGGGAACCGCCATGCCAGGCTCTGGAGCAGGAGATGCTCCGGGGAAAGGGGAGATGCTGGGTGCTCCCACGGGGTTCAAGGGTTTCTGCGGGGATTCCCGAGAGGAGCGGGCAGGGACCTGCTGCCCAGGGGCTTCCCTGCGGGGAGGAGACCACCCCGAGCGGGAGGGGACCCAGAACATGCTCCCACCTTCCCCGGCAGGTCCCCGGGCAGGAGCCGTCCCCGAGCATCGCGCGTGGCACCCCAGCCCCTCGCCGCTCCGCCATCCCCACCCCACCCGCCGGAGCCGCCGTCCTGCCGGCACTTGGGTTTCCTTTCACGGAAAAAAGGGGGGAGACGAGAAAAACGCATCAATTATTGAGCCGGGGCGCCGCGAGCCCGACGCGTCCCCCTTGCTAATGCCGCTCAGGTAGAGGCGCGCGGAGCCGCAGTCAGACACCTCCTAACACGATTAGCTGCAGGGCTCTTCCAGCGCGCTTCAAGGTCAATTTTTCTGAGGCTGACAAAAGGCGCGGGCGGGCAGCGGCTCCCCCCTGCCACGGTCCGGGACGGGCCAGCAGCACGCTGGGAACGGGCGCCCGCAGCCCCGAGCGATGCCAACCGGCCACGGGGACATCCCGGGCAGGACGGCAGGGCCCCGGCGGGATGGGGATACGGTGGGGTCTTGGTGGGACGGGGACGCGGCGGGATCCCAGTGGGATGAGGACACAGCAGCATGGGGACATGGCAGTGTCCCGGCAGGACGGGGACACGGTGGGATCCCCGCGGGATGGGGACACGGCGGGATGGGGACACGGTGGGGCATCTCCTAGCTGTGGGACGAGGACCGAGCGGGTCCCTCTGCCGCAAAGCGGTTGCGGGAGCGGGTCAGGCCCGTCCGGCTGCACCCGGAGCAGCAATTGGATCCAGATGTTTCCCCCAGCAGCCGGAAACCGCTCCCCCCACCCGGAAAGCGCTCGGCGGCCCCTTCCACCGCCCCGCAACGGCTTTGGTGGGGACGGGCGGCGCGGGCCAGCCCTGGCGGCAGAAGCGCGGCCGGGTGCCCACCGGGCTGGGGCAGCAAAACCAAAAATCAACCCCCTGACTTCAGTGTGGAAGGACCCAGCTTCAACGTCCGGGCATGAGCCGGCTGGGGAAGGGCTGGCAAGGCGGCTCCAGACACCCCGGCTGCAGGACACCACCAAAGCTGCTCCACAGAGATCCCGAAGGACACCACGACCCACGGGGTCCCGGTCTTGCCCCTCCGGTCACATCCTGCGTTGGGGAGGGTGCCCAGGGCAGCGTGTCCCCGCACGGGACAGGGATGAGGTTTTCGGGCCCCTCTGACCTCAGAGCAGGGTGAGAAAAACCGCAAGAAAACCCCAGAAACCTGCCTGAAGAGCCAGAACCCAAATTCACCCACTCTCACGTTATTTAAAGCCCGGCGCAGCTTCCAAGTCCTGCAATGATGGAAGAACCTCAATTACAATTAAAAGAACGTGTTTCTGCTCCCTGCGTTATGGAGAAAAGCCTGAAAACCAACCCCTGGGGATTAAACAACTCTAGAAAGGAGAAAAATAAAAAATTCATGTAATTCATATTATTTAAAAAGCGGAAGTTGGCAGAGCAGCTTCTCTCTCCCAGAGGAAACGGGGGCTGTTCACACCTTGCAGGGAGACTGGCAGGGCTGGGAACTGGGACCCCAGCCCCAGGGAGCCCAGTGCCACCCCTCCGCACCCCGCACGCTCCGACGGCAGGATCTGGCTTTGAACGGGATTTTAAACACCTCTGAGCTCGCGGGACGCAGCGCGCGGCAGAAGGACAGCGTGTGATTTTTATCGTTGCATTAGTTCCTGTTTAATTGCCGGGACGTTACTAACGGGGGACGCTGCCATCAGCCTGTCCTGCCTCAAACCCCCAGCACGCCCTCGGCGCAGAGCGGTCTGAGACCCAGCACGCTCGGTGCACTCCAGCACCTGCCTCTCCCTGCTGCGTTTGGTGACAACCGGGGACAGCAGCCACCCTCCCAGCTCGTCCTCTCGCACCTCCTCCAGCCTGGACGCTCCTTCTCCTCTGACTCCACTCAGCAGCACTGGGGAGCAGGATGGGGTCCCCCCAGACCCCCCTCCAGTGCTCTGCACCTGGGGATGCTCTCGCTGTCACCATCTCCCCAGCCCAAGGGCTCCACCGCCCCCAGCTCGGCATCGCCCCGTCCTCCACTGCCTCCCTCCCCGCGTGTTTCCGAGCCGGTGAAAAAGCCCCTTTTTGTGCCAGCGCCGGCAGTCGGGCTCCCCCGAGCTGGGAAACATGCTCCGCTCTCACCGGGGCTGCTCCTGCGGGAAACCTCCCACTCGTGACAGCCCGGGGATGCCCGACACCCTCCCAGTGCCAGAGCCGAGTTCGGCCCCGGTGTCACCTCCAAGGGCCCGTGGGGACAGTCCCGCCATCGCGGGGACCCCTCCGCAGAGCCCGGGCGCGGGAGGGAGGCGGGAGAGGGCGGCGGAGCAGAGCAGCTGCTGAGAAATCACCTCGGAGGAAACAAAACCTGCCCGTCAGCGATCTGACTAATGGCATACGGGAATTAAGAGACCAGAAAATGCCCTCCCATGCCTGCCAGCGGCTTCCCACGCGGGGCCGGGCGCGGCAACCTGGTCGTGCCCCGCTCACGCCTCTCCCGGCACAGCATCCCCGACACCGGGCATTGTCACAGGGAGGGGACGGTGGCACAATCCCAACACACCAACGGCTGCCAGCAGGGACAGCCGGGCAAAGGAGAAGGATCGAGCCCAGGACGAGGCGCAGGGCTGCACCCCGGGCTCCAGGCCAGCCCCGGCGGGATCGCTGCCGCCGAGGGCACCAAGCCCTGCCCGGCCCCACTCCGCTCCCCACACCAGTGGCCTCCCAGTTCAGCACTGGGGAGGCGACGCCTGGCAGCTCCTGCAGAGACCGGCGACATCCGCCGGTGGATTTGCTTTATAGGGTCACGGAGGAAGGTACCAGCACGGAGATATTTAAGCGGCGTTTTACCATTGGAAAAAATTAGAGTCACAATATTAATTAATCCTCAAAGCACTTTACGAACATTAACTAATTAAGCCTCCCAACCCCTCTGCGAGGTGGGAAAGGTATCATTGTCCTCGTTTTACAGCTGCGGAAAATGAAGTGCGCGGAGGTGACGTGACTCACCCAAGGTCGCTGTGAGCCGGGCGACAGCGCGGAGGGGACCCCGAAATCTCCCCCGTGCACCCCTTGCCCCTCGCAGCAGTGCTGGGCACCATCCAGCACCCCAAAAAAACCCCAAAACCACGAGTCAAGGGGGTCCCAGCACCCTGCTCCCCACGCAGGACAAAGAGAGAGTCGGGGGGGGGCACAAGCCAGGACCCTCCGAGCCCCCCATACACAGCCCCGGGGGAAAACCCGCCGGAGGCCGGGGCAGAGAGCTAAAATAGAAAATGCTGAAGGGTTTTATCGAAAGCACAAACGACCCTGCGCGGTTTAAAAGCGATTAGAGGCCCCGGCTGGGTTATCAACCGGTGTCTCAATCACGCGGCATCGATCCAGATAATAGCCGGCAATTGTTCAGATACAATATCATAAAGTCACTTTAACTACAGCCATAAAGCTTCCCCCGCCTGCGGCACCGCCGGGCGCTCCCCGCGCCGCGCCGGCCACGAACCGGGCCGGGGGGACGGACGGCGAAGCCTCAGCCCCGCCGAGCGCCGTGAGCACGTGCTCGGGGCTGAGGATGCTGGAGCCGTCGCCACACGGCTCCGCGCCCGCGTGCGAGGGAGCCGCCGTCCCCCGGCCACCGACCTCCGCGGGGATGAGGCCGTCCAGGGGTCCCCTTTGCGGCATCCCCCAGGCTTCGCCCCCCGGAGTGGACCCGGAGCCACCAACGTTCTCCCCTGGACAACCCTCCCAGGAACCAGAGCTACCAGGGTGAGCGGAGCTTGACGGCAGCCGCTGAGATTCGCCCGGTCAAGTTTTAATCCGTGGGATTTACGACAGTTAGAAGAAAACGCACGGCGGCAGCCCCAGCCCCTCGTACACCCCCCCCTGCTCCCCGAGTTTGCTCTTTGTCCCCGACAGACGCAGAGCTCCTGCCCGTGTGATGCTGGGACCCGGCTCCTCTGCTCCCCAGCCTCCTGTGCCACCGTCCCTGCCCCTTCCAGCCGCGGGTCGGGGGGGGTTGGTCCCCAGCAGCCCCCGGGGATGCCGCCGGCAGCCTGGAGAACACGGCGTCCTCACCCGCCGCTTCCCAGTGCTTAATGAGCACAAAATATTTCCATGTCGCCAATTACTTGGTTCGTTTGTGCTGCTGCGGGCAGCGCCGGCGCAGGGAAAATCCCGCTGGAGCTGCCCTGGGGAGGGGCCCGCAGGTCCCCCCAGCATCCCCATCCCCACCGGCACCCTCAGTGCACTCCCGGCCCCCCTCAGAGGGGACGCGTTCGTTAGCGGCCAGCGAATGACTTTCCCACGTCCCCAGCGTGACACCGATGCGGGAAAACGAGACCTTCCCGGCATTTAGACCGGCCTTCGAGGGTCACGGCGAAGCCCCGGCTGCAAGTCCCGGCTCCCCCCCGGGGTCGGGCTCATCGCGCATCCCACAGCGAGCTGCAAACCCCTTGGGGGCCGGGGTCCTGAAGGGCAGAGACCCCTGTTTCCAGCTGCCAGACCAGACTGAAGTGTGAAAGCAAAGTGCCGCGAAAGCTGCCAAGGCGCCCGGTTTGCCCCTTGGAGGCTGGCGGGGCCGATGCTCCCCAAGCACCGCAGCAGGATCTGGCCCCACCAGCCCCACTGGGGTGTGAGAGCGGGTCCAAGCCCGAGGCAGCCCGGGACACGCGCCGGCACCTCGCCTGGCTCCATCCCACGGGAGCGGCGCTGGAGAGAGCTCGGCGGGGCTGCTGGACCTGCACCCACCCGCAGGCTTCAGAAATCCCCTTTTTGGGCTCTCCCCCATTCCACTCTGGCGATTCGCACCAGCACAAGACAATTTGGGATCTGAGCTGCCACGGTGCCAGCACCACAACCCCTTCCAGCAGGCAGAAAAACCCCAGCGGCACCGCAGGCGTGTGCCAGACCTTGTGCCATCCCCACCTGGGGACCCCCGTGGCACTGCCCGGGCGGGATTTACAGCCGGGCAAGACCTCTCGCCTGGACGGGGTCGCTGCGGCAGAACCGTTGTTATAAAAACATTCCAGCAGGCGGGTCCCCGGGACGAGCGCTCCGCTCGCTGCAGCTCCACCTGCGCCCATAAATCCTCCTCCTACGAGGCAGCCCCGGTGGGTGATTTATAAGGTGAAACAAGTATTACGATGCTTAAGAAAAAAAAAAAACAAACACACCAAAAACCCATCCAGCTGGGCTCCCCACCCGCCCGGAGCGGGGCTGCTGGCGTGAGCCGGGGACGCTCGGTGACGCCAGGGACTTGCCCTCTCGTGGGACACTGAGGGACCCCCAGCGAAGGGCCACGTCTGCAAGAAACCGCAACGAAGTTGGGCTCCAACGCCGTCAAACGCGCTCGGTATGAGCCAGACGTGGCTCCGAGCCACCGCGACGCGGAACTGGGGCCCCAAACGAGCCCACAAGGAGCCGGGGGTGCTGCAGCCCCTCCTCGTACCCCGGCTCTGCGGGGGATGCTCTGGCTCCAGCGATTCCCGGGTGCGGCCACGGAGCAGGAGGCAGGAGAGCGCTGCCCTTCCCCATCTCTCCGTGCACTCTGCAAATACTAATTGCTTAATCCAGCCTCTGGCAGCGATCCTCACCTCAAGAGCGGAGAAACTGAGGCTGGGCGGGGGGAAGGCTTTCATCTGCCTGCAGCGAGCTGGAAACCGGACCCAGAACTCGCGCCCCGGCTCGCCGGCTTCACGACAAGAGAGTCCCTCCACCTTATCCAAAAGCTTTCTCTTCTAAAAGACAGCAGGATGATTTATTGTTATTAATCAGCTTTGAAATGTTTTCTGGAGGCCAATTCCTCCTGCCGTTTGCCCGCATCGGGTCCCCGGTGCCCGCTCGGCTCCGGTCGAACCCAAACCCGCGAACTCGAGTGAACCCAACGGGGAGGACGCCGGACGGGGAACGGAGCCAAAAGCTGTTTCTCCTCCCGACGGTGGTTTGGATTCACCGTTGGAAACCAACCCGGGAGCACCATCTTGTGCCAGAAAACCCAAGGAAACCCCAGGAACCTTGGGAGACCCCAGGAGAGGTTGGAGGATTTCCAAGATGGAGCCTGAGCACGAGGTTTCCCCGAAGAGAAGAACCTGGCAGGGTGCAGGATAGCGATAATTTCCCCAAATAAAGGATTTCGGAGCCTACCCCGCGCCCTTGCCACTGCCCAAGCACCAAACCCTTCGGGGAGCACCTTCCCCGGCAGCATCTCCCCCTTCCCTCCAGCCCCACGGTCTGAGATTTGGGAAAAGCCCTTTCCTCACGGTCAGCACACGGGCTCAGGCACGGGGCCGCTGCGGTGACGGGGTCCGGCAAACCGCCTCGGTAAAAATAAAGTAAAAATTTGCAGAAGAAATGCGTTGAAGCACCCGAAACCGTTTGTGTGACGGGGAGCAGGGGGACTCAAGCAGCACAGCCCCAATACAAAACACGCCGACAGTCCCGGCGCGCAGGGCGAGAGGAGGCTGGAAAAGGCTCCCTCTAATTCCAGGGCAAGGGGAAAATTCGCCTAAATTCAAATTTATTGAGCAAACCTTTCATGTGTTCTTCTAAACCACCTGCCGTTCCAAAACGAGACCGAAATAAAAGCGCCCAGCCCAATCCTGGGGTCGTTCCGCCACGGCCCGACCCCTCGCGGGCACTGCGGGGGCACCAGGGACCCGCCCCCGTCCCGGGGGGCTCTGCCCCACGTTTTTCCACTCAATTTCCTTCCCGAGCCGGCAGGAGACAAATCCCCGCGCCGAGGCAGGCGGCCGGAACGGCAGAGCCAGCGGTGCCAAGTTTAATAAGCAACCCTGATGGAGAAACCAGATAATAATTGGGATTATCGAGCTGGCTGGGAAAGAGCTTCCCCGGTCCGGGCTGGGGTGGCAACGGCACCTGCAGGGCCACCAGCCAGGCTGGGGGGCTACTGGGAGAGGCTGAGGAGCAGCACAAGCTAATTTATTATAATAACGATAATAAAAATACCCCACAAAACATCATCCCCCGTTTGGATGCAGCACGCACAGCCGGTACCTGCAGCACAGGGACGCGACCCCCTCACCCCAACTCCCCCCCAGCTCGGGGAGGGGGGTCCGAGGGTGCCGCCGCCGTCCCAGCACCCGCCGCGAGCTCAGCCGCCGAAATAATCCCGTCGCGGTTGGATTTCGTGCAGGGCGCGAGGTCCGGGGGCTTTTTTTTTCTCGGCGGAAACAGGATTGGGAAAAGGAAGAATCGGGATTTTTTCGAGTTCTCTACAGGGTCAGGCTTGGCTGATTTTATTTGCTGCAAATATAAATAGGGCTTTTTAAAAATAAATAGGGGGGGAAAAAAAAAAATCAAGCCGGTCTAAATAAAAACCCGCTAGAAGACACGGTACGAAATCCTGCTGGAGAACAGGCAGAAATATCTGTAGCCAGGCTGAGCGCTCAGAAATATTTGTATTTGCTGTCTAAACACTTTATCTGTTTCCTAGCACATGGGAGAGTTTTGCTCTCCGTGTCATGCTAAAGAAAAACTAAACCGAGACAAATAATTTCTCCTCTTCCGTGGGGGAAAAAAAAAAAAAAAAATTAAAAATTTCCTACAAAACTTGGTTGCAGGGGGGAAACAGCAAATATTTGCACCGAAATTAGGCTGAACGTCACATGAATCGAAGGGATGGAGGAGACGAGCCAGAGACATCGGGAGGAGGAACGGGAGGGACCCGTCCCTGCAAACTCCCCTCCCCGGGCGATCAATTCGCCTTTTTGCCAAAGCCTGGGGGGAGCTGGAGGGGACTGACTGTCTGTATAAAAGATCTGAAATACCGAGTTTCGGTCTTGAGGGCGTTTTGGGGTTTGCGCGGGGAAGGAGCTTAAATAAAAGCACGTTCCCGTATTCAGATAAAAAGTCTGGAGCGATGGTTTTGAACGCCGAGGTCCAGCGCCGGGCTGGCCTTCGGTGGGACCGGCAGGCGCCAGGAAAAGGACAGAAAAACCCCAAACGCAAAAAAAGCAAGGGCGGGCGGGGGAAGAAATGGCAGGAAAACCAGAAACCCGGCAGGTCAGGGGGAGCTCACACGTCGAGGGGTCCCACCACGGCCACAGCCCGGGGGATCCCAGTGCGGCAGCGCCCGCTGCTCCTCTGCTCTAAGGGCTGGGGCTCGGGAAGAAACACGGGATGAGGGGAAATAAATAATAATAATTTTTTAAAAATGTCTTAATCACTGTTCCTGCGCGCATCCCTCTCCCTCCATTAACGACCCGGAGGAAAAGGTCAGATGGATCCGAGCAGGGCGCGGAAACAGGAGCACGAGTCCCGCCGGCCCCAGCGCCCATCGGCTTCACCGGGGGCGGCGAGAGCGCGACGGCCGCGCTGTGCCGAGCTCACGTCGCCGCCGGGGATCGGTACGGGGCAGCGCCACGGGCCTGTCCCCCAGCACCGGCCTCGGCGGGCGGGCCAGGCGCGGGCAAGCCGGGGCGGTTCTGGGAGCTACAGAGCCCCCTCCTCACGCCGAGGCCCGTCCAGGCTCTACGTGGGCGAGACCCGCCGGGCACCGCTGCCACCGGCAAAGCCGTCCCCTCCGCCCGGGCCGAGCCGGGGCTGGGATGGCCCCAAAGCTCCCGCAGGTCCAACAGCTCAGACGGGGTCAGTCCCGCGGGCGAGGCCCCTCGCTGCCCCCAAAGGCACGAGGGAAGGAGAAGTCCTTCCACACCCTCATCATTATTCTAGGAAGTAATTCCTCCTCCTCTGCTTTATCTTCCCCCACTGCTGCTCTGACCACCTCATCCCGCGCTGAAGTTGGGGATCCTCCTGTCACCCCCGGCGCGGGGGGACTTCGCAAGCTGAGACCACCCCTCTGCTCCTTGCTCCAGGGAGGGGGCTCGGGCCCCTCCATGCCCAGGTCCCCGTTAGGGCGAGGGCTCACGGGGTGAGGTCGGGGGGAGCGGGGCAACACGAGGCAGGATTTGTTCCGCCAAGGGTTAAGCCAAGAGGAACCCCAGGTTAAGCACCTATTGCCCACGTGGAAGACGCGCCCCAAAGGGTCATCGCGCCCAGACCAGGCCGTGGAGCGGCGTCACGCTGCCGCGGCGTTTCCATTTCCCTCTGGTAGCGACCACGTTTGGGGCTCAAAACGGGACTTTTGGCAAAGCCGCTCCCCGGCCACCCTTTGGGGCGAAGCGCCAGGCCTGCGGCTGTCACCGCAGCCAAGGGAGCACCGGCTCCACGTCGCCAGTGCGGCCAAGCCAAACTCAACCGTGGTCGCCGGGAGGGTCTGGTGACCCCAGTCCCAGCGCCCCGTGTCCTGCCCGGCGCTCGCTCCGCCAGAGAGCATCAGCCCACCCCGCTGCCTCCATTGCTCGGCTTTTGAGTCAGGAGCCTCATTAAGAGGTAATTAGCTCCCGAACAATGGGAAGCTATTTAGCAGCCCAGCCACAGCAGCAGCAACAAGCAAAGGGGGAGAGGAGGGAGGAGAAATAAATAAATAAATAACACCACTCCGACCGCCCAGGAGCGAGCAGGGTGCCAGCACCCAGCTCGGCGCTGCCCGACGGGCTCCCTCCTGCCCGCGTGGCCTCGGACCGTCCCCGTTTTCCTGCTGGGGGTAAAACTGCTCAGGCGCATCGCCCCGCGGACACGGTTCCCGCCCAGCCCGGTGGGGACGGCGATGGGGACCCCGAGAAGGATGTGCCGGGCTGCCGGCAGAGAGTTCGCACCCGCAGGAGCCCCTGCACGCCAGCGAGACGCACGCCCTGTTCTCGGGGTGTCCCTGCCTGCAGAGGCGGCTCCGTGGCACCGACCAAAGCGTCGGCTTCGGTGCTTCTCACACTTCGGGCCCATTCGCAGCCGCGGCTCTGACCCCAGCGTCAGCAGAGCCAGACACGCCGGTCACCGAGGCAAAACCGCGGTTGGTGACAATGCTCTGAGCAGAGGACAACGGGCGGGCTCTGGCGTCAGGCTCAGACGGGTCACGGTGGAGGGGAAAAACGATTTAAACTTCTTCGGGGCTGAAGGTAACACCACCGCGACCTGGTTGCCTTCTGTAAATCCCATCAAATCCAACGAGGCAGGGCAAGATCTCTGCCCCGACTGCGGGTAAAAAAAAATCTAGGATAGAGATGAAGCCTCTAAAATCATGATTAATATCTAACACAAAAGAACTGAAATTTCCACCATCAGGAAGAAGGAGCTATTTAAGGAACAATTGCTGCAATTTTACAGCCAACCCGACAGATGAACCTTGTCAAACGTACGCGGGCGCGGATCGCCGCAGCCCCCGGCACGTGGGACGGACGTGCGTACGCAGGGGACAGACGGACGGGCGAGGGGAGACCGGGCTGCCGAGATCCGTGCTCGGAGACGTGTAAAGACAAACCTCTCCGCGTCCCTCGGGCGGATCTCGCACGTCTCTGTGACACGGGGACGGTCGCAGGCACCACGCGCTCCTTCCCGCGCCGGGTGGGTGTGGGTGGGTTTGGGCACCAGCATCGCTTCTGTCTGCGTGTAAAGTGTGTGTGTACGTATAGATCCACACATATCTATTAAAAATATAAACATACGTCCATGCGAAAGAGCACTTTTAAAGCTTTCCAGCGGTAACCAGAGGCATCTCTCTCCCTCGCCCCCTGCACCGCTCTCCTGCCCACCCTCTCGGTGCCTCCCCAGGCCCCAGGACGAGCCGGGGAGCGGCCGCCCCGCCGGCAGCACCGCGCACCCCGAGCCCGTCCTCGTCGCATTAGGATGCGGCGCGTGGCCGGTGTTCGGATCCCAAATGGGCGACCAGCAGGGAATGTAATTGCGGTCCCTCGGAAGGGACGGGCAGAGAGACGGAGACGGGCAGAGAGAGAAAATCTTGTCAGAGACGCCAGCCCTGCCTGTAGCTGCTCTCCATTAACCGCGCTCGCCGCAGACCTGGGCTGGTGGAGAATAGCTAACACGGCTTAACGGGCTGGAAAAGAGGGGTGGGAAGGGCTGCAAATGATCTCGGCACAAAGGGAAAAGGGAACAGATGAAAACTAAAAGAGCCGTAATTGCGCAGGATGGAGGACGCGGCCGAGCGCCGGCGCCCCCAACCACCCCGAGCCCGGCGCGGGGACTCGGACACCGCCCCAGCGGAGTTAAAATCCACACCGAAACCCCTCCGAGGGGGCAACGGGGCGTGCTTAGGGCAGAGGCTGGCGCAGAGCGCGGCGCGATGCCCACGGGGCTGGGAGCCGACCCCAAAGGTCCGAGCCCGGACATGGAGGTTTTGGCAACCGCCCCACGGCAGGGCTGGCACCGAGCTGCCCCCGAGCCGAGCCCTCCTGCTTGGCCGCCCCTCTCCAGCACCAAACTGCCCTGGAAAAAGAATAAAAAAAGGACAAGGCACGAAAAGGGACCCCCCAAAGTCCTGCTCGGCCGTCACCGCTGTCCCCGAGTGTCACTCGGGTTCCCAACCAGCCGCGGCAAATCCCCCCGATCGAAACCATCTCTCCGGCTTCCCGACGCCGGGATTGGGGAGTGCAGAGGAGCAGAACAGAAATCCCAGCTGTGCTCACAAAACCCAGAGAAAAAAGCAAAAAAAAAAAAAAAAGAGGGGAAAAAAAAGAAAAATAAAAGAATCAGAAAATAAGCCTTCCAAGGCAGAGAAACGACCTCGCAGTTAAATATAGGCCACGGGTAAAATCTCGACCGTTTAGAGCATTTGTATCCCCACCGTAAACAGAGAGAGGAAAACACCCGACGCGCCGCACAGCTCCGCTCCGCCGACACCGGAGCACGCGGCCGCGGGAGCCAAACCCCGGAGCTGCCGCAGGCGGCCCCTTCCAGAGCCGGGCAACCACAAATCTCACGCCCTCGGCCTCCCAGAGCCTTCCAGCCGCAGCCCCCGAGGCCGACGGTCGGGGGGGGTTCCCGGGCTGGGACCCCCTCCAAGCCCCGTCGCCCCTTCCTGCCGAGCGTCCCTCCCGCAGCGCCGAGGTCTCCCGCTCCCCGATTTGTCGCCGCACGACGCGACGCGCTCGAGACGTTCATCGGAAATCCTGCCGCGGCACCGGGAGAGGGGGAGGCGAGCCAGGGGGCCGAGGCTGGGGACCCCCACCCGCCCAGGTGACGCCGTCCCACCAGCGGATGCTCCAGGACACCCGACTCAACCCGTCGAGGCCGAAAACCCACCCGGGGACCCCGCGGCGCCCGCCACGATGGCCGCAAAACATCCAGCGGCCCCCTGGGACCCCGGAGGGGAGAGCCCAGACCCCTGCCTGCCAGGCCGGACCCCCGCCCGCGGCGCCAAACCCAGGCAGAGGTGCGGGACCCCGCGGTGCCGGACACGGAGCATCTGCCCCCCCGGGCCAACACCCCACGCCCGGGGAGACCCAACGGCGTCGGACGTGTCGAAGGGCAGAACCGCCCGGTTCTCCCTGGGCGGGCACCGGAACGGCGCCTGGTGTTAGAGAAAGGGATGCTCGTGATGCTCGTCCTCCTCCGGCGACTTGCAGGGAAAGGCAGGAGTGGCAGCCAGCAAAGCCCCCGCGCCCTCGTCCAACCGCGCGCTTACGAAACCGTTTTGAAACAAAAAATAAAAAAATAAACCCGTAAACCCGCAGCGAGCGGTTAAATATCCCCACAGAACAGGCAAATTGCAGCATCCCGAGGTACCACTTATTTTTAATTTAGACCCAATTACGAAATACAGAATTATTCTAATCCGGGAAAAATCATATCGACCGTGAGATTTATTACTGACTTTTGTAAAATATAGATTGCAATGTAAACCTGAAGAAAAAAAATATTTATCGCCAGAAGAGGTCTGTGGGTTCAAACAAGCACTGGGCATTTTAACCTTCTTTTTTCTCCCAATCCATTTTGATTTCCCCCTCGCTAAAGGAGATGGTAGTGAGTCAAAAAAAAAAAAAAATAGGAAGGAAAATAAGGGACCACAAAAAGCCCATACACGTTGTTCCTCATTTTCAGGGATGAGATTGTCTTCTAGCAACTCCAGAGACAGACGAAATAAAACCACCACTGGGTTCAGAGAGGAAATAAGCAGAAAACTCAACGGCAATTTCTGTTTTTCCAACCTCTAATAAACCGCCTCGGATTCCGAACGCGGAGGCAGGCAGCGCGTCGGCCGACTGCGACGCCGGGCGCTCCCGCGTTGGGGAAATTTGGGTCACAGCCCCGGCGCCCGGCGCTGCGGACGTGCCCGTGAAACCCACCAGCCATTGTCTGCTCTTCCCTCCCAGCCCTTCGCGCTTCCTCTGCCCTATTTTATTCTACCCCTCGAAAACATCCTCCCTGCCCACGTCAGATTTCGGAAAGGTGCGTGTGCACATACAGACACACGGAATAACGAACCACCACCTATTTTTGAGGGTAAACTCCTCGCGGCGCCTATGAAGGGGTGACGGGGCGAAGCCACCACTGACGCCGGGTCCCGGGACACCCGTCACCCGAGGACCTGGGGCCGTTTTGGGCAACTGGGGAAACCTTGGGTGCTCCATCTCCGCCGCGGTGCCCTGGATGTCGGAGTTTGACCCGGGGGGGGGGGGGGGGCCTGGCACTCGTTTGGCATTTGGGAGAACAAAAGAGCCCAAAATGTGGGAGTTGGGGAGGACGGGGAACTGTAACCAAAAACTTTGCAATGGGCAAAAAAGAAAAAAAAATAAAAAGAAGAAGAAAAAAAATCATTCCCTGCCTCTTACAATCCCCCACAAAAATGCGAGGGAGATAATAAAATCCATATGCACCGCAGGCGGCCCGCGGCGAAGGCACCGCCGCGCACAAAGAGCCGGGCTCGCCCCGCTTTTGGGGTGGTGCGAGGGCGCCAGGCCGGGGGTGACGGCACGAGGCCGGTTCCCCCCACCCCGGGGGGACGTGCGGTGACCGGTCGGCTGGTGGCGAGGGTCCTCGGCCCCACACGCGTCCCACCGGCCCCGGGAACTTCAAGGAACCGCGCTGGCGTCAGCGGGACGCTGCCAGGAGAGGAGAAGGTGCCACCGAGGGTCCCCTCCCAGGAAAGGGACAAAGAAACGCCCGGTTTGACCCGGAGGACGGCACGGCTCCAACCCGAGGGCAGCGGCACCCACCCGAGCGCGCGAAGCATCGCCCCGGCACCCCCCGCTCGGCTCGGCGGGGGACGCTGAGGGGCCGCGTCAACTTGGATTAATTCATGGGGAAAAACGCCGTGGCAGGTCTTTTTAAATTTTGGTTTTGTCTTTTGCAAGAGTCCTCCCCAAAACGGGCCCATTCGAAGCCTCGTGGTTTGCATCCGAGCAGCACGAGGGGCTCGGGGGTCCCCAGCATCTGAGCAGGAGCAGAACCCACCCTCACCTCAAACTCTCCAACAGGTTTTCTCGTTCCTCAAAATTACGAACAAAGAAATAAAATCGAAATGAAACTCTCAGGGAGGTGGGGGGGAGAAATAAATAAAATAAAATGGATGCTTGGAGGGAAATAAATAAATAAATAAATGGGTTTTCCCCATTCAAAGCCAGAGCAGGGGAACTGCACCGCGGCACCGAGAGCTTCGCCAAGACGAAAATCCAACGGGCAACAGCGGGACCGGGCTGCCCCGAGCTCCCGGTGCCCGTCCCCGCCCCAACCGGCCCGTTTCGCCGTTCCCCCCCACCCCACCGGTATTTTAAGCCCCCTCCCGAGCTCCCCCGGCAGCATCTCTGGGCGGATTTCGAGGTTTTTCGCAGAATCCGTACCGAGCCGCCTCCCGGGAGAGGGACCGGGAGAGGGGACACGGGGGGGACCGGGACTGGCGGGGAGGAGAAACTTCAACTTCCCCGAAGTTGGGCGCGGAGGGGCCGGGGGGGCGCAGCCGCAGCCCCCGCCGCACCGCTCCCCCCCCGCCGCCCCCGGGGACCGCGACCCTCCCGCCGGTGATGCTGCCGGGAACGGCGCCCCCGGAGAATTCTGGCCTGAGGAGAGGGGGGGGAAACCGGGGGACGCGCGGCGACCCCCCGGGGCCGCCCATCCCGGTTACCGGAGCAAACCAGGAGCTGGAGGGGACCCGACCCGCAACGGGCGGCGGCGGCCGCTGTCACCGACCGGGCCGGGGGGTGCGGACTCACCGAAGGGGGGAACAGTGACTCGAACCCGGGCGTCGCTGCGGCCCGGCCCCCGCCGCCCCCGGCCCCCGCCGCCCCCGGGCTCACCTGGGGTTGCTCCGGTTCCAGTAGACGGCGTACCGATCCGAGATAACTTTCCCGGTCTCGTCGGTCCAGACGCAGACACCGACGAGTGCGGCGAGCAGCGCGGCCGCCTCCCAGCGCACCATCGTCCCGGGCGGCGGCGGGCGCGGCTCCGGCCGCTTCACGGGGCGGCGGCGGCGGGGGGGCGGCGGGCGGCGGAGCCCTGGGGCCGGCCGGGGGCGGCGGGCGGGCGGCGGGGGGCGGCGGGCGGGCGGCCAGCCCTCACCATCGCCCGCGGCCCCGGGCGCCGTCAGCGGGGAAAGTTGGGGGCGGCCGCGGTGCGGCGGCGCCGGGGCAGCCGCATCCCGCGCCCGGGCAGCGGGGACCGAGCGGTTCCCGCGGGGCTGCGGGACCGGCCCGGCCACCGGGAACCTCCTCCTTCCCCACCCCGCCCGTCCCCCGCCGCCGCCGCCGCCGCCGAACTTCGGCCAAGTTCCTCCGAGCCCCGCGGCGCCGCCCGGTACCGAGCGCCCGGGGGCGAGTTCCCCGCACCTGCGGAACGGCGCGGGCTCGGCCCGCCCGCCCGCGCCCCCCCTCGCCCTCCCCCGCGCGCGCTCCTGCGCTCCGGTGACACCGGAGAGACAAAGGCCGGGCCGGGGAGGCCGCCGCTCGCTCAGTGCCGCCGCGCCATGCTGCGCCCGCCGCCCGCGCCCCCCGCCCCGCCCCTCCCGCCGCCCCGCCCCTCCCCGCGCGCCCCCGCCCCCGCCCCGCCCCGCCCCGCGCGGGGCCTCGCGCCGCCGCCGCCGCCGCCGCCTCTGACACATTGTTGCCACCGGCGGCCGCCGCGCGCGCCCCCGGGCCCGGGCTCAGGGCGGGGCCCCCCGCGCGCGCGCCCCGCCTCGGTCCGTGCCCCCGGCGGCACCGGTCACCCCCCCGCGGGGCGGGGCGGGGCGGGGGGAGAAACGGGCACCCGGGGAGCGGGGAACGGGCACTGGAGGGGGGGGAAAAACGGGCAGCGGGGGGGGGGGGCAAACGGGCACCGGGGAGGAGGGAAAGTGGCCCTGGGCGGGGAACTGGCACCAGAGCGGTGGGAAACGGGCACCGGGGGGCCCCGCCGCGCTGCAGAGAGGCCCTCGCAGAGCGGGGTCGCAGCGGCAGGGCCGGCCCGGGGCCGGGGCTGCGGCGCAGTGGGGGCTCGGGGAGGGGCAGGGCCGGCGGGGGCTGGGGCTGCCCGGGGGGTCGGTTGGGCAGATGCTGGGACGCGGCAGGGCCAGCCCCAGCGCCCGACGGGGCCAGCGGGGCCTCCCCGGGCAGGGCGAGAGCTCGACCGCGGAAATGGGGCACCGGGGAGAGCTGAGCATGTGCCCGCGGCTGCCGCAGGACGGGCAGAGCCCGGAGTCTCGCGGAGTCCCCGGGGGCGTCGAGGCCACCGAGGAACCCCCCGATCTCCCCTGGCTCCCCGGGGTGCAAATCGGCATCCCGCTGGATTCACGGTATCAACAAGGTGCCCGTTAAACCCGACGGGAGCGAGGAGCCGAGGCGCTCCCGCCGATGCGGCCGCCTGCCTGGCTGGAGGCTCCGGCATCCAAAGCTCCTTGGAAATCTGTCTCCGTCTGATGCGCTTTTAGTTTGGAGTTTGTCATCTCCGAGACGGAGGAAGGGGTCCGCTGCGAAACGCCTCCCGTTGCTGCATGTAGAGAGGTGGGATATAAATAAAATATGGATCGTTGTCATTATTTACTTAGCAAATCTGTTTAGGAAAACTCGACGAACTGTGGGGCTCCGCAGCCCTCCCCACCCGCCCACCCCCCCGCCAAAAAGTAAAACAAACAAAGGCAGAATTATTTTTGACTAACGCTGCCGGGGCGTCCTCCCGCGCAGCCAGCTCCTCATCCTCCGCCATCAAGGTTATACATCTCTTTAGCCGACTCCCATCAAGATATTTCTCTATCAAGCCACCGACAACCAATCTTCCTCCCTGTCAGGGGGAAGCTATCATAAAGCTGTCCGCTTGTCCATCAAGTTTATTTGTTTTCATTTATCAAGCCAAGCCACTAAAAGCCTTTCCGGGCACGCCGAGAGGGCCAGCGCTGGTCCCTCCCCAGCGCGGGGCTGTGGTCGGCACGGGGACGGTGAAGGGAGCCCCAGCAGAGCCCGAGGAGACCTTCAGGGGGGACATTTTTGGCAAAAAACAGAGTGGACACCCCGTGACAAGGTGGTTTCAGGCTCTGAAGCCCCTGAAGCTGGAGCTCCAGGAGAAAGCAACGGAAAGACCTCAGGGGAGCTGGAAGAAGCTTTTCCACAGCAGAGCCAGGTGGAAGAGGCGGATCTCGCCCTGGCCCATCCACACCGGGGTCAGAAATGAGAACAGCAACCAGACCAGTGCAGCCCAGCTCGTGCTCCGCTGGAGCTGTGGGAGGTCACGGATCGAATTTGCTGGAAAACGGGGCGAGCGCAAGGGAAGAGGCCGAGGAATCGCTGCCGTCCCGCTCCCCGGCGGCTCCTTGCTCCCCAGCCCTGGCCTGGTTTAGTTTCCACACGTCCCCACCAGGCACGGAGCCCAGCACCAGCTTTGCATGTAACGACTTTTCCTTCCCCACATCTCCGTAATTGGAAAGAAAACATTTTCTATGGGTTTTTTTCCTGCCTTCTTTCTAACAGCACTGGGTTGTTTTTCTTACCAAACAAAAACAACTATTTGCCTTAATTATTGCAAATCCTTGTATTTCCAGCCCCGTAGCTACTCTAAGGGGGGCGAGGCTGGTTGCAGGGAGGTATAATTTCCACCCGTCTTCTTCAGCTTTAATTGTATCAGCCTAGAAATTATGGAAAATATTTGCTACCGAAAGAAAAAATAAAATTCCCACTTAAAAGGTGACGAGTCACAGCAGAAACTCCTGGGAAGAGCGAGCGCAGAGGCGAGCCCGCGCCTCCTTCCACAGCCTGCTTGTAATTTAGCTGCAACAGGAAAAAAAGGGGCCCAGGGTCCCTCCTGCTTTCCTCGGAGCCCGAGCGCGCGGGGTCCGGGCACGGGGGGATCCCCTGGCAGACATCCCGCGGCATCCACCAGCCCCGACCCCGCGGAGGGGGCGGTCGGGGGGGTTGCTGTTAAGCACGTTTGCGGTTTAAGCAAAGCCACGTGTGAGAAGTTAAGGGCTAATTTACAGCAGGTCCTGGGCAAGGGAGGGGGAGACAAATCCGTGAACTGACCCGAACGTCAGCGACCCCAAAGTGCCAAACTTGCAGCTCGCTTCATCTCCACCCGTCGGGCGGCCGGCAGTTGGGGCAGCCTCGAAGGAGCCCCCCCAGCCCAGAAACTGTCCCAGCAGGCAGCAAGAGCCACCCTGGGACTGTTCCTGAGCAGCCAACGCTGGTCATGCCCAGAGCCGCCGTCCCTTTGGGGTGAGCTTTGCCCCGGGAGGAGCGTGAGACGATGCTCCGGGGGTCTCGGGGGTCTCCCTTCCAGTGGGAATGGGGGGGGCAGCCCCAAACCGCAGCTCAGGGTGGAAACCCCGCCAAGGGAAACACCCAAACCTCTCCCACAGCCTCCACGCAGGGACACGCTTTGCCGGGGGCCGTCCCAGAGCAGGCAGGCACACACCCTTCCCTCCGCAGCACCGGCACGTTTTGCTGCCTCATCCCTCGTTAAAACACCCGGGCCTGAAACCCAGCTGCCAGACAGAGCCTTCCCCGGGCTGCTGAGCCGTCCCGCGCCGGCCCGGGCGAGCGCACGGGCCCCCTCGTCTCGGGGAACGCGCCGGCAACTTGTGCTGAGTGTGGCCCCCCACGAGACGCGGGCACCGCGAGCATCCGTGCGCCTCTCGCAGCAGCTGTCCTCAAAGCAATTTGCAAACATTAATTAAACCACGGAGCGGGGGTGGGAAAACGATGCAGGATGTCACCTGGATACTCACACAGCCGACGCCTCTAAAACCCGCCCAGCAAAAACCACCCGGCGGCAGCACGGGAAACTGAGGCACGTGGTGGGGTCCCTCAGGGTCGGGTGGAGGAGACCCTCAACGTGCAGCCTGGCATCGCTCGGACCAGGCACACGATCCCTTCGCAGGGCGGCAGCGGTGCCCTCCTGGCTCTGCCCGGGGTGGGAGCTGGACCCTGGAGCTCTCACAGAATCATGGAGTCACAGAATGTTAAAGGTTGGAACCTTGAAAGATCATCTAGTCCAGCCCCCATCCTGTCCTCCCTTCTGCCATCACCTTGGCCACCCCACCGGCAGCACCAGGGAAACCGGGGCAGCCCAGCCTTCGCTCCTCATGGACCCAGGAGTTCGAGGTCGCAGAGGAGCTGAGCTGAGCTCCAGGTCCCCACGTGTGCCCTGGCAGAGAAGCATTCCTCACCAGTACCGATCCACCGCCAGCACAGAGCCAGCACCGGCATCCACCCAGCGCCGGGCTCGGCGTGCCAAGGGCTCGGCGGGGGACGGACAGACGCCCGGCCATCCCCGCGGCAGGCAAACGGCACGCGGGCAGCCGGACGACCCCGCGGCGGGCTGCGAAGCGAGGAACAGCTTGTGCCGCTTGTATCTGGAGGCGTGATGACTGCGCCCCGCCAGCCGGCAATACGGTCCGTCCTCGGCGCCGGCGGCACCTCCCAGCTGCCGCTCTGCCGCCGCCAAACCAGGGAAGGCCAGGCACCAGCATGTTCGGCAACGGCACCGTCCGCTGCTCCCGCACGGCTCTGCCAGTGCCGCGACGCAGCAGGACGCGAGCTCCAGCCTGGCCCACCCAGCCCGGGACAGCACCGGAGCCGTGGGTCTCCTGCTGGCAAGGGTTTATCACAGTCCAAGGATTTTTTTCCCACTATAATGATAATTTTCTAATCCCCAATCAGGGCGAGACCCAGGCAGGGCGGCTGTGGCGAGAGGATGGCCCGGTGGGGTGGCCGTGGCCCCCCCGAGACCCTTCGCCAGCCGCTTCCCCCTCGCCCAGGGTGACAGAGACGGGTCAGACTCCGGCCAGCCGCAGCGCACGGAGCTGGGGGGACCCCTAGGTCCCCAGTCCCCAAACTCTTGTGATTTTCACCCAAATTGTTGGGTGCCTTGTGGCGGCAGCGCGGAGCCGAGCGGCACCTCATGGCTTAGCCAATACCCCCCCCTAGTGCCGGTGCCCCTCCGGGTGCCCGGGCCGGGGGGAGCATCCCACCGTGCCCGCTGCAGCCCCCCGGGCAGGGACACAGCAGCCCTCACCATGGCCTTTGCTCGCCCCTGAGGAGCGCTCCATGCAGCCCTGGCCCCTCCCAGCCCCGCTGCGCACTCCGGGGGAAATTTTGTCACCCAGGAAAACAAGAAGAGACTCCCAGACCCCCAGCTCTGCAGCCCCCTCGGTCCCAAACCCAGAGCTCCCCAGCCCCATAGTGCCCCAGCTTGCAGGCCCCAGCCCCATAGACCCCCCAAACCCATGGCCCCTCAGCCCCATAGCCCCCCAGCCCGCTAGGAACAAGCTGTGATTCTGTGGGGCTTTGCAGGGGGGTCCGCAGCCCTTGTCCCTTTCAGACAGAGGAACCCCTCGGTCCCCCCAGCAGCCGGTCCCAGGAGCTCCCCGTTAACGGCTGTGACGAGGACACGGTGCGGCGTGTGGTCACGCCACCGACCCCGCACCAGATCCCGAACCCCCCCCTCCGAGCATCGCGCAGCTCCCGCTGCCACCCCGGCGAGCGGAACCGCCCCACGGGCGCTTCGGAGGCTTTTGAATATGGAAAGCGCAGGGGAAAAGCATTTTCTGTTTGGCCTGAACCCACCCAAGTGGAATGGGAAAGGGGAGGAGGGGAGGGCAGCCCAAAGAGTTAATCCACTTTGAATTGCAGCGCGGCTCCAGCCAGCGCCAGCGCCAACACGTCGGGGCTGACAGCTTGACAGAGACGGATTGGCAGCTCCCGAGGTGAAACATCCCGGCCCGAGCCACGGAGCCGTATTAAAGCCCGTCTTGAAAGGGGCAGGTTTCGTTATGTCGTTTCCCACAGACAAAAAATAAATAAAATAAATAAAGGTGAGAGGCGAGGGAGAGCGAGGAGCTGGAACGGGTCCCAGCGGGGGACGCGGCTCCTGGGGACACTTTGCCACGCAGGGACCCCCTGCAACTCCCCGAGCGCTCGCCCCCAAACCCGAAGGGGCTTCACAGCCTCGACGGGACCCCTGAGGAGCTGCTGAAACACGAATCAGCGACAAGCCGGGGTGCGACGGGAGCCTGCCCCAGGGAGCGATGCCGGGCGTGGGGCCACGCACCCGCCCATGAGGGCGATGCGGGCAAACGCAGCCCTGAGCAGGGCCTGAAATCCCTTCTTTTGGCAGAAAAAGCATTTTCCGTGAAGGAGGGAGCCGGGGAAGACGAGGCCTGCTCTGCCCTCCCAGGACCGCCTGCCTGTCAGCAGGCAGGAATCACTGATCTACGACGGATGTCTCCGAGGGATGATAGGGCAGCGACCCTAATATTTTCTGCAGCGAGCACTCCTGTAAGCTACCTTTGTGCTGGAATGATAGGAATTCATTACAGACCACCCCCCGCCGCGCGCTGGCTCCCAGGGGAGGAATCCGCCGGCTCTCTCCAAGCCTAAATGGGATTAGGTTATCTCCCGGCACTGAAACCCAGACATGCGCAAACCGGGGACGGTCCCAGCACATCCAGTTCTGCACCGGTGGCCTCTCACCAGAGGGTTTCCTCCTCCCCGAGACATGGTGGCACCCATGGAGGCGTCACCACTGGTCCCTTGGGGTGGGGAACAAGCCCTCCAGATGAGGGTCAGCTCCAAAATGGACACGGAGGAGAGAATGGTTCTATGATTCCGTTCTGTGATTCTATGATTTATGGGTGACGCTGGTCCTGGACACCTTTGGTGTCGTGTTCTGGGCAAATGTCACCCTGTAGCCTGGTGGTCACCGAGTAAGCCGAGTCCTGTTACCAGAGCTCCCACGGGGAGGGCTAGAACTGCTAGAAACCCTGAAAAACTCCTTCTCGAGGGGTTGCAAAAACACTCGAGTTGACTTGAGGCAGGAGCAGCCCGACTCCGCATCAAGGCTGTGCCTTTTCCCCTGCCCCTGCTCGCCGGCTGCTCCAGAGGCATCACTGCCACCTCACTGCGACCGTGACCGTGACCGTGCAGGTCCCAGCACACCAGAGCCCGGACAGACCCCCCGAGCTCTCCCGGCACCCACCCTCGGCACAAGCAAACCGGCTGCCTGGGTTCGGTTTAAGCGCTGCCGCAGTTGCAACCATTTTCCCCTCTCCCTGCGGCTGCTGGATTCCCTCTCAATCATGTCAAACAAATCCAGAGAAAAACATGTTTGACTGCATCAAAGTTCAAACCTCCACCTGTCTGTGTCCCCGAGCAGAGGCCCTTTAATGCTGCAAAGATGTAAACTCCCCCAGGTCTTCATTATGTCTTACAGGCCCGATATTATATCAGATTATGGAATCATTAAACAAAAAATTGTACTCCTCGCTGTCCGGAGGGGCCTCTAGTTACCTTGTCTAAATATAACAGCATCATTTTTAACCAAGGAGCTGGTTCAGTCCCTTGGGCCTTCATTATATTTCATGGGCCTGGGCTGGAATATCATCTGGCTCACGCGTCGGAGAACTCATCCCGCGCTCATGCCGAGTCCGAGGCCGGTGGCCCCGGAACCCCCCGGTCCAGGGGCATCGCCCCACGCGGCGCATCGGCACCGGCTCCGCGAGGAGCCAGGCAGGAAGGTGTGCGAGGGGTTGCCGAGATGGAACAAAAGATGAAGGAAGGAGAGAAAAGCAACGGCGGAAGGGGGGGGGATGCAAAATCAGAGCTAGGTACGCACCCAATTATTTTAATTGCGTGTAGGTGCCGTTTAGGGCTCACTGATGCATCGCACATCATTGTTTACTGCTCCGAGCAGAACCAATTATGTTTGAACATCGAGGGGCTGCGAGACAGCAAATAAACAAGCAGGCGTGCGCCGGCATCCGCGTCCGCAGGTTTGCACCCGTCCGTCAGCGCCCAGCCAGGCATGGACCGGGGAACGGGGGGGGGCGAGGGCGGACGCCCCCCTCCCCAGAGACGGGGTCTGGGGAGCCCCGCGGCACCGCGCGTCCGCCGCTGGGAACGCGGCAGCCAGAGGGGAGAGGAAAATAGATGTGTTTAGGAAGAGAGGGGAAATAAATAAAGACATAAAGACACAGTTTCTTGCGGGGTTTTGACAAGAGTTGTCAGAGCTGGTGGTGCGCCTGCTCCCGTCTTTACAGTCAATAACTGTCAGCAATTAGGAAGGGCAGGTGTTTCGGGGCGGGGGGGGACAGGGAGCATCAGTCACGGGGTGGGGGGAGAGGGCAACGAGCCCTGGGGCCTTGTCCCTCGGGGGCAGAGCTGCCTTCGAGGCTTGTCCAGCCTCGGGGCTCAAAGTCCCCAGGGCTGCCTGAACCCCCCGAGGGACGTGTCACCGGTCCCTGCCGGCAGCGGTGCCCGAGGCCATGGCTGTGGTACGGAGCTGCACCCAGGGGTTGTGTGGGAAATGCACTTTTGGGGGGGGAAAGTCACTGTCCCCCATTGCTCATCACAGCCCCACGCCAGGACACCTCAGGCAGCACCGTGCGGCTCCGGTGCTGGGCTCAGCACCCCTGACTCAGTGCCCAAGCCCCTGTGCTGGGGCCCGGGAGGTCGAGTGGGACCAGAGGCCCCAGCTCTGCCCCATGACCCCAGGGCTGGGGAAAGCTTCCAAAAGCAGCCAGATAAAGGTCGGTTTGAAACTGGGTCCTTCCCTGCCCCGGGGACTTTTGGGAAGAGCATCCACCAGGTCTGAGCGTGTGGAGACACCTGGATGAATTCCCTGCGGAGGGTTTACGGCTGGCAGAAGGGTTTAGGGGGAAACGCAACAATTAACATCCCCAGTTTAGGGGTGGGAAGCCAAGAGGTGCAGCCCGGGTCCTTCAACACATCAGCCCGGGAGAGACGAACCATCCCGAGCCTCAGCCCCTCCCGTCCTCCCCACCTGCCCTCCCCGTCAGACATCCCCATCGCCTTCCTCCTCTTCCTCCCACCCTGCCCCGCAGTAACCGGCTCCGGCTCCGAGCCTGCCCCGTCCCTCCTCCTGGTTTGAAACTCCCCTCTGCTAAGGAAAAAAAAAAAAAAAAAAAAAAAAGAAAAAAACCCGCCAATAGCAGTTTAGCCTCTCGATCTGCAAGTTCTTTGACACCAATAACCTCTGTCTTTGTGCTCCCCGGCTCAGACGAAAACTCTACCTTTCAGGTCCGCCGCTGCCTGCCGCGGAGCTCGCCGGCCTTGGGGGCCGTTGTAGCCCGGCCTTGATAAGCCCGACTTCAGAGGCTCATTAGAGCTGAGCCCCAGGAGCTGGGCCCCGGGGGAGCGGGGCGCGGGGGACCCCCGGCTCCCGTTCCTATGGCGACCGAGGATGCCGATGTTGCAGCCCGAGGCGGTACTTTTGGTACTTACAGATCAAACGGGCAGGGCAAGCGGTGCCGGGGAGGAATACACAGAGAGCAGGAGATTTAATGACTTGAATTGACAACAGGAGAGCTGGCGGCTCCCCTCGGCGCCGGTCGGGAGGAGGCGCAAACTTCGTCGGGTTAAAACTTCGAGTCTCTCTCTTTCTTTCCCCCGTGCCCTTGTCCTGTCCCTCGGGTTAGAGCCTGGGCGGGAAACGCGCGCCGACGACCCTGAGCCAGGACCCGCAGCGTGGGCTGTGAACCCGGTGGGTGTGGGGCCCGTGAGAGGCAGGGAAACACCCACCCGAACCCCCCAGGATCCCCTCCCGGGGTCCGAAGCACGGCCTCAGCCCGTGCCTCGCCCCAGCAGCCCCGGGACCGTCATCTCCCCCAGCAGCGGGACAGAGCCCGGGGAGGGCTGGGGGTGACAAGCAAAGCGCCCGGCTGGGACCCTCAGCGCCCACCTGGGACCCTCAGCGCCCACCTGGGACCCTCAGCGCCCACCTGCCCGCACAACAGCGAGAGCTGGGGCCGCGCAGGCAGAGAAAGGGACGAAGACAACTTCTCCCCGGTTTTGTCTCTCCTCGCAGTCTCTTTCCTCCTGTTTTTCCATCACCCTCCTTCCCTCGCGCGCTCTTTCCGCTCTAGAGCGTTCTGTGCTTTGCTGGGGCATTAAGAGGCAGCATCTCAAACTGTTTAGTGAAGCATTAAAGGGGCATGAAAATACTCACATTGCATCTGAGCGCTGAAAGCCCTGAAGCATCCTCGGGAAAAAAAAACCCAACCTACCAATTCTGCAAAACAAGACATATTCCTGCACGCAGCAAACCCCTCGCAGCGCCAGACAGCCCCTCCCTCCGCCACCGCGGCCTTTCCCGAGCCTTTCCAGCCCGGCCGTCGGGCGTTTGACGGCTCCCGCAGCCGATCGCTGCCTGGTCCCCGCCGGGTCCCTCGGGAGCCTTTGGGCCACCAGTAGCTGCCACCACTTGCCACGAGCCAGCCCCCGCGCCGGGATTCCCAGCCTGCCTGCAAGAGTTTGTCACCAAGACCCGAGGTTCACGTGTGTTAAAAATCATCATATGTCAACCATGTGAAAAGGAGCCAACTCCATCCCCTCCGCCCCAAAACCGCCGCGACCTGCAGAGCCCTGGGGCAGGAGCCCGGCAGCCCCCAGCCGGGAGGAAGAGGCAGGACTGGTGCAGCTCCCAGAGCCCCTTTCCCTCCCTCCCTCCTTCTCCCGGATTTGCATCTCTCTTTTGGGCAGCTCTCGTTTCCAGCACAGAAGGGGCTCTGTTCAGGTCTCCCCCCCTCCTTCGCCAGCAATTGTTATGTTAAAATCCCCAGGACATGTTTCTGCAAAGAATTAAAAGAGGGTGAGGAAGAGATTGTTTTCGTCGGTGTCTCACTAAGTCTCTGACCTTGAGCGTGAATAGAAAACAAGAAAAAAGGGACTTTATGCTAATATCACTCACTAAGCACAAGGGGGAAAAATAATAACGGCAAATGAAGATTATGAATGCAAATCAACTTAATAAAGAGACGGGGTCTGGGCAGGAGTCTTGTTTTGCTCTCGTACACACAACTCGCATTGTCTGGTTGCGCTGCACCCCAGGTCTAATCACTACAAATTATATCAGGATAGGAAAAGAAAAGAACAGGAAAGGTTTAATTCTCTAATTATGACATTGTTCCTATCCCCAGCTCGCGGCTGTTCTTTTCAAGAGGCCTCTCACACGGGCCCTTCGCACGTAGCTCCAAACTCACCTCCCTCGAGCTCACTTCAGCTGCTCACCACCACAACCACCCATGGCCGAGGGGGTCCTGCCGTGCCAGGACCCCGCTCAGCACTCACGGCCGCACCGGATTCGCGACCACCCCGCTCCCCAGCCAGCCCCTGCGGCGAGACGCTGCCTCACCCACGTCTTATTTCATTTTTTCCTCCCCTTTGCCAGCCTCTCTCGGGCCGTTTGGGCCCCGACCTCATTTAAAACCGATGCCCCGCTCACCAGAGGTCTCGCCGGGCCGGCTGGCACCGGGCAGCACGGATGTGGGACCCCCCAGCACCCCCCGCACCCACCCAGACCCGCTCCTCTCCGGGCACCCGGGTGTCGCCACCCGGGACCAAACCCCGAGGGTCCTCGCAACGCTGCCCACGGGCTCGGGGCTGGCCCTGCCCCCTCGGTTTGCTTTTAAACTTGGCTTAACTGGGCTAAAGGATCCAGAGAGTGTTTAAAAGAGGCCAAAGCCCTTCAAACCCCCGTGACCCGGGGAGCGAGGACCTCACCAGGGTCTGAAAACCATCCCTCACGCCCCGGGTCACGCTTCTCCAGCGACGCCCCGGCGGCAGGAGCCGTGGTTAGTGCGATCTTCACCCCACCAACAGCCCCCCCTCCGCTCCCAAACAACATCCACGAGAGAGTTTGGGCTGGAAACGCAGCTCTTTAATCTCCAGCAAGCCTTTGACAACCTGTCTCGTCCTGGCTTTTAGCTGCGCGAGAGCTGTTCGTTAATGGAGCATTAACCTTGGAGAGCTTCTGCGATTACTCCAACACTAATTCTGACAGTTTTCGGTGTATCTGTTTGTTCTTTTGACAGGCAAAAGGAATTTCTTTTTAAAAGCTGTTTGATACATTTGAGACCTTCTGTCCACATTTTCGTTTTTGGTTGGTTTTTTTTTTTTTTTTTCCCCTTTTTCCTTTCCCGCCGCAGATGGGAAGGTGGGGGAGAAGGAGCGGAGGCAGAGCCGCCGCCTTCCCGCAGACACCTCAAAGGGGCACGAGTCAAGATACTTCCCCCCCTCCCCAACCCCTCCCACTCCTGCTTTAAGTCACAGAAAGCGTTTGGTCTCTCCTGACCTCATTAGGGTAATTAGTAAACCTTTTGAAGCTGGGAGAATGGCTCTGAGCTGTGGGAAAGCCGGGAGAGCAAAGAGCCTCTAAAAGGATCTCGTGGATGGAGAAAGGGGGAGAAAAACGTCTTCAGCTGCAGCGAGGTGACCTGCAGGAGGGGAGGTGGACGAAGAGCACGTGGCAGCTCTGCTCTCCTGGAAATCTCCTTAAATTGCCTCTTTTAAGCCCTGGTTATCCCATAAGATGCTGCGGGCAGCCAAAGAGCAGGAAGGAAAAGCGGTGGTGGGGCAGGAGCGGGCTGAGACCTGAGATCTTGCTTCGCTCCTCTGATCTGCCTCCGCTTCCCCCGGTGCCCTTTGGCAAATCTGCTCTCGCCCGGCCTTCGGCCTTGGTGGAAAAAACCAAAAAAACCCTGTGATTTCCCACGTGGAAAACGCACATTTGGGCGGGGAAGGGCTCTCCCTGAATGCCAGCCCGGCTCCCAGCGAAACTGGGATTGTCTCGGGGACTTGAGGAGCTCCCAGGAAATGTCTGATAACACTTCTGGGCACTCCTGCCTGCCCCAGGGGGAGGAAGAAGGTTATTTTGGTTTGAGCGGCACTTTCTAAAACGGCCTGAGCCACCCACCGGTGAATACCTGCACACGCGAGAGCGAAAGGAATGGGAGCCTTCATTAAGGACACACAGTTCTCCCTTCCACTAATAAACACACAAAACGTTTTCAGTGCCCTCATCCAAGCCAGTCGAGAGGCCAAAACGATGACTGTGGAGAAGCTAAAGTTGTAACGTGGATAAAAACCTCCACTTCTAAAAGAAAAAAGCCCTACCTCAAACCTTTGCTGTATTTCACAAAGGGCGCAAACCTAATACCTCTCTGCATTCCGCAGAAAGAGGGAGTTTGATGTGGATGTGAGAGGAAAAGCAGATTAAAATAACACCGGCCAAAAAAAAAAAAGGAGAAAAAAAGAGAAGAATATACTCTGGTACCAGAGAAACCGAACCAGGAGCCGCTGTGCCTCCCGCCACACGCGACGGCCGCCACCGCCCCGGCTCTGCTCTTCCTCTCTGAGACCCCCCCGGGTAGGACGAGGTGCCCCCGGGAACCAGCAAACCCCCAGCTGGGAGAGCTGGACGTTGGGTTTGTTGGAAGAGGTGGGATGTCCCGGGGAGGGTAAAAGCACCCCACAGCCCTGCCGGGGGCTTGGGGGGGTCAAGCAGCACCGTGGCCCCCCTCAAAGTCTCAACACCCCCCCAAAGGGCTCGTTCCCAGCGGTTCTCACCGGCAGCACCTCACACCGAGAGAGGGGGCGGCGGCGCTCAGGCTCAACGAGGAAACCATCGGGGCTATTTTAAGTATGGGAGGGTTGCGGTGTTTTGGTTTTTGTCGTTAGAAGAGAAGTAATTAACCACCAGAAGGTATCAGCAGCATTTCAGGGGTGCAGAGCTCTCCACCACCCGGCTGTTTCAGACCGAGGCTGCCGGCCTCGCCAAGAGAGAAACCTCCCAGTGCCGCCGCGCAGGAAAGGACAAACCCGGAGCGCAACGGGCCCTTCGGGCTCAGAACCCCCAAATCTCGGCGCCCCCTTTCCCCGGCTCCTCTTGACCAGCCGACTTGAGCTGCTCCGATCCCAGAGGGAGTGAGAGGATCCCCGGGCGCCGACACCAGTGGCCGGGGTTCACGGTGTGGAACGCACCCACAGGGCGCCAGCCCCCCGCTTCGCCCACGTCCCCGGGGCCGAGGTTAACGACAGCGCCCGGTAACTGCCTGCCAGCGCCTCTCCGGGGGCAGGGGCTCTCTGAAGCGTAAGAAACCAGACAGACCAGCAACCCCCAGCCCACGGGAGCGCGTCGGACCCGTTTCCCAGCGGTTTCATCCCGCAGGTGCGTCGCGGTTTCATCCTCTCAACAGGTACCCTTGGACGTGGGCTTTAGCTCGTGCCTTTGATCTGGCAAACGTAAAGGAGAAAACACCGAGGTGCGACAGCCGAGACGTTCACCTCGGATTTAATTTTAGGGACGTCTCCTCGGCTCCACGCGCGCAGCCGCGCATTAGCATGCATCGGAAGTACAGCATCCCCTTTAATGTTTACTCATCCTTAGATTGCAAAAATTGTTGTGTGAATTCCTTCTCCAATTAGCTCTGGTACTCGGAAAAAAAAAATATTGTTCCGTTGCCAGTATGGTTATGATCATTTCTTTCCTTTATACTTTTATTCCCTGGTGTAACTTAAAAAGAAAGCCCTTCTCCATCCTCCCCTGCAAAGGCCCCTTTACATTTTTTTTTTTTAAAACAAAAAACAACTGTTTCTAAAGGAAAGGCTTTTGTGGCTGAAGTGCCACTTCCATTCACCTTTCCGTCATGTAAAGGGAAAAAAATAAAGATCAGAAGGAGGATTTAGACAAAAAGCCAACTAAGTAAACCTAATTTCTTACACAGAAGAATCCTGCCAGTTGTGCAGAGGAGCTTTGCTGAGCGGAACAGAAAAGACACCAGGCTCTGCGGCAGGTTTTCACGTATTTCCAGCTGCTGCCCCACCGCGCGGCCGCGTCGCCCGTGAAACGCGGGCACGCGCCCTCGGAGCGGCCCCAGCGCCCGCGGAGCTCGGCAGGGATCGCCCCCCGGCTCGCTCGCAGCTTTGGGCGACAAAAACCGCCCGGGGAAACACGGGGAGTAAAAAACCGTGAGCGCAGCTGAAAACGGGTGCGGGGACGTTCCCCGCCAGGGGACACCGTGACCCTCGACGTCCCCAGCGCGGGGGCAACAGACATGTCAACGCGTTCATGTTTTCCCGTGCTCAAGTGGCTCCACCCCGGCTTCGAGCCACGAGGAAGAAGATTCCTCCTTTTCTCCTCGTTGTACACACCTGAAATCTAAAGCAGGCGTGACCTGCGCGAAGCCAGAGGAGTGGCGAGAAGCGGGACGTCACGCTCAGCCCGCAGCGCTGCCCCAACACCCCCGGGGACCCCGAGCCTGGGGTGACGTCGGAACCAGTCCCTGCCCCAGAGATCTGCCCACACGGGCTGTGCTGCCTCCCAAAAACCAGGCTTAACTCCCTGCTTGGCAAAGAACTCTGAAATCCATCAGCGAAACACCCTTTACCCCTTGGGAAACGCCACCTTTCTCTTTTTTTTTTTGTTCCCCCTCAGGTGACCAGAAGGACTTGGACCATCTCTTCCTCTACACAGTGACCCCGAAAACTCTCACACCAGTTTCTGTCTGCGCACGCACCCAAAAACCCCCAACGTTATACGTGAACCCTCATGAAAAAACAGGTCTGGGCACAGAGAGCCAGAGAAACGCTCCTCGACGCCGGCAGAGAGCCGGGGGGGGTCCCTCCCCCAGCCCTGCCGCAGAGGTGATTTCGCACGCCGTGGAGCGCGGCGGCCGGGCGCGACGCTGCCGCAGCGAGCGGGCGAGCGAAATCCAAAGAGCTTACCCGCGCTCGGCAAAGGGCCCGCAGTCCCCGGCTCCGGGAGAGCAAATTTGCATCCAAAGCTTCCAGAGAAGCGCTTTAGCTCGAGCTCAAAATAAATTCAGAGCAGATCCATGCCGCCAGCTTGCGTCTGTGACTGGAATCCCAGCCTGAGCCGAGCTTCTCCAGGCCAGGGAGCTCGGTGAGAGCCTCTCCTGGGGTGGGAGCCCCCGCCGGGATCTGCCCGGGGAAACGGTGCCGGGGCCAACACGGCTGCAGCTGGTCCTGCACGAACAGGCCACGGTCGTTAGTGCTAATTGGAGTTAATTGGGGCCCCCCGAGCCTGACAACGGTCAAGCCCTTGGTTTGCAGCTCCCCGCACGCACAGACTGGGGCTGACCTGGGGGATGCTCCCCGTCGGTTCGCTAAGCCCCGCAGTTAATTTTGCGGAGCCCGCTGCCAGGGAAAGCCGGGTGTGCTGCTGTGGAGGGGTTGGGCTCTCGCACGCCCATGCAACGCCGCGCCCGGGCTGGGAAACACGGCTCGAGGGAGAAGGGAGCAAACTGAGCTGGGCTTTGGTCCTGCTGGGGCTGGTGCCAAGCACTGGGCCAGCCCGAGCCAGCCCGGCTCCGCACAGACAAGCCTCTCGCTGGCGAGCAGGGAGCCCGCAGCTCCGCTCAACCAAACGAGGGCACCTCAGCGAAGTTTCACCCATCTCAGCATCGTAAAAAGCAAAGCAAGCGCTAACAGGGCCGGCTGGCACAGAGCCGGGGGCCAGAGCCCCACCCGCAGCTGGGAGAAACCTTCTCTGGGCAAACCGCTCCCCAAAACCCGCTGCTCCCCCGCCCGGAGCCGAGAGGCGCCAAGAGGGCACCTTGGCCGTGCTGCCGGGCAGCTGTGCCAGCGCAGGCTCCCCTCGAAAGCATCCCGGCTCATCTTCCAGCTCGGCCAGGTGCGGCGGGCGCCCGGCACGTCTGGTCTGTGAGTGCCATCTACAGGGTGCCCCTCTCCCGCCAGCTCCCCGCCCGGTGCCCGCAGGGGAACGCGGACACCTCTCGCCCCGCTCGGGCACGGGCACAGCCGCGCTCCTCGGCCGGGCGAAGAGCAGGACCAGGGAACGGCCGTGACTCTGGTCGGGTTTTCATTTCTTACGCTGAAGAGTAGGGACGTCCCCACCCACGGGACAAGCTCCCGCGGGGGTGAAACGTAGCTCAGCTCTTCTGCGCCCGAGAGGCCGGGATCAGCCTCGCGGGGATTTTACTCAACGTATTCTGTACAAGAGAAGGGGTTAATGTCAGAACGGGCAGAAGGGAAAGCAGGGAGACTTTAAAAGGCTGGAACACGCCCCGAGATGACGGGCGGTGAGAAGCAGCGGTGAGAAGCATGGCTCTAACACACGGAGCAGAGGAAAGCTCCGGAAAAGTCCCCGCTCGGCGGGCGGGCACGCGCCAGGGAGGACCTGGGTGATGGGGAACGCTTTATTTCACTTGCCTCACGATACAACAACGTGTGGGCACACCGTAAGGAAAGCCACCCCCTCCATCGATGCAGGCCTGGCTGCTATTTAAAAGTAAATCCACAATTCGAGCAGGAGGGCGAAGAGCCCAGCTCCTCCGCAGACAACACGAGGCACCTGAGCGCCCTTTTATTGACCCCTCGGCCACCGGCTCGGAGCTCGGGCCGTCCCCTGGCCCTGCGGCGCCGCACGTCCCGCCCCAGCCCCGCGCACCCAGAGGACAAAACAGACCCACAACGCCAAGGACAGACGCCCTCAGCCGACGCCGTTAACCGCGGCACAGAGTCTCGTAGCTCAGTATCAGGTGGAGAATCTGACAGAGTCTGTCCTCCAAGAAGAAGAGAGAGGGAATTCCATAAACTTCTGAAATTCAGCTTTGGCTTAAACAGCAGCGGTTGTTTCAGGCGAGCTCTGCAGCACAAGCCGGCGCTATCAGCAAGACGCCACCTTCTCCCCTCCCAGAAAGGCTGCTCCGGCCTCGCGCTCATCCCGCCGTTGCTGCCGCAGCTCCAGTTTGTTCCTGCAGGAGGAAGGAGACCAGGACCAGCTGCGCCGAGCGGGACGGGTCCCTGAAGGAGCCGCGGGGCTGTCACCAGCACCTCCGGTTCCTCCTCTCCAAAAACACCTTCGGCAACGATTTGGAGCGGAGCAGGAACGTGAAGTCTTGGCCTGCGAAGAGCAAATCCGCCGCTTTGGAGGCGCAGGGTGCTCCAGGGGTAAAATAGAAACGGCCACACGGGGTCATTGATTAAATCTCAAACCTGTCTCCGGGGTCGGAATAAAAGCGACAGCCCCACAAGCCCCTTTTGACCCTCCACGTGACGAAACCCACCCCCTAATCTAACTCGATCAACATTATTTTCACAGCAGGACCTACAGCGTGAGGTCCCCTCTTTGATCAGAATCATTCAACTGGTGACATTCAAAAAAAAAAAATTAAAAAAAAAAATAAATCACCCACTCCCACAAGGAAACTTCAAAATTGCAAACTGCCCGAGGAAGAGCAGAGAGGCGTGAGAGGACAGGAACGATATGAAATTAGGGCACATCCGAGCGCTGCCGTCACGTGACAGCAATACTAAAAATATACATATGTGTGTATTTATCTTTAAAAATCTGCAGGCCCACAAGGCAGAGCAGGGCTGACACCTCTCCAGGAATCCTCACCCGCCCCAGCGGGGTGCCAGGGCAGCCCCTAGCCCCCCCGGGGACTCACAGCAAAACCATTTGTCCCCGCTCCTCCCTAGGGACATCCCTCGGGGCCACTCTCCTCCCCAAGTACCAGCTTTGTCCCCTTATCTCGAGAGGATTTGCTAATCCGAAGGCAGGTGAAGCGGGGAACTCCCTGGCCCGCAGGGGCTCCCCTGGGCTCCCGACAAAGGCACTGGAGTTCCGGGTGGAAGAGGGGTCTCCGCTGCCCACAGGTTTCCAGGAGGAGCCCTCGCCTCGAGGCTGACGCCGGGAGCTCTTCGCAAGCAGTTTTCACCGGTTTTAGCGGCAGATCTACCCGATAACGACCTCCTGACGATGGGCTGCGCAGAAACACCCCGCTCTGCTGGACACAGCACATGGGGCCAAACTGCAGGACCCTCCAAGAAGAGATTATTTCAGAGGCAGGGCCGTCTCGGTTCCAGGCTCCCAGTTTGAGGGGTTTGGGTCCTCCTTTCCAGCCGCTCGGGGCCGGGCCTTCCTCACACGTTCTCCAACTCAAACCGCGGCTCTTCCTCAGGTGACCTCGGGGCAGAGCCAGCAGCTCGAAATCCAGGATTTTGGCAGATGTCACCCACTTCTCCGGTGACAACAGCGGCGCAGCCAGGCAGAGCCGTCCCAACAGCCCCATAGGCTGCTCTGGGAGAACACTCTCCGGCTCCTCGTTCGGGCCGAGCGGCCCCCTTCCCTTGTAAACACGTCGTCTTTGCGCTGTAAACCCGAAGTAACGACCTGCACTATCACGTGTGACCCAGAACCACATCAGAGGCGTTTAACTCGTTCCCAGTGTAACAGACAGGAGCTCCCCCAGCTCCCAGTTGATCCCAGAGCCCCCTCCCGCAGCCGTAACCCCATCCCACGCGAAGGAGAGAGGACCAGCCCGCAAAAGCGACCTGCCTGCCTGACACCCGCCCTCAGCGGGGAGGGACGGCAGCGCCTGCGAGGTACCGACGGGCCGGCAGACGCGGCCGCAGCGCTCGAGTCCCGAGCGGTGAGATTCCAAACGCCGGGAGCCACATCTTCCTCGGCTCCTCCCCGCGCCGCTCGCAGCACCCAAAGCAGCATCATTCAGCTCGTGGTTCCCAATTTCCCCAAAAACGGGTGTGGAAAAAAAACAGGTTTGGTCCCCTTCCCCCTGCCCCGGCTACGGAAGCATCGGTACCGTTAATTAACAGTCGTTATAAGCAAATAGAAAAATGGAAACTGGGAAGATGATCCCACTTTTGGTCGGCCTGGCTGGTGCCGCTGGTCCCGAATCACCTGGAGAGAAAAAAAAAAAAAAGGAGACACCGGGTTACGGGAGCGAGCGGGAACGGAGGGACCCGTCACCGCCCCCCTGCAAACCGCCGGGAGGGCTGAGGGGCAGCGAGAGCCGTGCAGGGTGCTCAGCTTTCAATAAATAAAATTATCCTCCAGAGAAATCTAAACTCACACGACGACATGGGGCTGTCTCTTGCTCCCTCGGCCCCGCGACACACTGCGTGTGTCGCGGGGCCGAGGGAGCAAGAGACAGCCCCCAGGTCACAAACCTGCGTGGACACCACCCAGGGAAGTTTAATTAAAGCAGCTCTGGCCGTGGGGTCCCGTAGAAAAGGGGTCTGAGCCCCTCGCGAGGGAGGGACAAACGCCCCCGGGGCCCGCTCACCGCCTCAGGTTCCTGCTCTCGAACACGGTGTCCTCGTCGCTGTCGAGCGAGGCCATCTCGACGTGCTCGTCGTCGTAGCTCGAGAGCAGCCCGTACTTCTTCCGCTGGGGCTTCTTCAACCTGAAACGGGGTTTGGGCTCGTTTCGGGGTCCCTCCGGCCGGGGGCTGCGGGACAGGGAGAGCGCGGGGTGAGCAGAGGGGCTGGACATCGTTTGTCACCGTTAATTACTTCAAATAATTAGCAGCGGCGTGAATGTAGAGCGGCTGGGGAGGACCAGAGCTTGGCCTGGCTTGGGGGGGAGCCGAGATAACTGGGCACAGATCTGGGGGGGACAGAGGGACTGGGGGGTGCTGGACAGAGGGACAGGGGGGGTCCCGGGGGGATGGAGGGACTGGGGGGTCCTGGACAGAGGGACAAGGGGGTCCTGGACAGAGGGACAGGGGAGTCCTGGACAGAGGGACAGGGGGGGTCCCGGGGGGGGATGGAGGGACCGGGGGTCCTGGGTGGGACAGAGGGACCGGGGGATCCGGGGGGGGACAGAGGGACCGGCGGGTCCCGAGGGGACAGAGGGACCGGGGGGTCCCAGGGGGATGGAGGGACTGGGGAGTCCTGGGGGGAACAGAGGGACAGGGGGGTCCTGGAGGGGACAGAGGGACAGGGGGGTCGCGGGGGGACGGAGGGACCGGGGAGTCCTGGAGGGGACAGAGGGGGTTCCAGGGGGACGGAGGGACTGGGGGGTCCTGGACGGATGGAGGGACTGGGGGGTCCTGGCCAGAGGGACCGGAGAGTCCCAGGGGGGACAGAGGGACCGGGGGGTTCCAGGGAGGGGAAAGAGAGACTGGAGAGTCCTGGGTAGGACAGAGGGATGGGGGGTCCTGAGGGGGATGGAGGGCCCGGGGGGTCCTGGAGGGGACAGAGGGATCAGGGGGTCCCGGGGGGGGGCGGAGGGACTGGGGGATCTGGGGGGAACAGAGGGACCGGGGGTCCCGGGGGGACGGAGGGACTGAGGGGTCCCGGGGGTCCCGCACTCACCGGCAGGCCCGCAGGAGGAAATAGAGCGCGGCCAGCAGGGAGAGGGCGCTGAGCACGAACACCGCCCGCCGCAGCACCGGCAGCCCCCACCCGGCCGGCAGCCGCGACACCGGGCCCGGCCGCGTCCCGTTCCCCGCCGGCCCCCGCGGCGCGTCCGTGCGGTTGAGCGGGAGCGGGCTGGCCGGGGGGGGCGGGGGAGGCGGCCCGGCCGGCGGGCAGGACGGGCAGGACGAGCAGGGGGAGCAGGACGAGCAGCAGCGGCGCCGGGAGCGGGCGGCGGGGCCCCGGCATGGCCGGGCCGGGCCTGGGCGGGCGCGGGAAGGCGGCGCCCGCGGAGCAGACACCGGCCGGGCCCGCGGAGCCGCGCCCGGGGTTCCGGGGCAGCGCCGTTCCGGGCCGGGCCCGCAGCCCCCGTGTCCCCCCGCGTCCCCGCAGCCCCCCCGCGTCCCCGCAGCCCCTCCGTGTCCCCGCAGATCCCCCTTGTCCCCTCAGCCCCTCCATGTCCCCTCAGCCCCCCGTGTCCCCGCAGATCCCCCGTGTCCCCTCAGCCCCCCCGTGTCCCCCCTGTGTCCCCGCAGCCCCCCGTGTCCCCCCAGCCCCTCCGTGTCCCCGCAGATCCCCCGTGTCCCCGCAGATCTCCCGTGTCCCCCCAGCCCGCCCGTGTCCCCCCCGTGTCCCCGCAGCCCCCCGTGTTCCCCCAGCGCCGGTTCCCGCCGTTCCCCCCTCCCGCCGCCACCTCCCCCTCCGGGCTTGTTCCCCCCCTCAGGGCTGCCGCCCCCCGGCGAGCCAACACCGCCCCAAACACGAGTTTTTCGGAGTATTTGAAGCCTTTTTGAGCATTTCTGACACCCCCAGGGCTGCCGGGGGCTCCGCCGGCCACCCCAAGGCCCAGCGCTCCCTCCTCTAGGGCAGGGCCCGGAGCTGCCCGGGCTCGGAGAAAATGGAATTTTCATCTGGAAATGGGATTTTGTCTGGAAATGGGATTTTGTCTGGAAATGGGGTCGCCCCCAGCCACGAGCCCCGTCCCGGGAGCTGCTCCCTCAGCCCGGCGATGACAAACGGACGCCGCAGCCCCGCGACCAGCGACGGCAAACGGACGGCACCGCTGCTCCGGCACCCGCCGTGTGCCTCGAGGCTTTTCGAACCAAGAGTTTACAGTCTGGATTTGTCCCCGTGTCACCAGGCTGGATTTTTATCAGCAACATTTTCTTGCTTGTCCCCGCGTTCAGCCTGTAACACCCGAAAAAAACTCCTCACGGGTGAACTGGTGAGCAGAGCCCCAAAACACCTCAGCGCGGGCAACTTCTTTTTTTAAACCCTGTTCACTGCTTTGAAACAGCTGAAAGGAAGGAGAAAGAAAATTGAAGAAGGTTTAAGGAGGAAGACAGAAAATTTGAAGAAGGCTCGAGAAAGAAAATTTGGAAAAGGCTAGAGAAAGAGAATTTGAAGAAGGTTGAAGGAAAAAGTAGGTTTCAGGAAGGGAACGTTCCCACGTGGCAGCACAGACGCTCCCAGGGCTGTCACCACAGCTCGATGGCTCCTGAGCAAGGAGCCCTCAGGGCTTGTGAGCCACCCACCCAACCCCTCTGTGGCCAAAACCCAGAAGCCGGCGGAGTCATCAGTTAAGAAAAGGGGAAGAAAAGAGCAGGATAAAGTGATCAACTGTGTTGAGGGCGAAAAAGGCAGGCAGAGAGCACCAGAAGCCCTTCTGCTGCCCTGACGTGTCACACTTCAAAAGTGCCAAAGGACACCGGGAGCTGCGGGCGCCGCGAATCCTAAATCCTCCTCCTCCGCGAGGCACCGCGCTCGCAGGATCCAACTGGGAATGGGACCTCCCTTCTCACGAGCACCAGGCACCCGCATCCACTCCCCCTGAGCGGAGCAGGGTCTCTGGGGCAGCAGCGCAGTGGAAATCAGAGTAATTCAAGCTGCTCCCGCTCCGCGGCAGGTGTCACGTATCGCAGGTGACAGCTGGAGGGCAAAGACTCGTAGGAGGGTTTGAGTTACGGCAGGATGTGTTGGGAACTGCCGCCCCTGCTGAGCAGGTCTGGAGATCCACGACCCCGCGATGAGCCGAGGAACGCGCAGTCAGGGCTCACTGGACCACCATTGGGAAAAACTTAAATATTCTGCATGTACAGAAGAGGGGGAAATGGGCAGTTTGTCCTTTATGTTTTTGATGGTCGATGATGGGACAGAACTGGGCAGGAGGAAACACCCATCCAGCAGGCTCGGGGCGGGGAGGTTGGATCTCTGTGGCAGACTCCAACCCATGTGAACAAACCCAGACCTCCACCCAGCGTGAGCTGGTGCGAGGTGATTCGGGCGCAGGCAGCTTGGAGAGGCCGCCTGGAGCCTCTCACAGCAGCACCCCAGGCTCAGCCCCAGCCTCCACCCACAGCTGTCACCCCACCGAGCTGCTCTACCCAAAAACTCAAGGCCATGAACACCCACCCAGAGGCCCTTTGCTAAAACCCAAACTGTCGGCGCAGCACAGGCTGCACACCAGGGAGCTCCTCTCCTTGAAGAACTTTGCCCACAACCCAACATTCTTACGTTTCCCCACAGAAGCACTACAGAGATCCAATTTTTTCCACATTCCAATGTTTTATTGCAGCTTAATGTACTTCTTCCCTCCTTCAGTTGAGCTACACAAGGATCAGCAACTGCACGGCTCAAAGCTCTTCCTCTCCACCACTCACTGGCCGGCCTTCTCAGTCTTCTCTGCCGCGTGTCATGGCTGAAACAGAATTCCAGAGTGAGGTTCAGGGCAGAGAACGGCACCTACGGACATTTCCACCGGAGAACTACCCATGACACAGGAGCAGAGCCCAAGGCCGGGGCTGGGGCCAGCCCGAAGGGACGTTACCTGGTCGGCAAAGGCCCATCCCGGTCCCGCTTCCTCGGCACGAACGCTCTCCGTCCTCGGCCCCTCGGCTCCGCTCCGGCGCCGTCCTCTCTTCAGCCTGCCAAAGCAGAGGGGCGTTAGCGCGGACGCCGAGCAGGGCGCCTCGGCAAAATCGCCACCCGCCTCCCCCCCCAAAGACAAAGTCCCATCGTGTGTACGAGGGTTTCACGAGCCACTCGCTGAACCCAGCACATCACAGAAGCACAAGTCGGGGAAAAAACTGTTCCGGGGCGGGCTGACGCCTTCGCTCCGCCAGGCAAAGTATCGCTTGATCCCCAAGCAGAGGGTTAACCACTTTGACATGGCTGCTTGGGAGGCGTGGGCTATGGGAAAAAGTTAATGGCGACAAGTAGGATGGCGGAGAAAGCTACAATTAAAGTGAGCGACTTAATGACGTCTCGGAAGAGTCTCAATAGCTGAACACATATCGAGTCGGGGAACTTGTCTCCCATCTTGCTGCCGTACCTACTGGCAGGACGCGGCTGCGTGCCCGGCTCTGATCTGTGGAACCAAGTTGTGCCACAAGCCAAAGGTTGCATACGGCATTGGGTTACAAATTTTGGTTTTTTTTTTCCATCAGGTTGACCAAAATTGTCAAAAAAAAACAAACAAAAAAAGGAATCATTTCACAGGTACATTAGACTTTCGAATGAGCTCTCAACAAGAGGAAGGATGCGGACATGAGCAAAAGGAGTTACCTCGAATTACAGGACTATTTCCACATATGAACTAGCCAAGAGAGCAGCTTTCGTCTCAGAGGTTTCTGTTGGAGGCACAACACTTCTTTTCTCCAAGGACACTGCAGTTTCCATATGCTAGCAAAGAATTCTTAGAACTTGTAAGGCAATGACAAAGCTAGCTAGTCACGGCGATTCACCTACCAGCGCCCGCTCCTGCCCACCTACACCTAGTCCGGCCGCCCACGGAGCCGGTCGTGGCCACGGCTCGCTGCCCAGCGGAGGCCACCCCGGCACTTGGAGCAAAAGGTCAATCATCCTGCCTGACCCTCGAGCCCGACTCGCGTCCTGCGGTGCTCCGGCACCCTCGGGACGCGCTTCCAGCCCTCGGGGCAAAAGCTCTGACCAGGCAAAAGTTCTGTTACGACACTGACGGCTTCGCGCTGCCGAGACCGGTCTCGAGAGTAAAGCTCTAGCGACCGGCCGGCGGCCCGGCTCGCCCTCGCCCTACGGCTAAAGTCGTCTCTGGCATCCTCTAGCACTTTAGTTCTTCGTCTTCAAGGACTGTGCTGTGCAAGGAAATGTAAATGTCGGGAGCAGAGTTCATTTCAGACGGTCCTTTAATAGGCTTCGTAAAGCCAAAGAAAACTGTATACAAGAATCCTTTACCACTTCAAATACAATATCAATGGAATATGCATATTTCTTCCAGTAAAAAAGGACAATATAAATAAACATTTTCAAGAACCTCTTTTATGGTAAGTTTGCAAGTCTATTTCTGGGCGATTTACATCGTTACAACAGTAAAAATACCGTTATGCGGGTCGAACATACAAGCATGTTTCTCTTTAGGTATATCAAGGTGGTTTGCCTTCCAATTTGTACCCAGGCTGCATTCCTACCTTGCTACACTAAAGGAATGTTACAAAAGACGAAGGTAATGCACTTAAAAAAAGAGAAAAACAAAAAGAAAAAGGGAAAAAAAAAAAAAAAGTCCACAGCTTGTTCAGCTTCCAGTGAACATCGAATTCAAGGTCCTTGCTATCTCAAAAGAAACTGAATCGGGGCCCCAACTTCTCAACTTTTTCTTTTAAAAAAAAAAAAGAACCAAAAAAAAAAAAACCCAGAACACCTTGGCTCATCACGGAGGATAAAAGTAAAATCCGAAGTGCTTTCAAAAGAGATTAAAAACACTCGAAAGCAGAGCTTTCTCAAAGAAAAGTCTAATCAGACCGTTTGCATCAGAAGCTGCCAGGCTGTGTTTGACAAGATCAGAACTGATAATACTACAAAAGTGGAAATACAAGGAGATGTACTACACAGTAACGGTTTCAGCGAAGCTCCAAAAACCTTTATAAATACAGCCATTGGAAGGACGATCTTGAGTCGGGAAGGATTTTTACTCGTTGTGTGTAGCTGAGGACAAGAAGCAGGCACAATTGTAAAGGCACTGAAGCAAAGACAAGTTCCAGCATTTCACTCCCTCGCATTATCTCCGGAGCCAGCGCTGCTCGGCTGCGCCCTGCAACTCCCCCACCCTTGACTAAGGCTCCTTTGGGCGTCTGGGCTTGGCCTTAAGTCTCAAGCTCAAGGAACCGTTTTAGGAAAAAAAAAAAAAAAAAAAAAAACAAAGGAAAAAAATAAAAAAAGCTTGCTCTGCCTTAGATCCAAGCACCGACTCCTACACATGCATTACAAACTGGGGACCTGGGGCGGCAGCACCACGCCCGAGGCCGGGCAGCGTCCTCGGGGGCGAGCGCGGCGCAGCGCGTCCGGCCCCCCCGAGCCCTGCGGCAGCTCCAGGCTCGAGCGCGGGGGGGCAGGAGGCGGAGAGAGCTCCTGCGGCCAACGTGAAGAACTCAGCGCTCCCGCTCGAAGCGGCACTTACCGTAACTGTCGTAGCTGTCTCTGTAGGAGCCTCCCGACGACCTGTCGCCGTAGCCGCCTTGACTCCTGCCGGGACAAACAGCCGCAGCCTTCACACGTGCTCGGCCGCTGCCGGAGCCTGCGGGCGCCCGCGTCCCACGGGCCTCGAGAGCCGGCGCCGCGCTGCAAAGGCCTTACCTGCTATTATAGTAGTCTCTGGAGCCGTTATAGCCTCCGCTTCTGGAGTCAAATCTGCTTCCGCCGTAGCCTCTGTCTCCACCTCCTTGAACACACACCAGAGCATCGGTTTGGTTTTTTGTCCCGTTTTGGTTTTGTCTCTTAAGCATTCGGACAAAGGCGTCGCCTGCACGCACTCACCTCTGGAGAAGCCACGGCCCCGACCTCTGCCGCCACGGAAGAAGCCTCTGCCCCCGGAGGAGCCCCCTCTGTAGCCGCGGGATCTGTTCTCTGAGGATTTCCCGGCCTGATCGACTCTGATCTGACGCCCGTCTACAGACTAACGAACGGGAGAAGGAAAACCCAGCTTGATCTCCGAGTATTTAAATTGAGGAGCACACACCCAGACAGTCCCACGCTCTCACTGTCAGCCAAGCAGCACCTGAATTTACCAGTTACAAACAATTCTGGGGTTTTTTTTCGCATTACAGCTCATCCAACTGCACCAATAAACTGATGTTCAAACGGCACATACACACACCCATACACAGTGTCACTGTTTTTCAGCCTCACAGGTCACATCATGGAATCTGAGCAATTTATTCTCCATAATTCGTATCACTTTACGTGTTTAAGACACTAGAGCTCATCTACTTGTCTACACAGCGCTGAACAGGAACACACTCACCACATTTTAGGAGCTACAGCCTCCTTACCTTCCCATTCATGGCCATCATGGCATCCTTAGCGTCATCTATGTTTTCAAAGGTAACAAAGCCAAAACCTCTGGATCTCTGAGTCTCTCTGTCTTTCACCACAACCACTACAAGAAAAAACAAAACCAAAACCGGCATCAGCACCTGCGCAGACCAGCAAACGTGGGGAAAGCTCGGAGCTCGGCGCTGCGAGCGTGCTCACCTTCGGAAATCTGCCCGTATTTGGAGAAGACTTGCTCCAGGGACTGCTCGTTGGTGTCAAAGCTCAGCCCGCCGACAAAGAGCTTCCCCTCGTCTGAAGCCATTCTGACCTGGGGACGGAACGCGCCCGGAGCGGGTTAAAAACACAAAAAAAACCCCCACGGCCCGCGCGGCTGAGCCGCCTCTCGACAAGAGGCCGCGAACGCTGCGGCCCCAGAAAGACCGCGGAGGGAACCGCTGCCCCGGGCCCCGGGGCGGCGCAGGGCTCCGGCGAGCGGGGCCGGGCCCGGTGAGCGCGGGACGGCAGGCCCGGGCCCGGTGAGTGGGACACGGCCCCGGTCGGGCGGTGCGGGGCCCGGTGCGGCCCGGTTGGGGGGGGGGGGGGGGGGGGGGGGGGGGGGGGCAGGCCAGGCCGGGCCCTGCCGGGAGGGGGCGGGAGGCCCCGCGCATGCGCACCGCGCCCCGCCCCGACCCCCGCCGGGCCGCGCGACCCCCGGCCCCTCCCCCGCGGCCCCGCCCCCCCCCCCACCGGCGCACGCGCGGCCCCGCGCGCCCCTCCTCCCCGCGCGCCGCCATTTTGCACCGCGCGGGCCCGTCGCCATTTTGTTCGCGAGGACGCGTCTCGGCCCTGCCCCGGCCCCTTCCCCCGCCTCGCGGAGAGAGGCCGCGGCGGCTCCGCCGGGCTCCCCGCAGCCCCGAGGGCCGCCCGGTGCGGCGGGACGGGCGCCGCGTCCCGCGTTCCCCCCGGAGGGAAGCGCTCTGGGCTCCTCAGACGCGTTTCCTTTAGCCCCGGCGCCCCCGCCCTCCCCGTCCCGGCCGCGGCCCGCCCGGCGCGGCGCCCGCCTTACCGGTGCCCTGGAGGTGCGGGGTCCTCGCAGCACTTCAAAGCCTCAGCGCGGTGTACGCCGAGCCTGCCGGGGCGGCGGCTTATAAACGGCCGCGCTGGGCCCCGCCCCCCTCATGAATATGCAGATCAGCTTCCCCCCCACCGCCGCAAGGCGGGGCGAGTGACGCCACCAAAGCGCCGCCGCCGCCGCGCCGCCTCATTGGGCTGCGCCTCATTAATATTCATGAGCGAGGGGAGCGCGCGCGGCCCTCCCCGCCGCAATTGCCCCGCCCTCCCCCGCGGGGGCGGGGCGCGGCGGGCGCCGCCGATTGGCCGGCGGGGAGCGGCCCCTGTGAGAAGAAGGGAAGTGGAGGCAGCCTATTGGCCCGCGCCCTCCCCTCGCCCCGCCCTCCCCGGCGCCCCGCGCGGCGGAAGGGGGCGTGCCCGCGCTGCCCCAGTTTTCGCGCCCTTCCCGGCACTGCGGCGCGCGCCGCGGACAAAGGGGCGGCCGGGGGGGGCGGCCGCCATCTTGGGCCGCGAGCGCTGCCCCCCCCACCCCCTCCACCGCCGCCTCCCCCGGGACCCCCGTAACCGGACCGGCCCTCCCCGCCGCCCCCCGTGTTCCCCCCGGCCCTCCCCGCCGCCCCCCGTGTTCCCCCCGGCCCGGCCCGCCCGCCCCCCGCGGCCCTGCCGCCTCCTCCCGCCCCTGAGGCGGGCGCTGAGGCCCGGCCCGGCCCAGGCCCTGCCCGTCCCCACGGCCCCGGGTCCCGTCGGTGCCGCCCCCAGGCGCTCCCGGCCCCCGCCGCCGCCTCCTCGCCCTGCCCCGGGCGTAGAGCCTGGGTCCCTTTCCTGTGGGTAACCCCTGGGGCAGGCGGCCGGCCCCTCCGAAGGGCTCTCTGGGAGGGTGTCGAGGTGCGTGCAAACGCCCCGAAGCGGGGATGGGTGGCGGTGAATAACAAAAGGGCTCTTACCCAGGCTCTTCCCGCACTGTTGAAATGCAAAAGCCCTCCCTGGGGTTTTTCTGAGGTAACTACGGCAGCTGAAACTTCCTTACTGGAAGAGCAGGCCCTGGCAAAGGTGAACACGCAGCTCTGCGAGTTATAAAGCCCCCCCCCCCCGAAAAAAAAATAAAAATTTCCAGGTTTTCATAGAAAAGTACAAGACAGGACGGCGTCTCAGAACGTCTGGAGAGGAACTGGTGCACGGGAGGAGGGGGAGAAGGAGGTGGCGAGGACGGGTCGCTGGAGGCAGCACCACGTGCGCCAGAAACGGCTCCATCATTCTACAGCTCCATCATTCTACAGCTCCGTAATTCTACAGCTCCATCATTCTACAGCTCCATCATTCTACAGCTCCGTGATTCTACGGCCCTGTAATTCTACAGCTCTGTAATTCTACTGCTCCATAATTCAATGGCTCCATCATTCTACAGCTCCGTAATTCTACAGCTCCGTAATTCTACGACTCCACAACTCTACGGCTCCACAATTCAACGGCTCCGCAATTTCCGTGGCGGTTGGAGCAGGAGGAGCCTGCGCTGCACCCCCGGCCTCCCTCCTGCCCCCGCCGCAGCGCCCGGAGCCCTCCCCGGGCAGATACCTCAGGGATTTCCTCCCAGAGAGCTGGGAGGGAGCGAAAAGACACCCCAGTGAAATGCAAAGAAACCTCCTGCCCACTATTGTTCTGCAAAAGCAGCAGCGAGTGCCTGCTCCCTGCCTGGCCGAGTACGGAAATCGGGCTTTTCCTCCTGGATTTGCGGTTAAACCCCGCGGGAGAAGGGTTGTTTTGTGCACGTGCAGCAACTACGGAACCTCGGCCGCCGTGTTCACAGAAATGGGGGTTTTGCCGCTCCCGGTGGCACCGCGCCGCCTGCGAGTTCCTGCGACGGGGCCACGGCGCCCGCGGGTTTGCCCAGCGCCGGCACGCGGCCACCTCGCCGCCACCAAAGTGCTCGGGAGAGCGTAAAATCCCCCAGTACTGATGAGGTGCCAACCTATTTTCTTACTGTGACAAAAACTCACCAACCTCCTGGTCCTGAGAGCAAGTTAGCGAGGCTGGATAAGGGTATTTACACACGTGTTAAGTGTGTCTGGTGTGTTTTGCGATAAAAGGAGAAAAAAAAAGACGCGGCACTCGGAAAAGTCGCAGCAATAGGTAAAACTGGGATGAAGCTGTGACTGGAGGGATGAAGCAGTGCAGCACGTTACGGAGACGGAAAGACCGCCCTGATCTGAGCAGGGTTATTTCAGTTTTAAACCCTGAGCGAGCCCGAGTTATTTTTTAATTCCACCGGATTTTGCGCGGGGCTCTGGGGTCCGGTCGTGGCCCGGAGGAGCGAGGCGGCTCGTCTGCCCCTCGAGGCTGCAAATCACATTTTGCCCTTGAGGAGGGAAGAAGAAACCCGGCCCCGAGCTCGCGTCCCCGGCATCTTGATTAAATTAGCGACGCGCTAACGTGAGAGTTTGTGGCCCAGGACGAAGTGACCTTGACTCCCGGAGCCATTTCCCGAGGGCTGGGGGCAACAAGGACGGCGCCAGGAGAGCAGGAGCAGCCCCAGCCCCTGCGGGGACAAACACCAGGTTTAACGTTGTGGGTTTTTAACTCCTCGGGCTGTTTCCCGCCCTCTGCCGCTTCAGGGGAGCTCCGGTCCCGGCAGGACGGACGGACGAGCGGGACGGCGAGCGGCCGCTGCGGCTCTGCCCGGGTTTGTCCCCAAAAGGGCGACCCCTGTCTCGCCCGGGCGCGCGCCGGCGCCTTCTCCTTTGAGGGTCCCCGCTGCCGTCCCAGTTCCGCCGCTCCCGGGAGGTCTCGGCTGCTCCAGATCTGCTTCGTTCCTCCCTGCCCCATCCAGAGCGGCGCCCGAACGCCCCTGCGCACGCGTCAGCGTTTGAGAGCGCGGCGTCGCGGTTTGCTGCCGCTGGCCGGAGCCCCCAGCCCGTCCCCCGTAGCTGCCCGTGAGCGGGGACTGCGGCCGCAGGGACCTGATGCGGCGAAACGCCGGCGCCTCGGCCGACACCGCAAATAACCCCCCGGCGCGGCGCCCGGGCACTCCTGCACCGCGGCCGTCACGGAGCCATCGGTCCAAGGGGCTGGAGGGACTTTGGGGCTCATCTCGCCCGATGAATCGAGTCGTCCCGTGCCCGACTGATGGTTTTCTCACCCGCTTTTTAAAACCTGCGGCGACAGATGTACCGAACGTTAACAACATTTGCTGAAAGAGCTGCCGGCGCGGCAGCGCATCGGCCACCAGCGCCGCGTCCCGGGGAGCGCCCGGAGATCCCCCAGAGCCCCTCCTCCCTCCTGGGGGTCTCCGCCGAGCGGCACTTACTGCCCGCACTTGTAGGGACCTTCCCCCAGCCCCCGTGCCCGCAGCCTCCTCGCCTGCCGCGCGCCCGGAGGCGCGCCCTGAACCCCGGCACCCGTTGCGATGACCTCAGAGGTCGTTTCCAGCCTCTGACGCTGTGATTCGGGGAACGGGCAGTCCCAAAGCCCGCAGGAAAATCACATTCCCTTCTCTCTTACTCCTTTCCCTGAGGGAGCTGCTCATCCAGCTTTGCAGTTTCAAAAAAAAAAAAAAAGAAAAAAAAAAAAGGCCGAGGCCTGACGCAATCGGTGCGTTGCCATGGCGGGAAGCACCGCGGCCGCGCGATTTCCCTCGGCGAGACGCCGTGAGCCTCGCGGGGCTCACCAGGGTGTAGGACAAAGCCGGGGACGGGCCGGCGAAAAGCCACGTGAGATCCGGGCTGGCACGAATCGCCGGGGGCTCCCGGCCCGGGGGTCAGGGAAGGAGCTCAGCTCCCAGCCCACGCCGGCGAGAGCTCGGCCTCCCCTTCGTCTCCATCTTGTGCCTCTTTAACACCTGGCCTTGACGGTCTTGAAGGATTTTTCCAACCATCACGATTCCGTGATCTCCGACCGCCCTCGCCACAAGCGACCCCCTCATCCCCTGCGCCCGTGTCCCCGCTGTCCCGTCCCCGTCGCTCACACTGGCAGAGGGTGAACCCGGAGCTGGAGGGGTCTCGCCCCGTTTTAGAGCGGCCCCCGGGGAGCGCTCGTGGCAGGGGGGCCCGGGAGGGGGAAGGACAAGAGCAGGACCCCGACCTGCTCAGGGGGGCTGGGTGAGAGACCCCCCCCCTCCAGGGTGGTGAGAACCAGCACCCCACGGCAGCACCCCTGGCCTGCGCAGACCTGGGACCCAGCCCCGGCGCGACGCTGCGGGCAGGGGTGCGGGGCTGGGGGTGCCGGTGCCCCCCCGGCCAGGGTCTGGTGAAAACAGCGCGCGGTAACCACGGCAACGGCGCAAACTCGGCGCCGAGGGGCGGCTCCGTCGGGAGCTGGGGCTGCGCAGACGGTGGAAAATGAAATCCCCTGCGGCCACGCCGGCAGCTCCCGCCCAAACCGAGCCGGGGCTGAGACGCGGCCGGAGAAGCGCTGCTGCCTGGCCAAGGCCGTGCTCTCCGCCGAGCTCAAACCCCTCTGCGCCGGCACCAGGACGGGCGGCGCACAGCCATGGCAGCCCGCACGGGCCGGCGTTTGCCGCGGGATTTGTACCCGTCCCTTCTGGCGTCACGGGCATCGGCGCTGACGTCGCAGCCGCTGGTCACGCCGCGACGCTTTACCGGCATAAAACCTCTCGCCTCCCCGCTCTGCCGCACTCGAGAGCCCGGCGGCGCCGTGGGCGGCTCGGTTTGGCCCGGCAGCACCGGCTGCTCGCGCCCGTGGGATCGCCGGCTGCCCAGAAACCCGGGTGGGGGGCTCTGCCCTGGTGCTGGCTCCGTAGGTGGGGTCTCCCCCCGCACCCAGGGTCCCCCTGCGCAAACCGCGGCTGCTGCTGGCACAGGAAACGCGGCAGCGGGGAGAGACGCGCTTCTTTCTCCCACCTTCGCTCCTGCCAGCTGTATTAAGGACTCATCTCGGTTATATAAGCCCTCATTAATCATCATCTAAGAGTATTTGCAGCAGAGGAGTTCTTAAGGTCAGGAGATGCTACCCAAGGACACGACGAACGGAACTTCCCCCCCTGCGAACGCCCAGTGGGGCTGGGGGTCTGGGGGGGGGGTTTATCCACTCTCGAGCTGCGGGGACCACCGGGCCTCCCCCCACGAGGAGCGAAAGGGGATGAGCCAGCCCGGGCACGGGGGCACCGGAGCTTTTCACACCCCTCGGCCCCCTCCACGCACACGTGGGGACGGGGCACGCTCCGTGCACTGCCACAACCCCGGTGTCCCCTCTCCGTCCCCCTTTGCTCACCAGGATGTCTCCACACGCCGCCTTTTCCCCACCCACAAGCCCAGACCCCCTCGCAACCCGCGGGGCAGCGCAGCCCCTTCGTCGCTCCGGACACCAGGAGCGCGTCGGGACTCTGCAGGAACAGCCACGATTGCAAAAAAAAAAAAAAAAAAAAAAAAAAAACCACCAAAAAAAGCAGCAAAAGGAAAAAAAAAAACCGACACCACCACCAAACCCAGCCCCAACTGCAGCATCACCGCTTGTGCCTGCCCAGAAGGTTCCCGCGCCCTCGCATGAGCTCATCCTGCTCCGTCCCCCCCCCCGGGGGCCTCCCCGCGCCGGAGCCCGAGCGCGGCCGATCCCCCCGCGCCGCGGCGGAGGAGGCAGGAGCCAGCCCAGCGGATTCTTGGCTGCCTGGGTCATTTTTCTCCCCGCGCTGGAGCTCCGAGTCATGCGACTCCTCTCTTTTCTCTTTCTTTTCTTCCTCCTCGAGGCGGGGGAACGGGTCGGGAGGGTTCCCCCGCTCTGCCCCACGAGCCGATCCGAGCCAGGGCAGGTGGAGGCAAGGTCTGTGCCCGGGGCGGCACCGCGCCGGCCCCTCGGCGGGGCAAGGGCAGCTTCTGGGGGGGCTGGTGCCACCCAGCGCGGCCGCCCCGGGCTGGGGCAGCGATTCCCGGAGCTCGCTGGGGGAGCTCGGCAGCCCCCGGCACCCTTTGTCTCGGCCGCGATCCCCCAGCCCCGCTTCAGCCCGCGCCGTGGGACCCGGCTCGCCCCCAGCCCCGCTCGGCCCTGGAAATCTCGGCCCCCCCCGAGCACCAAAATCACCGAGCAACCGGCCCGGGGCTGCCCCAAAAACCGAGCGACCCCGGCACGGCCACCGCGCCGGGAGCGGGACGTGACCTGCATCCCAAGGCGGGGGAAGGGGCCGAGCTGCCGGGCAGCCCCCCCCGGCCCCAGCACCCCCGAGAGCAGCAGAGACCACCAGGAGCCGCCGAGGGCAGAGCCCAGCCCCTCCCGGGCCCGCAGCCCCCTCCCGGCTGCTTTAAACCCCCGCAGACGAGCCCGGGCGACGCCGTTAATCCCCTCCCAGCTGCCGGGATCCCGTCCCAGCTGTGCAAGGCCGGGGGGGCTGCAGGGGGGGGCACGTTCCATTTTCCCGGCCTTCCTGCAGCCCCCTCGCCCACCCCTCTCCCCAGAGTGGCTGGGAGGGGCCGGCGGGGGGGTGACAAGGGGGGGGCCGCTATTGTTCGGTGCGGACAAAGCGGGGGGCACATCAGCTGGGGGGCGCTGGCATCTGGGGCGGGGGGGGGAATGCATTGAGGGGGGGGGTCTCCGCCAGAATTGAACCCTGGGTAGAACCAGCACAGCCCCCTCCAAGGGCCGGGGGGGCTGCAGGCTGGGATATGGGGGGGTTGGCTGTTAAGGGAGGGGTCAGTTAGGGTGGGGGTACGACTGCGAGCAGCAAGACCCCCCCCAAAGGGGTCTTGCCCCCCTCCCTTTGTGTGAAAAATTCATTGGGGAAGGCTGTGATGAGTTGTGCCCGGCCTCAGCAGAACCTGGATTCATCCTCTCCATTGCCTGAGCGAGTGTGGAGCTGGGGAGGGGGGGAGAAGTTGCTGGCCCCCCGCCCCGGTCAGCACCATTCAAAAAAGAATAATAATCATAATTAAACAAAAAAACACCAAAAAGCAGTGAGATCTGGAAAGCAGAGGACACAGTTCTTATTTTAACATCCACGGCTCTTACACCCAGTGGAGGGGGGTTGTGGGGGGGGCTGTGCATGCCCCCCACAGCCCCCACGCTCGCCCCTGCCCTGCCCCACGGCGCCGTGGGGCAGGGCAGGGGCGAGCGTGGGGGCAGGGGCTGAATGAATTTGCCCCCCTCAGTGCTTTGGCAGCCTGGCCGCCCCCTCCCCGTCCTGTGGGACCCCCCACCCGTGGGTGTCCGAGGTGCCAGAGGGTGCTGAGCACTGCCGTGGCGGTGGCAGCAGAGGGCAGACACGCTACGCGCACCGATCCTGCACACACACACCCACCCCCCCTCCACGTGCCCTCACAACCCACGCGCGTCCCTTTTTTCCCACGCCCCCCCCCCCCCCCCAGCTCCCACTCCTGGCTGCAAATGGGGCTCAGCCCCACCCCAGACCCACACAGGGGGTGGTCGCGGTGGGAGAGCGCGGATTCTGCAGCGACGGAGGAGCTGGGTGGTCCTGGGGTGCCTGCCCCCCACACAATGACAGACCCCCTGCAGCCACCCCACGAGGGTCACCAAACTGCCAGGAGCCCCCGAGCGCGACACGGCGGGAACGCAGCGCCCAGGCGGGACTGCACACACGCGCGGACACGCGTGCACGGGTCCAGGCACAGCCCAGCACGGAGGGGGCTGCAGGGAGGACGGGGGGTCCCGCTTGCCCCCCCTCTTGGGGCACGCGCCTGTGCAAGCACGGGTGCAATGGTGGTGGCCGGATCCGGTGCAGCGGCGGCGGCGCGAGCTCTCCTCCCTGTCCCCGAGTGACTGTCTGCTGCGGGATGAATCACGCGCCGGCCCCGTGCCTCGGTTTCCCCCCGCGGGGCCGGTGGCCCGGGGAATCCTGCAGGAGAGGAACCAGACGGCGCCGGAGGCCCCGTCTGCCTGCTCTGCCCCAGGCCAGGCCGCCCCGCACGCCCAGCCCGCCCACCCCGCTTTGCACGGGTGCGCACACGCCGGTTCTTGCACGCGTGTGTGCCCCAGACACCCGCAGAGGGACAGCGCGCACCCACAGCCCCGCTGTCGCACACAGGGGCACACGCTGCCTGCCTGGCCATTCACACGCATCTGCAACCACATGTGCAATCACACGTGTGTGCAATCACATGCATGTGCAATCACACACGTGTGCAAACACACACACCCCACCCCCCCAGCCCGGTGCCTGGGCCCCTCGGCAGCTCCGCATCCCCCCGCTGCGCCCCACCGCAGCGTCGCCGTGGCAACGCTCCGGATTTATCAATGGAGACACTGCGGGAAATCGCTCCCGGAGAGGCGGGAAGGAGCGGGGAGGGGGGTGGGGGAGAGCTGAGGGGGGGGGTCAGGCACGCGTGGGCACCACAGTCCCCCCCGCCCAGCCCAGCCCTCGCGGGAGCCCACGCGAGACCAACCGTTCACTCATGCAGGAGCATCCGGTTGATCCCGGCACGGTGGCACTGGCGGCGAACGCGCTCCTCCCACACGCGTGAGGGCAGGACGGGCCCCGCGCGGTGGGTCCCCACGTGCGTGGTTCTACCCTCGGTCCCTGGACGAGCGCCCGATTAATCCTCGCACGAGCACGCAGTGAGCTCGGGGTTACCGCGATCCGCGCCGGAGCAGCTACACCCGCCCTGAGACCCAGGGAGCAAAGCCGAGGGGCAGGAGGCAGCACCCACCGCCCGTCCCCACGGACGGGCGAGCGCAGCCCCCGGTGGGACCGCGGGTGGCCGAGACAAAGGGGAGTAGGGCGGGGGGGGTCTCAGCCCAGCCCGGGGTTGGGCGGGGGGGAAGGTGTTTACTGAAGTGTTTGTTGAGTTGTTGATGTTTTCCTCAATACCCAAATCAGTGATGAGAACTTTGAGTTAATTGGCAATAACTTAAATTAAGTAAAAATATTCTGGAGGCGAAACGGCTTTGCCGGTAACACCTGGTGCTCTCGTGCCTCGGCTCCGCTCAGCGCCCTGGCTGGGGCTGGTGGGGGCAGAGCCGGGCTGGGACCCTCAACGGGCGGTGCCAGATGTGCCCAGCGCTGCCGCGCCGGCACAGCCCAAGCTGCCGCGACACCGGGGCCTCTTCCAGAGCCTCCCGCGTGCCGGTCGCTGCCCCGGTGTGGGCCCCTCGCACGGGGCTGGATCGTCAGGAATCGCCCCGTTCCCCCCGGCATCAAGGCACCCCTGCCCCTCCTGCCTGCAGCCCCACGGCCCCTGGCCGGTACGCGGCGCCCAGACGCCGTGGGGACGGGCACGGCTGCCCACGTACCGCACCCGGCGGGGACGTTCCCCCGCAGCCGCTTCCAGGAAGGGCTGTAGAGGAGGAGATGGGGATCTCGGGTTTGCACCAGCTCAGCACTTTCGCAGACCTCACCAGCCCCGTCACACCCGGCTCATCACATGCCTGCTCACACACACACGCACCCGCGCCCGCCGCGGGCCCCCGGCCAAACCCACAACACACAGCGAAGAAAAGAGCAAAAAGGAAGGGGAAAAAAAAAATTAAAAAAATCCAGTAAGTGGACGACCTTTTTTCCAGGCTCACCACAAAACATTCCTGACATTTTGGGCCGTGCTGGCGAGGGCACGCGTGTGCGCGCAGAGCCCCGGGTCACGCTCGGGACTCGCTGGCGGTGATGAGGACTGAGGAGAAGGACCTGGTGCTGGGGCGCAGCCCCCACCCAGAGCCGGCCAACACTGGCTCTGCCCTGGCCACAGCGGGACCCAGGGGAAGCACCTTCGGGCTGAGAAGAGACAAAACTCGGAGCAGAGATGGGACCTAAAATCAGGGGCTCCCTCGAGGGATGCAGGACTGGCACCGGCCGCAGCCGGGCAGGCGGCCACCCCCCAGCTTGCTCCCAGCCCGGCAGGGCACGCAGCCGAGCCGCAGGGTGCCCGGGCAAGCCGGTCGCAGCGTGGGCCGGCTGCGTACGGTTGGGTTTTACAACCCGCCGGCCGAGGGAGAGGCCGCGCGGCCCCAGCCCAGGTGAGCCCGGACCCGGGAAATCCCCGGCTGCTGGAGCCAAGCGCCCGCCCGGCACCGGCCACCGCAGCTCCTGCGAAGGCGCCTTCACCCCTGGGTGAAGAGCAGGTGTTTGGGGATTGCCCTGCCAGCGCCCGGCCACCCCCCAGCACCCAGGACCCCGATGACCGACGGTGAAACAGGGTGCAGGGCCTGCCGGGGACCGGCCACGCTTCCCTCCAGCCGGAACCGGCCCAGGAAAGATCTCCTCTCTGCCCGGAAACTTGCTGACTTCTGAAAAATGGATTTTGGAAATAAAAGCTCATCCGAGGTGCCGGGGACAGCGAGCTGGTGGCAGCGCCGCTCGGAGCGCGGGCGGGAGCAGCAGCCGTGCCATTGCGCTCGAACACTTTATTAATCAGGGCCTGGATCAGCCACTCCACGGTTTTGCCGGGATCGAGGCCGGGCTGGCAGCCCCGCCACGGACTGACTCAGCCTCTCTGCCCTTCGCAGCCCTGGCCGGGCGCTGCTTTTTCCCTTGCCCTGGCCGGCCATGGAGCTCAGCCCCGTATCCCAGCAAGCTCCTTGGCCACCAGGACAACTGGCTCTGGTGGCCGCCGTGTGCTGCCCTCTGTGTCCCTTGTGCCCACCTGCCGGGAACCAGCCCTGCTGCCCCTCTCCCAGGCACGTGCCCTCAAATGCCCCCACTGATGCTACCGATGCCCAGCCCAGTGTCGGCTCCCTCCCGGGTCAGAGTTACCAGCAGCCTCTGCCCAGGGACTGTCCCATCCGGCGAGCCCTGAGCGTCGCTCCTGCAGCCCCGCGGGACCCCCAAGCCACACAATCGCCGCTCACGCGAGCGGGGACGCATCCCCACCGGCTCACCCCAGGGCTGCGGGGTCCCCGCTGCACGGCAGGAACCTGGGGTCTCCTTGTGCCCACCCCGGCTGCTGGCTCCGAATCAGAGGCAGCTCAGGCGGCAGCCCCCACCACCAGCCCCCAGCGCACCCACTGACAGCCGGCGGCCGCGCGAGGAGTGGAGGGCGATGGAGGTGCCCCGGGCATGTCCATGCACATGGCACCGTGCGCAGCGGCAGCTCCCGAAGCCGCTGCCACCCGAGGGGCTCTGCAGCCAGGGTGCACCGGTGGCTCCCCCGGTGCTGCCGGGGCGCGGAGGAAGCGCAGCTTCACACGGACTCGCCTGTTTGTTTGTTTAAGAGCTGAGTCATTCCCGGATCGTTGCGTGTCCCCACACCTCCCCACCTGCCTGCCACTGACTCACCCCGCTGCGCCGGCCCTCGCTGCCCGCTCCGGCCCCACCGGCCGCTCGCCAGGACCCCCGTGCCGCCACCTGCCAGACCCCACGGAGGTGACCGTGGCCCCACGGAGACCCATGGGGTCTGCTTGGGAGGGCGAGCGCCACAGTGCTGGGTGGCACCAGGGGCAGATGCTGGTCGAGGGCAGAGTTAAGGGGATTTGGCCGAAGCTTCAGCCGTGCCGGGGCGCTGGAAGCGCTGGGCAGGGGCAGCCCACGGGGCACGAGGCCAGGGCGAGCTCAGCAGAGCAGGGCGCTGGAGGGAAGGGCCGGGGCGGCTGCCCCAGTCATTGCGAAAGCGATTCTGGTGAGCAGGGCCTGGGAACGGGGCGAGCGGGGAGGGGGCAGCAGCTCCGCCTCGCTCTGACTCACAGAGGCTGCGGGTGCCGCCGCGCAGCGCCCTGGGCACCGCTGGCACAGCACCCCGGGCACCGCCGACCACCGGCACGGCACCCCGGGCACCACACAGCACCGCTGACCGCTCCTCTCTGCAGCCACCAGCACCTGCCCGTGCTCCGGTCCCTGGTGCTGCCCAGTGGATGCTGCGGCACCCTGGACCCACGGTGGGTGCAGGGCTGGCAGTCGGAGCAGCTGCAGAGCCCGGTGCCAGCGGTGGCTCAGCGCCAGGGGCAGGTGGAGCCGTTGCCACACCCCAGACCCACGGCAAACCCACGGCAGGTGGAGCGGCCCCAGCCCCGCTGCGTTTGGTGCTGGAGAGGGCCTTGCAGGCCCCTGCCAAGGGCACGCCGCGCTGTGGGGCTGGGATGGGATGGGGAGCAGCTGCCGGTCGGGGGCATCGCGGGGGTGGCAGGAGCCCGGGCAGTGCCCAGCTCCAGGTGTGACTGGCTTAGAGCACACACCCAGGGGTAACGGCCCTGCAGCTGCCCCCCGGTGCAGAGAGGAGCCCTCCCGCGCACCGCTGGTGGCACCACCACGGGCAGAAACACCCCCAGGAAACGCAGCCCAGCCTGGACCCAGTGCCCCGCTCGGGCGGGCATCAGGGCGGGCGAGGTGTCACCCGGGGTTGCCTCCTGTTGTGTGCCCCAAGGTACTGGCGTCCCCACGGCAACGCAGGGGCCTCACGTTCTCCACAGCGCCGGAAAAGGGGACTTGCCCCCAGCCCTGCTCCTGACGGGGACCCCCAGCACCCGGCTGTGTCCCAGGTCCCACAGGCTCCACGTGGCTGCGATGGCCGGTGAGGGGGGGGCAGGAATCCAGGGCTGAGTCACCGCTTCCTCCGCGAGCCGTGAGTCACCCGGCGGTCGCGCCGAGACACAGGGGCCCGGTGCACAGCGGCTGCCGGGGACTCGAGGTGCGCACGGTGGCGTGCGAGGGCAACCCCTGACACGAGGGCAGCCCCGCGCTCCCGCGTGCACACACGTGCCGTCAGCGAGCGACCGTGGGGGCACAGCGTGGCCCCTCGTGCAGACACGTCTGGGAGCACAAGTAAGCACCCACAGGTGTGTGCACATACACACGCGTGCGCTCGCCCGCCCGCGTCCTCCACGCGCACAAACAGAAATCGCCAGAGAACCCACCTGGGCCAGACACACCCGTCCAAGGATTCACACCCCGCAGTGGCAGGGGGTCACACCTCGAGCCACCGTGCTCCCCCCCGCCACTGCCCGCACCCCCAGCCTGGGGCGGGACCCCACACGGCCACGGGGATTTCCTGAGGGGGCTCCCCACCGCGCTGGGGGGGGGCTCTGCGCTCTCCTCTGCAGAGCCGAGCTCAGCACCGCCACCACACAGCCCGGGGCGGGAGGTTAACGCCGCGCCAAGCCCAACCCACGGCTGCAACCGCCGGGGCCTGGCGAGCGCCGGGCAGGGCTCCTGCCGCAGCCCCGGGGAGGGGGGGGCGCCGACGTGGCAGCGCCCTGGGCGGGGGGCGGGAGGACTCCCCGGGCACCGCGGGGGGGGGCTGGGCCGGCAGGAGCCTGCGGGAGCCCCCGCCCCAGCACAGCCCCCCCCCCGGGCCCCGCCGCCAGGAAAGGGGGGAGGGGTCTCCATGGCGGCTCCGCGCCCAGGGAGCCCCCGGCCCGGCCCCCTCCCTCCCGCCGTGCCGGGCTCCTCGCGGGGGGGGGGCCGGGGCCGTTGCCGGGGCGACGCCGCCGGGGATGAATGGGCCGGGAGCGCGCGCGGCGCGGTTATGAATGAATGAGCGCGCGGGGCCGGGGCGGCGCGGAAAGCCCGGGGCGGAGCGCGGCGCCCGGAGCGGAGTCTGCAGCCCGGCCCCGCCCCCGAGCCCCCTCCCACGCACCGCCCGGCCGGGCCCGCGCCGGAGCCCCCCCCCCCCCGGACCCCCTCGTGCGGCATCGAGGACCCGGGGCGGGGGAGGGCGGGGGGTGCCCGGTGCCTTCCCCCTCCGCTGCCTGCGGGTCTCAGCAGAGATTTTCCTCCGGAGCGAGGCAGGGGTCCGGTCGCGGGGGGGGGGATACCCGGCCTGGCCCCCCCCCCCCCCGGGCGGAGGGAATCGCCGGAAGCCCCAGGCTAGCCCCCCCGTCCTGCCCGCTGCCTGCGCTGGCTGCCGGGGGGGGTCCAGAGTCACAGCTCCCCCCTCGGGCATCCCCATGAGCTGGGGGGCCCTGGGGAGCCCGCCCCCAGGCTGCCCTCCCGCCCGGCAGGCTTGAGGGTCCGCCGGTCAGAGCCGGGGGGGGCTCCCCGGGTGAGCCTTGGCCCCCTCCGGGCCCCCTCCTTGCCAGCCCCGGCGCACAGCCCTGCCAGACCCCCCCCCCCGCCCCGCCAGGCGGTTCCCAGAAAGCTGGAGGCGGGGGGGGGGGACACCGCCTCATCTTCCCAGCAGGGTCCGGGTCAGCCCCGGTTGTCATCGGCCCCGGAACGGCCCGTTCCCAGCCCGGCCCGGCGGAGGAAACCGCGTGGCAAGGAGGGGGGGCGGCTCCCGCGGCGGGGAGGGGGCATTCCTGGGCTGCCTGGGGGCTGAGTCACCCCCGGCCCCGCACACGCGCAGACACACGGCACGGCCACACACGGAGCGGGACGCGCGTGTGGGTACACGCACACGCAGCAACATGGATGTGCGGGTCCCCTGCACGAGGAACACACGCGTGTGCGCGGGAAGAGACGCGCGGCGGGGACCTGCACACGCAGCACTGCTGTGGCCACACGCGTGGGGGACGATGCACGGTGAGACGCGGGCAGCGCAGCCGCGTACGTGTGGACACGCGGGGTGACACGCAAAGCCGTGAGCACGCAGAGGCACGGGACGCGCTCCTGGGGACGGTGTGCGCCCAGGCACGCGCATACGCGCACATACATGCACGGCGGTACGCACACAGTCATGCACAGACATACGCGCACGGGGGGTGCAGGCACACGTCACCCACCAATGCCATCGTGTGGTGCCGCCAAGGGCCGAGCACCCTCCGGCCGTGACCAGCCCACGTGGGGACCCCCGGCAGGCTGCCTGTCCCCAGCTCCTGGGGACTCCCAGAGGATGGGGGGGGAGTAACTAGGGGGGCCACCACAGCCCCAGGGAGCCGGCTGCGGGGGCGTGCGGCCGAGCGTCGCCTGCTCGCCGGGGCTGCGTCACCCGCGCTGACGCATCGCTACCTGTGGGTCCTGTCGCTATATATAGCCCCGCGCACGCCCCATCTGCTCGCTCACCGCCCGGCTGGTGACTGGGAGGGGACACAAACGCACACGGGACGCGACGCCCGGCTCCGTGCCCCCCGCGTCACTGTGGCCCAGGGGCCAGGTGGCCCCACGCCAGCCCTGAAAATCTCCATGGTGGCCGGGGGGGAGCGCGGTGGTGGTGGCACGATGCCACCTGGCAGGGCCTCGGCTGGCAGGGCCAGCACGGACGTCACGAGGGCTCCTCGAGGTCCTTGTAAACACGGTGACGCACCGGCGCTGCCCTCCGGCCCCCATGTCCCCGCCAGCCCCAACACGCTGCCTGTGGCCACAATGTGCCAGCCCCACGGCCCACCCCCTGCCTGGACCCCCACGGCGCAGGCTGCAGCGTTGGGGTGACGCTGGAGACACCCCCTCACCTGCACTAGTGTCACCAGAGGCTGCAAAACCCACTTGGGGGGTTGTCAAAGACCATGCCCCCCTCCCACAGCCTGCAGCTGGGAGATGCTTTTGAGGGGGAATCCCCACGGGGTGAGGAGATTTGGGGTCCTTGCTGTGGCAAAGGCTGCTGGCAGCCAGACTGGGACTCCCAGTGTGACCAGTGCAGGTTCCCACCACAGCACCGTGGGGACGGCGGCAGAGGGACAGGCTCCCGCGCCGCCCCGGCCCCTCTCCGACCCCGGCCCAGCGCTGCGGGGGTCCCCAGGGAGCAGGCCAGCCCGGCCCCTGGCTCCGCGGCCCCCGTGATATCACCGCCCAGGCACGCCGCTGCTGCTGCGCCGGCCACGGCCGCCGGCCAGGCTGGGGGGGGCCAGGGAGGCCCCGCGGGGGCCGGGAAGCACATGAGGGGACCCTCTGCACCCCGGCCGGGCAGGGAGGGATGCGGAGCAGGAGGGGTGGTGTGTGTGTACAACACCTGCGTGTGCACAGAACACGTATGTGCACATGCACTGCTTGCACACGGGCTGCACGTGTGCACCCTCACACACCGGTCGGGGGGGAAGTGTGTGCTGCAGCCCCTTGTTGAGGGCAGGTTGCTCACCCAGGGCACCCCCTGCCCCTCCCATTGCAGCCTGGGCACGGGGGCTGCACACCCACACACGTGTGCACGCTGGCTGCATGCTCTGTGTGCACACGCATGTGCAAGGGGCCGGGGACACGTGTGGGGCGGCTTCGGGGAGCGCTGTGGGGCCAGAGGGAGCGGTGTGGGGCCGAGGCTGCAGCCGGCCTTGGGGTGGGGTGAGACATTCCTTGCGGCGCTTGTTATTTTATCTGGTTCAAAGTCAGTTCCTGGAATGTTTTTAATTCCAGGATCCGTCCCTGCGCCGGCAGCTCCCGCCCCAGCTCCCCCCGCACCCCGCGTCAGGGCTGCCTGCCCACAGCCCAGCCCTACGGCAGCGCTGGGGGGTTCAGCCGTTTGGGGGGGGATCCGCACCCCACAGCACCCCCCAGGTTGCACCCACGGGTGCCTCAGCCCTGATGGGTGTCCCGGGAGCCTGCAGCCCCGGTGCGGGGGCCGGGCTCACCCCCGCATGGGACCCCGCTGCCGGCAGACGCCGCGTTCCCGACTCCTGCCAGGGACACGCCGGCAGCTCCTCGCCCACCCGGCGTCTGGCAGAGCCGTGCCAGCGCCGTCTCTCACCGGCAGCCACCGACGGGTACCCCAGCGAGCAGCACTGGGGGGGCTGCGAGGCCAGAGCTCCATCCCGGGCAGGAGGCAACCATGGGGGTCCCAGGGCCCCGGGCACTGCACACACCTGTGTGACCCTTACGCCTGCAAACACGCGTGTGCACAAGTTGCAGCGAGGCGGGGGGGTGATTGCAGGGGCGTGTGGGGCGAGTGTGCGAGGGTCTGGGTGTGTGAGGAGCTGCCCTGCGGCCCCCGTGCGTGCCTGGACCGGGCGTGCGCCCCGCGGGGCTGTGGCTGTGGCCGGCGCGGTGGGCGTGCGCCGGGGCCCACGGGCGTTGCCGGCAGGGCGGTGGGGGCCGCCAGGCGCTGGGTGTTTCCTGGCGCACCCAGCGCTGCGGAGGCTGGAGAGATGAGGGGGGGGCTCCCGCTCCAACTCGCCCACACCCGCTGGCCGTGAGTGGGTGGGGGGGGCCCTGGGGGTCCCCAGCCCTTTCCCGCTGGCACCCCCCCGCAGCCGCGGCTCAGGTCACCCCCACGAACCCGGAGGGGGCAGCCGCTGCCGTGCCAGGAGCTGCAGCCTGAGGCGGGGGCACGGGCACACGTTTCTGTGCGCAGCCCCCTCGTGCACCCCACGGCACACGCTGCCTGTGCAAACCCCCCGGAATACACACCCGCGTGTGCAGGGACACGCACCCGCAGGGTGACCCCTGCTGCCCCCCCGGCAGGCACCACACCAAAGGTGCGACGCTGGCGCTGCCGGATTGCTCCATACTGGGAGGACTGGGACGAGCCTGGCCCCGCAGCGGTGTCGGGCTGGGGGCGGCGAGGAGGGGGAGGAGGCAGCAGGATGGGGTACAGGGGGTGCGAAGCGCCCAGACGCCGGGGCTGGGCGGTGAGTACGGCTCTGCCCGGCCTCGCCCCGTCGCCAGCGACCCCCCCCCCCGCTTTATCAACGGCATCTCCCGGCCTCGGGCGCGGTGATGTCACGCCGGTGGCGCTGCGCGCTGCGGCGTCCCGTGTCCCAGCTTGCCTCCCGCCACGCCGCAGACACCTCTGACGGGCACCCGCGCCGTGCCACGGCTGCCTGCGTGCATCCCCCTGCACACACGCGTGTGCACTCGAGCCGCTGCGCACGAGCACACCCACGTGCAAAGATGCGGCCGTGAGCGCGCGTGCACGTGTCCGTGTCCCACGCGTGCCCGGCCGGGCAGCGATTGCCTTAAAAGGCCTCGACCGCGCTCGCTCCCGGCGCGGCGAGCGGCTCCTCTTCCCGTTGCCAAATTTGGCGCGAGCGGCGCGGGCCGGGGGTGTCGGGGGGGGCGGCCCGGGGCTCGCTCTACCCGAAATGACGTCAAAGCGGGGCGCTGGCAGCGGGACGCCCGGTGCCGCACATGTCACCGCAGGAACCTGAGCCACTTCCTCCCCCGGCCCCGGCTTCCTCTGGCGCTCGGCTGTCCCCGGGGGGGTCGGGGTCCAGCGGGGCCCCCCCCAGCCCCACGGCCGAGCCCCCTGGGTGTTCCTCCGTGGGAAGAGCCACCGGCCCGGGCTGAGCGATCCCATCCTGTCCGTGGGTGCTGGGTGCCCCCTGGGGCTTTGGATCCCCACCCCCAAGTCCCTGGGGGGCTGGTCCAGGACGTGGCACAGGGGACACGCTCAGGGTGCAGGGGACACGAGCAGCCACTCCTGTCCCCTCCCCAAATAACAGCCCCGAGGAGGGGGCCCCACGGGTCCCCAGGGCCATCCCCACCCCCTCACCTTCCCCGGGGCGGGGGAAAGCCGCAGGGAAACAAACCTGCAGGTGGGGAAACTGAGGCACAGCCACGCCAGGTCCCACGGGCTGGAGGAGGGTGTCAGCAGGTTCACGGCCACCAACCCTCCCGCCCCGGCCCACGGCCACCTCGCCGTGACGCAGCAGGGCCGGTGGGGCCGGCGCGCGAGGGAGGGTGCCAGCACCCGTGGCCGGACGGGCTGGTGGAACCGGCCCCGCTCCTCGGGGCAGCGGCTCGGCGGCGGGACGGCACCGGGTTCACCCGGTCTGGTGAGCCCCGCGGCCGGGGTCTGGCACCGTCCAGGGGGGAGATGCTGTCCCCGGCCCCACGGCAAGGGGACTCCGGCCCTGAGCCCCCTCCCCGGGAGGACGGGGCAGCTCCATCGCCTCACCCCACTTTTGGGTTTCCCTTCCTCCTGGGGGGCCGCGTGGGTGCAGCTGGTAGGACAGTGCGTGTGCACAGCGGGGCACACACGTGTGTGCCCGTGAGAGGCTGCGTGCAGGGGTGTGCGCACACGCACGTGTGTCACGCTGCTGCCCCCCCCGGGCTGTCTCCCCCCACCCCGAGAGGGACGGTGACGGCAGGCACAGTTGCATCCAGACTGCCCAAATTTATTTCAAAAATAAAAAATAAAATATTAAAGACCGAAAGCCTCGCTTCTCCCCCTCCCCGCCCGCCCTCCCCCTCCCCGAAACACACAAAAAAGACTTTTACAGACAAAAAAACACATCACGTGGGTTCTCTATTTGCACAGATCTCCTGACGAAAAAAAAAAAATCAAAGTCGGACAAGAGAAAGGATTTCTACGGCCTATGCAAGACTATGTCAGTATTGGCTCAGTCGGGTAATTAATGTCTATAAATATTAGCCCCACGGCTCGCGGACAGCCATGACCGAGTACTGGGTTTATTTATTCATTATTTTAATTTTTTTCTTATCTTTTTTTTTTTTTTTAACTTAAAAAAAAAAAAAAGAAAAGAAAATCCAACCGACCAAGAGGCGGGTGGGAAGGAGTCCAGCGACTCGGAAGCTGGTCTCAGCCGCGGGGTGGGGGGGAAGGCGCCATTTCTTTTCCCTCTGAAAACAAAAAGTAAAACCCACCCCAGAAACAAAGCCCCCCCCCCCCCACCCTTGGCTGCGGCAGCGGGGCCGGCGGCACCCAGGCACAGGCGGGACCCCCCCAGCGCCCGGGGGGGGGCCCAGCCCCGCAGCCGAGCAATGCTACATATAGAAGGGAAGGAAAACGAACGGCCCCCGACCCCGGGGGGGCCCCAGCACCTCCGAAAGAGACTTCACCTCCTCCCGCCTGCACCCGGGGGGGCACCACACACACAGGCTTGGGGGGGGAGGTCGAGCCCACCCCGCTGCGCCCCCTTCACAGCAAAGCAGCAGCTTGGATATCCCCCAGGGACCCCCCGGGAGGGGGCTGGCGGCTCCTGCCTGCTCCCCCCCCCATCTCCCCAGAGCTGAGGCAGGGGGAAGGGGGGGAGGTTGCCCCGGCCCCCCCCTCCCCGCGAAACTCCTGCCCCGGCGCGGGCAGGGTCACCCCGCGGCGTCCGGCGGCCGCAGGAGACGGCGAATCTAGAGGAGATCTGGCCCGTGACAACAGAAATGAGACCAGCGCCAGCCGGGACCCCCCCGGCAGAGTCCGCAGCCCCCGGAGAGGGGGGTGGGGGCGCACGCGCAGCACCTCCCTGCTTCTCCCCCCGCCCCCTCCCTACAAAACCCCCCCGCCTCGGCGGGGCGCGGGCTCTATGCTACGACGAACTCGGATTTCATGTCCGCCTTGACCTCGGGCTTCCAGACCGAGTCCTCGAAGTCCAGGTCGAGGCTGCCCTCGCTGGAGACGCTGCTGTTGCTGTTGGTGCGGGCGGCCTTGCGGTTGGGCAGCCAGTGGTAGGGAGCGCGGCCGTCCCGGCGAGCCTTCCGGCGCAGCCGCTTCTGCTGCATCAGCAGCTGCAGCCGCTCCACCTTGCAGCGCGTCGCCCGGTTCTCCGTCTGCCGCAAGCGGTCCCCTGCCGCGGGAAAAGCGGGATGGCGGGGGGTCACGGGGGAGAAGCGCGTGGGGCGAGCTTCACCCCAGCACAGACACCCCCACCCCCCCCCCCCCGAAGCGGGGTGTCCGCCCGCCTCCTGCCTCAGTTTCCCCGCCGCACGCGCGGGACGGAGACCGCCCCAGCCTGTTCTGCTGCACGCGCAGGACGGGGATGCAGGGGGAGTCCCGCCGGCCTGGGGGAAGCCCCCCTTTTTCTGCGGTGCTACAGCAAATGGAAGGGGGAAGGGGGCATTTCCCCGGGGGAGGGGGAGCGGTGGCAGCGCCCCCCCCGGCGCGGCACGGCAGCTGGTGCGGGCCTGGCCCCGCTGCGGCGCGTGGGAGGACGAACAATTGAAGCTCCAGACGTGGGCTCTGGCGCTGGGGAAAGGGGAAAAAAAAAAGGCTCTTGCTCCAGAGCAAACTTGGCCGGGCGGGGGGCTGGGAGCACCGAACCCCCCCCTGCAGGGCCCGGACGGGGGTCCTGGGACACCGCGATGCCACACAGAGGGGACGGAGCGGCTCCGCTTCCCTCCTGCCTCGGTTTCCCACCCCAGGACGGGGACACGGCCACAAGGTCAGCCCCAGGCAAACCCCGCGGGTAAAGCCCCGTCCCCAGGACCCCCAGCACAGGGACCAGCACGAGGGGAGGGGGCCGGACCCCCCTTGGGTGGGAGAGAAGGTAGAGAAAACCCCGAGGGCAGGGTGAGCCCCCCCAGCCCGCACCCGCGGTTTCACTTCTTTTCTCTACGCAAATCGCTGCGGGGGGGGGGTGGGGGGGGTGCAGGGTGGGCACCTCCAGGCACCTTCCGGCCTCGGGCTGTGCAGGTGTGCACCCCAAAAGTGCCCGGGGGGGACCTGCCACACCCAGATGGGGTTTGCCCCCCCCCAGCCAAACCCACCTTCACCCCCAGCCCAGGGGGGTTTGCCAACAGGGAGGTGGGTGAGGAACCAGAGTCTGGGGGGGCATCACCCCCCCCCCCAAAACCACCCATGCAGCAGGGATGGGCCCAGAGCCCCCCAGGGAGTGGGGACATCATTCTGATTGACACCTGTCAATCATCCAGCTCCAGCTGCAGCAGGGGCTGGCTGACCCCCACCCCACCCTGCCCGCCAGCCCCTCTGCACGAGGAAAGGCCGATTGTTATGGGGCAAAAAATCCTATAAAAACCTCAAGTTTAAGCGACTCCAACATCAGGCTCCACAAAAGATGTTGTGGGGTGGCCCCATGCAAAAAAAGGGGGGCGGGGAGGGTCACCTCAGGCCTGGGGGCTCCCCAGCCCCTCTGCCACAAACACCTACAGCCCCAGGGGCGACGCGACAGACCGAGGACACCGAGAAGCTCCCGCCCCAGAGCCCCGGGCACCCTGTGGTGGCATGGCCGGTCGCGGTGACACCCCACCCCCCCCAAAGCGAGGCAGCCGGGCTCACCGCTGGGCTTGCACATCCGGATCTGGCTTTGGCACTGGACGACGGGGTGCAGGGGCGGGGAGGCCGCGGCCGCCGGCAGCGGCTCTGAGGTAGTTTTGGTGGCGAGGTCCGGGGAGGCGGGTGGCGAGGAAGAGGAGGAGGAGGAGAACTGCGTCTGGCAGCGGAGCTGCGTCAGGGACTGGGGCATGCCCTGGTAGTGTCGCGTGGCGCTGAGGAGGTCGTTCAGGATCTGCAGGATGGTGCCGATGTCCCGCCGCGGCCGCCCGCTGCTGTCCTGGCAGTTGGGGTGCAAAGTGCCTGTGGGGGCGGGGAGAGGCGGGTGTGAGATGAGCAGCCCCTCCAGACTCGCACCCCCCACGGCCTCCAGGGAGGCTCAGCATCACGTACCGGAGAAGGTCCCTGAGAAGACCCCAGGCGCGTGGTTGACGAAGCTCTCGATGACGGCGCCGGGCTTGCGGGAGCGGGGCGCGGGGGCCGGGCTGCTGCCCGGGGAGCTGCCGCCGCGGCTGCCACAGTCCACCTGCGCGAGAGAGACGTGGCATCAGCCTCCGGGGGGGGAGCCAAGTGGGACAGGGCATGGGCGGGGGGAACGCAGCCCTGCTCCAGCCCTTCTGCCCCCCTGGATGGCCAGATCAGGTCAGGAGACCCTCACGGTAGCACCACAGGCAGGGAGGAGGGTCCAGCAGACACCACCAGCCCTAGCTGTCCTAGGACACAAGGGACTGTTGCCCTCCCACCCCTTCGCGGTGTCCCCAGCTCTGAGGGTCCTGGCAGCCACCCCCCGCCCTGGGCCGGCTGCGCTGTGCAGGGGGAACAGGGAGCAGCAACGCGGGAGGCCGTGGGGATGAAGATGAGCACAGCAAGAACCTGGATCACACCCTGTCCCCGAGCCCCTCCCCGGGACCTGTGGGCATTTTGCAAACCGGGCAGGGGAAATCCCTTATTCCGCACATGGGGAAACCGAGGCAGGGACGGGCACGGCCACGGTGGGGCTGGGAAGCGCGCGGCTTTGCCCCCCGCCCCAAAGACGCCGGGAACCCCCCCGAGCCCGACTCACCTCCGAGCAGGAGGAGACCACGCTGCTGTTCACCGTCTGCGCGCTGGCCCCGTGCGACCGGAACATCCCGGCGGCGACGGGAGCGGGGTGGGGGGCGTTACAGTACACGGGGGGGGCCGGCGCGGCGGGCGCGGGGCTGGGGGCCGGGCTCTGCTGGCAAGCGGGCACCACGGGGATGCGGGCGAAGCCGGAGCCGGCGCCGCCGTGCAGCGTCCGGCAGTGCGGGCTGGCGGCGGCCCCTGCCTCGCCGCGGCTGGCGATGAGGTGCCGGTGCTGGAGCTGCCCGCTGCTCTGCTGCGCCGCCAGCTGCAGCTGCACGAACATCATGTGGTCGCCCACGCGCAGGGCCAGGGTCAGCGGGGACCGTCCCGACAAGAAGTCGTTGACCTGGCGAGAGAAGAAGCCCCCCCCCGTCAGCCACGCGGCGAGCCAACTGCACGAAGCTCCCCGGTGCCAAGCAGGCGGGACGGTTGTCACCCCCCCCCTGCCCCAGGGCCAGGTGGCCGCAGGGATGGGTCATTAGGGCAGCGAAGGGGGGACCCCTCCCGGTAGCCCTTTCCCAGGCCCCGGGCCGTGCCAGCCCAGCGGCAGAGCCCGGTCGTCGTCCCCGTGCGACCCCAGCGCTGTGCCAGCTCCATCAGCTGACAGCGCCGGGGGGGGTATTTTTCTCCGTGCTGCCCTCCCCACCCTCTCTCTCCCAGCACAAAAGCACCATGTCGTGCCACGGCCACTCTCCCGGGGGACAAACCCACCGCAGCCAGGCCAGGACTGGCCCCGCAGCATGGGGAGCCAGTGGGATGGGGAGGGGGCAGGTGAGGACACGCCGGGTCCCGGCTGTGCCCACTGCCTTGACTCAGGGTGACCAGGCAAGGGAGGGGGCAGTCCTGTCCCCCCCCCTCCAGAGGCAGCCCGACAGGAGGGCAAGCCCGGCGGAGGGGGATCGGCCCCCGCGGGGCCCCCGCACAGGCAGGTGATGGAGCAGCTGCAGCACTGAGACAAGAGCAGGGGCCTGACCCTGCCCAGGTCGTGGCTGGGAAGGAGGGAGGGAGCCCCCCAATCCCCAACACCTGCTGCCCCCCGCTCCAAGCAGCACCACTCGGCGCCCCCGGCGTGCGTAAATCACTCGGCATCTGCGCCAGGCGACAGGGGAGCTCCCCCGCCAGGGTGCTCCCCCCACACTGCCTGTGCAGCTGCCAGGGGGGTTTGTGCCCCCCGCACCCGGAGGGCGCGGGCTCGGGGCTGCGGGCAGGACGCCGGGTCACGGCTAATGGGGATGACGCCACCGCCGCCCCCCCCCCAGCCGAGCTATTCTAGGGCACGGCGAGGACTGGCTTTCCCAGCCCGTCACGTGCGGCGCCGTGCACGGCTCCCGGCAGACGTCACCCACCCACACCCCCACCGGCACCTTCGGGGCGCAGCCGTCACCCACGGCACGAGGCAAGGGTCCCGAGCAGGCCCGCGCTCCCCCACGGCCGCCACCCCCTTCCCCAGTCAAGGGCCGGCGCCTCGGCGGATCACAGCCCCCCCCCCCAGCCCCGACACGGCTCCCCCACACCCCGGTTCCAGCGGAGGCCGGTTCTGAGAAGCCGTGGGAAAAGCAGCTTTAAAAATACCAGCAGCAAAGCCCCGAGCGTGTCAGGCGGAGGCTGCAGAGGAAGAGGTGGGCGTGAAGGAGACACTGCAGCTCTGGACACGGAGGTTACGGGGCGGGAGAGGACGGCGGGCGGGCGCAGGGGCACACGTGTGCACGCACAGAGCACCCGGCTGCAGGAAAGCGTCACCCCGGCCCCCGTCCTGCCCTGCCTCAGTTTCCCTGCCCACAGCAGCCTGGGGATGGACACGCACCCAGCCGGCAGCTCTGTCCCCACCGTTCGGCCACGACCACCCTGGCTCCAGCCACAACAGCTGCTCCAGCATCACTGGCACGGCCCCGGGGACCCCTGCCCGGCCCCCCCAGTGCAGGCGAGACATTTCCCACAGAGCACAACCCCAGGGACCCCACGGATTCCCAAACCCAGGCCCACCCAGCTGGGGTGCGGCCACCGTGGTGGTTCCCATCCTTCCCCCACCGAGATCCTGAGTGGGGTCTTTCCACAGCCCCCCCAGTCCCATCTCACACATGGCTGGGACAGGAGCCCCCACAGCAGCCCCGACACCCCCAGCCGAGCCCGGCTGCCCGCGCTGGGTGCCAGGGTGTGCCCGGGGCCCCCTTGACGTCAGCCGGCACCCGGGGCCGCCTCCCCGCTCCATCTGACTCACACCTGCCTGCGCCCTGCCTGACCCCCCGCCGGCGTCGGCAGAAACCAGAGTGCCCCAAACCCACGCCAAGCTCGCACCGGGGGGCCCTTCCCAGCGGCACCAAAAACACCCCTTTCCTCCCCAGGCACGAGGGTCCCACGGCCTCCCCGCTGCACCCCCGGGGCTGCCGGGGGGCTCGGCTGCGGCGCTGAGCCGGCTGGGCCTCGTGGCACCCCAGCTGGCCCGGCAGGACCTCAGCCCCGGGGCTCCCAGCACCCGCCCCCACGCCACCGCCAACCCCCCCCCAGGCGAAACCAGGCCGCTCCAATGCAAACACGTCCCACCCAGCCGCCCGCTCGGCCGCCCACGGCCAGTTGGGGAGGACCCCGTCCCTCCCAGTCGGCTCTGCCACCCTGGGGAGCGGGACGGCCCCGCCAGGGGGTCTGTGGCCGCTGAGCCCCAACAAAGCCCCCGGGCCCAGGGGTCCCCCGGGTCCCCGCCAAGCCCTGGGGGGGATGTGGCTGCACCGTGCCCGCCTCGGGGCCCGCAGGGACGGAGCAAGTGTCTCCTGGCTGCTTCTCAGAAACGCGGATGACTCAGAGAACGCCGCATTCCCGCCTCACTCCAACGCCTGGCCCCGCGTCACCCCGGCCCCCAGCCCCACACAGCCCCCGGCCCCCCCTCTCCGGACTGGGGGGAGAGCGGGAGCTGTTCCCGGGCAGCCTCTGCCCCGAGCGGGGAGGGCAGCACCCCCAGCACCACAGACAGGCTCCGGGCTGCTGGCAGACCTGGGGGCAAAGGCCAGGCTGGACCGAGGACAAGGCGGGGCAGCAGGAAACGACCCCCCAGCCCCTGCGGGCTCTCAGACGCTCCCCAGCCGGGTGCAGCTGCGGTGACAGCCGCTCCCACCACCCGCAGAGTTTCCATGCCAGGGAGGGTCGAAGGCCAGAGCCCCTCGGTCGCATTCCTCCGGTCACAGCCCCCAGCGAGCCCGGCTGACTGGGCAGAATGCGTCCCCTCGTGTGTGTGTCCCCCTCCGCCACCCCCCAGTGCTGCGCAGCCGGACAGAGGGACCGGGGGCAGGAAGAGCTGAGGCTGCAGGATCCAACGCCAGCTGCCGTGGGCACGGCTCCCTGGAAAGCGGGGGCAGCCACCCAGCGAGCCAGGCGGAAGGAAGCGCGGCTGAGCCCTTCCAGGAAGACCCCGCGCCGCGGGGCCGGGGCACGCTGTCCCCCCGCCCCCAGCACCTGGGCAGGAGTGGGGGGCAGCACCCCAGCTCCCCCCTCCCCACCCCCAGAGGAAGCCGGCGCAGCTCTGCCCGCGCTGCCGGAGGATGCGTGACGCAGGCAGATCCGAGCAAAGCATGAATGAGAGGAGTGGTTTCCTGCCCCCCCCCCCCCCCGCCCCCCCAGGTGCTGGCGGTTCCTCCTGCGCAGCCCCGGCTTCCTGAATCACCCACCCGGCAGGAACCCGCAGTGGGCAGGGAGCACCGAGCTGCTTCCCAGCACTGCCGCACGCCGCGGCTGCCTGGCCCCCCGCCCGCCTGGCGGAGACCACTGGGCCACCAGAGCCCACCAGACCATAGCCCACACACACCTCCTTTTGGTAGCCCGATGGGAGCCACGCTGGCCATTACAGACAAACACAGGGGGTACTCGCTGCCCGCTGCTCCAGGCAGCTCCGCGGATCCCCTGGCCCTGCTGCTCCCCAGCTCACTGCCCAGCTCGCCGGAGAGCCCCGACAGCCCCTCCAGAAACAGCTGCAGCCCTGAGGCCAGCACGATGTGCAGCAGCACCCCTGGGCTGGGCTGCCAGAACCAGCCCCCTCCTGCAGCTCCGCGCCCGACGTGCGATGGGCAGCACCCCCTGAGCAAACCGGGCTCAGCAGGGGCAGGAGCCCTCTGGGACATCACGGGTCCAAGCTCAGCCCCTGGGCCCACACAGGGTTACACCAGCTGCACAAAGTCAAGGTCGCCCTGGGCAGCCAAGGGTACCGAGGGTCAGCAAAGGTCCCCACGTGCAGGAACATGTCCCTGGCAGGGAAGGGGCACGGCCGTGCCACCACCGAACCCCCCTACCCAGCTCCGGGCAAGCCATGCAAGCGTGGCAGGGCGCACTGCTCAGCCTCCTTCTCCAAGTTCAGAGAGGCAGGTTAAAAAATAAAAAACAACCCCACCACCTTAAAAAAAAAAAATAAGCTGCAGCATTGGCCGGAAAGGAAGAGTTTAACAGCAATAATAAAGAGACTGAAAACAAAGAAGCCAGGGCCTGCGCGGCTGGGGGTAAATTCCACCTTCGCGGCAGGCGGCCGGCGGCTGCGCGCGCACCCGTGGCGGCTTCACCCAGCCCTGGGAACGCTTCCTCCCCGCGCCGCGGGCGGAGGGACCCCCCCCCACCCCCCCCACGACACCTCCCGCGCCGGAGGCCGCCCCGACCGACGGCCGCCAAGAAACTTCACAGTTATCCTAAACGTGGCCCCCGCCAGCACCACCCACCCTGCCCGCGCTCCCTCCCAGCCACCCGGCGCCCCAGCCCAAGGCCACTGAGCACAGCCAAGTCCCCCCCTCAAGGACGGCTCCAAGGAGAAGTGGAAGAGCCCTCTGCCTGTCAGGAGGAGAAGCCGGGCTCTGCAGCCCCGCGAGTCCCCACTGGACTCCCCTTCAAGGCACGCCACGAGCCACGGGGCGAGCCGGGCTGCACCCCGGGGCAGGGGGCTGCAGCCCCACACCCCTGGGCAGGGTGCCGGGCTCTGCCGCCGACCTGCTGCGTGACCTTGGGTGAGTCACTTCACCTCCCAGCGCCTCGGCCCTCCCCGGCTTGTTTGGGCTGCGAGCGCTGTGGCGTGGGACCTCCCCACGCTGCACAGGGTGACGGTGCCCGCCCCGGGCACCACCCTCAGTGCTCCCAAGCCCTGCTGAGGGCAAAACCTAAACGAAGCACTAACCACCACCAGAGCCTGTCGGGAGGGGAAGAGGAGTCAGGCCACAGCAGTCCCTTTCCCCCCACCCCGCTCTTTTGTCTCTTGGGGGTGCCCCAGCATTGAGCCTCTCACCTGAGTTTCAGTTAAGCTTTCCAGAGCTTGCATCACCGACTGTTCAGGCCTGGACGCCTGGGACTGGAGAAGAAAAAAAAAAAAAAAAAAAAAAAAAAAAAAAAAGGAGGGGGGGAGGAATGAACATTACAAATGCAGAGAAGGAGGGGGCGTCTGTGCGGCAGGAGGGGAGGGATGACATGTCACTTCCACTATTTCTACACAAGCCCTGAGAAAGCAGTGAAATATTAAACCTGCTGCCGTGCCGTGCCCAGCGCTGCCTCCTCAGCGAGGGCTGGGGCAGCCGAGCCGCGGGGCTGCCAGCACATCCTCGCCCGGGGCTTTAATAATAGATGGGGACGAGTGGGAGGGAGGAAGGGAGGGAGCAGCAGGGGGGAAAAAAAAAAAGGAAAAAGAAAAAAGAGGCCGCTTACCATCAAGCCGGCCTCCACGGTGGGCACCAACGTCAGCTTGCTTCCTTCCACGACCCCCAGGTCCTGCAGCTTCCCAGAGCTGAGGCGGCTGTAGGGGAGACGAGATGGCGTGAGCGAGGTCAGAGCAGCCCCCCGGTGGGACAAGACGGGGACATCAGCTGCAAGCCTGGCTGCTCCCAGGGGACCAAGCCCCCTTGTGCACCCCCACCCCAAGCGTTTCCAGCACCCGGGGGCAGGAACGCAGCCCCCCCCCCCGCTCTGCTGCCTCTTCCCCATGCGGCCCCTGCACCCCGGGGGCGCTGCGCACGGTGCCGGGGCACCCCCGCTCCCAGCACGGTGCAAACGGGGCAGGGCAGGGGGGGGCTGCAGCGGTTGGGAAGCCAAGGCGAGGGGCCGGGGCGGCTTCATAGCACAGGAAACCTGCCCACGGGGGCTGGGGAGAGGGAGGCGAGCGGGAAGCGAGGCTGGGACCAGCGTGGGGTGGGGGGAAGCGGCCCGGGGGGGGGGCATGCCCCCCCACTCCCGACCCTCTCAAGTTCCTCCCGGCCGGGGCCGAGCTCAGCGCGGGGCAGCCCGGCCCCACTCGGCTCCGCTCCCCGCGGGGGGGGGGGGGCGGCGCAGCCCCCTCGCACGGGGCCCTCGGCAGACAAAGGACCCCCCCGCCGCCCCAGCCGCCCCCGGCCCTCCCAGCGCTGGGGAACCGGGAGGGGGGATGGGGGGGCCGGGCCGCGCTGCCGCCGAAGTTGAGGCCAGAACAAAGGGCAGGGCCCCCGCGGGGCACGGCCGGGACCCGCCGCCCACACCGGAGCCCCGGCGAGGGCCGAGCGAGGGGGCGGCGGCCGCGCTCCGGTCCCCGGCCCGGCCCGGAGCCTCCCCCCCTCCCTGCGCCCCCGCCCGCGGCCCCCCGGGCTACTCCCCCCCCGACCCGCAGAGGAATGGGGCCAGGCAGGGGGAAGGGGAGCGGGAGCCTTTGTGCGGGGCCGAGCCCGGTGCGAGGGGCCGCCCCCGCGCCCCGCTCCGCTGCCGGGGGGGATGGGGACCCCGGTGGAGCGCCCCCGAGCCCTCCTACCTCTCTTTGTGCAGCAGAGCCAGCCGCTCCTTGGGCACCTTGAGCCGCTGGGACAGCCGCCGCTTCAGCCCCTCCACCGTCTCCTCGGCGGGCACGGAGAGCTCATAGCGGGTCCCGGTGGTCGTGTTGATGTAGAGGTTCATGGGGGGCTCGTTCGGGACCACCTCGCAGGCGGGAGCCCCGCGGCTGCAGCTCCTCGCGCCGGGCTGCGGGTCCATCCGCCGACCTGCGGGGGGGAGCGGCGGTCGGTGCCGGGGGGCGACGCGGAGCGAGGGGTGGGGGGGGCGGACAAAGGAGGGAGCGGGGCCCGCTCCGCCGCACGCCCCGGCGGTACCCACGGGAACTCCGGCTCCGCTTCGAGTCCTCCGCGCGGGGTCCGGGAGGAGCAGGGGCGGGGGGGAACGGCGACGATCCCCGCGCCGGGACCTCCGCGGCCCAGGCCGGATAAAATCAAATAGATACGTAAAAAAAAAAAATAATAAAAAAATCCTCCCGTTCTCCTGCCGCTCCGCCGGCTGCTGGCGGGGCCGCGGGGCGAGGCGGGGGGGGGGGCGTTGCTGGCTGCCCGCGGGAGGGGGGCGGTGGAAGCGGCGCTGCCCGCCCTGCCCGCCGCCTCCTTTCTTTCTCCTCGCCGCCGCTCGCTCGCTCCGTGCGGGGGCTCTGGGGGCGGGGTGCGGGCCCGGAGGCCGCGGCGAGGGGCGGGGAAGGCGCCGAGGACGCTTCGCTCCCCCTGGTCTCTCCTCGGGGCCGGACCCGCCGAACCGGAGCCGCCGCCGCGGAACCGCCGACCGGGGGGGGGGGCGGGGGGGGGGGGGGGGGTGTGGGGGGAAGTTACAATGTAGCAACGTCCCGCGGGCGGGGCCTCGCCCTCATTCACTTCGGCTCCCCTGGCGGCCGCGGGCCAATGGGAGCGCGCCGAGCGCCCAGACATCCGCGGCGGCGGCCAATGGGAAGCGGGCGCAGGCTCCCCACGTGGCCCCGCGGTGGGCGGGGCGGCCCGGCCGGATTCCTCCCGCCCACGCGGCCGCGCGGCCCCGCCCCCTCCACCGCCCCCCCGCGCGCCCTCGCGCCGCGCCCGCAGCCATTCATAATCCCGGCCCCGCACAACAAAGGGGCCCGCGCGGCCGCGGGGGGGGGGCCCGGCCCAGCACCGGGGGGCCGCGGGGCCGCCGCTGTGCGGGGAACGGCCGGGGCCCGCTTTGGGGGGCGGGAGGGGGAAGGAGGACGGGGGGCGGGGGGGGGGGGGCGCGACGCGGAGGGGTGAACGCGGGACACGGGCGGGCGGCGGCCCCGAGCGCTGCGGAGGGGGCGGGGAGCGGCCCCCGCACCGGAGGAGGAGGTCGCGGCCGGAGGGGACTGACCGCGGGACCGGGCGGGAGTCGGAGCCCCCGGTGTTGAGTGACGCCGGGACACACCGGGGCGGAAAGGGTGGGGGGAGGACACACACACACGAGTCACTCGCGGCCGGTCACACCCGCCCGGTCACACGCACCCGCCCGGTCACCCTCCCGGTGACGCCGTTACAGCTACGGGGAGCTGCCCGGACACGGGGCTGAGCCCCCGCAACTCCCGGGACGCTCCTGCCTCCACCCCCGCCCCGATCCCTCAGCGGGGACGCCCGACCCAGCGGCCACCGGGCGGGTGGAACGGCCACACCGCAGCCCCGGGGCCTCGGCCCGGCGCCCTTACCGGGGAGGGGGGGCCCGGGGGGGGGGGGCTATGAGTCAGCAAAGCGCGGGCGCCCTCTGCCGGCCCTGCCGCTTCCCGCGCCCGGGGGGGCCCGCGGGGGCCGCAGCGGGGCGTCGCGGCTAGGTCCGGGGAGCCCGGCCGGGGTGTCCCCCGGGTCTGCTGCCCGCCCGCCGGTACGGAACGAACCGGCCCGGACAGTCCACGCGTCCCGTTCCCCACCCCCTTCCCGTCGCACACCGGAGCTGGTGAGAGGTCGCTCTTCGGGACGCCGTGGAGTGCCCCCCACCCCCCCCGGGAGACCGCGCTCGGGGCCCCCGGTAGCCGGAGCGAGGGGAGGCCGTGCCCCGAGGGCTGGCAAAGCCCCGAGTGACGGGGGGGCACAGAGTCCCGGCGGATAGGAAGCGCTCCCGGACCCCCCGGGAAGCCGCCGGGCCCGGGGGAGCAGGGCCACCCGCACCCCCCTCGCTCCGGGAACAACGAGCGAGCGCAGTCCCGGCCCGCGGAGCCTCCCAAGCCCAACCCGGCGCCCCCCGCAGCCCCACTCACCGAGCCCGGAGCGCTGCCCCCCCGGTTCCCCGGCGCTGCTGGAGCTTGAGCTGCCTCCGGCGGCAGGAAAGGAGAAAAGGACCCCGAAAAAACTTCCCGTGGAGGGCGGCGGGGCGGGGGGTCGCGGCGCTGTGCGGTTCCGTGCCCCCTCCCGAGTGCTGGAGCTGGTCCGAGCGCAGCCCTGACGCGGAGCTGCCGGGGAGGTGCCCCAAGTTTTATCCCGCACCGCCCGGGGTGGAGCCTGGCGGGGGCAGGGACCGGCCTGGCCCCGGCCCCGGTCCCGGCCTCGGCGAGACCCGCAGGTGACGCGGCCGCACCTGCTCCGTGGGGGGGCCGGCCCCTGCGCTCCCCGGGCCCTCTCCCTGCCCCGGGGGCCGCCCACCCCGTCCTGCTCCCGGGGTTCCGACTCGGTGCCCCCCCGCTCCCGGGCTCGGCCTCCCCCGGGGTCCCGGTTCTCCCCCTCCGGGGGTCCCAGCTCTGCCCCCCGCTGGTCGGAGGGCTCGGCGCTGCCCGCGGCATCCCGGGGGCAGGGAGGGGGGGGCGGTGGTGGGGGACGGCCGGTCCGAGTGCTCTGTCACCGGGGTCAAAGTCAATCCGTGGGCAGGGAACCGATGGGCCGGGCTCTCCCGGGGAGCTGAGCTTCAAAGCGGCTCCCGGTGGAGACTCTCTGATGTCTAATAGCGAGGTTGGGCCATCCCTTCCCCAGGGATTCCCCAACCTCCTGCTTCCCAGCCGGGACGAGGACTCGGCCCCCGCAGATGCTGTCGGGGCGGAGGAGGAGCGGGCTGCCGTAGCCCCGGAGCTGGGGGTACCACCCCCTTGGGGCTGTGGCAGGGAGGATGCCGGGGCGACGCTCGTGACCCCGGGCTGACTCTGCCCGGGCTGTCCCTGCAGACAATGCCTGGCACACCCAGACGCAAAGCAGCCGGAGGGGGGGTCTGGCGGGCGGGCTGCTGCGAGGAGGGGGCCCGAGCCAGCTGGGGGGCAGCTCTCTGCAGCCCCAAAGAGCTGCTTCCCTCCCCCGGGGTCGGCGTCAATCGGAGCCGCGCTGGGCTGGGAGCGAGACCCCTCCGGGCAGAGCGAGGCCGGGAGGGAGCCTTTGTGGCGCAGCCGGAGGCCCCCCCCGGCCCCCTCCGGGCTCTCAGGGGGAAGATGAGCTCAGGCGGCTCCGGCTCCCGCTCCTGCCATTGTTGTCCCTGGGAGAGGGGCCGGGGCAGGGACACGCCATTGTTCTCCCCGGGAGCTCCAGAGCCCCGGGCTCGCGAAGCCGCCCCTCGGGGGACCGCGGCCCCAGCTCGTCGCGCTTGGCCCTGCCACGGGTGCACCGGGAGGGGCCGCGGTGGAGACAAGGCATCACCCCAGAGCCACCTCCTCGGGGACCAGGGCCTGGCCGCCAGCCCGCGGGACAAGGGGACGTCACTGCAGCGGAGCAGCTGCTCCGGCGCCGCTGGGAGCACGGTCTGCTCAGGTCCCTTGGCAAAGCGTCATCGCAGCCCTGAGGAGCCCCGTGCCCGGTCACCTCCCGCTCCTTCCCGGGAGGACGCTCACCTCCTCTGGCAGTCCCGTGACTCCGGGAGCTGCTGCTTTAGGAAGCACGTGTGGGTTTGGATACGGTTGAAGGTATCCGGAACCTCCAGAGACACGAGCTGGGAGATCCCAGGATTCCCAGCAGCCCAGATTTTGTGTGTTTAGTTTATTGTGTTGCCCTGGGAATAAATCGTTGAAGATTGCAGTCAGACTTGGGCATAATTGCTGCGCGGCATCAGAGGCTCCTGCCGTCTCCAGAGGGAGCGTTCTCCAAACCCCGCACGGCTGAGCAGCTTGGGGAGAGACGATCCGATGAGCAAATACCGACACAAATCCCGCTGCAGGCCACACGCAGCTCCCGCAATCCGCTTAGCCGGCCCGGGCCCTGCGGATTAGCCCCCGCGGCGGCTCACGCGCACCGGGACGGGCAGCGCGGGGCTGGGGCAGAGGAGAGGGGCTTACCCGGGGTCCCGCGGGGACGCTTCCCACGGGGCCGGCTGGTGTGCACGTCCCCGTGTCCAGGCAGACTTGGGCAGGACCATGGCATCGCCTCTTCCACCTCCCCGTCCCACCGGCCCTGGCTTCACCTGGGGGCCCTGGATCTTTCAGGGGTTGGTTCTTGGAAGTCTCCCTCGAAGGAAGGGAATTCCCAGCCCTCCTCCTTTGGGGAAATCCCCCACCAGCCCCAGGGCAGCAGTTTTTCTCCTTTTCTCTCTTCTTCCCCCCCCCTCCCCCCCCCTTTTTGGACCAAATTCCTGACTGATTCCACAGCTTTGGCAAACGAGTCTCCGCATTCTCCTGGCGGGGTCAGGGGATCAGGGCAGAGCTGACGCCAGGCTCAGGCAGAGATGGAGGGAAGAAGGGGATTTCTCGCTCCGGCAGCTGCACCCCTTTTCCCCTGAGGCTTCTCCGGGGAGCGATCCCGCGCCCGCGGGGAGCAGAGCTGGCGCAGCCGCAGAGAGGCCGATGCCCAGCCAAGGCCTCACCACGGAGCTGCCGGCGGCGAGTGGGAGCGTTCCCACGGGCGCGGGGCCAGCGGCCGGGCTCGCACCCGGCACGCCCCGGCGAGGAGGGCGCAGCTGAACCGCTTCACCTCCGCCCGCCCGGTCCAGCCTGCCAGGCACCGTCGCGGTGGGGGAGGCGCGGGGCCGCCGGCTGCACTGGGGGTCCCAGCTCCCCCATCCCCCAAACCCTGTGGGGTCGAGCGGCTCAGCCTTAGTCACGGTTGGCGAGCCGTGACTCACGTCGCTCCGGTGCGTTCAGGTGAGCCGGTGCCTGCTGCTGCAAGGAGCCGGCCGCACGAGCCAGACACGGGGCCAGGCACGAGCCCCCCGCCGCCAGAGCCCCCCATCCCACCCGGATCGGCGTGGGTGCAGGGTGTCCTTGGGCAGGACAGCGGTGCCTGTGCCGGGGACGCCGGCAGGGCTGCAAACACGCAGGCGTGTCCTTAGAAACACACAATCGGCTCCGTGTGTTTCCCGGCTCTCGGGGACGTGTCCTGGTGGCCCTTGGCACCACGTCTGTGTGTCACAGCCCGGGGACACCTCGGCTGCCGGCACAAGGCAGCCGGTGCAGCAGCCCAGCCTGGGCTCTCCAGCCATGCCCCAGCTCTGGGGCACCCAATGCCCTCCCTGGGGCTCTGCCCATCACCTCAGCCTCAGGCCTGGCTTTGGCCAGGCCAGCCCTGGAGATGAAGTCACTCCCGGAGTGACTCAGGCAACCGGGCACGGGGGACCCGGGTGAGGCTGTGAGGGGCCAGGGCCGGGGGAGTCACCGTGGAGGCTCCCACCCTGCACCTGGCCCCGGCAAGGACGGCGAATCCCCCTGGACGGAGCCGCGCCGCGGGGCCGGGCTACTGCTCATCTGTGCTCGGCGCGGGGCTATTCTGGGCTCCCTGAGCTCACGGTCCCCTTTGGGACTCCCCGTTCCCGCTGACGCAGGGTGACCAGCTCTGCTGCCCCCAGCACCCACCCCACATCTCCCCCGCCTCACTGCCTGCCCAGAGCTGTGCCAGGATGGGCAGGGGGCGCTCCAGACCCCGGCCATGTCGAGCCCTGCCACAGGGCCAGCTCTGCCACTGTCACCCCACCTTGTGCCCCAGCCCGGAGGCGGTGTGGCAATCGCAGAAATCGTGGGTCAGGAGAGGTCTCGGCAGTTGCATCAGCGCCGTGGGCGCGCGCTGCCAGCTTGCGCCCACTGGGACCCTCCCTTGGGCACAGGCTGGGGGCTGAGACCCCCCAGCAGGGCAGGACCCAGCTCCTGCTCCTGGAGAGCGTCCAGCCCCTGCCAGGGTGGGACAGGGCACCTGTGGGATGGATCCCCACCCACCGCGGCTGAGGGGAGCAGGAGCCCAGGCACCTTGTGGGGGGCTCCCCCTGGAAAGCCCCTTCCCAGCCGGGCTGGGCCTCCGGTGGGACCTGGCCCCGGTCTCGGCTCAGCCCAGCTCAGCGCTGCGCGGCTGCTTCTTCAGACGCCACAACATTTCTTGGTTTGCTTTAACTCACCGGCTCCAGGAGTCAGATGACAACTCAGCTTGTTGTTGTTATTGTTGTTATTATTATTATTATCATTATTATTATTATAACTGCTTAAGCAAGTTGCCAGCCCTGCGGAGGGGAAGGACCCGGCACTTCAGGAGCCTCCTCAGGTACACGCTGCACCGCGCTCCTGGGGTGACCCAGGCTCAGAAATCAGGGGGAAAGTAAAACCCTCCCCACCCCACCCCACCCCATCCCTCAGCTCCTGCTGCGGGGGCCGGCTGGGGTGGTTTGTGGTCCAGCTCGGGCGAGAGCGGAGGCTGCCCCGGCCGCGAGCCAGCCAGCGCCACCCGCACCGCACCGGGCCCCGCCGCCACGTCGGGGCTCCCCGCTCGCCCCGAAGCTGCCCCTGCCCTCGCCTCGCCCCGGCCGGGCCCTCCTGGGTGTGGGAGCTGGGGCTGCCTCGCCGGTGTCGGCATCGCTCGGGAAGGGGAGCTCTGCCGCCGCAGGAGCTGAGCCGAGGCGGCCGTGCCACCCCCGCAGACCCCAGGACCCCAGCCCGAGCCCCCCCGGGACTCCCCACCCCCTCGTGCACTGTGGCCACCCCGGAGAGGGTGGGGCCAGCGCATCGTGGGGGGTGTAGCCTCACTTCGAGGTGTGATGTCGGGGCGCAGCATCCTCAGCACCCGCCCCTCCACCCTGCCCCGCGGCCGGGGAGAGCTCGGTGCCCACGCCGAGGGCTGGGGGCAACGTTGGGGCCCAGTGGGGGGCAGCTGGGGGGGCACGGGGGGGCGGCGTGTCCTGCCGGGCCACCCCACGCGCTGACACACGGGCGCACACTCAGCGCGGCGGCATCCGCGCCCCGCGCCTGCCCGTGCCCCACTTGGAGCCGCGTCAGGAATGCGGGAGCCTCACCCGGGCCGGGGGGTGCGGTGCCAGCCCGGGGCCGCGGGCACCCTCAGCCCGGCCTCCCCGCCACTGCCCCCCCGGGGGAGCTGGGGGCTGGCGGGGCGTGGGACAGTGCCGGCACCCACCACGCAAAGGGCACCAGGGAGGAGGAAGAGGAGCCCCGGGGGCGGGCGGTGCCGCAGGAAACCCCCACCCAGGGCGGGAGGAGACTCTTCCTCGAGGCCTCGTCCTTGCACACGCGTGTGCGACGCCTCCGCCCTGCAGGGGCACGAGCACGCTCGTGCAAGTTCATGCACGCGCACCCAGACGCCAGCTCGCACCCGTGGGTGCTGCACCCCCCGCCCACGCTTCCCCCCCGGCCGCCCCGCGCACACGCAGCCCGCCCGGGCGTGAGCACCCCCCCACTTCCCGGTGGGGCCGCGCTCTCCCCCCCCAGCCGTGGTTCCTGTTTACGGTGACAGAGCCACCGCCCGGGCCCTGCCCGCAGCCGTGAGGGCTGCCTGGGGTGGGGGCATGGCCACGAGTCCCACTGCACGGCCGTGAGACGCTGGTGCCTCACCCCATGCTGGTGCCGCTGGGGGCAGCGGGGCTGGTTCCCAGCTGGTGGCTGCGCGGGGTCACGGTGAGGGGACAAGGGCTGCTCTGGGAATGGTGGCAGGAAATCCTGCTGGGGGGGCAGCTGGACCCCGCGTGCCACCGGCACCGAGATGGGCTGCAGCAGCTGTGCAGGGAGGCGGGGGGGCCCCGACCTGCTGGTCACAACAGCACTGGGGTGTCCCAGCACCCCAGCAGGACTGGCTCTCGCCCTGCCGGACCCCAGCGGCCACCCAGGGGTGGGTTCCGCGCCCCCTCCCCGGCGGGGGGCAGAGCGCAGGGTCGGGCTGAGTCACCAGGAGCAGACGGAGGAATCCAGCCCTGGGCCGGGCCACCGCGCCACATTCCCCAGCGCCGAGACGCACCGCGGGGAGACGGGCCCGGCTCAGCCCCGCCGCGCTCCCCGTGGGGAAACTGAGGCACCGACCCATCGGGGAAGTGACTCACCCCGCGCCGCAGCCTTTTAAATGCCCTGCTCTGGTCAGATAATGGGCGGGAGCATCAGAGAGAGACCGACAACCCCTCGCCGCACCTCGCTCTCGCCGTAGAGCCTCCAGCTCCCAAAGGAGACCTCGGCCGTGCCGGTGCTGGGCCATGTGCCGGGCAGTCGCCATCATGGCCAAGAGATCCTGGAGCCAAATCCCAGCGCTTCTCCAGCCCCTCGCCCGGGTGACGCAGGGAGCATCCCGCCGTGCTGGACCACGGGGCTCCAGCACCCACTGGGAAGGAAAGGGAGCTCACCGGCCACACGAGTCGCGGTGATGCAAGAGGCACACGTGGCGGCCAAGCTCGAGCCACCCGCACCGGGGAAGGAAGCGCCATGCGGGGCTCTCATCCCAATTTCCCTCTGCCCTCCATCCCGGGGTGCAATTAGCGCCCAGAATCCAGCCCCGGGGCGGGGGTGGCTGTGGTGGGATTCGCACCACGCCGGCACCTCGGGGTGGCTCAGGAGGAAGGTGCTGGCAGGGCGTTGGGTGCAGGCAACTGGGACCCCCTCTGCCCAAACCTGGGGGTGTGGGGACACCCAGGGAGGTGGCAGCGTCCCTAGGGAACGTGATGGCAAAGCCTGGAATTCCTGTGTCCCGTTCTTGCCACTCGCGCCTCAGTTTCCCTCAAGAAACAACCCGCCCCAGGCCAAGGGTTTTGCTCCGGGAGCCCCGTGACGAGCGCCGTCGCACCCCACGTTTGGGGGGGGGGGGTGTGAGGCCGGTGGGGTGACAGCTCTGTCACTCCAGAAACGATCCGAGGAGCCGATCCTGTGGGGAGCCCCGCGGGGGATTTTCCCAGAGCTCTGCTGCGCTCCCGCCGCGGGGGAGGATGGGCGGAAAAGGAGCGTTTTTCCAGCGCTGGAAACGGGGAGGAAAAAGGTTGCCGGGCGGAACGATTAACGAGGCGCGGGTTAATCATTACGGGCGCTCTGCGGGGAAGGAAGTCGCGAGGACACGGCCTTCGGGCCACCCAAGGGCGACGTGGCCCAAGGACGTGGCCACATTCATACTGGCACCGTGTGGAGCAGCAATGACCTTCCCACACCGACCCACAGCTGGGGGTCCTGGGGTGACTCCTTGGGGACAGGCTGCCCAGCCCTGAGGGTCCCCGAGCCGTCGCAGCCCCCCCCGGCAGCACCAAGGGGCGATCGCGGGGCGGCCGGGCGGGCTCGGGCAGGGGAAGGGGAAGGGGCGGTGAGTCAGTCCTGCCGGGGGAATCCTGGGGCCCTGGCAGGGGTTTGGGGGTTGTTTTCTCACCCGAGAGCTCGAACCTTTCCCCGCATTCGGGATCTGGGTGGGACGGGGGAAACGCCACGTGGCCGAGCACGGGGAGGGGACGGCGGTGCCGGGAGATTCGTCCCCTCTCGGAAAGCAGCCCCCACCAGAAGAACCCCGGCCGGCACGAAGGGTGATGCTTCACTTTCCGAGCGCTGTCCCGGCTCCACACCCTGTCCGGCAGCAGAAGGCGAAAGTCGCGGGCGAAATCCCTGGGTGGAAAGGAAGGAGGCGTTTTCCAGGCAGCCCTTCAACGTTCCCCCCTCACACCCACCCCTGAAAGTGTCTCGGGCTCCCCGTGACGACCCCACGAGGGCCAGAGACCCCTTGCCCGGGGGGAGCTACCGGGGGGGGGCACCACCGGCCCCACAGTTCCCCGTGCCCCCCAGGTGTGGGGCAGGCCGGAGGTGCCCTCGCTGCTCCCCCAGACACCGACTACAAGTCCCGGCAGGCGTCACGCTGTGGCCGAGGGCCGCGTCCCCGCTGGCCCCCCCCCGTCCCCCCGCCTCGGCGCTGGCGGGAGGCAGCGGGAAGGGCTGGCGAGAGGACGCTGACGGAGACACTTTTTTCCCACCCTAAAAATAGCAGCTGGCCGTTTCCCCAGCTTCCCGGCCTCGCCAACGCTCTTCCATTAGATGAAAAAAAAAAAAAAAAGAAAAAAGAAAAAAACCCAACAACCCCCCCCCAAGCCCTTCCGTCAGAGGCAGAAGCGGCTGCGTGTGTGGGGAGAGGCGCACGCCCGCCGCAAATAGAAACCGGGCACAGGGGAGAGCGAGAGGCAGCGGAAGAGCAAGCGGAGCCGTCCGTCCCCAGCTATTCCCGAGACGTTCTAATTAGAGCTCGCGCCGACTTTGAGGCTTTGCTCATGCACGGCGCAACGTATGACCTTTAAAAGGGAAAAAAAAAAAAGAGGAAGGAGAGAGGAAGGGAAGAAAAAGGTGCTGGAGCGGCTCAGAAGCTGGGAAGTCGGCTGAGCTTCAAATAGGCTCAGCGTCAGGCACTCGGAGGCTTTTAATAAGCCACAGAGTGAGAAATGTAACACCACGGGCGCTATTCCTGATCGCCCGCGAAGGGGGGGAGAAAGACGGGAGCGAGCGAGAGGAGGGGGAGGAGGTGGTGGCGGGGAGAGGAGGAGGCAGCCAAGATTACATCCCGGGCGGCAGCGCCAGGAACAGCCACGCGCGTGTCCCCGCGGGGGGACAACGGCCCGAGGCCGAAGCGGCCGCCCCCTGCCCGCCCCCAGCGGCGAGCCCCCCGCGCGTCCCCACGGCCAGGGGGGCTGCGAGGAGACGGGAACGGGGCAGGGGGACCCACGCAGGGGAGGGTTTTGCGCAGCGCGAGCGACCTCAGATCCCCGCGGGGAGGCGTTGGTGCGGGGACGGCGCCGCGCGAGGAGCCCGGCACCAGATGGTGCCGCTGGCAACGACGCGTCCTCGGGCGTCTGGCGCGGGCAGAACCGGCCCCTCGCTTGAACCCGCTCCCTCCCGGCAGCGCCGCCCGCTCCGGAGACGCGCGGGGGCTGGCGGGGGCAGGAGCAGCTCCCTTCAACCCCCCCCGGGGGGGGCCTCCCGGGACAGGGCTGGCAGCTGGCCAGTGATCCCCCGGCCACCTCCAGCCACCCCTGGATCCAGGACAGGCTCCCATCTGCTCCCCTCCGTGCCGAGCGGGGCGGGAGGAGATCTCCCCGGCGCCGCGCAAGGAGGGGAACGGGTGGAAGCCCCCGGCAGCTGCCGCCCAGCTGCACCGCGAGGAAGTGGCTCCGCCGGCGGGAATCCCTGCGGCGACCGAGCTGCGCTGCCGCGATCCCGGGGGAAAAAACCTCCCCGAGAAGCCCCCACGGGTGAATCTCCCTCGGGACCCCCCCGGTCGAAGCCCGGCGTGGGGGCAGGAGCCTGGCCCCAGCCACCGGCACGAGCTGCAACTTTCTGCCTCGGAAGAAGGCGACACGGCACGCCGGGGGGGTGACGTTTCCTTTTTTAATGGATCCGAGCGTTTTTCTCCGCCTCCGTTTGTCCGGCGCCGTCTGCAGGACCCGGGGAAGCCGGGACGAGCGGGACAGCCCCCCCGGGGCTTCTCTCCGTCGGGATTTCTGCGGCACAGAGAAGAGGGCTCGGGTAGCACCGCGGGGCGGGCTCTGATCCGCGGGCTGCCCCCCCCCGCACGGCGGCACTGGAGGCACATCCCGGTACCGGGCCCTGCTGCCACCTAGCGGCTCCGGGCAGCCCCCCCCGGCCGACGTTGGGACACGGCAAAGGGACATCCCTGGCGTCACCGCTCCCCAAAACCCAGGCACAAGCCCCCACCCTCCGTGCCCGGGGAGCCGGGACTCTGCGGAGCAGGCGTGGGATGGCAGGTGGGGACACGGGGGACGCTCACCCGCGTCACTCGAGGGCCTTCACGAGGGCTTCGTTGGCTTCCACCTTGATCTGCGCTTCTGCTTTGGCCGCCTCGTCGGCCGCCGCGGCCACCTCCGAAACGGCCTTCTCCAGGTTGGACTTGGCCGTCTGAACGCGGGGGGACGCGTCACCGGGAGGGCACCGCGGGGCGGGCGGCTGCTCCCCCCGTCACCGCCCCGCGAACGCCCCCTCCCCGGGGGCAGCGGGTACTCACGGCCAGGTCCAGCATGTCCATGGTCACCGCCTCCTCCGCCAGCACCTGCACCGTGGAGTCCGCGTGCACCGTGACCGAGCCGCTGCTCACTGCGGGGGGACGCCGGAGGGGCCGCGTGACGGGGGCTGCCGGGGGCAGGGGGTCCTTCGCCCCAACAAAACCCCGACGCCGAGCGCCGCGGGGACTCGCCACCCACCCAAGGGGCGGCTGCAGCCGGGGACGCCCCTCCGGGAGCCCAAAAAGAACCGCGAACCCCCGACCCAGAGCACGGCCGAGCGCGTCCCCGTCCCCACAGGAGCCCCCGGGCAGCAGAAAGCCCCGGAATCGCGCTCGGATGGGTGGGGTCTCCCTCGGAAAAGCCCCGAGAGCCTGTGTGCGTCCCCCCCACCGTCTGTTCTCCTCCCTCACCGAAGTACTTGGTGGCCGTGCCGTCCTCCGCGTAGACCGTCACGACGCCCGGGCGCAGGACCTGCAGGGTGGGGACGTGCGAGGCCAGGATGCCGAAGGAGCCGGTCAGCGTGGGCACGTCCACCTGCTTCACGTTGGCGCCGTTGTAGAACACCTGGGGGGGGCAGAGCCGTGGGCACGGGGGCAGGGGGAGGCGGCTGCTGCGGCCCCCGGCACCACACGGGCTCCGACGCCCGGCGAGGAGCCACCGGGACGGTCCGAACCCTCGCGGGGCCGGGGAATGTTCCGGCACACGGGGTGGGAAACGCCCCGAGCGGTGCCGCTGCGCGGGGACGCGGGGTCGGGTGGGGGCGAGCGGCGAAGGCGCAGCCGGAGACGCCCCCGGAGGCCTCGACGCCGACCGGCACCGCGCCCAGAGCGACACAGCCACCGAGAGCCCCCGAACCTCGGGAGAGCCCCACAGCTCTGCCCCACAGCCCCCTGCCTGTCTCACAGCCTTTCCTGCCCCACATCCCTTCCTACCCCAGAGCCCCACCTGCCCCACAGCTCTGCCCCACAGCTCTGCCCCACAGCCCCCTGCCTACCCCACAGCTCTGCCCCACAGCCCCCTGCTTGCCCCACATCTCCCTGCCTGCCCCATAGCCCCTACTTGCCCCACAGCTTTCCTGCCCCATAGCCCCTTCCCTGCCCCACAACTCCCTGCCCGCCCCACATTTCTGCCCCACAGCTCCCTGCCTGCCTCATATCCCTGCCCCACAGCCCTTTCTGACCCATAGCTCTGCCTGCCCCACAGCTCCTTCCTTGCCCCACAACTCCCTGCCTGCCCCACGGCTCCCTACCTGCCCCACAGCACTGCCTACCCTATAGCTCCACCCCATATCTCTGCTCTAGCCCTGCCCCACAGCTCCCTGCCTGCCTCATATCCCTGCCCCACAGCCCTTTCTGACCCACAGCTCCTTCCCTGCCCCAAAACTCCTTGCCTGCCCCACAATTCTCCCCATGGCTCCCCACCTGCCCCACAGCCCTGCCCCAAAACTCCCTGCTTGCCCCACATTTCCCCCCATGGCTCCCTACCTGCCCCACAGCTCTACCTGCCCCACAGCTCCTTCCCTGCCCCACATTTCCCCCCATGGCTCCCTACCTGCCCCACAGCCCTTTCTGACCCACAGCTCCTTCCCTGACCCAAAGCCCTGCCCCACAACTCCCTGCCTGCCCCACGTTTCCCCCCATGGCTCCCTACCTGCCCCACAGCTCTGCCTGCCCCACAGCTCCTTCCCTGCCCCAAAACTCCCTGCCTGCCCCACGTTTCCCCCCATGGCTCCCTACCTGCCCCACAGCCCTTTCTGACCCACAGCTCCTTCCCTGCCCCACAGCCCTGCCCCACAACTCCCTGCCTGCCCCACATTTCCCCCCATGGCTCCCTACCTGCCCCACAGTTCTACCTGCCCCACAGCTCCTTCCCTGCCCCACAACTCCCTGCCTGCCCCACATTTCCCCCCATGGCTCCCTACCTGCCCCACAGCCCTCACCTGCCTCACACTCCTGCCCCACAGCCCCTTCTACCCCACAACCCAGCCCCCTGCCCCACATCTCTCCGCCTGCCCCACAGCGGTGCCCAGCGCCACCCCCGCAGCCCCGGGCGGGAAGGTCACCCCGGCGGGGTCACCGCCAAGGTCGGGCGCGACACCGGGCGGCGGAAAACGGCACCACCCGGCCCGGGCCCGGGCACGGCGGGCGCGGAGGGGGCGGCGGCGGAGGCCTCCGCCGCCGCCCCCTCCGCGCCCGCCGTGCCCGGGCCCGGGCCGGGCCGTACCTGCGTGGGCGAGGCGAAGGTGAAGGCCATGGCGGCCGGCCCGGCGGCGGGCTCGGCGTAGCCGCGGGCCCGGGGCGGGGGGAAGGCGGCGAGACGCCGGAGGAGGCGGCGGGCACCGAGCATGGCGGCGGCAGCTCCCAGAATGCCCCGCGCCGCCGTGCTGCCCGGGCCGGGAGGCGCCGGACGGAAGTGACGTCAAAGGATATGGGGGGGGGGGTGTGCCGCGGGGGAGCATGGGAGTTGTAGTTCTTTTGGGGGGGTGTTTTGTAGTTCTTGCAGCGGTGCGGGGGGGATGCGCCCACCCAGAGCCACCGGGTCGGGGGGGTGGGGGGACACACACACAGAGGGTCCAGCCCCAGGGGGGGGTTGCCCAACTTGGGAGCGGTCCCAGGGCTGCGGGGAGGGGGCTGTGGGGCAGAGATATGGGGCAGAGATGTGGGGCAGGCGGAGAGATGTGGGGCAGGCGGAGAGATGTGGGGCAGGGAGCTGGGTTGTGGGGTAGAAGGGGCTGTGGGGCAGGAGTGTGAGGCAGGTGAGGGCTGTGGGGCAGGTAGGGAGCCATGGGGAGAAATGTGGGGCAAGCAGGGAGTTGTGGGGCTGGGCTGTGGGGCAGGGAAGGAGCCGTGGGGCAGGCAGAGCTATGGGTCAGAAAAAGGCTGTGGGGCAGGGATATGAGGCAGGCAGGGAGCTGTGGGGCAGGGCTACGGAGCAGAGATATGGGGCAGAGCTGTGGGGCAGGGCTGTGGGGCCGAGCTGTGGGTCGGGGAGCTCTGGGGCAGGGCTGTGGGGCAGAGCTGTGAGGCAGAGCTGTGAGGCAGGCAGGGATGTGGGGCAGAGCTATGGGGCAGGGAGTTGTAGGGCAGAGCTGAGAAGCTGAGCTGTGGTGCAGGGCTGTGGGTCAGGGAGCTACGGGGCAGGGCTGTGGGGCAGAGCTATGGGGCAGAGCTATGGGGCAGAGCCGTGGGTCAGGCCGGGCTCGGGGCAGCCCCTGTCCCCACGTGACGCTCGCGCCGCGCGGGGGCGGCTCCGGTTCATTCATAAATCCCGGGGCCGCACCGAGCGCAGCGGCGGCGGCGGCGATGGAGCCCCGGTCCGGCTGGTAGGTGAGTGGCTGCTCCCGCCGCCCCGCGACAGCCCCTATCGCGACAGCCAGGGGAGCGCATCGCGCCCCACCGAGCCTGGGGCTGCGGGGGGCTCCCGCCTCCCTGTCACCAGCCCTGCCCGCATCCCTGCCCCGCAGCCCCGCCCGCAGCCCCCTCCTACATCCCTGCCCCACATCCCGCCCCACATCCCCTCCCGCATCCCCCAGCCCCGTGCTGGTGCCTGGGGGGGGGGTGTCCTCCAGCCCCGCCCCCCCGCAGGCTCCCACGTGCGGGAGCGCGGCAGCTGCGGGGTCCCCCGGCCACGACCCCCGCCCCGGGCCCCGCCCGGGGGGGGACAGCCCGGGGACCGGCCCCCTCCTCCAGACAATGGCCGGCCTGTTCCCGCCGGGTCGCCATGGAGACGGGATTCCTCCATGATGGGGAACAGGAGGGACATTCTTCCCGCGCCCCCCGCCCCGCGCTGCCCCCCCCGGGATCCCGCCCGTGGGGCGCCCGGCCCCTGCCCGGGGTCCCCCCCCACGCCGGAGCCGGGGTCCCCCCGGTGCCGCCGGCAGAGCCGGCCCCCGGAGGAGGGACCCCCCTTCCGCAGCCCCCGGGCTCCGCCCCCCCCCCCCGCGCTGCCCCGCTCGCCCCCGCAGCTCGGGATGCCCGAGGGTGGGTGCGGGCGAGGGGGGTGTCTCTGCCCCGGGTGGTCCCCAGCGCCCCGATACCCCCCGAGGGGCTGTGAAGCTGCCGCCCCCCGCCCTGTGCAGCGCAACCGCCCCGGCTCCGGCCGCAGCCCCGGCCCCGCCGCCCCCCGCGCTGCCCCCGCCGGCGGCGTTTCCCCCCCCCCGCCCCCCCGCCGGCGGCTCCATTCACAATTTTCGCTGACCTGATTCTGAGCCGTTTCCAAGCATCCAACCGGCAAAACGCCCCCCACCCCCCGCCCGCTCCCCGCGACATGAGCATCTTCCCACCAGGATCAACCCCCCCCGGGGACACCCGGGCGGGACACCCGGACCCGCGGCGGGAGCAGGAGCTCGGCACCCCCCGGGAAGGGCCCGCCCGGGGGAGCGAGGGGGTCGCGGCCGGGTTCGTGCCGGGGAGGGGTCTGTCCCCCGGCCTCGGGGTTCCGCTCCGCAGGAGCTCGTTCCTTCTCCATCACCGTGTCCCCCCCCCCCTGCCCTGTGGCCCCGTCCCCTCCCGCGTGGGGACACTCCGGTGACGGAGCCGCCGGTGGTGACTCAGAAGCGTCACCCATCGCGCTCCGGCGACACCCACGCCGGCTCCGCTCGCACGAGGTGGGGGGGGCTAATCCGCCGCCCCCTCCCCTGCCGCGGTGGCTCGAGCTCCCGTGGGCAGCCCGGACCCCCGGCGGCCCCGTCCCCTCCCGCGGGGGGGCGCGATTTGGCCCCGTGGCTCCCTGGGGACAGCAGCGCCGTGTCACCCCCTTCCCCCGAGCCCCTCTGCGCCAGCTCCAGCCGCCAGCATCGGCCGCCCCCCAGGAGCTCGGGGGGGCCGTGCCCCGGGAGCTGTGACGGGCGGGGTGCGAGGGGGCTCCCCGGCAAGGGACAGCGGTCCTGCCGCCCTCTCCCCCCGAGGGCCCCACCTGCCTCCTCTTCCTCCATCCCCGCTCCCCTCCGCCCCCCCCGCGGAGGCACCTTCCCTCCATCCCCGCCGAGTGCCCCCCCCGCCCCTCCCTCCCTCCCTCCCTCCTTCCTCCTCCTCCTCCATCCTCCCTCCTGACCGCACCCTCCCTCCATTCCTTCATCCCGGTCCCTCCCTCTCTCCATCTCTCCATCCCGGTCCCTCCCTCCCGGTTCCTCCCGGCAGCTCCGCACCGCGGTGCCGGGCCAGGGCCCGGGGCCGGGCAGGACCCGCCGCCGCCGCCCCCCCGGCCCGGCCCCGGCGCCTCCCGCTGTCTCCCCCCGCCCCAGGACGCGCTCGGGCCGGGACGGACCATGAGCGATGACCCGACACCCTGGGACAACGCGACGGAGAGCAGCACGGTGAGCGGGGCCGCCCCCACCCGCCCTCGGGGTCCGGAGCGGGGAGGGACGCACAGGGGGGCAGTGCCCGGGGGGCGCGGGGGGGTCTGCGGAGCCGCGGGGCTGGGGTCTGCGCCCGGGGGGGGGCCGGCAGCGGCCCCCGGCCCCGCTCCGCCAGCCTGGGGGTGGGCGACGCCTCCCTGCCCCCCGTGCAGTCCCCCCCACCGCTCCGCAGCCTCTCCCGGCTGGGTCCGGGGGGGTCCCGGGTGCTGCTGCTGGACCAGGCCCCCCCTCCCGCAGCCGCCGCTGCCGGCCGAGGGGTGTCAGCCCCGATCCCCGCGCCGGGACAGGGCCGGGGTCTCATCGCCGTCCCCGCCGGCTGTGGGGGCCGCTGTGCGCCCCCCCGGCTGCGGTTGCCGTGGTGAAGCAGGTCCCCGGAGCCGGCAGCAGGCCCGGGGGCGGCGGGGGAGCGGCTCTGGGGAGCAGAGCTCGGCTCAGCCCCACGGTGGGGCGGGAAGGGGGGGGCTGCCCCGGCACCCCGAGAGGCAGCGGTTGGGGCTGCGTCGTGTATGTCCCCCCGCGGCGGCTGAGCCCCTCCCGCCCCGCGCAGGCGGTGCCCGGCGAGGTGCCCCCCCCAGGATGGGTACGTGCTGCTCCTCGCCCTGCTCTCCATCTTCATCGGGGGCACCCTGGTGCTGCTCTCGGGCATCCTGATCATCTGCCGCCGGTGCTGTGAGGCCGACCGCCGCCACTCCAGGTGGGCACGGGCGGTCCCCGGGGGGGGGTGCGGGACACCGCGGGCACCCCTGACCCTCCTCCTCCTCCCCTCCTTCCCCACCGCAGAGCCAGCGATGACCCCGAGAAAACCAACACCACCTACCTGGAGGACTCGCAGCCGGCCCAGGGTGAGTGCCGCGGCGGGGCCGGGGCTGCTGACGTGACAGTTGCCCAGCGGTGGCCCCGGCTGCGCCCCAGCAGCACCCCCAGGTCCCCAGGCGGGTGATGCAGCTCCTGTGCCCTCCCCTCTCCCAGATGCAGCCCCCAGCCCCGGGCCAGGGCTGCCTGCACTCCCCCAAACCCTCCAGCATCTACCTCGGCCGCGGGAGTGGGGCCGGGAGCGGTGACCCCCCCGGTGCAGCAGGTTTGCCGGGTCTCGGCTGGGGCAGCCGGCCCGCGCCACGGGGGTCCCCGGGCTGCTGAACCCCTTCTCCGCAGACATCACCATCAAAGTGGAGGACCCCGACTGCCTGTCCTCCTCCAGCTACCGTGATGTGGAGAGTGAGCGGTTCCTGTCCTCCAGCTCCTCCACCGCCCGCCGCGTCTCCTTCAACGAGGCCGCGCTCTTTGAGCAGGGCAAGAAGACCCAGGAGAAGGGGAGGAGGTGAAGCTCTGGGCTGAGGGGGGCTTGGGGGGGGCAGGGCCACCGCTCCTGACCCAGCGTGCCCGGCAGGTACACACTGACGGAGGGGGACTTCCACCACCTGAAGAACGCCCGCCTGACCCACCTGCACCTGCCGCCGCCCGCCCTCAAGATCGTCACCATCCACGAGTGCGAATCCAGCGAGAACAGCCTGGCCATGACCCCCCGCCTGCCCCCGCCCAAGCCCGGCCTCGCCATCTTCCAGGTGAGCCCCCAGACCCCAGCAGGACGCGGGAGGGCAGGGGTCCCACAGCACCCCAAGAGGCACTGCTGGACCTGTGGGGGGGGAGTCTTGGCATTGCTGGCTGCAGGGATGGAGGGTCCCAGGGTGCGGGGGCTCCCTCCTGGTTCCTGACCCTCGTGCAAAGCCCCCTGAGCGTGCTCTGCCTTGCAGCCCCCTGGGGAGGCTCTGCCCCAGCCGGCGCTCCCCAGCCACGCCGTGTGCCCCAGCTCGGCACTGCCCGGGGACACCTACAACTCCACCGTGGACACCAGCTTCACCGAGGCCAGCCCGGCCACCTCCTCCGACTCCGGGGAGGGCCCCTCGGTGAGTGCCGGGGCGGGGGGGCCAGGACAGGTCAGGGGAAGGGGCTGCCCAGGGATCCTGCCCCCACTCCAATCCCTCAGCACAGGGCCGGCCCCGGGCCCAGGGGGGGCCGCCTGTGCCCCCCCCTGCTCCACGCCAGGGCTCTGCAGAGAGATGTGGGCATCCAGCTAGAAACAGGCTGTGCCCCCCCCCACGCCTGGCTCCTGCCCCGGGGGACATTTGTGCATCTGCTCCTGCCGAGCTTGGCAGGGACAAAGGGGCTGGGCGGGCCGCGCCTGGAGCTGAGTGGGCACTCATGCCTCCCCCCCACCTCGCCAGTTCGCAGCAGCACCCAGGAGCGGGAAGGTGTCTGGGGTGGGCAGTGCCAGCTCCGGGGAGCCCCCCCCGGCCCCCCCACAGGGCACTGTCCTGCAGTTCTTCACCCGCCTGCGCCGACACGCCAGCCTGGACGGGGCCAGCCCCTACTTCAGGATCAAGAAGTGGAAGCTGGAGAGCACCCAGCGGGCGTCCAGCCTGGACACCAGAGGTGGGAGTTGGGGGGGGTAATGGGGCGACCAGGGCACGGCCCCACGGGATGTGCCGGGGTGGGGTGACGCGAGGGCAGGGGAGCCCGCTGAGGTGGGGTGGGACAGGACGGGTTGGGATGATGATGGGATGAGGTGGGATGGGAGGGGACGGGACCATCCTTGCATTCCCCCCCCCATTGCAGGGTCCCCCAAGCGTCGGCAGTTCCAGCGTCAGCGGGCGGCCAGCGAGAGCATGGACCAGGAGGACCGGGACCCCCACCAGACCGACATCATCCAGTACATCGCCCGCACGGACGACGTGGCCTTCCACCCAGCGGGCGGCCCCTTCCTGCCCTCCCCTGCCAGCCCCCCACCCTCTCTCGGCAGGTATTTTTCAGTAGATAGAGGGGATGGGGTCGGGCAAACCGGGTGCCAGGAAGGCACGGAGGGACCCCCCCGCGCTGCCCCGTGCACGGGGGGCTCCCGCCTCCGCGGGGCTTCGGTGAGATGGGGAGAGCCGGCGCTGGGGGCATGAGCCGAGGGGTGGGAGCAGCACGGGGGGCGGCGGGGGCCGGGTTGGCGCGTCCCTGCCCGCTGCCGGCCGGGTCCATGGCGGTGCCCGCCGTGACGCCGCCGGTGCCCACAGGCTAGAGCCGGGCGAGGGGGGCGCGGGCAGCCCTGGCGAGGCCGGTGCCCCCGAGCAGCCCAGTTCCAGCCAAGACATCTGGAGCCTGCGCGCCTCGCTGGAGCTGTACGCCTCCTCGGAGCGGAGCAACGACCAGGACTCGGTGCGCAGTGACGGCGGTGACAGCGTCTCCTCGGTGGGCGGCATGGCCCCCTGCCCCTCCTCCTCCCTGGACGAGGCCGAAGGCCCCGAGGAGAAGCTCTGGGGCCGGTCCAAGACGGAGGAGTCGGAGCCCGGCACGCGCAAGCTGCTGCAGATGGACAGTGGCTACGCCTCCATCGAGGCGCCCAGCCGGGGGGGCGAGGAGGGGCCCCCCCAGGACCAGACGGCCTCCGAGAAGCGCATTTGCTTCACCAGCGCGGGGCGGAAGGGCACCATCTTCGAGAGCTTCGAGGGCCGGGAGCCGGACGAGGAGGAGGGGGAAGAAGAGGAGGAAGAGGAGGAGGGGAGCGCGGCTTGGGGCGCAGCGGGCGGGGTCCCCCCCCGCCCCCACAGCCCCCTGGCCTGGTCCCCGTACGGGCAGATGTTCCCGGGGCGGGACGCGCTGCCCCGGCGGGACTACAGCATCGACGAGAAGACGGACGCCCTGTTCAACGCCTTCGTGCGCCACGACCCCCAGTTCGACGAGTCGCCGCTGCGGGGGAAGCACCGCTCCCGCACCCACCTGCGCAAGCAGTGGCAGCACGCCAAGCAGTACAGCGACCCCGGCGTGCGGTACCCGGCGCTCGAGCGGCACCGCACGCCCCTGCGCCGCGGCGACAGCGCCAACTACCCGCTGGACGCCCGCTTCCACAGCCCCCTGCCCCGCATCGTCAGCGCCGGCGACGAGGAGGCGGCCGAGGCGGCCGAGGGCGTCCCCCCGACGCCGGCGATGCCCGACCCCGAGATCCAGGTGATCGTGGAGGAGCCCGGAGAAGCGGCCCCCGAGCCCAAGGGCGGCCCCGAGCCCCCCGGGGACGAGGACTGCCCCGGCGGCGGGAGGTGCGTGGGGCTGGGCTCCGGCTCGGAGCTGATGGACAAGATCGCCGGCGGCCTCGAGGAGCGGCTCTACGGGCACTTGAGGAAAGCGGGAGCGAGCGCCGAGCCCCCGGTGGCCGTGGCGGCCAGCGACGCCCCCCCCGACCACAGCCCCGTCTAGCGCCAGGGGGAGAGACCCCGGCACGGGGGGGTTGGGGGCTCCATCCCCTCCCGCTGCCGGCGCGGGGACCGGCCGGAGCCCGGGGCGCCGCGGGAAGGGCGGCCCCGGCACGGGAAGGGCCAGGAGGGCGCTGGGGTCCCCTGGCCGCGCCCCCCCCGAAGCGCGGGGGTCCCGTAGCGTGGGGTGGCCGGGCCCCCTGGCTCCCGGGAGCGAGGAGCCGGGCGCGGCGGAGGGCCCGGCGCCCGGGGGTCCCGGGGTGCGGGTCGGAGCAGAGCACGGCCCAGAGGTGGGCGACGAGGGACTTGGCGAAGAACGCCCGAGCCCGGCGCTGTCGGCGGGGCTGCGCAGCGGGGCCGCGCTCCCCTCTCGCTCCGTGTTGTCACAAGCAATAACGCGCCCGTCCGGCCGCCGCTGCCGCCCCGGCGGGGGGGGGGACACTGGATTGGGGAGGGGGCAGTCGCCTCCTCCCGCCCGCCGGCCCCCCCGGTTCCGCGGGGAGCCTGGGATCCAAACTGGAAGCGGGGGGGATGCTCGAGGGGCTGGGGCGAGCCGGGGGCTGGGGAGGCAGGACCAGCCCTGAGCCCCCCAAGCCCCCCCCCCGCGGGGAGGGGGCTGCCTGGCGCTGTCCCCTCTGCCCGGGCGCGGGGTCGGCCCAGCAGGGGCCGTGCGTGACCCCCCTCCCCGAGAGCTCGAGGCCCCCCGAGGGTATTTATTGATTTTGACAGAGGTGGATGCTGCTGCGCCAGGGGAGGGGTTCGCTTTTTATTGGGTTTTTATTTGTGTTTCCAAGGATGGGTGGAAAAAAAAAAAAAAGAGAAAAAACCAACCCAACCCCCAAGCGCCCGCCGGGCACGGGGCAGCGGGGGGGGGCAGGGCTGGGCCGAGCGCCCCCGCCCCCCGGCGCCCCCATTGCATGCGAGTAACAGGCCGGGTCGCTCCTTCCCTCCGCGAAGTCTCTGTCCAACGCGTCAACCTCGACTCGGCGTTTTTAAGTCTATAAAGGAGAAAAAAAGAAAAAAAAAAAGCAAAACCAAAAACCCGCGACTGTGACTTTTCTGAGCTCGGTTCTTGCCCGGGGGGGAGCAGGGGGCGCCCGAACCCCCCCGAAGGGAGCGCAGCCCCCGCCCCGCCTGCTGCAGGAGGAAGGACATGAAACCCACCGCGCTGTTTTCACTTTATTTTTTTTCTTTTAAAAAAAAAAAAAAGAAGAAAGACGACGAATGCACCCATTCCCTTTTCCGAGCCCTTTTACAGCATGCAGGTTTAATAGAGTTTTGCTTTTTCTTAATACCTGTTTTTTTTTTGGTTTTTTTTTTTTTCCTCATCTGGTTTATTTTAAACACATCACGATGTGTAGGAATCTCTAAATATACCGCAAATATAAACAAAAAAAAAAAAAAGAAGAACAAAAAAAAGAGGAAAATATATAATATTTAACAGTAGTCTAAAACATAAAGTGCACGGCAATGGCTTCGCACGACTTCTACACAGCCAGGGGGGGGGCCCGGCCGGGCCCGACAGGGAGGGGGACGCGGGTCCCAGCGCCCCCCGGCCCCGCTCGCCCCCCCGTTCCCCTCATGAAATTAAAAACAGAATCAGTGTCTTGATTGGCAAAGAGTGATTGGGGAGGAGGGGCGGCGTCTTCGCAGCCGGAGGTTTCGTCTCCCGCCGTGGTGAGGGGGCTCTGGCCGCCGTCGGGGTGGGGGTCCCGGCCGGGGCAGGCGGGGGCAGGTTCCTGGGGTCCTTTCCTCTGGTTTGTTTTGGGGGGGCAAGCACGGCTCCCAGGAGAGGCGGCGAGGAGGGGGCTGCGGCGGGCCCGGCCCCGGGACCTGTTTGGGGGAGAAGAGGGAGGGGGGGGTTAGGGGGTGTGCGAGCCCCCAGCAGGAGCGATGGGGGCTGGGGTCCCCCCCTTCGGCCGGGAAACCCCGGGTCTGCCCCCGCTGGAGCCGGGAAACAAAAACCCCAAAGGAAAACCCCAGCCGTGCCGGGCGAGCAGGGGGCTTCGTCCATGCGAGGTTTCCAGGCGCTGAGCGAAGGGGGGGGCACCACAAGGGCCGATTCTCCCCCGGCCGCCCCTGCGGGAGAGCCGGGACGAGAGTGGGGGCAGCGACTGAGCCGAGCTCGTCCTCAGACCTTCTCCTCCTCCTCCTCCTCCCCGAGGGCGCGGGGCAGCGGCGCTGGAGCCCCCCGGGTCCCCGGGCTGGAGGGGCGAGGGGAGCGTCGGGTCCCGGGGAGCCCCGTGTCCGAGGCCCCGCTGGGCTCCCGCGTCCCCGCAGGTGACTCAGTCCCGGCCATGAATTAAAGATGAAAGCTGCCACCGGGGCGAGCGGGGCTGACAGCTGCGGGGGGAGGAACGCGCTTTTATTTCTGGCTTTTTTTCGCACCACAAAGCTGGTCGTGATCCAAACAGATCCCGGAGCCTCAGCCCCACCGAGCGCCCGGTGACGAGTGCGAGCGAGGCCGGGGGCGGCTGAGCCGAGCATGAGTCAGCCCCGCTGCCGGGGAGTGAGGGCTGGGAGAAGGGGCCGGGGCTGCAGCAGGGAGGAAGGAGCCGGCGGGAGGAGGGGGCAGAGGGGGGGGCGCTCGGCTTCCTCGGGGAGGGGGCTCGGGGTGACGTGACCCACGGGGGGCTCCTCCGGGAACACCCCGGTGTTTGTATCCTGCCTGGGGCTCTGTGCTCCCCCCGTGGAGCAGGTAGAGCAGAGCCAGGCAGGGAGTAGAGAGGGAGGAGGGGGCACAAGGGGGTCCCCACTGGGCCCCGCACCCCCCAACCTGGCTGCCAGGGCCACCAGCAGGGCGATGCTCAGCACCCGGACCTCTCCCCTCCGCACCGCGGGGGCTACAAAACGCCCTTTCCAGCTCCCTCCCGCCGCTGCCCTCGGCTGGGGAAGGCTCAGGCGCGTCCCCCCCCTTTTCCCCGGGCGGCCACGTACCTGTGGGGAGCGCGGGGGTCCCGCCTCACTGCTGCTTGCAGGTGGAGAGCTTGCGGATCTTGCTGCTGGCAGAGCAGGCCTTGCGCGAGGGGTTGGAAGAGGCGCTGGCCCGCCGCTCCGCCCTGGATTTGGTGCTCAGCTGTCCCGGCTCCGTCCCGTTCATGCAGACGCCCTTGGGCAGCGCCCGGCCGCGGCTCTGCCCGTTCTGCCCGTTCTCCTCCTCAGGCACCTGTCCTGCAGGGGCAGAGGGACCGTGAGGCAGGGCAGGGCGTCCCCTGCGCCGCTCCGAAGCGGGATCCGCTCCGAAGCGGGATCCGTTCCTCGCGCGATTTCCCCCCCCAAGCTACCAGATAATGGCTGTGGAGGATAAGGAATTGAGTTCTGCAGAAAAAAATAATAATTTAGAAATCAATTCCTAATGGTTTGTGTTAGAGCATTAAATGCTTAATTAGCCTTTACTAAAAAAAAAGAAAAAAGAGGACCATCGAGGAGCCCGGGAGCGGCAGCCCCGCGGGGGGATGCGTGAGGCGGGAGCCCGGGGCTGCATCTCCCACCCGGGACTGGTTCCCCCCGTTTCTCCAGTGCGCGAGAGAGGAGAAAAGCCGAGGTGGCGCAGGAGCAGCCCGGGCACAGGCGGCGTGGGGCTGGGGAAGGACCCCGGACCCCCAGCCCGGCTCCTGGAGCAGAGGGGCAGCAGCGGAGGAGTCGCTCCTTCTCTTCCTCTGGGGAGGGTGCGAGTCCCATCCACCGGCCGGGGGGTCCCCGGGGTTTTCGGTGTTTGCAGAGCGAGTGCCCGGCTGCTCTGGCGCCGGCAGCCGGGCCGGGGGCCACTGTCCTGCTCGGTGGGCGCTCAGCCATGCCGCCGTCCCCCAAAGGGGTCACCCCAGGTGGGAGAACGGCTTCGAAGCAGCCCCTGTCCCCTCTGCGGGCCAGCCCAGGGTGACTCAGCAGAGCAGCGCAAGAGCTGCTGCCGGTCGGGCTGGGGTCACCCCCGAGGGGACGGAGGGACCCCCGGTGCAGGCCTGGCCCGGAGCTGGGGGACACGGCCACGACACAGCCCAGCGGCGCATCCCCCGGCCCAGCGTGGGGCTGCCGAGAGGATTCGTCAGGTTCCCGGATCCGGCCGCGGCAATTTCCTTCCAGCAGGAACGTCACGCTCCAGGGCCCTTCAGTTATGACTCACAGGTTTGAGTGGAAGTGAAGGCTGTAAGACGATTATGTATAATTTTCTTTAAAGGATGCTCAATCCTGTCTCCGCCAAGGCCGAGCGGCACGTCATCCCTCGGCACTTGCGCCAACCGTCACCCCACCGCTGCCGAGCCCGGGGACGGGGGGGGACACGCGCGGCGGTGGGGGCGGTGGCGGAGCTGCCTCTCCTCTGGAGGAGAACGTTCCGGGCGCCCCTCGGACCCCCGCGCTCTCCCCGTCTCTCCGTGGCTGCACCCAGCCCGGCCTCACTTGGGAAACAAAAGCCGTGAGGGGACACGGAGGTCGCCTCGTTGGGCCAACGTCACCCGCGGCCGGCAGCCGCCCCTCGCGTCTCCCAGACCCAGCTCCCGGCCCCTCACCCGGGCAGTGACGGGGGCAGCTCGGCTGCCGGCCTCCTGCTCCCCAGGGGCGCTGCCTGGCCCCGAACCCCCCCAGCAGCAGGGACCCCCGCTCCCCGCAGAGCTCGCCGGGGGGACGGAGGCACCTGGGGCTCTGCCCGACGTTCCCTCAGACACCTCCCGAAAAGGCGAGAGGTTCGGCGAGGGCGGCCGCGCCCCCACCCGCTCACGGACCTGCTCCCCACCCCGCAGCCCCTGAGCCCTGAGGAGGGGCCGGGCCAGGAAGGCATCCAAGCTCTGGGACCCCCGCCCCAGGAGGGGACACGCTGCCCTCGACGGGTCAGGCGGCAGCCCCAGAGCATCCCGGCCCGGCCGTACCCCCACAGGAGTTCAGGGTTTTTCCTCTTCTCCCTGGATCCCCAGAGCACGGCTGCAGAGCCTCAGATAACCCCTTTCAGAGCAAAGCTGAACACTTATCCTTCCCCTCCCTCTGCTGAGCTCAGGCCAAGTCAATTAACATTTCTGACTGGGGAGGGAAAAAAAGGAGGGAGAAAAAAAAAAGAAAAGAAAAAGCTGCAAACGGTTCATCTGTCTTTTGTGTGACTCTTCCCTCCTCCCCCTCCCACCCTGCCTCAAAAGCACAGTCCCAGGAGTCTATTATGGATACCGAGCAGGGAGGGGGAATCGCAAGCTAATTTTACCTCCTTCACCAATGACAGTTGCTGACGTTCAAATTAATGAAAATAAAAATTCAACATGGGATGAAGTCTTGGCAACTGCCTGCCCACGCGGAAGCCGGTGACCCGGCGCCGTGTCTGTTCGAACAGCTCCATCCCACCTCGCCAGCCCCGGCTGCACCGCGCTAAAAATAAAATAAATGCAGGAGGGCTGAGAGAGGCACCGGGAGCGTGCGTGTTCGCCCTCGCCACCCCTCGCGTTTCTTAATGGCTCCATCCAGCCCATTCAGGCACAGAAAAGGCTTGAAAATAAAACCACGAAGAGCTTTTGAATCGCTGCGTTTGTCAGACACGGGCGCGCACGCATCACCCGCGGCCGGGGACGCACCTTTTCGAGCACCTTTAAGCTTCGCTTAAAGACTCCGGTCCCGGCTTTTATTTTCCAGCCTCCGACTGAGCGGGAGAAACAACAAAACCCCAGGACCAAGCTGTGCAGCCATCTGCCCCTGCGGGACCGGGCTGCAGCAGAGGAAGGGGTTAAGGGTAGGGGAGGAAAAACGCCGAGCACAGCCTTCTAAATGTGAGACGCAGCACAAAAGCGAGAGCAAGATGCTCCCGTCCATTCATTATTGCACACGCTGCTGCTCTCCAAAGAGGCGGCAGCACCGGGGAGAGGATGCGCCGTCGCGTGCTCGGCGCCACAGTCATCCTCCCTCGGCTCAACCAACCGAACCGGGGGCGCTGACCGGCTGAAGCTCTCCACAGAGCTGCCCGAGGCTTTGAAGAGCCCTTTAAGAAACACGAGCACGTTCTCAAAGCCGCTTCTTCCTCTGAAGACCGAGAGGTTTAATGAGGTTCCCTCTCCTCCCCTCCCAAACCCAACGCCCACTCCCCCCTGTGAGTCACCGCGCTCCGGCTCTCGCGGCCCGGCGGAGCCACGACTTGTCAGAGAGAGAATAATTTGATCCACGCTCCCAAACCACGCGCCGCACGCGCTCTGCCGCTGCGACCCGCCCGAGCCGGGGCCCTGCCGCGCGGCGACGGCTGTTCGGGAGCAGCACGAGAACGTCCCGCGGGGTCCCCGGGCTCCAGTCCCCAAAGAACCACCCTCAGGGGAGCACCCAGCTCCGTCACCAGCACCGCAGCAGCCAGCACCCAGGCGCTGGGGACAGGACACGCGGGCCGGCTGCAAACAGCGCTTTATTTCACCACCCACCGACACGATTCGACAACTCCTGAAAGAACTGAAAGGCTAAAACCTGTCACCGTCCACCTGGCAAACCAAAACCACAGCCCACCCGCCCCGGCTAACCAACGCGGGGCTGCAATTCACCTTCTTTTCTCTAATCCCCCTGAAACACTGCAAATTAGACGTGAGAACATAAAAATAACATAATCTTCCAGTAATTTGCCCGTCACCTTCTGAAGTGACAGCTCCTGTCTGGGTTGAAGCACTGCTGTTTGTGTCAGGGACCCTCGGTGCCGAGCCCGGGGCCTGCCCGAGCTTCCCCTTTTAGTCACACCGAGGCGCAGGAACCAGACAGCGGCGCGGGCTCATCGCCGCGGGGAAAGCTGGAGAGAAACAGAACGTTTCAACCAGAGCCAGAACACAGACAGGAACGTGTCTCCCACACGAAATCACCCGCGGGGCAGCTCGGCAGGAACGGGTGGGATGTGACCAGCCCGGGAGCCCGCCCCGAGAGGGGTCCCAAAGCTCCGCACCCCTCCAGCTCCCCCTCAGCGCAAACAGAGCCGAAAACCAGAGAACGATTCGCTCGCGGGACAAACGTGTCTGCCTGGGAAACAACACAACTGTCCTGGAGAGAGGGAGGATCCTGATGGAGCCCGGGGGGAGCAAGGAGATGTCCTGCACCCTCCAGCCACGCTCAGCCCCACGGGGAGCCCGAGGGGAAGCACCGGGCACCGGCAGGGCCGGGCACAGCCGAACAAGCCGGGGCAGCCCCGCTCGGGGCGGCGGGGGGCAGCTGGGGGCAGCAGATCCACTCTCGCGGAGGTGATGGCCTCAGAAGGCCGGTCCCCCCCACAGAGACCACCCGAACCTTCCTCCTGCCTCTGGGAGCCGGCTCAGAAAGGAAAACTGGGAACAGAAAGGGCTGGAAGCGACGCTGGTTCCGGATTTCCGTTGTGCTCAGGCCCCGCTGGCCGGCCCCGGCGCTTCTGCAGGACTAACGTGGCGGACTCCGCACCGGCTGCTCCGGGCGAGAGCTCCCGCAGGGACAAACGGGAACCCCCCGATGACACGGAGAGCGTCTGGCGAGTGCCCCTCTCTCCTGCTCCTGCACTCTGACGGGCCCTGGCAATCCAGTAAGTGAGCTGATGGCGTTTTCAAGATGACCCCTTCTCTCAAAAGGGCTCCACTAAAGCTGAGAGGAGGGGCCTGGCCAGACTCTAGCACAGGAGTCTGCGGGATGTAAGAAGAGAGCAAAGGACAGAGCTCTGCAGGTCACCCAGCTGGCACCGGGACATCACTTCTATTAGATGAGGTTATAAATTACCCAAGTGTCACCCGTGAATCAGCACTTGGAAATGGATCTGTTTCACTTCAGCGAGGCTCCCTCCGCCTTGGCAGGCTCCCCCTCTGACCCGCCCGCACGTCCCTTGGGCCGAACGTCGGAGCAGGCGCCGTGCTGGGCTGGGGACCGTCCCCCGTGGGGTGGCCGTGGGGCGGCGTGGGGCGAGGCGCTGGCTCGGAGCAGCCTCTGCCCTCGGCAGAGGAGCCGGCCTCGCTCCACGCTGCTGCCCGCAGAGACGCGGAGCCCTGGGTGCGGGTTCAGGGTTATTACAGCTCAAGGCCCGACGCTTTGTTCTGCCATGACAGGGCTTCCAAAAAGCAACTTCCAGCTAACCAGGAAACCGAGAGAAAATCGGTGTCTCCCGGTGCAAGATTTGGTAGAACCAGCCCTTGCTTCTACTCAGGTCCACAGAAGCCCACCAGGGTGTCACCAAGGAAAAACTAAAGCAGCTTGGTTAGACCTGACCTACAGAAACTAGAGCTTTCCTTGTCACATGGAGAGGTCACCCCCAGGTCCCTCTGATCCCGCTGAGGCAAAGCAAATCCGCGTCCCTCCAACATAACTGAACTGGGCCGGAGCAATTAACCCGGGAACTCGGGTTCTGTTGGTGCAGGCGGCGACACGAAGGAGCCGCCGCTGCCTCGGCCTCGTGGCGCCCCCGCCGCAGCGCCCGGACGGCCGGGCAGGCCGTGTCCTTAGTCCTGCCACAGCCCTTCTGCTCTCAAACTGCACGGAGAGGCCGAGGAAGGGACGCGACTCCATCACCACCACTTTGTCAGAACCGCAGGGTTAAAACCACACACGCCCGGCTCGCCTTAAAACAACAGGAAATCCCCGACGAAGACAGAAGTGACAGAAGTGACGCTGTAAGGGGACAGTTAGACTCTGTAAGGGGGTAGTCAGCGGGGCCGGAGCAGGAGAAAGGTCTCGGTGTATGGCTACAAGCACCCCCGTGCCCCAGGTGTGCCACCAGCTCTGAACACCAAGTCACCTCAGGGCTCTGCTCCAAAACAACTCAGTCGAGCAAAACTGGCCAAAAGATTTCAATGTGCTCAACAGCAGAGCCCAGCAGGAACGAGCTCTTGCCGGCTGAAGGAAGGAAACTGGCACGTGGGTAACACAGGGGAAGGGGCGTCCTGGGGATCAAACAAAGGACCAGGGCAGGCGGAGCATCACGGCTCGCTCCCCGTGTGTCACTCGCACCACTTCGCCATCGATAGTCTCCTCCACAGCTGAAAGGATTATGCAGACCTTGAGGCCTTTCCTAAAAGGCTTGGAATGGACAAAAAAAAAAAACCAAGCCCCTTCTGCCCTACCCATCCCAGCGTCACTCTCTCCTACCTGGTACTGTGAAGTCCTGAGTGTAGATGATATCATCTTCAATGTCATACAAGTCATCGTCCTCTTCCTCGTTGTAGCCATGCAGATCTTCCAGATAAGGCACCACCGTCATGCTTCTCCACCTGTCCTTCGTCTCTGGGCTGGGAGGTATGGGCACCAGAGCCTCTGCCTGAGCGTGTTTCTTACGAAACCAACTGCAAAGAGTCCAAGGACAGAGCTCCATCAGCACGGCCGCGAGAAGCCCCCGGCCCCGAGACGGCCCCGCCCCACCCCAGCGTTCCCAGGGAACCGAAAACTTCCCGGCCAGGTCTATGCCGCTGCAGGTCGAAGTGTAATAACCAAGAGAGGCAGGAGCCAAGAAAAACAGCGCAGGAACATTTCCTCCACCACCGGCTCAAGCCCAAGCTACCTCCCCACAAACACATCAGCTACAACCCCTGAGTTGTGCTGTCAAAGCAAGCAGAAAAAGAGAAACTCTTCTCCTAAAGTTGAGGCTAACCCACTGCAAGATGACAAAGAAAGTCACAGAACGTCAGGCTAAGGAGAGTGGAATTTACTCACGAGTTGCTTTAATGGGCAGTTTCCAAAGAGGCCGCAGCAAAAATGCTTTTACTACTTCTTTTTATCCCAGCTCTGCCTCAAGGGACTCCTGCTACCATTAAAACCAGTAGCCTTAGTGCTGCCATCTGCCCAGCAAAGGATATCAGCTCCCAAAGCTGTTCTTAATCGCATCGGGGTCGCCTCACAGGCGCAGCTCGGAGGCCACACGGGCGGCTCTTGCCTCTCCGTGGTGCTCCCCGCGCACCAGCCCGGCTCCAGGACATCTCTCGGTGCCGCACGTGGGAGCCCCAATTTTCCTACGAGTCCCGCTGGAGCCCCCGCCAACGCAGGTGGGAGCGGAAGCTCCTCCAGACCCAGGTACCCCCGAGGCACCTCTGCAGCCCCCCCAGCCCCTCCCGCAGGAGCGGCTCCCCTGCTCGGGCTGGACGTCAGCTCAGCCACCGGGACCTGCTCTTCCTGCGCCTTCACGCAGCGAACAGTGCGAAGATGCCAAGGCTGACTCCGGGCTCCAAAGGGAGCTGCTTCAGGTCTCTCTGAGAACACGCCTCAACAGCGCAGGACGTAAAACCATCGCGCGCCCACCCCTCGGCCTGACCACTGCTGCCTTGCCCGAGCCCGGCGCGAGGGGAGCGCGTCCCCCACCGTCCCAGCCGGCGCGAGGAGGGCGCGAGGCCAGGCACCAGCCCGCTCTCATAACCCCGAGCCATCTGGTTTGTATCACTGCCGTTCCAAATTCATTTCAGGAAGCAAGGGGTTGGACGCACCTCCTGCACAGAAGAGCTGTAATTATGATTTTGTTCTAGTTTTACATCGCTCTGACGGCAGGTCTTGAAAAAGCCCGTCATTCCAGCACAGCCATCCAGCAGAAGGGGGATAAACAAATGAAAATGGAGCTGTTGGGATGAATCAGCTGGGATTGGAAGGACTGAACCCTTATCCTCCTTCACAACTGGCATCTTTAAGCTGTTTTCTCTGCAGTGACGGGGTTTTAAAGCCAGTTCACCGCTCTGTGAGGAAGACCCTGACCCCCTGCCGCCCTGAAGCAGTCCCTGCGCCCCAAAGTTTGAAAAGAAAACGTATTTTGGTTAATCGCGGGGCACGGCAGCACCGTGCAAGAGACTGTGTCCCGTGCTTTCATGTCGACAGCCCAGACAGAGGGACAAAGGGCTACGAGGTCGGCACCTCCGGCCACACCGCGCTGGCGTCTCCCCCACGGTGACACCGCGACGCGCAGGGAGCTGCAGCGCCACAGAGGGCTGGACACAGACCGCGACGTGGAGCCCGAGCTCCGGTTCCCCACGTGCCGTTACCAGCGTTCAGTAACGGCGCGCCCCAGCCACGGGGCCGGCGGGAGGGCAGCGAGTCCAACAGAACCAGACTTTGGCCAAGGGTCTCAGGGGGCCCCGCGGACGGGTTCCTCGGTGACGTGCCTGCGTGGCGCTCCTCGTTGGGTCGTTCGATTTCCTTTCCTCGGGTGACCGCGGCTGCCAGGGCAGCAAGCTCAGCCCGGGCTGACCCAGCCTGGCAGGAGCGGAGGGGCCGACAGAGCCCCCCAGCTCCTCGTGCCAGGGGCGCTGGAGCTCCAGCTCCAAAATAAATGCCAGGCACCCAGGGAGAACGGAATACGTCGGACCAGGGAGATCAGAACGACTGCCATTAAAAGGAGCATTTCACAGGGAGAAAGCCTAGAAGTCTATAGCAATTAGTGTTTTTATTTTGCTGTATTTCAGCTCTGCCTCTTTCTCTCCTTCTGTCCTACTTACCAGGAGAGTAAAAATAGGTTTTTATTAACAGCAGAAACCTGAATCACTGTATTCTAGTCATAATGATTCCATCCTCTGGGAGGTGATTTCAAATACTTGCATATGCATATATGGTAATGAGGATATAGAGTGAGAAGAGAGATTCATTGAAGTTCTGAGAAAAATCAAAGACCTCTTGGAAGGAGCCTCAAGCAATTCTGCATGGAGTAGCAGAGTATTTCCTGGCAAGCAATTTTCCAGCAGGGACAGATATTCTGCTTTCTGCACTGGTGCTAAATGTTATTAGTGAGGATCTGCTCTTCAGCTGAGGACCACTGGCTCCATCCAACGCCCTGACCTGGCTCGAGAAGCTGCTGCCCACTGACTAAACCTGAAAGCAGCTCCTCTGCCACAGCGCAGCAGCTCTCCCGCGGGTGAGCGACACGGACGAGATGAAGCCCCCTCACCCTGTCCACCCCACCAGCCCCAACCCACCGGCGGGCTGGGGCGCCGTGGCCGAGGGCTCTGCTTCACCAGTCACCCCCAAAGAGTCTCACCGATGTTTTCCGAGGCAGCTGTGCTGGCACAAACCCAGTCATTCACCTGGTGCTCACAGAACCCTGCTTTAAGGCTCAGGGAAAAGAAAAGCTTTTGCAGATCTCAGAAGTGCCCCCAGTCCCAGTCCCGAACATCCCCCCCGAAGAGGCGGGTTCCTCTCTGGGCTGCGAAACATTTCCCAGCCCCTCGGAGCAGAGCGAAGGGAGCAGTAGTGAGAGATCATTCCTTACTACTTTGTGAGCTTGTTGAGAATGCCTGCAAAGCACAGAACTCCAGACAGCAGCAGCACAAGAATTAATTGCGATCCTGCCAGCTAAGCGGTGTCCAGACACGTTGCTATAATCTACAGAGAGATAAGGCAGCAAGGGTCAAGGACTGAACGGAGAGAGGAATCTGGGTTGACCAGCGCTTAATGAGCCTGTCTGGTTTGCAGCTCCTGAGCTCAAACTCTACATCAGAAGTCACCACTCTGCTCTTCTCAAGTTCTGGTATAAGCAAGGTTAAAATAAGAATCAGCAAGCACAGCTGCAGCTTCCAAACACAGCTCATTCACTTCCCATTCTAGGTCACAAATATTTCAGTTTGCTGGTTCTGTACGGGGACAATTTTCTCCGAAACCAGACGCCGAGCTGCAGATCACCGCCCTGCCAGCCAGGAACCGGTCACGAACGATGCTCTTCCTCCCGTGACACCATGTCAGGGCTTCAAGCTCACCTGAAGGTCGCCGTCACCACAAGAAGCAACGAGCACAATTCTGGTTTAATTCAGTTCCCTCGCGGGCAGTCACGGAGGGCACAGAACAGCACGCCCCGCGGAAAGGCAACGTGCGCGGGCGACAACCACCCGGCGGGATCCCTGCCACCACCGCTCCGGCTCCTGTCACACCGAGGGATGCCCGAGTGCTTAAGCCAGGTTCACAAAAAACCAGAAATGAGTACAAAAGAGCCATTTTCCCCGAGCTGATGCCAGGGCCAAGGGTTCAGACTCCTACGAGCAGAGGTTCTGTGCACAGATGGAGACACACGCTCCCCCACCGCGCCACACGCAGGTGCCGTACGAAACCCGCCCGCGGGACGTGGGCAGAGCCACCAAAGATTCCTGCCGCGGGGAAGGCGGGCAGGCCCTGGCGCCTCGGCACGCAGGGAGAGGGGGTCAGATTTTTCTGTGTCCTGCGGAGGGGAGATCCCTGCCCGGCACCACGGGCAAGGGGTGAGAGAGGCCTGTGAGCACCCACGCTGCAGCAGGGGTTAAGGGAAACCCCTCTCGGTCCCTCAAAGGCAGGCACAGAAGTCAAGGAGCACGCTCGGCCCCTGCAGAGCAATCCACGGCGGCCACACACGCACGTTCCTGAGGGGTCCCGGACCCGGGGTTTGAACAGCTTTGGCGAAGCATCCAACACCCCCCTCCACAGCTCTGGGCAGGGCTCTGGGCGGGGGGGGGGCCCCGCAGCCTCCAGGAGGTCAGGAGGAGACCCCAGCCCAGCAGGTCAATCTGCACCTCCACTAATAAAAGGTGGAAGTGCCTTCCCTTTCTCGCCGTAAACTCTCACAGTCGTGTCTGTGACTGAACAAATTAAGTGTGACACTTCTGGAGAACGAAGGCAAGATGGTTGCCTTGGAAACAAGGGACAGAGGTAGAATTCTGCATCCACTTCATCACTCTAAGTGCTGCAGCAGGGTCAGTGAATTAGTTACAAAACGCAGTAGAGGAGCGTTAAGCCCCTCAGCAAAAGCCCCGGGTGCAGAGGAGATGGTGAAAGGTCTGGGGGGAGCAGGCTGCTGACTCCCCTGCTCTTGGCGGCTTCTCTTCACTGCCCCACGCTCTCACCCCAGGAGCACAAAATATTCTCGGAGGTGAACTGGAAGTGTCAGTTTTCCATCAAACACCATCCTCTCCAGATCCTTCTGGGAAGAGCAGGTTTCAAGGCTCTTTCATTGTTATTCAGGGGTCAGCTTCTGGCAGTTCATAAACTCTTACACGACGGGCTGAGAGAGCTTTAATTCATTTCGATTTACAACTCGCACAGATTCACTAGGTCTGAAAAGCCTCTGAAAGCAGAGAAGAGAATTTAGCTTTGTCCTCCTGACTTAAAACCAAGTGCAGAACCATGAGTTTGATGCAAGAGTCCAGCTATGCGAGGAGGAAGGCAGCGGGCGGGTACAGAACTAAGCAGACTCCTCCTAAAGGGTTCTTCCGACAGGGCGGCCGCTGCCGGGGGAAGCGTTTGGCGGAGCTGACACGAATAAAGAGAGGAGCGGCAGGACGGCCATCGCCGGGCAATGGGCACGTGCCTGGCTGCCTCCTCTGCCTCCCGCAGCTCTGCTGCTCCAGGGAGCAACACTCAGCCCTTCCTCGGGGTCTCCCCTGACCTGCCGGTGACACCTTTCACCCTCGGTCCCGCTACCAGAGCGGGACACGTCGCTTTAGGGGAGGAGAACCGCGAGCCGCTCACCCAGCTCCGGGCGACCTCGGGCACCCGCTCCTCGGCCGCGGGACACCTGCGCAAACACACCAGGGGAGGCTCCCAGCAGCGCGGGACGGCGCTGGGTAATTCTGGTCGGAGCCAGCACCCACCTGGGCAGGGCAGCGCGGGGAAGGCGCCTGATGCTTCTGTAGCCTGGTTCCTGTGCCTTAACGCAAGCTTTGGTGGGAGGAGTGCAGAGAAACCCCAAATCGTTAACGACTGTTACTCCCCCACGCACCAGAAATCTGAGGTTTCTAGAAATCAAGGCTTTTCTAACAAAAGTGCTTTCCAAAAACCCTCCAACAGTATCTGAATGGCTACCTGCTGTCCTTCCGATTGCTTTGTTCAAGCTAAAAAAAAAAAGTAAAAAAAAAAAAAAAAAATTGGGGTCAGGCTAAGCATAAGGGCTAAGCTTCTCTTCTATTTAGAGAAAAGCCAGGAGAACCAAACGCTGGATGCTCTAGCACAACGCTGCTCCGCAAAAAGATGGACAGACACAGCCAAAGCCCAAGGCTGCGAGCTCTGCTGCGCTTGATGTAATTATTAGGATGCCACAGCAGGAGGAAGGAGGCAATTACTAATAGGGGAGAAAAGCCTGTTAAGAAGCACTGGCTAAGCTCACAGAAAACTAATAAGAGACTAAGCCTTGGAAACGCTCCTGTGTGTGCAGGCAGAGCCTCCTCAGCCCCTCTCAGTGCTGCGAGATGAAAAGCCTCACCTCCAGCGGCTGCGCCCGCAGAGCACGGGAGATCTGCGCCTGCCCCCCGCGCCAGAAGCGTGCTCCAGTTTCTCCTGCTTTCTAACGACAGGCAGGGTCTCCGGAGAAACATCTTTGCCTCCAGCTGGGCAAAGCTGACGCAAAATCTCCTGCCGCATGGGAGAAGCGGAGAATCGAGTCCGTGGCATCGGATAACTAGCGCAGGTACCGGGCAGACAGCGACACGAGAGCCGCTTAGGGGCAGCTCGCTGCAGCCTTTGGAGCACTGGGAGGAAAGGGCGAGCTCCCGGTGCTCTTCTCCACAGACGTAGCTCCCGCCGTGCTTCCTCCCAGCGCTCACCGACCGACGCCGGCCTGACCGCGTGGCGAGCCCACCGCCACCCTCGGCCGTAACGAACCGAGAACTGGCTCCTCGCCGCGCTCTGCCGCCCAGCTTGGGGCGCTCTGGCCCTCGGGGGCAGAGGAGAGGGCAGCCAGTAACAGCAGCTTCGAAGACCAGCTCTCCGGCGAGCTCGAGGCGCCCCGCGGCACCGCAGAGGCCAGCGCCGGGCGCTCAGGAGGCGCGTGCGTGGGAAAGGCCGTCCTGAGAAGCAAACGCCCGCTCCCGTCACCCCCAGACCCCGGGAAGCGACCGATGCCCAGCGCTCGGCTGCCGAGAGCCGGCCTGCCCGTTCCATCGACTGCCCAAGCAGCTGCACCCGACCGGCCGCCCAGCCCCTCGGATCTTCACCGGGGGCGGGTCGCCGCTGCTCCTCGGCGGAACGCCGGCGCGGCTCCAGCCTGTCGGGTTTCGTTCTGCGGCTCCTGCGGAGGCCTCCCGTGCCACAACACCTACCAGGGATCGCCACCTGACCGCACGCGGCTACCGCTGCCGGGTTTTTTCCAGAGACACAACAAGAAAACAGTGCTCTCCCTGCCTGCAGGCAGCACAGGGCAGGCTCATCACCTCCCAGCATCAGAGCCTTGCCTTCGCAAGGCTCCCGGCAGCTTTCGGGGCCGGCTCGCGGGCAGGATGCTGCTGAGCAGCTGCGGTCCAGCAGGCAGCTCTGCCTGGCCTCGGGAGCACGTCCTCCTCACGTGGCAGATAAGCTAAAGCAGCCTCCGCCATGAAGCATCCTTAGGATGCTTTTTGTTCTCGTACTTTTATCCGCCCAGGAAATCTCTGCTCAGAGGCTGCATGTTCAAACAGATCCTTTAAAAAAAAAATTAAAAAAAAACCCCCAACAAAAAACCCACCAAAACTCAGAGATAAGGGGGCCTTTCCCCCCCTCAGACAATGGCAAGGATAAAGGGGGAGGGTACGGAGGAGGGAAGAGTACAACATTAAAGAGAAAGAAAAAAATGCCCTATTGTCCTGGAACGTTTCTCCACATACTGACTCCATATGGAGCAAATACCAAGGGATATTTCTGTCATCAGGCTGTCCAGAAAACCAGACCTAACACACGTTACTGAACAGTCCTTGCTCAAAACCCCAGCTTTAAGGAACCCCTGTTCTTCTGCTCCATTAGTACTGGCTGACCTCTGCAAAAAAAAAATAAAATAAAAAAAGATCCAGAACCCTTAACTATCAAGGACCAGTCACTGGAAACATTTTCAACATACTCATTATTTACCGGTTAGCAATTCAAATGCTTTAACCGGATGCTCTAATAGGAAGAAAAAAAGCCAAGCAGAGGATGCCAGAGCTCCAGCAGAGCTGGAGGAGGGATATCTAGTGACTTCCATGTGTCTGCTGTCAAAAGGAAAAATGAGTTGAGAGCAATAGCACAGGTACATTAGCATAAGAAGCAGAAAGAGAATAACTAATAGGAAGAAGCTGAACACTCACTTGTGCTGCCTTATCTGCTGTATTGAAAATCTCTTGGCTGGGTCGTATTCAAGCATCCCTGAAAAGAAGGAAAAAAAGTCCAGGTGTGATCACAGATGCTCTCAGCCAAGCCGAAGACAGGAGGCACAAACCTCTGCCCTTCCCTCCCCGCTCCCTCCCCCAGCAGAGACAGGTCTGCCCAGTCCTCCCGGCGGCTCAGGGAGCCTTTCCCTCCAGGAAAATCTGCCCCAGCGGTCACGGGGAGCTCGGAGCAGAACCCCGACTCCGCTGCTGACTGCCTGCTCCTCGGCCTCCCCACCTGCGAACCAGGCGTGACCTTCCCCTCCTGCACCCGCAGGGACAGGGGCTGGCACGGACGTGGATCGTGTGTCCGAGCACGTCTGTGGGCAAAGAACATCAAGACTCTGCATTTCACTGATGACGCTACTGGAAGAGACAAAGCCCTAGGCACAGCACCCATCCAGTTGCTCAGCACCCCAGAAACTCGATTCTGGAAGTGCAGCTGAGGGGAACTGACAAAAAAAAACCCAGGATCTACTGCCCACCCCTTTGCCCCAGCGAGGAGTCTGACTGCTGGCATCATCTGCTGAGGTAACCGGGGTGGGGGTGAGAAGAGGGGGAGGGAGGAAAAGCAGCTCCTCTGTGTTCCCTCTAGCAGAGAGGGAGGTGGATTCCTTAAACAGACTCATGAGGTGCCCACTCTGCTCCACGGGCTTTAAAAAGCTTCACAACTCCACAGAAGGGAAGTGGCAGCTTCTGCCGTGCTCTTCAGAAACTCATCAATGGGGCCTGACGTGGCTCATCCAGCAGCATCCGAGACACTCTCCAAAGAAGGCTGCAAGAAGGCATTAACCTAACGAGCGTTAGCAAAGCCTCACTGCTGTACCTCACACGTTTTCACTGGGCGATACCCTCTTGCTGCTCTCGAAGCGCTTGCGCTGCTCAGCCTCGCCCCGGGGGCAGGAAGGGTGAGGTTCTGGCAAGAGGCGAGCAGGTGGACCCCATCTCCAGCAGCCAGAAGAAGAGGAAGGGCCAGGAAGCAGAAGGGACCCCAGACAAGAGCTGGGAAAGCCCAGACAAGGAGCAAACAGCGCAGAGCGCTGGGGAGAGCCAGCCCAAGGGCACGGGGAAACACAAGGCGGGAGACGCTGGGGTGGACGCTCAGGAAGGGAGGGCTGGAAAGAGACGTCGTGGCTCAGGTGGGGAGTTGCAAGGGCTTTGCAGAGGAGTTTCTGCAACACTGTTGAACAACGGTAACGGAGGAGATAAATCACCAACGGCACACGAGATAACACAAGCTGATCCAGAACATCCTCCTTGTCAGTTCGGTTTGTATCACATTACCAACAGTGACGAATACGGGCCAAGAAAAGATAAAGCGTGGAAGGACTGAAGCTATTTTCCACCCCAGAAACCAAAACACAGTTTGCCGCGGCAATTTGTGAAGGTCTGCGAGCGCTGGTGGCGGCGCCAATAGCTTTAAGGCAGATGGGGTCGCTCCCCACCCACATTACGTCACTACGAGTAGGTCCAAGAACCGCGGGAGGACCCGTCCAGGTTAGAGAAGGTCAATCACAGCCACCCGGTGCCCGACCCGAGGCACCAGAGTCTTCAGAGCCCAACTCCGAAGAGAGCTTTAGACAGGAAATCCATCCCTGCCTCGCCCAGACCCTAAAAACCACCGCACGGCTACGCCAGAGCTACGCGGCAGAGCTCGGCCGCAGCTACAGCGATCGCAAGAGCTCTGAGCCTCGGGACCAGCTCCTCAGCCCTGGCTCCTTCTCCCCCGAACACGCCCCAGCCCGACAAAGCAGCCACCAGCGGCCCCGACCCACGTCCCAGCGCCCAAGCAGCCTTGCAGTAGAGGAGTCCGCTCGCGCTCAGATGGAATTTCTCCTCACCTTACAAGAAAAGAAATAATAATTGAAGAACAAGATGGGAAGATGGTTCAGAGAAAGAAAAAATCCCACACCCAATTAAATAACCTATTAATGAGGTTATTAGGCAGCAGTTTCACAGCCGAGCTGCCCAAACGCGTTGGCTTTTTTTTAAAAAAGAAATAGGACTGCAAAGAGATCTTACCTGAAGAGTTGGGGACACCAAAGCAAGCACTGGCTTGGTTACCTAATTAACTGCAGTCAGACCCAGGTAAGTCAGGACACCACCCCAATGTATTTATTTAAAGACCGCGTCTCAAGATATTTTTGGAATCCTGCTTGCTACCATCAAGTTGGGGATAAAATTCTGCACATCCAAGCAGATACAAGGCGGAACTTCACAGAAATCTGAAGCTGGAGCATCCTCAAAAGCAGCTCACTTTGACCAAAGGAACAAAATAAATACGCAGCCATTCAAACGCTGTTTAAGGAGTAACAGAGCTAACAAAGAAAGTGAAGGCACTTGCCAGAGGAGACTGGTACCAGCAGAGGATAAAGTCCTGAGGTAATCCTAAGGGGCCTGACAGCACCAGTACGAGGGGCTGTGGCGCAGAGCCGGGTTCCTCTCAAGCAAGTGAAAAGGCACACAGACAACTGACCGAAAAAGCCATTCACTTTAATGAAAAAGGGCTGCATTTTGGGCAACGCCTGAAAGAAAACAGAAAGCCCAATCACTAAAAACGTGCCCGTGGCGCCACCCGTGCCCCGGCCAGCCACGGCAGAGACTTCCTGGGGTGAGCTGCGAGCAGGGACCAGACACGCCGGCACGGGGTGGCTCCTCAGGAGGACGCTCAACTCGACCCTCTGCCCCGCGGCGTTTCCAACGGATGCGCCGTGCCCACGCATGGGACGCCGCGGCCATCGCAGCAGCCGGCAGGCTCAAACCCCTCCCAAACTATGTCAAGTGGCAGCCCGGGAACCGGAGCCCACGAGCCCGCCTTGAGCTCCGTGCAGACTCCTGCCCACACGCTCCAACGATCCTGGAGAAGCGTAGCCTTACGTCACCGGGTAGAATATCTGGTTTTGAGCAGACAGTGCAACCTTAGGGACCTCGTTTGAGAAGCGGGACGAAATCTGACAGCAGGAGTTTAGGAGCTCAACCTCGATTTCACTACAGAGTCTCCAACTTGGATCAGCATTTGAAGGAATACAAAAGCAGTGTAAGTCCAATCTGTGAAATGAGACAGGTCCTCCTCTCTCTCCCTCATCCTCCACAAGCGCAGCCAGGAGCTCTGACCAGACACTCCCTCTGCAGGCAAGGCTCGGGTCTTTGATGGAGCAACACGCTGGGAAGATTTGCCACTGGATGGGCGACAGACACCGGGGCCTCCCCGCGACCGCAGAACTAAAGCCTCCCGCTGGCATCAGGGCGCACGTCCTCTCGCCATCCCCGGAATGAAAGGTCACGGCATTTACATGGAAGTGAGGAAACAAAATGCTGAGAAACCAAGCAACTCCTCCTGGTCCCAAAGCCTGCAGCAGAGCCTGGCCGTCCGTCCAGATGTTTAACGCAGAGACCGCAGGCTCAGAGCTCTCTCCTTCAGTAACAGCGTGTTAGAGAAGGGGGGAGCAAAGCTGACCCCCTGCATTTTTCTTGCCCAGAAGCAAACTGCACACAAGTTGGTAAGTCATGTGCAGACGGTGGCTGAAGAACCTTAAGGCTATTTATAAATGTTTCCGCTCTGACACATCGTTACCGACTGTACGCACAGAAGCCAGAACAGCACTAGCCCTTCTCCTTCCCATCAGCCGAGGGTATAAATAAAGCTTCATCCCTGATTAGCGAGATGAAGGGAGGAGCAGCATCCCAACTAATCTGCTGAAATACGCTGTCATGAAGGTCTCTTTACAAGGCAAATACCACAGAAGCTTTAAGGCCTCTAAACCCGGTTTATAAATAAAAACGAGCTCAAGGGGGAGAGCAAGTTAAAAAAACAGCGCAAGAACGGAAAGACCTTAAAAAGCGCGTTCTAGTGTTTGCTCCGCGGCCAGAGGGTGCTGCGGTCAGCACCGCGCTCAGAGCCAGGGGGGAAACAAGCGCTTTGCAGCACTCTGAACCCTCCCTCACACCAGACGCAGAGCAAACGCCGGCAGCGCTGCAGAGCGCCGCGAGAGGCTTTCAGCAGCGGCGCAAAGGGGAAACGACGTCCCCAGCGCTGAGCTGTGGGTGTCTGTGCCGCTCACAACAGCACCCGCCAGCCATCGGCAGCACCTGGTGCGCAGCCTCGCCCGTCGGTCTGAACCTGCTGCAGGAGTAGCAGGCACCTACCGGGAAATGCAGATGTTCTGGAGGAAAAGCACCAGCTAAACAAAGCCTTCGGGTCTGGTCACCATGGCTACGTAGCGCCACCGCTGCACGGCTCAGCCCTCCTCCCGGCAGACGCCTGGTACCCGCCGGGCTGCAGAGCCCAGGGCTCCGCGGAGCTGAGGCAACCCCGCTCCAGGGCCAGGGGTGCTCTGACCTCTCGGAAAAGCTCGCAGGTGGGACGGGGGGAGGACAAGGACGGCACAAGGAATCCTTAGCGCGTCCCAGCACCCCAAAGAAAGGGTCAAGTGACAGAAATGCCTTCCCCCCAGGCCAGCTCCTCCGCCTGCCAAACCCACTCGGCTTTCCAGACACAGGAGGGATGGAGACGGACGGCACCAGGGGTGAAGGAGGCAACTGGGGCTGTCAGAGCGGGCGTGAGGCTCCTGGTTAAAATGAGGCAGGAGGAAAAGTAGGAAAGTCTGACTCCGGGTCTCATACAGGGGACGGGAAGGGAACTAAAAAGGGAGCTGCTCTGCTAACGAAGCGTAAGACTTTAAGCTATCGTTATCCTCAGGACAAGAAAAAACGGCCACCACACTCATCTTCCCCCGGGGGCAAAGCTAAGTGCAGCTGAGAGGCTCAAATGATTTCTGCTGGGTGCTTCAGAACACAGGCTGCCCGTCTAGATGGACCGCTGGATCTGCTCCATTTGGGCAGCCCCCAAGCTCATGAAAAAAAGGCCGCGTTTGGAGCCAGCACTTGCAAATCAAACACCGCGCGCAGGTCGGGGCACGGGGATACGACACGAAACGCGGCAGCGGGGAGCGCTGGGCCGCACGCAGCGGCAGAGCGGCCACGATCCCGGTCGTGCCGAGCGCGCCTGGAAGCGGCGCCTTACGTAACGCTCTCTGGAAGCCGACGCGGCGAGTTAACGCTTTTCGAAACACACGGAAATAGCTCATTTCGTAACCGGCGCGGGGCCAGAGGAGCTAAAACCGTCTCCCAGGAGCGGGATCGCGGGGGGTCTGCCACCTCCTCGGCAGTGGGGGTCTGCAGGGAGCCCTGCTGGCGCGGCGGCGGGTGCAGCTCAGACACACAGCACCACCTGCCGCCGCCACCGCCCGGCACCGAGCGGGGATGCCCGTGTCCCCGGTACCGCGCCGGTGGGACGAGAACGGGAGCCCGGGCTGGAGCTGCAGGAGCCAGGAGCCCGCTGCAGCGCAGCCTCTCCTGAAGGGGCACGACTGCACGGGGTGCAGCCCTAAAACGCCTCCGAATTGTTAACTTTTGCCTAGCCGTGAGCTGCAGCAGCATCGTGACCAGGCAGGGGACACGGGACACAAGGCGGCCAGCGGTAACAGCCACGCTGGGAGCGGACGCGCCTCGCACCGACCTCCTCACCCTGCAGGGCACAGCAGCCAGGAAAACAAACTCGAAACAAGACAGCACCGTCTCAGATTTGAGGTCCGACCGGTCACAAACTGCTGGAGACAAAGCAGGAGAGAGCGCGCCCGCGCCGAGGGCCGGCAGCGCCGCCACAGCGGCCGCTTCGCTGCTCTGGTCGGGGTCACGTCCCACCTGCTGCCAAAGTGGCATCGCCCCGTAACCGCTGTCCTCAACGCTCGGCTTTCGAAAGCAGAGACTGTTCAGCCCTAACCCTCAAACTATTGCAATCAGTGAGGGGAACATTAAAAAAGTACAAAAAATACTGCACCCAAAGACAAGCCACAACCCTCTCCTCCGACCCAGGAAGCGCTGCTCCTGTCTAACCACAGCCCTGCTGCAAACTGGGCACCAGTCACTTTGCTCCAGCACCATCACAGCGCTGAGTTCAGAGGGAAGGGGACAACAACAGGGATGGAAGCAAGTCAGTGGAGCAGCGGCTGACGAGGAAGGACAGCAGAACCCGAGGACTCGGCGCTGCACCGCAGAGAGAGCTTGGGCAAGGAACTGAACTGAGCGTCCTCACTTGCAAAGCCCGCACCAGTGTCACAACGCCATCTCCAATTCAACCTCGTGGGCTTCGTCTTTAGACCTAAAAGCTTCTCGGAGCGTAAGAAACGTAACGCAAGAACCAGCTCTAGGAAGAGCACGACTGCAACCCATGCAGGGTTTAGTGCATCTCAGGGAAATAGCGGTGTTAAAGATTTTTTCAGGTCTTGTAGGGTTGACAAGCGAAACCTCCCTTTCTAACAGGACCCTGTGCCTCCACTTGGGATGAAGCTCTCCCCGGCACTGTGCAAGCCGAGCAGCTGTGGCCTCTGTAAACTCTACCCTTTCAGATTCAGCTGGGAGACTCACCTCTCAATAAGTCCGAGAGCGGAGGACCGCAATCCTCTGGAATCGTGTAGTCACCTTTCCCGATGTTTTCAAATAATTTATAGATATTATCCCCTTCAAAGGGGTACAGACCCGTCGTGATGTTGTATCTGCAAAGGCAGAAGGAGAAGCTGTATGAGAAAACGCACGCAGAACAGGTGCTCAGTTCTTATGTGACTACGTGAACCAAAAGAAGCCAAGAGGAAACGAGAAGATGAGTATTTGACAGTATTTGGAATGCCTCTTTAAACTCAGCCTTCCTTTATCACAGCCTCTTCATGAGTCAAACCCACCAAGACACCCCCCTGACAGGCTGGGATGGAAGAAACTTAAAAATAAATACTAGAGAAGTTTGTGGTTTCTATTATTACAGCAGCTGTGCGTCTCAGATGCGGAGAATCGGCTGGCAGTCACCCACCCAGAGCAACGATGACTCTCTCCAGAATCACAAGTACGTCAGGGAACAGAAACCCACCCCACGATGGCACCGACACTGCCCCCTCCTCGCTCCCCCAACAGCACGGCGGCGGCAGAGAGCGCGAGGCCGAGCTGCCGGGGGGCTCGTGCTGCCTCGCTGCCGCTGCGGGGGCACTTACAGCGTGACCCCCGCGGACCAGATGTCTACTTTAAAGCCTGAAAAGGTGTCAAGGCCGTTGGCAATTTCCGGTGGCTGGAATGCTGGCGACCCTTGGCTCGTCCTGCACGTGTCGTCCTCGGCAAACGGATGCAACGCCTGCGGCAGGAGAGACCCGTTAGTTGCGAACCTCGCAGGCAAACACAACGGAACTGTCAGAGAAGCTTCACCCGGGAAACGAAAGGGCAAAACTCCACTACTGAGCATCTGCTGACACAGCACGAGAACGGGCCACCACAGCACCTACGTGCCAGCAGCACCAGTTCCTGCACCTCTCCTGCCCGGCTACGACAGCGCGGGTGCAGTAGGAAGGCACGGCTCGGCAGCTCATCGCCACGTCACCACCCGTGCGGCTTCGCTCAAGACTGACGCCTTCCTCTACTCGCTTCCCGGACGGGAGTTTAGTGCTGTCATCAACAACGAGTTCTGCCAATCGCAATAAACACTCAGAGCCACTCGAGAGCGCTCTGCAAGTTTAACAGAACAAAAGCCCAAATGCACGATAAATCAACTGGCACCACGAAAGGCAATGTAAATCCGGAACGCCACGCTTCCCACGTTCTTGACTTGCTGCACCCACCTCTGCTACGCCTAAATCGGATATTTTCAGTGTCCCGTTGGTTGTTAGCAGGAGGTTCCCCGGTTTTATATCCTTGTGGACAATCCCTTGGCTGTGCAAGTATTCTAAGCCATCTATAAGCTGACAAAAGTACCTGCAGGAAGAGTTAGAGGGGAAAAAAGAAGTCAAGCACTTCATCCATAGACTGAAACTATGCGAACCACTGGTAACACAGAGAGCAAAGGGTGCTGTTACTGGAAACCAGTTGGAAATACGTTAACGTTTGACGAGGAACTTGAGACTGAGCTGTGACGTGTAAGGAAACGGCACTTCACCTGCCGACAGTGTCAGAAGTTACCTGCCAGGGCTCCGCAGGTGCTCCCGGCCGCTCCTCCCAATCCTGCGTCGCTCCTCAGCGCCGAGCACGGTGCTGGCTCGGAGCTGGGAGTTAACTCTGACACCTGCTTTGGTCTAGGCTACGGTAAGCGAGCAAACAGGGCTCTTTCGGAGGCCGGCCTTGCTCTAACGGGGTGGGGGAAAAGCCCCCTTTAGGCAGTCGAAAGGAAACGCTGCGGGCAGGCCCTTACTGTACCGGAACAAGCACCGAACACTGACGGCCCGGCAACGACCGTGCACCGAGGTTTTTACCTCGTAACATCCAGACGTAATACCTGACTGAATGTGCCTGTACTAACCTCGGAGCCCTTTTTTAAACAAAAGGAAAACACAACCATAAATCACAGCGTTACCACAGGTTTGCGGGTCTGCACTCATCTGATGCACACGACAGCCTTCTTGCTTCTATTTCCAGAATTCTAAGGTTCCTTTACTTGCAGAGGGAAAGAGGCTTCAGCTGATCCTGCCTACTAACCAAACAAGCTAACAGATCAGGCTGGATACTGCCAATCCTTAATCCATCCAAAGACCTTTAATCCCTCTTCTGACACCGAACGCATGGCTTGCCTCCATTTAGGCAGGGCAAGTCCTTACGGATCCCCCCGCTGCACCCACTGAGCAGCAGAGCTGCAGGAAAGCAGCCAGGAAGGGTTGTCATGTACCTCGTCAAGTAAAAAAAAAAGTAACAGAAAATTCAATCGAAAGATGGTTTTTCTTCCCAGAACCTGAGGGCTATCCCTGCCACCGCTTCCCTAGTTTTTCATGTTCTCCATGGATGCTGAAGATGCAGTCACAGTTATTACACCAAGCCAGCTCTACTTTAAAGCGCAGCCAGCAGTCGAAGCAAGAGCAGGACACGCTCTCGAATTCAAGAGAGCGCAGCGGCAAGAGGCTAACGCAGCCCGAGGAACAAAACCGTACTCACCCGTGAGCCTGAAAAACTGGAAACCTCTTCTCTGGGACACTGTCCAGCATTTCCTGCATCCCGCACACGCAGTACTCCATCACCATATACGTGGAGGCAGAGTCAAGGAAGCTTCGAGGTCAAACGCTTCTCAGGCCAAGCTGCGTGAGTGAGGACGGCGGCCCCAACCCAGCGCGCCCCGAGAGCTGCTGCCCGGGCACCCGGCACCCCTGGGGGAGAGGGAGCGCCCGAGCCCAGGTCCCGCGGTAGCCCCCTGCTCCAGCTGTCTGACTGGGGGGCAAAGAACCAGCGAGACAACTCCTCTGCTTAAGGACCAGCTGCAGCTCCAGGGTCAGGCCTGGAACAGGACGCGAACTCCACAGAACTCAAGCTGGAGATCTCTCAGGAACGACAGAAATGGGGTGACAACAAAAAGCTGGGAAACCCCCCTGTGGAGGAGCTGCAGGCTCTGGCGTGTTCCCCCAACAGCCCGGCTGCTCCGTGGCTGATGGGACAGCGAGCTCCCGTCACCTTCCCCAGAGTTCATCATTCCTCCTTTCCCGTTTCAAAACGATACGGCTGCAGGCGCCGTTTCCCAGCTGCTGCTTCGCCCCGTCCCCACGGCAGCGTTTCAGTAGCAGGAGAAAGGATCCCTAGAGAGCTTGGAAGCTTTTTTGGAACTGCACGGATAAAAAATGTTACGACAGAACGCCAAGGACTGGTGGCACTTTTCAGCATTTGTTCCCTCGCAGCATATTCTAGTTTTCATCTCCTTCGGCTTTAAGGCTGAGGTCAGACAACGGAGAGCACACGAGTGCCTGACGCCGTGACGGGCTCGGGCTGCCCCTCTGCCGGGCTTTAGGGCAGGTTGTGGTGAGGGGCTGCGAGAACAGAGCCTGAGACACGGGGGGGCTTTGCCGGGGGAACGCGCCGCACGGGACTGAGCCCGGCACAGCTGTCAGGCAGCCCTCCAGCCACACAGAGCGCTCCTTTGGTCGCTCTAATTATTCCTGGCAGATGCCTTCTTAACCTAAGCCTAAAATAAGTTGCTTATGTCCCAGTCTTAACTCTTGAGGCAGGAGAGGCTGAGGAGCTGACCTGCGCTTTACGTGGGATCTGCGCTAGAGATTGCGCTGCCCCTTGTGCAGCACGCCCTGCGCAGGAGCTCACGACGCCCCGCAGGCTCCTCAGACCGGCGCCGCGCTCCCCACACCAGCTGCTCTCCAGGGGGAAGCTCGAGCACTAAAGATTTTACGATGGGCACGGTGCCACCCAGCGAATCAGCAGAAGGAAGAACAGCAGAAAGAGCTCCCAAAATCCTTCCCCACCACTCCTTACTCTGCAAGAAATCTGTGAGCGACTCGTACCAGGGCGAGGCGGAAGACACCAACTCTCCCACCTGCAGAACACCAGTGCCAGCAGGTCACAGGGCCCAGCTCCCGGGAAGCAAACCCCAGCTCTCCTCCTGGCCTCCCAAGGACAGCCTGACTTCAGTCCCGTCAGCTGCCGCGCTGTTTCTCACCCCCTCTCTCGTAACCGCTCCGTCCCCGGCCAATCAGCCAGACCACGGCACAAACTTTCAGGCTGGAGGTGCCCCGAGAGGACCGAGGCTCTCAACTCCCCCAGTCCAGGGGCTCTGCTCCCACGCGCGACTGCTCCTGCCGGGAGCAGGAGCTGTCACAAGGTGCCGGCTGTGACGCCGCTTATCAAACCGAGTTTATTTTCTGCCCGGATCAGCTCTCCATCCACCACCAGCTCCGCACTCCCAGCCACAGCAGGTCATCAAAGCAGCCCATTAAATACTAAACGTAGCTGATATTTTTAATCCGGTCATCGCGGCTTTCCCTTCACCAGAGAAAATCACTGAGGGCTTTGGCGAGGCAGGCGAGCTGTTCAAACACCGCCTCCCCAAGTACGGTCACGGCGCGAGCCTGCAGCTCGCTTCTACCAGCCGCAGAAAGCCCAGGTGAGAACAGAATCCCTCCTTCGTCTACGGGCCCCATTTCAAACGCCGCAACGGTCGCTCTGGAAACGAGGATTTGTTTTCTTAGTAAGGGTGAAGCTGACATCCCTTCCCCTACACCCCGCTCAGCCTTCACCTGGCTTTGCTCCCTGCAAGGCGCTAACGCAGGCGTCGGCGTGACTGCACAGGGCAGTGAGTAAGGGAACTGACCTGCAGAGGAGCCAGCCTGGAAAAGAAAGTCACTTCTCAGCTGGATCCGTTCCCAAAGCCGCTCGCCACGCGGCCCCACGAGCACTTGCCCGGCCACATCCTCGGGCACGCTGCACGGGTGCCAGCGAGAAGCTGGAGAAAGGTTAAGCCAGAGCACGGTCATGGAGAAACTGCCGGTCCCAGCCCAGGGGAAAACGGCAAATTTCTCCAGTTACTGCCACTCGCGTGCGCGGAACGAGAAACAAACCTTCCAAACGCGCAGAAGTGGTTAAAGATAAAAAAAGCGAAGTCAACCTGTACAAGGGCAAAGCACTGAAAAACGGTATTTTCTCTTTCAAAGACCACTCCCCAGAAAGCAAAGCAAGGAGCTTCCTCTTTCCTGGCTCAGAGGCGACATTTCCCAATGACCATCTGGGCTTGTCATCACCTGCTCCCAACACACGAGGTCTCTCTCGGGCTCTTTTTCCTCGTGCCTCTCCTTTAGCAGCCCAGCTTGTTAACTAAACGGTATTTTTCTACTGATGGTAATTGAACTGCAGTCCTTTCGGTCTGTTAGGGCTACAAAACACAAGCAAAAGTTGTCTTGCTTTTTTTTGGACTCATCGTTTGGTGGCAGCGTACTTGATGTAATTAAAGTACACAATTAAATTACCCATTTCCTGACATACCGTAATTGGAAGATGGCATTTAGAAAACACCGTCGAAAACAAGAGCAGCCATTTATAACGGGCACTACGAGAGATGGGCTCAATGAACTCAAACTGGCTGAAGCCGAAGCGCGCTCCGAGTGCGGCAGACTCGTCGGAAACGCGCCAGCAGCGTCGTGGAATGACCTCGGTCGGGGGCACGACGTGTTCGCGGGGGACGCCCTGCGCTGGAAGAACCCGTGAAGGGTCCGAGAGTTGTGCCGAGATCACAAGGCGCAGGTTTGCCCCAAGAACTGAACGGTTTGGGCTCAAAAAGCTGGGCTGGAGACCTCACGGGAACAACGTGCCTTCAACGGGTCGTGACCGTGACAAGCTTCAGGTCACTGGAAGCGCCCTCACGGGGGACTCTCACACCAGCGACAAAGCAGAGGAGGCTGGGGCAGGTTCCCGAGTTCACCTTCTCCTGTTAAAGGACAAGCAGCAGCAAAGCATCCCCGCGGGAGAGACCCCCCAAAGGGCAGGGCAGAGCTGCGGGCAGCCACACGCCGGCCAACAGGCAGACTTTCTTCTTCTTCTCAGGGAAAGGAAATAAACACCTGAACCACTGCAAAGGACTTGAAGGGAAAAGCATTACAGAAATGGATTTCACGTGGCACAGACAATAAGAAACCCATCTTCAGGAGAAAAAAAGCGCTAACGTACGGCCGGCTGGGACAGGAGGTGAGAAAAGAGAGCCCACAGCTCGTCTCCATCTGAAGGTCACACCCGAGACCCAGCACTGAGGGTCAGCTCTCCCCCAGCCCAGCCCCGCACCCGTAACCTGCGAACAACACTGTGTCCCCTGACGGGGAAACTAAGAAAACGTACTTGTGCCGAGAGCGTTTCAGGCACGCAGTACATCTAATACCTGGGAAAGCAATTTTAAGCTTAGGAAACATTCAGAAGGGCCTTAACAAATCAGAATTATAATGATTCAGCACCAGAGCAGAGAACAATAGGAGTTCAAACCTTTTTAACAACAATAGGGGTTCAAACCTTATTAACAACCGCGTGAAAAAGGATATATCTTCTGCTTCTCCTCGTTGTACAACACATCTACCAACTGGATAACGTTTTTGTGCCGTAATCGTCGCAGGAGCTGAATTTCCCTGCGGGAAGAGAAAAGGAAGAAAAGGTTACGTTTAGAAAGCCTAGCCCCTCGCTACGGGATCAAATCAGCCATTTCTAAATCACGTGGATTTTAAAGACACTTCAAAGCGTGTTAGTCCCAGCTGCTTCACCCAAGACTACCCCCGGACGCCGTCTGACGGAAGGTCCGGGCTGTTGTTGAATTTACGAGCCCAAGGTTAGACCATGAAGATGCAAACTGGTGGCTGACTGGACCAGAAACCAGTCTCCTCTGGGTGGGAGCTGCAGCCCACGGGGCACCAGGAGCAGAACCCCTCTCGAGGAGGAGCCAGACTCAAAACCCGTCGGGATGTCGTGCCCCAAACCACATCTCAGCACCTCGTGCATTAAGCTCAGTCTGCAAACCCCGCCGGGTGCGAGCTGGGAAGAGAAACGGGAGGATCAGGTTGGGGAGGTTCTGGCAGTGCCCGAGATCCTGCTCTTCACTTGCTGCTACGGCTTCTCGCCTCCAAGCTCGCGCTAAACCGCACAGAAACCCTTCTTGCCGGCTCCTCTCTCCTGCCACTCCCGCAAGCGGGCTCTCCAAGATGTTTTCAGGATCCCTGTCACTTCCCTGCCAAAGCTCAGGCCAGGCTCTCTCCCCGTGTCGCACACGGCTTTAGACAAAGCAAAAGTCACACGGAGCAGAAGGCCGGGAGAACGAGGCAAAGCTCCAAAGAGCTCCAGTTCAGTTCCGAGGGCAGGCAGACCTGCAAAGCGATGCAGCCGCGCTAATTATAGGAATGACCGAAAGGCTGGAGTGGATTAAATTAGCCGAGAAAGTGCAGCCAGCGCCAGGGTGGGCTCTGCAGCGCAGGGAGCGGGGCTGAGCGCTCGGGCCAAGCTCAGGCCGAGCCGGCAGCAGGAGGAGCGAACGCGCCGACTTTGCGAATCGGGCGACTGCGCTGCGGAGGCAAAGAAAGCTTCCGGCGTCAGGAGCACGTTTCAAACCCTGATCCCGGCAGCTCACTCCCCGTAATACGGCTTGGAAGCACAAATACTAATTCCTCCCACTTCTAACGGGCTAATAAATATTTCATATTTCTGTAATGATTCTTTTTTCCCCCCCCCAGGGCTTTGTGAACCAATCTAAAACGCCAGCGAAGTGCGCCCAGCTCCGGGGCAGAGGCCAGGCAGCCCATTTCCCAGAGGAAAGATTAATTCTATTTTTAGCTGCTCTCGCATTCTGGAACGAGAGGAACGGAGGCAGCCGGAGCACGGTCACCCCCGACTCCAGTTTTCAAACTTTGCCCAGGAAGTGACCACAGGTGCTCCCCTCTTCAGAAGGTGCCTCAATCTATTTTTTTTTTTTAATTTATCCTCCAAAATTAACAACAGAAAAGCCACCCCAGGCACGTTCCAAGGTATAACCATCCTGCAGGAGGAAAAGATCTTCCGACTGGAAGGTTTCTGTGTGGGTCTGTCAGAGCCGTGAGGCTGCTCCTGAGAGATGAAGGCTCATCCCTGCCGAGGCCCCTGCTCTGGCAAATAACGGGAACTCTGGAAGATGCCGAGGACAGCCCAGAAGGACGACACCCCTTCCTGGAGCACTCCTGCACCTGAAGACTGAGCGTTCCCCCTACAGTTTGCTTTAAGCCTCAGTTTCACCAAAGCCATTCTCGCTTAAGTAGAAACGAGCAACACGGTCAAAAGATTCACTCCCTTCCCTCGGCCCGACAAGGTTCCTCCGCAGGGTTTGTACCACGGATCACAAACACCGCTCCCGCGGTGGCGAGTCCCCCCCTCGCTCCTTACGCCCCCTGACCAACTCCTTACGTGTTTCTTCAGATCCTGCACGGCCAGAGCACATTTTAACTACAAGTCAGTACCCCCGATACGCCACAAAGCAGATTAACCGATCGAAGGTCTGGCTTGCGAACGCTTTTTCCTGTTTACTTCACCCAAAAAGCAGCCCTCCACCCACCCACCCGCGCCCTGCCCCACGCCAGGAGCTGCGCCTCTGGGCTCGCAGATAAGGGACCGAGCAGAGCTTTGCCGCTTCCTTCCTCAACCGGCTCCACGCGCCCCAGCGCCCATCTGGCCCGGGAGGGGCTGACCCGGCGAAGCGCCGAGCTGCACCGGCCGCGTTTCACCCCCGGAGCGGTTCTTCTCCAGCCACGACCTCGGGCTCCGGCGCGAGCGCTCCGGGATGCCGCCGCGTCCCGCCGCCTCTGGCGCCCGAAGGACGGGACGCCTCGGGGCGCAGGAGCAGCCCCACGGAGGTTAAACGCCGCCGACACGGGGGGACCCTCAGCCCCCAAACCCACTCCCTGCACCCCGACAGCGGCAGGCAGCCCAGCCCCACACCAGAGCTCCAGCCCGAGCCCGGGGGGGCTGCTGAGGGGGCAAAGAGCCCTGTGTTACTTCTTCTCTTTCCCAGTCCCAGGCCTCCATCCTCGCGGGGACGTCTGACGCGATGAGCCCGATGCCCAGCCCGTCCTCCTGCGACTCGCCGCTGCCAGCGCCTCGCCCCGGACCCCAGCAAACGTCCCGTCCACGGGGAGCAGTAGAGCCACTGGGTGAGGAGGGGCAGGAAATGGAGCGAGCCGCTTCGCCCGTCTGCCTCTAACGCCGCCGTGGCCTCCTCCAGCAGGACCAGCCGCACTCGGGGGCGCAGGGCTCGAGCTGAGGAGCCGAGGAGCAAACCGTCCAAGCAGAGGTCTACTACGCGTTGTAAGCTCCGAGGAATTCTAATGAGCGTGTATTCAAACCGAAGCAATCAGCGAGCGTGGTAAGTACAGCACAAGGCACTTGGGATACGCACAGAAAGTCCCAAACACTTAATTAAAACGTGAGGCTATTAGCACACGGTTTTATTAAACTTGTGCTGCTAGAGACAAAGTCTCCCAAACTCCCCCTCAACCTCTTGGCAATCCTGCTAAACTCATTCTTGGCACCAGCTGGGAGCAGTAATTAGCCACAGCACTGCCCAGTTGGCTGCACCACCCCAACCTTTGTGAGGTGACTAGAGAGAGGCAAAGATTCCCCAGACTGAGTCCGTAAAATCTGTGTCTGACGAGTAAAGCCTCAACACCCTCACCAGGACCCGCAGATCCCTCAGGGGCTCCTTCTTCAGGGGCGGAGCTGGTGTATTCTAGAGCAGAGAGGAACCACTCAACTCTACCCAAGTCTCAAGCATGTCCCAGCCACACTTTCTAGTCCCCAGGACGCTGTTCCTGCAGGGGGTTGTCCCGCTGGCGCAGGCAGGGCTGGGCTGCTGGTGAGGGGGACACGAGGAGGGCACGAAGGGGCAGAGCTCCCCGGGCTGCCCCGCCAGCCCCACGGACCCAGGGCCCCACACCCGTCACAGACCCCAGCGATCCTCCGCGCCTCGTCGTCACCGGGCCCCCCCTCGCTGTCGTCACCCCCTGCACGCTGCCTGCTCGTGTCACCACCCAAGGGCCCGGCTGGGAACGGGTTTCTAGGGAATTTCTCTGATGACACGCTACCGAGGCAAGTTTCACCTTCGCCACAGCAGAGCGACGCCGAGGCAGCCCGTGACAACGGCAGAGGCACAAGCCTGTTGCAATAATCCAACGACACCCGAAAATAAACCGAGGCACATCCGCAGCTCTGCCCTGTGGGGCCAGGCAGGCTGGAGGTGGCTTTAGTAGGGACCGGCACTGTCCTCGCCTTAAGAGAACACTGCACAGCCGGGCATTGCGAGGCTGAAACGGTCACTTCAAGAGAGGAGCCCTTCCAACCGAGCCTCACCACACGCCCCGACCGCCCAGACCCTCTGCCGGCGCGCTCCTGTCGCCTGCGCAGCACCGCACGAACAAACGAACCCCCCGAGGGCAGAGCAGCAGTTACGGAGGCTCCGCGCCGGTTCTACAGGGGAGAAACCAATTCACCGCCCGCTCGGGAGACTCTCACTCCTGAGCCTGTCACTTCCTGCCAATGCCAGGGCTGTGGAATTGCTGTGGAAGAGCTTTCTGCTCACTCCTACAGGGCAGTGCCAAGCGCTCCTCTCGTTCTGGTGGCAGGGGAAGAGATTTTGCATCTCAAAGGGCCCCAGCTGGAGCGGGATGGTTCCATGTAGGGAGCTGCAGGCCTCCCTGTCTAGATAAGGACACAAGTGGGGCTGGGAGCCGGCCTCTCGACACAGGAATTACATGGTCACTCATCCCCGCGCTCCCGAGTAGATCTCAAGAGAGAAAGTAGAAGCCAACGGTGCGACCCGGGCCACAATCTGATTTTCTGCCCTTCTTTCACACACGGGTCGTTTCCCGGGTACAAACCACCGAGCCAGGCCGCTCAAACGCAGCTGCAGAAAGTGAAATTTTAATGGAGTCTGGCCAGGCAATGTGACATTAAAAAAAAATGTTAGCAGAGCACTTTCCAGCAGTACCTGGAAATACAGGACCGGGGTGCTCCTCCCTGCACCCTGACCAGCCCAACCGCACGCCCCGGGTGACGGCTCTCACCGCAGCAGCGTGACCCCGAGCAGAGGCCGCTCTCGCCGCCCGACGCCGCAGCGCCAGAGGGTTTGGATCGGGTCAGGGCACCACGGTACTCAGGTTCTGCAAAAACACCACGTTTTGCCTTAAAAAAAGGTCACCGCCGAAGCAGCAGATAAAGCACATAAAGAGGTGGACAAAGAGAAAAGGACAAGGTGACAAAAATAGGAACTTGAACTAAAGTAAACCCTCGTTCCAAGGCAACTTCTAAAATCTGCCTCGGCGCTTGGAAGCAGGTGCGGCTCAGCCAGAAAAACATCCCCAGCGAAGCGGCGCGGGGCCCGGCCGCTCGGCTTTAATAACCACCCTTAATGAAAGCCGACAGGACGCTCGCAGACAGGCTCCGGGCAGGAATAAAACCTGCACAGGGTTCACCTCAGGACGTGGGCCAGCACCACGGCTCCGGGAGAAGGGAACTCTCCCGGTATCGGGCAAGTCCTTTTTCACTAGGGGGGTGAAAAATTTAAATGTAAAAGTTCTACCGAGGAGGAAACAACCTCCCCCTTCTTCAGTAGGAGCTCTGGATGGAAGCGAGGGAGGGGGCAAGGGTGGAAAGGGGCACTCCTGCCCCTTTACCAGAAAAACAAGAACCTTATTACATATTAACCAACAGTTTACTCTGCTTTGGAACTCGCGCCGGCGAAGGAGAGAAAGGGAGGTCCCAGCATTAGGGTTTGTGAGTGTTCCGCAGTGAAGTCCACCCCTGAAGGTTAGCAGGAAAACTCAGGACAGCTCGCTGACAGGAGTCCCGGTACGGGATGTGAAACATCTCGCAGCTGAGCCTGGGAACGCAAACCAAAGCGAGCAACAGAAACAAGACCCCGCCAGGCCAGGGCTCCCGGTCGGCACGGCCCAAGACGCAACACAGGCCCCTTCCGAACACCTCGCAAGCCTTCCCTCCCACCGCGAGACAACCCCGGTAAATGGCTTGTTCTGGCGGCAGGAGCTGCCTCCGCCGCAGATAAACAGTCGGCTCGCGGGGCCGGGACGAGCAGGTCCCCGGCAGCAGGGCCCGGCCCCGAGAAAAGGGAAAGCTGCCCGCGCCCAGCCCGCCGGACCGAGCGCAACACCCGGCGGCTCCCACGGTTAATTTTAATTAGTTACTCGTGCCCTGACTAATCAGTAGGGAGCCGGCGCTTCCAAAGCTTCCAAGCACAGACCTTGAGTCACCGAAGTAAAGAAAAGGTTGACAACCCTTGTCCCTGTTTCACAGCTGCAGAAATCCACCGAGGGGCCTTGAATTACTCCCCAAGCTCCTCAGTCGGAAACGGAACGAGAAAAGCCTGAGACTCCCCACACCCGCCAGGGGCACGATCCTCTGGGGCACGGTCCAGCACCCGCGACGCGGGTGGGAGCCCCGAGGAGCTCAAGGGCCACGCGGCCCGTGGGGGGCGGCAGCTCCCGGGGGACGCGAGCGGGCAGAGGGCATTTCCGCGCCCTCGGCCACCCCACCTCACCTGTCGCAGCCGGCAGCGCCACGGGTCGCCTCTTCGCGGGGAAATCTCCGAGAGGAATTTCTTTAAGAACCACTAGTCCGCTCTCTCAGCGACCCCACCAGAGCAGCGGCGCGTTACGGGCCGGCTGCCGAGGGGGCCCTGCCCGGCCAGCTCCCCGGAAACATTTACTCACTTTTTCACGTTGGCCTCGCCGTTGGGAATCCTGCGCAGCTTCTTCTTCTTCAGTATTTTCACGGCTCTCCTACAGAGGGTTTCAGAGTCCAGCATCTCCTTGACTTTGCCGTAGGAGCCCTCTCCAAGCAGGTCTCCCATCAGGTACTTGCCGATGAGCTTGGCCCTTTTCCGCCGGGGCTGGTAGATGACCTCGGTCGAGTCGATGCGGTGGATAAAAGTGTCCATGCCCACGGACATCAGCTCGCCCTCGCCAAACATGCCCAGCTGCTGCGGCTCCTGCATATCCATCCTGGATTAAGTTCCTTAACCTGTTTGCCTTAAGCGCTCGGGGTTTTAATCCTGTTTGTTAGTTCCCAACACTCCCTTTTACTCCTTCTTGAAAAAAAATATCCAGAAGATTGTACAAACATGAATAAGAAAAAAAAAAAAAACAAACAACAAAAAAACAAACCCAAAACAAACCTACGAGCTGCTTCCAGCTCAACTGGATGCTACAAGATCCAGGCCTGGCTCCAGTAAGACAACGTCTGTTAAAAAAGAATATATCTCTGTGACCAGATACACTCAGTTTGGGACTCGCCTCGCGCCCGCCCTGGTCCCACCGCTAGGGTTCTTTCAGGTCAGCTCGGCCTTCGGCTCGGCCCAGGTTGGTTCTTAAGCGCTAGGTCATCCTCCGGGCCTTCAGGACCCTGCGCGAAACCCGACGGCCGCCGAGTCTCTCTCGTGGCTTTCCATCCCTAGCAGCTCATGGTCGCCGGGGCGGCCGGGGCAGCCTCCCTGCCCCGCTGTCCTCGCCGTCCAGCCAGGAGCCCGGGGCGGGCGGCGGGGAGGGGGGGAGTGTCGTTCAGCCGTTGGGCAGCTGGAACCAAGTTTCCTCGAAGGAGTTCTGGGCAACGATTCTAACGTCCTCGCTTCGCGCCCCTGCGAAAGGTGGAGGCCTCCGGTGCCTATCGCGATCTCCCAGGGGCATCCTTCAACCGCCGGGATTCCGCCTGGCACATGATGCGTCACCGACGCCGGGTGTCGGGCGACGCGAAACCCGCCCGAGCTTCACCGGGCCACGGGGACGGCGGGCACGGAGCGACTCCCGGGGCGACCCATCCCCTCCCCGCCCACGGAAGGTCAACGAGGAGATGATGTCGCCGCCGCCGCCGGGGCTCTCCCGTTCCACAGGTGCACCGGGCCGCCCGCCACGGGCCGGACAAGCGGGGAAACACCCCCGGTGCCACCGGGCCCGGCCCTCCCCCCCCCCTCCCCGCGGCGGGGTTGGACGGGGTGACCTCCGCTTCCCACCCCCCCCACACACACACACACCCCACCGGGGCGCCGCGGGCAGCTCCGGCCTCTGGGAGTCGGGAGAGGTGGGGGCGGGAGGCCTCGTCCCCGCCCTCCCCGCCGGGAACAACCGAACCGGGCCGCGCCTCCCCGGTGCTCCGCCGCTCCCTCCCTCCCCTTCGCCTCACGGGGAGCGCTGCCCGGCCCGCTAGGCCCCGCTCCGCCGCCGCCGCCGCCGCCCCCCCCCGCTCCGCCGCCGCCGCCGCCGCCCCGGTACCGCCGCCGCCCCCGCCGGGCCTCGCGCCTCCCCGGGCCGCGACGTGCGCTCCCATTGGCTGCGGCGCCGAGCGGCGTCGCCGCACTTCCGCTTCCGGCGGGGCGGGCGGCGGGGAAGGGCCGGGGGCGGGGCAGGCCCCTCCGCCGTCGCCCGCCCCGTTCGGGGCGGGCGACGGCGGAGGGGCCTGCCCCGCCCGTAGGTGGGGACATGCGAAGACGCGGTGGCTCCCCGGTGTCCCCTCCCGGTGTCTCCTCCCGCTGTCGCGCCCTGCTCGCCCCCCCCCCCCCCCCCATCCCCCGTGAGACCCCAGGTCACCGGTGTCTCCCCGCCGCCCCGACATCGGTTTGGGTCGCAAGGGAGCCTCGTCCCGACCGCGGGGCGGGGTCGCTCCGTTTCGGCGCTCCGGGGGAATAAAACAAGGAACGGGCGAATTAACGGTGCGACCCCCCCCCGGCACCGGGGATGCTGCGGCGGCCTCCGGGGGGGGGAAGGCGGCTCCGGTTTTCTCTCCGTGGTGTCGGTACGGGAACACAGAGAAGCCTCACGGGCACGGCAAGAGCTCAGGGAGGTGCTGGAGGAGATACGGCGGGAGCAGGAGGCTGAGGGAGCCGGGAGCCGCAGCTGGAGAAGAGGAGGCTGAGGGGGCACCTCAGGAATGGTCACAAATACGCAAAGAGTGAGCTGCGAGAGACTGGAGCCAGGCTCTGCTCTGGGATGTCCAGTGACAGGACAAAGGACAATGAGTACAAGCTGAAGCACAGGAGGTTCCACAAAAGTACGAGGAAAAACTTTTCCCTGTGTGGGTGCCGGAGCCCTGGCCCGGGGAGCGTGTGGAGTTTCCTGCTCTGGGGACACTCAAACCCGCCTGGACACGTTCCCGCTGTAGGTGACCCTGCTCTGGCAGGTCCCTTCCAACATTCTGTGACTCAAACGGGGTTATCTGTGACCCTCGGCACCGGGGATGCTGCGGCGGCCTCCGGGGGGGGAAGGCGGCTCCGGTTTTCTCTCTGTGGTGTCGGTACGGGAACACAGAGAAGCCTCACGGGCACGGCAAGAGCTCAGGGAGGTGCTGGAGGAGATACGGCGGGAGCAGGAGGCTGAGGGAGCCGGGAGCCGCAGCTGGAGAAGAGGAGGCTGAGGGGGCACCTCAGGAATGGTCACAAATGCGTAAAGAGTGAGCTGCGAGAGACTGGAGCCAGGCTCTGCTCTGCGATGTCCAGTGACAGGACAAGGGGTGCAAGCTGGAGCACAGGAGGTTCCACAAAAATACTAGAAAAAACTTTTCCCCGTGCGGGTGCCGGAGCCCTGGCCCGGGCTGCCCAGGGAGGGTGTGGAGTTTCCTGCTCTGGGGACACTCAAACCCGCCTGGACGCGCTCCTGCTGTAGGTGACCCTGCTCTGGCAGGGGGCTGGACTAGATGATCTTTTGAGGTCCAACATTCTGTGACTCAAACGGGGTTATCTGTGACCCTCGGCACCGGGGATGCTGCGGCGGCCTCCGAGGGGAAGGCGGCTCCGGTTTTCTCTCCGTGGTGTCGATACAGAAAAACACAGTGAGGCCTCACGGACACAGGGAGGATTCAGCAAGACGCGCTGTGCCGCGAGGGAGTTCAGGGACAGGGGCTGCTCATGAGCATCCAGGTGGTGAAGCAGGAACCCGGCTGGCAGTGAGGGCAGGCGCCCGGCCACCGGCTCTGACCCGCCCGGCACAGCACACACCAGCGTTCTGACGGCTTCGATTCCAGCCCCATCCAGCTTGGGAAGACTGTTGGAACGTCAAACGGCGGGCAAAATTAAAGTCCCAGATGTGGGAATATGAGGGATGATCCTTTGCTTTCAGAAACGGTTTCATCGGCCAGCTCAGCATTTTGAGCCGAAGGTGAAAAGTGAAGACGACGAGCCTTCCTCCAGGAGACCCCGGCCCACGACCCCAGAGACCCCCCCGGCAGCAGCAAGAGGAGGCTGATCACACCCGCTGGTCGTTCGACCCGAGCCCACCCCCCTGCGCAGGCAGGTCTGCATGTGGGCAGGTTTGTTTCTGTGAGACAGGTCCCTGTTTGACAACGGGGCGCACAGGCTGTGAGAGACCCCCTCGCACCCGGCGCCGCAGCAAAGAACACCCGCTGAGCAGTCACCAGCACTACTGGGTCCTGCTTTCGGCTTTCCGTGGCATCAGGGCCGACGCGGGCAGGGGAGCCTGTTCCCAGTCCCAAACCTGGATGGGGAAGGGTCGCATCGAGTCAAACGCCTCAAGCGTTCGCGCTCCCGGCGGTCCTCAGCGCCCACCGGTGGCAGCGCAGCCCGCGGGCCGGGCCTGGAGGAGGGCGCAGCGAGGGGCTCGCTCTGTTCAACCGAGCAACGAGCAACAGGGCGAGGGGAAACGGCCCCGTCGGGCTCGGTTCCTTTAGTGAAAGGGTCACGGGCCGCGGGAAGGGGACGCACTGCTCCGGCGCGGGTGCTGGCACGGACGCCCGCCCCCGGCAGCCTCGGCCACGGCCGAGACGCTGCTCCCGCAGGGACTCTGCTGGCCCACGGGGGACGCGGAAGAGGGGGTGCAGGGGAGCAGCCCACCCCGGGGAGCCCCCCCGGCCGCCGCCAGCCCCGCGCTTGCCTCCGGCTCCCTCGCGGGCTTTTCTCACGCCCGCGCCCGGCCGCGGTTGGCTTTGATTGTGGCACAGAGGCCGGCGTGCTGGAAGGCCGTCGCCCCGAGACCCCGTGCCTCCCCTTCCCGGGGGACGGGTTCCAGCAGCGGGAGGGCAGGATCGGTGGGAGCCGCCCGGCAGGAGCAGCTCCCGGGGCCGGGGCCGCAGCTCCGTGCCCGCGTCCCCTCAGCCGCGCCCCGCCTGCCCCGCCGCGGTGGCAGGAGAGCGGGTGACAGGGACCGGCGGCTGACCCTCGGGCTTCCCGGGCTGAGGGACCCTCGGGGGTTCCGGGCCGAGGGACAAGCCCAAGGGGGCGGCTCTGCGGGGCCGGCTGGGACCCACAGCCCACCAGGGGCCTTCTCTTCTCCTCCTTCTTCTTCCTTTTTCTTTCTTCTTGTTCTTTCTTCTTTTTATTGTTTTTATTTTACTTTTTTCTTCTTTTTCTTTTTTCGTCTTTTTCTTTTTTCTTCTTTTTTTTCTTTTCTTCTTTTTCTTTTTATTTTTTTCTTTTTCTTTTTATTGTTTCTTATTTTTATTTTTTCTTCTTTTTATTTTTTCTTCTTTTTCTTTTTTCCTTTTTCCTTTTTTTCCCATTTTTTTTTCTTTTTCCTCTCTTTTCCTTTTTTATCTTTTCTTTTTTTTCCCATTTTTCTTTTTATTTTCTTTTTTCTCTCTTTTTCCCCCTTTTCCTTTTTTTATTTTCTTTTTTTCCCCCTTTTTCTTTTTACTTTCTTTTTCCTTCTTTTTTTCCTTTTTTCTTTTCTCTTCTTTTTTCCCTTCTTTTCATTGTTTCTTTTCTTTTTTCCTTATTTTTATTTTCTTTTTTCTTCTTTTTCCCCCTTTTTTCCTTTTTCCTTTTCTTCCCCCCTTTTTTTCTTTTTATTTTCTTTTTTCTCTCTTTTTTCCCCTTTTTTCTTTTTACTTTCTTTTTCCCTTTTTTTTTTCCTTTTTTTCTTTTCTCTTCTTTTTTTCCCCTTCTTTTTATTGTTTCTTCTTTTCTTTTTTTCTTATTTTCATTTTCCCTTTTCTTCTTTTTCTTTTTTTCCTTTTATTTTTTCTTTCTATTTTTTCTTTTATTTTCCTTTCCCTCCTTTTATTTTCCTTCCCCTCCTTTCTCTCTCTCCGTTTCCCCCCTTTCTCCTTCTCCTTTTTCTTTTTTTCCCCTTTCCATTCTCATCCCGGACCCTCCCAAAGAGCCAATTTGAGACCAAACCCCCCAAAACTCCCCCGAAACCGGGTCCGTTGCCCGCAGACCCCCCGCTCCCCGCCTCCCCCCCACCCTCTGCGGGCAGGGAGGTGCTGCCCCTGCCCCCTACGGGGGGCGGAGCCCCCCGTAGGGGGCAGGGGCAGCTCCTCCCTGCCCCCGGTGCGACCCCCCCCGCGGCGCGACCCCTCCCCGGTGCGACCCCCCCCCCCCCTCCCCGCTGCCACCCCCCCGCCCCGCTTGACCCCTCTTCCGCTTCCGTGTCCTCCCGCTCCCGGAAGCCGGCGGCAGCCATGGCGGTAAGGGCCGCTCCGCGGGGCCGAGGGCTCGGTGGGTGTGTGTGTGTGTCCCCCCCCCCCCCTCCTTTTCTCCCCCTGGAGGGGCCGCGGTGGGCGCCGAAGGAGCGGGGGGGGGCGGCCCCGGGGGAGCGAGAGGCGACCCCGGGTGTTTCTGTGGGTGCCGCGGGGTCGGTTCCGGGGGGGGGCCTGGTGGGTTCGCCCCCGGTTCGGGGTTTTCAGGCGGGTTCGGGGGGGGAAAAAAAAGCCCCTTCGAGTGCTGCGGGCAGGCGCTGTGTGGGTTTGAAAGCCCGTGCGCTGTGGTACGTGTGGAAAAAAACCCTAAAAACGGTCAAATGGGGCGGGAAAATGGTCATTTTTAGAGGTGCGGGGCTCGAGCTTTCGGGCTGGGTCCCCGTTTAGCGGCCGGTGGGTTCACAGAGAGGTTGTTGGGCACTGTCCGGTGAGGTTTAACCGTCTCCTGTTTGAAATGAGCAGGGAATATGTTCTATGGGTAAGTTACAGCATTAACTTATGGAGCAGGGAGTATTTTCTACCTGTGAGTTACAGCACTAACTTATAGAGCAGGGAATATTTTCTATTAGAGCAGGGAATATGTTCTATGGGTAAGTTACAGCATTAACTCATGGAGCAGAGAATATTTTCTACCTGTGAGTTACAGCACTAACTTATAGAGCAGGGAGTATTTTCTGTTAGAGCAGGGAGTATGTTCTATGGGTAGGTTGTAGCGTTAACTCATAGAGCAGAGAGTATGTTCTACCTGTGAGTTGTAGCAGTAACTCATAGAGCAGGGAATATTTTCTCTTAGAGCAGGGAATATGTTCTGTGTGTAAGTTGTAGCGTTAACTTATAGACCAGGGAGTATGTTCCACCTGTAAGTTATAGCAGTAACTCATAGAGCAGGGAATATTTTCTGCTTCTAAGTTATAGCATTAACTTACAGAGCAGGGAATATTTCCTACCTCTGAGTTATAGCATTAACTTATATGCATAAACTTACAGCATTGACTTGTATACACAGCTTAGAGCATTAATTTATATGCAAAACTTACAGCATTGACTTACACGCATAACTTATAGCCTTCACTTTTACACATAACTTACAGCACTAACGTGTATGCGTTCCCCTCGCCAGTGACTGTTCAGTGTTCATCTCTCAGCTTGGCAGCAAGGGCAGCCTCCTGCTCGGGAAGGAGTGGACAAACTTGTAAATCCTGATTGAAGGGCTTTAAGGAGGGTCTTTTCCAGATAATTCCGGTGAGCCCCGAGGGGCCTGAGCCCTTCCCTGAGGGGCTGTTCCCGGGCTGGGGGCCTTAGCAGGGTTAAACACTAACGGGGGGGGGCTTTCAGCGGGGAGCCCTGGAGCGCAGAGCTCCTCAAACGCCGGCGCAAGGGCTGTGACTCCAAGCTGGCCCGCGCCGTTTGCGAGTGAAACCAGAGGGACTCCCGGAGAGCGAGTTCTGCGGCTGCAGGCGCCTCCGAGGGACTCTCTGCGCCAGAGCAGCGGCAGAGGCAGCAGCTGTGCCTGCGCGGGGCCGGACGGAGCGCGGGGGACAGGGGCGTAACGAGGAGGAGGGAGGTTGCTCGCTCCTGCTTTGGCTTGGAGCTGCGCGTCCCGTGAGCAGCGGAGGTTCTGCAGAGGTCCTTGGGTGGGCCGGAGGCTTTGCGAGCCCGAATTCTGTTCTTATCCCCAACACCTGCTCGGGTTCTTTTTTTTTTTTTCCTGGTGGGGTCTGTTTCCTTGGCTTTCCGTGACCCCCTTACTTACGTTTACACCCTCGTTTCCTACAAGAACCCCGGGAGCTGCCCGGCTGTGCCCTGTCGGCGCTGGCTGAGCTCTCGCGGCGCATCCCCCGCTAATCCCCGAGAACGAAACGGGCAGGACCCGGCGTCGCGCTCCATCACGTGCCAGACGTGAGGCCGGTGGCTCGCTGAGCCCCTGCGGCTGCTCCCATCGTGGGGTATTTTCTCTTGTCTCACAGAAGTGTGCGTGGACAGGAATGATCGCTCGGTTTGTTTAAAGCAGCGAGCGTGCATTGCGCCGGAGGGTTGTGTCTCCTGACTGAGCGGGGCTGTTTGTGGTTAATTGATAGATCCCTGCAGCCGAGGGCCCGCAGTGACAGTGCTGACGCGGGTTTAAAATGCGAATGGTGACGCGGTAGCGCAGAGCCGGCCGTGCGGGCAGCCAACGCTGCGCTGGGGCTTTTAGTTGTGAGAGCCTGGATCTCTCGGGAGGCCTTCTGGGCTTAGCGAGGAGCTTTGTGTGTTCCCGAAACACTTTTTTGACTTAAAACCTAAAACTCCTCAGTCTTTTTTGGTGACGTGATGGAGACCTGCGGACACGTAGCTCTGAGAGGGGCAATCCCTGCCTCCCTGGAGAGCAGGAGCACGCGCCGAGCGCACCCGGGGGTGGCTGCTTTGGGACGGTGTTTGTGCGTGACCGTCAGTTGGGAAACGCTTTGATGTCCTGGAGTATTTTTTCCCTCGCAAACGGCTGCCTGTGAAACGGGACGTCGAGACCCACTCAACCTGTCGCTCGTGGCTGAAACCGGTGATGGACCCAAGTGCAGAGAATCGGGGACCTGCAGTCGCGCTCGCTCTCGCTGTGGTTTGTTTTCTCCCAGGATGGGATTTGCAGCGGGTGTGAGCAGGGGAGCGGTGCCCTCCCCGGGCTCTGTCCTGCTGGCGAGGGGTTCTGAAGCCCCCACTTCTTTCTGTGCATTCACTGTCTGAGCCGCTGCACGACCTCGACCCGAGCTCCCCCCTTTGGGGCTCGCGCGTTTGCGCTTTGGGCGTTGCGGTGCACGGTCGTGCGAGGGTGATGCTGTGCAGATTTACAGAAAAATGTGCTGAATGTTTCTTGGCAGAAGCGTGTGTCGTGTATGGGGAAGCTTTTCTGCTCTCTCCAGAAATAGTCGTATCCGTCCTCCCAGGTGGGCAGAGCAGGGACAGACGGGATCTGTCTCGCCCTCCAAGCCACAGCAGCTTTCGTTGTCGGGAGGTAACGCGAGGCTGGGAGCGGTGCTGGTGGAGGAGCAGGGGAGGTGACGTTCTGGAGTGACCGCCCGCCGCAGGAGTGAGGAGGGAGGTTGGCCTTGCAGGGAGCAATTAGCTTTCATTGTGCAGCCTTGGAACAGAAGTATCTGTGGAAGATCTAAGACAATTTGTGTTGGTGGAGAGATTAATGAACCTTTCTGCTGTTGCTCAAGCTGCTGTGCCGCTTGATTGCCTCGTGTCCATCCCTGGAAATGGAGGGAATGGCACGTGGGCGCAGGTGCCAGCAGCGAGACTCCACGGGAAGCGTTTTCCCTCTCGTGATTTGGCCGTGCCTTTCCGTGCCCCGCTCTCTTTGGAGGGCAAGTTTGCTCTTCTGCCCGCGCCGCCTTGTGTCTCGCGTGGGTCTGCCAAGAAGCTTTGAAGCGACCACAGTCCTTCCCTTTGCTCGCAGAGTATCTAATTCCAGCGGTTAATCTGCCACGCAGGCTGCTTTGCCCCTCGGTCCCGTGTGGGCTTGCACAGCCCGGGTGAGTAACAAGGTTTGCTCCGTTTCCTTCTCGGTGCCGCTCCTGGCTTGGGGCTGACACCACCGAGCGCGCTCCTCCTCGCGAGAGCGACCGCTCGGGGGATCGGGGTGGCTCAGAGTGCCTGGGTCGGGGCGCCCTGCGGCGATTCCGCGTCCCTCACAGATAAGAAGTGTCCCTTGGATTGGCGTTACCCTCTGCGTTCGTAACTGGCCTGAGCCGTATCCCTCGTCTGCCCGAGGTTGGAGTTCTCTCCTCTCTCTTCTGTGACTCATCCTGACGTTGCTTTGAAGCTGGCTGTGCCGGGCTCACCTTCTTTCGTGTTTTCTCATCTGTCATGTTTTCTAATATTCCGGGTTGGAGAGGTATTCTTCCTTTCGGCAGGCAGATGCATCCCATCAGTGTAAGTCTCTTCTGAGACACTTCCTGGTAAGGAGCAAACTTTGGGTTCTTCGGCTTTCACATATAAATTCACCACTCTTAAGAACAGCAGAGAGCTAGGGTGAGTCACCGCGGAGGTTTCTGTTTCTGTGTTAGCTTCTGCCTCCTTTGTAAGCTGAAATTCCTTTTCCGACTGTTTGAGGCAGGTGAACAAACAACGCTGCGTTTGGTTTTGCTCTGCAAAGAGCTGGATTTGTCTGGTGAAAAAGAGCCATGCTGCAAATAGCGGGCAGAGTGAAAAATGGCATTTCCATTCATATTTTGACTGAACTGCAGGGAAAAGATCTGATACTTCTGTTCCTGTTGAGCTTGTGTGCTCAGGCACTCTCCCTTGTCTGCTCGTCCCTGTTGGGGTGCGAGGGGGCCTCGCGGGGGCCAGCCCGGGTCGGAAGGGGAGATCCCAGCTCCTCTCCCTTGGTTTTCCTGTTTCTCCAGTGAGTCACTGCCGGTGGCAGTCGTGGGGGCTCCAATTCACACCCTTCCCTTCTCATCCCTCAAGGCAAAACGTTGTCTGCTCTAAACCACCCAAAAATGTGGAGAAGCTTGAAAGAGGAAGTTGAAGCTGGCTTGGTGCTTGAGACAAGAAATGGCTCTCAAGGGTTCCGCAGTTTAAGTTCCTGTTTCTCTGGGCAGTTTTAGACTAAGCCCGTTCTGAAGAAGTCCTTCCCGTGGGTGCCCGCGTCGCTGGAAGGGGCGGCTGGAGCGGGGCCGGGGCTCGAGGCTCCCTTCCTGCTCCGTGGGTGGGAGCGGGATTAGTCCACCAGGAGGAGAAGGAACTGGATCAGGTTCCCGAGGTCTGTGTGTCGGTGTGAGGGCACGGCAGTTCACCATCGGCAGTTCAGCTCTGGCCGGGGTTGCGTGCCTGCGGTTTCCTCGCCGTCTTCCTTTGACGGAGACGAGTCAGAGCGCAGCAGCCGAGGCTGGAGCGCGACGGGAGGAAGCGCTCGCCGAGCGTGCCAGGGGCTGCCTTGGGCTCTCCCCGCTGCAGGTCCCCGCGAATCGAGCCCTTACCCGCGGCTCTGGGCGTCCTGATTGTTCATTGCAGTTTTCAAGCTGGAAATTGTGTGTTGCGGTGCCCAAGGGTGGGCGTTTGCCGCTCCTCAAGCAGTTTTGCTGGGTGCGAGTTTTCCTCAGGAACTGGTGCTGTTCTGGGGCAAGGCACCGCTCTGCAGGCGCTCGGGCCAGCGAGATCTGGTGTCGTCAAGACACGAGATCATGTAGAGCAAGGCAGGGAGAATTTCTGATATTGATTTTACTCTTCGTGAGTGACTTTTGGTGTGTAAGTAAAGCTGTGTATTTGCTACAGCTGTTACGGGAACAACCACCTCTGATTTCCTATCGAAAGCTGTTACAAATGGGGGAAAAAAAAATAGAAAAGGCAGCAAAAACTCCTGAAGTCTCTGGTGACAGGAGCAGACGCGATATTTGAAAGGCACCGGAGGATATCGATATCTCTGAAGCAGTCTGTGGTGGGGACCCTTAGCTCAGCAAACCTCACCACCTCTGCTCAGGAACAGCTGAGTGGTAAAGATAATCTTAAAAGAAAAAAGAAAAAAAAAGGTTCGGTTTCTCACTGGTGAAGCTTTTTGCTGCATCTCTTCACAGTGGGCCTGGGGGCAAAGCCTGGAAGGCTCCGCTTACACATCCCCGTTCGTGGGTTCTGCTGCAGCAAATCGCGTGGCTTGGGAGGAAGAAATCGTCGAATGTTTTAACGTCTTCACGGTCTCCGGTGCGCGGAGCCGCTTGCTGGGTGGGAGGGGAAGGCTGGGCTGCCCGAGGAAACGCTTCTGCAGCCCTCTGTCCTCGGGAGGTGGAACGTAAAGTGGGTTTTGTGTAAACACCAGGAGTCTGGGCGTGAGTGGGGCCGCCCGGTGGTAACGCTGGGGCTGCACCCGAGGGACGCTGCGATGCGGCAGCTCCTCGGGAGGCTGCAAGACTGGGAGCGCTCGTCGGGCTGCGCTTCGGGAACCCCAGTGCTCACCTTTGGCTGATAAATCAAGGGGCCCGAGGCCGGTGAGGCAATACTAATTGGGGTGCTGGGGTGCTGGCTAAGTGAGTTTAGCTGTTTTTCGCTCCCGGGCTTATGGGCTGTAAAGCCTGAGTGTGGATTTTATGGTGTAGTGAAAAGAAACACTTCTGCTTGTAAAGGAGTGGGACTGCAGTAAATCTCTGGCGAAGTAAAGCCCATGGGAAGGACGTAGGTGATCCCAGGCCTTTGCAAAGAGCATTTATCCTGCCAGCGATCCATTTTTGTAGCTTTTCAGGTAGCCTGGTTCTGGAGGGTTCTGGAGCCTGCCCAGGCGAGCCCTGCTCGGGGAGCGATCCCGGCGTGGCCGCTGCCGCCGGACGGAGAAAGAAAGAGTCACTTTAATTTCGCTTTCCATTACAAATGCAGAAATAATTCTGTCCTCTGAAAGGTCACTTATTTTTAAAGGGACTCTGACTCAGAAATGACGTTTTGAAAACACTGCTTGCAGCAGACAGAATCTTCTAAATGATCAGAGCTGGAATATTTTAAATCTCAGCTTTGATTTGTGCTCCTTGGTTTTCCTGCTGGGTGAGAATGAGTCGGGCAGTTCCGTTTACTGGACTGTCCTGCTACGCGCGTCCGGTGGCAAACGGGGCCACAGGAGGCAGAAGAGGGCAGAGAAAGATGCAGCGGGAGGAAAAGCACCACGGGTGGCTTTCTCCTGCTCCTCTGGTTGCACAGGTTGCTTTTCCCATCTCCTCTTAATCCACGGGATCCGATTGGAGTTCGGTGTCCTTTGGTGTTACGGAGGAGCGCTGTTCCACCTCCCGAGCGTGTTTCCGTGAAAACAAGCGATTCGGGGAAGGTGGTTTGTGCGGAAGGGCAGAATCTTTTCGTGTGTCGGACAAGAAAATTCCTCAAGCTAAGACCCAGCTGCGTGTCCGCTGCCGACGCGGCAGGCGATTGTGGCGATGAGACCGTGTGTGCAGAAGTCACGGACGATGAGGCTCCCGCGGGGCGTTTGCGGAGGCGTGTGTTGGAGCTCGCAGGTCTGGGTGAATTCCAGGTGGGGCGATACTTGAGAGCTCTGTTTCCCAGCCAGAAAAACCTTCTCTTTTTATGAAGAGGCAGTGGGCATTTCCTAGGCTGACGTCTGTTTACTGATCTCTTAGTTACATTTAGAAGTGTTTTCTCTTGTTTTTTCTTCCCCCCTGCCCCCGCTTTCATAAAATTCAAGTATCTGTTTCTTTTCCACCCTAGGACATGGCGCGGGGTGAAGAGCACAGATAGAGAACCTCCCGCCGCTCCGAGGACTTGATGCGGCAGGACGCGGGCTGATGCCCTCAGCACACGCCGCCATGGACGGGGGGAAGAGCTGTCCCCAGCACGAGCACCAGCAGCCCGGCAACACCCTCTGCAGCCTCCCCGGCAGCCTGCCCAGCCTCTGCTCCCAGCTCGCCCTGCCAGCCATGGAGGTGAGGGCCCGGGCGGGGCTGGGGGAGCCCCGGTGGGGGGTGTCTGCAGGAAGGGGTGCAAGCGGAGCCTGTCCAGCCCTGCGAGTCCCCAGGCGTGGCTGCAGGAGCCACCAACCAGACTTTCCAGGCAGCTCTCCAGGGGCGTGAGGTGTCGGTTGGGGATGCTGGAGGTGAGGGCTCCCTGCTGCCTGTGGGGTGGCGGGAGGAGAACAAGGCTGGGGTTAAACCAGTGCCTCTCTCGGAGCTCGTAGGTGCCGAGCTCCTCAGGAAAGGGCTGAAGAGTTTATGCAGAATGGCAAACTCTGTTTCTGCCCCAGCTTGTCTCTCTGAGACACGCTCAGTCTGTTGCTGGGTCCAGCTGGGCCTTTTTTGAGAGTAGCAGAGATAAAAAGGGTTGTATTTGTCCTGATACGGCTGCTAAAACGAGACTGGCTGCCAGGCGCATTTGTTCTCTGCAGGGCGAAACCTCTGTCCCAAAATAGCTCACGTGTTCCTGCAGTTTTCCCTTTGTAACTCGTGTTGAGTCTTGTCACATGCAGGAATACAGAGGTTAGAAAGAGAGGACCCTTCCCCCAAGCGCGTGGTGTCTCCAGCTGGAGGTACCATTGCTCTGGACGCAGAAAAGGAGGGGAGAAGGCCTGGCCTGTAGCTCAGTAGTAAGACCTTGTTCTCCTGCCGTGGTCGTACTGGTACGTGCTGAGCTGAGAGCTCCCTCTTAGCGGTGGAGGGAGATGGGAAGATGGAAAGAAAAGAGTATTTTCAGGCTTTTACCTCTACAGTCCTGTTTCAGGTTAATGAAGTTGCTTTCTGCAGAAACTGGGGTTAAAGGGCCCGGAAAGGGGACTGACCCTGTTGCCTTTCTGGGCACAGTGATAGGAAAAGAGGTTCCAAAGCTGAAAGTGGGGCTTAGCGCTGGGTTTCCCCAGCTTTGGGAGGTGAAGAGCCACCTCTGCTTAGGGAAGGCACCGAGGGCGAGAAGTCACGCGCCTGGCCCCGGGTCTGCAGGCGGCGGCACCAGGCTCTGCTCCTCTAACGGCTCTGCTTTCTCCTTCCAGAACTTCATGCTGGCTGCCGAGCTGCGGAGCAGCTGCTACCCTGCCTCTTTCCCGACCTCATCCTTCCCAAGTGAAAACCAGTGAGTGCTCTTCTCCTTCGTATAACGCCCCGCTGCTCTTGCACACCCCGTGATCCGACTGTTTCTTTACTGCTTTCCTTGTTTACTTTATTTCACTAACTGATGGGGAAATAATTGCATCACACGCTGATCTTGGGGCATTTCATAAACTGCTGCATCTTGGAAGAAGCAGCAAACAGCTTTTTTTTTAAAAAAAAAAAAAATAGAAGAGATAAAAACTTTGATTTCTGGTAAGCCTGGAGGCTGCTAGAAGGGAGGAACAGCCTTGTTCTAGCCTGGATTTGTTCCACTAATGGGATTCTTAAAAACACCCCATTAGCACAATCTGACAAGGAGTCATTCCTGGTGCCGGGGGTGAAGGGAAGCTCTCGTGCCGTGTAGGTGACTGGAAGCTGGCTGCTCGCTGCCATCGGAGCAAACCGGGCACAGCCCTGACTGTGCAACCCAGGGGCCATCGCCAGTCGTGACTTTCTCCTCTGGTCATAACTGATGTTCTTCCCCAAAGAGCTCGCCCCACACGGCGCGAGGGGGTGAGGACGGGCTCGTGCATGTGGCTGACGCCCCGGTGCAGCTGCCTGTGCCCAGCACGGGGTTGTCACCTTTGCGTGGTGCCGGTGGCCCTGGCTGATGGGAAACACGTCAGCCCCGTGCTTTCTGGATTCAGTGCAAAGACTTTGCTGGACTCCGTGCCCAAAGTTTCGGAGGGGTCTTAGCGTGACAGTGAGCATTGTTCTTCCTTCTCCCCCTTCATGATGAACCTGCATCCTGGACCAGGTGGGATGTGACGGGTGGTGTCTGGGGCAAGCTGAAGGGGCCTTGTGCCACTGCTGCGGGGCTCGGATCGGAGCTCTCTGGGGGCTGGGAGGTGCTGCCAGGTGGGAAGGAGGTTTGGAGGCTGATCGACAGCTGCTTCGGTCTCTGTGAATACAGGGAGTGGCACAGATACACAGGATGTCTTTTTATGTAGGTCGGAGGTGGGAGGAAGGAAAAAGAAAAGAAACAGAACTTGATATGGTGAGCTAATGACTGTGTTCCAGGTGCTCGAGGATTTAGTTTAACCTCCTTCCTGAAGGGATTTGAGCATCTTTGGGGCAAAGCAGAGAGATCCGTGCTCGGGAGAGTCTCCGCTCCAGCCTGGCTGGCAGCAGTGAGATCTGCCCCTCTGCGCAGGGGGGAGGCACCTGCTGTCCCTGGGTAGCTGTGCTCGCCCCTCGTGTGCCTGCAGCGAGCTGGCCGGCAGGGCTGGGCTGGGTGGGATGGGGCAGGTTTGGGGGGGATCAGCAAGGAGCCGCTGGAGCTCTGCCCGGCTCGTTACTCCCCAAAGCGAGAATCGGCGCGGAGTTACCAGATACGTTGGGTATCTTTGCTCGTGGCTGACCTGGCTCTGATTGGAAGAGGCCGGGCTTTTTGAGCGCGATTCCTGTAAATTACACTTTGTGAATCCTCGGGAGAGCTGTAGCAGAATGTCTGTTTTGCTCTATTGAACCACAAGATTAGGCTGTGTTTGTCTGTTGTGTTGGGTTTTTTCTTTGACCGCTTGTTCTGGTTTTGCCCCTCACTTTCCTCCTGTTTAGCGCTGCTCTGCTGCCCGTGTCAGCTCTGCTGGAAATGTTGTAGTCTCGATCCTGCAAAGACATGCCTGTGTTTGATAGAAATGTGAACTTGTTGACTTTGCTGTAGTCACTTTTGGAATTGAGGCTCATTGTAGTCATTATTCGCTAGAGAATGGTTTAGCCAAGGCTTCACCTTTAGCTTCCTGTTTTTCGTAGCCTGCTAATAGTAAAAATTACCTTTCAGGTGAAACTTGCCATGTGCGTATTCTACAAAAATAGTCTGTCCTGTTCTACTCGGAATCTGCAGCTGAATCTTTTCTAGGTGGGTTTAGGGTTGGGGCCTTACAGGTAGGAATCCTGAAAAGGACGGAAACTTCCTTAAATGGGATTTGAAAGGGAGCTGTGATTGCAGCCTGTGTTGTAAAAGAGAGGAATGCAGGTGGCAGCAGAGTTAGTCCGAGCTTCCCTTCAGAATCCCGCAGAAGGAATCTCATTTGCCGGCGGCTGTTTGGACGTGGCTTATCCTCATGGCAACAGCTTTGTCCTGAAGCAGGTTTTTCCTGTTTCTTCTCACCAGTGAGATTTCCATGCTAGAGAATCTCTTTCAGAGACACCAAAGCTCGCCTCTTTGTTTCAGGTTTGCTTTACCTGGGGAATGTAAACAGGGTGTTAAACGCTGCTGAAAGAACAGCTGAGGGTCGGGCCCCAGTGGGGGGGGTGAGCTCGTGGGGGTGGGCGGTTGCCCCCCGAAGGGATCTGGGCCAGCCCAGCAGCGCTGTTGGCGCCACCTCGCCCGCCGGGCTCTCATCTTCCCCTGGAGTTCGTGTCTCTGCGGTTTGTGTCTCCCAGCACCTCCCAGACGTGGATTTCTGTACGAGCCTGTCCACAGCGCGTTCCTCTAGGTCCTGCTGTTGAAAACAAAGGAAGAACTAAAGGAAATGAACAATTTCTTTACAAAAGAAAAGCACCCAGCCCAAACCGGCCCTGCAAAAAAACCCCACCCAGCAGCCTGCTCCCGGAGACCTGGGACAGCCCTGCCCTGAGACCCGCTGGCTCTCTCGGGTGTCAGCTCGGGTTTGCCTCGTACCAAACGGTTCCGCTGCCGCTCTCTTTAGAGGGGGTGGCAGCAAAAAGCGCCGTCTCGCCCCTTGGAGCAGTTGTCTGAGCTCAATACAACCCAGAGATGCTCCCCACCTAGCTCGGGGTGTCCTGGCACTCGGGGAAGAAAGAGTTGCTCTGGCCCAGCTGCTTTGTTCCTCAGAGAAGGGTGGGAAACCTCCCTGCAGCTGCTCCTTGGGTTCCCGGGCATCACGCACCTTCGTGTGCTTTCCTTCACGCAGGAGAATGTCCCTCTGGTTAGATTTCTAAATGTTATTTTTCTCAGGGCTGAATTTTTGGGCTTGGCTTTATTGGCTCGTTTTGCTCGTGGGGCAGGGAGCAGACGCGTGGTTTCCTCAAGCGGCACCTGCCGAGGGCCGTGCGCTGGGTCAGCACACGCAGCCTCCCCCCGCACACGGAGACGCGAGTTCTGCGCACTCGGGTCTCTTCTTTCTTTCCTTTTTGCTACGAGGCTGTTCTCACATCCCTGCCCTGGCAGTGCATCGCAGTTCACATACTTGATGCTCCCAGTGAACCCTCTTTTATTTTTAGTTTGACTCTAACTTGTCAGTGGCTTTATGCCAGCTCTTCAAATGAGGGTGAGTATCTTTAAATTCTCACTCGGAGAAGGGTGAGGCACAGCCCCGGAGGGCTGGGGCAGAGGCTGCGGACTTGGTGGCTTTCCCGAGGGGGTCTCAGAGCGGGGCTCTGAGCTGCTGTCGGCTCCCGTTTCAGTCTGCGAGAGGAAAGCGCACCTCGCGCTCACAGACCTGAAAACCCAAGATGAAGGGAAGCAAAATAACGTCCCAGAGCTGCTCATCCCGAGCTGCTCATCCCGCAACCCTTCAGGCCAGGGAGCTCGGCGTTGTCTTGGTCTCCTTCCCGTTACCTTAACTGACTCCTGTCCAGACCACGAGGTGCTGGCGAGGCGAGGCGAGGCGCTCTTCGCTTTTCGGGTAAAAATAGTTTTCCCCGTCGCCGGTGAGTTCGTTAGCGCCGGGCAAGCTCTGTCCTCCTGCAGCAGAGACAGTGAGACCGCAGCGGTTTCCACTTGAAAGCAATTTAACAGGCCTCTCCCCGTGTGCAAATACATTAATTCCCAGACTTTATGCACCGATTTTAATTTGCCTGAGCACATCGGGGGGAGCCAGGAGTCAGGGCCGGGTTCTCAGAGCCGCTGAGTGCGGGCGTGCCTGGGGCTGGGCCGTGGTTTCGTGTGCCCGCAGCAGGTGACGAAAGGAGGGGAAAATAGGGAAAGGGGAGGGGGAGCTGTTCCTTTTGGGAGGTGTTGTCTTTAATGATTAAAAAAGAGCAGGAAAAATGCATTTAGCAGAGTGAGATAGCTGTGTGTGCAGATAAATACCCGTGGAAATGCTGAGCGTGGTGAATGCATGAGCCGCCAGCCACGCGTGGCTTTTTAATGGCTCAATAATGCGCTGGCAGTGCAGTCGGTCCCGAGCTCTGCTCCTGGGCAGTATTTCTTTTTAAACGTTGCTCTCCCTCGCCCTCGGTGCCTCGTTAAAGTTTATTGCCGTGGGTTCTGCAGCTCTGGCGCGGCGAGGAGCGCGCCACTTGCCGCGAGAGGAAGCCAGTCAGATGGGGTGAAGCGTTTCCGTGGTTCCAGCCCGCAGATGTGTCGGGTGGCGATTGCCCAAGCGGCGGGAGTTTACGGGAAGGATTACGAAGCACATTCCTGCTCCTGCAGGAGAGGGAGAGGGCTTGGGCTCGGGCTCGCCTCTAAGGGCAGCCCCAGCGGGCCTTCGGTGTCGCGGCCGAAGCTGCTCCTGGGAAGGAGGGAGGGAATCGCCGACTTTGGCAATTCGCGCCCCGGCTCTGCGGGGAGGGAGCGGGCGCTGGGGGAAGGGAGGCCGGAGGAAGCGCTGGCCGGCGCCCTGCCCGGGAGGGAGCCCCGCGAAGACCTTTGCTTTTCTCACTCCTTGGCTCAGCAGAGACCTTGCATGGGAACTTCGAGAGGCGTCATCGGTTCTGATCCCAAGTCACCTCGGGGCGAGGGCTCTGCCTGGGCGGCGTGTCCCGAAGCCCCTGCTGGGCTCTGTCTGTGAGCAGGGACGCTCCCTGTGCCGGCTCTGTGGGGGCTCCGCTCTGTCCCCGCCGGCAGGGCTCTGGCAGTTCGATGGCCCGAAGCAGCGCTCGGGTGCGGTGTTCCCACAGCACGCGGCGCTTGTCCTGACACGGTGCCATTGTCAGGTTCTGTCACGCTGGGACATCCCAGAGACTTAATTTCCCTTGGTTGTCAGGACTGCAGGTCCCGCAGATCATTTTCATGTATTACGCAAATTGCTGAGGATTTTATTCTTGACACAGCTTTCACGGTACCGAGCCTGGGAAGCAGGCTGTGACTGGCGGGCGTGTTGTTACGCCTGGATACCTCTTCTGGAGAAACACGGCTTTTCTTCGATACCAATCTCCTGTGTGTGTCACCCCATAGCTGCAGCTTCGCCACCGCTGATGGACTCTGAAGCAACCTGAGAAATGCTCAGGACTGACAGGAAATAACTGCTTTTCCCGTTTCCTTACAGGCAATATTTTAATTCCCCTCACGATTTTTGTATGAATTCCATCAGCAGACCACACTCGGATATAAACTATGCATCTGTGGACCCCACCGACTGCTTACCAAAAAACGGTGATTTTCCTCAGGTAAGTACTTGGCTACCGATTGCTTTGGGGGAACACGGTGCTGTGTGGTGATGGGGTTTGTTTTTCAGTATTGCCTTAGTGCAGGGAAAGGAGGAGATGGGCAGTATCTTGAGTTTATCCGGCAGCTGATGGGAATGGTGTGCCGTGGGGGCAGATTCTCTGGCGACAGCACTTCAGAAGCAGCTCTCTGCTGGCTTGGAAGGAGCTTATCCGTGGTAAAATTGCTTCTGTCTTTTAACGTGATGTTTAATAGAGACATGGAAGGCGCGTGGGAGAACCCCGTCCACAGGAGGGTGTAGGTAAGTGCGAAGCTGAACGCGCTCCAGCCAGTGGAACCGTTTGCCTCCGGAAACGCTCCTCGCTCACATCTGTTGCGGGTGCTTTCCCCCTGGCTGCAAGTGGTGGATTCCCGAATAGTGAATGTTTTGGGGATTACATCAGCTCGGTGCCTGGCAAACCGAGGTTGGAGCCAGCTCATTTTTAGCAGAGCTGAGGAGTGGGAGGAGGGAATAGTCACCCTGGTTCGTTCAGCATCTCTGGGGACCAGGAGGGATCCTCGCCTCGGGGATCTCTCCGGGTGGGAAGGAGCTCTTTCCAGGGAGTTTTTAAGATGTTGTTTTTGGCGGCATCCCACGATAAGGTTGGTCAGTGAAGACTGGAAAGCAGGTAATAATAAAGAAGGGAGTAGCTCTGCCTTTTCCAGGAGCTGAGACGGGTGTTACCGGTGCCTGCGTTTGTTCTCTGCGTTAGGGTTTGCCACATCTGGAGACACGCAGGGAGTGCAGCTGCAGAGTGTTCCCCTCCTTGACCTATCAAGGCACGAGCCAAACTGAATGAGCTCCCTGGGCCAGCCCTCCCATCCCAGCCAGCCCCTGGAGTTACCTTATATTGGAAATTAGCGCTGGATTTTTATTTTAAGTATGCTTAAGGCCTTCTGATGAGACCTGGTTAACAGGTTGGGTGGGAGCTCGCTGGTTGCTGACAGGTTGGGCCTTCACGCCTCAGGGGTGCGTGGAGGGTCTCGGAGGAACCTTCAGGGTGTGCAAAACCATGGGCTCGCTTCAAAACCTTCAGCTATGTGTAAGTCAGGCTTGTTTTGCTGAAAATATTGCTTTTTCTCTGGTCACGAGGAAGCTTGCTAGCAAAGCCGAGCTTCCTCCGCGCGTGGGAAGCAGCTAATCTGAACATCACACTTGTCTGCCCCAGGTTTGTGGCTCGGCGTGATAGATAAGCACCGGGACGCTGCTTGGGTGCTGTGTGAGAGGCAGCCGCGCTCGTTTTCCCCTCGTCTGTGTTCAGGTGAAGCTCGGCCTTTCCAGAGGTGGCACTGCTGACCCCGAGCCCCCCGTGCAGCGCAGCCCGAAGGCGCCGGGAGCAGCGCCGGGGAGACACGGGGCTCAGCTGGGGCTGGAGCCGTGCTTTGCCGCTCCCAGAAGTGCTTCACTATCGTGAAGCTGCTGCGTGCTTCTGAATGTACTTTATTTTCAGTGACTGCTGAACGTCAAGACACGTGTACAAACAGAAACGTTTTCCTTCCTAATCTGTCTCTCCTTCCTGCACGATTTGTTAATCCTGCAGATTGATGCCTCAGCAAATCAATGCTTTTCCCCTCTTCTTGAGGGACGTGTGTTGATCCCCTCCCTAATTGTGCTTTTTCTTCTTGGCACGGCTAAAGAGATGTTTGGAGCCTCCTTAGGGCTCTGGTTTCTGGAGGTTTGGGCCCTCCGAGGTGAGCTGCTGGCGGGGTGGGGCAGACCCAGCTGAGCAGAGCTGCCGGGGCTCTGGTCAGTCACCAGGAGCTCTTCACCAGAGTCCTCTACCTGGACACAACCAGGCAGGTAAATGAACCCTGACAGCGTTGATCTCTGCCCCCTGCAGAATTAATTGCGGGAGGAATGAAACAGAAACGCGACCTCATTAACTTGTGGAAGCCATTTCCAGGCTGCGATGGGAAGGGGGGAGAGGGGTCCTCTCTGTAGGTCTGGGCTTGCAGGTCTGCTCTAGTTTGGCTGATGGGTTTAATGGGAAAAGGCTGTAATTGCTTCTTTAACTTAGGTATTTTCTGGTATCTGAGCGGTCGATCAGCTTCCTTCCCCTGCTGCATCATGGAAATTGGTCTCAGGTGGCTTGGAAGAAGAGATTTTTTTGAGATTCTTTGTGAAAAAGATGCTTCTTTGTGCTGGCTAGGAGATAAAAACAGGAGGGCTCTGAGACAAACCAGGCGTGAGTGACTTCAAATGGTTTCCGTAACAAGAAACACTTCTTGTGCCACTCTTGTCCTTTTGGAGAGGAGGTGGCGGATGGCAGCGAGGCGACTGTAGGGCGGCACGCTGGCTTGGAGTCTTTCCTTTCTAAGCCAGCTGTTGTGAGAGTGCGAGCGTTCTGCTTCAGGTACGAAATGAGGAAGGGTCCTTCTCCAAGTGCCGCACGGCCAAGCCGGTCCTTTGGCTCAGGTGCTGTCCCACGTAGCAGATAGAGCCACGAGTGTCGCCAGGAGGAGCAGAGCATTTTTGAGGATGCTCTTGTGCTGGGTGGTTGTCTGTGAGCCTTTGTGCTCAGCGCTACAGCTTGGGGCGTTCTGGAGACTCCCCCAGCTAACCCAGGGCAGCTCTGAAACTGAGAAACACCGAATAAGGCTTTTGTTAGAGCTTCATTTTCCGGTCTGAAACCAATCCGATGGGGTTCGTGCCTCGGCGGGGTGGTGCGTGTCTCGAGCTGCCGCAGGGCAGGAGCCCCGTGGGGCAGCGTCCACCGCTGAGAGACAGCCCCGGCGCCCGGCGCTGCAGCCCCTTGACGAGCTGTTGTTCATCCTCCGGCTCAGAGGGCTCGTTCTGCCGAGGTACAGGCCGGGTCAGCCTTTCTGAACGCTGGGCTCTTGACTGCTTTGAGCAGGAAATCCACTGATAAAACCTAGGGCTTTCCGGGCTACTAGTCGTTGCTCATCCGAGGAGAAGCTGCTGGTTTTTTCACAGGAGGCCGATCTGGCGGAGCAGCAGGCGCTAGTCTGGAGGCAGCGACATCAGTCTGGAGTCGTCCTGGAGCTTTTCCATCTCTCGCTTCGGCAGCATCTTCCACTTTACTGATTTCTTGCTGTCCCGTTGCCAGATTGATAAGTATTAACGATCTGCCCGGGAAGCTGCAGCGTGCCGTCCAGGGGGCGTGGGAGCAGCTTGGGTGGTGGCTGTGTAGGAAAGTACCTATCTTTTCCACACTCGCCTGGTGCTGCGGAGGGAGTGGCAAGTCCCGTTAAACTCCGTGCTGGTGTGACCATGCCAAAGGAGCCGTGAAACCAGGGAGGGAACATGAGGAGCCTGCTGCATGCCTCGGTGAGAGATTCTTGATTAAATCTGTGGTCACTGGCAGGCGGGGTGGGCTGGGTGCTTGTGTGGGAACCTGTGCTGCCTTCCTACATGTGTACGGGCTCCCCTCGCGCTTGCTCGGGTACCAAAATCCCATGTGGGCTGATTCTCAGCACGGGAGAGCTCGCTGGCCCCTCGGCTTCCAGCCTTTGCCGTGTCTCAGCAGCCTGCGGGGCTGGGCTCGTGCGTGCTGGCCGGGGGGCAGGAGGTGGAGGTGTCCCCTCTGATGCGGAGCGATGCTTCGCCGTCCCCGCCTGCGAGCTGGCAGCGAGCCGCCCAGCGCCCCCTCCCCAAAATGCACCCACAGCCCTTCTGGCTGCAGCGGGACTCCAGCCTGGCCGGGGGGCTGGGCGTCCTGCAGCCCTTAAGGAGTTTTCAAGGAATGCAGAGAGGGACTTAAAAGGTCTAAAGAGCGAGTGACTAATGATTCTGAGGTATTTGTGTAGTAAACACTTTGGTGGTGGCGATGATCGAGGGTTGTTTGTGTTCCCCGAGGTGTGGGGGACTCGAGGGCTCCGGGCTGGGCAGGCTCACGTCCTTTCTCCAGCACGGGGATTCGCTCCCCCCAGTCTTCCCCCCGTGATTTGTTTCGGAGGTGCTCAGCTGGACCTTCCGAGCGTAAAGCTCTGCTGGCCTGAGGATCCCGAGAGTGGGAGTTGCCACATTTCCTAATTGCTCCGGGAGTTTCTTTTGAGTTGAATCATTTGCCGCTGGCTCTGGTGCAGCGCGATTTCTGCGTGTTCCGCAGGCAGCCTCGCGGCACGTTGGCGAAGGCGCTTCGTGGGCATGGCCAAAAGAACCTAATGTGAACTTGAGCTTGTTTTCTCCACAATATTTTTGGGTTTTTGCTTGCTCTTGGGTGATTCATCCTTGCCGGTCTATTGGCATTCTTTATACAAACAAAGGGCTTAAACTGAGGTTTGGAAAATAGTTGTGTGAGGCCGTACTGGGGGCTGATAGGGTCTCTCGATCTTGGGATCGTAAGCCAGCGTCCCGCCCTGTCCCCGTGGTGCCATCTCCTCATGGAAGAGGTGCCCTGGTGGCACACGTGTCCGTGGGTATCAAAGTCCTGAAGAGAAGCAGGTTTTGGTTTCCATTTCTTTCCTCACTTTCCTCCACTTATTCCTCCGGTCTCAGGTGCTGCCGAGTTGGAATCCAGCACTTGTGTGCTGACTCTGCTGCAAAGCCATTTCTGTCACATCGGTGCTCTCGTGTGTCACCGGCAGCAAGAGCTTCTAATGGCCACGACAAAACACTAAGTCCGGGAGGTTTTAACTTGTACTTCGGCGTCTGTTGTCCCTCGGCAGGTGTGGGAGCTCTGCTCTGTCCCCGGAGCCTTGGCATAGAAGCAGAGCAGCCAACTCGAGACTTGCTGCTCTGAGCCTCCACAGATTTCATTTTTGTCGTTGTTCTCTCCTCTCTGGAATGACTTGAAGCCCGTGACTCTGCCCATTTCCTCTGAGACTTTTGTTACCCAAAGCGATCCTGCCCGTTGGCGGTGTCCGGTCCGTGTTTCCCTCTGCTTGCCCTCGTTTGACCTGCTGCTCGTGGCTCTCCAGAAGAGCAGAAACCTTTTTTTCCGCTGAGAAGTGAACCCGGTCTTTTGGCAGCGAGACGGGGCAGCTCCTGCCGAGCACGAGGGTGCGGGCGCGGTGGGGGCTCTGCGGAAGCTCCTTGTCTCCTCGGCGAAGCAGCTCCGCGTGTCAGCGCGTTGGCAGGGAACGCGGGTGCCCTTCTGCGAGTCTGGGTTGTGCTTGGGCGGGAGGAAGGAGGTCAGCCCAGGTTGCTTTGGCTTGGGGGGGCAGGGAGGGGGTCCGGGTGCTCCTGGGCAGGGTCAGCCGCAGCAATGCTCGAAGGGTGCAGCTACAACCCTGTCTGATCTGCTCGGGGTGTGGGGGGCTCTCACCCGCACGTGTTAATCATAAACCAACCCCCTTCTCCCTGCCAGCCCCTGGCAATCTCCTGTTAATCTTTGCTTGTTACGGGGCGGGGGAGAAATTAACCTACTCTGAAAAAAAGTATTAATTTTTCAAAGTGCTTCAGTGCACAGAGCTGTGGTGATTTAAGAGAAATCAATGTAAGTTATTAAATTATATGAAAGACTCGATTCTGACTGAAATTAAGAGTTTCCTGGAATAAGAAACGTCCTGGAACCTCCTGTCGCTGTCCTGGAGTTGTGTCTACAGGGAACAGACACCGAAATCGATTTGAAGAGAGCTCACTGCCTTGGGTGCGTTCGGAGTGGTTTGCAGACACCTTGCTCTGTGTGCTCGGGTCTCTCTTTTTGCACTCCAGGGCTGGGGTTTTGGCCGAGTTTACGCTTGGGGGGAGATGCCTCGCACCTGGGGCTGGGATGCCCCCCTCTGGGCCGGGAGCAGGTGCGGAGGCGATGGAGAACTGCCCTGGGCGCTGTCCTCGGCCTCCTCCCCTTCGCGGAGCGAACAAAAGCGGGGAAAGTGCTGGTCGGAAACTTAAAAACTGCTGGTGAGGTAGTTCACCAGCAGAGCGCGGAGAGATGCTTTGATTCAAAGCGGAGTCGGTCTGAGTCAGCCTGATGGAGCGAGTTGCCCCGTCCCTGGCTGTGCCGGCAGTCGCTGCGTGTCCTGATCCGTACCGGCTCCGCGCGCCAGCGTCGCCTCCGACACAAGCACCCTCCTTCGTTTTTCTTTCCCTGGCCTCCCAGGTGTGTTCCTCCCCGAGTCACAGCACCGGTGCCGCCACGCGCCGCCTTCCTCCGGCTTTCGGGATCACCTGCGGGAGCCTCCTCTCCCTGGCTTCCCCTCCTGCTCCACGGGTTTTCCTGGTTCCTCCTTATTTTAAGGAGGAGCCCCGGCCTGGGAGCCGTGCTGGGCAGCAGGCTGTCTCCTGGTTCTCTCCCCGCTCCTGGGCACGTCTGAAAACCTCATCTTTTGGCAGCCAAGTCAGTCAGGAAATCTAGTCCCGAGCTCTCTGGTTGCGTGAGGAGCTGCCAGGCCCTCTCCCGTGCAGGGTGTTTGTCTGGATTCATTTGTATCTCTCCTTTCCTAGAAGTTCAACACGTGCTTTCAAGAAACCCCGAGGACGCTGTCCCGTAGGTCAGTTAGGAAGTGGTGGAGGATGCTGTGAAGTAACTGACTGAGTTGTGCTTTTCAGGGTTTACTGGAAGATGGTGACTCGAATTAATGGGGACGATGGAATAATTCTGCTCTCCCGTCCCCGTCTGTCAGCGCGCGTGTCCATGAGTTAGTTGTGGAGAGCAGCAGTGCTCTGGCATGCCGCCCCCTCTCGGGCCAGTTGTTAAGATTCCAGGTGGTGGTTTCACTGTGGCGTTATCTTATCTTCTCTGATTATATTACTGTGGTCTTGCAAAATCAATGTAGCAGTCGGGGTTACCTATAACAGCGTATCGTGCCTCTTGCTTCCTTTTGCTGGTCCAGTTTTCTTGTCTACGTTTTGCCCTGTTTGTCCGGTAACAGAAAAGGAAGAGGAAACACAGGACCGGCTTTTCAGAGGTTGCATAAATAGCAAGACCTTGGTAGTCGTAGGCAAGAGTTGGTGGTTTGATCAAGGTCAGGCAATCACTGGCAAGTCGCTAATGAAGACGTTTCAAAAATGTGTTTGGTCTCCTCGCTCCAGACAGGTCGTTAAAGCTCCCGTCCTCAGCCCCAGGGAACTCCCGGCTGATTAAACACAATCAAATTCAGGTAAAAGCAGCAGTGAAGCCCACGGCCTTTCTTCACCCCAAACCAGCTGCCCACAGAAACCAAACGCTGCGTTTTCACCGCAGCTCCTGCAGAACAGAACGCCCCTTCGGCGGCAGCGATAAGCCGGGGGGGGGGGTTTATGTCCTGGGGGGGTTTTCCGGCCCCGGGACCCAGCGTGTCCTCCGCGCAGCGACCGGTCCTCCCTGCTCATCAGACGGGGGAAGGCAAAGCCAACCCTCTCCCGTTTGTCCCCCCTGATCCTCAGAGGGGCTGGGGAGCACCTCGTGTTCCCGCAGGATTTTTAGGGGTTTGCGGTCTGGTGTGGCTCCAAGGTTTGGGGTTTTGAGACGCCCTCGCAGCGCCGGGTTTTCCGTCGGTTCTCGGCTCGAGGCCCCAGGAGCGCGTGCGGCAGCGAGAGCGGGAGGCACCGCGTGCCGGCGCAGGGTGGCCATGAGCTGCCCTGCCGAGGGAGCCGCGGGCTGATGGGGAGGGAGGGTCTGCTCTGCAGCCAGCACTGCTGCCCCCGGCCCCAGCGCCTGCCTCGGCCGGGCTGGCTCCCTCGCCCCCTCCCCTGCGGCCGCGCGGGGGCACCGACCCCGCGGCCAGAGCCCGGCGCCCGCGGGGCTCTCGCGCTAGCTCTTGTACCCAAAGCGAACAGAAAAGTTCCCATGGCTTTGCTGCGGGGCGGCGGGCGCCCCAGCACATTCACCTCTCCCTCGGCCTCGGGCTGTGTCGGAGCAGGCTTTCCTTAAGCTTCTGGTGACCAAAACTCGTTCAAAGGGCCCTTCTTTTGCCTCTTTCCCTTCCCCACCGAAGTGTTGCTTGACTCTGTTAGCAGAACTGTTAAAAGGGGAGGTCTTGGAAAAGAGCAGGCAATGCTCCTGGACACTGAGAAATAACAATGATCTAGAAAAAAAAAAAAGTTAAGAACAGGGCTGCTACGTATTTTGTAATTGCATTATTTGGGGTGGGGCAGGTACTGAAGACAAAGGAAAGCACATGGCTCCTGGGGGGGGAAAAGACCCGACTTGTGAATGCTTCTCATAGTCGGGTGACTCCACCTGGCAGCCGGGAGGGGCAGGGACCCCCAGAGCAGGGGCCGCCGTGGGGCGAGGCCGCTCTCGACCCTGGTGGCCGGGACCGGGCGGGCTCCGGCCCCGCTCCTGGCCGCGGCGCAGCCCGGCTTTGTTTACAGTGGAGCTGTGGTTGAATTACACCACATACAGTAATTCTGCTCGCGCTGCCGGTAACTCACTGCCCTACCGAGCGGCATCATTTCCTGAAAGTCAGCCCCGTGCTTAGAGGAAGTACGAGCTCTCTCCTTCGTGACTAAAGGCTCTATGCAAATCTCCCCGGGCTCGGGACGGGCGCTGGATGGCTGGCCCTTTTTCCTCCATTTTCGCTCCCTTCTTCTGCGAGTTAATTTTGAGAAGCCCTCGATGAGCTCTCTTCCTGGCTGTCGCTGCTGTCGCGGTCATGAATGAAGACCTTTCTCCATTATATACTGAAAAATCTCACCGTCCTGCTTCGGCCGCGTCCTGCTCTGCCGACAGCAAACTGAATGCCGGTGTAAAATGTCCCAAATGCAGTTCTGGCTAAAGTTCCCTTCTCTCTACAAGGTAATGCCTGATTTTTCTTTTTTTTTTTTTTCTTTTTTTTTTTCCCCTCCCTGGAATTCCTCGTGTGTTCTGTTTGCCGGAGTAGCCGGCTCCAGCTGCTCCCCCCAGCTCGTGTCCCCCCGGGATTTTTGCAATGGCAGCAGAGGTTTAGGGGCGACGGCTCCGGGTGCGAGGCGGCGGGAGCGGATTTGCCGTGCCGAGGATGTGATCCGTGTCTCGGTGCAGCGCGCCTTCCTCGGAAGCTGTTCCCGTTGGTTAGAACTTGGTCGCTGACTGCGAAACTCGGAGGAAAAGGAGCTGTGCGGGGGATTGATCGGTGTGTTTATGGAGTTGTAAGGGCTTTCAGCAGTTTTATTTTTAAACCAGATGCTGGGTGCGGAAAAGCCAGGGAAATGCTTGTCAGGCAGAGCACCGAGTCCTTCAGGCTGCGAGATAATTGCCCCGTATTTAGAAAGACTTTGGCTTTTGGCAGCGGGAAGATTTTCTTCTAGTGATGGACTGCTTACGCTGCAGCTGTTAAATCTTGATTTTATCTTTCCTGAAACTTAATTTGCTTGATCCGTGACTCTCGAGGCACTAAATCCTTCCAGGCTGTCGCCGTGTCTGTCTGTGTGTGCCCCTCCACAAGCACTGGGTTTTCCCAGCCCCCTCGTCCACAGCGTGCCGGCTAGCAGAGCAGTCGGTAGTTGCCGTCAGAAGGAGGGTTTGTTTCCTCTGTGTCTGGATTGTGAGCAAATAAATCATTTATGTCGATGGCTTGATGGCCAAAAATATTTTTAGGATGCATACTCCTTCTGCATTTAGCCTTCACCTGTTCTTTCATCATTTTTAACAAAGACTTTGTGTGGACTGAAGGAACCGAGCTGTTTCCAGTGGCTGGGAGAGAGGTTAAGTGTTTGGGTTGGTTTACCCTGATTTTTTTCTGATCTGTTCTAGGGAGTTAGTCCTTGGGTTTGATAACTTTTCTGTTTCGGGATAGTGATAGAAATACTGCATCCCATAGTAGCATCGACTGACAGTTCATTTGCACTCGTGCTTTAGACGTCCAGCAGTTACTGTCCTTGATTTATCAAGTTACTCGCTGGGGCATCTGCTGATACGAAGACGGGGTAACGGTTTGTGGTCCTGGCCACCAGAGCTCCTGCTCCCGGCAGCCTCCTCGCTGCAGAACCTGCCACCAGGAGATGAGTTTTTGCTGGACCCTCCAGGTGTTGCTGTGGTGTAAACTGCGGTTAAGCAGCCGGGTCGTTACCGGGTGTGGGCTCCTGCGCGTGAATGAAATACTCGAGTCCTTTGGACTCTTGCCCCTCGGCAGTCCTTGGAGCCAAGTACGGAGCTGGGGTGGCCGAGGCCTTGCTGAGCGCTCCCCTTTCTTCCACTCCTCTGTAGGCAGAGACGTGCACGGGCCGAGTTAGTCTTGAACGCATTGTGGCACTTCTGTCCACTCGATGTTTTTTCCTGCTTTTTCAAGAAACTTGAGATTTTAGAACAGCTGCTTAGGGCATGTCCTCATTTACAAGTTAATTTCTGAGTTTTGTGGGGCGTGAAGTAACGGAGCTGCTCGTTCAATAGCAAGAAATTAAAACCCTCTGGATGAGTAGGTGTGAGAAAAGAACTCTCTGCTCTTCTCATCCTGCCCCCACTCACTGTGGTCATTTCTGCATTTCAGGATTCTTCATACCTCGACGAGCTCTCCAACAACTCCCTCTTCTCATCCCCTGCGGATTCCCTCTCCGACATCGCGGACTCTAAGGACTTCTTGCCCGCCGACAGCCTGAACCACGTGCCAACACTATGGGATGTGAACACCCCGCAGCAGAACCAAATCGAGGTACGGGCGGCTCCTCTTCCCTCCTCCCCGTCAGACAGCAGATACCTCAGGCATCATCCCTGGTGTGTGCCCCAGGGAGTTAAGAAACCAGCCCGATTCCCTGCCGGGGTGAGGTTGCAGCGTGATGGCGTGATTTTGCTGTTACCAGCTTCACTTGAGGAGGGAAGGGGAGAAGCGATGACACGTACTTTGGTCTCCTGGAAGCAGGAGAGAATCCCGAGAGCCCGGAGGGGGTGTGTGCGCTCTGCCCGGGGAGGGCTGCAGGCACTGCCCCTTCCTCTGCCGGCTGTGCAGGCAGGCGCGTGCTGAGGGAGAGGGGTCCCTAAAACGTTCAGCAGGTCCACAGTGACCTGTGGCAGGGTGCTCAGGGGTGCTGAAGAGAGGGACTCCAGCAAAAACACCGTGAAGTAGATCATTAACTGTCCCCAGCAGCAGCCACCATTTGTTTGTTCTTCGTGGCAAATATTTTAGTAACAGTGACCAAAACCCAAACTCTGTCCCAACCTTAACCATTTGTGTTTTCTCTGAGACTCCCAGCTCTCTGAGTTTCCCTGGGCCTGTGATGTCCCGGCTGGCCCACAGGTGGGTGTGGGTCTGTGCATTTTTCCCAACCTTCTGCCAGCTCTTTTGCCTTGTCCGTTGGAACTGGTTCCTCACCGTTGCCTGACGTGGCAGCCGTCACCACGGGTCGCCCCGGCCCTGGATATTGGTGGAACCAATATCGTCCCCATCTGCCCAGCGGCGGGATCTCGGCTCTCGCGGTGAGCGCCCAGCCTTGCAGGGGGCTTCTTTGTGGGGCATCCTCTGAGGAGAGCTGGGCAGGGGGAAACACTGGGTGTTTTTGAGCACCCCGGAAGGTGACCTGGCCTGCCCGTGCTTCAGCCACTGCTGCGTTTCGAGGTTCTGGTGTGCGCAGAGACTGCGTTTTGCAGTTGTTGGTGTGTCTGACTGTATTTCTGCTCTTGGTCACAGCTTGGAAGTAAGTCTTGGCAGCTTTGACATGCTGCTGCCTGGCTCGGTGACGGGCTGGGCACTGGAGGAGTGTGAGGGTGGTGTGAGGGTCCTGGCCTGGGACTCCCGAAGTCGAGGCTCCTCTCTGCTTAGACTTTCTGTGAGATCTTGGGCTGTTCGTGCGGGTCCTCAGATCAGACTCCCGAGTTCTGGCTGAAATCACCGAGATTGTCACCTTTATAGACTTTGCAGCATCTGCTTGGCCCTCGGTGTGTCTGTAGTAGGAGGCAGAGGGTGCCGCTGCCCTTGCTCCCGCGGGTAAACGTGTTGGGGATCGAGGGCCGCGGTGCTGCAGAAGAGCTGGAAATCACAGACATCCCCCAAGAGCGAGGAGGCATGTGCCGTGTCACTCCCCGTCTCCTGTTAGTGTTGGGCTTCTACGCCGAAGCCCAAATCACTGCAGAAATAGTTCTGTGGTGTCCTGTTTCCAAACAGGATGAACTCTGGTCGAGATACTCGATGCCTAAAAAAGCTTGTAGTTGTGTATCTGCGGAGTACACAGCAAAAAAAAACAAAAAACCAACTTACTGGAAAAGCTGTTCTAAATCCAGCGCAAAGAATGTGAGGGAGAAACAAATATGTGTCATGTCAGCGTGAGAGCAGCTCCGCTGGGCGGGCAGAGCAGCCCTCTCCGGTCTCCCTCACGCTGTTCTTCTCGTCCCCCCCTGCCCCTCGCTGTCCTGCGGAGCGTGGGGGTTCAGATAAGGCCAATTAACTCCTTGGAATTCCAGTTACAAACGACTTCCTTTCAGAAGGACTCCCTGGCTGTTCTGAACATTGTCTTATCTGTGTTTTCTGAACACAGAGGTGGTTGGGGGGGGTGTTGGTTGCTTTTCTGGTGTGTTGTTGGGTTTTTGTTTGTTGCTTTTTTAGCTGAGCTTATGTTTCCTGACCAAGTGTCAGTTCAGTACATCCGAGTCAGGAGATTTCAGTTTCATTTTTGCAGGGAGGTGGGAACTCGCGGGACACACGGTTGTCAGATTGGCTCAGGATTGGCAGCTCTTCTGTTGCCCGAATGTCAAATACGCTCGTTTTGTTGTTGTTCAAGGAGACAAGCAAGTGCTCAGCTGCAAAGTGTCAAGGCAGAGCTGGAGAAAAGATTCCTCACTGCGAGGTTCCATACAGGACGGGGACTTTGCTGGCGCCCTGCACCAGCGTACGAGCAGTTTGGATAAGGACGAGCACAGCCCTGTGCCTGGTCCTCTTTAGAAATAAAATAATGACCATCTTCGCTCGTGTAGCAGTTTCCAGGCAGGGTGTGGAGAAGACTCTGTCGGTGTTTGAGGTTTCCCTTCCCAATCAGCTGTCGCTAGCGCTGGGGAAGTGGGTTTATGGAAGGGGGACAGAGCAAAACTGGAGACAAGCGTCGCGACACTGAACGCGTTGGGCTCCCTGAGAAACCCTGACCTCCAGGGCCGGGCGCTGAAGCTTTAGGGGGAGTGTTTGCGAGTGAAGAGGAAGCGACGCAGAGCTGCCTCCCTGTGCCCAGAGGTGCCTCCCTGTGCCCAGAGGTGCCTCCCTGTGCCCAGAGGTGCCTCCCTGTGCCCAGAGGTGCCTCCCTGTGCCCAGAGGTGCCTCCCTGTGCCCAGAGGTGCCTCCCTGTGCCCAGAGGTGCCTCCCTGTGCCCAGTGGGGAGAGCTGTTCTCCACAGAGCTGTCCGAGGGGAAGAGCTGCTCCACAGCTCAAGATTTGCGGGAGTTAGCAGGCAGAACACACTTGCTGCATTTGTAATGGTTGTGAAATACCCTTTAAAAACAGTTCATCTGGTCCATTGTGTTTTCTCGCGACCATCTCACACGTTTACAGCGTTTTTAAGACCAGGGGAGCAGAGCCCTGCCTCCGAAGCCCGTTTCTGTGAGCCGCTGGTGTGTGTTTGTTTGTAACACGCTCTCCTAGCGCGGTGCGCGGGGAATGAGCTCTCGCAGCGGGGTTGGCTTGTCAGCCAGACGCAGCTCTTTCTTTTCCTGGGGAAGTCACGTCGAGTCGGGGCAAAAGGGAGAATAATGCAAAGAGGAAAATAATAACGGAGTGAGGCCGAGTCTGCGATTGTGCAATTGTCGGCGGCTTCACTGAACGAGTCTCTCTCCTCCGTGCGTCCCAGCGTTCTCGTGAGTGCTGTGCGTGCCTCTTGCCTCTTCTGTTGCCGTTTTTAGACACGGAGCGTAGAGGAAGGAGAAAATCAGACTGGGAGGGGAGTGGGAGTAGAGAGGGGAAGGAATTGTGCGAGTTGGGTCTGGGGCAGGACGATGTGTCTCACCCGGTGCAGGTCCCGGTCCCGCCTGGCCCTGGCGGCGTCTCCTCAGCCGGGGTCACTTTTCAGAGCTCCGGCCCGCCGAGGTGCCCGTCGTTTCCTTCGCGGTGCCCGAGGTGAAACGCTGCCTGCCAGAGCCCTGTTGCTGAGTCGGGGTAGCAGGGATTCATCTTCGAAGATCGGGTGATGCAAAACCAGCCCCGCATTAACTTTCTGCTGTGGGAACAGGGAAGCAGGCCCTGCCACGCCCGCAGGTCTGCGCCTTGCTCTTGCCTGAGAAGAATCTCCTCTGCGGAGCTCAGATTTGTAGGTGGAGATGTTTCACCTGCTCTCCAGATTTGTTGGCACTGAAAATAGCTCTTCCGTCCAGCTTCCTTCTGGTAATTCTGACTCAGGCTTCCAGTAATGGAGCGTGTTTTTTTCTTTCTTTTTTTTTTTTCCTATATTAAAAAAAAAGGAAATAATTGGAGTGTTTATGCTTAAGAACTTCCCATCTTTCACTTCTGCTGGTGGAGCGTGGCTCTCTTTGTAAGTCTGGCACTCTTTGCAGGCCGTGAACTTGAGGGAGCACTGCTGCTTCTGGAGTTGCTGATTGCTTTGGATGCCATGAGCTTGACCTTACTCGCTGTCGGGAAATTCCAGTGTGATTTTGTTTGGACAAAGGATGGTGCCCTCCCGGCTAGGAGTGTCTTGGGAGCTCTCCTGGCCAGCTGCGGCACAGCGGGACAGACGGTCCAGAGCCACCGTCAGCTCTGACACAGCAGTTGGCACCGGGACAGCCTCAGCCAGCCCCTGCGGCCGCCTGACCCCCGACATCGCTGGCCTGGGGGTCTCGGAGTGGTTTGAGCTCCTGGGGCTCGTGGTCCTCAGCAGTGACCCAGAGCTCTCAGCTGGACTCACCAGTTCAGCACAAAAGCCACGATCTCGCAGTGAGAACCGACGCGGCTGCCTTTAGGCAGGACCTGTCTCGTTGGGAGTGGGCAGAGCAGCTTGGGGCAGGGCTCCCTTCCCTTCCAAGCAGCGGGCACTGACGGGACCGACGCCGCCGCTCCAGGGCCCAGCGAGCCCAGCGCTCCCGTGATCAGCTTCACCCGGGGCGCGACAGGGCGCGCTGGCCGGCAGAGTCCTCTGCAGGAGGCATCGCTCGCGCAGACGGCTGCCGGTGCTGACGGGCGGAAGGTGGGCTCAAGCCCGTGATCTTGTGTTTCGAGGCAAAACGTGGTGTTTCGGGGTGGCCCATCGTAGCGCCGTGCGGTTCTTACGGCGATGGCAGAGGGACTCCTCAAGGACTCCTCTCCCTCAGGCGCGGGAGGACGCGAGTCCCTGCACGCTCATCACCCGTGGGCACGCGCACAAAGGGTTCACGCTTCTTGCAAGAATGTTTTTACCTTGGTCAGTTATTCCCTCTGTGTGTGTGTGTGTTGACAAAGGCATGTGTGGCATCTGCAGGATTTATTAGTCTCCAGAATAACTTCCCAGGGCTTTCCACTCACGAGCAGAGAGTGTTGAAGTCCGCTGACAACATCAGGGCGTAAGATCTGAGCGCAGGGCACGAGTAGGTGAATGTTCATACCTGGGGGGGCTGGAGGGCTGAGGGTTGGCTACTTTCTCACCCCCACCCTTTCTGTTCCAGCTGTTAACCAGCAGATCCTTCACTGGCTTAAACAGCTTGAATGATCCCGTTTCTGCTGTCCCCAGCACCCCGCTCCTCATTAGTTACCAGGTGAGAACGATGGTTGGGGTGAGCAGGACCGGGCACCAGCAGCACCACAGCGTGGGGGGAGCAGTCCTGACCCTTCTCCTTTCAGAGGGAGCAAGATGGAAAAGTCAGACAGATACGAGCCACTGCCCTTTCCCACCAGTGTCTTATATTTCCCTTGGTGGGACCTCGCCGCGGTAAAGAATGGTTCGGGTTTTCAGGACTTTGCTCGGTGCTGCCGCGTGCCACGGCGAGTGTGCAGCTGCTCTGGGTCTCTCGCTCGGGGCCAGATCAGAGCCCAGCTGGGCAGAGCTCACGCTCGCCCACAGCCTGTCCAAGGAGTGATGTAAACGTCTTCCCCTAATTCCGTGTGGACTAGGCGTTGAAAGTAGCTCTTCAAGCACTTGCTGGGCCCCCGGGGTGGGCTCTCACAGCTGGTTTTCCTCGTGTTGCTGTTGTCTATAAATGAAATTAATTGGTTTTGAAGGGTTTGTGGATTTGCACGGTCTAAGTAGTAGCTTCTGGCACTGAGCGTGTCCGTAGCTCGGCGAGGACGTAACGTTTGGTCAGTGCTGCGTTTCTTTTCAGTCCCAGGCTCCTGCAGAGGAGGAGGACGAAGGTGAGGAGGAAGAAACGGAAGAGTTGGGACAAACGGAGACCTATGCAGAATATGTACCTTCCAAGTGTGAGTGTCTTGCCGTCGCGGGGGCGTGGGGGGTCGTTAGCTCGGCTGTGGACGTTATTTTCCCCCAGGCTGCGCACGGTGTTTGCTGCGGCACATCCCGAGCTTGGGATTTTCCTAGAAGAACTTCCCCAGCGCCGATCCTGTGTTGGTGCTGTGCTTGTTTAACAGAATGCTTTTCTGCTGCCTGCTTTTGGGGGGAGGCATGATTTGGTTTTGGCAATCTAAAATTTCAGCGGAACAAGCGGCGAAGAGCACGAGGCTTGGGCTTGTCTCCCCCGTGTGTGAGCAGGGCGCCACGCGCCGTCGCGGAGCTCTGCCGGCCCGGGTGAGGCGCCCCGTGGGAGCGAGGAGCTCGAGTTGTCTGTTTTCTGTGTTGTCCTTTAGCCAAGATTGGGAAGCACCACCCCGACCTCGTGGTTGAGACGAGCACCCTCTCCAGCGTCCCGCCCCCCGACATCACGTACAGCCTGTCCCTGCCGCGCTCCGTTGCCGACAAAGGGTCTCTCTCTGCACTACAGCTGGAGGCCATCATCTACGCCTGCCAGGTACGGGCTCGCGCCTTCGCCTGCCTTCCTCTGGAAGGAAACTGCCCTTGTGTGGACGGTGTTTTAGAATAACCCCTAGTACGGGTGGTGGAGCTCTGGAATCTTTGGCATATGGCGTTTTGAACGCCTGTTGGAAGGATTATTTGGAGGTGGGGACTTCGTCGGGACCCGTTTCCCAAAGAGGCCAGAACCCCTGACTTGTGGTGCAGAGGGGAGCACGTTACGGTTTGGGGGCCTTTGCCGTGAGCTGCCACGGGTGGGCTTGGCCCTGACGCTCGACCGTCCCTGCCGTCCTTTATCTGAGCAGGAGATGCTCCTGCACCCCTGGGGTGTGTGGAGGGGTTGAGAGGTGATCTTACAAGCTCACGCCGAAGCTGTTAGCCAAGGGAAGCCTCGTTTAATTTCCAGTTCTCTTCTTGATTTTGCAGCAACATGAAGTTTTGTTACCCAATGGGCAGCGAGCTGGGTTCCTCATCGGGGACGGTGCTGGAGTTGGGAAGGGCAGGACAGTCGCAGGCATCATCTTTGAAAACTATCTTAAAGGGAGGAAAAAAGCTCTGTGGTAAGTTGTTGGGTGGTTGTGGTTTTTTTCTCATTTCCCTTTTCCCGTAAGACCTTGGAGTTTGCTTGGATCTGGGAGTAAGGAATTCCTTAGTGCTGATGTTGGCTTTATAGTTGACTCACGCTGTGGCCTTGGGTAAGTCGTTTCCACCTCTTTGTGCCTGTTTGCTCTCTGTGGAGTGGGAATGTTTCCCCTACAGGGACGGGGAGTGAGTCACTGTGCAGCAGCACATTATGCACGACTCTAGTGCAGCACCGAGCCTGTCCCCGCTCTCTTTGGAGCTGGTAGAGGGGTATTCGTGCACTTCCTGGGGGCAGACTCAAGCCCCTGGAGCTCGGGGCTTCGCTACAGAGTACACACAACTCGCTGTGAGCGGCAGGCGGGAGTCTGCTGTGGGATCTTGAGGTGTGTGGGCAGCTGGAAATGTGACAGTTTTGCACACCTACTGCTGCTTTAGTCAGAGCTATGAGTCACTGTGCGTGCCCGGACCGTCTCCTGAGGAGATAACCAGACCCGCGTCTCGCTCGGCAGGTTCAGCGTCTCCAACGATCTCAAGTATGATGCCGAGAGAGACCTGAAGGACATCGAAGCCTCCCACATTCCTGTGCATGCTTTGAATAAGGTAGGGAGAGAGCTGGTAACGGTGTGCTGGAAAATCAGCCCGCAGCGCCCAGAGGTGGATCTGCCTGAGCACGCGGAGCAGCCGTCGCTGCTGCCTTTCTGCCTCCGCGCGGCTGGCAGCAAGCTGCTTGCTGTTCCCTCTCGTGGCGTGCTCTCCCACTCTGGACTCTTGCTGTTTTTGCACGCTCCGCAGAGCTGCTGCGGGCACCGAGCTGCTCCTGCAGGGAGTGAGAAGTCGCTCCGGGCGAGGGCGAAGAGCAGCGGGAGCGGAACCCCTCTGGCCGTTCCCGAGGAGCCCCGCGGAGGGAGCGGCTCCTGCTGGGGCTGCCCGTGCTCCGCTCTCCTGGGCTCACGTTTCCCAGCGCTGGTTTTATGGAGCCACTTTTCAGAGCAAGGGAGCACATAGATGGGTGCAGATTGGCGCCTGCCGGGGGGCTGTGGGCCGTGGCTGAGCACGTGGGCATTTCCCCCCAGCTGAGGGAGTCAGAGAATTTTCAGACTTCTTTTCCACTTACTCCGTGACGAGGGTGCAGCACTTCTCTGGCAGCCGTGCAGCGGCCGTTCGCGTTGTAGCCTGGGCTTTAGTCTCGCGTCCAGAGCATCAGCCTTGCTCCTGCCGCGCCGCTGCCAGGCCACTCAAACACTCTCCTCTGGTTTTTAATGGTGGTGAACACCCAGCTCTTACAAAGTCAGTGGAAACCACGTGTGTTCGACACCTCTGAATGCGCTCCATTAAGAGGCTGAAAGGGGTGCTTGTTTCCAGATCAAAAAGGCTTTGAATGGAATTTTCTCCAAATTGGGACCGTGGGTTTCTCCCCCCACTTTTTATTTCAACACAGGTGGGACCCGTGACAGTAAAACAGGCGACAATTGCCATCTGGCCAAAGATAAAATTATTTTGTGGAAATAATTTAAACAGATGGGAGAGTCCCAAAACAATTAAATGTTCTAAACTGTGGCTTCAAAACACTGAAGTGACTTCAGCTGACCAGAGAACTGAAGTCCTAGCGTGGTGTCCCCGTTTCCCTGCGTGCATCCAGATGTGCTGACACATTGGCTGGTGGAGCTGATCCAGATGTTTGAAGTCCCTGTCATCACCGTATCTCGGTGCCAGATAGAAGCGCGGGAGACATCGGCCACCAAGAGCCTCTTGTCTGTCCTGCTCTCACGCTGGGCTTTGTTCTCGAGGCGGGAGCGTGTCCCCTGCACGGTCACGGCAGGGTTGGTGATGTTGGTTGTGGGCACGACGTACCAGGGACGGGCATCCTGAGCGCGTGCGCTCTCGTTCGTCTTTCTGCAGATTAGATACGGTGACACAGCTACCTCAGAAGGAGTCCTCTTCGCCACTTACTCTGCGCTGATCGGCGAAAGCCAGGCAGGCGGCCAGCACCGGACACGCTTAAAACAGATTTTGGACTGGTGCAGGGAAAACTTTGATGGAGTCGTATCCTTTAAAAATAAAACAACAGAAAAAAAAACAGAGAGGGAGGAGGATTGCAGGCTTGTGATCGTACTTCATGGAGGAGCAAAGAGCTTGGGGCCATCTGAAGTCGGTGGGAGCAGCTGTGCCCATAGATATTTAGATGCTGTGAGCACACGCATCCCCCCATGCTCCCCCCCCTCCTCCTCCAAGGCTGCACTCTTCATGGGAGGAGGGGAGGAATGCAGCTGGGATGAACCTGTTCAGCATTCCTCAGCGTTACAAGATAAGACACACCTTGGAAGTGAGGGGACAGGGAGGGGGAAATGACCCCAGGCCCTGAGGAGCCCAGGAATCGGCAAAACCAACAGATTGTGGGGAACCAGTCACTCCAGTTGTTGCTGGGACTGCTTGTTCACTTGGTTGGAGGAGGCTGGGTTGTATTTTCTGTCTGCTCCTGTCCTCGGGCTGAAGATAGATCCTTTCCCCTTAACTGACATCCCCTCCAGATTGTGTTTGACGAATGCCACAAAGCCAAAAATGCCAGCTCTACTAAAATGGGCAAAGCAGTGCTGGAGCTTCAGAAACGGCTGCCTGGAGCGAGGGTCGTTTATGCCAGTGCCACGGGTAAGCTCCTCTGGGCGTCGCGGGGTGCCGCTGCGGGTCACCTCCGGTTGGAGGGGTGCCCCTGAGCCGTGAGCGCATACACCAGAGCACACCTTCCTGCAAGAAGGGGTGAAGGGTGCTGCAGTGCCCGAGCGGAGCCCAGGGTGCTAAGATCTGCCCCAAACCCCATCACTGCCATTACTCACAACATTTTGGCACGTCGCACTCATTTCTCTTCAATTTAACCTGTTCCTGCCCAGCTCTTGAGCCGTGTGGTGGTGCTTGGCACGTGGAGGGCAGCGGTTGGAGAGGTCGTGGGCTCCACTAAGGCACAGTGGCCAATGGCCGCCCTCTTAAGAGTTCACTTGGAGTCAGAGCTATTCACGACTGCCGTGGCTTTGCCAACAGTCAGTTCCGTTCAAACAGGTGCCTCTGAGCCAAAAAACATGATCTACATGAGCCGCCTGGGGATCTGGGGAGAGGGCACCCCTTTCAAAGTGTTTGAGGAGTTCCTGCACGCAATCGAGAAGAGGTGAGTCGTGCCCGACGTCCCTTGTCACGTGGCTTATGTCTGCTGCAACTTTTGCTTGGGACATGAGCGCAGCGCCTGGGGACGGCGCCCGAGGGCAGCTCGGGCCAGGGGAGGCTCTGCAGAGCCCCCGACCGGGAGCTGCCCTGCAGCAGGGACGGGGTGTCACGGCTCTCTTCTTCTCCCAGGGGAGTCGGTGCGATGGAGATCGTGGCAATGGACATGAAGGTCAGCGGGATGTACATCGCCAGGCAGCTCAGTTTCACGGGGGTGACCTTCAGAATCGAGGAGATCCCGCTGGACCAGCAGTACAAGATTGTCTACGACAAGGCGGCGAAGCTGGTGAGCTGCTGCCGCCGCAGCGGGGACTGACGTGTGACCGCGCTTTGGGCAGGGCTGCTTGGCCTGTGGGAGGGCTTAAGGAGATCAAATGTAGCATGGCCACAGACTTGGTTCGTTCACAAGAGAAGGGGTGCGCCTGCTCAGTTTACGTTAAAAAAAAAAATCTTGTACATTTCTTTGCTTTTATTTAAAAGTTCCATGTTTGCAAACCAGAGCTTGCAACATCACGCTAATGCAGAGAGAATGACCAGACACAGCCTAACACAGCGACACAAATACTGACGTTCAGTCAGGTTATCAAAGCCCAGACTGCCCTGATAACCCCCCGCACAGCAGGGATGGAAGTGAAAACCGAGGTAATAGCTCGGCCTCTCTCGGTGTCGTCCGCAGTGGGCAGAGGCCTTGGCGGTGTTCCAGCGGGCAGCCGACTGGATCGGCCTGGAGTCACGGAAGTCCCTGTGGGGTCAGTTCTGGTCAGCCCACCAGCGCTTCTTCAAGTATCTCTGCATTGCTGCTAAAGTCCAGCGACTCGTCGAGCTCGCCAAGGAGGAGCTGGCCAAGGACAAGGTGTGGTACCGGAGCCTCGCTGCGCTGGCAGCAGCCGTCCGTCTTAGGTGACGAGTGGGGTTTTTTGCAGTCTGCAGCCAAAGAGCTGCAGTTATTGTTCAGCTTGACTGGGAAGCAGTTTCAAACCTCTTGAAGGCTGGACTTCTCTCCAGATTAACCAGAACTCAGTGTGGTGTCCGGGTTTCTGAGAGCACTCACAGACGTGTCCCTGTCTCCTGAGGCATTACCCGCTGTTGGTTTGGGGTAGATGTGGGCAAGCTGATCTGAACGGGTGTTTTGGGTCACGTTCAAGCTAGAGGAGGTACCAGATCCTTTCAGCTGGAGCACAGCTCTGTCCTTTCATCCTTCTGGGTACAACTGAAATCTCAGGCAGGACCAGTCAGTGAGCTCCTGTGATCGGTGCGGTCTTGTCCGTGGGGTGGGCAGAAGTTTGCTTTGGGGTGCTGAAAGACTTGAGACGGGGTTCCTGAGAAGCCCTGCCACAGGCCCAACACGTGTTTGGGACAGAGTCCAAGGGGAATGTACCTGGCACTGTGAAATAACACCTCTGAGCCCTGGAGCTGTTTGTCCTGATGCCTGATCCCCTCCCTCGCCGTCCCTCCTTTGTGTTTCCCTGCAGTGCGTCGTCATCGGCCTGCAGTCCACGGGGGAGGCTCGCACCAGAGAAGTCCTGGACGAGAACGATGGGCACCTAAATTGTTTTGTCTCTGCTGCAGAGTAAGTTAAAAATACCCGCTTTTCTCCCGGGGGGACGAACCACGGGAGGCTGGAGGTGTGCTGGGGAAAGCCCTGCCCTGGGGCCGCCCCTCCCCTGCAGCTCCTGAAGTGCAATTTCCCAACGCCTCGCCCTAAACAAGTGGCAACTGGAGAGGACGCTCAGCGGGGTCCCTGAGCGCTGCTCCCTCGTGTGACTCTGTGAGCTAGACCCCGGACGTTCAAATCTTCTGTGGTCCAAAATTCCACGAGCAGCCTGATCTGGCTCTGCGCACGTAGGAGAGTTGGCAGAGATTGTGAGCTCAGGTGTAGTTTGTGTGGGCCCAGCTCTGGAGAGCGGGGCTGCTGATGCTGAAGAAATGAGCAGGAGAATCTCCTGCAGTGCGGGAGGCTGGGGTGACGGCGTGGGGCAGGAGGGATCCGAGGAGTTTGGACTCGCCCGTGTTGTCTCTCAGCACGTAAACGGGCAGGACCAGCGTCCTGGTGACAGTGTGCGAGGCGAGTGTGACGCGGCTTGGGTTGATTTGGCCTCTTAGATTGGTTTTCGTGTCACGGAATTGAGGCTGCAGGACGACGTGGTCCCTTTGAGCTTTGCTCAGCTGTTGGAGGAGGAAGGCTCTGCTGGTGATCACGCACGCGGCTCGGCTCTGCCCCGGTTCCAGAGGCGAGAGCTCTTTGCTCAGCAGCACTGGCCAGATAACCGAGTGTCATCTGGCATCTGCTGGGCCTCTCAGTGTGGCGTCCTGATTTTACAGCACTTTAGGGGATTTCTTGAGGGAGTGTGCTGGGAAGGAGCTGTTGTTTGAAAGATGCCGAGAAACGGGGTTAAAAATAAACAGATTGTTCAGTGAGCAAATACCAGCCCAACCCTTTGCAGGGAAGGCAGCGGAGTGCGAGTGTCGGGAAAGTGAACAAGGTTTGAACAAGGCTTCGTGGCGGGGAGGCTCCAGAGCCCAGAGGGAGTCTTTGCATTTTGAGGCCAGGGTCACCCCAGCACGGGGACAGAAGGTCCCCTCCGGGTGCTGCGCCGCTGCTGTCACCTGGGGAGTGGTGCTGTCTCTGCTCCTTCGGCCCCTCGCACCAAGAGTCTTGGAGCTCCCTCCCTGGTTCCCAAGACCCCCTTTTTCGCACCCGGGTGCGCCGTCGTGTCCGCATCTCTGCTGTCACTTGCGACGTTTTGGGGTTTATCCCGCCCAGAGCTCGTTCAGCACTGCCTTCTCATTGCCCACCACGATCGGCGTTTGAACATTTCCTCTTCTGCTTGCGGAACAGCCCACAGAAACCTTTGTTTTCCACCTCTTCCGAGGTTTTTTTCCATTCACCTAAACCCACGGCGTGTCCGTGTTTTGTGCTTAGCTCTGTTCCGTGGGTTCCTCAGAGGACCTGCTGGCCCGCCTGACGGTGACCTCTGCTCTCGGAGCCTGGAGAGGGGCTGGGACACTGGGACTTACTGGGTTTTTCAGCAGTGATGCAAGGGCTTCCCGTTTAGAATGCCCTATAAACGTCTCACAGCTTCGGCGTGCCTCGCGCTAGCTCAGGGCCCGGGGTCTGCTCCGCTTCTGTTGCGGCGTCTCCCCTCACGAGGGAGCGGGGCCGCGGCAGGGAACGTTCTTCCCGGTGCTGCCGCGCGTTGCCTTCCCTCGGCACGCCCGGCTGGCGGCTGAGGACCCGCCAGCAGAGCCCGCTGGTGGAGCACGCTTGTGGCAGAGAGGCACGCCGGTGGTTGCGGTGCAGGATTTACCCCTCTGGGGTGAAATGCGGTGCTGTCTCGACGCGTGTTGCAGCGTGATAACCGGCAGATGTTCCTACTCCTGGTAGCTGGAATAAATTTTGCATCTTGCTTTCAGAGGCGTCTTTCTATCACTAATTCAGAAGCACTTTCCTTCAACCAAAAGAAAGAGAGAAAAAGGAACTGGCATTAAAAGAAAACGTAAGAGCACACTCCACTGCCCAGCATCTGACCTCCTGCCTTGCTGCTTCTCCCCAGCCACTCAGCTTTTTCTTTGCCTTTCCCCCTTTTCCCTACTTCATGCTTTTTGCTACTTTGCCCCAGTTTCAGTTTGCCCTCCCGCACATCTCCCGTCACTCTCTCTCATCTGGAGGACGGCAGCTCCGGCCGTTCACCCCTTCCTCCCTCTAACCCGCTGCCCGTCCCAGCGTAGGTCCTCGCCTCCACCACGAGCCCGGTAGCTCTGCCCTGTCCCCTCGGCCGCTCCCGGGCCTGGGGGGCAGATGGCACAGGAGTCCTGGCCGCATGGCTGGTGCCCTCTTGCAGCAAGGGGGAGGTTTCTCCCCTACCCCTTACTTATAGCGTGGGGGGAAAAAAGTAAATCACTTCCCTGCCGCATTATTGGCTGGGGCTGCAGGTAAGAGGAGTTTTGGGATTTCTCCTCCAGTGGGACGTGGGAGAGCGGGAGGAGGGGGCGGCAGGCGGGCAGGTCGTGGAGGTTCTCCTGAGCGGCTGCTGTTGCGGAGCAGCCTGTGCGGCCGGGCTGCCAGCCCTCTGCGAGCCGGGGCACGTCTCGCGGGGCTTGGGAGCAACCAGTGTCCCCAGACGTTGGCACCTCCCCGTGTCCTGCACATTCCTCTGGAGGCAGTGGAACCCGCGGGCTCCTTCCCCGGAGGAGTCAGCGCTGCTTACAGCCGGCTCCGTGTTCGTCCTGACGTGTGCAGCTTGAGCCCTGATGTCAAGATTGCCTCGTTCTTCCTTTCTCTCTCTTCCTTTCTCTTCCTTGCTCCCTCCCCTCCTAACTGCCCCCCGCCGCACCCGAGAGGCTCTCTCTTTCCAAGATCAGCCTTTCCTTTGGGGCAATCTCGGCCAGTTTGTGATTTCTCCTCCTCTTCCCGACGTGGCACTTGCTGTCGTGTGCTGACGCGCGAGGCCGGGGGCTCTCCCTGACGCCGCTCGCTCTTCCCCGCAGGGAAGCCGCGGGGCCGCTGCACCAAGGCTCTGCGGGGCGTGTGCGACGTCATCAAGATCAGCGACGACAGCAGCACCGACTCCGACATGGGGCTCGACAGCGACTTCAACTCCTCCCCGGAGTCCATGTTTGAGACGGACGACGTCATCTTCGTCGAGCGCACCTACAACGGCTTCGCGGCCGAGGACAGAAGTGAGCGGAGCGGCAGCGCGGCGCTGGCCCCTTCCCCGCTGGGGGGAGCCAGGAGCTGGGGTCACTGTTGGGCAGAACACGGCACCCCGGGTCGGGGAGCACACGGCCAGCGCCAGGGCAGACCTGACCCTCGGTGGGAGCTGGCGAGGGGGGTTCCAGACTCCATGAGTTGATGTGAGGAGGCTTTCTTGGTGTCCCCTTGGGATGGTGGAGCTCCCTCTGTGCTCGGCACAGCCGCACGATCTTGGCTGGGTTCTACCCCGTGATGGTCACACCTGGGCTTGTGAGGTTGATTCACTTCAACCTGCCGCGGTCGGCGAGCAGCAGGAGTTTGCCCTGCCTGCTCCTTTCCCCACCAAAACGGGGAAGCACGGAGGGGATTCACTCCGTGCTCTGCAGGGCTGATGGCAAGTCGCGGTGTCTTTGTGTGCTCATCAGACAGTGCCCCCAGAAGCCCTCTGCAACTTCTTTTTTTTTTTTTCCCTTTTTTTCAGTTGACAATTACCAGGTAAATCTAAACTTTTACATTTTGCCTTGCAGGTAATTTCCCAATGCTGCCTTCCCAGAAGGAGATGCACGGCCTAGAACACGTGGAAAAGATGAAGCAGGACCTCCTAGCAAAAGTAAAAGCACTGGGCGAAGAGCTACCTCTCAATACCTTGGACGAACTGATCAAGCACTTTGGGGGCCCCGAGCGCGTGGCCGAGGTACTGCTCCCAGTCCAGTGTGTGTTGGGTGGTGCTGGGAGGCAGGAAGGGGGGTCCTGCCGGAGGAGGGTCTCCTCTCCTGCCTTGCGATCTGAAGAAGCTGTGGGGAGTTGACTCTCTCGGCCGCCTCGCGGGTCTCTCCCCGCGGCTGACGGGCTCTCTCCCGGTGCAGATGACGGGGCGGAAGGGCCGCGTGGTTTGCCGGCCGGACGGCTCCGTCGTGTTCGAGTCTCGCGCGGAGCAAGGCCTCTCCATAGACCACGTCAACCTGAAGGAGAAGGAGCGCTTTATGAAAGGGGAAAAGGTGGGTCGGGTTCGAACTGAGGAAGCCCCCGGGCTGGGAATGAGTCTGCCGAGAGGGCAGGGAAGGGGAGGCTGCCTTGGCGCGCTTGTGCCTTGCCAGACTCAGGCCAACAAGGCTCTGCGGTGTCTGTCTGTCTGTCTGTCTGACCTGCCGGAGAGTGACGGGGAGTCCTGGGTCTGCTCACGGGCTGAGGACTTGTGCACTGGGCTGTTTCGTGAAGCAGTGTTGTAGATGACCAGGAATCTCACTGTTTCTCTCTTGTCTCTCCCTTAGCTTGTAGCAATAATCTCTGAGGCCTCCAGCTCAGGAATCTCTCTCCAAGCAGACAGACGGGTGAAGAACCAGAAGCGCCGAGTCCACATGACGCTGGAGCTGCCCTGGAGCGCAGACCGGGCCATACAGCAGTTCGGTGAGGAGCAGGGCTACACACTCAACTCTGGCACCAGGGTGGCGAGCGCAACTGTCCCTCTGTCCTTTTCCCCCAAAGAGTTGCTTTGGCTCTCGCACCTCGTGCTCAGCTTCCCCTCCCGTAGCAGCCAGGCTGCACAAACCTCTCCGTCACCTCTGCTCTCGCGTTCCCCGTAGGTCGGACGCACCGATCGAACCAGGTTTCTGCTCCGGAGTATGTCTTCCTTATCTCCGAGCTGGCGGGGGAGAGGAGGTTTGCATCCATCGTGGCCAAACGTCTGGAGAGCCTAGTAAGTGCCCTGCAGCCGCGAGAGTAACGGGTCCGTTCCAGTTTCCATGTCAGTGTTCCCACTGGTACGGCCAGTGTAACTGGTACGGGGGATTGCGTCACCCCCCCCGACTGAAGGCATCGCGGCTGGGGAGGGCAGAAGGCTTTTAGCATCTTGGGATTTGGGAAAGGAAGCGAAGAATACGTAAATAAGGCACCAGGAGGAATTTCAGGGAAACAACCCAATTCCAGATGCTGGAATTCCCCCACTGTTACGGGAGCGTACGCCCATCTGCTTCCAGAAAGCTGATGCAATAATTAGTGGAATAATTAATTTGGGTCTCTTCTATTTTTCTTTGCTTCCGATAAAGCCCCAAGTACTCTGGTGAAGCCTCAATATTCCAGAGGAACACGGCCCCCCCCGAGCCCTACCCCGGCCTTTGGCCATCCTTCGCTGTGTTTTGCAGCAGCTAAAAGTAAGAACTGGTGTGGTTGGTCTCTGCTCCTAGGGTGCCTTAACTCATGGGGACCGCCGGGCCACCGAGTCCCGAGACCTCAGCAAGTACAACTTTGAGAACAAGGTAACTCGTGGCTGTTGTTGGGCTCGCTCAGGGGTTGCGGGAGTTCGCAGGTGCCTTCAGTGGGAGCTGGGGAGGGTCGCTGCTGGCATCTACAGGCAGGGGCTGGTGCAGGCAGCAGCAGCTGACTTGTCTCCTCTCGCAGTACGGGGCTAAAGCACTGGACAGAGTCCTCTCCACTATCCTCAGCCACACGGAGAACAGAGTTCCTGTGCCCAAGAGCTACGACAGAGGGGAGAAGGAGTTTTTCCGTGGTAAGAACACAACCAGCTCTGGGGTTTCTCGCTGGCAGGGTTGTTCTCGGGTTTGGGATGCCCAGGGGACCTGGCAGAAGGTCGGGGAGAGGGATGGGTACCACTGGCGTAGCAGCTCGCGGGGTGGTTGGCCACCCAGATGCGTGTCACCCTGCCAGGCGAGAGGGGAGAAGAGCTCTGGGAGAGAGTTCTCTGCGAGAGAGATGACGGGCACGGCGGGGCGGGGAGCCGCCCTGCAGGAAGGCTGAGGGGAGGCTTAACCTTAAAATGCACAAGCTGGTTTCTGCCGTTGCAGAAATGAAGGAAGGTCTCATCTCCGTGGGGATCTGCTGCAATCAGATGAGGGACGGCACGGTCTGCGTGGAGAAAGGTAAGTGTCCAACTTGTCAGCCCAACAGAGGGGGCAAATAAGGGGGGCAGGGGTGGCACGTGGCCTCGAGGGCAGCCGGGCAGGGTGTTTGCTTTGAGGGGAGAGTCCTGCTGGGGTCACCTTTCGTAGCAGCAGCCTGGCAGGACCAGCCCTTGGGCTGCTCTCCTGAGCCTCAGGGCTCTGGGGACATCGGGAGGGGACGCTGCGTGGCTTTTTTGGGGGTGGCTCTTTAGGAACGTGCTGGTGGGGGGGTTCCCTGACCCGCCGCGCTCTCGCAGACTGCTCCATCACCAAGTTCCTGAACCGCATCCTGGGTCTGGAGGTGGACAAGCAGAACATGCTCTTCCAGTATTTTTCGGACACCTTCGACTACCTGATTGAAAAGGACAAGAAGGAGGGCAAATACGACATGGGCATCCTAGGTAGGGAGAAAGGGAGGTGGTAAGACTTCTCACTGGGCTGGGGGGACACACCGCAGTGCCCGAGGTGGCTGTGAGCCACCTCGGGCACTGCGGTGTGTCCCCCCAGCCCAGATCCTGAGACTCTCACAGGGAGAGCAGGTGATCCAGAGAGATGTAGCTTACAGCAGACTTCTCTCCTCCTACAGATTTAGCCCCAGGAGTGGATGAGATCTATGAGGAGAGCAAGGAGGTCTTCCTGACCCCCGGGCACCCGCAGGACGGGCAGGTCGTGTTTTACAAGGTGGGCTGCCCGCACGGCTCTCCGTGCAGCTGCGCGTTGTGTCGGTGTCACATCTGCCTCGGTTGGGATCCTGGGAGGCAAGAAGAGTCCCCGGGGGTTCAGAGCTGCCGTTCCCATGAGGATGGTCTGGCAGTGCCTCTCCAGGCTGCAGGAGCAACAAGTTTGTGCTGAGGGTGGGGTTTGGGAGAGGCATCGATGCATTTGTCCTGCCCCCTGAAGTTAGAGAATCCCTCTGCTTGTTTGTCCCTGGTCAGATCACCGTTGACAGAGGCTTAAAGTGGGAGGAAGCTTACGAGAAGTCACTCAAACTGACAGGATCCTTCGATGGGTTCTACCTCTCCTACAAGGTAAGTCCCTGGGCTGTGCCAGGGTGGGACCTCAGCTGGGGTTTGGCTCCAAGGGAGAAGGTCTGTGTCTGACCTCTTGCCTCTGAGAACCTCCATCCTGGAAGGGAAGGGGGTTAGTTGAAAGAAATACGGGCTTGGGGAGAGAGGCAGTGACTGTAACCATCAGCTCTACCCCAACAGACGCGAGGCTACAAACGCACCTGCCTGCTGGCAGAGCAGAGCCGCGGGAAGAACTTCATCCTCTACAAGCCAAATATCGGGAAGCAAAGCCAGCCCGAGAGCCTGGACAGCCTGCAGAAGAAATACCGACGGGTAGGTGGGAGCTGCAGCCCTCCAGTCGGGGGGGAGAGGGAAAAGCCTCTTTCCCGGGGCGCGGGTGGAAGGACGTCGACTGCAGCTCCTTCACAGCTCCTCGTAGCCCTGTTGTGAGCTGGGCGGAGGGAGCGGTAGCACCCGGGTGTCCTGACCCCCAGCCCTGGCTCTCAAGTCTCAGCTGCGTGCCAGACGGTGGAAGATCCCTAACGCTGTGTGTTTGTCCTGCAGGTGCAGCCTGAGGAGGCCAAGGACCACTGGGAGAGCAGTTACTGCTTCTCCTTGAAGTACTGTAACCACGCTGCCTGGTAAGGCGTCCCCAGCCCCCCCGTCCCCCCTCCTCTGGGCAGAGCTGGTCTGGGGAGGGTCCCTGGCTGGGGTCGGGGGGGACGACCCTGCTCTGCTACGAGTGCTGATTCGGGCGGCTTTCTCCCGTTTGAACGGAAGGAACGGCGGCTGCAAGCTGACCCAGGAGGGGAAGGAGTGCTTCCAGGGCATGCGCCTGCGCCACTACTACATGCTGTGCGGGGCCCTGCTGCGCGTCTGGAGCAAGATCGCCGGCATCATGGAGGACGTCACCAACACCAGCTACCTGCAGATCGTCCGCCTCAAGACCAAGGAGAAGAAGAAACAAGTCGGTGGGTGAAGCTGCTGGGAAGGGGAGGGAGAGCAGGATATGTGAGGAGGAGGAGGAGGAAGGGGTCCTGCTGCCTGGTGCCGAGATTCCCTTCCTAAAAAGGGACGGGTTCCAGCCTGGAAGCACCCACAGGTGGCCCCGTGGGAAGGAGGAGCTGGGGCTGCCCTGGTGTGTGTCGGGGCACCGGGCAGAGGGTGGGAGCCAGGCCCGAGCTGTCCCTCCGTGCCCCGGTGACACAGTGCTGTCGCTGCCTGCTCCGAGCCCGCCGCGGAGCTGCTTTTGCTGGGGTTCAGTCCCGTCCCCCGGGCGAGAGGTGAGGCAGGGAGTGCCCTTGACAAACGAGCCCCAGCGCCGCCGCCCGCCCCTCAGTCCCCGCGGTGCCCGTGCCCCCCCGCAGCGCTGCGGGGACTGAGGCGCCTTCCTGCCCTAGGGATCAAGATCCCCGAGAGCTGTGTCCGCAAGGTGCTGGAGGAGCTGAAGCAGATGGACGAGAAAGTGAAGCGAAAGCACAACCGGCTGCTGCAGGCGCAGGAGCAGAGCGCGCAGTTCTCCCTGCCGCCGCTGCCCATCCTGCCGCAGCCCCTCGCGCTCCACCTGCCCGGGCGCTCCCAGTGCCAGGACGAGATCCTGGACTTGACCTACAGCCCTCCCAGCAACAGCATCCCCGACGTGGTGATGAACCCGGAGCCCGGCGCCTTGTGCTTCCCCTCGGAGCCCGTCCTCCAGCCACACCAGCAGCACCGGTTACCCTTCGGCTTCAGCCACCCGCCTCCCTTCGGCAGCTCCGGCCTGGAGGGCAGCGTGCCCGCGAGCTCCTCGCTGCACGAACACCTGCCTCTGCCCCAGGCGCCGCCCCTGCCGGCGCTGCAGCAGGAGGAAGATTTTGTCCAGCAGGATGGGAATATCAATTACATGAAGATCCTGGAGGACATGCTGAGCGGGGCCCCCCCAGGAGAACGTGCTCTCGCAGGAGCGCCAGAGCGTGATCCAGTTCAGCGGGCCTTTCCCCCGACTTCTGAGATCCCAGCCGGGCAGCTGCGGCCGCTGCGGGTCCGGAGGCTTTGGCACAGAGGTGAGAGCTGGGGAGCTCCAGCCTTTCTACTGGCTTGGACTGACCGCTTTCTGGTTTCGAGGGAAGAAAGAAACAACCAACCTATAGTTCCTTTAAAGCAAAGTTTATTTATATATAATATACAGTCGGGCATGTATAGATTTGTACATAACACGCGCTTGGGGGGAGTCGGGTGCTGCCAAGTCCAGCTGACCTGGACGGATGGTCTCTGCTGTGTTCAGGTGTAGAACTGAGCAGAGACGCTCCCTCCTCTGTGCCCGTCCCCCTGCAGACTACTGAGTCCCCGAGCTGGGTCGTGCCTTCCCCCTCTCTGCGGCCGCTGCCCCCCCGGGCTGGGCAGGGACACACCTGGTCCCCAAACCGACCGGTGACCGGCGCGCGGGTTCCTTACCGAGGGGGGGGAAGCCCAGTTCCCCCGCGAGCTGACTGACCAAACTGTCTGCACCGCCTGCTGCCCGCTCTCCCCTCCGCCCGTCCTGCACTTTTGCCTGCGCCGGGTCACTGCCCGTCCGCGCTTCGTCCGGCGTCACGCCATCGCGGTGTCCTGTTGCCCGGGCACCTCGCCGGGCTCGTCCTGTCGGGACGTGGGCCCTGCCCGCGGCTCACCCGGAAGGGACGAGCTCCCTGACGGGTGCCGGGGACGCGCAGCACCGCTGCTCGCTCGCGCTGCAAACTCGCCCTCCGATACCAAAGAGCAAAGGTCTGCTTTGCAGAGCGCTGCCCCGCGCACCCGCTGCCCGCGGCCGAGCTGCCTTCTCCTCCCCGGGACCTTGCCCCGGCAGCAGCTTCTCACCTCGGCGGGTCCATGGGGAACTGTCTTTTGTTTTCTCTCTTGGAGCGAAGGAGCCGGGCAGGAGGCTGCCTGCTGGAGGAACGCTCCAGGTCTGGCAGCTCCCCGGCTGGCCTCCCCTCTGCTGTTTTTTCTCTGCCGTGAATCATCAAGGTCGGCTCCAGAAGCAGCACCGGGGTGTTTTCGGGCGAAGGACACGAGACCTTCCCTGGCTGTCCCCAGCCTCCCTTGGAGAGGACCTGGGGAGGGGGGATCCAGGCAGGAGAGGTCTCTGTGGGTGTCCCCATGGGCTGATGGGTCGGCTGAGGGGACTGGCGGCATCCCCTCCTCCAGGCAGGGAGCCCTGACCCCCCCCACGTCCCCCCAGAGCTCTGGGACGGGCCACGCGCCCCGTTGCTCCGGTCCCTGCCCTTCGTTCTGGGGGCTTGTCCTCACCCCCACCCTCCCCAGCCCCGCAGCCGCGTTTTCCTGCCTTCAAGCAAACTCCTTACCTCAAAGCAAACACCAAAGACGGGGGGACCCCCGCGCCCCCACCTGGGGCTGCCCCAGGGAGCTTTGTGCTTTCCCCCACCTTGCTCGAGGGTCGCCGCGGCCGCCCTCCCCTCGTCCCGACCAGAGCTGGGCTCCCCCTTCCCGCGTCCCAGCCCACGGCGCCCGGGGGGGCCCTGCCTTCGCCCCGACCTGGTTTGTTCGCTCTGTGCTTGCTGAATTCTCGGCAAGGAGAGAAAAGGGCGCCGGGAAAACCCATTTCAGAGAGGCTTAAACTCAGGAATAGCGAGGAGAAATTCTCTGCCGGCCGCTTCTCCGCCGTCACCCGGAGCCTCACCTGCTGGCCTTCACCTTGATTTGAAAATATGCAATCCCCCCTCCCTGATCTCTGGGAAGACAGAGAGCACCTTCAAGGAAGCCCTTCCCTGCCCCGATCCTGTGTTTTTGTCAGGGTTAATAATATGTAACAATATCTTTTAACTAAATTATTATGCAGTTGTCCTACTGATTGTATGTATTTTTAAATGAGTCCCTCCTTTTCTCCCCTGACACCTTTTTGTTAGCACTTTTTAATCTGCTTGTTGTTTGCCTTTGTTTTTTTCTATGTGTATTTATAATTAATTGAGATGTATATATGTAAAGAGATTTTTTTTTTTTTAGACTATGTGCCTTTGACTAATAATTCTTGAATTTTCTACCTGCCTCAGGAGGAGTAATTTCTCATTCTGCTCAGTAAAAAACGGAAATGAAGCCAGATACGAGGTTTCTGTAAGTCACAGCCTCTGTCTGTCCGTCCCTCCCTCTGTCCTGAGGTGTCACACCTGCCCCGGGATCCCGAGGGACCACAAGGGCAGGGCTCCGGCAGCTCAGGGCTCTGGCCTTGGCTGCTCACTCCCCTCTCTGTGAGAAAAACACGGGCAAAGGAGCCGCCGTCATTCCCACAGCTGCGCTGGGACGTCTCTCCCCGGCACCGCCAGCCCCGCTTGGTCCCCGCGGGAGAGAAGCCGTCGTAACGGGGGCGCAGCTCGTCCCTCGCCTCGTGCGACCCTGGCTGGGCTTCGCGGTGCCGCGCTCCCGTCCCGGGCACGACCCGACCCGAGCTCTCCCTGCCCGCGGGAAGCGCTCACTGCGCCGGGGAGGACGGATGCGGCCCTGGTCCCAGGCACAGCCCCGCGAGGAGTTTCACCGTGTCCCAACACGACGTGGGTTTTGTTTTGCAGTAGCTGCTGCTTGCGCCACTGCTGGAACCGTCCCCTGGGCTGCCCTGCCAGACCCAGGAGGGGTATCGGGGCTGGGGTGTGCTGCCAGGCGCCCCGACTCCCTCTGCCCTCCGTCAGCCTTCAGCTGCGCTCCGAGAAAAACAACCCGATTGCCTCATCGGGCAGAGGCTGTTGGTTCAGGGCGAGGAAGGAGCTGCAGCCCCAGAGCAGGCACAACCCTTCCCCCTGCTGTTTTTCCCCTGCGAGCGCTGGCTGACCCGGCATTGGTGTGTGATCCCCCCAGCACTAATGAGGATTATCCCTGCCGGGCTCAGCACTTGCGTAAGGTCTTAGCTCTTGGCTCTGCCCAGGAGCAGCACAGCACGTCCAGCCCCAGCCCAACATTCAATTCCACACACAATGGGTCACTTCTAACGTGTTTATTGCAAGGGGACACCTGTCACGCGGGGGCTGCCCGGCAGCGGCCGCCCGCCCCGCGAAGCCTTCGTCCATCCAGCAGCTGCACGCCACGTCTTCAGGCCTGCCTCACCAGCAAGCTGGCTTGAAGGCAGCCCGTCATTGGGGCTGGAGGAGAAGGCTCCGCGGGCAGCGGGGGGACCGGTGCTGGCAGGGGGAGAGGAGCAGATCTACAGGTAGGCAGGCAGGTCCTTCTCGATCACCTGCCGGAAAGAAGGCAGCGTCGTGCTACAAGAACATCGTTGCCCCAAAACACGCCCGAAGCCCCCCAGGGAGTGCGTGGAGCCACCGACCCACCCTGGGCAGGGCACCCGCTTTCCCTGGACACACGGCCAGCCCCCGCTCCCCGAGCACAGGGGCCCTTTCTCCCCCACCCAAAGGAAGATGAATGCTGAGACACGGCCACGGAGCCGTGTTTCTCCCCAGAGGGGGGCTTGCACTCCCCCGGGTCAGGCAGAGCCGTTACCAACCGCGCCAGCACCAGACTTACGTAGGGATCCTCCATGGGGCTGTACCTCTTCACCACTTGGCCCTCCCGGTTAATGAGGAACTGCGGGAGCGAAGCAGCCGCCCGGTGAGCGGGTCTGGCTGTAACGTGGGCTCTGCAGCCCCCGGCAGACCTGCTCCCCCCCAGACAGACCACCCGGCTCGAGGGGGTCTCCAGGCAGAGAGCGGGACAGCGCAGAAGCCCCCGGGGATGCTCCTACCCCGACACTTGGAATTCACTGCTCAGAGCAGAGCTGGTGTGTGAGGATCCCTCCCCCCTGCAACACCTTGGGGACTCCCCACAGCCCCCCCAAAGGGTGACGGTGCCACCCAGCCACGCTGGGGAGAAGACACTTGTACCCTACCTTAGTGAAGTTCCACTTTATTGCACTGAAAGAGAGGAAAACCACAAAGTGAGACCGTTACAGATAAAAAATCCACCCTTCCTCTTTCTGCAGCCAGGGCTGAGCCCTCCCCGCCTGCCCCGGGGCAGAGGTTCCCCCACTCACTTGCCCAGGGTGCCTCTGCCCTTGGGCTGGTCCTTCATCCACTTCCAGAGCGGGTGGGCATCGTCCCCGTTCACGTCGATCTTGCTGTACATGTCGAACTTCACACCGTAGGTTTCAGCAAAGGCCTTGATTTGAGCGTTGTCCCCGGGCTCCTGGGGAACAGCAGCACAAAACGGCTCCGTGCCCGTCCCGGGGTGGGAGCCCGAGGGTGTCCCCACGGTCCCGGGTGGGTCGCACCCCCCCGCTCCCGCCACGTACCTGTTTTCCGAACTGGTTGCAGGGAAAGCCCAGGATGCGTAAACCCCTCTCAGCGTATCTGGCGTGCAGGTCCACAAGCTGAGTGTAGTTTACGGCGGTTTTCCCTCATTTCGAAGCGACGTTGGTGATGATGCAGACGCAGCCGCTGCGGGGCGGGGGGGGGCGAATCGGCGGCCGCGCCCCGGGCGGAGCGGGGGCAGGGGCCGGTAAACACCCCGCGCTCCCGCGTTACGCAAGAGAGCGGCCCCCGCGGCCTCACCCCCCCCCCCCCCCCCGCCCGGCGCCGCCCCGAGGCCCCCGCGGCCCCGCTCCCGCCCCCGGCCCCGTCCCCGTCCCCCTACCGGTACTTCTCCAGGGACACGTCGTTGCCGTCGATGTCCAGCGCGTGGAAGTCGTAGATGGCCTTGGCCGAGCGCCACTGCTCCGCCTGCGCGCACTGCGGGCACCGGGCGAGCCTCAGCGGCCCCGCGGGGCTGCCCCGGCCCGGCCGCCTCCCGCCTCCCCCCCGCGCCCACCGGCGGCTCCGCGACCTTCGCCTCCCCGAGGGACCGCGGCCCCCGCCCCGGCAGCCCGAGCCGGCCCCGGCCCCGTCCCGGTCCCGGTCGCGGGTGTCCCCGGTCCCCGCTCACCATCGCGCGCCGCTGACCCCGCGCCACCGCCCCGCAGCGCAGCGCGCGCCGCACCGCCTGACCCCATCCCATGGCGCCCCGCCCCCCCTGCGCCTCAGCCAATCCGCGGCTCGGACGCCGGGAGGCACCGCCCCCCTGAGGGGATCAGCCAGTCAGCGCGCAGGAGGGGCGGGTCCAGCAGGACGATGGATGGGAGGCCGACCAATGGAAGAGCAAGGCGGGCGGGGCGGCCCGCGGGGACGCTTATCGACGGGGCGAGACCAAAGGGCGGCGGGGGGGGGGAGCGCGGACGGGCCCAAGGGGGGACGGGGGGACGGGGTTGGGCCGCGGGGCGCCGCTAGGCCGCGCCTCCGGGGCCGTGATTGCCCCTCGGGCCGGAGCGCGGGGCGCGTTGCGTGGCGGGGCGGGACGCGGAACAACCGGGACCGGCCCCGGCTGCGGCAGAGACGCCCCCGCCCGCGCGTGAGGCGGCCCGCGGCGGACTACGCCTCCCAGGAGCCCCCGCGGCCGAGGACCCCGGGGCGGCCGCGTGCGGCAGCGCGGGCAGGCAGCAGCGCGGGCAGCCCGCGGGGGGAGACATGGACGACGAGGAGGAGACGTACCGGCTGTGGAAGATCCGCAAAACCATCATGCAGGTGCGCCCGGCGGGGCCGGCCCGGAGCAGCGGGGGCTGCGCGGCGGGGCGCGGCGGGGCGGGGGCGGGGCGGCGGCCCCGCGGGCTCCGGCGGGCGGTGGGGCCTGACCCGCGCCCGGCGCTGCCGCAGCTCTGCCACGACCGCGGGTACCTGGTGACCCAGGACGAGCTGGACCAGACGCTGGAGGAGTTCAAGGCGCAGTTCGGGGAGAAGCCCAGCGAGGGCCGGCCCCGGCGCACGGACCTGACGGTGCTGGTGGCTCACAACGACGACCCCACGGACCAGATGTTCGTGTTCTTCCCGGGTGAGCCGAGCCGGGCCCTGCCGGGGGTGGGGGGGGGGGGGGGCGCTGGCAGAGCGAGGGGGCTCCGCTCGTAACCCCGGGGCCGCCTCCGTTCGCAGAGGAGCCCAAGGTGGGCATCAAGACGATCAAGATGTACTGCCAGCGGATGCAGGAGGAGAACATCACGCGGGCGCTGATCGTGGTGCAGCAGGGCATGACCCCCTCGGCGAAGCAGGTGCCCGGGGCGGGCGGGGGGCGCTGCCCCGAGCGGGCTGCGGGGGGGGGCTCAGGGCTCCGGGGCAGTCGGCAGGTGGGAGTGGTTGCCAGCGGTGTTTCCCTTCGCAGTCCCTGGTGGATATGGCGCCCAAATACATCCTGGAGCAGTTCCTGCAGCAAGAGCTTCTGATCAACATCACGGAGCACGAGGTGAGCGGTGTCGGGCAGCGGGGGGTCGGTCGGTCGGTCGCTGAGCTGCAGCTCGGGCCGCTCCCAGAGACCTCGGGGCTGGGAGGTTGGGCCGAGTGACGCCGTCGTCGTTCCCTTCCTTGCAAACACGTCGCTTCTCCCGCCGCTGCGAGGAGCCGTTCGCTTTTTCTGGCTTCCCGGTCTTCCAGCCTCTCTCCCTGTTGGTTACAGCTGGTCCCGGAGCACGTTGTCATGACAAAGGAAGAAGTCACCGAGCTCCTGGCCAGATAGTATCCTTTGCCTGTTCCTCCCCCTCCTGCCGGCTGTGAGCTGTGCTTGCTTTGGGCTCAGCACGTTTCTGACTCCGTGCCCTGAGCTGCGCTAACGAAGGGGCACCGGGGCCGGTTCTGTGGGGCAGCCGCTCCTTGACTCCCTCGCAGTAAGCTGAGAGAGAACCAGCTCCCGAGGATACAGGCCGGGGATCCTGTGGCCCGGTACTTCGGGATAAAGCGCGGTCAGGTAAGAGAAGCAGGCTCAGGCGGCGGTTCCCCGCGGGCAGGGCGAGGAGGGGAGAGCCTCGGGACTCCTGGAGGCAGGAAAAGCGGCTCAAACCGACAGCTGGTTCAGGCGGGGTGCGGGTGAGCCGAGCGGGCTGCCAGGGGGAGAGCCGGCTGCCTGGGCTGCGGCTTCTCTCCCTCACGAGACCTCCTGTCGGCCGTCCAGGTGGTGAAGATCATTCGGCCGAGCGAGACCGCGGGGCGCTACATCACCTACCGGCTGGTGCAGTAACCGTGGCTGCGGGTGAGGCGGAGCTCCGGCTGCGCGGGGCTTTGGGCTGTGCTGGGGCCCTCCAGGGTGGGCTCGAAGCGAGCTGCCGCCGGGGCAGGGTGGTGTCCAAACCGCCCGCCTTCCCGCAGGTGGACAAAGGAATTCCCTTCCCGTGTCGCCTCCACGCAGTTCAGTTCCTTGGCCTAACTCCTCGTCGCGCCTCGCTCTGCCTCCTGGGTCTTCGTTCCGCACTCGGCCGTGGCAGCGTCTTGAAGCAACAGAAGTGAGCAGGGAGGAAGCGAGAGGAAAGAAGCCTTTGCTTCCCTATTTTATCTTAAAGGATCTTATTTTTAATAAAAGTCTGTACTCTTGCTGTTCCCCACTGGGTGGTGTATTTCTCAGCCTCTCCCTGCGGCGAAGCCTCCTGGACCTCGTGCGTTCCCAGGGATTTTGTTTCCGTTGGCGCCGAGGCTCTGGCCCAGCCGCCGTGCGCGCTTCTCGCGCTGCAGCTCACACTCCCCTCTCTGCTCGCTGATCTCTTTACCTTTGGCCCTTGTTTTGCGACTTTGGTGTTTGGTACCGCACGGGAGAGTTGCTTGTCACCCCCCCAGGAACACCTGGAGCGCTTCCCTGTGGTGCTTCGCCTCCTGCAGCCGCGGGCGGGTGAGTCTGGAAAACTCTGACCTCCAGGACAGACGCGGGTTGGAACACACGGGTTTTATTGGTTTGGTTTTTGGAAGCGCATCAATCTGAACACGGCAGAAACACGCAGCTTCGTACGGCCGTGCAGGCACGTCGCGACAGATTCGTCTACGCGCAGGAGACGCCCTCCTGTTACCCTGTGAAGCTCAAGTGTAGCCTTGCCCCCCCCCTCCCTCACACTCGCCCACCCTCACACGCACACCAGTACCGCCGAGGCGGCTCCTCCCGCCGCCGTGGGAATGACCTGCTGGAAAATCCCAACCTGCTGGAAAATCCCAACCGTCCTGTCCGAGAGCAGCGGAGCAGAGCGTCCCACGGGTACCTCTGGCTCCTCGGCTCGGCTGCGAACCGTCTCGCCGTGCATTAACTCGGGGTTCGCGTACCTTTAGCCTGTTAACGCCGAGAAGCGTTTCCGATGAGTCTCTGGGCTCTCCCCTGCGCTGGAGATGGATCCTCTGAGGGGTCAGACGCCTGGCTGATTGCTCAGGAGGTGCAGACACCCTGCGTGACCCCGCTGAGCGCTGCTCGGGGTCTCCAGCCGCTCCCCCCGCTCAGATTCCTTGGCTGGGATCTGCCTCCCCCGTCCCCCTCGCTGGCCGAAGGGGGCGGATGCTCCAGCCCCCTGATGCGCGAGTGGACAGCGAGAGGTGAGCCGGGCTCCAGCATCTCACGGGGGAAGGATCTGGCTAATTATTAGAAAACAGCTTTGGATTTTTTTGATTTTGTGCAATTTTGTAGGAGCCGTGGGCTGCGAGGTGCCCGCATGAGTCCTCGTGCGTATCCCCAGCCGGGAGCTCTCGGTCCCAGCTCGCCGTGTGCCCTCCCCGGCCGGGCTCCAGCGACACGCTCGGCCGTCACAGCAGGAACGCAGCCCGGGCACAAGCAGGGTAAGAGAAGGAAACAGCTTTCAGCTCTTTCTAAGCAAAAATCTACTTGTTTCTGTATGCTTCAGTGCAGAAAAATCTGGTAGCTTTAAAAAATAGATATACTTTTGGCTGGTCTTGTTAAACCCTTTGAGTTCCTTTGCCAGCAGAGGTAGTGGATTCATGTTGAAGGGTCAAAAAAAAAACCAAAAAAAGAAGCCTCGTACACTGGCAGGGGCTGTGACTCACTTCAGGCCGTGCTGGTCCTGAGGAGGAGGCATCTCCCCGGGGTGACCTGCCCTCCGCCCGGCTCGTCTCGGGGCCGGCGGGAGGAGCAGAGCTGTGTGCACTCCTGCACCTCCAGCTTAGATGTTTTGGAGACCAAATGTCTATCAAATACAAAAGCCAAAAGCCCTGAGAAATGAGGCAACGCTCAGGAGGAAAACCTGTCCCCGAGCTTGCTCACAGCCTGCAGGTTGCTCTTTGCGCGGCTCCTGCCAAGTAGAAGAATGCCCGTGGACAGAAGCAGCGATGCCAACCGCGGCAGCCGAGCCGGGACAGGTTGCGTTGCTGAGGAGTGCTGAGGCAGCAAATCCATCGCTGGGCTCCGGGTGCCCCGTACGCTCGGTTGCAAACGATAAATGGGCCTCGCCGGGGCCGGCAGACGGCGCAGCTGCCGCCCTCGCGCCGGGGTCGGCCTGTCCGTGTGGTGCCGGTGCCTGGCACCTCTCCCCGCGTCCCCCGGCAGCCTCTTCGAGGACGATCAGATCCTCCCGCTCGTCCTGCCTCCGTTTCTGCAGCAGAGCCGCGGGACTGAGGAGCGCGGCGAAAGCGAAGCCTCTGGCCCGGCACGGGCACAGCAAAGCCCTGGGCTCCTTCCCGGTCCGGACCAGCAGGCGCAGGGTCTGCCCTGCTTCGGCTCCTTCCCCAGGAACAGGCAGAGGGGCGGCTCGAGGCAGAGAGACCCGACGTCCCTGGGGGAGCTGAGGGGTTCGGGGGGTTGTGTGACAGTGTCTGAGCTGCCCATGGCCTTGTGCTGTCCCTCCTCGCCCCCAGTGTCACCGCTCTCCGCGTCGCAGCGGCTGGGCTCTGCCCCTTTGCCCCGTCCCGGCGTCGGCGGCGGTTTTGTCCAGAGGTTTAGATGCAGGGGGGCTGCCGGGTGGCGGCGGCCCCCGAGGCGCTGTCGGACTGGTTCGTGTTGTGCTCGGCAGCGCGCGGGCGGCTCTCGGGGCGATCTTCGGCGTCGCTCTGCTCCTCTCCCGGGGGGCTGCGGCAGCGGGGAACGGTGCCCTCCGCCTCCCACTGGCTCACGCTGCAGCTCCGGCTCCGCGGCCCCTCGCTGCCGTCGTCGCAGAACTGAGCCTCGTCTGTGCTGGTCTCGCTCCCCTGTTTGGTCAGCTGGGTCCGTGGGCTCCTGGGCGCGGGGGCCGACATCTCCGCGCCGTCCTCCAGCTCCGAGTCGGAGTCAACCGAGCGGTCGCCGGACTCTGCGGGACAGAGGCGGCCCCGTGCCATGCTCGCCCGGCACCGCGGCATCTGGCGGAGCTCGTGGTGCCGGGACAGGGGAAGGGTTTGGTGTTCTCGCCCCTCGTGTGTCGCGCCTCGTCCCTCCCGCAGGCCTGTGCCCGCTGGGGCCTCTTACTTACCTGGGAAGGAGTCGGTGCTGAAATGCAAGTGGCCCTTCCCCGGGGACAGCTCCAGGTAGGGGTCGCTGCCGGGAGGAGCTGCGGGCTGGGAGGGAGAGGGGCGGTGGTGAGGGCACAGAGGAGAAGAGAGCTTTAACTTTCTCTGAGATGCGGTTCCAGGAAATGGGAAAATACCAACTGGTGCCGGTGTAAAAGCACGTGGACTCCATCATCCTCCCACCCCCCACCTGTCTTGCCTACTGAGACTCTTCTTTTGGGGCAGAAAATCCCTCACGAGTGCAAGGGGGATGCTCACGGGGATGTGACGAAGCGAGGAGAGTTTTGTGAGAGAAGGGCGACGGCCCCGGCCAGCCCTGGGCCATCGTGTAGCACAGCAGGGATGAGGAATGCCCTCGCAGGAATCTGGCCGGGGCACCGCGAGGGGTCTGGGGGCCGTGGGGGCTGCGGGGGTCTCTGCCACAGCTCAGCTGCTCCAGGTCGCCAGCCCAAGCAGGCTGCGGCGGCCGGCTCCGCCTCCCTCGGGGTGCTCCCTTCCCCAGAGACTCCTACCAGCTCCGAGCAGCCGGCTGCCTCCTCCTCACTGTCCGTGGCGTGTTTGCCGGGCTCGGTCAGTGCCGCGGCCTCCTTGGTCTCAAAGATGGTTGAGTAGAAGATGATGAGCGCCTCGATGATGCGGGCTTGGTGGGGATAATCGACCAGCGAGGACAAGGAGATGGTGGCGTCCGTGGGCCTCGGGCGCATCAGCGTTGGCCCAAAGACGATGCCCAGGTTGCTCGAGGTCATCTTGTTGTCTTGTTCCACCTCCACGATCCTGGGGAGAAGGAACTCGTGAGGGCGAGAAGGGACGGGCAGGGCTCACCCAGCAAGGCTGGAGGAGGTGCTGGGCGGGCGACACCCAGTCCCCCTCCTCGGGGCACACGTGGGGTGGCTGCGCCCACCCTGCCTGCGCGGGGAAGGAAGGGAAGGTGCCCCAGCACCCCCGGGGCTCTGGAGCCGCCCCTCACCTCCTCAGGTGCTGCAGCAGGTACTGCAGCGTGGCCATGTTCTCCCGGGGAAGCTCCTTCAGCAGCTCCTTCAGCTTCAGCACCAGGTTCGCCACCACCTTGTCGGTGTCGGCTCCCTTGTCCACCAGCTCGGGGCCCCCCTTCCCGCTCTTGCCCTTGCCCTCGCCGCCCTGCAGGCTCTCCTTGGCCAGCCCCATCAGCTCGTTGTACAAGTGGAACGGCATGATGGGCTCCGGCAGCTGCAACGAGAACGGGGCCGTGGGCGCCTGGAGCCCTGCCCGCCGGGCTGGGGAAACCCGGGGCCCTTCTACAGCGAGGAAACCCCCCCGGCGCTCGCAGAGGTGAGGTTTGTCTGTCCCTCTCCTCACGCCTGTAACTCCGGCCCCGCTTGGCTTCGCCAGTGAGTGCCTGCGGGGTCCAAGGGAAAAGCAGCGTTTGCTCGGCTCGTGGGTGCTCCCTGCCGGGGCGAGGTTACGGGATCCGCTTTGGCCCCTCGGAAAGCCCCGGCTCAGGGCGGATGGGGAGACGTTCCCCAGCAGACGGGGTCGTTAGAGGAGGGGGATGACGGGGCCGGGGGGTTGTTCTGGGGCAGAGGCCGGATGCGATCGGCGCAGCCCGCAGCGAAGGTGGGGCTGTGGTTAGGTGGCGGCTCTTGCTTTGAAGTGTGTGTAAAGCAGCTGGAGCAGCTCACTGATCGGTGGTTTTGCATGGCTGGCTGTTTTCTGAGCGGCTCAAACAGATGTTTTTGGGGACAGGCTGCCTCTCTCAGCAGAGCAGGCTCCCCCGAGTCCAAAGAGGGATTTTAACCCCATTTCTCTGCAGTGAGATGTCGGGCCGTGGCTCAGGACTGATTTCTTCCTCTATTTCCCCTCCGCTTTTTTCTGGAGAAACTGGGGAGGTGATTCAGAGCCCTCCCCTCCTCTCTGTGCAGGGAACCCAGGGCCAAGGCTCCCTCCTGGAGCCCGAGCTGAGGCGCAGGAGCCCTTGGGGAGGTGACAGCAGCCGGGGGAAGCAGCACAGAGGCCGTGGGTGACATTGCCATAGCCCGTTTGCGCACCGGTGTCTGCCGGGGCGAGGGGCAGAGGGCTGAGCCCACCGCAGGGTGACCCGGGGTCAGAGCCCCGTGCAGAGCCCTTCGCTGGGTCGCTTCCCTTTTCGAGCGCCCGGTTCCCCCGTCGCGGCGAGGGGGAGGGAGCGCTCGCTGCTTCCGCCCCTTGTTTTGCTGCGGTTATGAGCGGGGCAGAGCCAGCAGGCGAACGGGGCGAGGGCTCGGCCAGAGCAGGAAACCCACAGCCGGCTCGCAAGAGGAACCGTGCTCCCAGCCCCGACCTGCTCCCGGCCGGGTCGTGCAGTTATCGAGCCCAGTTTGTGCAGAATTCCTCCTGCCAGAAGTGACGGGCTTTGGTGGCTTTGGCCACCTCTTCTGTCCCGGCGGAAGGCACCAGCAGCTCCTTACCTGTCTCAGGTAGAGCTTCAAGACGTTGCTGATGTCATGAGGAGAGGCCTGGGACAGCTCCACCAGCTCCTTCCCGTTCTCAAAGGCCTGGCAGAGCTTCTCCACGCGGGTCTTGACACCGTTGACACGGTAGATGCCCTGTGAGAGAGAGGAGTGGAGTTGAGGCGAGGAGAGATGCTTCTCGTCACATTGTCACGAGACGGGGAGCCTCTAGCTCCCACCCTCTCCTTTTGGGGTTGGAAATCCCTCTCGGAAGCTGTTCTGGGATGTCCCCTCCCAGCTCAGATGTTACTGACATTGCTGCTTCAGAGGGAAGAGGGAGGCAAGAGAAGTGAGTTTGGGCCGAGGCTGTCACCCGGGACTTTCCTGCTGCCAGTGATCTGCACAACGAGGCTGCTGGTTTTCCTGCCGAGGCAGAAGATCCCCTCGAGAGCCGGCGGCTGAGCCAGCCCAGCTGACACAGGGGGAAGAGCGAGCGCGTCACCTTGGTTTTCAGCGCCCGCTTCTCAATCTCGGAAACGCACTTCTTGACGATGAAAGGGATGCCATCGGAGCTGCTCTGGGAAGCCTTTGTGAAGTCTTGCCCAAAAAGCTGCAGCTTCCCTTGGAGTTTCTTGTGCCCACACTGGATGGCCAAGGTCTCCAGACACTTCTTGTGACAGGCCAGGTAGCACTGGAAAACACCGGGAGATGCGTGGAGCTGGGGGCAGCCCCTGAGACACCCGGCACCGCTCGGGGAGCCAGGAGCTCACTCAGCAAAAACGCTTCTCGGATGCGCTGCGGGACCAACATGAAACACAGGGGCCCCTGCCCAGGGGAGAAATGTCCTCCCAAACAGAGCTTAGGGCTGGGCTGGGGTGGTCCTGCCTGAGGGAGAAGCTGCTCCTCACCCACCGAGCTCTCTTCCCGCTTCTCCCAGCTTTACCTCCTCGCATTCTGCTCCCTGGAAGTAAACGTAGCTGTTGCACTCCCGACACTTGGACGGGGCCCGGAGCTTCCTCAGCCGGTGAGTCTGGGCAGCCTTGGACAAGCCGACGTTTCGGAAGGGCCCCGTCGGAGCCGTCATCTCGGGGGCGATCCCGTTGATGCCTACGAGCAGAACAAAACGTGTCCTGGACCCGGTCAGGTAAGGGCGAGGAAAGCTTGAGCAGAGCGGCGACTCTCACGGAGCAGACGAGCAGCCGGGTGCTCTGTAGCACCGCGACAAACCTGCTCCAAAGGGGCAGCCCTCGGTAAGAGCAGTCGTCCTGGGGTCACCCTCAGGTATCTTCCAAGCAACTGTGGGGCTTTGCCTCCAGAGCTACTGGATTTGGGACAAGTCGCCCTGCGGTTAGCTTTGCCACTGCCTCGCCCCCCGCGCTGCCACCTACTCTGCTCGAAGCGGGGGGGACGTGTTCTCCTCCTTCTCCTCCAGCTCCTCGCTGGAGGACATGGTGCCGTTGGAAGACAGACGCTGGAGCTTGTGGCTGAATTCACCTGTTGGAAGAAAACCCGCAGTGAGGTGAGGGGCAAAGCTGTTTCTCTTCCGAGTGTTCTCCAGAAGAGCTCCCGTCCCCATCCCATCCCACCCCATCCCAGCCTGCCGGAGACCGGGATCAGAGCAGTTACTGACACCGCAGTTGTTGTTACCGAGCAGATAAAAAGGGACGGGTTCTGCCGAACCCTGACGCTCTGTTTTGGGGCTGTCCCCGTCAGAAGTGGCAGCACCACCTGCCCCAGGCGCGTTTCGGTCTCTACCTGCGTTTGACTCCAGGCCGGCCTCAGCCTCAGCAATGGAGGTTGGCCAGGATTTATGGACCTGGTGTCCCCTTCCACCTGCAGAGGAAACGGCATTGGAGTTTGCTTTCTGTGTTCAGGGGAGAACAGCCTGGGCTCCAGGACACACTGGAGTCACTGAAGGAACCTCTTGGCTTCCTGGTGACAGGCTGGGGGGCTGTGACAGCTTCAGTCACGCGTGCCGCGAGGGAAGAAGTGGTGGGAAGCTGGAGAACGGGCTGTCAGGTAGCACCAGACAGCAAAAGCAAAAAAATAAACGTAGAACCCCCGGGCCACGGCACCCATGGATGTCCTGCTCCTCTGCTCCGGGCTCACCTCTCCACTCGGCTGCCGCGGCTCCGCTCTGCTGCTCCCTGGCTCCTGCCCCCGGCTCTGAGGCGGCCCCGTCCTTGGGCAGCGCGGCCCCATCAGCGCCCGGGGAAAAGTCGCTGGTGTTGAAGCTGCCTTTCCGCGTCCGAGTGAAGGGGGACCTGGCGAGCAGAAAGGAGAAAAGGGAATATCGGAGTGGGTGAGAAGGAAAACCTTCTCCATGGCTGCCATCCGCCCCTCCTGGCACTGCCCGTCCTCCCGTGAGTCCCGGGCAGCCCGTCTCATCCGCCCGAGGATGCGAGGGGAGCTCCAAGGGGAGGCTGCCAGCGACTGAGGAGTGTAAACCATCCCTTCTCTCCTACCAGGCGTTGTGTGACACGTAGGGCTCGAAGTCATACTGGATGTCGGGTTCGTCTCCTCGCTGCAGCTGCTTGACGTGCGAGGCGTACTGCTGCCCGGGGTCGTAGAGCTTGCTGCTCTCGCACAGGGTCTGGAAGTTGACGGGCAGTGGAGCCGTCTGCATATGCATGATCTGGTAGAAGGAGATGGTAGCCTAAAAATAACGTAGAGAAAGTCAGACGTGAGATCTGTGAGCTGGCGTGTACAGACGAGACAGGGAGCTCCAGGTTGGGTGAGAAATCAGGAGCACGGAGCGGTGCTCGGTCTGCAGCCTTGAGCCTTGGCTTGTCAGAGGGCAAGGGAGGGGAGAGAGCTCTACGTCCACCTGCACCTCACCTGACGTGGGGGCAGCTGAGCCAGCTCTGCCAAGGAGACAGCTCTGAGCTACCCCCTGCCCCTTGGAGCATCCCAAGGGGTCCCCGCTCACCGTCTTGATGACCTGGTCGCTCTGTTTGATCACTTCGTGGATCTGCCGCAGGGAGTTCACCTTGACGTCCTCCAGCTCCTGCTTCTGGGTGTTTGCGTCCGCGACGCAGGTCCGATACGTGGCCATCGCCTCTTCTGCCTGGGAGTTGGGAGAGCAAGAGACGGAAACAGCTCGTGGGTGAGGAGAACAGCTCTCGGCGCTCGGAGCCTGCTCCTCTAGGTTCTCCCGCAGCAAACTCGGTCCAGCCCGCTGAGCTCAGGGCTGCTCCCGTGCCGGGACAGCGAGGAGCGAGAAGCTTCTTGCCGGGCAGACGCTCAGCCCAGGTCCTGTTCCTACCTTGTTCTTGGCTTCCTCTTCCAGACGCCTCTTCTTGTCCAGGGTTTTGGTGGTGATGCTGCTGGTGGTGCTCTGCTGCTCCTCTTCTGCTTTCACGGCCACCTGCTTGGCCTTGTGGTGCTCCTCGCTGCGCTGCATGTACACCTGCTTGGCCTTGCGCAGGTTCACCTCGGCCTCTTGCTGCCGGTGAAAACAGGGACCCAGGGTGAGGACTGAGCTGGGCAAAGGGATCGTTACCCCTCCCCAAGCTCCCCAGGGCCCCCTGTTCCTCCGGCATCCCCCGGCATAGCAGAGGCACCGTAGGACAAAGCACCCAATGCTGCTGGAGGGGACGGGGAGTCCAGCATCCTCGAAGGGGTACGTGTCGTCCAGACCAGGCTCGAGGAGCACAGACCCACCCGCACTACGTGGCTGCTACTCACCAGCTTCCTCTGCGCCCGGTGCCACTGCTCCTTGATCTCCTTCCTCCGCTTTTCATGGTCGAGGCGTCTCACAATCAGCGGCTGAACCGGGAGGGAGAAGCAACCCCCGCGGTGCCCTGAGCCCCACGCCCACTGCGCTTCCCTTTGCAAAAGCCTTTGCAAGGAGAAGTTCCCCGCGGCGGTTGTTATCGGTCCCCAGCACATCTGGGCTGGGTTGCGGGGAGGGTTTGTGTCAGGGACAAGAATCTGCCACCCGGGAAGTCCAGATGCAACTTCCTCAGACAGGGCTAAGCACGAGGGGCATCGGTCCCTCCCCGGGAGGTGGGTGGGTGCGGGTGGGGCTGCTGGGGAAGGTGGGGATGCAGAGAGGCCTCAGGCAGGGTGAGGATCAATAAGGGGGGGTGGTTTGACTTGCCAGGCTTGGGGGGTTCTCCTAGACCCTGTATCTAACCCCTCAGCATCTGGCTGAGAGCTTGGGCTCACTGATCTGCTGAGGCCAGAGCGAAGCTTGGGAATGATGAGCCCGAGCAGCAACTGCATTCCAGTTCCTGGGAGAGCTGTGGCAGAAGGACTCGGAGCCCACCAGCCCCCCTCACTGCCCAGCCACTGGGGAACACCCTTCTGAGATGGCTTTTTGTCCTCTCACCTGGAGGAAGGTTTGGTGCTGCAGGGTGCTGGCAGCCTGCAGAACCGACGTCCCGTGCTCCATGTCCTGCTCCAGGGCCAGCAGGTAGATGGACAGGAAAGGCATGCTGGTCTGAGGGGGGAAAAAACACTCCCTGAGCCCCAGTATGGCAGCAGGAGCTGAAGGAGCTGCATCCTCTGGTGCTGTGTTGGAGGAAGAAGAGCTGGAGGCTCAGCTTGGCTGCTGCTTCAGGCAAAAGCCCCATCCTGGGCCCAGAGAGCGCGGCCACAGGCTGCCCAGGCACTGCTGGAGGGAGGTCAGGGGAGGCTGGAAGCGCCTCGAGGTGTCACCTGCCCGGTGCCTGTGCTGGGGAGGGTGGCTTTAGGGACACGTGGACTTACCTCCTGACTGATGGTTTGCTTGCAGCTGTTTGCCATCTTCTGCAGCCCTTTGGCAAAGTCCATCTCTGGAAGGAAAAGGTTGGAAGTGAGAAGACACACCAGACACCCGCACTTCCCTGCTGATTGGGTTCCTTTTCAAAAACAAAACAGGAACTTCAGGAACGACGTTCACCACTGCCCTTGCAGTGTCTGGCTCTCTCAGCCTCGTTGATCACAGAGGACCCCGAGCTGCTTTGGTGCTGCCGTGAGGGGTTCAACCCGGCTCTGGAGGAGACCCACCCGCCGTCCTCCCCCCCTCACCCAGCGTGGTCCTTTTCTCCAGGTATCCGATGAGGTCCTTCATGTACTTGGAGATGTTTTTGGCGTACTGGAGGGCAGCGTCCACCCCGCCCTCGCAGCGCTGCAGTATCACGTCCACTTCCTCGGCGGGAGGACGGCCTATGGTGGGCGAGACAGGGTGGGAGGTGCAGGAGGGAAAGAAGAGAGACACTGAACGTGCTGCTGGCACTGTGTCCGCTGAGCCGCTCCCTCCATGAGCCCTCGAGCACTGGAACAGCCACAAAAACCCCAGGAGAGCCCAACTCGCCCCAGCACAGACCTCCCCGTAGCCGTGCTGGTGTCGTGCTGTGCCAGTGTCCCCCCGTGCCCGGTGCCAGCGGCCGCTCTGCTGCCTGTTCCCAGCCGAGGAGCCGTGTGCGGCTCAGGACCGCGATGGGGAGGACGCCAGATCCTGCCTTGCCCAGTGGGTACCCCAGCACCCTGAACCCCACGCCCAGGCTCTGCCTGCTCACCCGTGTCGTAGCTCTCCATGCCGGAAGGCAGGCCATCTCCTCCGGGCCCGGGGATCCCCCCGTAGAGGCTCTCCATGGTCTTTGGGAATTGGAAGAGAAAAGGGACTGATCAGACAAGACGAAGGGGAGTGGTTGGAGGGACTGGCGTGTGGAGGGGAGGCGGAAACCCAGAGCTGCTGGAGCTTTTCTGCTGTTGCTGGACGTTCGCTGTGCCCAGCCCGTGGCTCTACAGGAAGGCCAGGAGCTAACGGGAGCATCGCTGGAGAAACACCTTGCTCTGTGCACGCACCAGACCAGGGCAGAGCTACAGAGAGCAACCAGAGCCCTGTCCCCTGTCCCTGCTGGCAGAGCTGCTCCATCCCTTCCCTCCCGCTTTGGGTCGAGCTGCCAGCTGCCTTCTCCCCTCCTCAGGATGGCAGTGAGGGCAGGAGCAAGCAGCAAAATCCGCAGGCAGCTCCACCAGGCTTGGAGGAGAGCTGGGAATCCCACACCTGGGCTGGGGGCTCAGGACCTTCCTGAGCTGGGTCTGAGCACCCCAGCACATCCCGAAACCTGCGCGATGGGACAGGACGTCACTCACCTGGTTCTGGTCGCTGGGTGGGATGGAGAGGATGGTGCTGCTGTCCACCTCCCCCCATGAGGAACTCAGACACGCTGTGATGGGGGAAATGAGCTGGGCTCAGCACGGGGAGGACGGGCTGTCACCCAGCAGCACCCGACTGCAACCGTGGCACAGGGCGAGGGCCAGGGCAGGCAGAGCTGCAACTCTGGCTCAGCCCCACAGGGTGAGGTCTTGGCAGAGGGGCCAGGAACTGGAGCCTGGGGGCTCGAGCAGGCTCTGGGGTCCCTCCTCAGTGCTGGAGTGACTCTGCCCTTGCTGTGGGGTCCCAAACCAGCCACCACAATTGGGGCCATGCGTGGGTGAGGGCTGGAGATGTGTCCTGGCTATTGGGGGCAATGGGATCCATCAGGGGACCTCTCTGGGGGACAGCTGGCCAAAAGTCCCTTACGTGCTGCTGAAGGACACCGCGATGGTCTCCACGGCTTTCTCAAACTCCCGCTTGTCCGTCTCATTGTTGGATTCGTAATGGAAGCCTGGAGAGCAGGAAAGGCAGAAGCCCCATTGCCATGAGCGCCTGTCCCTGTCCCAGGCAGAAGGACCTGCCAGCTCCCGCGGGTCTCAGCCCTGCTGTGAGCCCCTGTGTGGGGAGATGAGGACTGTCCCTACAGATGACAGACTTGTCCTAGGGCAGTGCAGGGTCTCTACTCCCCCTTTTCTCCTGGGACTGACTTCCCTGCTAGCATCACTTGGCTCCTGTCTCTGTCACCCAGGGCTGCTGGAGAAATGCTGCTGCCCAAGGACCCAACCATCCCACCACCTCCACTGCCCCTTGGCACCCCTGGAGCCCCCTGCCCCAAGGGGGGTCTTGCCCTCCGTTGAAAGAGGAGCCACCAACGGCAGGGGGAACCGGCTTTGTCACAGGCCCCTCGTGGGGCCACCCCCCAGCAGACCTTCTGCCACCCGCCACGAGGCTTCCTGTCCCCTCGTGGTTGCTGCTCCGTGTCCAGGAAGCGTCGTGGTGACGCATAACGTTGTGCTGGGCCTGCGGTTAGCGCTGGGGCTGTGGGCAGGAGCTGCTGCCCTGGCAAGGACCCGGGCTCCACAGACCCTACTCCTGTAAACATGAGGTGCTGTCGGGAGCAGGATCTGACTATTTGCGTGTTTTTCCTGTGGCCGTGCTTGGAAACCCCCAGGCAGGGATGTGAGCTCCGTCATTTCTGACGCTGCACTACCCTTAAAGCTAAATCACAGCAAGCAGACAAGCGATGCCTTCGCCCTCTCTGCTCTTTGAGGGGCAGCAGCATCCTCGGACCCCATGTGTCCCGGCCTGGGGCAAGAGAGAGGGGGACAGAGCTGCCAGCCCCACGGTCTCACCCTTGACTTTGGAGATGAGGGTGCCGGCGGCCGTCAGGGTCTCCAAGGTGTTGAGCAGCGGGTACTTGTTGATGACCTGGCGCAGGATGCGCAGGGTCTCGCCCAGGCACTCATGGGCCAGCGGCCGCTGGGGCTCCTGGGGGTCTGCAACAGAGGGGGGCTGAAATGCTGCCCCACATCCCTGCCCCACGCCCTAGGCAGGGTTACTCCAGGCTCCCCGGCCATGCTGCCCATCCCCTTGGCCTTCCGGGCTCCCTGCAACGGGCACGGCCGCATCGGGGTGGCTAAACCAGCCGGCGTGGCCCCAGCCCGGCCAGCCCCACCTTTAGGCATTTTTTCCTCAACAGTAACATTTTCCCTTGAAAGCGGTTCGGGAATTTCCTCCCCGTTTCCTTCCCGCCCCCCCGCGCCGGACGGGTGCTCTCGGGCGCCGGGAGGGTCGCGCCGGGTCTGTCCCGTCACCGCTCCCCGGCCCGCGGGATCCTCCCCGGGAACCTCCCGGGGCTCCCGCCCGTGTGTCGGGCGCCCGTCCCGGCTCCCCACGGTACCGGGGCCGGGGGCTGGCGGCACTACCAGGAGGCGAAGAGCCTCGCGGGATCGGGAAGGGGCTTTCTCCGTTTCCTCTCCCGTTTCCACGTCCCTTCTGGATCGGGCAGGGGGAAGAGCGGCAGGGAACGGGGCTGGGTGGGTGCAGAGGAGCCGGACTCACCCAAATCGCGGCTGCGTCCCGCCGGGCAGCCCCCGCCTCGCCCCACCGCTTCGGCGGCACCGACCCGCGGTCCCACCGAGGGTCCCACCGTGGCCGCGGGGCGGGCAGCGGGACGGTCACCGCCCGGCTCGGGGCTCTTTCCTCCCTGCCCTGCGATTCCCAAACGTCGCAGGCACCTGGGGGCATCGCCCCCCCGCCCCGGCTGCCCTCCCACGACCCCGCCCTGGGTCCGGCAGCGGTGCCCGGGGCCGGGCGCTGCCGGTTCGGCCGTGCCCGGGGATGCGCCAACCCGTTTGCAAAAGCCGGTGTCGCCATCGTGTGACCCCCCCCCAGCGCAGCCCCCCCTCGGGGACCACGAGACCCAAACGTTCCCTTCGCCCGCCAGGGCCGGGGAACCCCCCCGCGCCCCGCAGCCCTCCCGGCCCCGCGCTGGGGCATCGGCCGCCCCGCTGATGGGGGTCGGGCGGGTCGGGGGGGGCCGTGCCCGGCGCACCGCGGAACTGGGGGGGCCCTGGCAGGCAGCTGGCACCGCTGCGCTGTAAACAGGAAAACGGGCGGATGAAAATAGCTCGCAGGCAGGAAGCCGCGTTATCCTGGCTCCGCGCTCCCGGCAGCCACCCACCCTCTGCCCGCGGCTGCCCGGGGGGCCCCGGTCCCCTCCCGGCGCGGGCAGAGACCCCCACCCGTGGCTCCGGCCTGTCCCCGGGGAGGGGATGCTCTGCGCCCGTCCCGGTGCGGCGGCGGCGGTTCGGCGCAGCCGGGGCAGCCCCGGGGCCGGGGGGGAGCCGGGGGCAGCGGGGGGCACTCACCGTCCCGCAGCACCACGTCCCGCAGGTGCTCCAGGGCCTCGGCGAAGCGCGCCACATCTGTCAGCAGCTGGGCGATGTCCTCGCGGTCGATGAAGGGGCCCTCGCCGCCCTCCAAGGGGCTGTAGGCCATGGGGGTCTTGTGGCCCTTGGGCGCGCCCCTGGGTGCCGCAGCGGTGAGGGGGAAGCCGGCGGCGCTGGCATGGCGGCTGAGGCTGGTGGGGCGCTTGAGGGTGCCCACGGCGCTGGGGCTGGTGCTGAGCTTGGAGCTGGCGGGGGGCAGCTCCCCCAGGCCGGAGCCGGGCGCCTCCAGGCAATCCTTGCGGGACAGGTCCTGGGGAGCAGGGACGAGCGTGAGGCCCCGGCCGGCAGCACCCCGGGACCCCCCTGGCACAAGCCTGAGGGACAGGTTGTTGTCCCAGGGACTGATGCCAGACCCTGCGGCTGTGCCCTGCCTCAGTTTCCCCAGCTGGGTGTCCTGGCAGAGCCTGAGCCATCCTGCTGAGCTGTGGTGTAGCCCTCCCCAGCATTTCCAGCCCTTTGGGGATCTTGGGGCGGGGGACGGGAGGGCTAGCGTCAGGACTCTGCAGCGTGAAGAGGGGCAGCAGCTGCCAGGGTTTTCCACCACCCCCACCAGGTTTGTCCTGGGGGGCCACACAATGATTGGGTGGGTGACACCCACCGTGCTGGAACCCCCCATCCCTGGGGGCGGGCCTGGGGACCCCAACTCAGCCAAACGACAGCAGGATCTGGCCCCACATGTCCCTTCCTCTTTTCCAGCCTGTCACCCCTGAGGCGGGCACAGCCCCTCCACCCCATGGGGCCAGGGGCACCTCCGAGGCCCCTCTCCAGAGGCTTCACAGATATGTTGTGGATGGAGGCAGCCCCCAGTTTCAGGGGTAAAACTGCCCTGGGGAGAGGCTGGGACTGTGCACCACGCAGGGGCCAGGCACTCAGTGAGAGTTCTCATGGTTAGGGGAGGGAACCCCACCCTCGCCCCTCCAGCAGCTCCCCTCGGTGTCCCTTAGGCCCCCAGGTGTGACACAAGTGTGCTGGGCCTCAGCACCCCCGGAAGGCGCCATCGGTACCGCCGGAGCAGACACCAAACCTGCCGAGAGCGTGAGGCTGCCCCAGATGAGAACGAATTGGGGCGGCTCGACCTCGCACTGCCCCCAGGGCCAGCCAGACCACCAGGGGGCTGCCCAAAGGCCCCCCTGCCCCAAAACGGCTGCGGCCAGCCCAGCCCTTGAAAACCAGTCCCCGTCCCCAACCCAGGACACAGTGGAGCCCCCGTCCCTCCCATACCGTCAGCCTCACGGTGGGCGCATGGGCCAGCGAGTCCAGGCAGCGTTTGGGCGAGTTGCCTTTACCCGTCCCGCGACGCCCCGCTGAGTAGGGGCTGTAGCTCTTCCTCCCAGCCGCCCGGCCGAGCATCCCTCTGGCCACCACCCATAGGCCCCTCTCCTGGGGACAGGCTAAGGAGCCACAGGCGGGCTCCCAGTCCCCGTCAGCCCTGACCCGCCGGCCCCATGTGGCCCCATGCTCTGCGGGCTGGAGCGCAGGCGCGGGGTGGGCAGTGCCGGGGTGCACGGATGAGCCCTGTGGAGGCGAGGAGCTTCCTCCTGCACCCCTCCTGTCCGGGAGGGCGTCCACAAGTAAATAAAGACATGGCAGATCTGAGGCACCAGGGCTGCCCGAGCCTGGATGTCCCCCCTCTTCCATCCCTGGCCTCCGGGAGGTTTTGGAGCTTTCTCTGCCCCCTCCAAACCCTTGGTCACAGTCCCCAGAACTGGGCCTCCCCTGTCCTTTGCTGCAGCCCCCCGTTTCCTCTCCGGCCTCCTTGCTAAGGAGTCGTGAGTGGGCTCCCTGGACCCCAGCTCCTCTGTCCCCCTCATCTGCGGCAAAATCCCCCTCTCCTCCAGGCCCAGTGTGCAGGGTCCTTCCTCAGCTTCCTCCTCCTCACAGACCCCCTGGCTGTACGCAGGTCCCCCTCCCCACCCTGTGGCTCTTCCCAAGCCCCCGTGGCTCGCAGCCCACAGGGGGGACGTGTGACACTCACCGGGAGGATCTGCGGGACGGGGCTTCCTGCCCGGCTCTTCTTGGAGATGGAGGGGGTTTTCATCAACTCCCGCTTCTTTCGGGAGAACATGCTTCCCGGGGGGGCCGAGCCCCTGCCCTCGGAGGCCCCTGGCTCGGCCTGGCTGCCAGCCCCTCACTGCGCCGGCCACATTCGCCGGGGCCAACTGTCAGGAGGGCGCGTGTGACGCCGCCTTATTTCCTCATCGGCTTCACAGGCGAACCTGAAACAGGAAAGAGCGGAACGCGCACCCAGGGCACGAGGCTGGGGGGGGAAGGGGGACCCCGGCTGCCCCTCGGGAGTCAGGCCCGTCTCCAGCCCGGCAGGAGGGGGCAGAGAAGCCGCTGGCGCTGCGGGGGCAGTGGGCTCACAGGGGCTGCACGGAGGGGTCTGGGCAGCAGAGAGCCCCGCTCTGCTTGCCTGAAGTGCCATGGGACCCCAGCCCTCTGTGGGATTTACGCCTGTTTGGGGGTGTCCGTCAGTCCAGAAAGGACAAGCCTCACCCCGGGGGGCATTGCTGGAGCCCCAGGCGTGGCGGGGGGGAGTGGGGTGCAGGGCCCTGCGTTCCTACCCGTGGGATGCTCCCGACTCTGCCTTCTCCGCGGGCTCAGTGGCAGCGCCAGGACCATCCAGCCCCGGCTGCCCCCCGGGTCACTGCCCTGCCCCCCATTCCTGCCGCCCTGCAGCCTCTGCGCATCCCCCCGTGACCCCCCACCCCCGGGGTAAGGCAGCCCCGCAATGCTCTGGTCACCTACGGGAGCGGATAAACTCCGGGAGAGGGACCGCATAGGGACCCCCGCAGGCTGCTGCTCCGGGGACCCCCGGCCCAACCCGTTCTGCACAGCAGCAGCCTGGGGGGGGCAACCTGGGGCGGGAGTGGAACCCGCTTCGTCCTCGGGACCCTCCCGCAAGGCCGTCTCTCGTGGGCCCTCTGTCGGTCACGGACCCGGTGCCTGCGGCTCCCGTGGGTCGGGGCGAGGGGAGCGGGATGGGGGGTGGGGGTGGGGGGGGGTGGGTGGAGGTGCGGGGGGGTGCGCGCACACCTGTGTGCGGGCGTGCACGGGGCGACGCACACGCGTGTGCCCCCGGGTGGGTGCGTGTGCCCGTGGGTGCCCTCGTGCCGGGCTGTCCCCACGCGTGGCCGGGGCGGCTGCAGCCCCAGCTCCGGTCCCGGCGCCCCGCGGGCTCCCGCTGCCCGCCGGTTGTCCCCGGGTCCCGGTGTCCGGGTGCGGGACCCCCCGCGGGCGACCCGGTCGCTCCGGTCCTTATTTGGGCATTTCGGCCCCGTCCAATCAGCGCGGGGGGGGCCGGGCCCGACCCCACCGCCCCGCCCGGCCCCGCCCGGGCCCGCCGCGCCCCGCGCTCCGCGCTGCCCGCTCCGGTACCGGCTCCGCTCCCGCTCCCCGCCATGAGCAGCTCCCAGTTCAACAAGGGCCCGTCCTACGGCCTCTCCGCCGAGGTCAAGAACAGGGTGAGCAGCAGCGGGGGGGCTCGGTGCCACCGAGCGGGGGAGAGTCGGGACCGGGGAGTACCGGGGCCACTGGGCACTGCGGCTCCCGGTGCTCCTGGGGGCCCTGGAGAGCCGGGCGTCCCGGTGCCTTCACGGGGTCCCGGTTGCATTCGCGGGTCCTGGAGAGCGGGGGGTGCCGGTGACCCCAGCCATGTGGAGCCGGAACACCGGGGACGGAGGGTGGGTAAGTCCCGGGGGTGGAGGTCGGGGCTCCCGGGAGGATGCTGAGCTTGGGGTCCTCGGAGGATGCGGAGCTGGGGGTCCCGGTGCGTCGGGGGCTCTGAGGTATGGCGAGTGCGGGTGCTGGGGCGATGACCCTGGCCCCCCCGCGGCTCCAGTCGCTTTTTGCTGCTGCTCTCCGGAGTTTCTCCACTTTCTGGCTCCCCGCAGCTCCGCATCCTCTGACGGGATGCTCCAGCTCATCCTGTGTCCCCGCAGCTCTCTCTGGGGACGGGACTGGTGGCCCCAGTGGGACACAGGCAGGAGCAGCCCCCAGCCCATACCTGCCCCTCACAGCCCGGGACCCCCGGTGGGTCTGCATGGGTCACCATTGGCCACCGAGGCCTCATGCACCCAAGCTGCTCTCCCACAGATTTTTCACTGTGCGGCTGGAAGGGGAAAGGGGAACTGGTGCCCCGGCTGGGCTGTTCACAGCCCGGGGAAGGAACCGGTGCCCGGGGTGCAGGGAGCTGCCACCTGCCAGCACCCTCCTGCCCTCGACCATACGGCTGACGGGGTGCTCCCATCCCTGCCTGAGCTCTCCCCTCACAGGGGAACTCCAGCACCTCGGGCATGGCGGTCCTGCAGGGCCAGGGGGAGCGGGGAGGCACAGCAACCCCTTCCGTTGGCTGTGCTCCCCACGCAGCCCGGGGCTGGGCTCCAGGGACTGACCGCTGCTGCCCCGGAATGGAGCAGCCTGTGCTGGGTGGTGATGCCCAGCCCTGGGGCAGGTGGCCGGTGACCCAGCGTGGCTGTGCCCTGCCTGGGGAGAAGGCACCCGACTGCGCGTAGCTGCGGGGATGTGGCGGCCGTGGCTGGGGCTGGGCTCTCCTCGCTTGGCCTCGTGCAGGGTTTGCGTTTCGTCACCAAGCGAAGACGGGTCCCTGCTTGCATCTGGGCTGGGCTGCACTGGCACCGAGCGGGTGGACACGCGCCGGAGCCTCGCCACTGCGTGTTCTTGGTGCTTTGGCTTGATTCAGCAAGACTTAAGCAAGTTTAACTACCGCGCTGCATCTGCTGCAGGCTGACATCACCGACTGGGAACGAGTTAAACCAGTGGCACTCTTCCAGTCCATGCAAACCTTTGCAGACTGGGCTGTGGTGGGTTCTGTTCTGGAGCTGGTCCACTCAGCCCCCTCCTGTGCCCTGAGAAACCCCCGCACTGGCCAAGGGGTGGGAAGAGGAACTGGCAGTGGCTGCTCACGCCCCAGAAAGTCTGCTGGTGGGACAGTGGTGTCCTGAGTGGGACACACGTGGTGTTATGAGTGGGACACATGTGGTGTCATGAGCATGACCCTGCTCAGCTGGACCATCCCCACATCCTGCACCCGTTGACCTCCCCCTTTGTGGCCGGGGCCGTGGGGCTGCAGCTCTCCCCACGGCGCAGCAGGGCCACACCGTGCCCGTCTCGGGATCTCCCCATGTCCAGGACCCCTGGGGACTCCTGGCCCCGGCATGACCGACACCAGGAGGGGACAGGATAGGTGAGAGGTCTGTGGCTGCCCTCTGACCATCTCCAGCTGCCGGTGGAGCATGGGAGGGCATGGGCTGGGGCAGCAACAGCATTGGGGGTTGCCAGGCTCTCCCTGCGCAGCCCCCTCCTTCCCACCCCAGGCCAGGGTGCCTTTCCCTTCCGTCGCAGGCCAGGGCTGAGGTGACGCAGCCGAGGTGACGCTGCTGGTGATGCTGCCGGCCGGGGCAGCTGGTCTCCATTTGGGAGGAGGCGTCCGCATTCCTGGCATAGCCGCGGTGACCAAGGAATCTGCAGCAGCGAGTTTGGCCCCGCTGCAGGGGAGAGCTTCGGGCGGCCGGGGAACCCCAGGGTCTGGTCTGTGTCTGACAGCAGCATCATGTTCCTACTCCCTGCACGGGCAGGGAATGGGCAGGGGGAGCACATCTGATCTTGCTCCCCTGACTGTAGGTATAGAAGGGGTACAACCAGCCGAGGGATGGAGGTGTGGGAGGCTGGAGGTGGGGAGCCGTCCCCTGCGAGGGGTCTGGGGGCCATGCCAGAGCTGTGCCTGAGCTGCTCCCTCGCTCTCCCCTGCCAGCTCGCCCAGAAGTACGACCCGCAGAAAGAGGCTGAGCTGCGGACGTGGATCGAGAGCGTCACGGGGCGGCAGATCGGGCCCGATTTCCAGAAGGGGCTGAGGGACGGGGTGATCCTCTGCGAGTGAGTCCTGCGTTGATCGCCCGGTGATGCCAAGCGCAGCCCCTGGCCCCTGCTCCATCCGGGTGGGGGTGGGGGACCCCCGCGAGCCCTTGGGGTGGGAAGGGTGGGCAGGATCCGTCCGTGCCCGTGCAGTGGGAGCCACCAGCTAATGGCAGCCAGAGGTCGCTTGGCCAGGGTTGTCCCCAAAGTGTCTGGGGGAGCTCTGGGGACCAGCAAGGACCGGGCATGGGCAACCACCTCGTGCCTCTGGGGGAAACCTGGGCTGGACCTTCCCAAAAGGGGCCTGTGCCCTGCAGGGGTCTCTGCCTCGCTGCAGCCCCCTCTCCCCTCGTCCTCCCCCCAGGCTCATGAACAAGCTGCAGCCCAACTCCGTGAGGAAGATCAACCGCTCGGCTCAGAACTGGCACCAGGTGGGTGTGGGCAGACCTGCCTGCAACCCGGCTACTGCAGAGCCCCAGCTCCACCCCAGCCCCTCCACTCACGGGGGGTCTTACCCCTCTCCCCTCTGCAGCTCGAGAACCTCTCCAACTTCATCAAGGCCATGGCCAGCTATGGCATGAACCCCGTGGACCTCTTTGAAGCCAACGACCTCTTTGAGAGCGGGAACCTGACACAGGTGCAGGTGTCGCTGCTGGCGCTGGCGGGCATGGTGAGCGTGTGGGGACGGGCACTTGGGAGGGGCCACAGCCCCACGGAACCCGCTGGGTGGGCCCCCAGCCTGGGGTGGTGCCCGTAGGACCTCGCAGCTTCCCCTGCCCAGGGCGGGGATGGGAGATCTGAGACCCCTGTCCTTTCTCACCGCTCCCCGCCGGCAGGCCAAGACAAAGGGGCTGCAGAGCGGCGTGGACATCGGCGTGAAGTACTCAGAGAAGCAGCAGAGAAACTTCGACGAGGCCAAGATGAAGGCTGGGCAGTGTGTGATCGGGCTGCAGGTGAGCTGCTCCACACGCGCTCCTGAGGGCCGGGGTGCTGGGTGAGGGGGGGCCCAGTTTTATCAAACCCTTGGCACCGTCACAGCTCCGAGCACAGCTGGGGGGACCTGAGACTCGAGGTACCTCAGGTGCCCTCAGGATCTGGGACTATCTCGGCTCTGTGTCCGGCACTCCGTGGCCAGGAGCCTGGAGACGCTGTGCCTGGGCTGGGGGGGGGGCACTGGCTGTACCCCCCCGGGTTGCGGGGGGGGAGTGTATGGGGCAGCCCTTGGTTCTCACCAGACTCCCTCATCAGATGGGCACGAACAAGTGTGCCAGCCAGTCGGGCATGACAGCCTATGGCACCCGGAGGCACCTCTACGACCCCAAGAACCAGATCCTGCCGCCCATGGACCACTCCACCATCAGCCTCCAGATGGGCACCAACAAGTGTGCCAGCCAGGTGAGCCACCGCGGCTGCGGGGTGGGGGGACCGCGGTGGGGACCATGGCCAAGCTCTGCTCTGTCCTGTCCTTCCAGGTGGGCATGACGGCTCCCGGCACCAGGAGACACATCTACGATGCCAAGACAGGGACAGAGAAGTGCGACAACTCCTCCATGTCGCTGCAGATGGGCTCCAACCAGGGCGCCAACCAGAGCGGCCAGGTCTTTGGCCTTGGCCGCCAGATCTACGACCCCAAGTACTGCCCGCAGGGCAGCCAGGGCGAAGTGGCCAACGCTGCCTGCGACCAGAGTGGGGACCCCCCTGGGTACCAGTACTACCGTGAGGAGGAGGAGAGCTACTGAGCGGGACGTCGCCCAGTGCTGTGTCGCACCATCTCGTGTACAGACCTCACTGCCAGCCACATTCCAGCCTCTATCTTCGTCATTCCCTCTTTTCAAACTATTTTTTTTTTAAATTTTGAAATGAATCTATTTTTCTGACCAAGGAAATAAAGACCCCGTTTCCAGAGAAGACACCGACCGGTTCCCGTCGCCCACGGGAGCCCCGAGGCCGTGGTGCAGCCGCGGTGTTTGCAGCGGGAGGGCGGTGGATGCGCCACACAGAGGAGCGGCTGGTGACAAATCTCCCGGAGCCCCGTTCCCAGCAGGACCCGGCTCAGCCCCACGCGGGACAGGGGCTCAGGGGGGTGGGACGTGGGGGGGAACACGGCCAGGAGAGACCCCCAGGTGTGGGGGGAGCCCAGAGCACTGCAGGGACAGGGGTGGATGGGGGGAGTGTGTGTGTGTGCCCCCCCGCGCCGCCCGGGGGCTTTTACTGCAGATGCTTTTAGATTGAAACCTTTACTGAAAACCAGAACAAGCCCCCACCTTTCTAAGGGAACAGGAGTCAGCTTCTGGCGCAGTCGGGCGCCCCCACGCCTCGGGGGGGCGGGAGCTGCCCTGGGGCAGGAGGCTGCGTGTCCCGGGGGCGCGGAGCGGGAGCTGCCCCCGCCGCGATTAACGGAGCCGCCGCTCCCGGCCCTGACTCCCGGGGGGCCCCGCCCGCGCCTCCTTCCGCCACGGCGTGACTCAGCGGCCCCGGCCCCCGGGACCCTCCCGGGGCCATCGCTGCCCTCGCCTCCCCGCCCTCGGGACCCCTCCGTCCCCGGGGACCCCGATGGGGAAGGCTCCGTCCCTGGGGGCTCGGCCCCGTCCCCCCGAGGGCGGGGCAGGGTGGGGCAGGGGGTGGCGGGGCGGGGCAGGGGGCGGGGCTCTTGTCCCCGCACCTCCGGACATTCCCCCCCTTGTCCTGTCCCCGCGCGGGCTCCTTTAAGACGGGCTCCCTGTGACGTCACGGCCCCGGTTACTTTCTAGCGGAGGGGGCGGGGCCTGCGCGCTAGACCTGCGGAGCCGCCCGGCGGAGCTCGCGGCATCTCTTAAAGGGGCCGCGCGGTGGCGGCGGCCTCAGCAGGTAACGGGGGTCCCGGGGCGGGGGCGGCTGCAGGCGGGGGGGGGGGGGCTGTGTGAGCCGCCGGCTGCTGGCCTCGGTTCGCAGCGTTCCCCCGGGGGCTGTCCCCGTGTCCTCCCCTGGGCTGTCCCCGTGACCCCCCGGCGGCTGTCCCCGTGTGCCCCCCCCGGGCTGTCCCCGTGTCCCCTCCCGGTCCGTGGCTCCGCACCCCGCCCAGCGCGGAGCTCGATGCGGCAGGAGCGGGGCCGGGGGTTCCCGGGGGACGCCCCGCTCTGGGTTGCGGGAATGGGGCGTGTTCGTCCCCCGCGGGGTGAGTGAGCAGATTCCCACGCGGGTCCCCGTGTGCGAGGCGGCTGCTGGAGGGTCCCGGCGGGCTGTGTCCGTTTCGTCCCGGCAAGAGCCGCTGCCCCGGCCCGGCAACCCCGCAGCATCCCCCGGTCCCGGCCCCGGCCGCCTCTGCCCCTCTCCCGGCCGGTGTCATCCCCCCACTCCCGCAGCCGCCTCGCCCCGGCAGCGGCGGGGTTGGGCGGCCCAGCTCTCCTCAAGCCCCGGCGACCCCTCGGAAGAATCCTCCCCCGGAACCCTGCAGGCTGATTAACGGCATTTCCCAGCCGGGATCCTAATCCCGCTGGCTGGTGCCCGCTGATCCGGGGCCCGGCTTAGCTCCGGGCGTGGGCAGCACCCCCCGCCTGCCCTCCCGCTGCCCCCCTGCCCGGCGGGGGTCGGTGCGAGGCCCCGGGAGGCGAGCGGGCGGGTGAGTCTGCAGTTTTGCCCAGCAGCAGCCCCGGGCCGGTGCTCCGGGCAGCGTGGGGGGCTCGCAGGTGTCCTGAGCTGTCCCGGGGCGTGGGCGTTCCCCGGGCGGGAAGCTGCACGTTCGGTCGTGCCACCTCTGCCTGGCAGGGGCTGGCACCGAGCCGGCCCGGCAGCCGGCAGGGGAGGTGCCGCTCTGCTGCCGGGGCCTGCGGGCGGCCGACCCACTGCCATCGGGGCAGTTTCCCCTCCTGGGCCGAGGGAGGGTCTCAGCAGAAACCCTGAACCTCTCTGCTGACCCCTCACGTGGGGAAACTGAGGCAACAGGTCCCAGGCTCCACCCTGCCTGCTGCTGCTCCCCACACTCAGCGTGGTGTGGGAGTCATGTTCCCCGCTCCCAACGCGGTGCTGACCTGGGGGGCACTTGGCGAGCTTGTTCCCTGTTTTGCTGCTTTTGGTTTAGAAAAGGATGAGATTTGAGGGCTTTGCTCCGCAAAGGAGCTTTGCCGCAGGAATGCCAGGCTGGCTCCTGCCAGCCCTCGGCGCTGAGCCACGTGCCTGGGCTGTGCCCACTGTGCCCTGAGCCAGGGGGAAGCGAGAGCCCCCACTGTGGCCCCCGGCTCGGCACCGACCCCCCTTGCTTTTGCCTGCAGCTGGAGCCCCCTGCGCCGCTACCATGGCTGTGGGCACCCAGCTGGGGCTGCTGCTCTGGAAGAACTTCACCTACCGCCGGCGGCAGCGGGTGAGTGGGCACCCAGGGTGGGAGGGTGCCCAGAGCTGCTGGGTCCTGGTGAGGGGGCAGGCAGAGCCCTGGGCACCGACGGGTATAGGGAGCTCCCAACCTTGGATGTCCCCCAGATCCAGCTGGCCATCGAGATCCTGTGGCCCCTCTTCCTCTTCTTCATCTTGATCTCGGTGCGGCAATCCCACCCACCCTTCAAGCAGCACGAGTGTGAGTGTCCTGCACCAGCCCCGGCCACCCTCTGGCATGATGCAGCCCCCCCCGTGGCTGCAGGGACCCCCCCCGGCACGGGGCCCCTGTGGGGAGAGACGAACGCGGGTGGGGGACACAAGCTGAGGGCTGGCATCTCCCTTCTTGGGTGTGTGTGTGGCCCTGGGGTCCCACGCTGCCTCCCTGGACCCATCTCTCCCTCTCCCCCAGGCCACTTCCCCAACAAGGCGCTACCCTCAGCAGGGACCCTGCCCTGGCTCCAGGGCATCATCTGCAACATGAACAACCCTTGCTTTCGGCACCCCACGGCGGGAGAGACCCCCGGCCTCGTGGGCAACTTCAATGGTTCCATGTGAGCGGTGGGGCTGGGAGTCTGCGGGTCAGAGCTGGGCGGTGGGGCTGGGGTCTCACCGCCTCCCCCATGCCCCCCTCAGCCTCTCCCGCTTGCTGACCGAAGCCCGGCAGGTCCTGCTCCGCACCGACGGGCAGCGGCTCCTGCACAGCTTCGCCCGGCTCCTGTCCACCCTGCGCCGGCTGCGGGGGAGCAGCGCTCAGCGGAAGGGTGAGCACGGGGCATAGAGGGATGCCGGGGGAACGAGAACCCCTGCCTGACCTCTGCCCACCCCCCCAGCCCTGCCGGTGAGGGATTACCTGAGAGAGGACGAGACCTTCTCACGGTTCCTCTGGACTAACACATCTCTGCCCCCGGCGTTGGTGGACGAGCTGATGGGGGCTCAGCTCAGCCCCCGCATTGTGAGTGCCGGTGTGGTGCCAGCTCCCGGTGCCCGCGGTGCCGGGGGCTGCGGCATGACTGACCCTCTCCCGCCAGCTCTCCTTGGCGGGCACCCGCCTCCCGCTGAAGGCCCTGGTGTGCAACGCCTCCGAGCTGGGCACCTTCCTGGTAGGGGGCGACGCCGCCTCCACCCAGCGCCTGCAGCAGGGGCTCTGCGCCCTGCCTGGCCCCCAGCTGCGCGCCATGGAGGGATCCTTCCTCTCCCAGCTCGACCTTCCTCGGCTCTTGGCGGTGAGCCCCCAGCCAGGCCCTGAGTTGTGCTGGGTGCTGGAAGGCACCAGGGTGAGGACCCCTACCCCTCTGAGAGGGGCTGTGACCCCTTTCCTATGCTCCCCTTGTAGGATCAGCTGAGCTCAGAGGCAGAGGGCATCACGGACACCATGGAAGCCTTGGGCACCTTCCTGCGGGATGCAGCATCGCTGATGGAGGAGGTACCACCCCGCTCCCCTGCCCCTCACCCCCCCAATGCATGCTGCAGTGTCCCTGGGAACCTCTGTCCCTGCTCTGCTCCCCATCCTGCTCTCCCCAGGTCTCCTCCATGACCAGCCTCGCTGAGCTGCAGCGGGAGCTTCAAGCGCTGTCGGCCCCTAACGCAAGCGCCCCTGGCCTGGGAGCCTTCAGGGCTGTGTCACGCATTGCCTGTGGACACCCTGAGGGCGGGGGGCTCAGGGTGCCCTCCCTCAACTGGTACGAGGACAACGACATCAAAGCCTTCCTGGACCGCAACAGTTCGGAGCGGAGAGCCACGGCTGCGGGCAGCGCCAGCAGTGAGCGGACTCGGCTGTGGGGGTTCTTGGCCAGGGGCTCGCTGAGCACAGTCCCCCAAGGCTGCCCGGGAGGCAGCGGGGGGCCAGTGTTGAGGGAGCTGGTGATGAGGGCTTGGCTCTGTCGCCACCCAGGTCCCTTCTGCCGAGAACTGCTCCATAGCCTGGAATCCAGCCCCGCTTCGCAGATCTTCTGGCGGGGGATCAAGCCCCTCTTCATGGGGAAGATCCTCTACACGCCGCCCGGCCCCGGCCCTGACAGCATCATGACCGAGGTGGGCAGGGGGCTGCAGCGGGGCTGGGGGGGTCTCGCCCTGCCCTGCCTCACACCCTGCCCCGCATAGGTGAACCGGACCTTCCGGGAGCTGGCGGTGCTGGGCGAGGTAGGGGATGCCTGGCGGGAGCTGGGACCCCACATCTACGCCTTCCTCAACAGCAGCCTGGAGATACAGGTCCTCCGGGTGCGTGACCCCCAGACCCTCTCCCCACCAGGGACGGGGCTGCGGTGGGGTGCGGGGTGGGGGTGCGGTGACTCCTGGCCAGGAGTGGGATGGACTGCATCTCCCCCCGGTACCCCGGTGCTTTGCAGGACCTGCTGCTGGCCCCGGGCACGGCCCAGCTGCTGGACGGGTTCCTCAACAACACCTCCTGGAAGCTGCTGGCTCTGGCCAGGTTCCTGGGGGCGCCAGTGGAGGGGCCGGGGCTCACCTGGCGCCAGGTGTACGCCGATGTCGACACAGTCCTGAGCACGCTGTCGCAGTTCATGGAGGTGCGTGAGGCCCCCCTGCCCCGGGCGGGCTGGCTCCCCCAGTCCCACTGAGCCCTGCCTGCCCTGCCTGCAGTGCGTCTGCCTGGACAAGATCGAGGTGGTGGCCACCGAGGAGCAGCTGGTGGCCCGGGCCCTGGAGCTGCTGGAGGAGCAGCAGTTCTGGGCTGCTGTGGTCTTCCAGCCCCCCATCAACGCTACAGCCCCCACACTGCCTTCCCACATCCGCTACAAGATCCGTATGGACATCGACGATGTCACCAGGACTAACAAGATCAAGGACAGGTCCGGGGCCACCCGCAGCCACCCAAGCAGCCTGTGCCCATGCCCGGGGGGATCCCCCCTCCCAGCACTGTGCTCTGTCCCCAGATTTTGGGACCCGGGCCCCGCAGCCGACCCCTTCAGCGACCTGCGCTACGTGTGGGGGGGGTTCGTCTACGTGCAGGACCTGGTGGAGCAGGCGGTGGTGCGGGTGCAGACTGGGGCAGCCCCACGGACGGGTGTCTACGTCCAGCAAATGCCCTACCCCTGCTACGTGGATGATGTGTGAGTTGGGAGTGGCTTCAGCCCCTCGGACCTGCGAGTGACCCGCTGCTGCGGGAACAGGGCTGAGCACCCTGCGTGTCGCTGGCGTGGGGCTGGTCCTTGCCGTGGGCATCCCCTGCCTGGTGGTGGCCCCGTGGTGCTGGGCTGGAGGTGAAAGGGCTGGTGCCACCTCCCCCAGGTTCCTGCGGGTCCTGAACCGCTCGCTGCCCCTCTTCATGACGCTGGCCTGGATCTACTCGGTGGCCATGATCATCAAGGGAGTGGTGCACGAGAAGGAGACACGGCTCAAGGAGACCATGAAGACCATGGGGCTGAGCAGTGGGATCCTCTGGCTCAGCTGGTTCCTCAGTAGTTTCATCCCTTTCCTCCTCAGCTCTGCCCTCCTCGTCCTCATCCTCAAGGCAAGTTGCAGAGCACAGGGGACAGTGAGGGTGACATGGAGAGTGCCAGGGCTGGGAGCTGGCGCAGGGGGCTCCACAGGCTCCAACCTGCCTCCATCCGCAGCTGGGGAACATCCTGCCCTACAGCGACCCAGCCGTCATCTTCCTCTTCCTCGGCACCTTCTCGCTGGCCACGATCAGCCAGTGCTTCCTCATCAGCACCTTCTTCCCCCGTGCCAACCTGGCCTCGGCTTGCGGCGGCATCATCTACTTCTCCCTCTACCTGCCCTACGTCCTGTGCGTCGCCTGGCGCGACCACATCACCTTCCCGCTCCGTGTCTTCGTGGTGAGTGGCCGTGGCTGCCCCCTCCCTGACGTCCCTCGGGCGGGAGGCTTTGGGGCTGAACCCCCAGGCTGGTCTTTCTGCCCACGCCGCTGTTGTTACTGCCACCAGAGCCTGCTGTCGCCAGTAGCCTTTGGCTTTGGCTGCGAGTACTTCTCCCTCTACGAGGAGCAGGGGGTGGGCATCCAGTGGCACAACCTGGGTGCCAGCCCTGTGCCAGAGGACCCTTACAACTTCGCCACGGCCATGGGGCTACTGCTGCTGGATGCTGGCCTCTATGGCCTGGCCACCTGGTACCTCGAGGGCGTCTTCCCAGGTGAGCGCAGACCCCCGGCCCCTGGCAGCCCCCCTGGCCCCAGCCCCGCTCAGCCCCCATCTGCTGCAGGTCAGTACGGGATCCCCAAGCCCTGGAATTTCCCCTTCCTGAAGAGCTACTGGTTTGGAGAACCGTCCTTGGCCGGGCACCCACCGTACCCCACGGGCCCCCTTGCTGCGCCCCAAGGTGAGCCCCTGCTCCCACTGAAGGAGCAGCCACGGAACTGGGCTCGAGCCCTCCAGCTGGAGGTCCTGCCCCATGGCAGGGGGTGCTCACCTCTGTGGTGAGGGGTCCTGCCCCCGCTGAGGGGTCCTGCCTGTGATGCAACTCTCCGATGGCTTCCAGTGCTGGTGGAGGAGCCACCCGCCCAGCTCCAGCCTGGCGTCTCCATCCGCAACCTGGTGAAGATTTACCGCAACAGCGGCCGCGTGGCCGTCAACGGGCTGAGCCTGGACTTCTACGAGGGGCAGATTACCTCCTTCCTGGGCCACAATGGGGCCGGCAAGACCACGACAATGTGAGCCCAAGGGGCTGGGGGCTGGCTGTGGGGGCTGCGTGGCCACGGCCGGGGACAGGAGCTGAGCCTGGTGCTGTCCCAACCTGGGTCCCCATGAAGCTGGGCTCTGAGCTCCCCCCGGTCTGGCACCCAGTGACCCCCTTTCCCCATCGGTTCCCCACCCAGGTCCATCCTGACCGGCCTCCTGCCCCCCACCTCCGGCACTGCGTATATCCTGGGCTGGGACATCCGCTCCGACATCGACAGCATCCGCAAAACCATGGGGATGTGTCCCCAGCACAACGTGCTCTTTGACATGTAGGCACGGGCTGGGGGTGTGGGGGAGCAGTGCTGGGGCTGGGGTGGGCAGGAGTGCCCACCTCACTCCCCCCGCCCCAGCCTGACGGTGGAGGAGCACGTCTGGTTCTACGGGCGACTGAAGGGGCTGTCGGAGGAGCAGGTGAAGGCAGAGATGGAGCAGCTGATCCAGGACACGGGGCTGCCCCACAAGCGCCGGGAGCAGACCAGGAACCTCTCGGGTGCGTGTAGGGGGCAGGACCGGTGCCTGAGCAGGGGTCCGTGGACCTGAGCCCCCCAATGTTGTTGCTCTGCCCTGCAGGTGGTATGCAGCGGAAGCTCTCGGTGGCCATTGCCTTCGTGGGGGGCTCCCAGGTGGTCATCCTGGATGAGCCCACGGCCGGCGTTGACCCCTACTCCCGCCGCAGCATCTGGGAGCTGCTGCTCAAGTACCGCAAAGGTCAGGCCTGAGGAGACCCCCTTCGCCCTCTGTGTGTCTGAGCCCTGCAGCCATGGAGGACCAGCAGCAGGGCCCGTGGGGCGAGCAGGGTGGCGTGCCGGTGGGGGGATGCCCACAAAGTGGGGTGCACCATGAGGGTCCAGAGTCCAGCCTGCTGCCTGCCCCCAGGTCGCACCATCATCCTGTCCACCCACTATATGGATGAGGCGGAGCTGCTGGGGGACCGCACCGCCATCCTCTCGCAGGGCCGGCTCTGCTGCTGCGGGTCCCCGCTCTTCCTCAAGGCCAGGCTGGGCACCGGCTACCACCTCACCCTGGTGAAGCGGGAGCGGGTTGGCACAGGCGGCAGCACCGGCACCACGAGGAAGGTGGGTCCTTGGGCCCCGCCAAGCATCAGCCAAAAGGGCGTGCAGCCCTTCTGGGGTGCACTGCAAACGGTGCCTGCAGCCCACGTGTCGCAGGGGCACCGAGCCCTGGGCTCGGGCCGGATCCTGCCGCGGGGTGCCAGGCTCTGGCCGCCCTTTCTCACAGGACGGCAGCGACTCGGAGCACAGCAGCGACACGGGCCTGGGCAGTGAGCGGGGCAGCGAGGCCAGCACCATGGGTGAGGGTCCAGTCACTCCCCGTTCCGTCAGCGTAGTGTCGCCCTCCTGGGTGCTCCCCATTGGCAGGGGGTGGCCGGTGCCTTCCTACCTCCTGCAAACCCCCCCAAGGACCCCAGACTCGGGTCCAGGGCACTGTGTTGGCGACCGACTCCTGCTACAGGTTTCCAGCCCTCCCTGTCCCCCCTAGATGTGGCGCAGCTGTCGGCGCTGATCCAGAAGCTGGTGCCTGGCTCCCGGCTGGTGGAGGACATCGGGCACGAGGTGCTCTTCATCCTGCCCTACAGCGGGGCCAAGGACGGGGCGTTTGGGGACCTGTTCCATGAGCTGGACGCCCACCTGGGGGAACTGGGCATCTCCAGCTACGGCATCTCTGACACCACCCTGGAAGAGGTACCCAGAGGAGCTGCGGCTGGGGGGGTCCTGGGGCACCCCCCTCCCTGGAGCTCCACTGGGAGCTGCCCGTGACCTCGGAGATTTCCCTCACTGCGGTGGTGGGTGCTGGTGGCTGCATTTAATGTCAGCCCTGTCCCGCCCTCAGATCTTTTTGAAGGTGGCCCGGGACATGGAGGAGGATGCAGCAGGTAAAGCACCTCGGTGCTGGCTGGAGCTGAGCTTTGGGGGGCTGGGTAGTGGGGATGGGGGCAGAGGGAGATGCTGAGCATCCCGAACCCCCCAGCACCCTGTGTGGCTCTCACCTTTCCCAGGGCTGGGTTCCCTGTTGGGCGTACCCATGGGTGCAGGGAGGTGTCACAGGCTGTGTGCACAGTCCCACCCTGGTGCTCTCACTCCATTTTGTCAGGGAACGGGAGAGGAGCAGCTCCTGGCGAGGGAGGGGATGCAGAAGTGGCCGACGGGGAGCTGGGTAAGGAGAGGGAAGATGGGACCTGGGACCCCTGAGCTGCCCACATGCCGCTGCTGGGTGTCCCCCACCTCCACCCCATGGCTGGGGACACGGCATGCCTCCAGCTGGGCTCGTGTTCATCCAAGCAGGTGTCCCTTGGGACACACGTCCCTTGGAGCTGGCAGCAGGCAGGGGGGCTCAGGGGTGCTCGTTCAGCCTTGTTCCTGCCCACCCTCGGGGTGTTCCCCAGGGCATCGGGCAGGATGAGGAGCAGGGATGGTGGCGGGTTTGGGGGACCCTGGTTTTGTGCAGAGGTTGGGGTGAGACGTGAAATCCCAGGGGACGTATCAGGGCCCCTTCTCCTGGAGACAGAGCTGGCCTGGGGGCCGCCACGTGAGTGGGGGGCTGCGATAATCCGGGGGGCTGCCTCTGCACCGGGTCGGCGCTAACCCCGGCCGGGCGGGCGCCGGCGCGGCTGTAACCCCGCTTTCCTCTCCTTTACATTGAGCCCGAGGAGCCCGGCGAGGTAGGAGCTGGGGGCTGGGGGGGTTCCCATCGCGTCCCCGCATGCAGCCTCTGGCCCCGCCGGGGTGGGGGGACGCCCCGACCCACACACTGTCCCCCCGCCACCGCCCGGGCCCTGCCACCGGCTCTGCCGGGACCGGGGCCGGACCCGAAAACGCCCTTTTCAGCGGAGGAGCCCCAGGAGACGGACCTGCTGCGGGGGGGGACCGGGCAGGCGTGCCGCAGGGTGAGGGGCTGGGCGCTCACCCGCCAGCAGCTCCGCGCCCTCTGCCGCAAGAGGATGCTCCACGCCCGGCGCAGCACCCGCGGCTTCTTCGCGCAGGTACGGGCGGGGGGGTGCGAAGAGTGGGGTGGGGAAGGGATGGGGCGAGGGTGGGGATGAGGATGAGGATGGGGAAGGGATGGGGAAAGGGTGAGGCTGCGATGGGAGGGATGGGGCGGGGAAGGTGCGGGGCAGAAGAGTGCGGGTCTGGCTCTGATAGCCTCCCCTCCCGCAGATCGTCCTGCCCGCCGTCTTCGTCTGCATCGCGCTGCTCTTCAGCCTCATCGTGCCGCCCTTCGGGAAGTACCCGCCGCTGCGCCTCCAGCCCTGGATGTACGGGCGGCAGTTCACCTTCTTCAGGTGTGTGTGCCCGTCCCTCTGCCCCTCCGTGTGTGTCCCCCGCTCCGTCCCCACGGCCAACCGGCTCACTCTCGTATCTTCGACAGCAACGAGGCGCCCGGGGACCCCGACACGTCGCGGCTCCTGGCCGCGCTCCTCGCCGAGCCGGGCTTCGGCACCGAGTGCATGAGGGATGCTGGGGAGGGGTGAGTGCCCGCACCCCCGGGGCTGGAGGGGCTGGGACGGGGAACCCCGCCTCGGAGCCTGCCCCTCCCCCAGGGGCAGCCCTGCCAGCCCGAACGACGCTGTGAGACCCCCCTGCTCCCCGCGCCAGGGGGGTGACGGCAGCCGCGCGTCCCGCTGCCTCTGGCTCACAGCGGGCTGGTAACGGGGTCTCTGCGTGTGCCCAGGGCGGGGCCGTGCCCCCCAGCTTCCCACCCCAGTGGCTTCTCCACACCCCCGGCCCCCCCGGCCCTGCTGGAAGCGCTGCAGCTCAGGAACTGGACGCTGGCCGAGCCGTCCCCCCCCCTGCCAGTGCAGCGGGCCGGGGGCTCGCAGGATGCTGCCCGACTGCCCCGAGGGGGCCGGGGGGCTCCCACCGCCCCAGGTAACCCCCACCCGCGGCGGGGCCGGCCCCAAGGCACCGGTGTGGCCGTGTATGGGGGCGGGCGACGGTCCGGAGAGGCCGGCGGAGACCTGTGTCCGTCCAGCCCGTCTGTCCGTCCCTGCAGGTGCCAAGGGGCACGGGCGACGTCCTGCAGAACCTGACGGGCAGGAACATCTCCGACTACCTGGTGAAGACCTACCCCCAGATCATCCGCCGGGAGTGAGTGCCGGGGCTGGGGACGCTCCGGGGACACGCGGGAACAACGCGCAGACTGCGGGTGGAGCAGGGAGGGCACTGGGAACCAAACCCAGTCGGGACTGGAGGCAGCGGGGACACCGCGGGGTGAGGGGGCTGCGGGGGCACTCCTGGCCGGGTGGGCGAGAGCTGCCGTAACGTCTCCTCTGTCTCATTTCTTTCAGGCTGAGGAACAAGAAGTGGGTGAACGAGCAGAGGTGAGCCCAGAGAGGGGCTGGGGTCTCCTGCAGATGGAAGGGAGCGCAGGAGCTCCCCTGCGGGGCCCGGCCGAGCCTGAGCAATGTGTGGGCAGAGCCATCATCTGGGTAACCTTAGCCCCTGGCTGCGCGCCCCTCACCGTGGCATCTGGGCAGGTGGGGTGCCCAGCGCAGGGTGGAGGGGCTGGGAGGGTTCCCACGGGACGGCAGGTTTGGAAGCCTCTGTCTCCCCCCTGCAGGTATGGCGGCTTTTCTCTGGGTGCCAGCGGCTCTCAGGCGCTGCCGTCGGCAGCGGAGGTGGACGAAGCAGTGCGGGAGCTCCGGGTGCTCTTCGACGTCCCCCCGGTATGGCCGGGGCGCTGCCCCCCAGCTCAGCTCCAGCATCCCGGCACAGGGAGGGCTCTGGCCTGAGCCCACCCCTCACCTCATGTTCCCCCCTCAGGGCAGCCGCTCAGACCGGCTCCTGGGCAACCTCAGCCGCTTCATTGAGGGCTTGGATGCCCGCAGGAACATCAAGGTGCGCCCTGGGCTGGGGGTCCTGTGACACCCCAGTTCCCACCTGGGTTTGGAGCAGCCTGAGAAGGACTGAGCCGGGCCGGGGCTGCAGGGAGCCAGGGTGCTGTGAGCAGCACCGAGATGGGAGGGGGGCTCTGAGCTGCCGGGCTCCCCTGGGCTGCAGGTCTGGTTCAATAACAAGGGCTGGCATGCCATGGTCTCCTTCGTCAACGTGGCCAACAACGGTCTGCTGCGTGCCCGGCTGCCCGCTGGGACCGACCCCACGCTCTACGGCATCACGGCCACCAACCACCCCCTCAACCTCACCAAGGAACAGCTCTCGGAGGCCGCCCTGTGAGTGCCGGGGACCGGGGGCTTGTAGGGCCACCCCCAGTCCCCAGCTGAGCCCTCCCCTCCACGGCAGGATGGCCACCTCGGTGGATGTGCTGGTCTCCATCTGCGTGATCTTTGCCATGTCCTTCGTCCCGGCCAGCTTCGTGCTCTTCCTCATCGAGGAGAGGGTCAGCAAGGCCAAGCACCTGCAGTTCGTCAGCGGGATGAAGCCCATCACCTACTGGCTGGGCAACTTTGCCTGGGACATGGTGCGGGATGGGGACGGGGATGGGGTACAGCTCCTGGGGGGCTAGGTCCCACTTGTGACCCCCTCCTTGGTTTCTCTGTGCCCACAGTGCAACTACCTGGTCCCTGCACTGCTGGTCATCCTCATCTTCCTCTGCTTCCAGCAGAAGTCCTACGTGTCCTCCGCCAACCTGCCCTGCCTGGTGCTGCTGCTGCTGCTCTACGGGTGAAGGGCTGGTGGAGCCCAGCCAGGGCTCAGCCTCGTCTGGGTCTGGACCCCAGGGAAGGGGGGGTACAGGGGCCCCTGAGCGGGGCTGGGGGCAGCGTGGTGACGGGAGGTGGGTGCGGTGCTCATCCTGCTGTGCTGCCCGACGCCTCAGCCAGCCTGTGTCTCTGTCCCTCCAGCTGGTCCATCACTCCCCTGATGTACCCGGCCTCCTTCCTCTTCAGCGTCCCCAGCACCGCCTACGTGGCCCTGACCTGCATCAACCTCTTCATCGGCATCAACGGCAGCGTGGCCACCTTCGTGCTGGAGCTCTTCGTGGACCAGGTGAGCCCCCAGGCTGCCCTAGACCCCCTTCCCGACCCTGCGGGGCCAGCACCAGCTCCCCCAACCCCTCTCCTCACTGTCCCCACAGAACCTCAACAACATCAACCGCATCCTGAAGAAAGTTTTCCTTGTCTTTCCCCACTTCTGTCTGGGCCGAGGCCTCATCGACATGGTGAAGAACCAGGCGATGGCTGATGCCTTCGAGAGGTTTGGTGAGTCTGGGGGTACCAGGGCTGGTCCCCTTTCCCAAAGCCCGGCCATTGTGGGCGTCCTCCTCGGCGTGTTCCCCCTCCTACAGACTCTCTCGCTGCTCGCAGGGGACAAGCGCTTCGTGTCTCCTCTGTCCTGGGATCTGGCAGGGAAGAACATGTTCGCCATGGCCATTGAGGGTGTCATCTTCTTCCTCTTCACCCTCCTGCTGCAGTATGGCTTCTTCCTGCGACTCGGGTGAGGACTGGCCGTGGGGTGACCGTGGGGTAATCATGGAGTGGGCAGCCATGCGAGTGCCCCTGCCGGTGTTGCCCCCAGGCCACGGGATCTGCAGCTGCCCCCGCTGGGGGAGGAGGACCAGGATGTGGCCAGGGAGCGGACGAGGGTGCGCAGCACCCCCCCACACGACCACCTCCTGCTGCTGAAGGACCTGACCAAGGTGGGTGCCGAGGGGCCAGACCCTGGCTGGGGGGCTCCGACCTCTCCCGCAGCCCCCGGTGCCACGGGCGGATGACGGGTGGGCAGCACCCAGCACCGCCCCGGCTCTGCCGCGCAGGTGTACCGGCGCAGGAAGTCTCCGGCGGTGGACCGGCTCTGCGTGGCCATCTCCCCTGGGGAGGTGAGGGACGGACGGACGGATGGACAGACGGATGGTGCCGGGCAGGGCCGGGGCTGCCGTAACCCCCGTCTGCCCCACAGTGCTTCGGGCTCCTGGGGGTGAACGGTGCAGGGAAGACCTCTACCTTCAAGATGCTGACGGGGGACACAGAGGTGACGCTGGGGGAGGCCTGGCTGAAAGGGCACAGGTGGGCGAGACAGAGGGACCCCGTGGCCAACCTGCTGCTTCCCCTCTCCTCGTTCCTACAGCGCGTCCCTGTCCCTGCCCCGTGCTCCTCCTCATCCCTGCAGCGTGCTCGTCCCTATTCCTGCAGCGTGCTCAGCCTCGTCCCCGTCCCCGGAGCTTGTCCCCGTCCCCACGGCACGCTCAGCTGTGTCCCCGTCCCCGCAGCGTGCTCGGCGACCTGCAGTCCGTCCACCAGCACATGGGCTACTGCCCCCAGTTCGACGCCATCACGGACCTGCTGACGGGGCGGGAGCACCTGGAGTTTTACAGCCACCTGCGCGGCGTCCCGGAGGAGGAGACCTCCAGGGTAGGGCCCACGCCCCGGCCCCCCCCAGCCCCGGGGACCCCCGTCTTCATTCCCTCCGTGTTGCTCGCAGGTGGCTCAGTGGGGCATCGCCAAGCTGGGGCTGGGGCCGTACGCGGACCGCCCAGCTGGCAAGTACAGCGGGGGCAACAAGCGCAAGCTCTCCACGGCCATAGCCCTCCTTGGCTCCCCGCCGGTCGTCTTCCTGGTGAGTGGGGGCAGCGGGGGGGTCCTGTGGCAGCGCCCGACCCCTGCCTGGGCTGACTCTGTCACTGGGGCCGTCGCAGGATGAGCCCACGACAGGGATGGACCCGCGTGCCCGGCGGTTCCTCTGGGACTGCATCCTCAGCGTCATCCGGGAGGGCAGGTCTGTGGTGCTCACGTCCCACAGGTGAGTCCTGGGCACAAGGTCCGTGGCGTCCCCGGGGGGGAACGGCCCTGTGCCACCGCGCGGCCTCACACCTCCCCGCGCCGCGCCGGCAGCATGGAGGAGTGCGAGGCGCTGTGCACCAGGATGGCCATCATGGTCAACGGCCGGTTCCGCTGCCTGGGCAGCGTCCAGCACCTCAAGAACAGGTACTGGGGGGGGCTCGGGGTGGGCAGCGAGGGGCAGCCACCCTGCCGGGGTTGGGGCTGCGTCCCGGCTCTGCAGCGCTGACGCCCCGTCCCGCACAGGTTTGGGGACGGTTACACGGTGGTCGTGCGGGTGGGCGGCCCCGGGCCGGAGCCGGTGGAGAGCCTGATGCGGCGCCGCTTCCCCGGGATCGTGCTGAAGGAGCGGCACGGGGGGCTGCTGCAGTACCAGCTCCCCTCCCGCGCCGGCTCCCTGGCCGCCATCTTCAGCGTCTTGGCGGCCCACCGCGGGCCCTGCCACATCGAGGACTACTCTGTGTCGCAGACCACCCTCGACCAGGTGACGGGGCGGATGCTGGGCACAGGGGCAGCGTGGCCAGGGTCACGACGGCGCTGCCTCTCACCCCACTCTCCCCACAGGTCTTCGTGCACTTCGCCAGGGAACAGGGCGACGAGGAGCCCGGGGGCGCCGCAGCCCCGGGGCGGGATGTGCCCAGTGCCGTGAGGAGGCCGGAATCGTTCCTGGAGGACGACAACTACCGGGAGAGCGTTGTCTGAGTGGGACCCCTGGGCCCCTCCCAAGCCATCGCCGTAGCGCGACCCGGGCTCCGGGGGCTTCCAGAGCTGCAGCGGCCGCATCCTGCCCGCCCAGCCCGGGCTGCCGTCCCCGTGGGAAGGGCTGGGGGCTGGGCAGGGTTGTACCCTCTGGACCGGATAGGGGGGTCTGCCCTGGGGGGGTCCCTCCGTGCCGGGCAGGGCCGGATGCTGGGGCTGGCCCTGGGATCCCCGACTGCCCGCCCGAGCCTGCTGTAACGGAGTCATTAAATAAAGAACTGCTGGGGCTGGATCGCCCGCGTCGCTGCTGCCGGGCTGGACTGAGCCCACCGGGGAGTGCGCAGGTGCCACGTCCCCCCTCGCCTGTGCTGGGGCTGCCCGGTCCCTCCCCCGGCGCTGTGTGACCGCTGCCTGCCGGGCTCCAGCCCCCCCCGCGGCCCCGTCCTGGCTCTCGGGGCGCAGAGCGGGAAAAGGGGGTTCCCCGGGTGCGAAAAATATGGAACGCTTCACGAATTTGCGTGTCATCCTTGCGCAGGGGCCATGCTAATCTTCTCTGTATCGTTCCAATTTTAGTATATGTGCTGCCGAAGCGAGCACGAGCTGTTCAGTGGCCGCAACGGTATTTAAGGCCCCTTCCCCTGATAAACACACGTCATGGTGACTGTGTTTCTTACTACTTCCTCGCAAAGTAACACCCTAAAGAGACAGTCGTCTATTTTTATACTCAAAATCTCCTTTTTTCCCCCAGAAATTTTGGCGTTGTCGCGGCGAAAACGCGGCGTTTCTCGACCCGGTCCCCCGCGATGCATGACGGGAGGGCTCCTGCTTTGCATGCCGGGGGCGGGGCCGGCGCGCGCCCTCCGTCGTCCCGGCGTCCCCCGCGCGCGCTCGCGCAGGCCCGCTGCCGCCGCCGGCGGAGCAGGAAGATGGCGCCGGGGCGCTGAGGGGACGGCGCCGGCACCGGCAGAGCCGAGGCGCCCGCCGCGCTCCGGGCACCCGCACCCCACCCCCCCGCGATCCATGGCCGCGGGGCCGGCCCGGGAGCCGCGTCCCCGCCGGGCCTGCGCCGCTGCCGGGCCCCCGCTGAGCGCCGCGGCCGGGCCCCGCCGGGCCTGAACCGCCCTCCCGGCCCGCCGGAGGCCCCGGGCGGAGCGGGCCGCGGGCAGCGCCCGCCGCCCCTCGCAGCGGCCGCCAGGATGTCCGAGAACCAGCCCAACGCCAACCACCACCACCACCACCCGGGCAACGACACCGCCGGCGGCGGCGGCGGCAACAACCGGGGCGGCCGCGGCCCCAACCTGAACCAGAACCCGCTGATCAACGTGCGCGACCGCCTCTTCCACGCGCTCTTCTTCAAGATGGCAGTGACCTACGCGCGCCTCTTCCCGCCCTCCTTCCGCCGCGTCTTCGAGTTCTTCGTCCTCCTCAAGGTGAGCCCGGCCGGGGCCGAGCTCCCGCCGAACCCCGGAGCCCCGGCAGCGCCGCGGCCCCGCTCGGGCTCTCGCCGGAGCTCCGGGGCCAGGCGCGGGGGGTCGTGCCTGCCCGTGGTGGCCCCCGCGGTGTCAGCACAGGAGCCTGGAAATCCCGTCGGGAATGTGGAACCGGGACCTGGCAATCCGGCGGGGATTGCCGAGGGGCGACCGGCCCGGCTGGGTCACGTCCCGGGCCGAGGGCAGGGAAGGTCCCTGTTTCCGAGCGGTCGCTCCTGTCGGTCGCCTCACGTACACGGGACACCGGGTCGTTGTTGTTTTGTTGGAGTCTCGTGTTTCCCAGCAGCAATTAACACACGGCCCCCTTTTAGCCCTGTTTCCCTTTTCCATCAGCACCCTCGGCCGTGCCTGCGGGGTCACTCACCTCCCTAACGGGGTGAGAACCCACCCGGGGCCTCGTGGTGCCCACGGGGTGAAATCCTGCACCGCGGCTTCCCGGGCACACGCTGACGCCTCTCGGGGTGCGGGACAGGAGAGCCGGGGGGCTCAGGGAGGGGAGCTGGCCGGGTGGGATGCTGGTGTTCTGCTCCCCTGTGCCGCAGGAGGCGTTTCTGATTTGCCTCCCGGGCAGCCCCGCTGCAGACGAGCTGTTTACCCGCCTGCTTGTTCTCAGCAAGTGGGTCAGGAGCGACGCATCGCCGTGTGTTTGGAAAGGGAGGGTTTGGAGCCCGGCTGTGCCACTTACTGCTGTACCAGCGGTTCCTGGAGCTCTCAGCTCCGAACTTTGGACCGCGTTGGGCGGCATCGCGCTCGATTAACTATCTTCGCTGTAGGGAGCGGGTTTTTATTAGTCCTCCTTGTACCGTGGCTTCACAGCTGCTTCTTGAAGTGAGGCAGGGCAAGGGAGCGGCGAGGCACCGCGAGCCCGGCCCGGCAGCTCCAGCCCCACCTCCCGTACCCGGCGGCGGCGAGCTGTGGGTCTGAGCACGGAGCTGCCGTGGGGTTGGGCCGCCCCGCTCTTGCTGTGGGTCACCTTTTGTTGAGCTCAGCTTTATCGTGCCTTCGGAAAGTCGGGCAGTCTTCTTGGGCTTTGACGGGAAACACGTTGTGCTGAGGAGGGAATGGCCAAAAGCCACGGGAGCGTTTGCTCGCAGAGACGCCTGGGTTGGAAAGAGTGAAAGCTCTTGTCCACTTGCAGATCTGTGTGTGCCCATCAGTGCGGTGTCTTTACGGGCAAAGAAGAGACGGTTAGAGCCGGGGAGCCGAGGCTGTTTGGGCTGATGGTCGGTGCTCTGTTCCTTGCTGTGTGTAGGCTCTCTTTGTGCTCTTCATCCTGGCCTACATCCACATCGCCTTCTCCCGCTCGCCCATCAACTGCCTGGAGCACGTGCGGGACAAGTGGCCGCGCGACGGCATCCTGCGGGTGGAAATACAGCGCAACTCGAGCCGAGCCGCCATCTTCCTGCAGTTCTGCGGCGTCGAGAAGTTCCCGGGAATGGTAGTCGAATCCACAGCCGAGGAAGAGGAGGAGGAGGAGGAGGAAATGAGTGTGGATATGTTTGAAAACAGCTCTGTTAAGGTAAAGACGCGTCCCCTCTGTGGAGGAGGTGGGAGCGGGGCTGTGGTTGGCGGAGGAGCGTCCTGCTGGGCTCCCCCACTTGCCTGGGCACGGGGTGTGAGCCCTGGCTGCTCTGGAACCTCTGGTGGGTTAAGACAGAAAGTGAAGCCTGAGAAAGCGGCCTCTCTTGTCCTCCTCTCGGAGGGGGAGGCCTCTGCTGGGGGCACAGAGGGCGGGGGCTGAAGCGACTCCTGACCTGACTTTCCTGCCCCGGTTTCCCTCAGTTTGAGCTGGATATCGAGCCCAAGGTGTTCCTCAAGCCGTCCCGCGTGAGCAGCACCGAGGCGCTGCCCCGCAACGAAAGCCAGGAGCTGTCGTTTGGCGAAGCGACCGCTAAAGGTATGCAGCCTCTGCGGGAGACCGTGTCCGAGTTTGAGATGCTAACCAGAGCAGGTAAAGACGCCTTCGCTGCTACCCGTGCTCCCCGTCCTTCCCTCCGCCTTCCCCGGGCGCGTGCGTGCTGACCTCCGCTGTCCTCTCCGGCGCGCTCACCGCGGGTCCGCGAGGGTTTCCGTCCTCGGGCTGGGGGGAGGCCGGGCGCGGGGCGTCCTCTGGGCTCTGAGGTTTGCCGAAGCGCCCGGCCTGGCCTCGAGTTTCTGCAGCGCCAGGTGTCCCGGGGCAGCGCACGCCTCCCTCTGCGGAGCAGCTTGCCGGGCCTCCGCCGTCGGCGCGCGTTCCTCCTCCTGTGCCCAGGGTTTGGGCTGCGTTTGGGGTCCCTGAGTCAACGCCGGCGCTCGGAGCAGCTGAATAATCCCGAAAGGCACCGAACGAGTTCTGGGGGATCGCAAGCCCCAGCGCTGCTGCTCGGGATTCGCGCTGCTTTATCCCTCCCCTCGTTCCGGCACGACTTAAGCTGCTGACGGCTCCTAAGCTCCGGCTCCTAAGCTCCGGAGGGAGATTTAGTGGCTTTGTATTGTTTAAAACGAAATTCCAGTTTCCAGTTGGAAAACTTCCGTTTCCAGCAGTTGGGGGGAGGAAGCCTATGAGAATGTGTTAAAACGGGAGCACGGCAGTTGAAGTCTTACGGAATTTGCCTCTTTCACCCTCGCTCGTGTGCCCGGGCAGACCTGAGCTCTTTGCTCCCTGGGTGGGTGGGACTCCGGGCGCTGCTCCCTCGGGCTTGCCGCGCCTGGTGTGCCGATCCAGAACCCGGTAGTCCTGAATTTAAGGTCGTTAAGTCGCATAAAACCTGAGTGGAGAATAGTTTCGGTGCAATACCTGTGTTGAGAGTTGCCCAAGTTGTGACTGTTTCTCCCCGGGTTTCTGGAAGGGCACCGCGTTGGACCTTTAGGCAGACTGTTTTCCCTTGGGAAAAAAAAATGTTTTACCATACAAAGTAGTTCTTTTGTTGATGTTTGGAGGCTTTGTTTCCATTGGAGCTTAAAACTGTTTATAAAACAGAAGCAAAGGCAACCAAACACTGGGCTGTGTCTGCTGCCCCGGCACTGGGGGCAGAGATGGGGGGGACTCGGGCGTTCCTGTCAGTGACCTGTCGCTGTAGGGCAGAGGAGACAGGACGCTGCTTTTATATTATTGTAGCCTTTAAACTCCACTGCTGTGGCCGTGCGAGGGGCCGGGCAGCTGCCTCCCCTCGTCTCTTGCCAGATACGCTGTGACAGTTTGGAAGATCAGGGATTAAATTGCTTGGCTCCGCTGAGCAGGAGGTGGTGTCCTTTTAGAGATGATGTAGCAAAAAACGTCTATTTTGAACCGTTCTTTAAAAAAAATAAATAAATCAGGGATACTTCAGGCCTCACAAATTTTTGGAAGAGCTGTAATTGCTCCTGCCTTTAGATCTGGGCGTTGTGGGTGCAGCAGTGACCCCTGTCTCCTGAGCAGTGCCGAGCTCTTGGCCTGTGGAGCGTTTCCTCGGCGCTCAGCAGGTGCCAGCTGTGTTTTCCTGCTGTTCCCCAAAGGCCAGAGCAAGCAGGAGCTGAGCAGGGCAAGGAGCTGAGCGTGGCCTGGGCAGGCTCCGGGGGATGCCCGACGACGCCTGGAGCCGCTGCCCCGCGGCTTCCCCCAGAGTTTCACGCTGAGAACTGACATCAAGGGAACGGGCTGCAGTTTCAGAGCATTTGTATTGATCTGGGTTTAACTGAGGGCACCCCAGGGCCTGCGTTCACTACCGGTCCTCTTCTCAGGAGCGTGGCGGGAGGGAGGGAGGGAGGGATCCGGGGGTGCCGCTTGTGCTGAGCGCTGCCGCTGAGCGTCCCTCCCCGCTGTCCTGCAGTGTGGCCGCAGGAGGAGTACATCGTGGAGTACTCCCTGGAGTACGGGTTCCTGCGCCTGTCCCAGAGCACCCGGCAGCGCCTCAGCATCCCCGTCATGGTGGTGACCCTGGGTGAGTGGGGGAGCCGCCAGCGCGGGGTGGGGGGACACGAGCCCTGCACGCATTTCCTCCGCGGCCCCGCAGGGCTGCTCGGAACAGGCGATGGCGCTCCCTGCCCCGCGCAGAGCTGCTCTGGGGAGGCTGCACTCGGTGACACCTTCCCCAGCGGAGGAGCCTGAGATGGTGGAGCCTGTCTCCCGTCTCGTGCCGCGCTGACACCTCGGCCTGGCCCTCTGTGTCCTCCCGGGACGTGTCTCTCTGGGCCGCTGGCTGGGGTGAGCCCGGGGAGGCGGTCAGAGCCTGCAAGGCAAATTCGCTTGCGCGTGTGCCAGCGGGGAGCGTGGCAGTCCTGGTGCCACTCTCGCAGCCTGAGTGACATCAGCGTTTTACCAGCGCGTGAGGGAGCGAAGTTTTCCCTCCCGGTCCTGCCCGAGTGCTGGTGCAGGTCTGCTGGGAAGCGCGTCCTCTCGAGGGAGAAGCAGGCTCTGGGCTTGCCTCGCACCACCGGGGCTCGAGGTGTGAGCCCTCTGAACGGGGTTCTTTCTCTCCTCTAGATCCTACCAGGGATCAGTGCTTCGGGGACAGGTTCAGTCGCCTCTTGCTGGATGAGTTCCTGGGTTATGATGACATCCTGATGTCGAGTGTCAAAGCTTTAGCAGAAAATGAAGAAAACAAAGGTAAGGCGCGGGGGAGTCTCTTCCAGCAGCTGTGCAGAGCAGTTGGATGTTTCTTCTGTGGGCGTGTGACTGTCATCTTCTGACTGGATTAATCTCAGCACAGGCACCCGTTCCCTGCATCAGTGTAGAGATGTTACTGTCAAGGACAAAATGAAAGGGGCAGGAGTGGGGAGAGGTGTCTGTAAACCCGGTTCCCTCCTGCCTTACTGCTCTGCCGCCATGAGGAGGCGCTGCCGGAGACTGGCTTTAAATCCTCTTCCTTCAGAAGGCGCTGGGAGTTTGTTCCTTAGTTTATGGGTTAATGACACTGAGCCTCACGTGCTTGCGTTTGTTTTCTTTCTCCAGGTTTCCTCCGCAATGTGGTGTCCGGGGAACACTATCGCTTTGTCAGCATGTGGATGGCGAGGACGTCCTACCTCGCCGCCTTTGTCATCATGGTCATATTTGTAAGTCGCCAGGAGCCGGCACTGCCGGGGCACTGAGCCCGGCACCGGTCGCTGGGTGTTTGGTGTAACAGCGCGCACTGAGCCCTCCCCTGCTTCTAAATTTAAGGTGCTGGAGTGTGAGGTTCTACCCCTTTTTTTAATTTGTTTTTTTTAATGTGGGTTCCTAAGAGTCCTAACAGGGAAACAAGCAGAGGAGGGACAAGGGAAAACCAAGTCCCGGCTCTGCTTCTGCCGTTCGGCTTGGCCCCTGCTCAAATATTCAGAATCGGTCTCTTCACAAACAAATTACTTACCGTCTGTTTCACTGCAGTAGCACAAAGATTAATTGCTGTTTGTGAAGTCCTAATTACACTTAGGGAGCTGGGTCTGCGTAGCTCCAGCTAACGCATGTGCGCCACGAGCCCCGACACGCCTGCCCGGGCCGCTGCGCGGGGGAGCTGCTGGGCCGGGCGCCTCCGACTCTGGCTTCTCTGCTCGCCTTTCAGACTCTCTCCGTTTCGATGCTGTTGCGCTACTCGCACCATCAGATCTTCGTCTTCATCGGTGAGGATTTTTCTAAGGGATTTGGGGTGCGCTGGCCGCATCGCGTGTCTCCTCCTGGCTGTTGTTGGGAAGGGCCCTGCATGTGCCCCCCTGTATCCCTGTCACCGTGCTCGTGAGAGCTGTCCTGTCCTCCGGCAGGTGCCGGGGTGTCGGGCCGCGCTGCGCGTGGCAGCGCTCTGAACGGGGAGGGACGCGGAGGGGGTGGCGGGTTCCGCGGCCCCGCACCCGCTGCGTGTCACAGCGTGCTTTCCTTCTCGCAGTTGACCTGTTGCAGATGCTGGAGATGAACATGACGATCGCGTTCCCGGCAGCTCCCCTCCTCACCGTCATCCTGGCGCTCGTGGGTAAGGGCACAAGCTCGCGCCGTGGGGCCCTTCGGGATTCCCTGCCCTGGGCTGGCCAGGGCGGGAGCCTGGCGTCCTGCTCGTCGCGGGGTGGAAGGCGCTGGAATCCGATGGCACAGTGAGCTGCATTGTCCTTCTGGGCCCCTGGAAAAGCAGCTCGGTTGGGAATCGCGTAAACTGAAGCTTTGTCTGTCGCTTCAGTTCGGTTTAGGTTCGTGCTTCCTGTGGCCGTGGTGTGCCAGCACAACGCGATTTAAAAAACAAACGATCCCCCCCAAAACCCCACCTGTGCTATCAGGGGCCAGCTGATCCTCCGGCCTGCACGGTGACCGCAGGCAGCAGCAACACGGGACTGCCCCTGAGCTTCGGCTCTGCCCAGAGCTTGATTGCCCCGCGGTGCGCTTTGCCGCGTGGCCCTGGCTCCGAGGCGGCAGAGGATTCCCTCCCGGGCCCCTCGAGGCAAGCCTGTGTCACCGTGCTGATGCCAGCCCCGCTCTGTCCCCAGGGATGGAGGCCATTATGTCCGAGTTCTTCAATGACACCACCACGGCCTTTTACATCATCCTCATCGTGTGGCTGGCCGACCAGTACGACGCGATCTGCTGCCACACCAATACGAGCAAGAGGCATTGGCTCAGGTGAGAGCTGGCCGGGACCTCCTCACGGCGTGTCCCCTGCTCCGGGGGCAGGGGAGCCCGCTTCAGATCCGTCCCTGCTCCCCCAGGCCGGAGGGCTTCGCTCCCGAGAGCTGCTCTGTGTCTCCTTGGGAGCTGCCCTGCCTGTCACAGGGTCCAAAGAGCGTCCCTTCCACGCTGGGTCTTGAGAATCGCTGCGGTCCTTTGCCCGCCCTTGGTTTTGTCCTGTGGAGGCAGTTCCAGTGAGCTCTTGATGGGAGTCTGCCCCGCGCTGTGCAAAGTGCCCCAGCTCAGAGCGGAGTTAGGGGATGGAAAGAAACTCGAGTTTGTCCCATCCTGATATTTATGACTTTTCTGTCCAGGTTCTTCTATCTGTACCACTTCGCCTTCTATGCCTACCACTACCGGTTCAACGGGCAGTACAGCAGCCTCGCGCTCGTCACCTCGTGGCTCTTCATCCAGGTGAGCAGCTGCCACCTCTGCTGCCCGGGGGGTCACCACCTGTGCGGAGGGGGTGCCACTGTGTGCATTCAGTCCTGGTCATGTCCCCCCACCTCAGAGGGGTCTGCCTGCCCGCAGCTTGAGCTGTTAGATCGCTGGTTTTAACAACTCAACCAGCGGGAGCAAAGTGAGGGAAATTGGCTGCGTTTTCGGGCTTTGTTGAACTTCTCAAGCTGAGTTACAGTGTTTTTCTTCCTTTTGCCTTCTCCAGCATTCGATGATTTACTTCTTCCACCACTACGAGCTGCCAGCCATTCTCCAGCAGATCCGGATCCAGGAGATGCTGCTGCAGAACCAGCAGGTGGGCCAGGGCACGCAGACCACACTCCAGGACAACCTCAACAACAACACTACAGCCGCCCCCATCGACACGGGGGGCCGCCGGCCCCACCTGCCCGCCGGGCCCGCCGGGGAGAGCGGTGGCGCGGCCGCCCTCACGCCCGGCGAGACTTCCAGCGTCATCGCCGCTGCCACGGCGGCCTCGGTCGGCAGCGACCTAAACTGGGTGGCCGAGACGGCTGCCATTGTCACTGAAGCCTCGTTCCTCTCTGACCTGAGCACGACCCTCCTGGAGCCGAACGTGGTGCATGAGGCCGTGGCCAGCGGCAGCCAGGATGCTGCCGCCGGTTTGGTCGCCCGCATCAGGGTCAGCAGCGACCACCCGGAAACGGCCGTGGGCTCCATCACCATCGAGGTCACTTCGACGTCGGTGGTGGCTGCAGCAGACGCTCCCGCTGCCACAGAGGCGGCCGCCCTCACCCGGCTGCAGGAGGAGGGGGTCTCTGTCCCCAGCCCCCCGCCTCCCCAGCAGACTGAGGCTGTCAAGGGCTCCGACGGGCAGGCACAGCCCCGCGGCAGGGACACTGCTGCCAGCAGCTGTGCGCCAGAGACCCCGCCTGCCACGGGGGAGGATGCCAGCCAGGACAGAGGCTGGGGGTGCGCGCTCGCGGACCGGGGGGAGCGTAGCCCCTGCCCAGCACCAGCAGAGAGCACAGCCAGCGCCGGGCCCTGCTCAGAGCCGGACGCAGGGAGCCTGTCTTGAGTCCCTGTTACTGTAATTCCAGACTGCCGGGAAGGCACTTGGATTTCGTTTGTTACTCTTTCTCACTTCACCGTCATCCTTAACCCATGAATTCCTCTTAGCGGAGGCAGAGGGGCTGGGACAGAGGGAGGGTGCTGCGGGGAGCTCCCCTGGGGGCACACGTGGGGCTGCTGGTGGGGAGGGACGAGGGGACAAGGCCTGTTGTGCCCACGGGCTCGGGGGCCAAGGCGTCGGGTGAGCAGGCTGCCTGCTCCGGCCCCCCAGTGTGCCCCTGCCCCGGCTTTTCCTTGCCCTCGGCTTTTCCTTGTCCCCCAGCTGCACCGGCCTTGCCCCTCCGTGGCCCCGTTTGCTGATCACAAGCGTGAGCTGGTTTGGGACAGGCCGTGTGCGCGTGTGGCGGCTGCGTGAGAAGAGGGAGAGTGTTTTCAGGGCCCCTCGGGAGAGCGTGGGAGGCAGAGGAGAAGCCTGGTCCCCCTTCTGTCTCCTCAAGCGGAAGCTGAGGCGCTTCCCTGAATATTGGATCTGCTCCCGCCGCTGCAGAGCCGGGCACTGACCAAAGCAGAAGCTGCAGCCCTGCCCTGTTTTTTTCCTGTTGTTGCGCTTCCCTCGGTCAGTAGGTTTGAGGGTGGAAGCTGCCACGTCCAGGTTTAGAGATTCCGCCCCAGGAGATGCGGTGGGCTGGGCTGGGCTGGCAGCAGTGGGGTTGATTTCCTGGGGTCAGCCCTGGAGAAGTCCCGTCCCTTCTGCTGGTGGTGACCTCGGCGAGGGCTGGGGGCATTCGGCCTCCCCTGGGGTGTGTGGGCAGCACCAAGGGGGGCTCCTGGCACCGGGCCCTGGGTAACGCAGCCAAGCGCTGATCGCCGGCGTCTGTGCAGACACGGGAGGAGGAGGACGGTGGCTCAGCTCTCGGCGCCTGCCGCTGCGGGTGATGGAGTTTGCTTTTCAGTGCCTTGTCCCTTCACTGGGACACGTTTGCGTTTGAGGTCAACCCCATCCCCGAGGAGGGGTCGGCTTTTCGCTGGCTGAGCTGTTGCATGAGCTGGTTTCGCAAAGAACCAAAACACTAAAGCCAGGACCTTTCGGCTGATCTTCCCTCCTTTCCCCGGCAGCGGAGGTGAAGCTGGGGCTGGGCTGGGGGCTGAGGGGCGGCTGGAGGGAGGAGGGTTCCTGTTCTCGGGGAGCGGAGCGACGGGACAGCGCTCGTGTCCGTGGGGCTGAGAGGAAGGAGAGGCTCGGGGGGAGCACAGGGGACAGTGCCCGCTGCGGGGAGTGGGGTGGCTGTAATGTGTCCCCGCGTTCAGCTGTGTCTCCCTGCGGCCTCTGAGGGGTCCCTCTGCCGGGGTGGCTCTTTTTGGGGTCTTCTGTCAGCACGGGCAGGGCTTGGAGCCCCCCCGCTTCACTTTGCATTTCGCACCCAGGTGTCCCCAGTTCCCCACCTTTACTTTCTTTTTTTTTTTGTCTCCGGAAGCCCTGGCTGTTGCTCTGGGAAGGGGGGGCAGCAGGTCGGAGCCTCCTGCAGCCCGGCCGGGGGCCAGCGCGGGCTCCAGAGGGGCAGTGGGGGGGGGGGGGAGGGAGGGGGAAACAAACCAAATGATTTGATGAATGAAGAGTAGAGTTCATTCTATTTAATTAATGTACAAAATGTGTTTGTATATAATAATAAATATTATCTCTAACAGCTGCTGTGGGGTCCTGGGAGCGGTTGTGCTGGCTTCCTGTGGAAGTCGAGGAGGGGGGAGAGACCCTGGCTCGAGGGGGGATGGTGGGACGGGGGTGCTGAGCACGAGCCCCCCAGGGTGCTGGGCAGCCTCTTTGTGCGAGGGGAAGGGCTGGGGGCGGAGGGTCTCTCTGCGCTCTCGCCCTGGTCCTTTGCAGCCCCCACCCCTGGGCCGCAGGTGCTGGCGGGGGCGGCAGCGGGGGGCTCGGGCTTTTCCGCACCGAGACACGGCCCCCGCCGGCGTCCGTCTCCCACCGCCCGCTCCAGGAGGACTCCGTGGCTGGTTGGGCTCCCGACATCGGCGCGGCTTCGCTGGCTCTCCCCGCTGCCGCATCCCTGCGGGACGAGGGCTACTCACCTTCCTCCTCGCCTTCCTCCTCCTCACTGCTGTCCCGTGGCGGGGCCGAGCGTGGGCCTGCGGGGAGGGACGGGAAGGGTTACCCTGGCCCAAGCCTCGCTGCACCGGGTATGCAGCTGGGAGAGAAAAAGCAGACTTGTTTTTTTCTCCACCGTCTTTATTTACACGGTATAAAAACACAGCGCTGCCGGAGGGGCCCCAGGGGCCTCTCGTCTCATCTCAGGCCCCTGCCTTCCCCAAAACACCACCCCCCAGCTAGGGCTGCAGTTTAAGCCCCCATCGCCAGCAAGAGGAGGGGGGTGAGGGTGAAACGAGCACCCTGGAGCTGGGGCAGGGGGCACCCCAGGCCCCCCCCCACAGCCCTTTTCCTTCCGTCCCTCATCTCTTTGCTCCCGCTCCCACCACCGGGGATCCCAACCGGGGGCTTTGGGGGCTGCCTGCCCTCCCCCTGCCCCGTGTCACCTCTCCTCCTGGGGCTCCGCTGGGGCCATGGGGACGGGCAGTGCCCGGCTGCTCTTCGCTGTGCCCAGCGCGGCCACCAGCTCGCTCTTCCTGCCCAGGGCCGCCCGCAGCTGCTCCCGCATCTCCTGGATCTTCTTCTCCAGCTCCCGGAGCTCGGTCTCGCCGGCTGCCCCGTCCGGGGGCTGCAGCGCTCGCCCGTTCCCAGGGTGCCGCAGGGACCCCTCGCCCTCGGAGGGGTTTTTGTCCAGCTGGAAGCGCACCCGTCGCACCTCCTTCCGCAGGGTGCTCCAGGGCTGTCCCGCTGCCCGCGCCGGCCTTGGCTGGAGCTCGCACCTTTTTTGGGGAGGGGGAGAAGGGATGAGCTGGTGGCTGGGAGAACCCTCCGTGGCCCCTCCGGGACACCGGGTGCCCACAGGCTGGAGGAGGAGGAGAGTGGGGCACCCATCTCTGGCCGTACCTTTGCTCCAAGCCCAGCTTTGGGCTTTTCTGCTCCTCCGTGCCCATGTTCAGAGCCCGGTGGATCTTCTGTGGGGCACATGGGGTGAGAGAGATGGCGGGGTGATGGGCTGGGGGCTAACTGGGGAGGGGACTGATGGGCTGGGGGTTAACTGGGATGTGATGGGCCTCAGCCAGAGGAAGAGGAGGGCAGAGGCTGTGCAAGGCAAGAGGGAGCAGCAGCACAGGTTGAGGGGGGGATCTTTCAGGTGCTGGGTGTCCCCAGTCCCACCTGGCTGGTGTGCAGCCAGTAGTTGAATTTCTTTTTGCGCTTGATGCGGGGCAGGACGAGGCGGTAGAAGACGTGCTCGCCCAGCGAGGTGAGCAGGGAGCCGCTGAGCCCAATGCAGAGCAGCACAAAGAGCCCCGAGAAGTGGTAGATGCCCATTTGCAGGGTCTGTTGGGAGAGCAGGGGTGGCAGCCGGGCTGGCGGAGGGGGGAATAAATGTGCCAGACCACCCCCCAAGCCAAAGGCCTGACCCCCCCTCACCTCGGTGACAGCGAAGACGCGTTTGCCGCAGGGCACCATCTTGTACCACTTGTCGTGCAGGAGGTCGATGAACCCCGACGACTTGTAGCGGCTGATGAACTCGGAGATGTTGGAGGTGAGCGGCGAGTTCTGGGGGAGGCCGATGCCGTAGCCTGGTCCCCGTGCAGGGAGGGGGAGAGAGCAGCAGCGCTGGGGCCGGAGGGGGGTGTCACAGCTCCCCCCAGCACCCACCATGGAGCAGGGACCCTCTCCACGCCCATCCCCACCACAGCCAGACCACACCCGTGAGCACACACATGTGCACCTGCACACACACACACAGAGTGTCTTGTGTGTAAACCCCCCAACTCCCCCACCCACCCCTAGTGCAGCCCCCCCAAACCTTCAATGGCGAAGGGCTTGCCCACGGTGAGCAGTTTGCAGTCGGAGTCGATGGAGACCTCGTAGTCCAGCAGCGACTTGTCCATGATGAAGGCGTTGAGCCTGGGGGGCTCCGTCCTGCACCAACGCAGGGGGACCCTCAGAGAGGGAGGGGGCTGCTCTCCCCTTCCCTGGGCTCCCTCCTACCCTGACCCTGGGGTTGAGAGTGCCCAGGCTGCAGGGAGGGGTAAAACCTGCCCTGGGAGGGGTAAAAGGAGAGGATAAGCTACTCCCACATCATCCTAGCCCCTCACTTGAGCATGGTGACGCCAGCGGGGGTGGTGGGGACGTTGTCACGCCGCATGTGCTCGTGCATCTCGGGGAAGCTCTTCTTGATGTATTCCTCGGCGCTGCTCTCCCAGACGGTGCCGAAGCGGAAGCCCTGCGAGGGGTGATGCAGCTGGAAGGAGGCAACAGAGCATCAGTCCCTCAGCCCTGGCGGGACCACCAGCCCCACCCCCCCCAGGACACACTTTCACCCTTCCCTGGACCGCAGCCCTGCCACAGCGCAGCGGGAGCTGCCCCGACACGCTCCTACCTTCGGGTCATGGATGCCTGAGAGCTCCTCGAAGGTCTTGTCCCCCACCATGACGGCCGCGAGGTTGGCCGTGTAGCTGGAGAGCACCAGGAGGCAGAAGATGGCCCAGAGGTTCATGAGGAAGCGGCCCGTGCAGCACTTGGGCGTCTTGCTGGACACGGTGCGCCCAAAGAGGATGGCGTAGCAGAGGTTGAGGGCTGAGGAGTAGGAGAAGATCTTCATACGGTTGCGGCCGTGGGGGGTCATGCCGTAGGGGCTCTTCCACTCGTAGAGGGTGAGGAAGAGTGCCGTCATGTGCAGGGCCACGAAGATGCCCACCCACATGGTCCAGTGCAAGGGCCACATGAAGGCCCCGATAGGCGACGCCGTGTCCTTCGTCCTCACCAGGATGCCCAGGCTGGTGGAGAAGAAGGGGCTGGTGAAGTCGATGACTTTGCTCCGCGCAGAGTTAATGCTGAAGGAGGTGACAGCCATGTGGGCCGTGCCGCTGAGCAGGTCCCCCACCAGCCCCGTCCAGCGCCCGTTCTTCCAAGCGCCGTACTTCCCATCGCCCACGATGTAGAGCTCAAAATCAAACGGCATGTCCTCAGCCAGCTTCTCCAGCAGGTCGATGCAGTAGCCATAGCAGCACTTCTTGTACTCCCGCGGCACCGAGCCGTTGTCAGCGCCGAGCTCCTCAAAGAGGGCGTCCAGCACAGCCGAGTCGTTGGTGCCGGGGTCCAGGCAGAGCTGCCCGGCCGGGCAGCTCCCGTCCTCGTCCACCTCCCGAGTGAAGACGAAGGGGTGCTCCACCAGTGTCACCACCCGCAGCCTGGCACGGGCTCCCCCAGCCCCCTCGCCGGGGCCCTTGCGTTGGTGCTGGCTCTGCCACGCGTCCTCCTCCAGCTCCAGCTTGCCATGCTGCCACGTCCCCACCGTCACCCAGGTGGGCTCCCCCCGTGAATCCCGCCGCAGGCTCCAGACGCGGAACTGCTGCTCCAGCCGCACCAGCGTCCCGTTCTCCATGCGCACGGGCCCCGTCCGGCCGTGGAAGGACGTGTTGGCCAGGAACCTGGCCGGGGAGGGGTGTCACAGCTCCAGGAGGAACGAGGGACCAAGGCACGAGGCTCGGGGCCAGGAGCAGGACGTGCCCAACTCAGACACTTTCAAGGGCAAGGAGGAGCAGCAGGATTCCGCCCTGCTGCCCTGCAGCTCGCTGTGCTGGCAGGGCCAAGTGTTATTAATATTTATAGAGCAACAGTGCTCGGACAGCATTAGAGAGATCTGAAGTGACACATGCCCCCCCCCTCCCCGTGAAGGCGACACAAACCGTGTCCTGTGAGGGCAGCGGGGACCAGGGGGGAGCTGAGCCCCATGAGGGCAGCCGCACGTACCAGGGACCATGCTGGGCTCTGCGCACCGAGCCCTGGCTTCTCCCGGCTCTGTCCTCACCCCATCCCTGCGCTGGGGCACAGCCCCCCCCCCAACGCACCCCAAAATGACAGGGGAAAGGGGCACCCCAGCACCTCCCTTACCATGAGAGGAATTGCCCAGAGGACTCGCTGCCTGTCCGGCGCCTGTCGTTGCAGTTCACCGTAGTCTGCAGGAGAGCCAGCTCGGGGCGGACGTGGGCGGCGCTGGTGATGGCCCGGGACACCAGCTCCACAGCGTCCTGGATGAAGAGCTCCAGGGGCGGCCGGTCAACCTCCCCGTAGGCCAGCATCCCCAGGGGAAGCCCCTCGGTCTGCAGCTCGCCGGCGCTCAGGGGGGAGCCCAGCACCCAGTGAAACTCCTGCGGCAGCAGCCCCAGCTCCTCAGCTGCCTGGAAGATGAGCCGAGCGCGCCGCAGGTCACAGCCCAGAACCAGCACGGGGCTGGAGAGGGCCCTGAAGCGCTCCCCGTGCTGCTGGAGGAAGCGGGACATCCCGGGCTCGTTCAGGTAGCCGAGGTCCAGGACAGTGCGGAGGAAGAGCTGGGAGCGGCGAGCCCAGAGGCCGAGGAAGCCGGAGACGTCCCAGGGATGGCAGAGCACCAGGCTGGTTTCCTGCCAGTCGTTGGCTTGCAGGATGCTCACCAGCACGTCCACCAGCTTCTCCAGTGAGCTCTGCCGGTCCATGTGGAAGTGGAAAGGGCTCTGCCGACACACGGAGGTTGTGGCTGTGCCCCTGCCCCACTCGCGCCCTCGGGAAGAGCCCGGAGGTAGCATCAGGCACAGTCCCTCCCACTCTGGAGCCACCCCATGCTCCCTGCCCGCTCCCAGCCTGGGGAGAGGGTTCCTTCGCCCAGCACTGGCCGTGCCCCCACCCACGATGCCCAGGGACCAGCAGGTCTCGGCTTGGCAGGGTTTGGGCCATGAAATGTGGCACTGGTGCACACAGATGTCGCTGCTGGGACAGTGGAGGTGAACCAGGCAGAACGAGGACTGCAGGGACCCAGTGCCAGGACTCATCCCCAGAGCCCATCTGGGGCCAGGCTGGGGTCAGGACTGGGCTGGGGCTGGGGGCTGCTGGAGGAGCCAGGGAACTGACTTGGTCTGGGAGCTGGGATTGGGCTGGGACAGAGCCGGGGCAAGGGCCAGGAGAGGGATGAGATGGGGACTAGGAAGGAGCCAGGATAGAGCTGGAATAGAGCCAGGATGGGGCTGGAATGAGGGCCAGGAGGGAGCCGGGATAGAGCTGCAGTGAGGACCAGGATGAGGCTGGGAGAGACCCAGGATGAGGGTCAGAATAGAGCCGGGATGGAGATGGGAGGGAGTCGGGATGCGGCACAGAGGAGAGGCTGGAACAGCGGCGGAACTGCAGCCGGGATGGGATCGGGACTGGGGCCGGGATGGGGTCGGAAGAGAAGCCGGGAGGGGAACTCGCGGGTCGCGGGATAGAGGCGGGATGGAGCCGGGATTTGGATTGGGTCAGGAGCAGGGATGGAGCCGGAGAGAGGACGGAGGAGAGACGGAGCCGGCTCGGCAGTCAGGGACGGGAGCCGGGACGGGGCGATGCCTCCCGGTGGCCCCGGTCCGCGGCGGCGAGCTGCGCCCGGCCGGTTGCGGGATCCGCCGGTGCGGGTCTTACCTGCGCTGGGAAGGGCATCGGCCCGCGGGTGTCCAGGAGGCTGATGAAGGGGATCTGGAGCGCGGCGGCGAGGAAGTCGAGCTGGAGCAGCTCCCGGCGGGAGCGGGGCAGCGCCAGGACGGCAGCCACGCCGCGCACCACCAGCGCCCCGCACAGCCACCGCGCCAACGAGCCCGGGTCCCGCGCCGCCGGGGCGCCCGCCACCACCTCCAGGCTGAGGTTGAAGGGCAGCGCCGCCCCCCCGGGGCCGGGACCCCCCCCGGGGCCGGTAGTCCCCCCCGCGGGGCCGGTCTCGGCGGCGCGGAGCAGCGCGGCGCGGAGCCGGGCGCGCCCGGGGGCGGGGGGCGGCAGCAGCGCCCCGAGGCGAACGGCGGGGCCGGTGCGGGCCAGGACGCGGCAGGGCTGCGGGTGCGCCCCCGCCGCGCCCAGCGCCGCCGCCGCCAGCAGCCAGAGCGCCCGCAGCCTCGTCATGCCCCCGCCACCGGCCCCGCCGCTCTGCGCCCCGCCGGGGCGGGCCGGGGGCGGGGGGGGCGGGCCGGACGGCAGCGCCCCCCCCCCCGGTGCGGACCCCGCCCGGCGCTTGCGGGACGGGGAGGGGGGTCCCGCCGTAAGTGCCCGCCCCGTCTCCGAGCCGAGCGAGGGGTCCCGGGCGGACCCGCAGCCCCCGGTGCGCGGTGGGTCACGCCGGGAACGGCCGCAGCACCGTCCCCTCCCGCCCCCTCGCGACGTGCGTCCCCCCTCTCCGCGGCAGAGCGGGACCCCCGCCCGCCCGGTGCTGCCTTGGGAGGGCTGAGACCGTGGGGGCTCCCGGGAGGGAGCGCGAAATGCCCCCGCACAGGAGCCCCCGTGTCCCCGGGGGGTCCCGGCTGCCGCTGGACCACCGGGACCTTCCTCCTCCTCCCTCCTGGGTGCTGGGGCTGCCGGGCGTGGGGAAGGGGCTCCCTCATCTGCAGCAGGGAAAGCGAGGCCCGGCCCGGGGGCTCCTCGCCCCCGGGAGCACAAACACGAGCTGCCAGGGGGAGGGAAGGAGAGCCTCTGCTGGAATTAATAAGACAGTGAGCAAGGGAGCCAAATATCAGCTGGCAAAAATTATTGATCACCAGGCAAATCTAATGAGTCACAGCTAATGAATTCCCCTTGCAGAGATAAATATGCCTGGGGCGGGGGCATAAGAGCAAATCTTGCCAGGGCACGGGCAGTGCTGGTGGTCCCTTGTCAGGGGGTGTTGGTGGCCCCTGGCAGAGGACCCCGACAGCTCCTTAACCACGGGACAAACACAGCACAGCACCCACTCCTCTGAGCAGGAGCTGGGCAGGGGAGGCAACAAGCTCTTGGCATGAAATAACCCCTCAGATCTCAGCTCAGCACAAGTGGGGACACACTGGGAAGTTCCTTCACCCTCCAGCTCTGCCCGAGCCTCACCGGAAGAGAAGCTGGGACAACTGGAAGGGCAGGACCCCTCTGAGGTCGGTGGGGTGCACGCTACCGCCCTCCCGGGGGACCTCGGAGCTCTCACTCCCACCGCAGCTGCCACCAGCAGCCCCCCAAGCCCCCCTGGCCACCGTTTTGCGCTGCAGCCCCGGAGGTTGATCCAAACGTTGAGGAGGAAGGTGGGAGCGAGGAAGGAACCGGCGCTGATTAAGCTAAAAGCCTCAGCTCGGGAGCTGGCAGGAGCAGGCGGCGCGGCCGCTGCGTTACTCAAGTGCACTTCAAATCAACAGCACTTACCGCTGCCCTGGTAAACAGGAGGGTGCGGGGTGGGGCCCGCAGAGCCAGGGGAGCCCCCTCAGGCCCCGCAGTGACAGGGAGGGACACAGGGGGCACAGATGAGCGAGCAGCACGGCTGCCCTCAGCAAGACATCGGTCCCCTGCTCCCTGCCGGGGAGGTGGGCTGGGGGTGTAGAGATCTGTGGCCACCAGCGGGGTGTTAAAGAAAACCTTCAGGCATCTTTCACTATAAAAAACAAATCTTTTATGTAAAAAATAAACCTAAACAAAACCCACAACCCCCGCTGCCGTGCTCGTGACGATACAAAAGGCCGATTCCCCGGAACACCGTGAAAACAAAGTAGCTGGATCCAAATATATATAAATCGTCAATTTACGAGATTGGAAATAGCACCTTGCTGCTCCCCCCGCCCCTCCCCAAAGGAGTCAGCCCCACGCCCCAAATCCACCACCCGCGCTCAGCCCCATGGATACTCCCCCAGCCCTCTGCCCACAAGGATGGACGGGGCGGTGTGGGAGTCCCAGCTTCAGGCCTGGCACCCCAGGGACCCCCCCCGGCCACAGGCAGCACCAATGCTGCCCCCAGGCCCCCCCCAGGAACAGGAGCTGCTCAGCCCCCGCTGCCAAGAGAGCAGAACCAGCTCCCAGAGGGACCTCGGCTCGGGGCCCGGCCATCAGAGCAGCATTTCCCAGGTTGGGGTGGTCGGAAGGGGTCTCCGAAATCCAATCTCAAACCGGCATTAAGAGAAAAAACACTTTTCTGTCTGCACTGCAGGGTCAAGTAACAAAAAGAAACAGAAAAAAAAAAAAAGGGTCAAGGGAAGAGATGGGGAAAGAGCAGGAGCTGCGTCCTGAACCCCTTCCTCAGAGCCCGTGACGCTCCTCCCGCAGCCGGCTGCTCCGAGTCTGCCCCCGCCGGCGCCGAGCAGGGAGGCGGGGTGAAAGCATCCCTGTGTTGCCCCACGCGTGGCAGCCCCGCAGCCCCCGCGCATGTCTCAGTCCCCTGTCACCGAGCGGGCGAGAGAGCGCTCCGGCGTGCGCGCGTGCCCCGGGACAGGCTGGTTCTGCCCCAGGAGTCGGGCAGGGAGAGGCAGAGGGGTGCGAGGGCAGGGGGTCGCCTCTTCATTTGGCTGGTTTGGTGATGATGCGAGCGGAGAAGTCAAAGAGGTTCTTGTTGATTTTCCGGAGGGTGCTCACCTCCTCTTCCAGCTCGCTCACCTGGATCGTCAGATGCTCCTGGTCTCCCTCCAGGTTCTGTGACAGAAAAACAACAGAAAAGCGTCAGGCACCAGGGTCTCGCCCCCAGCAGGTGGAGGCTGCTCCCCTCGACAGCAACAAATCCCAAACCCTTTCATCCTCTCTCTCCTCCAGCTCCTACTCCAACTGCAGCTGCTCCTACCTTCACCATCAGCAAATTCCAGGACTTGTTCCTCCCCATTCCCAACTTACACACGGGGCCCCAAGGTGAAGAGAGAACCCCCCAAGGGGTCTGCACCAGGAGGACACGACTCCCCATCCCGGAGCAGCTCTCCTCACCTTCTCCCTCGTTGAGTACATCTGTGAGTACATCTTCTCAGCTTTCTCCAGGTAGCTCTCCCCAGACTCCTGCAGGGACCACACAGGAGTGACTGACACAGCAGACTCAGGCCCTCTCCCAGGGCAAAGAAACCCCCCCAGTGCCGTGGGACAAAGCAGGAGCTGAGCAGAGCCCAACCCCGTGGCACCAGCTAGGCCGGAGCTCGGCCCCTCTCCAGAAGGGGAGGCCTGAGCACCGGGCTGGGCAGTGCTGGCTGCCACCTCCCCGGCAGGGAGCTTGTCCATCAGCCGTGGCAGGACTGTCCCTCGCCTGGAGACAGAGGCTGGCAGAGGGAAGCTCTGGGACGACCTGCAGAGAGGCCGGGGAACAGGCCAGCAGCGAGCTGGTGACGGTTGACGGTGCAGGATCCCCCCTGCCTGGGGATGGTCACGCCAGGACTGAGGGACATCAGCGGGGAGCCAGCAGAGCCCGCTCGTGCTGCAGCACGAGCCTGGGAGGACAAATGACTGCACCAGCCCGGAGGGCGAGGGGAGCGCGAGGGACCAGGAACGGGTTCCACCTGCAGAGTTCGCAAAGGGGGAAAGGCCTCGGGCAGAGAGAGGTGACGACGCTGCGTGGGGGCTCTGGGCAGGCAGGACTTGGGGCATGGCAGAGCTCCAATGACCTCCGGAGCCCCTGCCACAGATGACACTGAGGTGGCTTCAGAGGGACACCCGACCTCCTCCTCCCCAGCAGCCTGCTCGTCCCAGTACCTGCTGGTGGAGCCCGAGGCGCAGCGTCACGCCCTCGCTGCCCTGCTCGTCGTTGCTCTCGGTGCCGTGGAGGTGTTTGCTGAATTTGGGGAGAGGCACGCTGGGTTTCCCGTCTGGGTTGAACATGTTGGCCGGGGCCAGCACTATGAAGGCGTTTGTCACAGGACCTGGGACGGGACAAGAGGAGGAGACGGGTCAGGCTGCCCCCTCCGGTGGGCTTCCCTCTCGCTCGGCACCTCGGGCAGCCCCCGCGAACACAGAGGACACCTGCGGCGCCCCGGGCCCGGTCGGCAGCGTGGGGAGGAGCGGGGCAGCCTGACCATCCTCCGCAGAGGCGGCCATCCATCAGCGGCTGCCGCTCTCGCCGCTGTCTCCTGCAATGATCTGTCACACGCTCTCGTTTGGCAGCGCTAATGAGCGCTTTAATTACTGCATTTACCCACACAGGCTGCTGCTGCTTTCTATCAGCAGCCCCCTCCGCCTCCCGCCTCCGAACTCGTGCTCGCTGGAGAACTCCCACCGCTGCCCCCCACGCCCCAAACCTCTCCCCAGGCAGACACAGCGACCCCCCTAGCCCCTCTGAAGCCCCCCGCACCGCCACACCTCCGGCAGCCGCGGCCCGTGTGTGAGCAGAGCAGCTCGCTCACTGCTAATAAATCCCCGACCATCCATCTTCCCCGGGCCGAGCTCGACAGGGCGAAGGGAAAGGTTAAAAGGCTCCAGATGCACCTGAGCTGCCGCAGCGCCCACCCAGCGTCCCCGCCACAGCAACAGGGAAAGGTGCAAGGTGGGGGGGGAGCCCAGAGGGGCTTGGAGCCCCCCGAGGCTTTTAGCTTCTGCAGAAGAGACGGACAAAAGCAGCTCCGAGGCGGAGGGGGGCTCCCTCCAGCCAGACCAGAGCCTGTCCCAAAGCCCGACCCTGCTGGGACGCGAGGCTGGATCCCACAGGCAAGCCCAAGGCTCCACCGAACGCTCAGTCCAGGAGCTGCTTTCGCCGCAGTCCCAGCCTGGCCCCGAAGCTCCTCTTTGCCAACACTTTGCTGTAACGAACCATTGGCTTAACTCTTGCTGCCTCTCTAAAGACAAGACATTTGCTGCTTCCTGTGAAGTCGCCATCAGTGAGATGACGCTGCTTGTTCACTGTCAATCCCAGGAGCAATTTGAAGGGAAGGGGGAAGAGAGGCAGAGGAGAAAATCTTGTGAACTACACCCAGATCCCCAGAGCTGGTCACCACCCAGGCACAGACCTCCTGGCTGCTCTTGGGTCCCAGTGCAGACACGAGCCCTGTCCAGCCCACCTCGTCACCAGGCAGCAGGTGACACCCTGCCAGTGTGGGCAGAGGTACTGGGCTCAACTGGGAGAGAATAAATAAACCAGCTTCTGACACTGGCAGCTGCCGGCAGGACGGATCGCTGGAGCATCCCCAGGGTGACCTTGCACGAACGGGGACGGTCTGTGCCACGCAGCATTTGCAGAGAAGGATGGAGCTCGTGTGACAGGATGGGGACCGAGGGCCGGAGGGATCCTGGGGCAGCAAAGAGAAGTGGGGACTGTCAGCCCACAGCCTCGTCCCAGAGGTCTCTTGCTTCCCCTTGAAGCGGTGCAACCCTCACGGGGTGACGGGGAGCAGCCCTGCCTTGCCCAGCACAGTCATGGCTCATTACCCCAGAGCAGCAGCCACATTTCTCAAAATCCATCTGCCTGCCCATGCTCTGCCCCCTCCGCCCGCCCCCGTCAAGGACATGAAAACCTTGATGGAAAAGCCCCCCACGCCTGTCCTGCTCCTCTTGAGCCCTGAGCTGTGCTCCATCCCCTCCGATCTATTTGCAGCAATGTCATGTGGGGAGGGCAGAAGATTCTGTCTTGCTCCCAGCTCCCTGCTCTGCCCTGTGAGCAGAGGAACCCCCGAGCACACCAGGCTGGAGGTTGCTGTCACGTCAGCATGGCAGAAAAGCCTGTGTTGTCTCTGCCGTGGGAAGAGAAAAGCTCAGGGAACGTGCTGGAGGGGCGAACAGGGCGGCAGCAGGGAACAGACCTTGCTGGGAGGCAACAAGAATGGCCACAAGGAGATGGGGAGGCAGGGCAGCAGCAGTGCTGGGGAGCCGAGTCCCTGCCTGCAGAGAAGCGAACCCGCTGCAGACAGCGCCAGCACCGCGGGGCCCCGCACGGGTAGCCCCGTCCCACCCCTCACGAGGAGGGCCCGTGTCCACCTGCACTCCCCTGCAGCCTCAAGGAGGGTTTCAATGCCTGGCTCAAAGCAAAAGCTTGCCCCCCCATCTCCTCTGCTGAGTCACACAGCTCGGATTTTGTCTGCTTTCACCCTTCCAACGCTAGTGGAGCAAGGCTGGACAGGCGCTGCAGTAGCTCCCCATTAGAAACGGTCCTTGGCAGCAGAAGGCAGGACAGGAAGGGTGAGCAGGCAGCCAGGCTCTCGGAGACTGCCCCGAGGCAGCGCTTGCCCACCTCTGCCCAGAGGCACAGGGTCTGGCTTTTGCCACCATCACCTTTTGGGGGGTTTAGGCAGTGCCTGGGGAGTGGGAAGGCCAGCTCTCCCCGTGAGAGCAGGGAGCGGAGCCCACCACCCTCAGGCAGGAGCCCGCTGTTGGCAGCAGCTCGCAGGCAGCAGGAGGGCTGTGCCAGCCGCTGCTCCGCGGTGCCTGATTGCTGAGCCGAGCCTGTTTGCACAGTTTATCAGAGCCATTAAACTGAAATCCCAGACGACAGCTTATATCAGATTCACTTCAGGCCTAATGAGCTCATGGGTGCTCACTGCCGGGGTGACAGAGACAGGCTCTTCTCCAGACACAGCCTCCCCTGGCCACGGCCTCCCCAGGCGCCAGGGTGTGTGTGGGGCAACTGCTCCCTTCGGGAAACGAGGAGGAAGATCCTGGATGTCCTCAGTGACAGGGTGAAATCTATGACTCACTCCGTGACAGGGCACAGTGGGGTTGGTAACAGTCCTGGGCAAGGTCAAAACATTACTCCAGACAGCCGAGGCGTCCCGCAAACGCCTCTCCCCTTCCTGGAGGTGTGAAGCAAGTAACAGAGAAACACCCCAAGTGCCCAGGGCAGCGTCAGAGCAGAAGCGAGACAGCAGCAGCAGCCTCGGGCAGGTCAGGAGGAAAGGATCCAGAGAGATAAGAGCATGCCTACCTTTGTGATTCATCGTCTTCAGGCACTGCTTGCTCTGGATGTCCCACAGCCGGACTGTTTCGTCGTGCGAGCCGGAAAGCAGCAGGCTGCCATCCGTGGAGACCGACAGACACGTCACCTGGTTCCTGGAATGGGGAAGAGGATGTTTAAACTCAGGATGACCCGAGGACTAGCAGAAACTGGTGAGGTGGGTGGACGGGGGCAATGCAGTGTTTGGCAGGTGTGTCTGGTCCCTCACCTGTGCCCTTTGAAGACCTTCCCGTTCTCCCGCTCCGTCTGGAAGGTCCGGTCTCTCTGGACTGGCTGCAGAAACGAGGGGAGGAAGGGAAGAGCGGTTTATATTCAGGCAGGCTGAAGCCAGCAGGTTCACCACCGTGTCTGGAGGGGGCAGAGGAGGTACTGAGGAACCTGCCCTCCCGCGCCCTGGCAGGTCAGGAGTGGCCCCCAGCCGCTCCGCAGCCCCACGTACTCACCCAGGCACAGAGGTCGACCTGGAAGATGGATCCGTCCATGCCGCCACAGAACATGTGATACTCGGAGAGGTCCAGAGTCACAGCCATGATGCCCACGTCGAAGAGGACGGAAAGGAGGAGGTCCCCAGATGAGATTTCCCAGAGCTGGAGTCACAGGGTACAGAATTAGGGGCTTAAACGCCAACGGCAGGATTGGAAAAACACGCTGCTGCTGCTTATCAGCACCTGCCTGGCGGCTGGCAGGACGTACCAGCACCCCCCTGCTGCCGGTGGGAAACGGAGTCCCCGGCAGAATCCAGGATCGGCCTCTTTGTGACCACAAGACACGTTTCCAGGCAGCTCCACAACAACCCCCAGCCCCCTGTCCCACCCCCAGGGCAGAGCCCTCCCTGCGAGGCAGGAGGAGCAGGCTCAGGCTCAGGCTCAGGCTCCAGCCCTGTCCTGCTCCCTGCCCTCGCGGGCTAAAGGACATGGAGGGGAGGAATCAGAGGAGCTGACCCTGGAGAAGAGGGATTGCAAAGCGCCCGAGGGTGAGGGCAGAGAAACTGCGGGTGTCTGGAGAGGGAAAGCCCATTAGGTCTGGCAGCTCTGAGTCATCACAGAGACAGCCAAGAAATTCAGCAGCTGCAACCCTGACGGGCAGCTCTGCTGCAGCCCAGCAGAAGCTCTGCTTTAACGCCCCGCGGGGCCTGCGCAGCCCTGGGAAGGAGGGAGCCGAGCCTCACCTTCGCTGTCTGGTCGAGGGAGGCTGTGGCCGCGCGTGCCAGGGGCCCCCCAAAGCCACAGCACAAGTCCGTGATGGGGAGGCTGTGTCGGGACCACACGTGGCGAGGGTCGGGGATCTGGGAGGGCTCGGCCTGCAGCACGCTGTGGGGGAGAACAGAGACACGGGCTGGCACGGCACGGCACGGCAGCGAGAGCGACGCCGGGGATGCCAGAGCAAAGTGGCTGCGAGGTGAGCCAGCCAGGGCTCTGCCTCCTCAGGGCCGGCTCTCCGGGCTGCACGGACCCAGCGGGACACAGGCGCTGTCAGCGGCCACGCGCGATCCCGAGGACGAGGGCCACTACGGAGAGGGGACAGAGACCTCAGCTGCCACAAGCAGAGAAAGGGCACGATCCACGCTGTGTCAAGCGGGGAGAAGAATTCAGAGCCATATGTCACAGCTTGGGAAACTCGGGTGAGACAGTAGGAAAAAGCTCTCTGGCAGCGAGGGCGACAGCGGCGGAACGGCCGCCCAGGGGGGGGCACAGCCTCATCATCAGGCTTTACGAACAGCTTAGACACGTGGGCTTAGTTAGAGCTGATTCCGCCTCCGGGCAGTGGGGGCTGATCTCTCGTTCTAATATTCCTCGCCCAGATGCTCCCCATCCACCGTGGGAGTGGGCCGAGGCCCCCCCCGTGTGCCCCCGTTACCTGTACAGGTTCCACACGAGGGCCAGGCAGTCCTTTGCCCCCGAGAGAAAGTGGCTGCTGTCGTCAGTAAAGCAGAGGCACGTGAGGTCCTGGTAGTGCCGGTTCAGGATGGCCAGGAGGTTCCCGTTGGAGACCTAGAAGGAGGGAAAGGGTGGGAGATTACGGAGGGAGCGCTGAGGGGCCCCAGAGAGCGGGGTGGTGAGTGGCAGTGGCAAGGAGTGGAGGGGGAAGGCTGTGTCCGACGGCAGCTCGCACAGCGAGGTGCGACTGGCTGTGCCTGTGACCGGAGGTGAATACAGCAGAGACAGTTAACCCACGTTAACCCTTGAACCTAGTGATGTCAGTGCCATTTCTCTGGTCAAGACACAGGTGTGGAGTGAAGATTTCCTGGCTACTGCTGGTCTTACTCTGATGGCCTCTTCCAACCTCCCACGACATCTAATGGGATGGCCGCAGGGGTCACGAAAGCCACAGGAGGCCGCGTGCCATCCCGGGGGTTGCCGCACTTCAGAAAGACCGCAGGGTCTCGGGCCATCAGAGGAGTTCCCTAAGCCCAGAGCTTTTCTCATTAAAAGGCAACGCTGCAGATGAGGAAGCAATCAAGGAGGCAGCGAGGGAGCCCTGTATAAAAGAACGGAATCAACTCCCTCGCGCTGCCTGAATTACACCTAAAAATAAAACCAAAACGCAATTCAACAGAGAACAAGTGGTTTCACAGGGAAGGCACAAAATCAGGGCTCTCGGGCCCGTTTCCAGCTCTACGACAGTTTCCACGTGCCCGTTCCCTCTGCCAGCAGGACGGTGCTGCCCCAGGCAGCGCTCGGCGGCGTCGCGAGGCCGCGCTGGCGGAACAGATAACGCGGCGCAGGGAGGGCCGAGAGCACTGCGAGCGAGGAACTCCCACTCGCCGCCGCCTCGGCCCTGCATTCCTTGCGAGGGCTTTTTCCCCCCAACATTGCCACAAGCACATTTTTAAAAGAAAAATCTGATGAATTAAGATAGAGCCACCCACACGACAGAGCTCAGAACCATCCCCCAGGACGGAGAGCTTTCCAGGTTAGACATCTCGGTGTTTAATCCCTGGGCTCAGAACCAGCTTGTTTTTTTAGTTGCTTGGTGAAGTGTAATCCCCACTACTCGTAAATACCCCACTAATTAAAAATAGCAGGATGATGACCAGAGAGCAGCAGTCTCTGCAAGCTTCCAGGTCACACACAAGCACTAGGCTAAAACTTGGAAGAAGAGCTAAAGGAAAGCCAGGCCCCACATTTCTCCTTCCAGGGAGCAACACCTCATCCCCGAGGCATCTGCAGAGCTCGGAAAGAGAAGATCTAAGCCTCACCCAGCATCTCCCACCACAATTTCCCCCCTCCCAGCTCTGACGAGCTGCCCCGGGGTCTGCTCGCCTGGGCCCCAAGCCCGCAGCAGGACGGCCAAAACGCACTGACCCCGCGAGGCCTCCGCGCCCCACGTAGCCCCAAAAACGTGGTGCTCCTGACACCCGACAGGAGAGGGGCACTCGTGGACGGGACGTGAGCCTCCACCTCCCCCTCGCCCCCTCACCTCCCACAGGTAGATGCTCTCCGCGACCCCGGCCAAGATGTAGAGCCCGTTGGGAGAAGCCGTCAGGCAGGTCACCGGCCCGGGGCAGATGATCTTCTGCTGGAGCTGGTCCTGGGGGCAGGAAGAACACAGTGGCCACTCAGGACGTGGCGGGGAAAGAGAGACAAGAACCTGGTTCAGCTGAGAACGGCCCGTGGGGGAAGCGGCGGCTCAGGCAGCGTCCGATGCGCGGCGGCCGCCTGCACTGGGGGTCTGGGGACTCAGCACCCAGGAGGACGCTGACGGAGGAGCACAGTCCGTGCGTGCAAATCGCATCAAACTGTTCTGCACCCTCCCGGCTTTGCGGCAGTTGCTTCATGTTTAGTCCCACGGGGAAAAGGTAAAATCCCCTCGACCCTCCTCCGAGCAGAGCTCCAGCGAGGCGCAGCACGAGGGGCACCGAACGGCAAGGGCTGGGGATGCTCCGCAGCGGGGGAACCCCCGGGATCCGGCAGGAAACCAGCTGAGACGATCACAGCAAAATAACACGGATAAAAAATAAAAGAAAAAGAAGCAGCAAGCTCACAGGCCGGGAGAACAGGGCGGCGCAGAGAGCGGAGCCAGGGGACAGGCGGCCTGAGGGGATGGGGCTCAGCTCCCTCCCCGGGGGGCTGCGTTCCCGGGCAGCCCTGGGGGCCCCGTCCGGCCTTTTTCAGCCTCGGGGAGCCCCCGGGGGGCGCGGCCGGTCCCTCCCGCAGAAACCCCTCTCCCGGCGGCTTCCGGGCAGCCGGGCGGGACCCCCGGGAGGGGAGCGGGGCCTGACGGCACCCACGGCCCCGGGGGGGCTGCAGCGGGTGCCCGCGGAGGCGGGGGGGCGCCCGGGGGCGTCCCGGGGGTCCGGGCGGGGGCGGCGCTGCCGGGCACCGGCCCGCGGCGGCGGGGGGGGGGGGGGTGTCTCACCGCAGAGGGGGGGTCTCCGTACGGGGAGCGGCCCTCGCCACAGAGGCGGGGCGGCTCGGGGAGGGGGTCCCGCGGCGGGGCCGCCCCCGGGGCCGCGGCCTGGCCGGTACCTTCCTCTGCAGCTCCCAGACGTTGATGTAGCTCTTGCCCAGCTGGGCCCCCAGCAGGTGCTCGCCGCCCAGCAGGGCCAGCCCGCGCGGGCCGCTGTTGCCGCCGCGGTAGCCGGGCAGGGCCGAGCCCGAGTGCAGCTCCCACACGGAGCAGTTGCAGAGCGGCCCGGCGGCGTCCGACACCAGCGCCACCTCCATGGGCGCCGCCATCTTCGCGGTCCGCCAGGGCCAGAGAGAGCGCGCCGGCAGCCTAGAGCGCCGCCCTCATCCCGCCCCGCCCGCGCCCCGCCCCGCCCCGCCGGCCGCGCGGCGGCCAATCAGGAGCGGCGCCGCCGTGGCCCTCCCCCCCCCCACCCCCCCCCCCCCACCCCGCGGCTGCGCGGGGCGGGAGCTGCCGCACGCGGCAGGAAGCTCAGCAGGGTCCGCCCCGTTCCGCAATGGATGGGAGACCGCGGGTGGCCCGGAGGCTCCCGGAGACCCCCCCTCCAGCCCCGGGTACCCCCGGAGCCCCCCCGGCCCAGGGTGCCCCCCCCGCACAGAAAGCCCAGGCAACGCGCTTTTTTTTTTTTTTTTTTTTTAATATTTCATCAACTTTACAGGGTTACAATTGTCTTAAATATTCTGAAGTTTAAATACAATCTGTATAATAATGTTATTATAAAATGTAAACTTTCAGTGTTTTTATTTTACTCTATCTTTATTTTTTTTAATAATCAAAAGTTTCAATACCTGAATGTTTGCAAAACTGAAATATTTCGCCGGGGCCCGGGTGCGCCCGAGGCCGCCGCTCTCAGAGGTAGAATGTGGTTTTTTTATTCTTTTTCTTTTTTTTGTCTTTTGTGGTTTTTTTTTCTTTTTCGTTTTTTACCTGAGTTAAGATATGCACGCTGGGTAAATGCGTCGTCTGCAGCTGGGTCCGTTCCTTTTTTTCTTTCCAAACCCCAGAGAAACTGATTTAGGCTTTTTTTTTTTTTTTTTTTTTGGCTTTTTCTGTTTTTTTTAAATCGATATGCGAAAAGAAAAATAAAGTGGAAGGTAATACGCTCTCAAAAAAAAAAAAAAAAAAAAGTGGGGTAGGGAAGAGGGGGGTAAATAAAAATAATTAAAAAAAAAAAAAATACAACCAACCAACCCAAAAAAAAACCCAGTGACTGTACAAATGCAAAAACTCACTAAGAGACTCTAACGCCCACCCAGGGCACGGGAAACCCCCCGCCCGGGGATCGCTCCTTGCGGGGAGCCGGGCTGGATCCTAAGAGCAGCAGGAGCCGGACGGAGCCCCCCAGCCCCCCCCTCCCCGAGGGGTCCACGGAGCCACCAAAGGGGCATTTCCAGCTCTGGAGGAGGTGGAGGGGTGGGGGGGGGGAAAGGCTGAAAAACGAACAAAAAAAAGGCTGGAAAAACCCCAAATCCCCTGAGATCGCCGCTTCCCCAAGCCAAAAATAAAAAATAAAAATTAAGGAGGGGGCGACCCACCAGATTGGGACCCCCCCCCACTGCCACCGAGCACCTGGGGAAGGGAGGGAGGGGGTGGTTTGAAAAATAAAAAATACAAACCCTGTGCTCGAGGTCGAAACCTGAGGAATTGTGATACCGAGTTTCGGGGTGGGGGGAAAGGTTTCGGTATCGGGATTGTGTCTCACGCAGATGTGGGCGAACGTTTCGGATTGGGGGGGGGGGGCGGCAAAAAATAAAATATTTAGAGAGATGATGATGCTTCTAAAAAAAAATTTTAAGGCTGTGGGATGCTCCGGAGGTCCCGAAGGACGCGTCCGCGTCCTTCGGGACCTCCGGAGCATCCCACAGCCCCCCCCCCAAAATTAATATTTTATGCTGGCCCCCCCTCCTCCCCGGATTCTGCTCTCACCAAGCTGCTTCTTTTTGAGGGAAAAAACGCCCAAATTGGCTTTGCACAGTAGTATTGGGCAGGATGGGACCCCCCCATCCTGGATGGGACCCCCCCCAACACCGCGGGGTCTCGGCATGGCAGGGGGGGCTTCCCAGGGGAAGGAGCTGGACCCGACGCCGAGAGGAGAAAGGAGGTTTCCAAGCTCCCGTTTTTCCCTGATGAAGATTAATATATAGCATTTGCATGTTAAAAGTTCGATTCTTTTTTAGAGAATAAAATAGAAGCTATTTACAACAAAACAATCAAACCTCGTAAAATCCCGTAGAGTGAGTGTAGTCCTCAAAATAAAGGGGGAGGGAAAAGGATCTAAATGAATAAAATATCTCCCAATTTCCAATTAATTTTTATCTCTCTTTTTTTTTTTTTTTTTTTTTTTTTTCCTTTAGAGAGTGCCGGGGGGGGTTTCACTAAAGCTCGCGTCGGCAGGCGTCCGTGCGTCTGTCTGGAGGTAACACGAGTTAAAAAATAATAATAATAATAATAATAATAAATGTACAGTGCAAAGTGTGATGTGAGTGAGGTAAACGGTCCCGGACCGGTGCGGCGCGGCCGGACAGCCGGCGGCTCCGGCAAAACCCCCGGGCTAAAGCTTTTCTCCTCGAAAAGGAAAACCCAACAACACCAGAACGTAGGCAGAGCCCGGCCAGACCCTGGCGAGACCCTGGCGAGACCCCGGTGAGGGCCGGCCCCCCCGTGCCCCGGCGGCTGCGGGGCTGGCGGGGGGAAGGGGCCGGGGGCGTTAAGGCGAAGCGTTGTTGGAGGTAGAACTGGGGGGCACGGCCAGGCCGGCCGGGGCAGCGGGGGGGACGCTGCTGCCGCCACCGCTCCCCACCCCACCGCCGCTGCCGCCGCCGCCGCCGCCACCGCTCCGGCTGCCGCCGCCGTTGCCTTTGGTGTAGGCGGAGGAGGGGAGCGAGGAGGAGGAGGAGGAAGAGGAGGAGGAAGGGCCGGGCGTCTGGGCGAAGAGCACACCTGGAGAGAGAGCGGGGGGCTGAGCTGGGGGCTGGCGAGGCTGGGCTGGGGGGGGTGGTGGCAATGGTGGCAGTGGTGGAGGTGGTGGCGATGGTGTTTGTGATAGTGTTTGTGATGGTGGTGGTGGTGATGGTGGCAGTGATGGTGTTTGTGATGGTGGTGGTGGTGATGGTGGCAGTGATGGTGGCGGTGATGGTGGCGATGGTGTTTGTGATGGTGGCAGTGATGGTGGTGGTGGTGGTTGTGAGGGTGGCAGTGATGGCAGGGCTGGTGATGGTCATGACTGCGGTGATGGTGGTAGTGGCGGCAGCAGCGGGGGCTGCTGGGGAGGGTAGAGGCAGAGCAGCCCCCGTGCCGCGCCGTGGGAGCCCCTCACCTGTGTAGACGATGCCGTTGATCTCCACCGACATGCTGATGCTGTTGGTGCCGTTGCTGCCGAGGCCGGCGGCCGAGTCCTGGCGGTTCTCTGCCAGGGAAGAGCCGGGTGAGGGTCCCCACCGGGGCCGGGGGCTGCCGCGGTGCCGCCGGGGCGGGGGCCGGCACTGACCTGGCGAGCGGGTGCCCTGGCTGTTGATGCGGATGCTCATGGGCAGCTGCGCCGTCATGGCCAGGAGGTTCTGCTGCAGCGCCCGCTGCATCAGCCGCTGCTGCTCGTCCGTCACCAGAGCCATCTTCTTCTCCGGCGGCTCCCCCGACTCCAGCTTCTCCCGCAGCTGCTCCAGCGCCGCAGCCTGAGCAGCCGCCGCCACCTGCACCGCGGCCGCCTGGGCGGCCACCACGGGGTGCCCGGCCAGCGAGACGGGGAGCCGGCTGGGCATGGAGATGGGCACGGGCGAGTCCTCCTCTGCGGGGCATGGCAGGACGTCAGGGACACTGTCAGCACCCTGGGGGTCTCGGGGCCCCTTCATGCTGGGGGCTGCCCACAGCCAGAGCTGGGGAACCGAAGCCACGGGACCACAACAGGGTCCCCAACATGAGCCCCGGTGCCCAGCGCCCACGGAAGGGGGACGTGACCTCCCTCCTCAGCCCACAGTGCCCCCAGTGCCAGGAGGGGGCTCAGCTCCCTGCCCGACCCCTGCGGCAGCCGTTACCTTTCTTGATCTTTTGGACGGGAGCAATGGAGCCGCCGTTGGTGGCGGAGGCCAGCCCCAGCGCCGGCACCGGCAGCTTGGGAGAGGAGAGGAGCCCGTGGGTGCCACTGGGCGAGTAGGCGAAGAGGGAGCCGCCGAAGCCCTGCCGGCGGCCCTCCCGCCGGTTGCTGTCGATGGCCGCCTGCAGCTCGTTGGGGTTGCTCAGCCCTCGCTTCTCACATTCGTAGGGATACAGGTACTTCATGTACCTGCCAGCAGAAAGGGACGGGGACGGTGACGCAGCGGCCAGGACGGCGCGCCGCCCCTGCGCGAGGATCCCCCTCCCGGCACGCCGAGCCCCCCCGCCACTCACTGTGTGCGCAGGGTGAAGGCAGCGCTGGTGATGGAGGTGGGCAGGTTCAGCCCCTTGGTGATCTCCCGCCAGAGCTTCTTGTTGATGACCTCCACCAGGCCGCCCTTCTCTGTCACCAGCGTGTAGAGCATGTACAGGTCCAGCACCTGCTTGGCCATGATGGGGATCCGGTTGACGGGGGTCCCTGGGGAGCGGCGGGAGGAGAGAGCGGGTCTGCGCTGCTGCTTCTCCACCCCCCAGCTGGGAGCGGGGAGAGCCGGCGAGAGGCCCCGCGAGGCAGCACAGGGGCCGGGGGGGCGTCCTGCTCCCCCCTTCCCTTCTACTGTCCCCTTCTTTCCCCCTTGAGACCCCCCCTCCTTGTCCCGCCGAGCCTCAGCCCCGCAAACAAAGGAAACAGAAACTCGCAGTTTTCAGCCGCAGCCCCCGAAACGGGGCCGAGCGCGGTTTCTCGGGCTGAGGTCGGCGGCACCCGGCAACACGAGTTATTTATAACGGCAGCGCCGGGGGGGCCACACGTGTAAGGGGGGGGCTCATCCCTCCAGCTACGTGGCTGCAGTGTGTCCAGGCTCCTGGGGGTCTCTGCCCCCCAGCACCCGCGTGCACGGGGGCTCGGCAGGGTCCCCGTGGGGGGGCAGCCAGCCCGGGGCTGGTGGCTCGCGGCCCCCCCGGCGCGCACACGTGCTTCCCCTGATGCCGCCTGACAAAAGGCCGCCGGCAGCCATGCGTCAGCACTTCCAGCGCTGTTTTCCACGCAGAAACCAGACCCTCGACCGGGTGATCGCTTTGCTTTCAGCCTGTCCCCTCCTCTTCCCTGGCCTCCCCCAGCGCCCACCCTCTGCCAGCCCGGGCAGAGCGAGGAGGCACCGAGGGGCTTCGCCCGCTGCAATAACCCGGGGCAAGGACAGAGCAGGGAGGGGGCAAACCCTGGGGCAACACGGCCGGACCCTGCGGGAAGGGCCGAGGGGGGGCCGCGGGCGCTGGATCCAGCCCAGCAGGTTTGACCTCGCTGTGCAAAGAGGTTAAAAATTAACCAGTGGCTCGGCCGGAGCCGCGACCTCAGGGTTGTACTGGGGGGTGAGGAAATGAGCCCCCGGCTGCAGCGGGGGGGAGCGGGGAGGGCTCACCTCGCTTCTGCATGAAGCTGAAGAGGTCGTCCAGGAACTCCTTCCTCCTGGGGTCACCGTCCAGCTCGTAGAGCTGCGCAACAAGGGGAGAAAACCGTTCAGAAACCCCTGCCCGTGCCCCCCCACAGAGCCCCGACCCCCCGAGCAGTATCCCTGGGCGCTTGGGGGACACTGAATGGCTGGCGGGGTCCCCAAGGCTGAGGGCTGACCTGCGGGGGACGGGGGAGCCATCCCCTGCCCGCCTCGCTTAGAGCTCGGCCCGAGACGCCGGTGCCGGAGTGGCAGCTCTGCCCCACGCCCAGCCCGCGGGGCTCCCACGCCGCGAGCGGCCCCCGGCTCCTCCCGGGAACGCCGAGCCCGGTTATTTTTAGCATCCACTGCACGCTCGGCACAGAGCGGAGCAACCCTTCGGCGTGATCCATCCTCCTCCGCACCTGCAGCGCTGGCAGCCGGCATGAGGAGCCAACAAGCCTGTGCCACGGTGTGAGGCTGTGTGTCACGGTGTGGGGCTGTGTGCCGCGGTGCAAGCTCGTGTGCCGCAGTGCAAGCTCATGCTCGTTGTGGTGGGCTCGAAGTGGGCCCCGGGGGGTACAGCCCTGGCAAATGAGGGCTATGACACAGCAAGGAGGTGGCAGGACGTCCTCCTGGCCATGGTACACCACTGGCTGCCACGCCGCCCGGCACGGCTGCTCCCCTTTGCCCAGCGAGGCTCCGTGCCGTGGGGGTGGCAGCCTCTCTCCCGCATCCCCGCCAGGCTGCCGCGGCAAACTTGGCAGGACAAACGGTGCCGTGCCACGCAGCCGGGACGTGTCTCTCTGAGCCAGGGCAGGCAGACCCGGGGCAAGGCTTCTGGCGTGGCCGCGCCTCAAGCACCCGGTTCTGCCGGGACAGCTTTTGTCGGGACCCCACCCCGCGCCCGACAGCCCGGCACATTCCTGCCTGATTTATGGCGGCAGGATCTGCTGGCCCGAGCGCCCCGGCACGCAGGCAGGCACGCCGTGCCGGCTCTGCCGCTCCCCGGTGCCGGCGGCCGAAGCCCAGCGCAGTTTCTGCCTGGAGGTGGTGGCTGGTGGATAATCCTCCCCTCCCAGGAGGGGTGTGAGAGCAGGGGCTGCGGGCGCCCAGACGCTGTGAGGATGAACCCCGCAGCCCTCGCCCCGGCCCCTCGGTGTGAGCGGCTCCCGCTTTTCTCAATGACAACTCTGAACAACTGCCAGCGGGGCTGTGGCAGCCGGGGGACACACACTATAAATATTACCCTGTAACCCACCCGGCACGCCCCGCGGGGCCGCCAGCCGCCGAGCGGCAGGTCAGCACGTTAACTGGGTCATCAGAGCCCCCTGGCAGCGGGGGGTGCAAGCCCTCTCCTCCCACCCCCCCCCAGGGAGGATCCGGATCCCGCGGGGCCGAACGCGCCCACCGGTGCGATCAAAGGGACCGATGGGGCCGCGCGATAAAAGGGGCAGGGCGCGGCCGGGAGGCCATAAATCCCCCTGGAGATCTCACGGGGCTCGCCTGGACCCCAACAACCCAGGGAAGGGGCAGGAGCCACCGTCACGACTGGCCAAGACCCCTCACAGCTCCCCGAGACCCCTCAGAGCCCTCCTGCGCCACCCCTGGGGCCCAGGGTCCCGAATCGCGGCGGGCACAGGTGGGACTGGCCAGCACCGAATGTGGAGCCGGCCCAGTGCAGCGCACGGGAGTCACGAGCAACCTATTACCCCGCCGAGCTCTAAAAATCGATTAGCCGCTTACGAAAACATGGGTGCATTCAGTTTCTATAAAGCCAGCTCTTAAATAAAGCCGCTCTCCCTGGGCTGCAGGTGGGAGCCGCGGCCGCCTTTCGGTAGGGACAAACACGTCGGTTCATTTGCTGCCGTGACCCCCTCTGGCCGCGGGCCCCCCCCCAGCTCAGTCCCGAGGGGAACGGACGCATTTAAGAGGATGAAAGAAAATTAACCGTCAGCTGAGGAAAGCGTGCGCCGGCCGGGCCGCAGGGATTAGCAGCAGCAGCAGCAGGCGGGCAGCTGCCCCGGGTGCCGTCCTTCCACGCGCCCCCCCAGCCCGCCGGCCCCGGTGGTCCCACGCCAAACCCTGGCAGCCGTGGCCACTCTCCCCGGCGACTGAGCCACGGGGGGTCACCGTGGCCAGTGGGCAGAGGGAGCCCCGTTCCCGCCCGGCGCCCTCGACGCCCTGCCGGCACACCCAGCTGCGCTGCCGGGCAAAGGACGTTTCGCAAGCAGCCGCTCGCGGTTACCAGCGAGATTTCGACAGCTCCGCCGTGCTCGGCAGCTCCTGCCGGCCCCTGCCGCCTGGGAGCGGGGAGAGGGGCTCGGCCAGGCCCGGCCTTGTCCCAGGGAGCCCCCCAGGCCCCCGTCTGGCTCTGCCTCTGCCAACGGAACCGACCGGCAGCTCCCCTGGGAGCGCGGCCAGCAGAGCCGCAGCCCGGACGCGCCCCGTCTGCTCCGCAGCGCGACCCAGCGGGATCTGCCGAGCTGCCCCCGTGCCCCCTCACTGCCCGGGCACAGGCAGGGACGGGAAGGCGGCAGAGGCGAGGGACGTCCAGCACCCCTGGCGGGACTCCCTTGTGCTGGGAGCATGCCAAGCTTGCCGGGACTCCTTGCTGGCAGCCTGTGGCACGTGGCAGAGCCGCCACGCACCCCGCCAGCCCCATAAGGCAGCAGAGGCATCGCAGGAAAGCTTAGATATTGGGCCTCAAAATAAAAATTGAGGAACAGAAACACATTCTCGTTTCGGCAGCGTGCGAAACCGAACACGCAGCCAGGCTCGGCGCAGACCAGCTGCCGCTGGCACCACCGGACCGAAATCAGCAGGTGCCGACCCCCCGTCGGTGCCAACGCCCTGCCCGGTGCCGCTGCCCTGCCCGCCACGCTCCAGCAGCTCCTGCTGGGCACGGAGCTGCTCCTCGCCGGCGAAGCGCGGGCGGAGGCGACAGGGCTCGGTGCAAAGGTAACGCCGGCCGCCGGGCTGCGAGCCGTGGGGAGAGGCCGCGCTGCCGCCGCTGAGTCAATAGATTTACATTTCGTAATTAGGGAGGCCACGGGGAGGTGGAAACGACTTAATCTGTAACGCAGCTGCCCCAAGAATATCCTCTTACGCGGGGAGGCCGCCCGGCCACGCTGCCCTGCCAATGGGTCCCCGCGGCCGGAGCGTGGTGCCAGGGGATGCCACGGCACAACCGACCCCAGCCTGGCCGGTACGTAGGAAATGCCCCCACCTCCCCGAGAGCCCCCTGGGCCAGGGGATCGAGCCCCGTGTGCCCAGTGCTCCCAGCGCCGACCCAGCACTGGGCGGACACCCGGTGCCACCGCTGCGGCTGGCTCCTCGCCGCCGTGCCCAGCCTGCCCCGCCACCGGCATGACCGCTGTGGGCGCCGGCCCCCATCCCTGCGGCCGGCTGAGGACGAGGTGGCAGATGGCCGCTGCCAGCAAATATATCATTAAGTGGAGGAGGACTTAGGAAGGCGGCAGGCGGGCGGCGCTGACCCCGCACCCCAGCACCCCGGCAGGATGCCGGCCCGGCGTTTGGTGTGGATGACCGGATTAACGTTTCAAACCAGATTATGGGAAAATCCCAACCCGTTGGCTTTCAAAGGGCCGGCGGGGAGGTGGCCCCTCGGCAATGCCAGGAATGTGGGAGAGAGCCCTCGGCACGGGAGTGGTGCGTGCCGGGGGTCCGCAATAGCTCCCCCACCCGCCGCCCACCACTGCCCCCCTAACGAACCCCAAGCTGTGGGCCAGGGGACAATTACAGCAGGGAGGAGAAACAATGTTTAAGAAAGCTCCAAGAGTCTCCCCATCAACAGGAGCCCCCGTGCCCCCCACCAGGTGTCACAGGGACCCCCCAGGGTGCAGGGCTCTGTGAGGCAGGGGCTGTGGAGGAGCCCGTGCCCCAGCATCCCGCACCCGAGTCAAAAACAGCCCCCTCCACGGCTTGGTTCCGGGTTCTCAAGCCTTGGGGATTAATTTTCAAGTTTCATTTCCATCGGCAGGAAGTCTCAACGCTCTCGGCTTTCCTCCCTCCTCCTCGAAACGGGGCTGGGACGTGCGAGCTGTGAGCCAGGGGGGGACAGACCCCCAAGAGCCGCTGTAGCAGGGACAGGGGAGCTGGTGGCAGCCCCCCCAGAGGGGCCAACTGCCTTCTGGGGGCTAAAAAAGTCTCAATTTCTGTATGTAGGGAAAAAACGCAACAAAGGCCAGCAGGTAGCAACAAAGGCGGCAGGTAGCAGGGCCAGCCCCGCTCCCGTCGGCTGTGCCCGGGCGGGGTGATGGCGGGCAGAGGGGGGCTCCTTCTCTCTTTCTTTTCCTCCTTCCTTCCTCCGCGTGGCCCCTGGGGATGTGTCCCTTTGTCCTGCTGACAGCCGAGGGACGATGCCGGGAGCTGGGGGGGGACTGCGCAAGCTAACGAGTTATTTAACGAGGAATAAACACGCGGGCAGTGTTTCCCGTCCTGCTCCCAGCCGGCGCAGGCAGCCCCCGGCCCCCAGGACCCACCGCCGGGGCCGGAAGGGCCCCTTCACCAGAAAAAGAAAGTGATTTGTAAAAACTAGAGTGAAGGGCTGCTGACGAGCCCCGAGATGAAGCGTTCCGGGTGACGCTGGTGGGGTGGTTTCCCGTAAGCTGGTGGCTGAGTCAATGGGGCTGGGGGGCACGAGGGCGTGGGGACATGTGCCACCACCCCAGGCCCCTGGCACCTGCCACCCCGCTCGCCCGCACCGGGGCTGGCCAGGAGCGGGAGCAGGACGGTTTCTCGCCAGCCTCGCCCACGCGGGCCGGGGCCGGCTCTCGCCGCCGGCGGCCGCCTCCACTGACCGGCCCGGCCGGATTCCTGCGCCGGAGCGTGGCCGGGGCCGGCGGCAGCAAGGGGCCGCTTCCGCGGGGGCAGCCGGGGAGGGGGCCGGAGCCGGGGCCTCGCCGCCACGCTTCCCGTCGGCACTATTGTTCCCGCCGGTTCCCAGCATTGTCCCCTCCGCAGCTCGACACCACCCGGGCCGGGACGTGGCCGTGCCACCGGTGCCCCCTCCTCGGGCCGGGGCTGCGGCAGCAGTGGGCGGCAGATCCGTCAGCAGCACCGGGACGAGCCCGCTCCCTGCCCCTGCTCGTCTCCCCAGAGAGTCAGGGGTCCCGAGACCACCCGGCCGGGCTGGCGCGAGCAGCCGTGCGGGTGACCCGGGGGACGCGGGCCGATGTCAGCACTGACATGGCGGGTGTCACCGCGCCACGGAGGGGCCCTTGAATGGGTGAATTAGTTGCCATTTAACCTCCCTGACCCCCCTTTGTTGGCGCGCCGGTGGCCGCCCTCCCTGCCGCGGGGACGCTCGGGCCCGGCTGGCCACAGCCTCCGGGACGCTCCGTGGAGACCCGCGCCCACGCACCGGAGCCGTCCTGGCGCAGCGTGCTGCCAGGCACGGACCGACACCGGCTGCCGGGACGGTTGCGCCGCGGCTGTTTTTTCCCCTTCCCACAGAGGAGGAAGCGAATCCTGCTGCAGTTGCATTTCCAAGGGTGGTTTTGGAGGGACCAGCTGGGCACAGCGCGCCGGACTCTGGCAAAAATAAAACCCAGTTCAGTGTCCGGACGCCGACGCGTGATGCGGGCTGTGGAGGGGTTGCTGCGGAGCGGCGGTGGGGCGGGTGGTGGAGCCGATGCCCCCCGGCCGGCCGAGAGCCGGTGGCTGGGCAGGTGGGTGGGATCCAGCCCGGCAGCGGCTCTCCCGGCCCTCGCCGCGTGCGTGCCGGTGCATGCCCTTGACACATACTCGCTATCGCACCGGACCTTGTGCAAATATTAATTCAGTGGAGTCAGGCAGCGTTGAGAAAACTCGTCCCAGGGAGCAGCGCTCAGGGCGCAGCTCACGAGGGCAGACCCCCGGTGGGCGTCTGAGCCGGAGTCGCGTGGCACTGACCTGCGGAAACCACGGCCAGGGCAGCAAAACGCAACTCGGCGCCAACCCTCTGGGCACCCGTGAACCTCGCCTCGGGCTGTCCCTCCCCGTGTCCCCCAGAGCTTCCACGGGGCCGGCAGGTCGAGACCCCCAGCCCGGGACCCGACCCAGGCGTGGGGGCAGCCGTGGGGGCAGGAGCAGTGGCTGCGCTGGCCCTCGCAGCCAAGCTGGGGTTTAAATTCCACCATATGTAAATGATCGTCTTAGAAAGGGGATCGCTGTAAGCCAGAGCAGATGAGTCACCCGGGGCTTCCACCACCCGGCCGGGGATTTGTCTAATTGCAAAGCTGTTCCTGAAATGCGAGGTCCTGCACCTCCGTCTGCGGGACGGCCTCCCCACCACCCCCGCCTGCCGTCCCCACCGCCGTGGGGGTCCCAGGGAAGGGGGGTCCCGGCCGGCCCCACGTGCCCCGGCCCTGCCCGCGGGAGCTGGAAGGGGTCCAGCGGCCGCAGATGGTTTTGACAGGCAGCCAGCTGCGGGCTGTCAGCCCTGGGAACCAGGCAGTGCCGAAACCTCGCCGGTGCAGTGCGGAAGGGAGCAGGGTGATGGGGGGCACTGCCACCCCCGTGCCAGCTCCGGTAAAGCTGCTGCCTGGCCCTGTCCCACCACGGTGCCGGGTGGTCGAGCCTCCAAAAGCAGGCACTGCTGCCTGAGCCGGGGGCTCTGTGGCAGCCACGGGCAGGTGGGGAAACTGAGGCAGGAGGCTAAGCCCTTTGCTGAAGGGATTTATGGCCAGGACCCGTGTGGGCGCTGCCTGCTGCCATCTGCACCTGGGGGGACACACAAGGAAGCCCTTCCCCAAAGGACCGTTCCCAGGGCGGCGACAGGGCCACCACCTGCCCATGGTACGTGCGGGAAGCGGGGACCTCTGCCCGGGGAGCAGCGCCCCGGCCCCGCGCAGGGCGGATTATGGTGAGCTCCGACCCCGCTGCGGGCAGATTAAGGGACCGGCTGGAAGGGTCAGGGAGCGGGTCAGGAGCCGAGGTGGGAGTTGCGCCCTGAGCCCCCCATCCCGCTGCCCAGCAGGAGGTGCAGCTTCAGGGATGTGCCCGGGGAAGCGAGGGGCTCCCCCCTGGCACTGAACCCCCTCTCGCCCTTCGCCCCGGCCCCCGATTGCGGCACGTCCGGCCGGGCCCCAGCCCCGCTGCCATCCCTCCTGCGGTTTGGGCCAGAAATAGGGCGATGGAGCAACGCTGCGCCCTTGCCCAACCGTGCCGCGGCCAGGCGGCTGTTTGCTTTGCTGACAAAGGACCTGCTCTCCTCTCTGCTCCTTTTTTTTTTTAAACTTCTTTTAAATAAACCCTCATTCCTGTTAGTTCAGCTGTGCCGGAGCTGGGAGGCAGCCTCCTCCTCTGCAGCCCTTGAATCAGGCTGGGGGACCGGGGCTTTTGTGGGGACACTCGCAGGCGATGCCCAGGCTGGGGGAGCCAGCCCAGCGCCCGAGCTGAGGGGTGCCGGGGGGACACTCCACCCGGGAGCAAACAAAATCAGCCGCGTGAAGGTGCCGCCTGGGCACCCAAGGCAGGAGGGATGGGTCCCCCATCCCCACCTCATTTATTATCTTACGGGCAGAAACGGCTTCAGGTGGTGCCTGGACCCCGGGACCGGCACCCCTGGGCTGTGTGGGCGCCCGGGTGCCCGGCTGGAGGAGGCACTCGGCGGCTAAGCCGCTCTCGCCGAGAAGTCCCTGACCCCTGGCCGGGGATCCGGCGGGATTATGGCTCCGGGAATGCTCCCTGAGCGCTGTGAGGCGATTACCGGGCTGCATCCCCGAGGAGCACCCTCCAGCGAGCTGGGCGCTGGGGCGGGGCGAGACGGGCGAGGGTCCCTTCTCCCAAGTGGGGTCCACCCGTGACCCAACGGCTGTCCCCGACGCCCCCGCCCCCTCCTCGCCCCCGTTATCTGCTGCCGGCCCGGCCAGGCGCCGCAATCGCCTCGTCCCGGCACAGGGTGCTCGGCCGGGGCCCCAGGGCCCGGCCCTTTATCAGTGCCCCCGCCACACCGGCCAGGGCTAAACTGCCTTCGGGCTGGGGGGAAGGCGGCCCCCGGGCGGGCGACCACGCTCGGGTGCCCCTTTCCCCGTGCAGGGGCCCCCTCGCCCTCCCCCAGGGCGGCTCATCCGCTCGGCTGGCTAATGCAATAAAGCTCTAATCAATATTTTAAAGAAAGTAAATGGACCCTCCCGCCCTCGTTAAGAGGCCGCGGGGCCAACGCTCCGGCCCTGCTCCCCCCGTCAGTGTTGGGCTTTTTAAAGGAAAATAATCCATGGGAGAAAGGCGTTCGGGGCCCCGCGGCGGCAGAGGGGATCCCCCACGCCGGGCTCCAAGCCCGGGGTCTCTGGAGGAGAAATGGGCTTTTCCTCAGCCCCTCCCAGGGTTCCCCCAGGAAAATCCCGGCTTCTTCTCCCGGTGCACGGCCCTGGTTGGACCCCCCTGGCCAGGGAGCAGGGGTCCGGTTTCGCCCCCGCCGCACCCAGCGTTCCGCCCGCGGAGGTGCTTTCAGTTTATGGTGGTTTTCTTTCCCCAACGGTTGCACTTTGAAACACCGTATCTGGAGGGGGGGGCCACAGCTCAGCACAAGATAAGGGCCAAGGTTTTCACCCCCCACATGCCACCGGCGTAGGTCAGATGTGCCCCTTTGGGACAGCTTGAGAAACCTCCCACACCCCCCCAGAGCACCCACGCCCACCGCGGGCACTGCACCCCCAGCCCCACGACGGCTTCTCAAAGCCCCCGACGCTTCCTGCGAGCGGGTGCAGAGACGGGAAGGGGTCAAACATCAGCCTGGGGAGCTCCAAAGGGGAGACCCCAGCGGTGACACCCAAAACAGGGTCCTCAAAGGGAGCCCTGCAGCCAGGGGGAGCCTGGGGAGACAGATCCCCCCGGCTGCCCTCCTGTGAGATGGGGTGCTGGGGTGGGGGTGCTGGGGCTGTGGGTGCCGAGGGAGCGCAAGAAACTCCAAACGGGGCAGGGGCAGGAAACTCTGGCCCCGTGGGCTGCTGACGCGCCCAGGGCTCACGCTCCCGGTATTAGTAGGGTGCAGTAATAGCAGTAACGAAAGAGAAAGGTCAGGGAGGGAGTTCTTGCGGGGTCCCCCCTCCCTGGGGGCTGGGGCATGGACAGCAAAGCCTGTTTTTCCCCAGCAGCCCCACACCGATGCAGGAGCTCACCGACAAGGCATCACGCAGCGGTCTGTGGCGGCACGCGGCAGCACCGGGTTTTTGGCAGGGGTTGGCAGAGCCGCTCGTGCTCTGGCAACCGGTCAAAGCCCTGCTCCTCCCCGCAAGCATCCCCCTCCGGAGCGGCAGCACAACTGTGGTGCCCTGGGCGGTGGGTGTCGGGGCTCATCCCCAGCCCCCACGGGCAGCCGAGGCCCCCAGAGCCCACCCCAGCTCCAGGCTGGCAGCCCAGACACACCAGCATCACCCGTTGTGATTTTGGGGTGGGTGGTTGGACAACATCCCAAACCCAAATAAGACCAAACGCAGCCCCAGCCACTGTGGCGGTAGCGGGGGGTGACGTCCCGTCGGACCCCTCCACCCCTGGCGGGGCTACAACAGGCACAAGATCAAATCAAGAGGGAGCCTGCCCTCGTGGAGACCCTCCCACCCCAAAAACACCCCTTTTCCCCCCACGGAGCCGTCGCACCCTCGACCGCGGCTGCCCCCGAGGCCAGCGCCGCGTCGGGGCTCCTTTGTTCTGCCGAGCTGACCCCAGGCTGCACGGTGGCCGTCCCAGGGGATGGGGAGGTGCCACGCGCCGACTCCCTAACCCCGCTAACCTCCATAACTCTTCCTCGCGCCCTCCCCTTCCTCCCCACTGAACCGGGCCCCCTCCTTCTCCTCTCCCACGGCTCAACCCTGGTTTGCAGGAATCTGCCCCAGAAGGGTCAACAGAACCCTGCGGCGGCAGATGGGCCCAGCCCCCAGCACAAACGGGGCACCCAGGGTTTCGGTGCGGGGACTTGGGAAGGCAGTGCTGCCCGGTGAGGACCACGTCGTCGGGCGCAGGGGACACCAGGGACCTGACACACGGCTGAGCCGTTCACCAGTGCCAGCAGATCCAGAGCTGAACCTCACCCGCCGGCAGACCCGGAGAGCGCTGGCGGTGCCGGGGGCCAGGCAGGACCACCAGCCCTGCGCTGCCCAGGGACCCCAACCTGCTGGGAGGCGGGGAGAGAGAAACCAGCCACTGCCTCCCCCAAACCAAGCACACGCAGCCGCAGCCCACGCTGCCCACAAGCTCCGGTGTCAAGGAGGCTTCTTTACAACAACAGAAAAAAGGAACCCCCAAAGAGCCCCTTCCTTGAGCAGCATTTCCCCACCATGGGGAGAAGGCACAGCGCCGGCACAGCATGTCGGCACCCCGGTGCTGCCGGGGCTTCCCCCCACGCGCCTCTGCCCCGGCGGAGCAGGGAAGGGGCGAAGCCTCCCCGCCGACCCGCGCCGGCACTCGCTGTTTACATTCCTGCTGCTTCTTCCCAGGCCGCGGCTGCGCCAGCGGGGCCGGAGCGCTCGGCTCGGCGGCACGCGCTGGAGCGTGGCCAAGGAGGAGCTCCCGGCCAGCGCCGCGTCGCACCGAGCAACCCCCTGGCCCGGGTCCAGCGGCCGCGATCCAAGCACCGGCGCGCTGGCGGGCTGACGTGCCGGGGAAAGCCTCTCCTGGCAGGGTGCTTCGCCGCCTCTCCTCCGCCCACGGCACAGCGACCGCTGCCACTTTCCTCCTCTCTCCGGCTGTTTCCACAACGAGCCGGGCTCTCCCCGGGAAGCGAAAGGAAGGGACCGGGGGGCTCAGCCCCTGCTGCTGGCACAGCCTGCGGGGCAGAGGATGCGCTGGGACTCGGGTGGTGTCCCCAAGTGCCGTGGCTGTGGCGGGGGACCTGGTGGAGCCTATGGCATGGCCCACGGCACGTCTACAGACCCTGCACCAGCACAGCGCGAGCACTGCAATCACCCGGCCCCAGCTTTTCCCGCCGGGTATCGAGGGCCGGGAGAGACCGCCGGCATGCAGGTCCAGTCCAGCACCGACACGGTGACAAACAGGAAGATCACGGCTGCGGTACTAAAAAAGCCTTTTCACAGGTACGAGATCGTGTCCCCGGCCCCTCGCTCCCCGACAGCAGGAAGCACAAAAGAGAAACCACAAGAAGAGGAGGCGGCGTGGGCGCAGCAGCACAGGGGATGCACAGGCCAGGAGCCACCATCCTCTCCCACGGCCGGGCGGGAGCGCAACGGGGAGAGCGGCCGCCCGCTCAGCACCCCTTCGCCCGTTTTGGGAGGGATCCCCCCTCGAAGGGGAAGGGGCAGGGGCCATCGCATCCCTCCCAAAAGGCCACTGTGCCCTGGCCGCTCCATCTGGGTCCCATCTGCTGCTGTTGGCTCCCGTCCCTTCCCCCAGCCTTAAACTCAGATGTATTTAAACACACACATCAAAGGCACCGGCCGGCCCCCCGGGAGTCCCGGCTCACAGCACATTTCCTTCGATTAGCCGAAAGCGGGGCGCAGCGAGCGCCAGCGCCGGAGGAGAGCGGGAGCGTGCCCGCCTCCTGCCAGCCTGGCTCAGCAGCACGGGGGGTGCCGGGGTGCTTTCACCCCGGTTTCACTCCCCAACGGCATTTTGGTGGTGGCAGGGGGCAGCTCTGCCCCCAAACAGCCAGGCACTGCCTCTGCAGTTACGGGGAGCAAGTCAGGCCACCACTGAAAACAGTAAGAGAGAGTGAATAGGAAACCAAAGAATTTCTCCAGGTTCACCAGTCTAGGGAGAATTTTTCCATCATTTTCAGGAAGAATTCTCTCAAGTCTCCGTGGCAAAGCCCATCACACCGCCTGCCTGCGCCGGGGCCAGGCCACAGCGCCAACCGGGACATGGGATCCCCCCGACAGAAGCCAGCGGGGAGGGGGACGAGGCTGAGCCCGAGCACTAAAACCCCGGAGAAATCCCGCACGTCCTCAGCAGCAGCGACAGCAGCTCGATTGGAGAATAACCCTCCCGGGGGGCGGCCAAGGGCCCAAGGAGGCAGGGGTGCGCGATGGGGGCACGCGCGGCTCGGCGGGCACCTACTTGCTTGAACTGCTCCTCGTAGGTCCAGTCGCCGTGGTCAGGCGCCGGCGGCGGGGGCTGCGCGTGGCTCAGCCCAGTGGGCGCCCGCTCCTGCCCACCCGGTGGCCGTGGCGGTTCGCCCCGGTAATGCTGGGGCGCCGGGGGCTTGCGGAGCAGCAGGGACCCCGCGCCCGGCCGCACCGCCTCTGCTGAGCCGAGCCCTTCCTCTCCCATGTCTTCCTCCTCCTCGTAGTCTTCTTCCTCCTCCTCTTCTTCCTCTTCCTCCTCTTCCTCACCCAGATCCTCTTCAAAGTCGTCTTCATCCCACTTGCCCTTCCTAGAGCAGGAGGGAGAGGAGAGATTCGGTTGCTTGGCAGGGGGCTGGGTCCCCAAAGCTGAACCCTCTCCCCTGCCCGTGGGCACCACTGGCACATCCCGAGGCCACGGCTCCAGCGGCGAGCGCGGCTCTGCTGGATGGCTGCCAGCCCGGTTCTGGCCCCGGAGAGGATGCAGGCTGGAAGGAGGCAGCCGTGAGGGCCCTGCATAATTTAAAGCCAGAACCGGGATCCTCTGTCACGGCCCCACGTGGCTCTCCAGGCAGAGATGAGACGTCGCCACACGCCAGCCTGGCACGGGGAATCACGGCTGCCAGGACATCCTGCTGGCACACACCTGCCTCCCTGCTCCCCCGACACAGCACAGTCCCCCCAGCAGCCTCCTCCGCCACTCCCCAGCCCCAAAGGGGCGCCTGTGTCCCCAAACACCCACATCAAAACCCACCGGGGCCAGACCCTGTCGCGGCCTCTTCCCCAAACATGTAAGAGCTGCTGGTCTAGGCCAGCACACACTCACAGATCCTCCTCCTCCTCAGAGCCCATCTCCTGCTGGTACCCGTCATCCTCCTCCTCCTCGCCGCGTTCCTCCTCCTCTTCCTCCTCGGAGGCCTGGCTCTCATCCGACAGCCCTGGGCTGGACGAGTGGCTGAGGCCAGCGGCCGCTGCCCTCATGGCGGCCAGCGCAGCCATCTGTGCCCGCTGCATGTGCGCGCTCTCGGGCTCCGCTCCTTCCTCCGAGGGTGCTGGGGCCGGATCCTGGCCGCGGCCTCGGGCTGGGGTGCTGGCGGGGGGCTGCCCCGGGGCCGGGGGAGGCTGCGCCGGGGGAGGCGTGGAGCGATGCTGCTGCTCCTGCTGCCGCGCTTCCAGTGCCTGCTGCAGCCGCGCACGCTGCTGCCGCTGCAGGTTCTCCATCACCGCCTGCAGCTTCATGGCTCGGCCTGCGGGCGGAGGGTCCCCTGGGGGGCGGGGGGCGATGCACCCAGGGGGCAACGCCCGGGAGGCGTTGGGGGCAGCGCCCGGCAGGCTGCCGCGCTCCAGCGGGGCTGGGGGCCAAAGCTGGGCAGAGCTGGGGGGGTTTGGGGGCAGCCCCGAGAGGGGCTGTGAGGGTCCAGGCGGGGGGGAAGGGCAGCGGAGGGTCCGCAGCGCCGTCGGGGTGTCAGGGCAGGAATCGCCACGGGCTCAGGGCAGAAGGACGTCTCCCCTGACGCCCCTCGGCCTGGCCCCAGTGTCTCTGGCGGGAGCCGTGGGCACGGGGCTGCTCGTCAGGACGGGGATGCCGCTGCTGCCGCTGGCGAGCGCGCCCCGGGCAGGCGTCGGCAGCTCTGCGGGCTCAGCAGGCGGCAGCGGCCGCCCGGCACATCGCTCCCTCCCTCGCCGACCAAGCGCCTTCTGGGGGGGCGGCAGCCTCGGGGTCGACGCAGCGTCCCCCGGCTCAGGGCCGGGCGTCCCTACTTTTCGGCCGGGTCGGCTCCCGGCGAGCGTCGGCGCAAACCTGCCGGGAGAAGCGGAGGAGAGGGTCAGCAGGGCTGGCGAGTAGGAAGGAGTTAAAGACAGCGCAGGAGCCTCATTAATCTCGAGCTAATGAGATAGGGAGGCCTGGCCCTGCTGCTGGAGGGGGAAGGGGCCTGCCGGACCCGATAGCCCTGCCCGGCCCTGCAGGCACCGGATACCGGGAGAGCAGCGCCCGCAGATAACGGGGAGCCGCCCGCCCACCGCGCCCCCGCGGGGGATAGGGCACGGCCCCACCTGGGGACACCGGGGACCGGCCACACGCTGCGAGGGCAGCGCCGGACTCCTGGTGACCGTGGGAGCAGGCGGCAGTGAGCAGCACCAGCGGTCCCCTAAGCTGGGGGAGACCCGCCGGTCCCCGGTGCTCCGGCACAGCCGCCTGCGGGACGAGCAGGCAGAGCCCCCTCCCCGAAACTCTGGCAAAGGGGCTCCACCGCCCGCCCCCGCGCTTCTCCCCTTCCCCGGGGGCTGCTTCGCTCCAGCAAGCACAGGACAAACCGGCACGTTACGGATGGGCCCCGCGACACCCACGCCATGCCAGCCCCCGGGAGCCCCCCCCGCGACACCAAGGCACCCTCACCCCGCCGCAACCACGGCTCCCCCGGCAACGAGTTCGGCGGGACCTCGCCCGTGCCAAAGGCAGGAGGGGAGCTCGCCGCGCCGCCGCCACCGTAGTGCCACGTACGGGTGTTGAGTCAGCCGGGCGATCACCCCGGTTCTGCCGCCCCGGCCCTGGGCTGGGGACACTCCCCGGGGACAGGATGGCCAGCGGCACGCGGGAGCCGGCAGCTACAGCACCATCCTGCGAGTTCTGGAAACGGGAACCCGCTTCCAGCGCGGGCCGGTGCCGCCGCCGATTGGGCGGCCGGGTGGGAGTCGCTTCCCCCGCGCCTCGCTGCGGCGGCCACCGCATCCGCTCTCGCCCCGACACGCTCGGCTCGTCCCACGAACGCGCCGCTGCAGCCAGCGCCGGGGCAGCGGGAGCTGGTCGGGCGCTTGACCCCTGCCCGGCCTCTGCTCGTGCCTCAGTTTCCCCTCCTCTACGCCAGCTGTCTCCATCTTGCCTAGGTGGAGGGGAGGGACACGGACCCTCGTCCCCCGAGCAGGCAGAGCTGCCAGAACAGGCTGTCCCGAAGCAGCGGCCGCTCGCCGGCTGTGGCCACGCTCTGTGCCGTGTCCAAGCTCCGCGCCCCGCGCTGGTGAGAGCCGCAGGCAAACCCAGAGCGAGACCCGTCCCAGGCACATGTTCCTCCGGCCCCGTGCTGCCGCCGCTCTGCCTCGCCACGAGTCACCCAGTTACTCAGTGCCAGTCCCGGCGCTGCCGGTAGCGGAGCCGTGGGCTGTGGCCCCGCCGAGATCACGCTGCCACGTCCCTGCGGGGAAGCGAAGCCCGAGCGCGGCCGGAGGCTGCCGGCACGGCGACGCCAGAGCCAGGGGACGGTGGCACCCCGGCCCGGCGGCCGCGGTGACCTTGAGCCGTGCCTCTTTGTCCTGCGGCCGCGGGGGTCGGTGCCTCCGGCCGTGCGGGCGGTGCCGGGCAAGGCGCGGGGGATTTCGGGCGCCCGCGTCCCGCGGGGCAGGTGCTCAAGAGCGACAGCGGCGACGCCGGGCTAAAAATACGCGGCGGCAGGCGGGGGTGTGACGGACAGGGCCTTTGTGCCACCGCCACCCGCCCAGCCTCGACCAGACCCCCCCGCCCACTGCCCCCAGGGGCTCCGAGATCCAAGCGAAGAGAAGGAGGAAGAGGAGGAGGAGGAGGGGGAGCCTGGGGACAGACGGGGCTGGGGGGTCTGCGAGAAGGACCTCCGAGGCAGACACGGGGCTCGCCCCCCGGGCTGAGCCCAGCCCCGCTCCCGGTCGCACGTGGCACCGGCGGCCGCGGGCTGAACCCGGGGAAGGGGGTGACGGGACCCGGGGGTCATCTGGCCCTGTGAACCGGGGGCAACAGCCGCCACCGGCGCGGGGAGAGGAGGATGGGCCGGGCCAGCAGCTCGCACCCAGCCCAGCGCGGAGTCTGGCCCCGACTCCTTCTCCGGCCGGAGCCCCGGGAGGCCGCGGAACCGGGACTGCCCCGGCCAGGGTCACAGGCCAGCGGCGGCTCCGTCCCGTCTCCCCGCTGGGAGCCGTCGGTGGGCGGGGCGCGGGGACTCTAACCGGCCGGAACAGTAACGGCCGCAGGGGACGGAGGGTCCGGCGGGCGCGGGGGCGTGCCGGCCCGGCCGGGAGCGGCCGCGGGGGGAAAACCCCAACACCGCGCGGGGGGAGCGGCCGGTAACCGACCGCGGGGGGAGGGGACGCCCCGGTCCCTCCCAGCAACCGGCCGCGGGGGTCCCAGCCCGCCCAGGGGACGCGGCCAGTGCTCGGCCCCGATCCCGCCCACCCCCGAGCGCGGGGGAGGGGGACGACCCCGACCCCCGGTACCGTCCGCGGGGGAGGGGCCGGCGCCGGTTCCACCCGCGAGGCCGGTGCGGCAGCGAGTCCCCGCTTACCCGGTGGAGGCCGTGCGCCGCGAAGCCGCATAGCAGCCGCGGCCGCCCGGGGCTCGGGCTGCGGCGGGGCCGGGGTGCGCTCGGTGCCCGCACGGCAGCTCCTCTCCCCGCGGGCGGGCGGGCGGGCGGGCGGCGGGACCCGGTGGCGCCCCGCCCCGCCTCCCCATTGGCCCGCCGCGCCCGCCCCGCCCCGCGCTGCCCCGCCCCGTCTCGCCATTGGCCCGCCCCGCCCGCCGGGCCCCGCCCCGCCGCCTCACTGGCCCCGCGCCTCCGCCGCATGCAAATGTGGGCGCTGGGCGGGGCCTCGGGGCCGGGCGGGAGCGCAGCCGCAGCGCCGCCTCGCGGCCGGGAGGGGAAGCGCCGCGGCGAGGGGCGCGGCCCCTTTAAGAGCCCGGGGTTGGCGGGGCCGGATTTAAAGGGGCCGCCGCCCCGGGGCTCCGGTAACCGCCGCGCACCGGGGCTTCCCTCAACCCCGGTGACCCCGCCCCCTGCGGCGCCCCGGGGCGGGGCCCCGCTCCCCACGGCCCCTCCCCTCTGACGCCACTTCCTGCGGGGGACACGGAGGCGCCGGTGCCGCCGCCTGTACCGGGCCGGGCCATGGTGGTGCTGCGGGGCGGCGCGGGCCCCGAGGAGCCCTACCCGTGAGTGGGGCCGGGGGGCGGCGGGGGCTGCCGCGGGACCGGCCTCGTCCCTGCGCGCCGTCAGTGTGGCCGCGACTCCCTCCCGGTCTCCCCGCCCCGTCCCTGCACCCGCCGGTTCCCGCCGCGGGTTGGCCGGGTCGGGGCTCCGGTTCTTCGGAGGGGGCTCCGAAGGCGCCGGCGGGAGCGGCGGAGAGCCCCGGGATAGCTCTGCCCCGCCGGCCCCGAGCGGGAAAGGCCCCGAGGCCGCGGTCAGGATAACGAGCCCGTTCGTGGTTCCCCCGCGGAAGGTCACGGGAGCTCCCTGGGGACACCGGGAGCGCGGGGGTGACGTGCCGGGGGTTGCGCCCCGCCGGTGCAGCGAGGGCTTCGCTTCGAGCCGCGGCGGGTAACGCCGACTGCGGCGGGAGCGGGGGAAGCGACAAGGCGAGGGGCAGCGGCCGGTGTCCCCGGGGCGGGCCTGTTGGGACCCCGGGGCGGGAGCGGCCGGGCTCCGGGGTACCGGCCGGGGGCTGACCGGGTAGCTCGTCTCGCACCGTCCCCTGGCCGGGCACCCGGGGTGTAACGCCCGGCTCTACTGGGGCAGGACCCCCTGGGCACCGGTGGGCAGCCGTGGCGGCTCGGGGTGTGGGGCCGGGGGCTGCGGGGAGCGGGTGGGCAGCCCGTCCCGCTGCCGAGGAGCCGGGGGGTCCCACCCTGGTGCCCCTCGCACAGCCGCCTGTAGTATCTGGGGGATCCCCCTCCGGCAGAGGCTGGGGGATGAGCCCTCCTCGTTGTCCCTGAACAAGGACGCCCCCGTTTATGGAAACAGGGTCAGTATTTACCGCCTGTCGCCTCGGACCCTTGTCCTGCAGGGGTTTTCCCGGGGCTGCGCTGCTGAGCTGTGACGGTCGTGCCGGGCTCGCAGCTGCCGGGCTCAGTGTACACAAACCTCCGAGCCGGCCGTAAGGTGACTCCCTCTATTATTTATTTTTTTTTAACCACCTTTGTATCAAAACTTGATCCGCGAGCCCTGGTCGCTCTGTTTGCAGGTTGGGTTACAGCTCCCCACCTGCCTGTTAGTCATCGCCGGGGATACGTGCAGCCCTTTCAGTTCTTCTCAGGCCACCTCTGCTGCTGTTTTCTCTCCAGCTGGAAGGGGAACAGGTTGTTTCCCCCCGCCTCGCAGCAGCAGAGGCCCTGTCACTGCCCTCGTCTAGGGGAAGGGAAACAAAAAAAAAATCAAGGTTTTGGTATGGGTGAGCAGCTGGCCGCCTTCCCGGGCTGGCAGGCTGTAATCGGCCGGTGCAGCCTGCTCTGCCCCGGCTGCTAGGGACAGTGGTGCCAGCACCTGGTTGCGGCACTGGAGAGGAGGGGACACAGTGGAAGGGACGAGTTCACCGAGCTGTGGGAGCTGGGGGTGGGCAGCCTGGCTGCTCCCCTTCCAGCTCTGCCTGTGGTTGGGGCGGGAGGAGGTTTGTTTTGGTGGTGTTGGTTTTCTCGCCCACCTTCTGCTGCGCTAAAGGAAACCCGCACAAACCAGAGGGGAAGCTGCAACACAGAGAACAAGCGAAAAGATGGTGAAGCTTCCTGTCTTTGGTGGAGTTCTCGTGAACTTTGAAACCAAAGCAGTTGCGTTAAACGCCCAGCGAGCTTCTTGCTCATGGCTCAGTTTAGTTTTTGCATGAAATCATCTTAAGTTTTATGGTTGTTCCTAAATCGTGCGTGTGTCTGAGTAACACCCTGACCATGACCATAGGATTGGTATTTACAGAAGCCGAACGCCCTTGGGCGTATCCGGGTGCTCCTGCCTGCGCAGGGGCCCCGTGTCTGCCGGGTGGCAGCTGGTAGTGCCGCGTCCCCGGGGAATGGAGAACCGGGGAGAGCTGGCCCCAGCAACGGTCGTGTGGCCGTGGTGGGTGTCACCGCTGCCGTCGATGATTGGGCCCATTGCCAGTCGCTGCCGTGGCCGCGTGGCGGGACAGTGCCGGCGACTCTGGCGGCATGCTGCGGCTGTGTGATGGCAAACACGAGGTGCAGGGCGGGTGGTGCTTTGGGGTCCCTCCCCAGCCTCTGCGGAAATCAGTCCCTTCGTTTTGCTTCACGTGCTGGTGGAATTATTAATTACCCAGAACGTCTGGCTGTTAACAGCGGCTGCTTTAAGCAGACCCGGGACGTGAGGCTGAGCTGTGACCGGGGGCTCCGCAGCCCTGTGGAGCAGGACGTGGTTCCTGCAGCGCCAATGTTGGTGGCCGATGCTCTGCCTCCCCCATCGCCCCCCACTGCCTGTGGCTGCCCCGGGCGCTGGGGGTCTCGGGTGGGCTCAGCCCCTTCCGCCGTCTGTCGCTGCAGGAGGATCGAGGACTGCCTGCCCCCGCTGGACGACTCCCCGTCCAAGAGGTTCTCGCCCTCCAAGCGAAAGCAGTATTACATCAACAAGGCCATCCGCAACTCGGACCTCATCCCCCGGGCCAAGGGGCGCAAGAGCCTGCAGCGCCTGGAGAACAGTAAGGAGCAGGGTGGGCTCTGAGCATGGACCCCACCCGGGCTGGTTCTCGTCCCCAGGGTAGGTGGCCCCGGCCCCCAACCCCTCTGCTGCCCGGCGGGGGGGTGCTGGGGGCGTGGGGCCTCGCTGAGGGCACTGCCTCCCTCTCGGGGGCTTTGCTCCTTCCCCCAGCTCGCTACCTGATGACGCTGCTGGAGCGAGACGAATGCGGGAGCGACGAGGGGGAGCTCGCCCACTCCGCCCCCCCGAGCATCTTCACCGAGGCCTGTAACAACGAGACCTACGTGGAGGTAGGCGCAGCTGCCCGCCTGCTCGGGGCTGGCGGGGGCACACGTGCGGTTCTGGCGTAGAGCGCCGTCCCTGCGGAGCGGCTGGCATCGGGCAAGGTGTAGCAGTTCCTCTGAAACGGGCCCCTTGCCGAAAAGAAACCCCTCTGTTGCTTCACGCTGCCCGGCCAGTGTTGCGATACTGGTTCTGTAACCGGGAGTTTTGAAACTTGGCTCCTCTCCTGTCTGAAGCCAAGGGCTTGGCTGCAGAGCGGCCCGTGTGCTCTGCGCCTGCGCTCCTGGCTCTGTGGAGCTTGCTCAGGTCAGGCTTAGGAAGTCTGGTGCAGACCTGGGTTTGAGGCTGGGTTGTGCGGATGGGTCGTTGTGTCAGCACTTGGGCTCCTGGTAACTGTTAAAAAACCTCCTCTGAGCATTGGCTCCCAATGTCAAATGTGCATCTCCCCGCAAAGTGTTTGTTACGAGCTGTGATGGACAATCAGGAGCTGGAGGGATGGGGAGAGAGGTGGTTGTGGCCACCACGGTCTGTGCCCGTGCTGGCCAGGGCAGCGTCGCAGCTGCGGAGCTCTGCCAGCCCCACGCGTTCCCCCTCCAAGCTGCTGTTCCTGCTCTGCCAGGGCTGTCCCTGTGGACAGGTGGGTGAGGAGGAGGAGGCTTACGGGTGCCAGGTGGGGCTCGGAGGGTGGCCGTGCACCAACGGGTGCTCCCCAGAGACCTCTGCAGTGGGAGCTGGTGCCTTGTGTTGTCAGATCTGGAACGACTTCATGAACCGGTCGGGAGAAGAGCAAGAGCGAGTCCTGCTCTACCTGGAGGAGGAGACCAGGAAGAAGCACAAGAGGAAGCTGCCTGTCAAGAACGAAGACAAGTGGAAAGGTGCTGGGCGGAGACGCTGGGTGGGGAGAGCCTCTCCCTTTTCTCCCTTGCACGGGTTTTGGGAAAGGCATTCTTCCCCGAGGGCTGCATCCTGCTCCGGGCAGGACCTGCACGTAGTGAGGCCGGGCGATGACTGAGCCGACCCCATGGGTGCTGCAGAGGGGGGGTTGTAGCTGGCAGCCCCCTGTGGACTGTGGAGGAGTGGCTGGGGTAGTGGGCACCACAGCCGTCCCACAGCTGCAAACCCCCAAATCTCAGCACTCTCCAAAACTCACCTTGGCTGGGGAGGGTGTTGCTGGTCTGGGGGTGACTTTGTGACTTTGACCCCGAGCTGGGGTGCTTGGGGGGGCCACACAGACGTTGGGCTCTCACCAGGAAGGGATGCCACGTGGCCAGAGCCGTCCCGTGGGCGCTGGGGATGGGAACCGTGTCCAAGCCCCCTCTGTCTCCTCCAGAGCACCCTGCCTACTCGCCCCAGGAGTGCTTCCAGCGCATCAGCCGCCGCCTGCGCTCCACCCTCAAGCGGGGCCGGATCCCCATGGTGAGTGGGGGGGTGCTGGGGGGCAGCGAGGCTGGGGCAGGCGGGGCTCTGTCCCCCCCTCGGGTGCTGAGCCGGACAAGTGCCAAATTTCAGATGAGCTGCTGGGGAACGTGCTCCGGATCCCGTACAACCCCTGCAGTGGTGGCTGATTGCAAACAGACATTCAGCTCCCTGCACAGATGGGTTTTCCTGGCTCAGTTCAGATTTTTCTGGTAGTTACAGGGCATTTTTTAGTGGCTGTTTCCCAGTCTCCGCTCAATGAGCAGCAGGTGACGGGAAACCCAGCGTGTTTACCCGCAGGGGCAGTAGTGGAGCCTTGGGGGGTCTTCAGAGTGGTCTGCACAGGCTGTTTGTAAAAAACTGGAATGTGTTTCGAAAGGGGTAAAACTGCACAAACTGCTGAGCAGACAGTGAAGCCTGAATGGGGAGGCAAGCGTGGCCTCGTGCCACCCAGCTCGGGGAGTGGAGCTGCCACGCGTGGCCCCTGCACCGTGCTGCCCACCCAGACGTTTGTGCTCCTGGGCCCTGGCTCCCTGCTCCCTCTTCTCAATGGTGCTGTTTTTCTGCTCTGTTTGTTTTTCTTGCTCTAATTAAAGCCTCTAAAAGCAGCCTCGGCTCCTCCTGCCCGCTGGCTTCTGCTCAATTTGTTCTCAAATGAGACTCGCTTCTGCTGCTTGTCTCTGGGGTCAGGGTGCTCCAGAGAGCTGCATCGAGCTGATCTTTGCCTGTTGGGAGAAAAGGAGATGCGAGGCACGAGGCTTCCCTGGCTGCCGTGCTCGGAACACCGGGGAAGGTGCCAGCCCTTGGCAGCAGGGTTGGCAGGGGCCGGGTTCCTCCCTGTGCCAGGAGATGGAGAGGGGAGCTCTCTCCTTTCCTTGTGCCTTGCCGGCTTGTAGGGAGCTGCCGGGGAGTGGGAGACCCCATCATGCCAGGGCTGTGCCCACCACTGACAGCCCCCACTTCTCCTTCCAGGGGACACTGGAGGGCCTGGAGGAGGAGCTGCTGGCCTTCTTCTCTGTCACCCCTCACTCCGTTTACACGGCGCTGATGGACAACAGGTATCTCCCCCATCTCAGGCTCTGCGGGTGTCACCGCTCCCCACGGAGGGGGGCCGGGGTCCCGAGCCGACGTGCACCACGCGTGCAGGGGTTCCCAGCTCGCTGCAGCCCGGACTCCCCACGCCCGGGAGCTGCCCCAGGCTGCGGAGGGGCTCAGGAGGCAAAGGAGACGCCTTGGCCAGGCTTGGGTTGCCATCTGGGGACATCGGTCTGTCCCTGTGGAGCCCCCACGGGAGGGATGCGCTGGGGGTTCCTGCACAGGGGATTGTGGCACTTTGTGCTCCCCGTCTGTGATCTGGGGGCTCGTGGGAGGGCCGAGGGGAGGGCAGCGCTCGGGAGACGCTGCTCCAAGACACTTTGGCTCTAACTCATCCCCGTCTCCCTCAGCTTCGAGCGACTCCTGCTCCACGCGCTCTGCCAGTACATGGACCTCGTCTCTGCCAGTAAGAGCCTCACGTTGGCTTGTTTGTTTTTTTGGTTCTGTTTTTGTTTTTCCCTTCCTTTCCTCACTATCTCTCCCCTCCAGCTCAGCCTCTTCCTCCCGCCCCACCTCGCGCTGCAGCTCACAGATAACCCCGCTCCCGGCCGCCGCCAGCGCCGGGGAATCCCAGCGGCCTCAGTGAGGGCCAGGCCCAGCAACCCTGGGGCTCTGTGGTTCTCAGCCATGCTGCTCTTTCACCCTTCGATTCTGGTTTCTGACCCGAAGCTGAGCCTGCTCCCTGCTGCGGGTTGCCCGGGGAGGTTTCGTTGCCGGGGTGGGAGGCACGGGGCTCTCCCTGTGGAGGAGTCTTCGCTACCGAACGTTTCATGAGCAGCTGCTGGTGGAAGGCAGCAGGAGAGCACTAATGATGTGGAGCCCGTGGTGCAGGGAGGGGGCTGGGGGGCAAATGCCCTCCCTGCATTGCACGGGGAGCCCGAGCTGGCTGCGGGGACGAAGGAGGGGAGGTGGGAACGTGGTGTTTGGAACCCACGCCGGGGAACAGGGCTGTGCTGACTGCTCGCTCTCAACCCCCGCAGGTTCGGACATCGAAGGGAAACGTCAGATGAAAGTGAGCAACAAGCACCGCGTCTTCCTGCCCCCCGAGCTCCTGCTCTCAGACTACCTGGGCCAGATGAGCTGATCCCCGCCAGGGACGCCCGGCCCCGCGCTCGGTGCTGCCTTTGTCCGCTCCCAGCCCCCCGAGCCGGAGCGGGTGCAGAGCGGCCCCCTCGCCCCTTCCCTGCGCCCGGAGCAGACGCGGGGCCGGGGGCCGCCGGGACCGGGGGTGACCTGGGCCCCTCGGGCTGCGGGAGCCGCTCTCCCCGGAACTGTTTGTGTGTGTCTATTTATAGCCCAGGTGCTTTTTAAACACGATGGGGCTGGGCCAAGCCCCGCGGGGTGACGGGCCCGGCTGCTCCCGCGGGGAGGCGGCGGCTGAGCCAGCGCCGGGCGAGCGAAGGGGCCGCGGGGCCCGGGCGCTGGTGGGGCGGCGCGGGGGGCTCGGCCCTGCCCCCACCCCGGGCTCGGGGCTCCCTGCCTGGCGCCCGGGGGCTGTTTTTAATTGTAATATAGCCCGTGTTTTTTATTGCGTGCGTGTTCGTGTTTGCGGGGCGAGGTGCGTGGCCGCCGTCCCTGTGCCCCCCTCCCCCCCCGAGGCCCGGCCGTGCCGGGGCTGCCCGCAGGGCCGCGGGTGGGGCCTGCCCCGGTACCGGCGGGGCCTGGGGACCCCCCGGCCCCCTCCCCGCGGCTCTTCGCTGTGTGACCCGCGCCTTCAGGAACAATAAACTCGGTGCTGCCGCGCTCCGGCTCCGTCTCTGCGGGGTTGGGGCGGCCGGAGGGCGGGGGCGGGTGTTTTGCGGGCTTGGGGCGGCAAAAAGTGGGTGCGTAAGGGGTGGGGGGGTGCGAAAAATATGGAACGCTTCACGAATTTGCGTGTCATCCTTGCGCAGGGGCCATGCTAATCTTCTCTGTATCGTTCCAATTTTAGTATATGTGCTGCCGAAGCGAGCACGAATTCAAGTTTTCCTCGGAGGGTATTTATAGTTCCGTAAAGCGTTATCATTTAGGATAGGGTGAGCGTTTTTTCTGTTAATGGTAAAGGCTGCAGGGTTTTCTGAGATGTTCCCCGTTCTCCTAGTGCCAGCTTTCTTCAGGGCTCCCCCAAGTTTCCCAAAATCGCCGTTTTATTTCCCGTCGCAGCCCGCGGTGGGTTTTGGGTAAAGCCCATGTAAATGACCCATGCCTCCGCCCCGCCCAGCGCTGAGGACCCTCCCGGCAGGGGCGTCCGCGGCGGTGCCTGAGCGGGGCTCAGGCGCGCGGCCGGCAGCCCAGGGGGAGGGGAGGGGCGGGGCGGGGTCCTCGTGCGCGGCGGAGGCGGCGCGTGCCGGTGCGAGGGGCCGGGACACCCCCCCCCCCACCCCCCCCCCCCCCCCCCGCGGCCGTGAGGGACCGGGAGCCCCGCGGGGCCGTCACCGACGCCTCCTCCCGCGCGAGGGGCCGTCACCGGGCGCGCCACCCCGGCGGGCAGCCCCGCTGCGCCCGGCAGCCCCGCGGCGAGGGGCAGGCCGCGCTCCCCGCCCGCCGCCGGGGCTCCTCCCGGTGCGGACCCCGTCCCCCCCCCCCCCCCGCGGGGCCCCGCGTACCTTCGGGAGCCGGCGCTGCCCGCGCCCCCCCGCGGGTCCCCGGCGCCGCGATGGACCTGGCGTACGTGTGCGAGTGGGAGAAGAAGCCGAAGAGCAACCACTGCCCGTCGGTGCCGCTGGTGTGCGCCTGGTCCTGCCGCAACCTCATCGCCTTCACCACGGACCTCAGGAACGAGGAGGAGAAAGGTCGGGCCCGCCGGCGGGAGGTGGGGAGCGGAAGCTCCGGGAGCCTTTAGGCAGGTCCTGCCCTCAGAAACCCCCGGGCCCGTGCTCTGCTTTGGCCCTGAAATCTCTCACCTGCTCCCCTCAACACAAGAAATTTGTGCTGCTGCTTTTCCTTCCCTTCCGTAGATTTGACGGGTGTTTTGTCCACTGACACCGGTTCTCACGCCACCAAACCAGGGCAGGCCCAGCACGGGTGTCCGGTACCTCACCGGAGCTGCCAAGCACAGTTGCTGCCCCTCCCAGAATTTCTTGATGGAAAATATTTTATGTTGTCCCGTGCACCAGTCAAGGCTCCACTGGGTAGCTGGTCACGAGGGACAGCAATTCGCTTCTCTTTGTGTGTAGATCTCACCCATATGGTCCATATCATCGACACCGAGCACCCGTGGGACGTCTATTCCGTTAACTCTGGCCACACCGAAGTCATCACCTGCTTGGAGTGGGATCAGTCAGGTGAGCTTGAGTCCCTTCTCGTTACCCCTCCATCCCACCGCTCGCCTGCGTGCGTTCCTCGTGAGAGCTCGGGCCGTACGCCCCCGTTCCTACGAGGTGTGGCTGTCGTAGGCTCCAGGCTGCTCTCGGCAGACGCGGACGGGCACATCAAGTGCTGGAGCATGACGGATCACTTGGCCAACAGCTGGGAGAACACGGTGGGCAGCATGGTGGAGGGCGACCCCGTCGTGGCCCTGTCCTGGCTGCACAATGGCGTGAAGCTGGCTCTGCACGTGGAGAAGGTTTGTCGCAGCTCCGCAGGGGGTCTGGCTGGGGGGGCCACCTCGGGTCGTTGGTGAAGGACTTGGAAAACCTCTCTCTGTGCTTCTCTGCGCTCTGGGCCTCCGCCACAGCCGTGGGCGAGTCGAGTAGGGGGGTTTCTCCATCGAAAGTCAGATTCCGACTCCCTGCTGCATTTCGGCAGGGCTTGGCTGCCATGTTTCTCTTGGCACTTTAAACGTGTCTTCCTTAGCCTGGTGGTTCATTTCCTTGGCTGTAAAATGGAGATAAAAGCTTTTCTTTGCCAGCCAGTGGTAATTCAGAAGAAATGCGTTTGAGGTCCCGAGGTTTGATCCAGGGATTTGGGAACGGGAGCCGTATGTGTGTGGAGATAAGCTGCTTGTTTAGAAACATGTCTAATTCTGCCAGACTCAAAAAGAGCAGAAGTTACCTCCTTTTTTAAACGTTAACTCAGGGTGCCCCACAGAGAGAAGCCTCTCCCGGCCCTGTCGTAGTTTGGGGGGGTGGGCTCGGTGCCCTCCTCTCACGGCCCCACAGAGTGCAGGGAGGGGAGCTCCGCGCTGCCGGCGTCTGCGAACGTCTTCGTGCTGTTTGTTCACAGTCTGGAGCGCCGAACTTCGGCGAGAAGTTCTCCAGGGTCAAGTTCTCTCCGTCGCTGACGCTGTTTGGTGGGAAGCCCATGGAGGGCTGGATCGCCGTCACCATCAGCGGGCTGGTGACCGTCTCTCTCCTCAAGCCCAACGGGCAAGTGCTCACCTCCACGGAGAGCCTGTGCCGCCTCCGCTGCCGCGTGGCCTTGGCAGACGTCGCCTTCACCGGCGGGGGGAACATCGTGGTGGCCACGTCGGATGGCAGCAGCACCTCCCCTGTCCAGTTCTACAAAGTGTGCGTCAGCGTGGTCAATGAGAAGTGCAAAATAGACACCGAAATCCTGCCCTCCCTCTTCATGCGCTGCACCACGGACCCTGCCCGCAAGGACAAGTACCCGGCGATCACTCACCTCAAGTTCCTCGCTCGGGACATGTCGGAGCAGGTGAGCACCTGCTGTTCGAACAAGTAGCAGGTGAACGAGCAGCAAGGAAATAGCTCTTTGCTCCACATTTGGCTTCCCCACGTGGCTCTGGAGGTGAACGATCGTGTCCTGCGGTGCCCTTTGTGTTTGTGGCTGCTCTTTCTGAAATTGCCGCTGGTTCAGCTCCGCTGTCAGTCAGGTCTGGGGGTTCGTGGAACAGCAGCCTGAACAGCCTCATGCTTCATTAGCCTGATTACGCTTTGCCCTTTTTGTTTCCTGGATCTGGCCCTGGGTGTCAGGGAAGCTCTGCTGAGCTGTCTGGGGGGTGCTGGGACATGAAATCTTTCACCTTTGGGTCTTGGTTTCCAAGCAGCGAGAACATGGGGAGCTCTTGATCTGTGTGACTTCATTTAGTAGCTTCCTTCTGTGTGCCAGGGGGTGGACGGTACGACTCCGGAGAGCTGAGTGATGCGGGGCAGCCGAACCGAACGTCTCCCCTCTGGTTGTGACCAGGGGCCTTGCTGGCCAACAGGGTGTTTTGGTGCGTGTGGCGGCAGCGTGGGTTTCTGTTCGGCAGGTGTTGCTTTGTGCGTCCAACCAGAACAGCAGCATCGTGGAGTGCTGGTCTCTGCGCAAAGAGGGCTTGCCCGTCAATAACATCTTTCAGCAAATCTCGCCTGTGGGTGAGTTTCTGCCCTGGATGCTCTTAAAAACAGGAGCAAGGTCGAAGTGAAAACGCAAAACAGGTCCTCAAAGCCGTTATCGCAGATACGGGATTATCAAGAATCCTGTATTTAATTTTCAGGTGTTCTCAGTCACGTGCTCTGTTCCATCTGCTGGCACCTTAGGCAACAAATCGCTCGTTTCCAGGAAGCGGTTTAATTGTTTCTTTCACTCAATAAGAGACATTTTCTGTGTTGTGCTGTGCAACCGCTCTTCCCGCTGAGAACTGAACGAGCTGAGCCTTCTAAAGGAAAAAGATCACGCGGCAGAGCTGGTTTAATCAGCCTGCCCAGTCTGCTTGTTTTTTCCACCTGATTTCAGATATTGCAAAATCGAATGTATGCGGTTTGTTCCAGGGAGATGTAAAGGATTATTGTGCACAAGGATTTTTTTAATCACCACCAGCAGAGGCTTCCGTCAAAAGAGATTTAGCAAAACAAGTTGTTGTCTGTACGGTTCGGTAGAAGAGTGGGGAAATACGAGGGAAATACACTGGTCTGGGAGAACGAGCAGGCAGTCGGTGTTCGAGCTGTGATCCCACTTCGCTGGGGAGTGCGGGCAGAAGTTGGGGGGCAGGGGCTGTATTTTCTGATCTCTGTGTCGAGCGGTGTCTCACTCCCTCGCTCGCTTCTCAAAGTTGGGGACAAGCAGCCGATGATACTGAAGTGGCGGATTCTTTCTGCCACCAACGACTTGGATCGAGTGTCGGCCGTGGCGCTGCCCAAGTTGCCGATCTCCCTGACCAATACGGATCTGAAGGTGGCGAACGACACCAAGTTCTTCCCTGGGTTGGGTAAGGGGCTTCTGCTCTCTTTCTCCCAAATACGTGGAGCTGGGCTGTCCCGCGAGGAGTCGCTTGCTCAACCCTGGCTGTCTTCTCTCCCCAGGTCTGGCTTTGGCTTTTCATGACGGCAGCGTCCACATCGTCCATCGCCTGTCCTTGCAAATGATGGCCGTCTTCTACAGCTCTTCCTCCCAGCGCCCGGTGGACGAGCAGACCATCAAAAGGCAGCGGACGGCCGGGCCCCTGGTTCACTTCAAAGCCATGCAGCTCTCCTGGACCTCTCTGGCCTTGGCTGGCGTCGACAGTCACGGGAAGGTATCGTGCTCTGTCGCGGCGGGGTGAGCTGTTTGCATCCGGCTCTACGTGGCGGTGGATCACTGCAGAACCGCTGGGGACGTTCCTTCCAGCTGTTGCGCAAGAAGGGCTGTGTCCCGTGAGTGCAGGAATTCTGCCGCTGGATCGGGAACGAGCTGCAGTTGGCCTCTGCTCTGTGGGAGCTTGGTGGGATGTTTTCGTCCAGTTCCTGACAGAGATTTTCCTCTGCCTCCTCCCTTCAGCTGAGCATGCTTCGCATCTCCCCCTCCATGGGCCACGTGCTGGACATGAACATGTCCCTCCGTCACTTGCTGTTCCTCTTGGAGTACTGCATGGTGACTGGCTACGACTGGTGGGACATCCTGCTCCACGTCCAGCCCAACATGGTCCAGAACCTGGTGGAGAAGCTGCACGAGGAGTACATGCGCCAGAACGCGGCCCTGCAGCAGGTGGGCGGGCGGGGAAGCTCTCTGCCTCACTGGGGAGGGGTCTTGGTGACGGGGAGGGGGAAGCAGTAGTTGCCCGTGCTCAGGACACCGACAGCTCTGCCTGGTTCTGCTGTCCCTGAGCGCTCTGCTTGAGCAGGACTTGAGGAGTGAAGAGCCTCCACTTGAGCAGTGTTCACTTGCTGCCTCTACCTGTTGGAAACTTCTGGTGAGATGGTGGAGTCTATTTTTGGCAGCGATTCTGGGAGCAGTAGCACTGCTTGCACGGGCACAGAGCTGTACTCGCTATTCCTGTCAGTCTTG